>CM076581.1:542254564-543575071 GCA_034641835.2 Pinus albicaulis | reverse complement strand
CACGGTCCGTCAC
Source organism: Pinus albicaulis (assembly GCA_034641835.2). Classification (NCBI taxonomy): domain Eukaryota; kingdom Viridiplantae; phylum Streptophyta; class Pinopsida; order Pinales; family Pinaceae; genus Pinus; species Pinus albicaulis. Next base: position 543,575,058 of record CM076581.1, on the reverse strand, counting down.
CAATAATGATTTATAGTGACGGATAACGACCGTCACCATTTCATATGAGCAATGGTGACGGACAATAGCCTCCGTCACCAAAAAACTGAACATCACCAAAGGTGGCGTCGCCGAAAGTATGTGTTGTGGTGACATTCAAGGTCCTTCACGAATATTAATTACAATGACGGATAGTGACCGTCTCCATTTCATATGAACAACAACGATTTTTTGTGATGGACCTTTCATGGCCGTCACTATTGGTGCATGTATATGGCGACGTTCATTGACCGTCACCATAAACTCATTGGTGACATCAAGGTCCGTCACGAATAATGACTATAATGACAAACAGTGACCCTCACCATTTCATATAAACAACAACGATTTATGGTGACAGGCCTTTAATGGTCGTCACTATTGATGCATATATATGGTGGCGTTCGTTGACCGTCACCATTTCATATTTTGGTGAGGGTCGAAAAGTCTCACCATAAACTCATTGGTGATGGTCAAAAGAGCATCCGTCACCAAAAACTAATCTTCGTCATTCCATATATATGAATATCAGGGCACGATGGAATCGAACCACCAACCTCCTGCTTGTAAAGTAGGTGCTCTTCCATTGAGCTAGCACCCTTTAAAGAATTAGACTTTAAACTAGCAATTGCCCCTAAAGTTGCAAAGATACACCAAAGGAATAAGAACCAGGAAAACCGAAAGAACTCAGTGTCCTTGCTCCTATTTTTATTCTACGACACTCTACAAAGTACGATCTTGATCTATGACGTATTTGTGTCGAGTGTTTCTAATTTAATAGTAAATGTTATATTAGATAAAACAAATGAATAACTGAGAGGCCTTACGAGCTAATTTTTAATCTTTACACCAAAATCTCTTAATATTCAAGTCTATGGAACAACTCGTTCAAAGTTCAAACTGAAGTAGATTTTAAATGGAAAGCCTAAAACCAGCTAAGTAGTTTACAAGTTAACATTTTGGATATAAATTCTGTTCAATTTATATGACAAGTTATGCCATAACCTTGAAACTAATTTCTTAGCTAAAAGACTTTCTTAAGTTAACAATGACAAAGAAACTTAGTCATGGCAAGCAAAATTCTCTTGTTTTTTCGAATGAGGGTGCATGTAACTTGATAAAGTTTGTATGAGAGTATCAAACCATAAACAGTTTCACTAAAACATGGAAATGACAAAGTCTTGTTAAGCAAGAAAGGTTTAGTTAAATATATGGAAAGCATCGAGCTAAATGATATAATTAAACTAAAAGTAACTGTAAAAAAATTAAATTGCCATCATATACATCGCACCAGCGTATGAATTTGCATCAATGTACTGAATTAATATGACTTCAAATTTTGAAATTTTCCTGCAAGATAACATTTATCATTAAAAAAATCTGATCAAACATGAAATAATCTCATGAATCTTTCATATTTATATTGCAATATCCATCTCAGATCAATAGATCCAGAATCTTAAATATTCTTATAACTAGCAATTGCACCAAGAGGTGCAAAGGAACGTCGGAACATGGATAAGAAAAGTGGGGAGATTGTATAAAGAAATAATCAAGCGAAATATACTAAAAATGAAATACAACCTATGTGAGGCTAATTTAAATTCAATTGTTGTGAATTTTCAAGTGAAAGAAAGTTTGTAACTGGTGTCCAGCAAGCAGGACTCACAAAAATTGTTATAGAGAAAAACTTGGAAGGGAAATTGAGGTTTGAGGTTTGATGATGTTTATGAAGCACATATTCTACTTGGTGAAAGTGGCCACTGCAAGGATTATTGGGGTTCAGGCTTCTATAGGCAGGATGATACTTTTGAGCTTGAAACAACTTTGCACAATATAGCTTTCGGTTCAAATGGGTGAAAATACATATAAATCAAGCAATTTGAGACCTTTAAATGTATGGTCAGAAGCAACAACTCCAGAATCTATGCAAATGCTTCTAAACTCTATTTGAAAAGAGGAAATTAGTTTGATCCTTGAAGGAAACTTGTTTGGACCAGACATTGGTGAGTTGATAAGCAGCTCAAAGAATTGGGCAGAGATTATTATGTGGTGTATTTTCAAAGGGCTCAAAGAGTCATTACCTTCTAAATGGCTATATATTTTGGGAGATGGGTTTGAAAATACGGGTAAGAAGAATCAGCCAACGTCTGAACAGTCGGGTGAATTTGAGAAAAAACACCAAAGATCTGCCAATTTTGTTGAATGCCTCTGAGCAATGTGGTTTATTGTTTGCTGTCAATTCCTCCTCAGTCATGGATTGCAGGCCTACACAAAATAAGAATATTCTTATGATTGGTCTCTGTTCTGAAGTGAATAATTTAAAACAATATACTCATAACCTAGCACAAAATACAGATTCAACATAAGTAAATACGGAAAACAAGAATAGTGGAAATGATGATTTTGGATTTCAAACTGAAGGAACATATAAGGGCAAGGATGAAGTGCTTTTGAAATTTCAGTGGGAAGAGGAGACAGAAAGGATGGGTTGCAGCAAGTTTTTGGAGTCTCGAGATAGAAGAGAAGGGAAAAGAGGCAAACTTCAGGTTCAAAGCACAGAGTAATGCCCCTTGGAAGGAGAGATTTTGATTCTCTTGTTCAATCTCAACAGGAAGTAAGCAATGCCTTTGGTCAAGTCGACATTCAATTGTCGGATTCTCTATGGGATGTAGGTGATGGCATTAGCCAAGAGAAGCAGCTGGACAGAGTTTCACATGAATATATCCTTTCTTCATGAATGCAATGATTATCGGAATTATGTTCAAATAAAAGAGATGTGTGTGCAAGAGGCTTTATAATGTTTGATATGCAAAGAATAAAATATTCAAAATAGTACATCATATGAGGAGGAGACCTTTAAATGAGTGCAAATACATATAAATCAAGCAATTTGAGACCTTTAAATGGATGCAAATACATATAAATCAAGCAATTTGAGACCTTTAAATGTATGGTCAGAAGCAACAACTCCAGAATCTGTTCAAATGCTTCTAAACTCTATTTGAAAAGAGGAAATTAATTTTATCCTTGAAGGAAACTTGTTTGGACCAGACATTGGTGAGTTGATAAGCAGCTCAAACAATTGGGCAGAGATTATTATGTGGTGTATTTTCAAAAGGGCTCAAAGAGTCATTACCTTCTAGATGGCTATATATTTTGGGAGATGGGTTTGAAGATACAGGTAAGAAGAATCAGCCAACATCTGAACAGTCGGGTGAATTTGAGAAAAAACACCAAAGATCTGCCAATTTTGTTGAATGCCTCTGAGCAATGTGGTTTATTGTTTGCTGTCAATTCCTCCTCAGTCATGGATTGCAGGCCTGCACAAAATAAGAATATTCTTATGATTGTTCTTTGTTCTAAAGTGAATAATTTAAAACAATATGTTCTGAAGTGAATAATTTAGGTGCTACCTCCTCCTCAGCAGATCTGTAATCTGCTAGGTAGTAAATTGCCAGGTTGTTGGGTTCAAGGAAATTTGAACACGAGTTTTCTCCAATTGACAGTCTATGCAGAATTTGTAGCCATGTTATTTCCCATTAAATAATTCCATGCAGAAATTGTAGCTCAGAGAACCTCCCTAGAAAGCATCATTCTCATAGATAAAAAGGCATCCATTCAAGACACCCTAATTGAAAGGACCACGTCAATTGAAGACATTATTATTAAGGAGAATGAGATGGTGAATGTACAAGACATCATTATTGCAACTGATAAAACAACCATACAAGGTGTCATAAGTGCAGCAATTAATATTTGTCAAAGCCATCATAATTTTAACAAGAGAACATTTGTACAGGAAGTCTCATTTACAGGCTACACCAATGCCAAGAAGGGCATCAATACAGGAGGGCACTTATACTGAAGAACATCACCTAAGACATTAACTGTGACATCATTCTTAGCTACATAACCAGTACATTTCATGTCGACGACAACATCTCCAACATTATCCATTGTCACATAGAAGTTAGAACATCCATTTTTCTACCAATATAATTTAATTTCACAAGTTGCCCATTCCATGAAACTAGCCTCATCTAAATCAACTTCTTCTGCAGTGTACATCTTTATTACAGTGACTTGTAATATGCATGAGTTTTTCTCCTAATGGAATTTTCGAATTTGTGATAGCATCGAAGAAGGATACCTCAGTGAAGTTTCTCATCAATGTGACCAGTCACCAAACTAGGTATTAACTATTAAATAATTTATTTGAGGTACCAAAACTCTCCCAAAGGTTGTAGATCCAATCAATAAAACTAAAATAAAACCACAATCAGGACCCAGAAGATGAGGCAGTTGACTGGGATTAAACGGTACAATGCAGAAAGTATGAGACACTCATGGAGAACCTTAGGAACTCATGGCGAACTGTGGAGATTCCTATCATCTGTGACATCATCTAACACTATCTGCTATTAAAAAAATAACCTAGCAGGAAATATTAACAGAAATTGACAAACAATAGTTGGGACCTGGAAAATCAGAACTGCAAATGGTTGAATGGATGGCATTCATTAAAGCATGTAGACAATGGCAACCTAAAAGGAAATTTCTAGAAAAAATGCAAATCCCTTGCATCAGCAAAAAACATAAAGTTAGGCAGCAAAGTACAAGAATACTTCAAAGTCAAGACTTCATACTTATGTATATAAATCCTTAGCAAAAACACCAGACCGGGTGTTTGGCAAGATACCTATTTCCTAATCTCTTATTCCTTTGTAAACAGACATGTGCTGACATAGGTAGGGCTGCTGAGGGGTGGAACTGAAAGTGAATATTGAAAACCAACGAATAGGACAAATTTGCATGACTTAAATTTAAATTTGGTAGATAGAAATGGCCAATGTATGAATCAAGAAAAGGGGCTTACGATTGTGAAAATTAGACAATGAACATACTGACAACCATCCCATTCTTAGATGCTTCACCTACAACCATCTAAGAAAGTGATATACAGTGTTTCTCATAACAAATTCCAGGTCTAGCAAGCACCCTAAAGAGGACAAACTACAGGACCTTTAACCTTTTGATTTATACAACAGTGCTACTAGATTCCCTTCTGAAATCACCAATGCAAGAACTCATGAAGTTTCACTCTAGAAACCCTTGTTACAAGTCCCATAGGCTGGACAGACTACCTGACAGTAATAAAGTTCAAATCGGTCCATTTCCCATCTAATCTCAAATGTGCTAATCCTTCAATTTTTATTTTTATTTATTCTTTTTAATGCAGATTTATTGTGATATTTCAGATAGGAACTAATAGCTAATATCAATTCCATGTGTCAATCTCCATGTTGAGGTGTGAAAACAATGAGAATGGCACATCAAGGTTTTTGAAGACTCCTGGCAGATAACAAATCCAGGGTCTTTAGAAAACACGGATGCTGGAACCCTTAACTCTAAACTTCATAATTTTTACTAAAACAACAAATACCGAGACCACAGTGAAACCTTGGTTGATAAGGGCAGAAAAACAATAAAACTGAACAATAACAAGATTAAAAATAGATCGGTCAGAAACAGTGACAAAGTGAATCAATTTAAATCCTAAAAAAACTCAGTACCAGAACAACGAAAAAACATAAAAAATCAAAGTGGCAACAAGAACAATAAATGAGAAGGATATTGCATCTGAATACTTCAAAAGCGGAATGGTTGTTTTGAAATGATAGAATTTAGCCATCTTCCCCAGCTCTTATTTTTCATTCTATGTTATTGTTTTGAAGATGGGCTAGATCAATTTCCTCAAGAGATGCATCAAGAACTCCCTTCTTCGGTGTACCTCATAAATACTATGTTGTCGTGAGTCCCAATTTTTGTGATAACATTAATAGATTCCAATTTCAATCTTGAATTTTCTTCATATTTTTAGATTAAAAGAATTTTGAATGGTAAAATGTATTTCATTTGTTTATTGTTCTATTTCTTCTTTTTGTATTCCAACAGCGTATATTTTTTACTGGTGTGTACATGCATGAAAAATAGAACTGAACACCTTGAGGCACAGATGAAAGCAAATTATAATTTGTATTTCAAAGTTAGCTGAAGCAAAGGACATACCTGAACATTACTTTCTTCCATGAGAATCTCCTTGGCCTTTTCACACAATCCTCTGACCTGCAACCATGAGAAAAACATTCTTAAAAAAATATATATTTTCTTCAATACAGAATTTAATCCATTATCTTTTTTTTCACCAAAATAATTGATGCTTGGTAGGGTTCTAAATACAGTTTTATAACTAAGCGTTCCATAGAGAATAGATAAAGTGACATACAAGTTGACAACACAACTGTGCTACCGTAAGCACTTTAAAAACCAAATTGATTGATCCTTGTAACTGACATGCACTGCTTCAACATTGAACTTCTTAACAGGAAAATTAGCATGCATAGAGCTGCAAATTGTAGCTTTTAGCATAAAAGCTGGTAAAATCTACATCTTATTGGCCTCAAAGGGGATGGCAGGAAATGTCTCAGGCATCCGCAAAGCACTCTCCCAGGGAATGCATATGCCTCAGCGTCCATTATAAAATAGCCAGGTCTACTTCCTTATCATAATTCAGGAAGGCAACCTAGCAATTAAAAATCAGAGAAAAATTCCAATGGTATGGTTGCTGGAGGTACCATTGTTGATACACACTTGAACTTATGTTGGCCATATTTCTCACGAATTGCAGGTAGGCCACACCCCTGTCTGTTGCATTGAAGATCATGCAGTTCTTTTACACAAATTTGGAGCTCTGATGGTTGATATCTGGTGTAGTGTTTGAGAGTAGGCGTCCATGGCCTTTTAGTTGGATCTAGAGTAAATTTTGCTAGAAAAACAGCAGATGCAGCTACTAAAGATGGCAGATAGCCAATAAAACTATACTCTGGAAGGGTCAACTCTGCAAGATAATTTGCCAGAAACTCCAGCTGCAGGTATTGAACCTGATGACAAACTTGAGCTGCTCGAATAAACCGCCTGAGAAAACTTTTTATAGTTGGAGACGAAAGCTCGAAATGAAGATGCTGTAGAACATGTGATTCCATTTGCAATACCTCATTGTGAAAATAGGTATTGTCAGTTATATATCAGAATTCAACCTGGGGAGCACATATCTCCTCGTATTTCGCTGCAATCAACATGCAGGTGACGCCCAGCAATTGCAAGCGTTGTCTATTTACTACATTGTTGGAAAGGTACCGGTCAATATAGGAGACTGTCAAATACAATGTATCTGGAACAAGTTTGTATTCCTCGGCAACCTCCACAAGCCAGTCAATTAGAATCCCTCGCATGTTGGCATTTATATCTTCTTGGACCTCTTCCATATAGTTAGTTGCTGCCCTTCTCTTCACCTGCTCTGCATCACGGATATGCTGATCTATATCACGCGCATATACTGTGCACATCCGAGGATCCATGTGATCAGTATCAACATCAACAATATGCAATTCCTTTGGCTTTGCCTCTATTGGGGAGCTTCCCTGAAACGGATGGTCTTGTCCTGACTTTGAGTTTGAATGCTTTGAAATGTACAGATTCTGCAAGGTTTTCTTCTCTAGAGAAGCAACATCTGTGGGATTATCATTATCCATATATTCAACCTCTCGACTTTCCGTAGAATCGCTAGTTGACATGCTTTCATCCATAGACTCTGATTCTCCATCTGACCTGCAACTTGTAGGATAAAATGATACAAGAGTATTGCAAGTTTCATTGTTCCTCGATGAATTCTGATTGATGGGTACTTGCAGTCTGGGTTGTTTGGGAACATAAATTTCCCCAACATTCTGCTGGCGATCATTAGCATTTCTTGAGTTGAGAGTTGTTATCTTCACCTTTGAAGTTGTGGTTTCAACGAGACCCTGCGATTTTAGCAGGGAAGAAACAGAGGTCTCTGCAGACTTCAAATTAGCAGCAATATTGTGCTGATTAGATAAACTGGCGAGGGTGTTTCGTTTCTTAGCTTGTTGCAAGGCAGAAACAGTAGGTAATTTAGCTCCATTTTCTAAGGCGGGCCGTTTGGCAGAGGACTTTGAACATCGAGGATTCTCCACATTTACAACCTCGCGGCTTCCGCCACGCTGACTTTTCCCTTCTCCTTCGAATCCCGCCATGTTTATTTTCTTCGTAAAGCAACACTGAACGAGCCTTCAAATAATTCCTTGGACCCTTAAATTAAAATCCCAAACGACAATCCTATAAATGGCCCCTGGGGAAAATGGAAGCCAAAAAAGCCCCAAAATCTCGCCCTTCCATGCTTTTTGTTGGATTCATGGCTAAAATAAGCAGACAGTGTTTTGATTTCAGCCAAACTATTCCAAAATGCTCTGTTTAAGGAACATCCTGAACCTCATTTAAAGCCGACTGAGGCTGCTAGATGTGACTTGTCCCCGACAGCTTTGACGTTCTCATGGCAGCCAAAGCCAGCAAAGAAAAACGTTCAAATAACTCTAGGAAGAGCTTACGATTCTGAAGAAGCTTCCACATCCTCCATTATTGCAAGGTGAGAACTTCAATATACACTATTAGTGTAGAAAATGGGTTTTGGAATACGCCATGACTGTACAGATATTTAAGATGAAGCTCGGCATGAGAAGTCCCCATACCATTCCCATATCGATCAGTGTTAGTGTTAATGTCTATTTTAATTTAATCCATTATCATAACCTACTATATATCATCTTTATGATTTCTGCACCTAAACCCAAACAATCTCAATGGTATGTTTTACTACAAAATAGAGGAGTTATACCCAGACGTCTACACAGACAACTGAATTGTTTCATAACACTGTAAAATTATATCTCAGGCAATTTATTATCTGAGCATATCAATGATCTCATGGATTAATCATTAATTCATAGAATTCAATCTCACGAGAGGCTCTGACAAATGTTTCAAAAAGGATATATCGTTGGAATTGTCATCCCAATCACATTCCCAAATATCATAGATAACTGACTCCTTTAATAGATCTGTGCAATAAAATGTTTCACTCCTTTAATAGATCACCAATGCAAGAACTCATGAAGTTTCACTCTAGAAACCCTTGTTACAAGTCCCATAGGCTGGACAGACTACCTGACAGTAATAAAGTTCAAATCAGTCCATTTCCCATCTAATCTCAAATGTGCTAATCCTTCAATTTTTATTTTTATTTATTCTTTTTAATGAAGATTTATTGTGATATTTCAGATAGGAACTAATCCTATCCTCTTGATTTTCCATAGATCTCAAGTTTCAACATCCAAGACAAATTTCTTCTTTGGAGCAATGTGAACAAAATAATACATGGCTCATGTTCTCACCTAGTTTCATGTTTTTCTTGCGTCAAAAGCCACCTATCCTCAGAAACTTAAAGATATTATTGGGAACGAAAAGGGATTTTAAATTTAATCATTGAAAATAATGACGATGTTCTGTTCTAGAATATAGCTAGAATATATTATGGTCTACAACCCTACACAATCAAATTCCCAAGAACAATCTCCAAGTGATAGTTATTAAGCATCAACCATGCAATTTGTTTGGTCTCTAGAAACACACGTAGCCTTCAAATAAATTGCATACTCTGTTCTCATTATAAATCACAATGCCAATTCTTGAAGTCTATGGTCTGTTCAAGCAACCAAACACAAACAAAAGAGGAAGCTTTACATGGAATGAAAGGTCTTTGCAACTATGGCATTACCTCAGCAACAAAGCGATCCCAGATCTTGTCACTGTGAGCTTCCATGACTCCCTTTAAAATCATAAACCCCAAGCCTCAAATGATGTCATCCATTTCAAGGAAGAGCCCCCGCTTCTCACATAGCATCTACAAAATTGGTGAAAACCAACAGAAGATAGCATGACGACTTTAAACCATGTCTCAAAATAACAAAAATTGAATTATTGAGTGCATATAAAAACCATGTTAATCTAACAATTTAACTGACCTCTATAAGCGATTCTTGGGGCTGACTCATGTTCTCCACTATGATAGGGCACCCCATAGTTTGACGACCCAATTCCACTGACCAGCTTGCACCACTTTCCAGGTTACCTTTTTAAAGAAAGTCACCATCATTATCAAGCACCTACATAGTTTCCAAGGAAATAAACAATTATACTTGAATGGAAAGTTTATAGTCATATTTATTTTTTAACTGTTGGAAGAAGCAATTTATCAATTGGAGAAAAACAATCACTGCACGTATGGACAATACATAAAGAAGCACAAGAAGATCTGAATTACAATTATAAATCCCCAGTAGATTAGAATGTCAATGTAATATTTTAAAGCACCAGTAAACACCAAGAATGGAGATGGAATACCAGTTAGTATTATCTCAAGGACTAGGAGGAAAATGCAGAATTATTAGCTTATACAGTCTCTTAAAGCTAGAACCTTTAGGAAATAAAACAAAAAATATTAAGATTAAAGGTAGATATTATCCTACAACACTGTTGGCAAAGAAACTGAGATGTGAGAATGGCACTTACATTTTTGTAAATGTTCATCCTGGTTTTTGCTGACCTGCATGGAGGAAAATGCAGAATGATTAGCTTAACTGTGCTTAAGCTAAGGAATCCTCCAATTGACCGTCCAGTAATATGCTCAGATTCTTTATGCTCCTTTTTCTCCATAGTTTGTTTTGCAACCCACAACTGAATAGTTCGTTTTGAAACCAACAGTCGCTGAAGAAGGCTAAAAAATGGCATGTGCCCAAGAAATTTGTATTTTCTAGGTTCTTTTAAATGAGTAATTTCTAGGGCTATGATCTAATAATAATATAGAAAATTCTCATTTCAATCTTAAAAAATATAAAAATTGCAGAAACTTCACCCATATCAAATTTTTATGTGTTCAATTTTTTGTATGGACAAGATTAATGGTGCAATCCGAAAACAATAGTCACTATCATTGGCAGGGACTAAAAATATATCTACTAAATGGGCCTAAAACATTTTATAGATAATAAACAAAGGAATATCTCTTCATAACCAAATATCAATTTTGGAGTTCTTGAAACAAAATAGAAAAATCAATATGTTTTATTTCTTAAGGTTCAACCATATTCCTTCACAATCTGAACGGACATAATCCACGTTCACGTCAACGTTGACATCGACATCAGCTATATCTTCTTCAATTACACATTTTGTGTCTTGAAAGTCCACAACATGTGACAAATCTGCATACTCGGTTTCATATGATGCATTATTTCTCAATCCTTTTGGAGGACATGTTAACACTACATACCAGTCAGTCTCAACTGGATCTTGTACATAGAATACTTGTTTAGCTTGCGATGCTAGAATAAATGGATCATCTTGCCAATGATTTTGGCTTAAAAATTTCTTCATATTCACCATTGTAAAACCCAAATCTTCAGTTTTGATCCCTCTCTTATTGTATACATCAATCCAATTACATTTGAACAATGTGTACTCCATAGAAAAATAGTCCAATGTAATTATTTCTTCTACCACTCCATAAAATGTTGTGGTTTGAAGTATAGGGTTTGCATCTTTGGAACTTGACCTCATCATTGTTTGAGCTTCCATACACACGCCACTATTTTGGGTGGTTCTCTCATTCTCCATGCTTTTTTTATGGAATCTATAACCATTGGTTAGGTATCCCTTGTACTTATTCACGAATTTCCTGGGACCACGCGCTAGCCATTTAAGTGTATCAGACACATTTCCACCTGTATAGTTTTAGATTTTTAAATGTAGTTAGAATTCATACATTCAACCTCTAAAAAAAATATTTAATTTCCTGCATGATAATATTGCAATGTAATGATTTTTAAGTACACTTATAATATAAATAATGTACTTACATGTTGTTTTAACCAGCTAGTAAATTTATGGCTGTGGAGTTTCTGCAATAGAGCTTCATCTTTTTTCGTTTGGGTAATTGAGTTGGCAATCTCCATTTTGTGCATCCTAATTCAACAATTATGGACAATAGATATGGTGGTTAATGTGTTTTGATTAAATATGAATAAAAAAATTAAAGGTCAAATATCTTCAAACTTAAACAACCTTAAACAAACAAACAAAAAAATTACAGGCCAAATATGTAACTTACTCTATCCATGGATCAACTTCGTTTGTGTGAAATAGAACCCACCTATGGGCTTGTTCCCAACTAATGCCATCCAATTCTGAAGTAATTGGAGCAGATAATGGCTTTCCATCAAGGATAACTTCTTCAACTTCCTCATCCCACACTTCATTTCGACCATGTGTGGATCCAATAGCTTCCATACCTTTCAAGTATCCTCCACAAAACTTTATTGATTCCTCCACAGTATAGCTTTCAGCAATGCATCCTTCAGGCCTATTTTTGTTCTTAACATAACTCTTATATAATTTCATGTTCCTACAAAATTAACAAATAAAAAAATTAAGTAATGTCAAAATCTTTAAAAAAAAATATTTGTTGTCTTGATAAAAAGTAAAGTTTCACGTACCTCTCAAAGGGGTACATCCATCTATATGCAACTGGCCCACAATATCGAAGCTCACGTACCAAATGTACATTCAAATGCAACATTATATCAAAGAATGAAGGAGTGAAGTACTTTTCAAGAAAGCACAATGTCTCCACAATATCATTTTCCAGCTTATCAAGACTCTCTACTGAAACTGATTTTGCACAGATTTGCCTATAAAAGTAACAAGGCTTGCAAAGCGTCTTTCGGACAACAATTGGTAACACATGACGCAAAGCCACTGGGAGGAGTTGTTGCATTAGAACATGGAAATCATGTGCTTTCATACCATGGAACTTAATCTCTTCCATAGATATATGATTTTTTGGATTAGAGCTGTAACCGTCTGGCACCTTTAACATGAAAAGAACATGACATAGGGTCTGTTTCTCTTTCTTTGAAAGAGTATGTGGTGCAAGTGGAAGGAATATTTTATATCCTTTAACTTCTGGCCATAGTGATTTCCTCAAGCCCTTTTTTTGCAAGTCATCACGTGATTTTTTCCCATCTTTGGACTTCCTTTTATATCCAGAAGGGTTCCAAAAATGCTTTCACACACATTCTTCTCCACATGCATTACATCTAAATTGTGGCGTATTAGGAGTTTCTGCATTCCAACACATCAAGAATATCAGAACAATATTTAATATGGACAAAAAGATAAACAGTCAATTCAACCAAGACATCTAATCACAATGAGGCCAACTAAGCAAGTTGTGTCCAATAATTAGGCATGGTTGATCATGGGTCTACATACCTCCCAATATGGTAGATTGAATAGAATTGATTGTTTCTTCCACACCACAACATCAGTTTTTTCACCTGTTTTACTGTTTATTTTCCTTTTATTTGATTCAATCTTCCCCCATGTTGCTTCCTTTCCCTTTGTTTCCTTAAAAATATCTGACACTTTCACAATTGGAGGGGCATAACGATGCTCCTCCTTCCCATTAAATGGTGCCTTTTGTGAGCGAAACTTATGACGTTGAGGAACAAATCTCCTATGTCCCATGTACACACATTTCCTGCTACAACTGAGGTACTCTGATTCTGTGTTCCTCCCGCATATGGGACATGCATTATAGCCTTTTTTTGTGCAACCAGCCATATTCCCATAAGCAGGAAAATCATGGATCACCCACATAAGAATTGCCTTCATGTTAAATGATGTCTTACTATAAGCATCATATGTCCATACCCCTTGGTCCCATAATTCCTTTAGTTCATCTACCAAGGGTTCCAAATACACATCAATGTCATTTCCTGGTTGCTTGGGACCAAGTATTAACAATGTTAGCATACAAAAATTCCTTTTTGTGCACAACCATGGTGGAAGGTTGTATGTAACTAACACTACAGGCCAAACACTGTATGTGCTACTCAAGTCTCCAAAAGGATTAAATCCATCTACTGCCATTGCAAGTCGTACATTGCGAGTTTCACTAGAAAAACTAGGCCATTTGTCATCAATAGTTTTCCATGCTGGGCTATCAACAGGATGGCGCATTTGACCATCATTGCTTGCATTCTCATGATGCCACCTCATTTTTTGTGACATATCTGTAGAGCTATAATGAAGAAAAAAAAAATCATTTATATAAAGTATTATCATATAATAACACTATGACAAATGTTTAAGATAATACAAGAAGGGGAAAACTTGAATAAAATTATAGTGTTCAAGATCATACCTATACATTCTTTTTAGCCTTGGTGCTATGGGAAAATATCTTAACACCTTGGCTGGAACACCTTTCCGCACCTTTTGAGATTGAGCATCCACCTTCCATCGAGATTTTCCACATGTTGGGCATTGATATTTACTTTCATATCTTCCTCGATATAAAATGCAATCATTTGGACATGCGTGTATCATATCATAGTTTAACCCCAATGATTTTATCAGCTTTTTTGCAGCATATGCAGAATCTGGAAATGTGTTATCTTTAGGAAGCACCTTTTTTTGCAATTTTAACATTTGGTCAAAACTTGTATCAGACCATCCACTCTTCACTTTCAGATTGTAGAATTCTACAGTGGCTGACGGTTTTGTGAAGTCAACACAACCTAGGTACAATGGCCTCTTGGCATCTTCGATAAGCTTCTTATATTCATTAACTTCATTTAGTACATTTGTTGATGCCAACCCCTCATTATCACAACTCTCATTGATGTTTTGATTAAGACATCGATTGGCATCATTCACTATTTCAAGCATTTGATCACCGACAATGGTTGCATCATCATCATCATCATCAATTAGAGGTTCACTATCGTTCCTAAACAATTTTTCATGCTCATCACCTTGATTATCATAATCACGTTCCACAACATGTTCATAACCCTATTAATAAGAAAATCAAAATTTATGTTAATAATTTTATGGTTTTTATGAAAATTAGAATCAATAGCATTTGGTCAACCTAGTCAAATAGGACCCTTGACTAATATGAAATGGCTTACCAGTTGAGATGAAATATGCTCGAGAAATTCATGTGGCTTATTTTCAGAATGTTGCCTGTCCTTGCCAATAATAGATGGAATCTAAAGGAGACAAAGAAAAAAAATTGAAGTTTGCACATATAAAAATAAGTGATATCTTTATTGTAAAACATATAAGAGTAAAACTAGATCAATTCAAAAAAAATTCAAGATACCTGAATGGGAATGCTCTCTCCATGGAAATACCAAATGCTATATTGTTCAATTATACCATCACAAATCAAGTGCTCTCGTACTTTATCAAATGTTTGTACTTTCACTATGCCACATTTATTACATGGACATTTTGTGGACATCTTATTCCTTGATTGCTCCTTGGCAAACTTTAAGAATTCCTCAACCCCATCTCTATATTCTTTTAGTGTTCTACACATAACCAATTTACAATTCATATAAATTTAATTGAGAAAAAGTTACCACTTATACATTTTTCACATATCACGATGAATAATCAAATATACAAACTACACCTATTTTTCAATTTCATCCAATTTCTTTTGTCCATTTGATAATATGTTCCAAGGTCCTTTGAAATTGCGTCTGCAAAGAGCTATATAACTTAGTTGATACTAAAGATAGATAAAAAGTGAACTGAAGATAGATTAGTTAACTAATTGTCAAGAAATTCAGTTACAAGTGAAAAATAATTATGTCTCTACATTTGAGTGAGTAATTTGATAATTGACTTGATGAAAGATTAAAGAAGAATATACATAAACAAGATCACAAGAAATTAGCATGAAGAGAATTTTATTAGACTACAACCCTACAAGATTCTCAACATGGTATCAGAGCTAAGGTGGCAGTCAAAGAAGGGCATATTAAGTGGCACTTAAGGATTAGATCACAGTCAACAACAACTCAAATATCTTTCGAATAGAGAAAAGTGATGGGCTCGATCTCTATTACAATCATCAAAGAAGAAGGGACTCGGTGAAGGAACAATGAAGTATAAATGTAATATTCCCAATTAGCAATGGCTAATTGGAATATTCTATTTTGGTCAATTTTGCCTTATGTAGTTAGATTATAAATAAAAGTGAGTAGAGGGGGACATAACTCACTCAAAAAATAAAAAGTGCGCTCCCTAGTAGACACACGTTGTAACTTAAGTGAGCCAAGGGGGCCAAGAGAGCACGTAGAGAGGGGGCCCACGTAGACCACATGGAGGGACTGTGCAGGCCAAGATGGAGCACGTGGCAAAGGGAGGCTACATTGGAGGAGGTGAGCCTTAGGGTTTGAGAGAGGCTAACACTATATAGAGGGAGAGCCTCCTCATTTTGGTCATTCGATGTTTATGATATTGAGCTAGTCATTTCGACTTCTTGGGCATGATGGTTGTTTAGCTAGTCTGCAGCACTGTTTAGTGCACCGAGTGTCTCCGTTCAAAGATCTCATCCTCAGCCCCGGGGGACTTTGAGTGCCTTCTCGGGTGAGGTTGTCCCATCAGTATTTTGCAGGAGGGTTGGAGTTTGGCTTTTGCAAAGGAGCAGTGCATCCATAGACTGCGTAGTCCTGAGAGGGAGGACGCAGTCCATTTCTGGGGAGCTCTGGATTGGGTTTCTTTCGGAGGTTTTGAGCTTGGAGATTGAGAAAGGGGCCAGCCCTTTCCTGTGGGAGGATTTTGGCAAAGTTTGTGGCCGTGTTTTGGTGGTTTCCATTCAGCCTCAGCGCAGAGCCTTGGAGGATAGCGTAGATCCTCAAGGGGGTGATTTTCGAGGGTCAGTCATTCCAGAAATTCTCTCTAGGTTTTTCTGGGTTTGGTGAGTAGAGGTTGATTCCAGAGTTTCAGCTTATTCTGAGTAGGGGAGCAGCCCCAGATACTCATCTTGTTCCAGCAGTAGCAGCTACAAGGCAGTTTTCTAGTAGCTAGGACGCAGATCAGAGAGCAGCCATTCCATCAACATTCTGAGAGTATTTCTTCGCTTGCCTTGAGCAAGTCTAGGTGCCATCACTCTGATCACCTATTGTACTCACTTATATTTCTCAGCATAATAAAATAGCTCAACATTCTCTTTGCATTTCTTGAGTATATGTTCGTGTTCTATATATATATGCTATTGTATGCTTGCACTACAGTTATTTTTCTCCTTGAGCTTTCCAGTACTATACCACTTGGTGTGTTTTCCCCATACTCTTAGACAGAGTCTGGAAAGGGCCAGATAGCCTCCAGATCTCACCCTCTTTTCAGAGGTGAAATATCTGGTAAATTCCCTCCCAGTCCATCTCTGGTTGGAATTTTCTTGTGTTTTAGAGATATCTCTGAATTGGGATATTACAATGGTATCATAGCATAGATCTAGCTCAGCCTGTGGAGCTAGTTGTCTATGACACCGGGGCAGAAACCCTACATCTGCTACAGAGGTAGGAACTACAAAGATATTGAGCATAGGTTGGAGAACACCTACAGAGAGGGTGACTGTGCTAGGGTGGTGGACGCAGAACAAAAAAAGCAAATGGTAGATGATAGTGAGGCAAAACAGTTTGGGGAGGCACTCCTCAAATCAGTGCAGGATCTGGCGAGATAGATTGAGGTGATGGGTCAGAGATTCACTGTTGTGGAGGCTAGACAGCGTGAAACCCCAAGGGGTTTCCATGTTGGCGAGGGGTCAGGCACATCCCATCATTTGCCGGAGCGGGATGCCACTCCGCACCAGGCATCACATGCACCCACACGTTCCACTATGCCCACCTTTTTGGGTGCAGACACAGGGGCAGGAGTACAGCATGAGCCAGAGCCTGGTCACATGGGTGACTATTTTGCTGAGTACCAGGCATATGGGCAGGAGTTCAGGGGTGCCCTTTCATTTAGACATTTTGTTCAGCTCCAGCGGGACAGCAGACCCGATGATCATCACAGAGAGCACCGGCATTATCATGATGGGGACACACAACATACAGCGAGCCGATTCCATTTGCCAACGTTTGATGGCTCATCAAACAGTTCGACAAAGTCTTGGGTGGAGAAGCTGGATATATATTTCCAGCTTAACCAGATGGCAGAGTCGGAGGCCATCAAGGTGGCTATGTTGCATTTGGATGGTGAGGCCCAAGACTGGTGGTTCCATGGGATGGTGACACTCGGGCATTCGACAGTGACCACATATGTCGAGTTCACCCGGAGACTGATAGAGAGATTTGACCGGAGGGATCCGGAGGAGCATTTTGTTGAGTTGACGAGGCTCAAATAGACTGGGAGCCCGGAGATGTATATTGCGGATTTCCTGAGGGTTTCAGTGATGGTGCCAGATCTATCCGCAGCACAGATGATCTACATGTTTGTTGAGGGGTTAGCAGAGCCACTTTGGGGTCTAATCAGATCCACTAGACCAGCCACACTCCAGGATGCCATTGGCAGGACCCGTGATTTGCAGGATGCCTTACCCAAGACTAGGACACCTTACCCCCAGAGACAGGCTTTCCAACCAAAGGGAAAGGATGTGAGGATTCCGCCTCCAAAGGGGAATCAGGGTAGGGTATAGCTAGATGATGATGCCAGGAGGGAGTTGAAGAAGAAGAGGTTGTGCTTTACCTGTCAGGAGTCGTGGGCACCAGGACACAGATGTGCTGCGGGCAAAGCACATTTAATCGAGATCTTCTCCGAGAGCAGCGGGGAAGAGGATGAGTATGAGGATGGAGAGGCAAGAGACAGTCAGACAGCGCAAGACCATTTTCCACCTCCACCTCCAGGAGCAGGAGGTGCATCTTTTGCACCCACAGGGGGAACCCTTGCAGCATTGCGAGGAGTACCCAAGTATTTGACGTTGCGTGTCCGAGGGACAATACGGGGGCAACGAGTTTCGGTTTTGGTAGACAGTGGGGCAACCCACAACTTCATCGATGCACAGATGGTTGAGCGGAGAGGCATACCGACAGAAAGCTTTGATGGATTCTCAGTGTTCAATGGTTGATTACTTTGGGGAAGGTCACCACAGATTGGGAGGCCTTGGAGATGGAGTGGGATGATAAGAAGACCGGGAAGCATCAGAGATACGTGGGATGCACACTTACCCACCCTAGACTGTTTCATCTCACCGGATGGAGTTAGACTTCCGAAAGGGAGACATATAGTGGGCGGTTGAGTTGCGGGCATCAGAGACAGGGACTATCGAGCAGACAGTTCATCTAGATATACGGGCCATCCTTGACAGATATGATACGGTGTTTGGGGAGATACCGCCGGGACAGCCACCAGATCAGAGGTTTGAGCACACTATTGAGCTAAAGAAGGGCATCCAGGCCGTTATTACCACACCCTATAGGCACCCCAAAGCCTATCAGGATGAGATTGAGCGGGCCATCTAGAAGTTGTTGGCTCTTGGACATATTCGGCCTAGCACTAGTCCTTTTGCTTCTTCGGTGGTGTTGGTGAAGAAGAAGGACGACACATTGAGAATGTGCATTGATTACAGGGCCCTGAATAAGAAGACCATGAAGAACAGGTACCCCATACTGCAGATAGATGAGCTGATGGATGAGTTGAGAGGAGCACAGTTCTTATCAAAGATCGACTTGAGATCCGGGTACCACCAAATTTGCGTGAGAGAACAGGACATTCCCAAGACCGCTTTCAGGTGCCATTATGGCCACTTTGAGTTCTTGGTTATGCCTTTCGGGCTAACCAATGCCCCAACTACTTTCCAGTCATGCATGAACCATATCTTCCGTAGTCATCTGAGGAAGTTTATGTTGGTCTTTTTCGATGATATACTGATATATAGCAGGACTTAGGAGGAGCATCTCCAGCATATAGAGGCAGTGCTGCATATCTTGGAGGAGCAACAGTTCTATGCTAAGCTCTCCAAGTGTGAGTTTGGGTTGACGGAGATGTTGTATTTGGGTCACATCATAGGAGTGGACAATGTGAGGGTCCACGAGGAAAAGATCAGGGCCATCAGAGATTGGCCAGAGCCAAGAAATGTGACGGAACTTCGAGGATTTGTTGGTATCTGCACTTATTACAGGAAGTTCGTCAAGAGTTTCTCTCAGCTTGCTGCGCCCCTTACAGATTTGACGAAGAAGGGGGCATTCAGTTGGACAGATACAGTACAGCGGGCCTTTAATAGGCTCAAGGAGGTTATGAGCAGCTGCCCAGTGCTTGCGTTGCCAAATTTTACGCAGCCTTTTGTTTTGGAGTGTGATGCATCGGGAGAGGGGATCGGCGCAGTTTTGATGCAGGGAGGCCACCCTATAGCCTATGAGAGCTGGAAGCTCCTTCCTCATGAGCGGTTGTATCCTATATATGACAAGGAGATGCTGGCCATTATGCATGCATTGGCCAAATTCCGGCAGTACTTAGTGGGTAACAGGTTCAGGGTGAGGACTGATCACAACAGCCTCAGGTTATTTTTGGAGCAGAAATAGCTACAGGAGAGGCAACAGAAGTGGATCAGCAAGATCCAGGCTTATGACTTTGACATTGAGTATGTCAAGGGGAAGAACAACGTGGTAGCTGATGCACTTTCACGCAGACCAGCCACGTTGTCTCTGATGAGTTTGGATACAGATTGGAGGGCTCGACCCTTGGTGGAGTGCTCCAAGGAAAGCAGCATGGCATAACAGTGGACCAGATAAGGAAGTTTGATGAATCACTTTCTTATAGCTAACATGACTCAAGATGAAAGTGATGGATGATCTGTGCCCTATAAAGCTAAAAGGTTGGAGATTCCTCAATATCGAAATCCATTACATCGAGGACAGGGATTCTTCATGAGCAACTAGGTGTCTCACCATTGTTGTTGGAGGTCCCTAATTAAGAGGGACTTTGAATTTATTCCACTTTGATTTTCTTCTCTCTTGATAGCAATGGAGTTGCGTTCTTGGTGCTGCGTATTTATGGAGTGTTATTTGTTTGGGTTGTTCTGGGGTTATGTGTGACATGCTTGGCTGAATGACCTATTGGAGACTTTGCTGGTAGAAGCATCCTGTTGATCGTCGTAACGCCACCATTCATTATCTCTGTTTTGGCTTGTCTTCCATCGATCTATTGATATGTTCTATATCCTTCAGTATTGTGTGCCCTAATCTGAAATGGCATATAATATGTTCAGAAATTAACATGGTATCAGAGCTTTATGGGGAAAACAATGCCCAATTTGTGTTGAGTTGCAAATATCCGATCTAGTGATCCATTGTGCAACATAATCACAAGTGAATAGCTCGTGGAGGAGAGACTAAGTCTCTGTCTTAGCTGCAACAAATGAAGTTCAAGAACAGGGAGGCATAGATTATTGTTTTAGGGTCAATTTAGGAGGGCCGATGGACTTTTCAGAGGGTCGAGGTAGGAAAGACGTCTCTATGGACTATTTGATGGGTGGTTTGTCTATAAACAAGAGTGTCGAAGGCCTATGAGGTTTCACTGAAGCCTGCCACAGAGATTAAGGAGGTTCAAGGACTGCTTAAGGACTAGAAACAGCTCAGACCTACAGCTAAGTGTCATGACCTTCAAGGAAGAGATAGACGCAGCTCTAAGGAGCATTTATGGGCCAAAATTAAAGGGTGTTAGGGAATATGGTTCGTGCCCTAACCAGTCCAGATTTGCAGCATGGAGTAGACCCTAAAAAAGGGAGCTGAAGTATGCATTTTGGGTGCATCTTGATGTATGTTGGATCCTAGTTTAGGGTCAGATTTGCATCAGTTATCTAGCAGCATGTGGAAGCCAAGGAAGAAGACCGCTGTCACAGGAGGACAGCCACTAGATCTGAAGCAATCTCTGGGCATATTTAAGGGTTTAAATATTGTTTGAAGGTCCTGAAGGACAGCAAAAGGAAGTCGCCTTCTCTGAGCAGACTTGGGCATGATTTGAAGTTGTGGTGCTAGGCCACAGGGCATAGCACACAAGTCGGTCAAATTAGAGGGTTTTCAAAGAGTGGATAGCAACCTAAGGAGGCAGTATGGCATTGAAGGAACCCCTCCTAGGTAAACCGCAACCGTAGAAGGGTTTGTTTGCTGACTGTGTGATGAAACTAGGGCTGCAGTACGTGCCCTATCTAACAGTGCAAACTATATTACAGTAGTGTCTTGTGGAGGTGTGTTGGGTCCATGATTTATGGGGCAGTGTTTGGATCATGTGCTTGTCATCTTTATGATGTGCGAAGGTGACAATGTGACTTGGACTTGTTGTCATAAAGGACCTTGTACAACAGAAGGTGGACACACTTGGCAATTCATGATTAGATCATTAGTAAGTATTCTGATGAGGGCAGCAGGACTGGAGATATCTGAAATTGGTACGCTGATAGAATGGAAGTGTATGCTACTATATTAGGGAGTCGTTGGCGCAAAGGACAGTCCATGTTTTGACAAGGTATGTATCAAATACCTACTATGGATTGCACGCCTTTCTGTTGCAAAGAAGATATTATTCCGGGCATGCAGAACAAATCTGTAGATTGCACAAATTGTATGTCTAGCAACGCTCAAACCAGAAAACATAACTTGTCATGCAAGCTTCAACTGTTCAGGAACTGTCTAGCAAGTTTGTCTAGTCAACAAGGCAACATATCAGAATGTCATAGAAGGCCTAATGGTCTGGGAGTTCTGTGTACTCAGAATTGAATGATGCCCTAATTCCTACAACATAACTAAGAGACAATCAGCGTAGGGGAGAAACTCTAGGGTGAAGGCAAGCCACATTGATAGAAATGATTGTTAGCAAGTGTTGAGAGGGCTGACATGGATTGTCGCTAAGCCCTAACTGGATTGTAGAATACAACAAGGTACCAACACATGAGAAGGTATGTTTTTGTGTTAAATTGTTGGTCCTAGTTTGGACAATTGGAACATTTTAGTACATCCTGCGGAAGCGAAGAAGGGAGGGCTAATGTGTTGGTTAGAAGCCCTAACCAGTGTAATGATTGATGATAGGATCAAATTCATATGCAACCTATGGGAGCCCTGTGTTGGGTTTCTCTTGGGTGTTAAGAAACCCCAACTAGGACCAGATCTCGCAATGAAGTAATGGGTTTCCTAGGACAGGACTGTTAGAGAAGTCTCGTGGTAGCCACGAGGAGGATTTCCTAAGTGTGAGGATGCCCTAGCTAGAGGTAGATGCTACAACAAGTATTGGTCACTTGTGGTCTGCTGGAGGGCAACGTGAGAGTGGGCCAAGTGTGAACGTGGATTGTGCATTTATGGCATGTTGGAGGACAGTGTGATAGTACCCATGTTGGGGCCCGGTGTGCACCAACTTCATGGACCTCGGTGGTTGCTAGAGGTCAAGGGTCTGATCAACTAGGAGCATTTTTTTCACTTGTGTAGCCCTAGACTTGTGTGTGGAGAACTTCTACATCAGATGATGGGCATTCCTCCTAGCCTATGTTCATTGTGGGATATAGACATCTTGTAGCGATAGGTGGTAGCCCTTCATGCCCTATGTTGGCCTTCATCGGTGCAGCACAGGAAGACCGTAGTGGTTTGAAGTCCCTAAGTAATTGAGGAGCAACAATGAGAAGATTGAGAATTGTTCACAAACGAAGTTGTGAACAATTCGACAGGAGTCTCGATGTGTTGTGCCCTTGATGGACCAAGGCACAACTAGTGAGCAGATTGGTAGCCAAGCTTTAGTGGCTAGATGGACTTGGAGCATTGATAGAGTCAAGAGCTACAGATCGGGAGCCGAAGGACCGAGCTCGTACAAGGCATGACCGAGAAGATCTGAGAGAGAATGCGACAGCGACATGGTCAGAGTATCTTGTTGAGGGCAGATTGGTTGTCGATGGACTGACACCAAACCCAGTTTTGTATCTTGTATCATTGGGTGTATGAAGGCCATTATCCTTGGTATGGGAGCCCTAGAATGTTGTATCATATGTTGATTAATATAACAAAGTTGGGTTAAAAATTGTAAGAAGTTTTTTATATTTTGTGCATTGGTAGATTTACTGTTTTTTATATTTTGTTGTGCAAGATAGTATCATTGTGATTATTGGTTTGGTAGCGTGAAATATTTTAAGACACTATCCTAGACCCAAGATCGTGGAAAAGCAACATGGTATCAGAGAGTATTTGAGCTACTTTAAGGGATAGTGAATCAGAGTGTGGTTAGCGAAGCAACTCATAGGGAGTTGTGGGTGTCTAGATCAAGGAGCAAAAGGTTCAGCTAAAGAAAAGTCTAGGTTGGCTTGATGTTAATAAGCCATGTGACAACTTGTCAAGCCAATGTGGACACCCAAATGAAGCCTTTATATTGCGTATAAATAGAAGGTGAGGGAGGCTAAGATAACGTCCAAGCAAAAATATTTAGGAGTAAAACACCTTTTGATGTAAGCCACAACTTGAAGAAGAGAAGACTGAAGCCTGAAATGACTGTTTTGAGGTCATATTAGAAGATATAACAGGGCCGAGGAGTAGCTGCGTAAATACGTTGATAGTAGGGTTGTTTTGGTACCAAAAGGGGTGGCATATTTATTGTTTAAGAGAGTCTCAGGCACTATAGTTATTATAGAGATAACGCATGTCTGTATGAGGCTTGTTGGAGGGGCCGTAAGGACTAATTCCTACAACAAAAGTAAGGGACAATCATCGTATGAGAGCAGCTCTAAGGAGTGCCTGGTCTTTCTAACCACAAAAAAAAATATGATTGATTTTATAAAATCTTGTCAACCCTACCACTGCCTTCTACATAATTCGGTATACAAGTTTAAATCTATTGAAATTTTAACAATGAAAGTCATAGATATCAGGAAAATACCTTTAGAACTTATCAATACACACTCTCCCTCTTTGAGTTGTCGAAGGTTGCAATTTTATCTCCATATGCTGGCAACGGACCACATGTTTTCTGTTCTGAATTGCATAGAAACCCCCAAATCAGGAGAATAATATCTCAATTAAAGCTGGAAAAAGAGTTAAACCAGATCTGATATAATAAAATCGCGTTAAGAATATAGTCGAATCCAGAGTGCAGCGAAGCATAGAAGGGTATGGCATCTGCGCCAAAATCACCTAACTCTGTCCCGAACCTGGCCAAGGGAAAATAGCCGCCCGAAATTATAGTTTCAGAAGCCGCCGAAATTAAATTTTAAGAAGCCGCCCGAAATTAAAGTTTAAGAAGCCGCCCAAAATTAAATTTTAAGAGGTACCAAAATCTTATAAAGCAATTGCAATAGTCGTTTTGATTTTCATAAAGTTTTAATTTTATTTCAGCAAAAGGAGGTCATCTAGTATTTTTATTTGAGCAAAGGAGGTCATTTCACATCTAGGAATAAATTTTAAGAGGTCCATTTACTAGAGTTTAGACTAGCGGCCAAGTTAGATTTTAATAGGTAGTAAAAAATTATAAAGCAATTGCTATGTTGGTTTTGGTTTTTATTAAGTTTTATTTTTATTTGAGTAAAAGGAGGTCATCTAGTATTTTTGTGGTCATCTAGTATTTTTGGTTTTCATTAAGTTTTATTTTTATTTCAAGAATAGAACTTCAATTCAAATAGAAGCTATATTTAATATTTAATAATGTTGAAGACTTATAAAGTAATAATGTTAGTTTAATTAGAGCATTAATAAAAACTATATTAGGGAATATATTTTTTACACGGGAGCTCGTGCGTGCTACTTGATCTAGGCTGGTGTTTGAAATTCTGACTTTGCCCTCCGCTACCATGCCCCCCAGAGTTCGATCTCGATAGGGAACCACACCATGCTGCTCCTCAAAATGATGCGCAACCTCCTCATGACAAATCTGCAGTCACTTTTGTCTCTTTGGTTTCCTTAATGGGACCTCCACGATCACGCCCAACTATGACAAAATTTGTGAAAAAACTAGATGGAATACCAGAAACCACTCTGCCTCCAACACTCCCACACAGAAAAGCCCTCTAATGGGAGCTTGCTCCTTTTCGTTTACAACTCCTTATGTGAGAGAACACTACAAGCTCCATCTCAACATGATGAAGTGTAGATATTGTGAGTAACTCAAAACGAGGCTTTGCGAATTATTCAATTGTCTACATTTGGTATACATGATAATAATGGCATTACCCACAAACACATATCCTCGTAACCAGTACCTAGTTCTCTAAGAAACAATTAATGTTTCTAATATGCTCAGTTAGAGATGAAGGATTCTCCTGGGAGGTCAATTTGCTGGTTTGGGGTGTTGTACTTTTAGTAGTTAGGGGGTTAGTAGTTAAGGTGTTTAGGGGTGAAGGGTTAGGGGTTAATGGTCACAGGTTAAGAGGATAAGGATTTATGGCTTAGGAGGTTCATGGATTAATATAGGTTAGGGGCCGGTTAATGTCATAAGATTTAATGAATGAAGGGGTATATGGGTTATGCTTTATGAGTGCAGGGGTTAAGGGAATATGGATTGGGGGTTAAGGGGGTAGGGAATTTAGTGGTTATGGGTTAAGGGCTTATGTTTTGTGATAATTGGACTCCTAATCCCCTTATCACCATTATTTTGGGGTCCCTTATCAATTTCTCTCGTTGCCTTCCCTCTAGGTCCCCTAGGCCCTATGAAATTAGGTCCTAAGCCCCCTTCTCATTCTCTAATGCTAGGATTATAGATCTTAGTAAACCATGCTTGCACCTCTGACTTCTACACATACATGTTACCCTTGTGTCCCCTTGGCCTGTTCAAGACACCATAAGATACCCCCCCCCATAAACTTTTTTGTTATGTCATTCCACTTTTCCTAATGTTATGACCCCCCAAATTTGGTCTCAATGCCCCTACAAGTACACCCTTGGGCCCCCTTGGCTAAGGGCGTAAACGTACTAGGGGTTATGGGTTGTGATAAGGGAGCCCCTAATCCACTTATCACAACTATAAATAAGCTTATGAACATCATATATATCTATTGTAGTAGGTGTTGTGATGAAAGCAATAATGAATACAAAATTTGTGGTCAATAGGACAGGGAAAAAGTATGCCAGAAACATAGTAGGAAATTTTGGAAAAAAGGTTTTAAGTAACCCAGACTGTGCTCCCGCTCTTATCTCCTTAACCCTGCTCTTTTTTAAACTCTTTAAACCCTCCATGTAATAGGAGCTTGTTCCTTTTCATTTACAACTCCTTATGTGAGAGAACACTACAAGCTCCATCTCAACGTGATGAAGTGTAGATATTGTGAGTAATTCAAATCGAGGCTTTGCAAATTATCCAATTGTCTACATTTGGTATACATGATAATAATGGCATTACACACAAACACATATCCTCGTAACTAGTACCTAGTTCTCTAAGAATCAAGTAATGTTTCTAATATGCTCAATTAGAGACGAAGGATTCTCCTAGGAGGTCAATTTGCTGGTTTGGGGTGTTGTTTTCAGCTTTGGATACTTAGTGGTTAAGGGCTTCAAGTGTCAAGCGTCAAGGGCCAAAGGGATTTAGTGTCAGAGGATTTAGTGGTTAAGGACTCAATATTTAGGAGATTTAGCCATTAGTGGTTAAGGGGTTAGTAGTTAAGGTGTTTAGGGGTTAAGGGTCACAGGTTAAGAGGATAAGGATTTATGGCTTAGGAGGTTCATGGATTAATATAGGTTAGGGGTTAATGTCATAAGATTTAATGGCCAAAAATCTTCCCTGACCACTGTAGGGCTCTCAAGGGTGGAAGTGGACAGAATAAAAGACTACCTTCACTTTGAAGTTAAAAATCTATAGGACTCCTTTAAGTATCTGGGCTTCTTTCTTAAGCCGGATAATTATCAGATTCAGGATTGGAAATGGCTCTTAGCTAAAATTGAGAATAGGATGAATCACTGGAGTTTCAAATGGCTGTCCAGAGTAGGGAGGTTGGTTATAATCAAATCTGTGGTGATGGAAATTCTGGTTTACTGGGCTAGCCTCATTTGGATGCCAAAAATTATTCTGATGAAGATCAACAAAATCTGTAGCAGATTCCTATGGGCAGGCTCCAAGTCGGAACACTTAACCCCTTGGGTTGCGTGGGAAAAATTAGTCAGACCAAAATATTAGGATGGTTGGGGAATAAAGGACCTTTTTCCATTCTCAAGGTCTCTAGCGGCGAAACTAGCTTGGAGACTAATCACTACGGAGAACCTCTGGACTTCGGTAAGAAGGAGGAAATACATAGACCCTATGCCAACTCTGGTCTGGCTCAGACTGCCTCAAAAATCATTCAAGAATTCATCGATGGTGTGGAAGGCTTTGGTGGCAGTTGTAAAAATTATCGAACAAGGTTTGGCCTAGAATGTCGGGGATGGGAGATTGGTCAGACTGGGTCGAGATTCTTAGGTGGGCTGTATGGGTTCTTTTGTTCTCTCGAGAGACGTGATTGAGCACCTTAATATCATTAAGGTGCTCAATCACTCTCAGACTTGTATGTATACCCCTAAGCTGGGTTATGCTTGGTTGATGTCGCAGTTGCGGTGGGTGCACTCTCAGACTTGTATGTATACCCCTAAGCTGGGTTATGCTTGGTTGATGTCTCAGAATGGGTGGGAGGATCCTGTCTAGTGGTCAAAACCATTGTGGAAGCTAAAAGAGCCGGCTAAGACAAGATTGTTTTTCTGGTGTATTCTTCAGAAGAAAGTCCCCACCTGGGATTTCCTTCAAAAAAAAAGGGAAAATTGGTCCAGGGTGGTGCTCTCTGTGCAAAGACAGTGAAAAATCAGTGCAACACATTTTTCTTTCTTTCCCCTTTACCATCAGCCTTTGGAATGAAACGCTGAGGATGACAAATATTCCTCAGAGATAGGAAGGCCATCTGCTCTCAGAAGCATGGCAAAGATGGTGGCAGGAAGCTCCTAATGACAAAGTTAGAACTATGCGCCTCTTGATTGCCTGGGGATTGTGGATTGCAAGAAATTAGTTCATCTTCAAAGATACTATTTTCCCTATCGGTAAACTGGCAACAGAAGGGGTAGCCATCTTTGAAAACATCCCTAACCCTTGCGACTCTCAGAAATTCAGAGTTGTTCAGAGGGAAGTGGTTAGGGAACTATACCCTTATCACCATTTTTTTTTTTCTAAGTGAGACTAATTCTATTAAGTGTAAAGAGTACTAGTACAAGACTGCCTCAGCGTCTGCTGTGAAAGCCAGACAGCTGGGCTTGATAAGCATGCTGTTCATAAAAAGTCTGGATCACCCATAATGGGAAACCGATCCTGTTAACATCATAGTCTGGGCCGCCCATGGTAGGGAAACCGGCCTTGAATTTATACAAACCATAGAGACATAAATATATAAACTGAAAACGTCTATCAGCCATTCCAGCTGTGCTCTAAAACTAAAAAGCAAAAAAGCTCCAACAGTGATTGAGCAAAGAAACCTGGAGAAAATGAAGTCTGCGCACATCGGCTCACCCTTCATGCTCTGGAGACATCGGCTCCTCAACGATCCTGCAACCATATTCGTAGTCATTACTGTTGTCAGCCATGCCAGCTTGGCTGCCATCCTTCAGGTCCGGGTCCTCAGCATCATTATTCAGCACAACTTGAGATGGGAGAGTAGAGGAATCCAAGAGACTCTCTCTGCCAGTGGAGTGAGGGGCGTGAGGAGATGAGGGAGATGCAGGGCGGGCAGGGGCCTGATGAGGAATTTCCTTGCAGAGGGAGACGATAATGAATGCAGTGATAATGGAATGAACAGAGGTACAGTGAAAACGAAGCTATGCATGCTGAGAGGTTTGCCTTATGGTGGACCCCGAATGCACTCTGCCAGGAGGGTTAGAATTTGAAAAAGGAGCAGAAGGGCCAATGTGGCTGGAATCTTGAATGCGCCCTCGACCTCTGACTCTGCCTCTGCGCGAAGCAGGAGGAAGGACAGGCTCTTCACTAGCAAATGAGGAACCCGAATCAGAGGAGGGCGAGGGTGGATTAAAGGAGGCTTGACCCCGGCTGATTCCATGTCGACAGCGCATCCGCGGTCGGAGACGAGGCATGGAGAAGGGAGTAGGGAAAAGGTGGCGCGAGAATGGTGAGACATCAGAAGTAACAGAGGCCCTGAGAGCAGAGGGACGACGACCGAGGGGAGCCAATTGAACACCAGCAGGAATGTCTGAGCCTTCTATGAGCTCTACAGAGATGCCAGGCGAAAAAGTAACATTGCAGAAGGGGCTATTGGAGAAGTGAATTCCAGGGAGAATCTCCAAGCAGGCCATAAGACTGCATCGACGCCCTGTTTGAGTTTTAATGCTGGAGTCGGCAAAGCCAGGAGGGCATTCACCACGGAGGGGAGTCAGAGCTCTCCCACAGCTGCTACTATCATGCTCGCGTTCCATAATGAGAACAGAGATCAGAAGAACCGCCATATACAGAGGCATCGGAGAGCAGTTAAGCGGCGGATTGACAGCCCGAGGAGGCATATTAATAACGTCATTAAGGCTGATGCAGGAGGCCATGTGGGCATCCCATGCGAGCTCCTTTGGGAGCTGCGCAGGGGCCCAAGTCCCATCAGACTGCCACCACATCCGCATCCGGAGTATACCCTTATCACCATTATTTTGGGTTCCCCTATCAATTTCTCTCGCTGCCTTCCCTCTAGGTCCCCTAGGCCCTATGAAATTAGGTCCTAAGCCCCCTTCTCATTCTCTAATGCTAGGATTATAGATCAAAGGCCTTTCATCAAAGTGTCAAAGGCCTTTCATCAAAGGATCATTTGGGAATCCAAGGCCTTTCATCAAGGACCATTTGGGAATCCAAGTTCCCAAAGGATTTTAGGGATTGAGAACTTCCTTCATAAGTCTTTTTCTTCTCCCTCAACCCTTCAATCCCCCTCTTCTCTCCCTAGAAGATAAATTCACTTGCTTAGAAGGAAAGCAAGTCCCACTCTTTATTTTATCTTAGAGAAAGGGTTTCGAGGGTCACTTCCCACCTATTCATTGACCAATACTCTACAAGTGACTTCATAAACTACCGAGACTCCACCCATCGGTGAAATTCCGTGAAGAGCACGGAGCCTTAGTTGTGGTGACAATGGGCTAAGCCTCCATCGTTTCCCTTGTCCTAGCAATTTCCCTCTTAGGAACACCTTTTAGGTCCACTACTAGTTTGAGTGGTAACAAGTTGTTCACAATTCCATTTGTGAACAACTCTTTCGTATGCCCACTTTTGCCATATTACAACTCCAAGATGAGAAGTCCAGGGCTATGGAGGTTGCCCTTCTTCTCTCTGAATCAATCCTCTACAATATAGTGAACTAGGGCTAGTTGGTTCGCCCACTTGACTATTACTTTAGTCCTTGAAAGTCTGCACATCCTTAGGCCCTATACACCTACGCTTCTACCAATTTTGTTGTCCTTCACCAGAACAAGAGTCAGGGTTCTTCTTTGACAGTAATCTAACAACCCTCCAACTGTACTTGGACTACCATCAATCTGCCCAACCACAATCAATTCTTTTTACTGATCTAGGGCCCCACAATATTGTCTTCATCTAGGGCTCTTCAAATATGCCACCTAACAAGGGTTTGAGTCCTCTCAAGATCATTGTTCTTGTGTATCGACAATTTAATCTTTGTTGTCCAATCTACGAATAGATATGAATTACTCCTCTTATCATACTTCTAACAATCTGTAGATGACTGAACTAAGGTCACAAATCAGCCACTAACAGTCCATTTAGTAATTTTTTATAGGTTTCTTCAGATATTTGTCTAAAACTCTATGGAAAGTCCACCAAAATCAACTCCTCTGCATGTCAATCCATTCTCCATATGGCACATTTCTTCTGCATGCTCAATCTTCTGCTCAGGTTCCACCCTCCTTTGGATCTATTGTCTCCACACATACTGAATCTGCAAACCATCTTCCATATCTGTGGTCTTTATTGCAGAAATAAACCTCGCTCTAAGGGTCACAACTTGTCTTCTTCTACGCAAATTTGTCACAGTCTTAAGGGCATACCTTATGAACTAAACATGCTAGGAAACTGTCCTAACTAGGGCATTATACTTATGTACTTCTAATTGTTGTAGAACAAACCCTATCCACACATAGAAAAAACACGACTCTTGCCTCCATAAGAGACTCGACCTAGCTCATATGGATCCATAGATTTTGGGCATTTATTTGAATGAATCTTGACATGAACTTCAGATCTCAATGTCGACCCTCAAACTAGGGTTAAATCAGTCAATATTACACCTGTGTCGACTTCTCTTATGGCTCTAAATTACAGTGCAAGCCCTCCTCCATTTATGTTGGTCTTTATCACAGACCTTGTGGCCTACTAACCACCACAAGGCAAGATGGTATCAACCCTCTCTTCTATTTCATGGAGGAAATCTAACCAACGGGATTCAATCTAATCTTGTAATGTACTAAAACAAGATATTGAATCCTTCCTACAATTTGTGGAAACAACACACGATCACACAATCACATATAAGTAAGAGAAACAAGTTATCAATCTCACAACACAAGATGTATCTGGGGAAGCAACTGCTCAAAACCCTCTATCTCTATTTTGTATTAAGTCAAGGAATCATGAAACAATACAATGCTTAATCTCTCTTGAGATTCTCAAACACTCTGCCAATTGTCTCCTGTTGATCTAGGAAAAATCGGTCTAATACTTAGCCAATTCTCAGCTTGCCTTGCTCACGCAATTCCTATGGAATTATCTCCATATTAATTAGGAAAATCAACCTTCCTTGATTGCACAATCCATCATGGCATCCCAATGACTTTATAATTGCACATGGGAAATTTTCTATAAATACAATTGATAGTTATGTTCCTCTGAACTGTGTTACAATAAGGATGAAGGGTCTTTTTTATTATTTAAAAATAAGATAAAATCCTAAACAATCAAAATCCTAACCCGAGGAGATGTAACACCAAGAGTTTATGGGCCCCGTTGGGGTTAGTTGGGCAGCCAAATTTCCGGGGTCGTAACTTGGTCATATGATCTTCGTTTGATGCACATGATACCTTGTTAGAAAGATCTCTTCGAGGACTACAACTGCTAATGCGATTTCTATGAAATCGCTAAACCTTTCTTGCCCAAAAAACGTCGTTTGGGGCCTCAAAATGGCTCCGGAAGTTCCGGACCTGAAAAACTAACAAAAATAGTAAACTGTGCTATAATTAAGGAAATTGAAAAATTGAAAGAGACAATGGCGAGGGCCCAAGTGGAATAGGCGGGTGGCTACCAATATCCACCTCGATCACCTTAAATCAAATTTCTTGAGCTAACTCAATCATCATGACTTAGTTAACTGACACAAGTTGTTATGAGACGAAATTACAATTTATTGTCCAATTTATTTAAGAGAAAAATAAATTAGACGCCTCACATTCCTCACTCCTAGTACATCAAAATTCCTCACTAGTGTGGGTGCATTTTTTTTTGTCCTTTCTAGTTTCCAATTTCACTATTTCTTGTTGCAAATTTCAATACTCCCTCTCAACAAGAAAGGAATTCAATCTATCTCCATTCGGTACTTTTGGAATGTTCTGCATGCTACATTTCTCTAGTGTTGTTTGCACCTGCAAGTCCTAAAACTGAATAGCCTCCGAACAACTTACTCAGTATAATGCATCTGTCATCAGAATATTTTGACTGCTGCTAGCTACTGCATCTGTCTAGTACTAGATTCTCTGCGCTGCTGCTAACATCTGCATCCGTGCCCTTTGAACTATTGCTAACTCTAATTTGTGATCCAGTACTATTTGACATCTGACTCTGATTTCTGTCTTGCTGACATCTGACTACATCAATTTAACTGATCCTTCCTACTACTATTGTATTGTGGCTCCTCGTAGCCAGGTTCGATCACACGCCATCTCAATGGACCTTGCCCAAATTTCTTATCTTGGGATTATGTCTACACATCACCCCACCAGCTTACATCTCCAGGTATGGCTGCTCCCTCTTCCCATCTGGCTTGAAATTTCCCCCTCATGAAGGTCTCTGCTTGAGTGGATGCTTCCACTCAGTCTCCTCTCTGCTTCTCCAATTGTGGAAACTACTCCACAACCTTCTGAGACCGCTTCTCATGAAGATTCATGTTAAGAGGTATTTATGCTCCCTTTAAACCACCAAGTCTCTAACTTCTACCTTTCTCCTCAAATCTTTTCATGCATCTGGTACCTCAATTACATATACGTTCTTGACTCGCGCACAGTGTAATTGTCCCGACGTTACAAAAAGTTTCTAAAAAAGAGTTGATTTTAAATCGATGATATCTCCCTCATCCAAGCTCCGATTCGACCGATTTTTTTTTTCTATTTCGGTAGATTTTCGCAAGGAATCCAAATAGCCTATTTTTTTTTGAAAATTTTACACCAAAATATTCAAATATTCTATGCAAACTCGCCGCCCAAAAAAATTTCTGCTCTAATACCATGTAGAAAATCTAACCAACAAGATTCAATCTAATCTTGTAATATACTAAAACAAGATATTGAATCCTTCCTACAATTTGCGGAAACAAAACATGATCGCATAATCACATATAAGTAATAGAAATAAATTATCAATCTCACAACAACATGATGTATTTGGGGAAAGAAACTGCTCAAAGGCCCTCTATCTCTATTGTGTATTAAGTCAAGGAATCATGAAACAAAACATTAATGCTTAATCTCTCATGAGATTCTCCGACACTCTGTCAATTGTCTCCCATTGATCTAGGCAAACTCGGTCTAGTACTTAGCCAATTCTGATCCTTACTTCAGCCTGCCTTGCTCATACAATCCTAGCTAGGGAATTAACTGCTTATTAATTAGGAAAATCAATCTTCCTTGATTGCACAATCCATTATGGAATTCCAATGACTTTATAATTTCACATGGGAAATTTTCTCTGAATACAACTGATAGCTATGTTCCCTTTAACCTCTATCTCAACTTGGTATTCCTCAAAAATAACATGCATACAAGTATTAATAGCGAATTATCAGTTATATGATTGATCACTCATTGTGAATTAAATCTAATTTAATTCACTGGACCTCTCGCTAGCTCATAACTTAGTTAGAACCAGTTAAACTGATTTTAACGCATTTAATTGATTTAATTACACTTGCACCCCACTAATGCATCAATTTCAACTGGACCCAAAAAATATTAGAATCCCTCTAGATGCCTCATCTTAGACCCTCAAGTACTTGAATTTCTTGAGCTAACTCGGCCACCATGACTTAATTAACTAACACAAGTTGTTATGAGATGAAATTACAATTTATTGTCCAATTTATTTAAGGGAAAAATAAATTAGACGCCCCACATTCCTCACTCCTGGTGCATCAAAATTCCTCACCAGTGTGGGTGCATTTTTTTTGTCCTTTTTGGTTTCCAATCTCACTGTTTCTTGTTGCAAATTTCAACATTTTAGAATTTGATGCGGCCTTCACACAAAGACACCATTGAAATCACATGCCCAGATTCTCATGAGAAACCTCTCTTAAGCTCGATCTGCCAGAAGAGAACCAACAATATGCCATCCTACTTCCTAGCGCAAACCGACCCTTAAGGTATGTAACATTCTTCTGAACACTCACATGATGATCTTGCTCTTGAAGGATTATCATGACCTCTCTTTAGCAACCCTTACTCACCCTCGTACTCGACCTACTTTAGGACTACATCTCTCTTCACCCCCTTGATGTGCCAGATAGTGGGAATACATGTCAAACATGCTAATATGTGCTAAGTGATAAGGCATGCCAAGATGTGCAAGGGTGTGTCAATGCATGTCAAGGAATGTCAAGACAACAAAAGGGAGAAAAAATTTAAACTACAAGGAAATGAACACATAAGAGGGTTAATAAGTCATCAATTTACCTTTTCCAAGAGGGGCATGCTAGGCACACCAACACTTGGCAACAATAGGTGCCAAGTGCAAAGTCTTAGTGAATTCTAAGTGCCAAGTATTCCTTTGTTGCTTCTCATCTACTTTCCAACAACTGATAATCACAAATAAATTTAATATTAAACCATGCCAAATCATACCAAGGCATCTCAATGTATTCCACACATGCTAAGACTTTCCAAGCACCAACACGTGCCAAGCGCCAATATGTGTCAAGAACTAGTGTTATGCATGTTATGAAGTGGAAGGGAATTTTGAAGAGTGCTAAAGTGTGCTAGAGAGTGATAATGCATGTTCATGAGTGTTAAGGATTACTAGGAAAAAACATTAAGGGAGCACTAAGTAAAAATTCATGAAATTTAATGAATATGAGGAACGTGCGCCAGAGACTAGTGTTAATGAGTGTTAGTTGTCATGCCAAGGAGGGACTGACAAGGTATGCTAAGCATTGCTAAGGCATGCTAGGGAATATCAAGTCATGTCAAGAATTCCCAAATTGTGCTTGGGAGTTCCAGGGTGTGCTAATTATACCATGTGCCAATTAATAGTGCCAAGATATGCCAATACATGCTGGGTGCTAAGGATGTGGTGCAGGGGACTAGGGTATGTCAAT
The DNA here is from genome assembly GCA_034641835.2 of Pinus albicaulis. Taxonomy (NCBI): domain Eukaryota; kingdom Viridiplantae; phylum Streptophyta; class Pinopsida; order Pinales; family Pinaceae; genus Pinus; species Pinus albicaulis. Next base: position 543,538,715 of record CM076581.1, on the reverse strand, counting down.
ATGTGTCAAGGCAACAAAAGGAAGAACCAATAAGAGGGTTAATAAGTCGGGACTTTATCTTTTTGAAAAGGGGCATGCTAGGCACACTAATAATAGGTCCCAATACATGCCAAGTGGCATTGTGTGCCAAGTGCTAATGTATGTCAATGCATTCAACCAAGGTGTTCCAGGGAATGCTAGGGACTATATGCAGCATGCCAACACATGTTAGCAGAGTACGATGTTGTGCTAGCGCATGTCACCATGTGCTTGGGCGTAAGTGTCATCACAAGATGTTATAGGTACAAAGATGTTCCAATACATGTGGGGTGCTAAGAAATGTTAGTGTGTGCCAAAGCATTAATTTAAGGCGTGCCCAGATTGGTGAGGATCGTTAGGTCTTTCTCATTAATAGAATTGTCAAAGCTTGATTATGTATTAAATAATATATTTCCTACACACAATAATGGAACTTTATCTAAAGGGAATTTTCTAGATAATAAACTTAATATATATGAATCATCTGTTGACTCATAGGAAATCTCTATTTGACTAGTTATTACTTGAGGGAAATGATACACACTAATTACTTCTAAAAAATTCACTGACCCTAACCACTATGGCTTTGGACATATTATAAAAAATACTCCACAATAATGGTATTAAATCGTTAACTTTTGACAAAAAAATATATTAACAGGTACATAGTGTCATCTAAAACTCATTGGAATGATCAATGATGATGGCCATTTTTTGACCATCACCAAAAGTAACAAAACGAGCATTGGTGAGGGTCATTAAAACTTTATCACTAGAAGTGTCACCAAAGAGAGAATTAGTGATGGGCCTTTAATGACCCTCACCAAAAGTGTCATTCAAAATGTCTTTGGTGACGGACCATAAAGGACCATCACTATATACACTTACAGTGACGGTTTTTTAATGATCAATGATGACGGACATTTTTTGACTGTCACCAAAAGTAACAAAAAGAGCATTGGTGAGGGTCATTAAAAGTTCGTCACTAGAAGTGTCACCAAAGAGAGAATTAGTGACGGGCCTTCAACAACCCTCACCAAAAGTATCATTGAAAATGTCTTTGGTGACGGACCATAAAGGACCATCACTATATACACTTACAGTGACGGTTTTTTAAAGGCCGTCACCATATGTGACATTGGTGACGAACCTTAAAGGTCCGTCACAAGCATGACCCTCACCAATGTGCTTTTTTATTATAGTGTGACAGTAAACAAAGAAGATGCAGAACAGTTTCTTAACAACAGTAGAAAAAGACAAAATCCAGTAAAGCCAAAGTTTAGAAGAGGAGCTGAGTGATATTGAAATATGTAATTAAGAATGTGAATGTAAATGATGTAATTATTTTTTATTGTTTGTGATGCAAAGGCAAGTATCCTAAGGAAAAGTCAAAATCCCACTGTAGCATGAAATTTTGTACATATTTTTGTGTTTTTAAATTGAGTTGGATAAAGAAATGAGGAGGCAGAATACCAAGGGGTATGACCATCCATTTCGAATTCCTAGAGGAAAACAAACAGTCATCAAGGAATTTCTATAAGTAATATCAACTTGATATACAAAAAGAGAGAGGTGTGAGAGAGAGAGAAAATATAGAGAATGCAGGATATAGAAGAATAAAACAGAGAAGACTAAGAAAAGAAGAGCAGAAAGAGAAGCTACAGAACAGAGCTGATATCTGAGGTAAATCAGCAAACCTTCAGTTTGATAAATTGAGGAAGTTGGAGCTTCCCTATCAAGTTGCAGCTTGATAGCTGTCAGTTGTAGCTGACTGAGGTTGAAGCCTCCTGTAGGTTGGTGCCTACAGAAAATTGAAGGGATTTGGTGCTTCCTTGCAAGTTGTAGCTTGCAGAATTGAGGTTGGAGCCTCCTATAGGTTGGTGCCTGCAGAAAAACAGTGGTGAGAGGGTGTTGGAGCTTGCCTTTGCATCACAACAATAATAAGATGTGGTTTTCTCCCTTTATGGGTTTCCACTTATATCTAGTGTCTCTGTGCATAATATTTATGTATTGATCTGATATGTATCATCTGCTTAATACCTGCTGCTCTCATATTAAGTCTACTGCTATATTATACTAACACTTGCTACTTACATTCGAAGATTCCTCACACATTAAATTGGATATGAAATGAAAGTGTAAATAAGTTTAATAAAAAGTTCTAAAAGATCAGGAATGTGTTAAATTGATTCACCCCCCGCCCCCCCTCTCAGTTTAACTAAAGGTTCAACAGGGTTGGTACAGCAAGCTATAAGGATAGAATGTGATAGCCAAAGTGCAATTTTCTTGGCTAAGAACCCTACTTACCATTCAAAGACAAATCACATTGATGTTCAATATCACTTTATTAGAGATATGGTTGAGGCTAAAAGGGTGTTGCTGGTAAAGGTGGACACTTTGAAGAATGTTGCAGATGCATTGACGAAGTCTGTGAGCACTCAGAAGTTCTCTTGGTGTAGAGAAACAAGGGGTGTTGAAGAATTGGCCCAATGACTAAGCTCTCCTGTGGCCCCTTGTGGAAAGAAAACAACAAGTGGGAGAATGTTGGGTATGTGTTATATTCTTTCCACGACTAGCCCCACGCATTGTACGTTGCGCTGAGCATAGCAAGGGGGTCACAAGGGGGGAGGCAACCCCCACTGTTGGGGTCTAGGGCAGCGCCCCGGCAAAAATTGTTTTGGTGTGCGGACCCACTCATAGGAGGACTCACCCATGTTTTGTGCATGATTGTGCACATGGTTTTGGGGTACGATGGTTTTCGGCCCCTGGTATTTTGTAGATCTGGTCAAGGGAACTATGGTTATGTTCTAATCCAGGGTTAATGGATTGGGGTTTATGTATGCTTCAGCATGTACATATATGTGTTGTAACACTAAAAGGAATATAATGAAAAATCAAGCTGGTCGTCCCGATTTGGGATCCAGGGGAAAATATCTGTGTGTATCTATTTTATGTTTTATGCTCTCGCTATTGTTTATTTTCTATTATAAGATTCATGTGTAGATAATTTATGTTCAAGGTTAAAACCTACACATACTTTCAATATTTGGATGTCCTCAAAAGATAATTACTGAAAATGCAGCAGCATTCAAATCTAAAAATATGATTGACTTTTTCCATAAATATCACATTACCCTAGGCCATTCTACTGCATATTACCCACAAGGTAATGGTCTAGATGAATCTTCAAATAAGATCCTTGTAAATATCATCGAAAAGTTACTTGAAGATAACAAAAAGACTTGGAACAAGAAGCTAGTCAATGCCTTATGGGAAGATAGACTTACAACCAAAAAATCTATTGCTACATCTCCTTACTAGCTTGTATATGGAATGGATGTTGTTTTTCCATCTTCCTTAGGAGTACCAGTAATGAAAATTATCCAATAATTACAAGTTGATCCAAATTACATTCAAAGAAGGATAAATCAAACCATTCACTTGCAACAAACAAGAGAAGAGGCTTACATTAAGTCTCAAGTTATCCAGGATAAAATAAAGAAAAATTTTGACAAAAAGAGTAAAGAATATTATTTGTTCATTGGAGATAAAGTGTTAAAATGGGATTCAAGAAGAGAAGACAAAGGTAAACATGGAAAATTTTATTTTCTATGGAAAGGACCTTATCTTATTTATGGTTACAAAGGTAACAATGCTTTCTATCTAAAAAGAAATGGATGGATCAAATGTGTTAGATGGACCAGTAAATGGCAGAATGTTGAAGCACTATTATTCCTCAGAGATAACAAATAGTTAGTTCTATTTTTACCATTGTACATATTCATTGTAGATTTTAGATTGGATTGGATGTTTTCCTAACAAACTTGAAGCCCGAAGAGAATGCCCTAAGATTTGAGAGGTAAAATATCATAAGTATGAATAAAAGCAGAAATCAGAAAATACTTATAGGGTCATCATAGTCAAAATTCAAAGGTTACTAGTCTTAAAATTTCTTGACATTTCACCAGGAAATGCCATCCCCATGTGGAGCCACTGTTAGGGTCCTATAATAATAGGATTCATAATTTCTGAATTGAATTTGATAAGTCTTGTAAATATGTACATACCTTGCTTTCTGCAAGTTGTTTTCCCATATTTTGAAAATAATAAAAATGAAAAGAGGGTAAAAAGTCCTAAAAGAAATATTAAAGGACTTAGAAAAAAGAATGGACCCCAAGAAAAAAAGAGATAAAATCAGACTTGAAAGTGAGCAGGTCAAAATGCCACTACTATTTACTTTTACTGCAAGAATAATGATTATGTGCAGATTGTCAATAAATTCCATAATCCATGATCGTTTAAAGGGTTTAATCTTAACTTTTCATGCTTTGAATTTCATGTTTTGGATAGAGCATAAAGATATGTCAAACAGTTTAAACTTGACAAATCAGTAGATAGTTAGAAAATAAATGAGGAGCTCAATATTTTAATCTAAGCCCTCGGATGAAATAAGGTTAGACATAGATAGATTTATGATTTTGAAAGAAAAATGGGTTTAGGGTTGCAATCTTAAATTCACCCATGAAAATGAAGTAAAAATTGTTAGAATAATGATGGGTAGGTAGAAAGAAATTGTGCAAGACATGTAATAAAGAATCATCGAGCAAAAATAACTAATTTCCCCTCCCCCACAATGTTCCATTATTCTAAATCTTCAGTTAAAGAGGATCAGAGAATTTCTCTGACTTCTGTTGGGACTGGACCCAAGGCTCAATAACTGATTGGCTAAAAAAATTAGATTCCCTACATAAAACCCATCTGATGAGCATATTCAGCCTTTTCCAAGATAATGATCCCTTTTCCTAAGTAAAACACCTTTTTTCTTAGTAAAAGTAAAAACCCTACTTAAATAATTCCATTTTCATTCAAAAACACTCAAAAAACTTATAAAATACATTTTATTCTAAGTTCATGTGTAAAGAATCAATATGGGGCAAACTGTGCTTTATTGCCTATGTTTACACTTTACTTAGTCTTACACTATGTATTTTTAATTCATTTCATACATTACACCTTCATTTCATATTAACTACTAACCTAAAGTATTAAATCCCTATATTATATCCCTCCCATATATATTAATAAATCCATTATATATAAATAACCCCCAAAACCCATTTATTTAAAGTTTAAACCTATGTTAAATTATCCCATGTGATGAAAATAAACCCACCCTTTTTTCCCATAAGGTTTAAACATATCAATATAATAATATCCCGCCCCTATGGTTTTTAAACACCTGTTAAAAGGTTTATTTACCACATAATATCATATCAACGCCATTGGTTAAAACATTTGGTTAATGTTTTAATTTAAACCATATACTTTTACCCCCTCCGCCAATCACATAATATAAAGTTTTAACGTTATAAATACATATTTATAAATTTAAAACTTATCCCGCCATATCTACAAACCCCTAACCCTACCTTTGAATGTCGAGCACCACCACATCAAATCGCAGTCGTTCGCACTCATGCCTCCAGATCCAACGATCATCTGGCCATATGGCAAAAAATGTTGTGCGATGATAACTCTTTCCTTTCCATGCGAAATGGGTTTTTTCGCCCTTTCCTCTCTCCTCCACATGGCCCAGTTCTATTGGATCGCATCTGATCCAACTAAAATTTCTTACCACTTTAATCTGACGCGATAACCACTTACTATTTTTCGCCTTTGAAGCCCGAAAACCACCCATCGCCCGACATGACCACTACTAATTGCAGGTACTTTAAACCTAAAATGTCAAATAAACTCTGAAAAGCACCATTGATTCCTTTTTCTGCATTTTCTGACTGTATTGGTCCTCCCGAATCAGAAAATGAAGCATGTGCTTTGTTTTTAAGCCTAGAACCTGAAAAAAGCCTGAATTTACTGTTGAATATTGCTAGAAGACTCAAAATTACTTCCAGAGACTAGAAAAGATACCAAGGACCCGTCAAACAACTCGGAACCTATTTCCAAAGACCCTTACCTGCATAAAGAGGTATTTTCCGAGAAAATCGAGCCTTTGTCATTTTGAAAATAAATTATTAAAGAAATTGAAACTAGTATAAGCCTAATTTCTCTAAGAAAGCCTTTAGATTGCCCAAAAAGAGTCAAAACCCTGTCAAAATTTTGATAAAACCTTGTTTTATACTGCGTTCATTTTTAAAGAAGAACATTGAGTTTATTTAGCTTTTGCAGACTTAAAAGAATCCTAAAATTGCCCAGAAACCCTCTGCAGGTAACCCAACCCTCAGCGCCCAATTTTAAGCAATATTTTAGTCCAAAATCTAGTGAAAAGCCTAAGAAAACCCTATTTCTTATTTTCATAACCAGTAAGAGTCTGAAATACATTTTCAAGATTGAAATTGAAAGATAAATCCAAAGAAAGAACAAATTGTACCCATTTTTATCCAAGAACCTCTATCAAAGTCAAGAATAAGTCTTATGTAAACCATTTAATCTTACATAAGAAAACCAGAAAGTCTAAAAAACAGAGTTTCAGTAATCTTAAAAGCCTAAAAATTCCAAAATCCACTCCAGCTATGTCATCCAAGACTACCATCATTGTGAACCCTCTACAACCTCCTGTTGTAGACATTGAGCACATCCCTTTAGCAGATGTTAACTACAAAATAGTAGATCCAGTAGTTGAATTTAATTTATTAGACCTCCACTGCTGGAGCTATGAAAAATCTTTAGATCAGGTTGAAGAAGTCCAAATTTGGGAATCAAATCTACCCAAATATGTTGTTCCAGACACTCATCCATGCCCAAAAGTTATTAGGTTGTGTTAGATTTATTATTCACCTAAAAATAGAGCAATGATGAATGCCAACAAAGAGGTACTTTTACAGTTACTGCTGAGTCCATAAACCATATGTTACAACTCAAACATGATCCTAAAGTAATTCCTTTGTCAATAGAAGCACTTACAAAGTTGTACATTGGCCTTGATTTTCCCAAAAGATTTCATATTTTCCAAGTCTTTATGCCTTTACATGTGGAAATTCCTCAAATCAATTTCCCATATTCTACTTCAAAATTTCCAGAATTTTCAAGGCATGTCATTTCCATGTTGTCAATCATCCTAGGATACTTTACAGATGAGCATACAGATGATTCCATCCTAAGATTTCTATATACTTTTATATCGGGACAGCCTCCCTCTGTAATTTTCAATTATGCTGAGTACATAGCTGAAAATATCCATGATCAACTGATTAAATTGCAAACTGAAGGAGTGTTTAGATACACATCTTTTATCTTTCATATGTTTTTGTATTTTCTAGTAGACAAGTTTCCTATAACTCTCTAGAAGCTTGATATATAATAAAAACCACTTTCAACCATCTTCTGGACTTCATTGATCAGAAAAGAATCCTCATAATTCACTGTTGCAGAGTTTACAGATAATTTTTTCCATCCATTGATCAATATGTTGACCAACACAGAACAGCCAAGGATTAGTGATGAAATGAAGAAAGTTCTACAGCTATCATAGCACACTAGAACTGGAGATTGGTATTTATATGAAAAACACACAGAAATCAAAGTTTTTGGCTCTAATCTTCTACCCTAAAAACTACCTAAATATGTACCAATGAGGGTTTTTTCCTTGGAGTATATCAGGAAAATATTGAATTCTGATTCTATTAACTTCTTAGTAGATAAAAAGAAAACACAATTTAAGTTAAAGAATCAGGTGGGACCTGTTAGTACCTAAATCTACCTCAGGCTGAAGGAAGGCAGAGTTCAGGGTAACATCATACCACGCTCAGTCTGGTAGCTAGCCCTACCAGAACAGGAGAGAGCTCTCTCCGGGTCAATCTCAGGAAAAATGTATCAATAGGTCTTGAGATGACTGAAATGAATGCTAATTTTAGGCTAGGTATATAAATCAAGGAGTTTGAAATTATTTTGTAGGTTTTTTGTCAGAAACAAAGGGAAAGGCAGTTTTGGGTCCGGGGATCAGGCCTAGTTTTTGCAGAATTCTTATTGGGGCAGGGAAAGCAATGGTTTTGATGTTTTGAATTGAAAGGACGGATGGTTTATACCACTGAGGAGCTGAAGAGGGCAAGATAACTCATGGATCCTCTACAAACAGATGAAAACATGTAAAATCAAACAAAACAAAAGGCAGAGCAGAGCAAGCTACTGAATTCTACCTTTAACACTTATTAGCTTAATTTAAGAAGAAATGTGCAGAGAAATGGTACAAAAATAACATCAATGAAACTTACAGATACATAGAGAGAAACTTCATCAAAACACATAGCTACAAGGATCCCAATAAGTGTTGTAAACCCTGGTCTTTCCTTTTCCAAAAATGCAGAAGTATATGTACAATGAAGTGCCAAACAATTCCCAAGTATCCAACCCTGAAAATGACTCAGAAAATACATAATATAGACCAGCCTAACCCATTCCCATGCCTCTACGGGTCGAGCTCATCATTCTAGGACCTGTTTCAACCATATCTAAACTAGGAACTAGAAAATAGGCCATGAAACAACTTGCCTCTATATGCTAGGAAACTGATCCATTCACTCACATTTCACCTTTTAGTGAATGAATCTTCTAGAACAAGTAAAAACGTGCCAAAATTACATCACAGTTATGAAATTACATCAAGATAGATCAAGAGTTACATCAAAAAGTAAAACTGGCCAAAACTAGGCGAAATTTTGAGCTGTGGAGTGAGAAATAGGCCAAAATCCTCTATGCGCCGCGCCCAAAATCTCTATGCGTAGCAAAAGTTTGGAGCTGTTTTTGAGGCACTTCCTGAAGTCCAAATTGAGCTCATGATAGCTCGTTGGAAAGCCCTGCCTATCTACTTTCTCACCCATGTGGAATTTCTGGATTTGGTGTCCATTTTCCCCTCCAAAAGTTCAATCTCCCAAGACTGGTTCCTGTGTGTGCAAAAAGTGGTAGAAAGGCCATTTTCAAGGTGTTTTTGACCCTTTAGGCCACCCAGAACTTGATGAAATTATTATTCCATTCCTGAGCATGCATAAATTTTCATAAAAAATCCAAAAATGTCAAGTTTTCCTCCAGCAGATCTCCCAATCATAAGCGCGCGCAAGGTGGCGCTACGCGTAGGGCAGGAAAACCTGTTTTGTGACCAAAAATTCAAAATTGACAAAATTTTCTCCAAATTCCTTGAAATTTGGACTGAAGGTCCCTCATCAAGTACCATTCTCAGCCAAAGAATCTTCGGCCAAGAATTGGAGTCGATCATGCCTTTTGCGCCTCCCTAGTGCCCTTCTCAGCCTCGCTTTCAGGATCTTGATTTTTTCTTTACAAACATGTGTGCGTGCCCAATAGTGATTCTTCATGTGCCTGCGCATGTTTTTCTCCTTATTCACCTTCTCCAACAGTTTCTCGAGATGGATGTTGAATCTCTCAAGCCAAGTCTCCTTATCGGCCTCAATCTCCCACTCAATAGGTGTCATCTCGGATGGGCTTCTTTGGGCAGCTTGTCGGTTCTCACGGATGTTTTGCAACTCCATGATCGTCTGCTGATCCTCCAACTAATTGTTGTGCTGCTCCAGATATTTTATGACCCACTGAGCTCTCTGAAACTTGTCATTCAATGTGTCGATCTCAGTTTTCTACTCCTGAATGATCTCCCTCAGTTTTGAGCTTAGAGAGCTCAAATCCTCATCAAGAAATATGAAATCAATATCATGGCCTTCTGAAGGGCCCTCCTCCTGCATAGGCCTCTTTCCTCTGTCCTGTACCTGTACCTGTTCTGATGACGACGGCAACTAGACCCCTTCCACCATGGGTGGAGATAGTACTCGTCGGGCTGCTGCAAATAATGATCTCGTGCCTCTCTGATAAGTAACAAATACTGGCACACCGATAGGCTCTGTCTCGGGACCTTCAAACTGATGTGAAGGCTCACCTGCATCATGAAAAATCTCTGGAGGAGGCTGAGGGGCTGTAAAGAAGTCATGGGAAATGAACTCTTCCCATGCAATGCCCTGCAATCCAAGCTGATGTACCACAATCATTTTGATGAGTGCATAATGATAAATGTTGTTGTACTGTTGCTCGGGAGTCTTCTTCTGCACAAGAGTAGTCATCCTCTCTATGTTTCGGCACATGAAATATGGAATGTTCATCATCCTCACCCTCGTGAAATGCATCGGCAACCTGATGTGGTATGCATAAAGGTGTGAGAATCGGCCCTCACAATTGAAGTACCTGATAATAAGTCTCATCAATGGTGCATAGGATTCCTTCAGAAACCGGAATGGGAAAACCTTGCTGAGCTGCCTCAGATAGCCAGGCCTGATGTATGGCTCATAATGTACTCTATCCACCTACTGTCTCTTATTCCACTCCTCACCTACATTTGGTATTTCTGTTGCCTGAGAAATGGTTTCTGGTGTCAAGGTGAAATTTACACCAGCGAGAGTAACATGACCATCACGCAAATGTAAAACAAACAACCGGGCTAACTCCTGATGATGCTGAATCTGAGCAATCCTCTCACAATACTGATAGCATGATTTCTCTTGGAAACAAACCATTGCAAGTGGGCAGGCCTCCAACTAAGTCAAAGAGGTGGGTTCCTCCCTCACATGTTTGCCTCCTTTACGAGGCCTTCTTGGTGCATGAAGTTCTGTGGTAGAATCACTGTCTTGCTCATATGATGAATCTGTGTCCTTCATGGTGTTTGCAATGTGTATGACAACTTGTATGTTTGATTGGTTGAAAATGAGAATTGAAGACTTTGATGTTTATTGCCTCCAATTGCCAAAATATAGCCAAGTTGGAAAAGATTGTGATAAAAAGGGACAGTGGGTATAGAACTGTGGGAAATAGTACAGTGGTAGGAATGTGATTTCAGTCAAGTGAATTTTACAATGTGGGGACAATCACTTGACTGTGTTTGGGAATTGGGAATTTTGCAAATGATATGGGAGATAGTAGGGTTTAGGGATAGGGAAAATGTGAACAAGGGATATAAGTGGTTTTGGGACGGAGGGGAATAGGAGAGGCACTGTGATAATTGTAAAATAGTGAAGGGAGTAAACCAATGGGGAAGGTAATGTTTGGCACAAAATTGTTTTTAAACCACCAATTTTAAAACCCTAAGGAGCAGTTCCAAATCAGAATTTTGAAAAGAATATAGGGTTCATGTTTTTACCATTCAACTCTTATATTTTTCTTTTCAAATCACAGCAAACACCATTCAATAGCAGTGGCAAAGGCTCACTCACTTACTTGGATCATGGAAGACAGAGTCGATTTGAATTTTGTTTGAGCAGAGGTGAAATTTTGCCTGTCGGCTCTGTGCACCACGCACAAAACCCAATGCGTCGCTCCATGTGAGTACACCGCACACGTGCAAAAATACACTGCAGAAAACAACTATGTGCGTCGCGACCACCATATGCGCCGCGACCTTCCTTCTGTGTGCCGCGTACTGAATTCCTCCCATAGCTCGGCCTCCAATACTCTGTTTTACTCTTCCACGATTTGAATCGACTTCAATGTGATCCCTGTTGGAAATATGATGCAGAGTGTTGTCCTTGATGGCAACCCACTGAATGACGATGAAGACATGCGACTGTTGACATGTGTTTTCCTTGATGGCAAACCACCTGATGAAGCTATTCTTGACTTGATGGACTTGGTAAATGATGTAAATCTGATCTGATATGATGTTTGCTGAGTGTTGTCCTTGAAAGGCAACCCACTTGATGAAGATGATGACAACTTACTTGATGAAGTTGTGCTTGATAGAATATGTCTTGATGAACTAAAACTGATGTATCTACAGTGAGTACAGAAGGCAATGAAGAAAGGAATTCAGCATGTGCTAATTCTATGATGAAAAAGAGTATGCCTCTAGGCATACACGGATTGGCCTAAGGGAAGTCGCGTTTGCACGCGGAAAGGAACGTTCCAAGTCGCGTATGGGCAAAAGTGCTCAAAAAGTGCAAAACCAGGGGTAACCACCATGGTATTGACCCATTGTATTGGGTAATGATTCGCCTAATTAACCTCGTCCAGGAATACCATCGGAAGTAATGTGGTTTTGACTCATGGTATTGAAAAAGGGTAAACCTATATAAGGAGAAGAAATTCATTGTGCAAATGAGGAGTGTGGGTGCAAGATGTCTAAGCTTGAATGAATACTTCTCTCTGGAGTATATCTGAATGGAAAGGGTTACAATTGAATGAAGGATCTGAATGTATGATGCACCAATGAAGGAGTGATGAAGAAGGGGATCTAGATCTGAAATATACTTGTATTTGCTTATGGAATGACTAGATCTGTGATGAGGCGAGCATCTAGGCGAACATCTGTCTGAAGTAAAAAGGTAAATCTGAACTGAATATCTGATCTGTAGAAGTATGCAGCTCTATAATGATTGAAGATATATACGCGACATCAGTGAAGGTAAAGCGCGTATGCAAACTAGGGTTTGCTGAAGCAAGGGGTATGAAATATCTGATCTGTTCTGCTGTGTTTCTGCTATCTGATCTGTGTTGATAAGTATCTGTTGGTGATGTATGTTTGTGCTTAAAGTATGGAAAGGGTCCGGTCGAAAGTTGGATGAAATGTAGCTTGCCAATGGGGAATATGGCCTTGAAGTTGTTGGATCAGTGTGAACAGATTGATGAAACGTGACAATTCCAGGTGAGTCTTTGAAGAGTTTGTTGTAGCCTTCGGTCGGGGGGAGTTGTAGCTCCCTTCCGGGTGAGGGTGGTAAACGAGAGCGAGGGGGGTCATAGCTCCCCCACCAGGAGAGAGGTGAGTAAGCAGAGTCGAAGTTTGGAGCTCCCTCTCGGGAGAGGCTGGTAAAACGGCGCGAGGTCGGTGTTTTGCGTGCGCGTCGTCTGCGCCGGCACATATGTTGTAAGATTTTTTCTCTATAATAAAATATTGAAGGCTGAGCAACTGCAGCGGTGGTTTTCTCCCGACTTGGGTTTCCACCTAAAATCCTGGTGTTCATGTGTGATGCTTTGTGTGATGGTTTATTCTGTTGTTACTACACATGTTTACTGTTAACTTAACATCAGATGATTGAATAGTGCAAAGAACTAAGTTAATAAATATCTGCATATTTAGATTTCTGCTAATATGCGAGTTTCATGAAGGATATCAGCGTATATACGCGGGTTTACTAAAGGAAAGTAGCGTATGGGTTTTAAAGAGTGAAAAAGTAAAAAGTTTAGAATATGCTGTAAATACTGATTCACCCCCCCCCCCTCTCAGTATTTTTCCCAACAATCCCTCGGCATACCAATGGATTGTTTAACTCCACAAATATCTTATATGATTAATGACTTTGATTTTTTGTTTGAAATAACCCACCTTTGTAATGTTTTGACTTCGGCACTTTTCACTTTTAATACAAACTCTGTTCTTTCGTTTCCACTTTGATTTTTGGCTGAATGATGAATATTTTGGCTACTTTTTGCAGGGATAGCTGGCATGGAAATTCGGCAAAGGCGACCAGGGCTGTGCCGAAGAATTTCACAACTAAAAAAACTTGGAAAATATACATGGAATTTATTACAAAGGACAAAATGACGATTTTCTTCAAAACATAGTTTTGAAGAAAAGTCACGATCAAGCAATATAGTAATGAAATTTTGCGATGAAAACGTATTTTGAACCTCCTTCATGTGCCTGCTGGCATTATTAAACATTTTGAAGACTGAACCCTAGACCTAATGACTGAAAAAATCTTAAGAACTCTTTGCTGACCAAGAAATCAAACAGGACTGTAAATGACCTTAAAATTGATTTTGATGAACTTTGATAAATAGACCTAAGCCAGCAGGTACAAGGCACGAGGGGTATGAGCGACAAAACCCTTCCGTCAGAAGACTGATGCTCCTAATGGAATGAAAATGACTGAAGTGAATGAGACGCCTAAAAATTAAATGCAATAAGAGAAATTGATCTCTGACGGAGGGATAAACAGACCGAATCTAACATTGGATCCAATGGGGGTGGTAGCTCCTGGGAGGTGCCAAGAACTACAGATATTTGGGAGAGAAGATAGTGCCTTCATCCATTGGGCAATGGAGTCAAAACATGAAAACTGACTTTATGCAGACTGACTCTGACTCAAGGCTAAAACCGAAAACCATAATAAAATAAAACATGACTAAAACATGACTAACACACTGGAAAGATGCTCACAATTGAGCTTATTCATCAAACCTACTCTAATTTTTCTTTTCACCACCCGATCAAGTGAAATGGAACATCCAATGCAACCATGTAAGCATCCTGGTTGTTGTTTGATTTCTTCCCAAATGCTTTCTGATGCGCAGGAAAAGGGAAGAATCGAAAGGAAACTCCCATGGAAACTCAGAATCAAGTTGACTGCTGATAAACTTGCAAAGCATGAATTGAGTGGATGAATTCAAGAATACTACGAAAGGATCTTCATAAACATAGCTGTTGATTTCCATTAACACATCACTACTCTGGTCCAAGTAATATTCATAGCTGGATATTAATATTTTCCTCACATCGGTGCTGTCTTTCATTGGTGACTGCAGCACGCTGTCAAAAGGATCCTAAATTTCATGAATAACCAAACTCTAGAGCTGATTCCAAACAGAACAAAAGTCTCCTTTATCAATCTCCTCATATGACTGCAAACCTTGATATAGGCTTTGTAATGAAAAATCTGTTAAACAAGACAATGAAGGCGACTTTTGAATAAGATTATTATCAACATTCTTTTTTAGCACATGGTTAGCTAATGGAGAAGAACTTTTACACCAAACATCATCCAACACATGAGAAATAGGATCATCAAAAACTTGAGAATACTGTTGCGATGTATCCATTGAAATTATATGACATCCTACTAGTTGTTCATATTTTTCTTTAGAGAAATTACGAAGATTCTGCTTTATGAACTGAAATGCTTCGAAACAAAAGGGTAGAGAATCCTCTTGCATCATTCAATCATGTATTTCAACTTCCACGCCTTCATCTATAATCTGACCTTCAATTGCGTTTGGTGGCTGCAAATATAGTGCTAGGGGGGGTTTTGTATCAAAAATGATTTCATCAGTCGTTTCAGGGGAATATTTCTCATTAACAACTTGCTCAAGAATTTCGCTATCTGTCTCATCCTTAACATGAAAACTGAGAGATTGTTGACTTCCTACAGGCCGCTCATTTGATGATTTACTATGCAATTTACCCTTCAAAAACTGAAATGATTCAAAACAAAATGGTACAGATTCATCTTGTATCATTCTATCATATGTGCCAGCTTCCAAGTCTTCATCTGCAACTTGACAATCAATGGAATTCGGGGACTGCAAATCTGGGTATGGGAAGTCTTGAACAAGGTTTTCATTGCCCTCAAAATGGTTTAGATCAATACTAGTCGACAGTTGATTTCTGATTGCATGGAAGTTATCTCTGATGAACTGAAACGAATCAAAACAAAAAGGCAAAGATCCTTCACTTAATTCAAGATTTGCTGCATTTTCCTTGTCATTGTCATAGCTGATATGCATCGTTTGATCACTGTACTCAAGCTGTTGAAAGTGAACTTCTTTCTCGCACAAATTAGCTGTTGATTTGTCTGCAAGATTGGCTTCTGTTTGGAGAACATAATCATCATCATACTGATCAAACTGAGGCAAATCATCAGTATAAAACACATCATCAAGCATACATGTCAGATCAACAGCTCTCTCTTCTTCAAGATGATCTATAAAACAATCACTATGACAACTGGAATAAGAAACCAAATGTTTTGGGTTAGCAACTTGTTCTTCTTCAATCATCGAGCCATGGGCTTGAACATTATACTCATTCCTTGTGATGTTCTTTTGCATCATCTCTTCCACTGCACTTACCAACATGTCAAGCTTTACCTCTAGAGATGTCGATTTCTCCGGATCCATGTTTTTCATCTCTTCTTCCTTCAACCTTGCCCTTCGAATCAGCAAATGAGCCTCTACATTTACTGCATTGTTCTACATCTCTTGAAGTGTTGCAAGATTCCTTTCTCTCAACTAAAACTCCATTTCCGGATCAAAGGCACCCAGGTAGTGCAAGAGAGCAGATCTAGGAGAAGGTCTTATATCAGCTGGCATTGAAAAATATACTTGGTTAAATCTAGAAGAAAACTGTTGTACTGTCTCCCCTGGCAGTATTTTTAGTTGGTTATACTCTTCTATAATCAAGAAAAGGTTTTTTCTGACCACCCACCTGTCGAGGAAAACTTCGACGAACTGCTGGAAATCTGAGATGCTCGCATCAGGCAAGGTTTTGAACCAACTCTTCACTTGGCCTTGAAAAGAAAGAGAAAAAAGCCTAATACTAACATCCTCTTCATCAACTTCAAAAAGGTCAAGAAAAGATTCAAAATTCAGAACATGTCTCTCAGCAGTGATGTTGTCGCATTCACCATCAAATCTTGGTAGATATAGGTCATAATTTTTAGGGAAAGCATGGGATATAGGAGGTAAAATTAGAGGCTTGTATCGATCTGGAATTTTACAAGGTATAGGGGTATGTACAGAAGGTATAGAAGTAGTCGTGGTCCTTTGAAGTTCATCAATTTGAAGACGGTCATCACAAGATTCGGAAGAAAGGTCTTGATCAAGCTCAAAAGCATGCAAATCTTTGGCATTCACAATCTTCAAAGGGAAAGAGTCAAATGCAGGGCGAGGATCTTTTCTCAAATACAATATACTTTGCAAAGCCTTCTTGACATTCTCAGGAAAAGAGAAGAAATAATTTATGACAAAGAACAAAATGTCTTGGATGAAATTCCAACTTGAATACCTGATCTTTCCATATTGTCCTTTCATGTTTTTGCTAATTAGGTTCATCCTCCAGTGGAGTCCTTGGATCTGATCTCAAAACTGATTTAGATTCGCCGTGTGAATGATTTCAGCCTTGCGGTGTTTGATCGTTGTCCACCATCAACCATCAGATCTAACTTGATACATATACTGGGGCAATTTACAAGTCAGATGTTACGTTTATAAAACTATACCGGAGATTGACTGAAGCAGCGTTTATCTACTTTCGCTAATGCAAAGCAAGAGAATTTCGAAGGCTACCTGGCTAACTTCAGGCTCCGTCTGTAGCTTATAAAATGATTAACACCCACAAGCAAACCATTTTCTTCCCCAGTATGGTCGCCACTATGTTATTTCCTAAATCTACCTCAGCTGAAAGAAGGCAGAGTTCAGGGTAACATCATACCACGCTCAGTCTGGTGGCTAGCCCTACCAGAACAGGAGAGGGCTCTCTCCAGGTCAATCTCAGCGATAAGTAATCAATAGGGCTTGAGATGACTGAAATGAAAGCTAATTTTAGGCTAGGTATATAAGTAGGAGGGTTTGATTGAAAATTGTGGGTTGAAAAGAGCAAGAGAAGGGACTATTGGGCTATGAATTTGGGGCTAGTTTCTGCCGGCAAACTTAGGCAAAAGAAAGTGCAATGTACAGCCAAATTAAATATGTAATGAGAGAATAAAATAGGGAAAATAACGCTGCCCTGTAGACATCAATCAGGGGGTGGACCTACAGTGACAACTTTAGAAGAAAGAGAAGCACCAGGTTACTCAACAGAGCATCTAACAGAGGATGGATTCTGAAAAGATAACCACTACATAAAACAACATAATCATTGTGAGAGGAGCATCGTGCGTGGATGGATTCCTAACACTTCCCTTAGAGAATGATGTAAACAAATTAGCAGGAAAAAAAAAAAAAAAGCATGGAAATAAATTTACAAGAAAAACATGTTGCACATTAAACACCATGATGAGTCCCAAATTTAAAGAGCAGAAAAAAGCTTTATTAAAATAATATTCGAGGAAAACTTTACCCAATCCAATAGCAGCCTCCCTCTGCTGCAAAAATCCAACATCTACACTATGAAATTCATAAAATATATACATTTTCTCATCCTTGTACTAAGGGAATTGAGCTCAACCATTTTCTTAAAAATAGAATCAGTTACATTAAACTTGGGCCGAATTTCTGAAAATAGGTGTTGAAGATGAACTCATATCTCCTAAACCATAGCGCCTGTTACAAAACTGAAAGAGGTTTTTGTAGATAAGGTCATGTTGGAGAAAATATCTCTCAAATTTGGGAAATTCGTTTCCAGTTGCTCGCAATATGTTCCACAAAATCATCTCTAAAACAGAAAATCATCAAAAATTTAAATCTGTAAAAATGAGTTGTAAATATCTAGTCACATATCCCAATTCGTGACACCTTTGAATAAACTGAAAGATTTTTTTTGTTATATGGCTCGTGGTTAACAAAAACCTCTTAGGGTTTTGCATAATTACTTTCCATCTGTTGTAAAATGGCTGCGCACTAAAATGACTAAAACAGTAAAAAATATGAAAATTTTGCTTTGTTTTAATGTAGGCTCAAAATATCACTGTATATCTTCCACATAGTAGCACCTGTGCATAAACTAAATGAGGTTTTTTTTATTTGCTATGTGATGAACAAAAACCTCTTTCAATTTTGAAAAGATCCTTACCATTATTTCACAAACTGATTTTGTACTAAACTTGTCATTGTGTGCAGCAACTGACCTCAAAACATGCATAACCAAGAATCAATCATTCATTTTGATCATATCTTCTAATCCGGGAGCCAGTTACGGGAGTGTGATATACCGTTGGAAATATTTTTCCGAGCTTCTTCTGATGGACACACTTGTGACATGTTTTGTGCTGAACATCATGTGCAAAACATTTGACAAAACCAGACATAGTAAGAGCTCATGTTGATCCCTGGTGATAGGCTGCGAAGACTGGAACTAACGGGACCCTTTATTTGTAATCATAGAAATGAAAAAATAGAAGTAGCCAAACAGTGACTTGAGTACATATTTGAAGAGAGTTTCTCCTATAATTATGACCCACAAGGAATACTAAGTAAAATGAGGGTTAAGTGCAAACTAACACCCTACATTCATGATAAAAAACCAAAGATTAAGAAGTATGTCAATTAGACTGAATGGGTAGAAAACACTTTGGTAGATGCAGTTAAGTAGGGTGATACTAGTCACACCTTACAAACTGCTAATCAAGGAGAAAAGGTTACTAAAAGGGTCAGAGAAGAACATACATTTCTGAAACCACAATTGAAACTAGGTTCAAATTAAGATATAATAAAAAGCCTAAGATAAATTCAGTTGATAAAGGAAAAGTGACTATTGAGGTAGAAGACACGGATGTCCCAGTAACAAATACAGATGTTGCTACAGTCATCACAAATGAGCCAATTACAGAGAATCTGAATGAAGGACAGATTGATAATTCAAATGCACAGATGATAGAAAAACAACATAATTTAGAAGCATCTTACTCACAGACAACAGAGGAAAAGGATCTTGATATCAGAGAAAAATACAAGCAGATTAAGACAAAGAATGAAGAGATCAAGAATGATATTTATTCTCAATATTTGAAGAAAACACCAGGTGTTCAAAACATACTTTTATCAGCCTTTGATTACTCAAATAAAAATTTGATCATGTCAGTGTTACAACCTACAATGAAGACTCCAAAGATAGTTGCAAACTACAAAAAGGTTGATCTAGAAGTACAAACAGAAAAAAATCATGCACTAGATCAAATAGAATTCCATAGGCAAAGTTCAAAAATTGTGTATGTAGACATTATATAACATATGCATGTATATATCCAGATTCTCC
This sequence comes from Pinus albicaulis, assembly GCA_034641835.2. Lineage (NCBI taxonomy): Eukaryota > Viridiplantae > Streptophyta > Pinopsida > Pinales > Pinaceae > Pinus > Pinus albicaulis. The sequence continues at coordinate 543,519,007 of CM076581.1, read as the reverse complement.
TGATCTAACAATATTTATCTTCTTGCTAAATACAGAATCCTTCCATTGTTAATCTTTTGCGGAAATTTAAAAACTCAATTGCAAACACACGAAGCAATAAAAACAATCGCACATAACACAGTTGTTTAATGGGAAATCCTGAAGCTAAAAAACCCCAACTATCATATATTATGTATCATGGAGATCATGTAACAATCTCATACAAAGCTTGGTACATCAAGCTCTCAGTACAATCAATCGTCACACACTAACAAGAAGAAATATGCAAATCCATGCATTGATTTCTTTCCACCTGATAGCCTGCCTCCACTGCGCAATCCCTGCTGAAGAAGACCCCTGAATGAATTCGAATCTACCTTGCCTTGACTATGAAATCCTCATTGGAAACTCCAATGTGTGTGTGATGCAATCAATGCATCACTATAGTCACAACAGATAGTCCATCTCACCCTTTCACCTATCTCTCCACTGGTTCTCCACTGGAACTGTCATGCACTGTAGTCAACTATTATATTTGTTCAGTTGATTAATGATTTATTATTTGTGAATTAATTAAATAATTAATTCACTTAACTCTCACTAGTGTATCATTCAATTATACTAGATACAACTAGCTCAACTGAGTTTAACTCCATTAACTGAGTAAAACTAATAACAACTCCATGAACTACTCTTCAACTCTATCATAACTTTGCCACTTCATTTCTAACTGAGTCCTCCATGCATGAACCACCATTAAACCCTAAGAATTGTGTAATTCATTCAGCCCATTGATTTTCCAAATCTGTACATTGAAATAAAGTGCTCCAGAGAATAAGTTGATATTTAGAGTCTGATTATTATTAAGGGCTAATAATAATCGACACATTTATTTTTAGATCGACGATCTATAAACATACTTCGCCCAATATTCTAAAAATAGAATTTCATCTATTTTCCAACTTGACCAACCATCCACAAATAGCATCCTGGAACTTCTGAAATATGATCACCATGTCTAAAAATAGACTTGCACCTAAAAATAACCTGTGGGCCCACTTAGTGAAGGTGACTGATTTTCACTAAGATCATCATCTTGTTGAATCTCAACACTCCCTATCAACAAGATAGGGATTATCCTTCACCCTGATCCTGCCTCTATGGTATTCGAATTTTCTCCTGTCGAGCACCTTCATCAGAATGTCTGCATCCTGATCTTCCGTAGGAATGTACTGAAGCAACATGATCTTCCGCTACACACAATCTCTAATATGATGATACCGGATATCAATACGTTTAGATCTATCATGAAACACAGGATTAATCGAGATTTTAATGCAACTCTGATTATCACAATGTATCACTGTAGGATCTAAATGTGAACCGAACAAACCAACCAAGATCTTCCTCATCCAGATAGCCTCACATGCAGCTTGACTTACTGCCATGTATTCTGCTTCCGCTGAACTGAGTGCCACGGATCTTTGTTTCCTTTTGTACCAAGAAACTGTTGTAGATACAATACTGAAAACCCCTCCTAATGTGCTCTTTCTATCTGTTGGGCTTCCTGCCCAATCTGCATCCATGAAGCCATGCAACTTCACCTCTGTCTGTACCATAAGCCATACTCAGATGTGCCCCTGAGATACCTCAGGACATGCTTGTCTTCCTTCCAAAAGATCTGGGTAGGCTTAACCATCGCTTGTGAAAGTTGGTTCACCGCATAGCATATGTCTGATCTTGTATTAATTAAATACATGAGCAAACCCACCAACTGTCGATAAACAGTGGCATCCACTACCTCTACCGATGTAGCATCCTATTTCCTCCAATTTCTTAGAAGAGGAGTGTCGATAGGCTTGCAGCCTTTCATGTGAAACTTCTCAAGTATCTCCCAAGCATACTTGCCTTGAGACACAAACATTTCACCTTCCCACTGCCATATTTCCAATCTAAGGAAATAATGAAGGAGGCCCAAATCCTTCATCTCAAACTCCTTTGCAATATCTGCCTTGCATGAGTGTATCAACTGCTCATCACCCATTAGTATTAAATCATCAACATAAAGAACAATGATTAAAAGCTTACCCTCCACCACAATTTGGTATAGGTTTGCATCCGCCTCACTCTTGGTGAAGCTAAGTCCAGTGAAATAGTTCTCGATCCGAGTGTACCAAGCACATGGTGCTTTCTTTATCCCATACAGCACTCTTTTGAGCCTGCACACATGCGACTCACTACTGAAGATCTCAAATCCTTCAGGCTGCTCAATGTACACCTCTTCCTCAATGATCCCATTAAGGAACTCAGTCTTCACATCCATCTGATGAATGTGCCAACCCATCTACGCTGAGAGAGCAAGGATGGTCGTTATGGAATAATATCGTGTGACAGGTGCAAAGGTTTCTTCATAATCAATCCCCTTGATCTGTGAGAAGCCTCAGGCAACAAATCTTGCCTTATACTTCTCAACGCTCCCATCAACATCTTGCTTTACCTTGTAGATCCATCTTGATCCTACAACTGATTTACCCACCGGTCGTGGAACAATTTCCCAAGCATTGTTTTTGATAATGGAGTCATACTCCTCCACCATGGCATCTACTCATGTGGGATCCTACACTACTTCTTCAAAATAATATGGCTCTGTCACGATACACTTGCTCATAAGAGCCATGTATCCAGTAAATTAGTTAGGTGACTATCTCTGTCTACATTGTGATGTAGGGACTCCTAAATTCTGTGCCACATCAAGCTTCAGTCTCTCAGCTTCTGTGGTACACTTTCTAACTTGTCTGATGTTTGGTTCTGCATGAGTGGACTCCTCCACTCCATTAATCTCCTCCTGTGGCTGATCCACATCTACAGACTCATCTTTGGGAATAATAAGTTCCTCCTCTCCATGCAAGTGTAGCTCCCTCTCAAGGGACAACTTCATGGCTTTCACCTCATTGAATTTTATATCCCGTCGCACCACAGTCATCCGACTGTCTGGAAAATACACACGATAATTATGGGGTGTTTCTGTGTACCACAAATATCCCAACTTCTACAGTCAACTCCAGCTTCTTCCTGGCATCCTTTGTCACATGAATGTAAATAGATGAGCCAAAAATCTTCAAATGAGAAATATCAGGCTTCTTACCAGTAAAAGCTTCTTTAGGTGTACCCATGCCAAGTACCCTATGAGGACAACGGTTTTGCACATAAACCACAACATTGCATGCTTCTGCCCACAAGTGCATCGGTAGGCCCTGGTCATGCAGCATAGCTCGTGCAGCACCCACGATTGATCTGTTCTTCCTCTCCACAACCCCATTCTATTGTGGGTTATGAGGCATTATGAGTTCTCTTCGAATTCCTTCTTTTCTACAGAAGTCTTTGAATTTGTTCAAGATATATTCACCACCATTATCGCTCCGCAAAGCCTTCACTTGCTTCCCCGACTCCTTCTCCACCAATGCTTTAAACTCACATAAATTTGAGAATGTTTTGCTCTTCTTCTGCATGAAGAAGATCCAACATCTACGAGAATAGTCATCAACAAAAATAACATAATACTTGTTTTTTGCTGTTGAAGCAACCGAGAAAGGTCCACACACATTTGTGTGAATTTTCTCAAGGATCACCTAAGCACGGTTCTCCTTTTCATGAAAGGCGGTCTTCACAAACTTACCCATAGTACATCCCTTGCACTAATCTAACTGTGCAAGACTACCCTTGGGAAGTCCAGTAGAAATCTACTGCAAAATCTTCAAAGCGCCATGGTGAAGATGGCCCAATCTCCTGTGCCATAATTCGCCCTCATCCCGGTTCAGCACTTCTTCTGCTTTGCCCATCATTGCAGCGCAGCCATCTACTTCTAGCTTGTAGATATTCTTAACTTGAATCCCTATTCTCTTAGTTTGACCCATTGTTTTATGTCACAGCAAAGCTTTTCCATCGCTAAAAACGTCATAACCTCTGTCTTCCAACATTGCGACTGAGACCAAGTTCTTCTTCAGACCTGGAACATGCATAACATCTTTCAACAGAAATGGATTACCTGACTCCCTCTCAAAGGTAATGGTCCCAATTTCGATCACACTGTTTCGACCATCATCGCCCATCTCTATATGCATTTGGAGGTCCTTCTCCTCCAAGTCACTAAACAACTCCTTGTCTCCCGTCATATGGAAAGACGCACCACTATCAAGATACCACACCGATGCCATTGAAATTGAAACCAAGCATGCGACCAAAGAGAATTCAAGTTCAAATTGTGAGGCTAAGGCCTCTCCAGCTGCAGCTCCAGCAACCTTCTTATTCTTGTTTTTCTGTGGGCAGATAGTGGCGAAATGCCCATGTTCGTGATAGTGAAAACACTTCACCTTGGACAAATCCTGCTCTTGCCTTTAGCTTCGGATTTTGGATGGGATTTCTTCCCCTTCGCTTTCCTTGCTTTGACATCCAAAGCGCAATTCTCTTCATCATCATACTTCGATCAAGAGCCATCCCTAGTACTTCACCTTATCTCCTCCTGCACAATATCCGACCAAAGTCGCTCCCATCCCGCAAGTTTCTCCCATCCATTGACAGAGTCTTCATAGCTATGCCAACTCTTCGGAAGCCCAAGGAGAGCCAAGCTCACAAATTCTTCATCATTTACAGTAATCCCCACACTTCCCAGTTCATCCCTAAAGTGGACAAACTTCGTGAGATATTTTGGAATATTGTCAACCTTCTCCATTTTTATTTTTATGAGCTTATCTTTTAGTGCCAACTTCCTCTGGTCGCTGCTGCTTTGGAAAAAATATTTCAAATCATTCCACATTACAAATGGAGTGGCTTTCCCGTGAAGGCTGGACACAATATGGTCCTTTAAACCTTCCAATAGAATTCTTCTTGTCTTTTCTACCTTCTTTTGCCATGCATCAAGTATGCAACATCGCTAGATCCTGGCTTAGGAACACCATTATCGATGAACTCCTTCAATCCATTATCTTCCAGCACTACCTCCATCCTATCCTTCCAGGCTATGTAATTTTAGCTTCCATCAAGGGCATACTCCAATCGCAACCCATTGAAAGGCATTTCAATGTATACTCAACTGTCGCACCAAGAATTTTCTGCAGCAAATTCGAAATGTCCACTAGCACAAACTCAGCAATTCTTCACAATTGTAATCTTCAAGAATTAACACTGCTCTGATACAATGTAGAAATTATATAACATATGCATGTATATATCTAGATTCTCCTGATCTAGCAATATTTATCTTCTTGCTAAATACAAAACCTTCCACTATTAATCTTTTGCGGAGATTTAAAAACTCAATTGCAAACATATGAAGCAATAAAAAAAATCGCACATAACACAGTTGTTTAACGAGAAGGCCTGAAGCTAAAAAACCCCAACTATCATATATTATGTATCATGGAGATCATGTAAAAATCTCATACAAATATTAGTACATCAAGCTCTCATTACAATCAATCGTCACACGCTAACAAGAAGAAATTTGCAAATCCATGCACTGATTTCTTGCCACCTGATAGCCTGCCTCCACTGTGCAATCCCCAATGAAGAATACCCCTGAATGAATTTGAATCTACCTTACCTTGACTTCACAATCCTCATTTACAACTCCAATGTGTGTGTGATGCAATCAATGCATCACTATAGTCACAACAGATAGTCCATCTCACCCTTTCACCTATCTCTCCACTAGGTCTCCATTGGAGCTGTCATGCACTATAGTTAATTGTTGTATTATTTCAGTTGATTAATGAGTTATTATTTGTGAATTAATTAACTAATTAATTCACTTAACTCTCACTAGTGTATCATTCAGTTATACTAGATACAACTAGCTCAACTGAGTTAAACTGAACAACAACTCCATGAACTACTCTTCCAACTCTGTCATAACTTTTCCACTTCAGTTCTAATGGATTCCTCCATGCACGAACCACCAGTAAACCCTAAGAATTGCGTAATTCCTTCAGCCCACTGATTTTCCAAATCTGTACACTGAAATAAAGTGCTCCAAGAGAATAAGTTCATATTTAGAGTTTGATTATTATTAAGGGCTAATAATAATCGACGCGTCTATTTTTAGATCGATGATCTATAAATAGACATTGCCCAATATTCTAAAAACAGAATTTCATATATTTTTCGAACTTGACCAACCATCCACAAATAGCATCCTGCAAATTCTGAAATATGATCACCATGTCTAAAAATAGACTTGCACCTAAAAATAGTCTACGGGCCCACTTAGTGAAGGTGATTGATTTTCACTAAGCTCATCATCTTGTTGAATCTCAACATTGTATTCTACCATTACAACCAAGGCTATGAGTGTTGAAAAAAATTCAGAACACAATCATAAACATGAAATATCAAATGAAGGTTGAAAAAGCCTCATCATATGCTAAAGACCTTAGGATTAATTCTTTAGAAGAATTAGTTATCTAATTAGGATATGATCCTGCAAATGTTAAAGCAGTAGAATAGTTAGTGAAGAAAAAGAATGAAGACATTGTAGCATTGAGAAAACAGCTTAAACTGCCATCAACTAAACATCCTCAAGCCAAAAAAATATGTGAAAAACCAGTTATGGAAAAAAATCATTGAAGCCATCAATGATTTTTTGCCCTCAATCCGGGTGATATATGAATAGAGATATTTACTGAAGGCAGCACAAGCATAGATTCAAAAAACAAAACATGAGCTAGGTAACAAACTTGAGCAAGCCATAGAATTGATAAAGTTTCTCAACAATAAAAACAGGCAGGAGTTAGAAGAAATACAATTCACTGACAAGACAGAGACAATCCTTGAAATAAGGAAAGTTCTCTCAAAGAAGAATCTAATGAAACAGCTTGAAGAGAAATGTGAAAATATGAACATAGCCATAACCAAGTTTATGGTTAAATTTGAAAATTTGAGGCAAATAATTTTGCCTAATATTTTGGTCATTAATGATTAGCTCATGCCACAGGAAGATTACAACAAGAAAACCAAAGAATATGCAAAAGAGCAGGTTGAAAAAACATGATGACAAGGTATTCCTACAGGGAAGGTCTTACTCAGAAGTTTTGAAGATTTATTTTTTCTGCGGCATGAGATAATACATTTATTTGTCATAAAACCAACATTTTCTAGATATATTGAGGCAGATGAGAATTTCAGGAAGCTGAAAAAGATTCAAATTCATAATAATGAAACTTGGCAATCACTTAATGACTTACTTTAAAATTCAAATTGCAGAGAGAAAGACAAAACAGTTTGCTGATTTTTCAATCAAAACAAAATTTATTACAGCAGTAAGACAGTTTTTACAGAGATTAAAGAGTTTCTGAGGATAAAAAGAATCAGAGTGAAAGAGTATAAGATGAAGAGATAATATTTCAAAACAGATTTGAAATATCTATGCCAGCAAGTAAGACACCAAGGCAGCCAGTTGCACCTAATCCAAAAACAATTTTCTATTTTATTTGGATAAATAGGACAGCTTGTTGATTTGTTAAGCACCTGTCTCTATTTTGTTGTAAAGATATTTTATTTTCCCTTAGATAATTCCTAGAACCATTCTAGGATATTTTGTAAACATTTTTGTATAAATACTTCACACTTTGATGTAATATTGTGGAATAAATTGTTGAAGATTTCTATATTCATTTTTGTTGGACTTGAAGGCTTTTGTGTTGCAAATTTCGAATAGTAGACTGGATCAGATCACTTAGCATCATATTTCAAGATTCACGTGATGAGCCATTGAAGTGAAGTATATTCTACGTGTCATTGCTTATCTTCTTTGTTTCTTGCATCCATATATGTGTTCCAAATGTGAATGATAATTCAGGAGTATTATTTCAGGATTTGTTAAAAGCACCCTGTCTTTACTGTTTATGATTTCTATGTTTTATGCTGATTTCCAGATTAGCAAACCCTTAATTGCTCCCTCTTTCATTTTACCTCTGCCTACTACTTCCTTTTTCCGAATCAAAGAACCCTTCATTGCTATTTATCCCGATCAAACCACTTCACCAAAACAGCCTTCCAAGATCTTCAAAGACTTATCTATCTTGCCCTAAAAACATTTGACTTTTTGACCTTGATCCTAGTTCTGTCTACTTGAATTTTGACTCCTTAGCCCAATGGACAATCAGATTTCCCACTATCCATCTCATTAAGTGAATTTTCCCACCAAACCAAACCAAATCAAAACCAAATTGCACAATCATAACTAGCCTAATATATTATAATCAAAACAAAGTTAAATCTTACAGAGAGAGCCCTCTATGAACCCTAGGAAGACTAGATCCTAGAGTTTAAAAGTAGGTTTGTGGTTACCTCTAGTGTTCTTAGACTTTAAACCAAAATCTCACAACATTAGAATTACTAGAGTGATAACACTTGTAACCCTATACGTGTGATTTATAAGGTCCAACCCTACTTTGAATTAAATCCTCACACTCTAGGGTTCTTTTTATCTTCACATGCTCATCTCACCTCGTAGCTTGATCACTCATATGCATTAGGGTTTACAAGGTACCTCATATCTCATTAGTCCTCATTCCCTCTAATCTCTTTAATGTTTAACCAGATAGTCGTTTTCTAGAGTTATATTTCCATCAACATGCATTTGTGGGGGATATGTTCGCGCCATTGGACATATTTGGCATTTGCCCTTGTATCCTCGAACACTTTTAGGTGTAGAAAGATTGCTCTTCTGCCCACATTTGTCGCAATCCTAGATCCTCATGATGAGAGTCTCGACCATATGTATCCCTAGCCTTTAACACACTTTCTCTTTAGCATTCTATATTTTGTTCCTATCATCGAATCATGGGGATAAGGTAACTATATATTGCATCACTTACAATCATCAAGTTTATTTTTGGGGCCCAACTGGAAAATTGGTAGTGGGATGTCAAAATAAATTGAACATGTATGTGTTGTGTTATTGTCATGCCTCTTAGTTTAATTTTAAATACACGCGTTGTTACGTGATATCACTTCATTAACTTGTGGCCACTTTATGCCATGCAGAGCCAACAAAAGCAGTGCACTCAAAACGCTTGTTAAGGCACAATTGAAGGTTCTACCCCTAATACACATGCAGTGGAGGAATGTATATGTGAAGGTCCCACATAAAGTAAATACCTTCTATAAATTCATGCCTGGAGCGATCTTTCCTTGGTATATATTTCAGCTAACATCATCATAGCAGTTGATATCACAGGGGCATGTTGAAGGCAATAGCAGAAGTGTGGAATGAGTACAACCAAAACCATGGCACTATGAAAGAGAGTTTCGAAGCTTTTGATGACCCATATGCTGCCACCTTGAAAACAGCAATTTGAAGGACATGCTAATATGTCAGGCCATTTGAATAAGGCATTGGCCATTATTTTAAAAGAATTTTTAGACTGCCCATAAACCCGTTCAAACAATTAGGCACGTATCTGTCGAAAGAAACATTTAAGGAAAACCCAGGCCTAGGTGTTTAAACTACGACCATGTCAGTGCAAAACGAGCTGTTAACTCATACATAGGTGAGAGATTGAAAGTTGACACGATAACAGTTGTATTGTAAATCCTCTCACCCAACAATGTGTTCGCCAAGGAGGAAAGCAGGGTCATTGTCACAGAGGCAGGAGATCGAGACATGAAGCCTTTTGCCACACTGTAAGATCACGAGGAGCAACTTCGTCACAGCGTTGGAAACATGATGGAGTTATACATTGTGTTCTAATGTAGCCACGTGGTTTTCTAGGAAGCATGTTCTTTGGCGACATGACTAGTGCACATGGCAAAGGATTGTTAACAGCGGTGCCTCTTGATGCAAAATGATTCTCGAAGAGAATCAAACGAATCTGAAATAGGCCTACAGTGACCCTCATAAATGTAAAGAGGCCCATCTTTGAATAGTTGAGGCAGTTGTAGCTCACATGGAGTGTCACCACTGAGGCATTGGTGTGGTTTTGAAAGCCATGTTGTGCTGTGAAAATAAGTTGAAGGTCTATTTCAAATACTTCACATTGGGAAGTCTCCGCCATTTTATTGGACATATTTTGTGCTTCAATTTTGTTTGAATAATATGCCGGGAAATTCCAGATGAACTGCGGAGGCTAGATTTTGATTTCATCCATTTTAATAGGATTTGCAGGTTTCACCTTTAGCCTTAGCTACCAAATTCCTATTTTGGTCAATAAATACTACTTGAATGATCACGTCTGCAGATCTACGAATAACTTGGGTAAAATGCTATAGGACGCAAAGGTCAGAATGTTGTAATTGCAACACAAAGGTGTGACTATTGTCCCAATGCGACCATTTGCTGAGTCGTAGATATTGAGGAGCCATCCACCAGTGCGACCTTGCAACTACCAAGAGTTCGCACTCTCCCTCGATTCATTGAGTCACAGATGCTGAGGAGTAGTCTAGCATTGTGATATTGCGACAAATATGAGGTCGCACTCACCCTTGAGTCGTTGGGTTGCATTACAAGGCCTGAGCCCAAATTATAAATTTTCTCGATATGCGACTCAGCGACTTCTAATGAGTCACACTGCCATTGGGGTCACACCATCTCGTGATAGAAAGAAAAAGGGGGCAGCTAGACTTGCGACCTCTTTTAAATAGCAACAGTGTGACCTATGTGTGCTAAATAAATCTCTCATACTTCTGATATTTATGACATGAAGGACTCCTCCGATGAATTTTGGGAAAGGGAATGCAACGACTGGTGCTACCTTGGTGCTGAAATGATAAAAATATCAATGCACATACTTGTGATCATGAAATTGCAAGAAATTGCCAAGAATTCTTGTTTGTAATATTTTCATCTTATATTTTATAAAATCACATTGGTCTCGGTGCTTACCTAATGTTTGTGTCTATGTGTAGGATTGAAGCTATGAAGGCAGATCTTTGGCATTTAGGTGAGCACTCAAGCCGAGTTGGTAGCTAAAGTGACACGAGGGTCTGATATTGCGAGAATACATTATCCTGGTCAAACAACAGATATTGAAGTGTAATTAGATTCAAGGCGAAAATAAGGAAGCAATATTTTGGTCTGTGCAGAAAGGATAAGGCTCATCGTGGAGATCACATGGGTGGGGTTTCCTCTGGTGAGTAAGGTGGTTCCTTACAAAACTCTGAGAACCTCGTAATAAGCTCAAAGGAACATCTAGCACTCAGTCATTTGCACAAGAAAATACATTTTGTTTTGCAAGGTCTGAGCTCGCCAAAAGAGAAGTGTAAAAGGGAAAAAACCCTAGGTCACATACCTCCCCAAGTCGCAGGTCGCAAATGACCTTGGGTCGCAAATGGCCCTAGGTTCAAGTTAGCCAAATAGTTGGGGATACCAAGAGTTAAGGGAAACTAAAGAGTCATTTCAGCCTATATTACAACTTCGGAAAATTTTGTAAGGGACTTTTAGCACTTGAGTTGAAGCTAGGACGAGATAGTGAATTCGCGCTTGAGAGCTAAAGGTACTCAGCTCTTGGTATCAAGTAGAGGTTGTTGTAGTGAGGCTAGGGTTTTGGTATCATACATTGAGTTGAATTTCCCATGTTCCACTATTGGGTTTTGACGATTTTAAAAATATGTATTTGAAGTTGTAGCAGCATTAATAATATATTCTCTTTTTCCTAAACTGATTCACATGCTTGCTTATGGTGGTAGTACTAGTTGTCTAATATTTTACTATATTTGTACGTGTGCTTTCATACACGCAACTGGTTATGGACTGATTCATAGTGTTTTCATGTAAGTTTTGCTTTCGATTTAGTGTTTACTTGTTTATTTCCATGACAGTGATCTATTGTGAAATACTTTGCAGTTAACTTCTGGTATGTTCTCTTTCATGTACATCTTATTGGGTTTTGGCTAACCGATCCCTCTCATGGTGTACCCCTTTTTATTTGCTGCTTAGACTTGCTTATATATCTATCTGTGGTTCGTCAATATTGGGTTGATTTTGCTTCACTTATTGGTCATTTCACCCTTGTCTCTACTTCGTCGCCTTCTCATATGAAAACCAAGAGCGGAAACACTTATGGCGGTAGCCGGGCCCACATATCGGATGGGGCTCCTATCCCAAACAGTGTGAGGTGTAATTGGGAACTGTCACCAGGGAGACCCCCTTGTTGTTGGTGGTACAATTTTTCCCGTCAATAGTTTCCCATAACCGTGGTTTTTATTTTGTCTTTATTAACTTTTATTACATGGAATTTTCACCAGGGTTGTTACACTAGAGTAGCACCAGCCAGTTGTCAAAGAGAGTCGTAGATCGAAGCAGTGAGTGAGGGGAAGGGATAGTGATCTAGAGGATTTTTTCCAGATCTAGAGAGGCGGTAGCATGAGGGCCGAGTTATCCCAATGAGGCAGCGCAGAGCTTTGTGCATTAGCTTCAGAAAGGGTGTTTTGAAATGCTGGAGATAAAATCGTTCTCATATCTAGAGGGAAGGCAGAGGTTCCAGAGAGTCTAAGAGATGAATTTCTCAGCAGCAGAAGGAAGAATGACTTAATCAAATACTAGTCATAGGCTTGACATCATAATGCTTGTGCAGTGCAGTGTAGCGGGTGATGCAGAGCCTTTAGGAGACCAAGTTTTTTGTAGGAAATTTGTGTCAAGATTGCTTGTGGAGGAAGGGTAAATCCCTTCAATAATTTTTCCCATGTTTTTCTTGCTATGGATTTCGAGTTTCAGGCATCCATATTGTACTCATAATTTCACAGCTGCATAGTTTTCCCACATTTCCGGGGACTTTTGTCCAAAATTAATTATGTTATTTTTTGATGTGTGTGTGCTTGCATTTCTCAACTTCCAACATATTATTTTTCTGCGGAATTTTATTTGTGAAGGTTGCAATGTGTTTGTCTCGATATTTGTTGTAGCAAATAAATTGTTAAATTAAAAATTATGATAAATAATACTAGTTGTTGTAATAGGATTCCCATGTAGTAATTTTTACAAATATGAAAAAATTTGAACCAAATTTGATTTAAGAATAGTATGACACGTGATTTTTTATGATCATTGTACAAAGTTAACTGGCAGAACATTTCTAGTTGGTTGCGTACACATTTTCCCATGATTTCTAATAAATTTTTTTGTCAACTAATGCTATCAATCATGAATTAAGAGTTTATGCCAATAGTTCTATCAATAGGGGAATTTTTACGTCTAAAATGGGCCTCCTAGGGAAATTATAAAATAATAGTGGAAATAATAAAAGAATATTTGATTACATCATCAAATTTTAGAGGGAAAAAATGAAAAACCATTTTTTCAACTCATATTTTCAACTTATCTCCCAAAGTTTTTACTCACATTTCGAGTGGGAGTACTCACTGGATGAAAATTTTAATTCCTCATCAAAGGATTACCCATGTTGCATACTTTCAATGGACCCTGCTACACGAAAAATGAGAAATACATGAAAAACGTGATTGCAATCATGTTTTTCATGTATTTCTCATTTTTCATGTAGCAGGTTCCATCGAAAGTATGCAACATGGGTACTCCTTTGATGAGGAATTAAATTTTTCATTCAACGAGTACTCCCGCTCGAAATTTGAGTAAAAAATTTGGGAGATAAGTTGAAAATACGAGTTGAAAAAGTAGTTTTATTATTTTATTATTTTTAATCTTTTTACCTTTTTACTTAAAAAATGGTAAATCATCCCCCATGGTTGAAATAATCATCTTGAATCCTATTGGTTCTTATAAATTTTATTTTGGTTGTACATTTTTCCTAGGAGGCCCATTTTAGACCTCAAAATTCCCCTAATGGTTCAATGTGTCCATCTATTTTTCTGAAAGCAAATACTTTTGGAAGACAATTGGAATTTGTCACTTTGTTTCTTCAAATCTTAACCTTATTTTTCTTATCTGCTATTGGGTTCATATATGGTCTACACATGATCAATTACTAAAACCCCCCATGGATAAAATCAAGCAAGTTAATATTATGAGTGAAAATAACTTGTTTCATTTAACTATATATTTCTCGATACATAGAACACTTTCAAAAAATAGCAATTGAAAATACCAAAGTGGACGTTTAAGGGAAGCAGTGGAAATAAATCTTGAAAGTCAAAAATCATTTGGTTCTTTTATTTTTCTAATTGTTATTTCTTTAATATCATCGATATATGTGTACTAAGTAGCAGGAATTTATGAACTAAAATAAATATGAATTCATTGTCATCATTACCATTGTTGTCTAGGTTTCCAATAAAACGGCATAGAAATATTGTGCGTAGATGCGATCATCTAGCTCTAACACAAAACGATTTCATGGTTATGTTAATGTTCTATACGTGGAGTTAGTTGTTGTTTTTGTAATTTTCTTTGATAGATACTAGATGCAAGTGCATAATGGACTAATTATGCATTGATTAGTTGAAAAAATGCCAAAGCGGTTTACATTTAATCTTTTAATGAAATCCCTTAATCAATTGTCTAATAGATGTTAAAGTGTATCACCAAACATGGCATTGATTTGTGCCATCAAGAAATTTGTGCGAAGATGTGAAATGCATGACATAAAGGTTCTTCCACACATATTCATTTTTCGCACTGTCATTATTTTAGACACTAAAAATGCTTTAATTTTCATATTAAAACAGTAATTTGTTCAATCTGAATGAATGTCCATTGAATCATTTTTTTTGTAGTGTCACTATATAATATAGTGCTTGAGTTTGCAATGTAGTTCAATGTTTGTAGCAATAAGCCTATATTGGATTTTGATTTATATAGAAATAATTAGTGTTACGTTTTCATTGTACAAAATATGGAGTTGAGGAAGAAGTTTTTGTTGTGTGGAGTACGAAAAATGCACGATGAACTCTTCCTCCATTTTTTTGCACTCCTTGCAATGAAATTAAATAGATTAAAAACAAAGAAATTAAATATTTAACATTACCCAAACTTTAGGTTCATTGAATTTTTTATTGACTAATACAATAATCTCTAGTGACAAATATTGAGTGCACTATAGATGATTAATTCAAATAAAAATTTTACACAAATGTCTTTGATTATGGACTAGACCCTATAGAGTCTGTTGTCGGTTAGAACATCAAAATATTATTGCATTTGTTTGTGAAATGAGCAATATGTTAAACAACACATGTATGAAACATCCCCACCTTAATCAATGTGTATATTTTTTTTCACAGAAACGGTTATGGATTATATTAACTGATTGGCCTAAATGCCAGATTTCGGATTACAATGAGAGGGAGCAGAGCCCAGAAAGTATCAACAGCCAGAAGTGCGATGGAGCTTGTGGTCAGCTTCCAAATATTTTTGGCTACAGCTATGTAATCGATTTCTGTGATTTCTCCAAGCTTAAAAGTACAAACAAACTGATTCAATAACAAGCAGTAAAACATTTCAGCAGGCTGATTATGGAATTGGATCCCATGTTTCGTCCCCGTCTCTTATCATTTCCCCAGCAGAGAGAAGGGCAGTTTTATTAGCTTCAAGGTCTGCGTTTTTGTTGTTGTCTCTCAACACGTGGAAGTAATTCAGATTTTGGAACAATTTCCCCAAGCTTCTGATTCTAGATATCAATCTTGCCAATCTTAGATTCCGAGGGGAAGAATTTTTCACCATGATTTTTATTATCACTTGGGAATCCCCAAAGATATTAGCCTCCTTGATTTCTAAGTTCAAGAGAAACTTGAGTCCTTGAAAGAGGGCCAAAGCCTTAGCTTGAATGCTGGAGTTGATCCCCAGACCCCAAGCAAAGCTATGGATCAATGTGCCTTCAGCATTTTTTACAATTCTTCCTGCCCCAGCCTTTCCAAGATTTCCCTTTGATGCCCCATCAAAGAAGAGAGAGTGCACCTTTTGATTGAAGATCCAGTCTTGAAAATCTTCATTGTTTTTCCCCCTTATTTTCCAATCTTTAGAGGGGGAAGTGTTTCTGGTAGCTTGATGAAATTGCAGGTTTAGAGAGGCACCCCAAACAGTATCTAACTGGTTTAGATTTGAAGCGTCTTTTTGATCTCCAAATCTCTCTTTTAACTGGAATTTATCTTGGTCGTAACCACCTTGACATCGTGTTGAGTGTCTCTAAAGATTCTGTTGTTTCACTCTAGCCAGATCTTCCAGCAGCAAATTTTAGGGAGGGAAGACCAAGCCGTTTTAATCACTTTGTTTTTGGGAAGAGGGCTGGGATAACTATTCTTCCAATTTGCAAAGAGATCAATTATAGAGGTGGGAAGAACAAAATTGGGGTTCCAATAACCCATCAGATCACTCCAAACCTGCACAGAGAATTTACAATTTAACATAAGGTGTGTGGCACATTCCACATTCTCTCTGCACAAAGAACACCTGGATGGGCCATGAAATCCATGTTTATGCAATTTATCATCAGTAAGGATTTTCTTGTGCCATAAAAGCCAACAGAACATGTCAATTTTAGGCAGAGAGTGGAGACACCAAATTGCGGTCCAAGGAGCATGGTCCGGAGGGACGTGCGGTCTCAGAGTGAGCTTTGTGTAGCCTTGAGCTATGGTATAACCTACAGAAAATGAGCCCCAGCCACGCGAGTCTCTTCTGTGCACATGCGTGGGAGAAATACCGTTCAACTTGGAGTGAAGACAGGTGTAGTCTTGGAGAAGCTCCGGAGGCACATCAAAAAAATTCCAACCTGCCCAACGCGTCCCAGCCCAAGTGGAAATATCCCACAGAGTAGATTTCCCAGCAGCGAGCAACCAGTAGCACAGCACATTCAAGGAGGGGCAGTCACCAATCGGATCACGATCCATTATACGATCTGTCCAGATATTTATATTCTTACCATTTCTAGAAATCCAATAAGCATTGGAGCAGATCAGGGGGGCAGCTTTGGAGCAGAGCCTTGCAAAGGGGGAGACTCCTTGGGGGAGAGGAGCATCCAGGAATCTGAGTCTCTTGCCTTTGAAATATTTCTTCCAGAGTGCTAATTGGGCCCAGCCAGGCTTGGGCGCAATGATTTTCCAGAGAAGCTTGGCTCCCATGGCAGTGTTCTGAAGGGAAAGGTTCTTGAAGTTTAAACCCCCCTCCCTTAGAGGTCTGGAGACAATCTCCCAGTTAACCAATGGGAATTTCCTCTCATTTTGTTTTCCCCCCTTCCAAAAAAAATGTCGAATGTGCTAGTCCATTTTCTGAAGAATTCCAATTGGAGCCAGGAGAACAGAGAACTGAAATAGGGGAAGACTGCAGAGAACATCTTTGATGAGAACTGACTTGCCCGCAATATTGAGCCAGGTGAATCCCCAAGCTTGGAGTTTGTTTTTGAATTTTTCCACTTGGGGGAGCCAATCCCTACTGTAGGCCCGCTTGAGGAAGATAGGGAGCCCAAGGTATTTGAAAGAAGTCCAAGCTGGAGAGGCTGCGAATCCAAAACATCTTTCAATGGAACTAAGAAAGTTGGGCGTAGTATTCCAACTTTAAATATGGCATTTCCCCTTGTTGAGACTACTTCCCGATGCCATGCAAAACTCATCTATTGCTTCTTTAAATCTATTGGCCGAATGTATCGAAGCATCCCCCAGCAGCAAAGCATCGTCTGCAAAGAGGGCATCATTGATGCTTTTGACTCCTCTTGCAATGAAAAGCCCTGAGATCTCCTGCTCTTGCATTTTCTTGTTTAGATGGAAACTGATAACGGAGGCTTGGAGGACAAACAAAAGGGGAGAAAGAGGACAGCCCTGCCTTAGTCCTCTTGAGGCTTTGAAAAAACCAGCAGCTCTGCCATTTACAAGGGGAGCAATCCATGGCTCCGAAATGCAGGCCCAAATCCAATTTATAAATTTCTCACCAAATCCAAATTTTTTTAGGACATTCAAGAGAAAACTGTGCCTAACACAGTCGAAGGCATTTGCTAAGTCTAGTTTGATAGCCATACCTTTTTCCTTGCACTGCTGGCTTGAGAGAATTGCCTCTTGAACTAAAATGAAATTGTCCACTAGCTGTCTACCATGAATAAAGCCCCCTTGGTTTTCTGGAATGATTTTGGGGAGAAGATATTTCAGCCTATTAGCTATTACTTTGGTGATCAACTTGTAACCAGTGTTGCAAAGAGAGATGGGACGAAATCTGTTGAAGGAGCTAGCGCCTTTCTCCTTGGGGATGAGTGCAAGGAACGCAGAGTTTGTACTACCTCCAATTTTCTGACAGTCTTGGGATCTTTGAACCATTTTATAGAGATCTTTTTCCACAATGTGCCAGCAGGATTGGATAAATCTGGCAAAGAATCCATCTGGTCCTGGGGCTTTGTCTGGGTCCATGGAAAAGAGAGCATTCTTGACCTCAGCCTTGGTGACTTTAGCTTCTAGCAGGTGGTTCATCTCAGCAGAGATTGAAGGGAGGACCCAGTCCAGAAGACCAGAATTTTGAACCAGATTCACATCCTCACTGTACAAATTTTGGAAATGAAGAAACGCTGCTCGTTTGATGCTAGAAAATTCCTTATGGTTGGAATTATATTCCTTGATCTCAGTAATGGAATTAAAGCATTTTCTAGCTTGAGTTTGCTTGTTAAAGAAAGAGGAATTTCGGTCTCCCGCTTTGAGCCAAAGGCAGCGAGACTTAATCCTCCAAAACTCTTCTTCAGCCAGGCAGGCTTTATGGAAGTGTTGTTGGAGATGAACCTCCTTTTCAGGGATTTCTCTGGTTACATATGCCTCTTCCGAAAGAAAATGGTGTGCTTCAAGCTGATTTTGGAGATTTTTCCTTTCAGCTGCTGGATTAGGAAGAGTTTTGGCCCAACACTTTAGAGCAAATTTCGTTCTTCTGAGCTTTTCTTCCCACACATAGAAAGGTGATCCATTGACTGGATGAGACCAACTTTCCTTGACAATCTGCATGAAATTGGATTCCTTGACCCAGAGGGGGCTAAATCTGAAGGGGATGGAGTCAAGATCGGGGTGAGCTCGGAGTTCAAGCTTGATAGGATTGTGATCAGATATGCTGCAAGGAATGATTTGCATACTAGCATCTAATCCAAGTAGAAGAAAGGAACTTTGGACAAAATATCTATCCAATCTTGCTGCAATATTTCCAGGGCCTACCCTTTTATTTGACCAAGTAAACTTACCAGAAGAGGGCTTGATGTCCAGCAAGTCCCAACCTTGGAGAAGATCCTTTGCCCATTCCCTCGCCGGATCTCGCACAATGCAACCTCCTCGATTTTCTGAGGAATGTAATGTGAGATTGAGGTCTCCTGCAATAATGATATTGTCTAGGTTCCCACGATCTGCTTGGCTTCTTATAGAGTCCCAACAGGCCCTTTTTTCTCCAGCATTGACCGACACATAAACATTGAAGAGACAAAAATATTCTTTGGTGACAAGGTGCTACATTTTTAGGAGTAGCTAGTGAGTGTTTGAAGTTTCAGATACTAACGAGAACTTGCTATCATTCCAAAGAGTGCCCAACCCTCCAGAGGCTCCTCGGGCTGAGACAGTTTTTTCTTTACTTTTACTCTAGATTTTTTTACTTGTTTGCAAGAAGACTGAGTCCTCCATCTTGGTCTCCTGGATAAGGAATATGTCCGGGGCTTCTATTCTTATTAAGTTTCTTATGGCCTCTTCCTTGATTTTTCTCCCCATACCCCTACAATTCCAGGAGACTATTTTCATTATTTACCTTTGTTCTGTTGGGCTCCCTTGGAGCCTTGAGGCTGGTTTCTCGCCATCTTCGTCTTTTTTGCTAACAAATTCTCCACAGTTGGTTGGCTACCCAGTAACTTATCCTTGAACGTTTCCTGCTCTCTTTTCTCCCGATCTGTTTTGTGGCCTCTTGTGGATCTCCTTACAGATGCTTGGGAGTCACCTATTTCTCCTTCCTCCTCCGAGTCTTTCGACTCATGGTCCTCTTCCTCGACTTCAACAGGGATTCCTTTTGAGCTTTCTGCAACACTTGCATCCTTGGAAGAGATAGAAGGGCTACCTTTTTCCGGAGACACTACCTTTTAGGCCTCGACCTCCTGGGTGTTCTCTTGATGCGAGCTTAGAAGATCAAACTTGTTTTCTGGAATGGGCTTGGGTGAGATCTGCTGAGCAGAGGCCTGATGAGGACCTTTGCCATTAGGGCCTCCCGGCTTCTGTGTCTTGTGGAAAGTTTTGGAGCGCTTGACTTGGTTCCAACCGTCCTCCTTCCCCTGCTCTGCCTTGTTGTTGGACGGACAGCCTCTGGTGAAATGGCCATAGACATGGCATTTCCGGCATTTGAAGGGCAGCTGCTCATAGTCCAATTTCTGCACATGCGACCAGCTCCCGACATTTATTTTGATGGCCTTCGGTAGCCCTACCTCCAGATCTACTTATACGCAGATCCTGGCGCAGTCATATTGGTCCTTTGTGTTTGCTCGATCTATGAATTTCCCAAGGGCATTTCCAATATGCATCAAAGAGTCCCAATTCCAGCAGTGAACTGGAAGATTTGGGAGTCTAACCCACACCGGGACTGCTTTGGGCACTTCCACTGCAGGATCAAAGTCCGGAGTCCACTTATTTAGATACAAACCCTGAGGGCCCATGAAGTAGGGGTTGTTTTGGAAGATCAGATCTTTTTCATCCTTTGAAGAGAACTCGAAAAGAAAGAATCCTCTCCCCAAAAAATAAGAAGTAACACTTTATTTGATCAACGGAGCCCAGTTTCTGTTGACCCAGCTCTCAGTAGTTTTGGGGGATGGCCATAGCCCAGTGAACTAGCCTATGAGAGCTCGTTTGGCCAGAGATAATGCAACCTGGATCGAAGTTTCTGCGAGAAGGGATATCTCAGGTATATCTTCCAATTTCTTGATAAATTTCGCTGCTTCGGAGTTCTTCTTCTTTGGAAGCCCTGCCAAGAGGTGATTGAAGGCCTCAGCAGACGAGGGTGGTGGAGGAGGAGGGGGAGGCACCTGGGGAGTGCCCAGCACCTCCATGGGCGCTAGCCCTAGAAAGAATGCGAGCCTGTCATGAGTTTAGCAGCAGCCAGCGCGTTCGAGCCAGCACTCTTGTCCCATCATATAATAATTGTGTTATCAGTATTTTTGTCTTAATCAATGTGTATATTAAGCCTAAGATACCTTATAATATATGTAAAAGGAAAATGTGAAATATTTGTTTTTCTAGTTTACAAACCACTCATTATAGTTATGCCTATTACATTATGGATTAAATCTTCTGTTCATAATTAAATAAATTATGCATATACATAATAAAATTCCCTAAGCACTCTTGTTCTCCCACAGATACCCCATCTTTCGTGGAGTAAAATCTTCGGGCAAGGAAACATAATAATATTTTTGGGTATTTATTTAGCCAATCACCCCCCCGCGGGTCCGCACTTACCAAAATGTAAATTTGGTTGACCATTATCGATTTTCATAAAAGTGTTATCCAGGATCAGAATGTGTGGAAAAAATCTTCGAAGAGCTTAATATCTATGAAAAATGAAAAACATGTGCATAACCACAATAATTGCATTGTGGAAAATAGATGTATCAGAAAATTCTACATTAATGGTAATGTATATGAATATGCAAAACTTTTTGTTTTCAATATTCAAACTTGAGTCTTGATACAAAGTAAGTGCGAGGATGCAGAAGTTCGCACAACCATAAAATATCTACACTACGCACTCCCCACTTTTCGCTCACCCTTTCTTCTTTTGCTGCATTGTTCTCCTCTCCTATTTTCATAGGATGCATAATGAAAGCTTCCTTCGTACCTGTACAGAGGGATAATCTGGAAAAATTAACTGATATATAATATTGCTATGTATTTTCTCGATACCATTTTTTTGATTCCACATAATGAAATGCTAAGCCATATTGTTGTATGATTACATGTGTGGAAGTGTGTAAAGTAGGTAATGATAAGTGTAGAGTTGTGGAAAAGGATTTCAGAACATTAAAATTGACATTTTCATTATTATAGCTATTGCTACTACTCAACAAAACCTTTTACTCCAACTCGACACTCCACGCAATGAAAACGTCAATACGAGAAACTATATCCATTTATTACTATAAATGGTGTCTCCATCTTACATGCTTTAGAAATCAATATCAGCATATTATTTTATTAATATCCTAAAACTCAATCTATTTTGGTTAAATAAAGCTCTCCTACCAATACGATGTTAATATTGGAAGTAAAGATATGCGGAAGCATGGAAATGCACATGGCACAAACCAAAATAAATGTCTAACAAAGTCAAATTGTATTATCATAACTTAAGCTAATTTCTAGCTGCCCAAGCACAGAAGTTATGAAAGATGCACAAGTGATGTGTTGAATGCGAAAATATCAGAAGTGTTGTTGTCTTTTTTTCATGTTCCTTTCCCTGTACATACTCTCCGCTTCGCACATTTTCTCCACATACTTCCATCTCATGTGACATTTTTTTTTTACGTTCATGGACTCTTTTTAAATGGGATTAATTTTTGAAATAAACTTTATTTAGGGAAAATATTACATATTTTAAAAGAAAAATGAGATATGGTTAACAAATAAGAGAGGAAATCAATTTGCAATGATTTTCCAAAGATGCATGGTAATATTCAAACTAAAAATGAACTTTGTTATTCATGTTTATCGAATACTAAGTGCATCAACGGTTTCACATATTTTAAAAATTCGTATTATCCAATATTAAATGAATTGTTTTTTCAATATGTGTGAGGAATAAGTGTTGTGTGGTAAAACAAATATGCGGACCATACTACAAATCAGTCAATTAAGTAGCAATTTGTGACATGAAAAGTTTGGTCTATGTGTGCATTGG
This sequence comes from Pinus albicaulis, assembly GCA_034641835.2. Lineage (NCBI taxonomy): Eukaryota > Viridiplantae > Streptophyta > Pinopsida > Pinales > Pinaceae > Pinus > Pinus albicaulis. Next base: position 543,496,245 of record CM076581.1, on the reverse strand, counting down.
ATATCGAATAAGTATAAATGATTAATTGTGTTAGCTAAATTCTATAATAAAAAAAGTAAAAAATGTATACATGTAACAACACAAAGCATACCCATGAAAACTTTTGCAAAAAAACCTCATTTCGGAGCACTTCACAAAATTGGTAAACAAATTCAAAATTAGAATAGAGTGATCATTATTTGTGCTTCAAAAGTATTTAACAATAATGAAGAACACAAAGCATATCCATGGAAAATTTTGCAAAAATTTCATTTCATAGCATTGCACAAAATTGGTAAATATATTCAAAATTATGAACGGAGTGATCATTATATATGCCTAAAAAGCCTTTAACAATAATGAAAATAGTTACAGTAACAAGAATTGCATCCAGATTCAAATGCCAATTACCATAGATATGATTAAAATAAAAATCAAATATGAAATATATTTCTGACAACCAAAATATGTTATTAAATATTCATTTTCATAGTGATCAATAAAAGAACCATCATCTCATATTTATCCACAAAATTGGTAAACAAGAACATAAATTAATAAGTTTTAAATAGTAATGAATACAATTAAAGTAACAATAATAATAAATCGTTATGAATCATAGTTATTATATCCATAATGATACTTTTCTAATATCCCAACTCGCTAGCATATTCACTATAGTCATTTATTTATTTTGTCTCTTTAACTTTTCACACCTGCATTTCGAAAAAATAGCAACAATTGTTCCATAGTGAAATAAATACATGTAATAAATGATAATCTATCTATGAAACAAATCTATCTAGAAAAATAAAGGAATTTTCAAATGAAATACCTTGTGTAACTATATTTACATTTTCAATATTAAACCACTTCAAAAAATTTGAGTGCAGAGAATAACACTTGATTCCTAAAGTGCTTATCAAAATCTGCATACTTAGATGCAAAAGTAAATGGATTTGTCTCAATGAAGACTAGAATTGGACTCTCATGAATCACAATATGAAAAATGCATCTGCAAAGAAAAGCAAGAAATTGCATCCACAATTTGGCTTAGTTCATGATAACATATCTAACAAACCTGAAAAATTAATCACTAGTAAATAGGAAAATGAATGTTCCAAGATTTAAGAAGACTCACAATATGTAAAAGCATAAATCATGATTGTTTAATTGTCAACTGTTTTTTAGATTTTCATTTTTCTCAACCAATTTCTTTAGCTTCACCTGGATGTAACATTTCATACGAGAAGTTGTAATTTCTTGTTTTACACGTTGATTGAATATATCCTTCTCAATTTCATGCCTTCCTCTTATAATTGTGCAGCTAAAGAAGAGCTCTATTTATTAACATCAACAAAAGTAATTAGCCATTTGCTAATTTCCTATGTGCTAAAATCAACTATATTATCGAATTTGGTTACCTTTGACTAATTTAGCTTATCCAATTCAACCTCAGTTTTTCTCTCAAAATTAATATAGATTCACATGTGATACATGGACCATTCAGATCTTGCACAATATGTACAGCCTTGACGTAGACATTTTCTCTTCAATTATCTATGTTTTCACATTCTAAATTAATGTTCTCCAGTATTCTAATTCTCTTAGACCATGAAATTTTGATCTACTTCATCTTATTAGCATTCGAAAACTCCTGTCATGTTTTCTCTAGACCATAAAGTAAATCAAGTCTCTAGCTAAAGCAAATAAGTCATTGTTTATAAAATATTTGTCTTCTTTGATATCATGTTGAATGGAATCGAAAAATGCCTTAATTCTATGTGTTAAAGGCTCCAAATCAAAAGTTTCTTTCCATGCATGTTCAATGATTTGAAATCTTTCATAATATATGTTTTCACTACATTAAGGATATTAATAGGTTTAGAAAATATATGTGATGTATGAGGGGTGGAAATTTCCAATGGTGTTTTATGTATTTCAAATGGAGTCATCAAAAAAACACTCATATTTAGAGAATCTTCTAGGTCCTTTATTCTTGTTTTCAATCTCAAGTTTTATGCTTCCTATTGGCTAACAGATTGTGCAAGTACATCATTAATATCTTGACGTAGTTTCATGACCGACGTGGTTCCAACTCTAGACATATCAACATACATTTATGTTTGACAAAAACATTTTTGCTATGAACCTTTATTGTCTCAATCTTTAATTTTTTACTGCCCCTCTCATACTTTTCATTTTGCAATGTGATAGGAAAGTCATCAAAAGTAATAAGTTCTTTAGAAATGTTTCGCATTGTTTTATGATTTTCTGCAAAACAAGCACTAACCCAACTAGATAGCACAATGTTTTCAACTTCTACACCTATATCTCCTTCAATGCTTCATGTTTTCATATCACTTCTACATTTAGCTAATTCACCAATATATGTTTTTTCTTAAATGAATCTTTGATCATACTCTTTTTCATTTCCACTACCTCATATACTAGAATGAACCAATTTTGTATTTGCAGTACATTTTCTCTGTTTTTCACTTAGGGGTGAACTTGCATCAATATCGTTTGTGCAACATACATATTGCTCTGTAGAAGTATCGACACTTGATTCTTCGGTAATTTCTTCAACATCTATGACTAGCCCTTGATTTTTTGTTGATGCATTTTGACTTTCCTCACTCTACTCTATAACTTATAGAATCAGGTTCCCATACCCAATAGTTTCTAAGTGTGTGCGAAATAGACCCTCCTTATCAAAGGCTTTAATGGCTTCAGATTTACTTAAGTTAAAATAATGCAAAGTCTTTGCGAGCTCTGTAACATGATTCACATTCTTCACTATGATTTATCCAACAATAAATCGAAAAGAAATGAAGTGTCTTGTATTTTTTCTTTCAAATATTATCATCTAGTCACGGTATTGCCTACATAATTTAGCAAAAAAAATCCTATCTATAACAAGTTTTGGAAACAACAATGGTTTACGTTGAAATCCATAAATTTCAATTATGATATTTCTTTCTCTTTCTTCATCCATAACTTTGCACCATAGGAAAACCTGCACATGTGCAAATATTCAATGAGGATCTTGTCCAATTATCATGCAATTGAATTGATTTACAAAGACATCTTGAATTAGAAAATTTTTTAAAGAAGAACTATGCTTCCACGGTATAGGATACCATAATTGCATTATTTCTTGATTCACATTGAATTTAGGATTATACAACAAACCACAAAAGAAATGGTTGGAAACCAAAGTGGTTATGATATATGCCATCCTGAAGAACCTATTGATCTTGGATAAATTGACTAACCGAAAAGCTAATTCATTAGAAATGATATCATCCCATTCGAATATACAATATTTTTCGTATGTTTGATAAAGCATATAGAGAATGCATTTTGGAACATTTGTTGTATTTTCTCAGCCCATGATAGGGTGCACAGAGCCAAAAAAATTCCCTAAACAGTTGTTTAAACAAAGAAATATATAGGATTGAAATATCGTGAGGAACCTGGCAACTTGGAAAAATGAAATATCCAACAATGTTAGCCTCACCTGCTTCTAACATTGGGAAATTATTTGCTTCTAACAATTTCAAGCACATATTAGGTTTTGAGAACTTGAATATCCATATGAATTCCTTCGATTCAGAGGAATTATTTTCATTGGTAACACATTTTTTCTCATTCTTGAATAAAAAAAAATTGTGCATAAATGAACAATTTCCCTTAAATCAAAAAATTATGGAACACATACATCATTCACCAATCTACTAGTCCAAATCTTATTGTTGTTCTTCTCTTCCATTAGCAGATTCACATAACGTTCGTATGCAGTTGACCAATGAAATTTATCATTGATAAAATAAAATAAGTTACTCATATCATTTCAAATAGCTTTCTCTGCTAGAAATGTTCGTTTTGTACCTGAAAACAGTTTCTCAATCAATAACGCTCTTAATGTCGGTTAACTACACAATTTTTCAGTTTTGTATAAAATCATCATTTTTTACTATTGTAAGTGCGAAATTAAATCTTACTATTGCAAATGTGAAATATGTTATACAAGGCATTTCTTAATAAATAGAAATTGAATATACCAAAGCCAATGTTTACAGAAACTAGTGAAAATACATCTCAAAATTCCAAAACCATCTCGCCCATTTATTAAGCATATTGCTTCTGTGTTCCTATGAATTCTTTGTGATAATGACAATTAGCTTATAGGTTGTTGAAAATAATTTTAACTACAAAATACATGCTCAATTATCCCTATTACCAATTTATTTGATCACATGGTTGGTCCCCACTACTCTATCATTGTTGACTTTGATTTATGAATAATCTGACACACAGATTTAAAAATTTTCAAAAATTCATGCAACTTTGGCCAATCATTGCAAATTGATCTGTTTTGTTATCTATTAACCATATCTCATTCTTTCTCGTAAACACATAATATGTTCCTTAAATAAAGTTCAGTTCAAAAATTAATTGCATTTAAAAAGAGTTCATGAACGTATGAAAAAAGTGTCACGCGAGATGAAAGTATGTGAAGAAAATGTGCAAAGCGGTGAGTATGTATGGGGAAAGGAACATGTAAAAGAGATAACAACATTTATGCACATTCACACATTCCACACAACACTTATTCATCTTTCGTATATTTTGTGTTTGTGCAATGAGTAATTAGCATAATATGTAATAATACAATTAACAACTATGAATTGTCACATATTGAAAAAGGTAAATAGGAAAAACAAACAAATACTTAAAGATTTAAGAATACGCATACCTCAAAAGTATATACGATTCTTGCAATCTACGATTGTTACCACCTTGGAATGGTTAAATTAATTACTTATCCATTTTGGACTCCGTGTGAGAACAGACAAACTAATTTATTGTTACATCTTATATGAAATAGCTAAGATTTACAAAAAACTGTTGTTTTGCATTTATAATTTCCAGTGAAATTTACTGCTTAAAACAAAAAGTGCATAGCTTATGCAAGGTTAGAATCACACACAGTGTAGAAAAGCATGAAATGCATCATGATTACTCTAGTATGAATGTGAAATATGAATTGACATTATTGCAGAGGAAAATTTGTCCAAATGTGATAAAAAATTGTCTTATACCTGAAAATAAAATTTCTCGTTACTTCCTGTAATTGTTCGCACCGTGTGTACTCTAATAATTGTTTACTTCATTTGCTATTTGAATGTATTTCAATATTGAAATCTCCAATACGTACAAAAATGTAATCGTTGGGCGTGAATTGTTCCCTTTCTATTGCTACTACTTCAATGATTATTGAAACATATACAAGTGGTGCAGCATATACATTTATTATGCATATTCAACATTAGGAATATAATTCTCACAAAAAAAGTTTGATTGTTTTATTGCAAATTTTTTTCGTTGACACGATTTCTATGTTTTCTTTTACGCAAATAAGTACTCCATGAAGACAATTTGATACGTTGAAATTGAATTTGTGAAATTTAGTATTTGACAACATAAATTTTAGATGTATTTCCTAGATACAAATAATCATAGAATTTATTAGGTCTTCGTCATGCACAATTTAATTCACATGATAATGTAGACTTCATGTATTCAAACTTGCAACTGTTAAATTACTTGCACTTGCTATCGACTTTTGTATGTATCTTAATTTCCATGACGCTTCATTTCTTAAGCGTTTCATTCTTCTAATATTTTCTTATTCACACAAAAGTTCTTTTGTGTTAGTTTCTAAATAATATACAATGATTTTATGGTTCTAACATGTGAAAACGTTGTGTAAACTAGTCCACGTGTCAATATACCACTTGGATCAAATGCAAGTCCATTCAATGCTAAACCCTATGATTAATGAATTGTTCTAGCACAAGTTAGTTGTATCGGAAATTGTTTCTGCACTACAGTTATAAATCTATTTCTATGATATTTCAATGGTTTTGGAACACGTAATATTGGAGTTCAAATCAGTGATAATTTTCATCATATCGTTCACAATACTTGTTTCTTTGCAGTTTACCAATTTCTGAATTTACAAAATCTACCCATAACACATCAACATTTTTTCTATTTTTTTATATTTTTTGCATATTCCATCCATGTCATTAACAATTTCATCCTCTATATTATATTTCATTGCAAATATATCAACGAGAACATTACATTTTATAAGGATTATTAATGGTAATCTCATTGTTTTCTTATATGCTACATAGTCTATTTCCTTATTGTGAGATTCATCGATCGCATCAAGAATTATTAGCTCTTCATTTACATGTGAAAACATTTTTTCATTATGCTTTTATATATCCTTGTTCCTGTAAAATACATATGGAAACAATGGAACTAGTAGGGCAAGTCTATAGCACTTATCGTTTATATATTTTATGTCTTCATCATATTGTTGATTCACTTGCAATATGTTAAATATTTATAAGAAATTGATATCTTTTTTACTCTTTGTCGTATGCAATTCATAGCATTTTAATTTTTCCTTATAGAAATCGTATACTATTTTCCCTTGATAAATTTGGTTGCTAAAAAATTAAAGAATCTTTGATTAGTTGCGCTTTGAACAAGTCACCTAAAAATATTACATCAATATTTCCAAAATAAACCAATGGAGTATGCTTTATTTCCCGTAAATTTTCGTCAACTTGGTACAATAATGTTGAAGCTATCAAAGATGATCCATCAATAAGCATAACACAAAGTTGTTTGCAATTTTTTTCAATGTGTCTAATTTTTCACCTTTAAGCGAAATATATTATGATTTGTTATACGATAAATGGAATGCAGAATGCAATGTTATACCACCTATATTGAATGATCCCTTCCTTCTATATGTTTTTACGATTCATTTTAGTTGATTTGGGTCATATCCAAATATGTTTTGTACAAGTAAATTAGATATTGGAATATTTCTATAACAATAAATGTTTTTCTGATGCCTGCACCACCTGTTACAAGTACATATAATGGTTGATCTAGATTTTTTTCTGTGTCACTATTTTTGCGTGTTATGGGTTGATAATTCTCATGATTTCATAGAATTATGTTTATTCTAGTACTTTTGGATATTTTACATGTTGGTAATGTCTCAACAATTTATTTTTCATTTCCATCCTTTTGCAAATCTTGAAAATATTTTTTGATATTGTATTCTTGATAACATTTTTCGTTGTTGTTTTTTCCGTATCTAGGTACATATATTTCAAAAAAATCGCTCTCTTTTATTTCAAGCTCAACTGTTATGCTATCAATATCATCCCATGAATTCACTTTTTCATTCATGAATTTTCGTTTATTGCATTTTTTTATTTTTTTAAATAGTAAATATGCATTTTCCCAAGTCGAATATTTTTCGTTAAAACTATTCTCATCAATGCAGTATGCGACATACAACATTAATAGTTATCTGTAATAGTTATTAAGATATTGATACATTTATTATACTTTATGTATCTTATAACATATGGTCTCTCATTGCCTCCTCTTTTCCTACCTTGTAGTGTATAGCATGACGCAAATTCCACTAAGCATACATGTTCAATGTTTTCTAGGAGTTGCACATAACGGTCTATAATTGTTAAGCATGTTATGTTTTCTAAATCATATATTTCACGCTTCAGCTCTCTTGGTATATTTAGTAAAAACGTTCGAACATCTATTATTGAAGTATTAATAAATATACATTTTCTTGAACTAGTATTCGGCGGCATTGACAACACTATATATATGTTGTTGTGCAAACATTTTTTGTAAGTTGAATAAGGCTTTTCCAAGTCTTGGAATTGTTTTTATGATATCGAAGTCATTTTTTTGACATTCACGTTGTACATGTTTAAACATCGATGTCTTTATTTTATCTAGTTTTGTCATATATGAACTACAATAAGTAGTTGTAGAATATGAGTCAAGTACAAATTGAGCATCAATATTTTCACGCCAGATTAATGGATTATGTTGAGAAAATCAATTATTCCATGTGTATATTGGTTCTCTATTCAAGATATTTATTCTTCATTTTATATTACATTGAATTGCATGGATATAATTGGATTCTCTTATGCCTAATTTTTCAAGAACACTATCAAATGTATATGTCTTATCATGTTCCATATTATTTAGTGCAACAAATTTTTTTTTGCATTTTCTTTTATTTTTTCATTGTCAAATTCTATAGGCTCAAGTATTTGTGTCTTTCGCATTCGTAAAATTGGAAAATTGAACCTACAATGCATATGTTTTCCTTTCCTACAAGTGTTTGTATGACGATGATGTTGAAGAGTTTTTAGATTTGTAGGTAGTTTAGTTGAATCATAGCACAAGTGCTTGTCAACGAAACTTTCAATTTCAATGTTCGTACTTGTTCCATAGATAGGAGAATTTTTTATCCATAGTAATCCATGTTCATGTTGTATTCCTCATCTTTGGAATTTTTTTACAAAAAAATAGTCACGACATCACCAAAGTACTTGGACCCATGTAAAATTAACTTGCGTAGAGAATTCATTCTACTTCTATAATATCGTACATAAGAAATGGGGTCATTTATTATCAAGGTATCAATATCATCTTCATATACTTCATTTTTAGTTGACGGCTTTTCCTCTCGATGTATTTGTTCCAAATTATTTATTAAAGGCTCCCATATACATTCAGCATTGCTAAACGAAACAAAGAAGGTCGGTGGACCTAACTGTGAGATCATTGCATATAAATTCTTGTGCAAATGTGAGAAATAGTCCATCAATATTTGTATTCATCTAAAATCCATATAGGTAATGTTCGATGCCATAATGTGTTTCATATTTTCCTTTGTTTTAACATCTATAACTATTGTTTTTTTTTTTCTTTTAACTGTCCTTTTATTATATGAATCCAAATACGATTGAATACTTGATTGACACTAATTTTCACTATTTTGTAAAACAAAGTTTTTATATGATACACAAAAGCATGATCTTGATGCAAAATTTCCCATTGAGAAATACGTGATATATAAAGTTTCTCGTAACATTTTCTGATCATTTTTTCCTGTAAAACAGTGTGTGAAATCTCATCTATTCTGAATACCTATCTCTGAATATTCCCAAAGGCTTATAGCCTTCACCTAGGACAATGTGTATTCAATTATTACAAATATCATAAATACTATACGAGTCACTAAATCCATGTAATAGTATTTTTGTTACCGCATCTTCATAATAGTAATCATTATCAGCATTGCTTTCTATATTTTTCTCATGTCCAAATGCATCCTTTTGATCAAAGATATATAGTTTTTGGTTTTTGTTTATTCTAACATTATCTAGTCTAGAAAGTGGAGTTTTACATAACCATCTTAGTGTCTTCATGACTTTATGAACATGTATTCTCCCAACATAAAATATGCTTTTAAACACTAAACATATTTTAATTTCCACAACCACTGTACTAGATTCATTTATGTCACAAGGAAGTGCAATTTGAATTTGAGATGTGTCAGCATGTACATTGAATAGTCCACCAAATAATGCCAATTGTGGTTTTCTAAAATGGTTTCAAAGTTCCTGTATTTGAAAAATGGTATTATTAATGATATTTTTCTTTCTTCCAATTCATAAAGTTCTTTCACTATGGAAATTTTTCTATTATACCTAATTCATTATATAACTACAAATTTTATAATTTTTCATTTTTAATACTTTTTTCCACTTTTTTCATGTAAACTTAACTTTGGACACACTGTTGAATTGTTTTTCTATGGCTTCTCTTTAAACCAATATTGATTGCATATCGCATAATCATAAGCAGAAACATCTTGTATTTTCTTAAAATATTGTTGTTTAGCCACTGTTTCAAATGTATAATCAAACATCTGTAACAACTCTTTATGTTTATTTCGAAATATGGTATTATGTGTTTCTTTTGGTCGCTTTGATCGTCTTCTAATCAAACTTGTTTCGATAACATTATTGTTTCTTATGTATTTTTTGAGTTGATGCAATGAGAAACGTGGTCTCTTGTTTACATTGAAATTTTTTTTATTAAGTTCCATAATATCTCCCTCTATGTTGATGTTTTTAAAACTAGAATTTAATGGCTTACATTGTTTTATAACAACACTTGTTTTAAAAATGTCCTTGTTTATTATATGTATTTTGAGTTGATGCAATGATATTTGCGATCTCTTATTTGAATTTATAATATTTGTGTTAAGTTCTATGAATTTTTCATCTATGTTCATTCTTTCAAACCCACGCACATTAACCTCACCGTGTTTTTTATTGGATTCTTCTATATGTTTCTCTTCGTTAACTGCTTCAATATGACATGAAATGTTTTTTGTTGTGCTATCTATTTTAGAGGTTCATAATGCAAATGAACTACACTCATTCCAAATTGCATAACATGGAATATTGTTGTGTCTTTCTTGAACAGACGAAATTCAACTACAACATCCAACGTATCAACAAACCATATGTATATACTTATATTCCAGATATATCATGTCCAATCATAAACAAAAAAGCCACTGTCTATCTTCCCATTTTCATATGACGTTTCTAATTGTATAATGTATCCCTGCCAATCTATTATTCTAAGAAATTACATAATTGCATCTTCGTTCATGTTTTTTTTCTATGAATTTAAATGCAAACGACTCATTACGCATTATCGCATTACAAAAAACATGTGCAATTATGCACTGTAAATAGGGAACTTCATATTAATTATCCATCAATTAGCATAGTGTTTCCAAAAAAATTTCACCGTAAATACTCTTGAACCCGATGTTAGCCACCTGTAAAATTTGATTATACCAAAAGGTGGCTAAATCTGTTTTGAGCCTTCAAGGAACAATTTTCATTACTAAAAATTGTTGGCTCTTGAAGACTCTTGAAGGCCTCCTGCCTTTTCTCTATCCAAAACTTCACTGATATTTCCACCTTACACTCAAAAATCCTGCTGATTTCCAAGCCAGATTACTGATTCAAAGGCATTTTTCCTCCCCCTTCTTCCAAAACTAACCTTCATTTTCTCCCCTTTTTCTTCCATAAAAACTCCTTTGTTTTCATGATTCCTCTTCCTCCCTTCATGAAAATCACTTTACAAAGTTAAGGACTCACTCTTTAACCTTACCAAAACCCCCAACTCCATTGAAAACCTTAAAAAATTCCATGAAAATCATGTTTTTTTTATGTATTGGGCTTAAGCCCATTTGGGCTAAGTCTCTGACCACTTCCGATCATATGCCCACACCCTGGGACCAAGCGCTAACCCTGGAGGCGCTTATCGCATCGCACAAACCCAAGAGCGCGAGTCTTTGTGCCATATTCCCAAAGTTCCGATGCGATTAGCTTTGTATTATAAAAACCCCGATCATATTGTTTATATATATATATATATATATATATATATATCATGTGGGCCCGCCCTCCGTACTTAAACCTTGTAAAATATTTCATGCCCGATCCATTTTTTCCTTTGTAAACCCAAAAACCCGCTTTTCCAAAGTTTTGGTCTAAAAACCAAAATCACGTGTTAAATATTTTAATGGGTTTATTGAAAGACCGATCGCGCAATCGCAATCAGAGAAAATACAATGGGTTGATCAAAAAGACCGCATTGAAATTTTGCGATGTGATTAAGTCCCTGTGCTATAACCCCCGCCCCTTCCACTTTCCATTCATATATCCTACTCCCGGGACCAAAGGGTTAGGTACCAAGGCACTTATCGCATCGCATAAATCAAATGGGTTGATTGAAAAGCCCATCCCCGATCTTCCGATATTCAATTCGCCCCTCCTCTTTAACCCCCCCGATCATATCATTCTCCATGCACCCAAAGGCCCCGCAGTCGAGCACCTAACCCTATTATATATATATCCCGATTCATTAAAAACCTTTGTTTTTGTTGAAAACTTTGGGTTTCATATGTTATAAAGGTTTTCCACCGGTCCGAAATCCGAGCAATCTCCACCATCGATCTGATCTACAGATCCGACGGTGCGGAATCCATCAAGCTCGGTGGTCCCCACCATCCATTAACTGATTGCAAAACCGCCTGGTATCTATCACACCGCCTTTGGGCGAGGGCGGTTTTTTCCCAATCCGCAGCGATTCCATACATTGGCTGACACGCGTCCCGAGCACTGTTCCGAAAACCACCATCTATCGCCCATTAAAGTTCGGATGAGGATGCCTAGCGATATTGAACACAGCCGTCGGATCTGAACACGCTCATCCAACGGAGATCACTCGCCGAAGATGTCCGATGGTTAACCAAGATACACACGCGATAACCGGGATATCGTACAGCGGCAACGGCATCTCCACTGTCGATCTGATCTACAGATTGACGGTCCACAATTCATCTCCCGATTTCTCCATTTGACTTTCAATTTCTTCTCTCGACCGTCGATCTCTGCGCAATCGACGGCTCGAATTTAATTTTTTTTTCCACCCATTCTACGATCTCTCTCGATCAATCCTGACCATTAGATGATGCCATCTAACGGCCACGCTTCCTCCAGACGTCCTTTGAAGCAGTTAACCTATCTATGCAAGGTTTTATAATAGTTTTTCGTATTTTTCAGGGTTTCAATGTATTTTTCCGCTACGCTAAAGAAATTACGAAGGTTGAGGGTGACGACCCTCCCGCCTTCGATTCACCACAGGAAATCACTAACAGGGTTTAAAATTCACGTTTATCAATGATTCATCAACCATTGACGCCTTATGAACCCTGCGTAGCCCTGCACACCAACAAAAACACCATGAAAGGGGCACAGTCAAAGGGTATCAGTGCCGAAGACCAGAATGCATCAGAACAGAGGATTAGAGACAGTTTCAAGGGGATTACGTCTAAGATGCTTATCAAAAGCCTAATCCCCAAATAAAACACCGTTTACTGAAAACCTAAAGTGTTTTATCAAGCAGGAATGCCTCCACCGCCACAATCTGGGGCAAATTGATTCCTCAGCTACCATAGTGCCACCTGTTCCTCAAAGTACTCAATCAGAGGCCGAAGTTATTGATCGAATGAATATTTTTGCCTCCGCACAGCTTGAAAGTTACTTCTGCAAGGAAACTTAATGACAAAATATCAGCAGAGTCACTTCAACATTACACAGAGCCTCAAAGGTCAATGAAAGCTCCCACAAAGCTTAATCTTTATGTACAAAACATTTAATACAGAGGATATGTATGTAATTTTCTTCATTAAGCCCCTCAAAGGCCCAGAAACCATTTAACTCTGTATTAATTGTAATTGAGATCTTTTATCATATCTCACCTCCTCATCCTTCTATATATACTTCTTCAGAAGATGAGTGAGGGGTTGGTTGTTGTTTAATCACAAGCTGTAATATTGAAACTCTTTGAAATCAATACATAGTCCTTTGAAGTTGAAGAACAAATTGAAGTCTTGGAGATCTTGATGATGTTGTTGCATATTTGTTCCTGAGAAGGCTCTATCATTGGATTCATGATCTTGGCTGTTGGTGAAGTATTCTGAACCGTTTCATGTTTTTCCCTGTTTTCATTATGTTCCATAATTTCTCACTACAGTAGGATAGAAAGTATTAGGCTAAGAAATGACTCCTGGAAGCACCTTAGACCTGTTCATCCTTCACTGTTTTATGTTTTCTTCTGCTGAAGTATTTTAGAGGCTTTAATATTTCTCTTTAGTCTTCATGCTTGTTTATTTCCTTAATAGTTTGAACAGTTGGTTTCAGCATGATTTATGGTTCTCCCTGCTTGTCTTTTGCCACTTAAAAACTGTTATTGAAGTCTCCCTTTGAAGTTCTTTGCTTATAGTGAATCAGAGGGGTCTATTTTGATCTTGCTCTTTGTCCTCACTTAAACAGTTGGCTTAAAGGTCGTTATAATTATGATCATAGATGTTTTTAGGTGTTCCCTCTTCTATGACTGTGATTATCAGTAAATCTTATATGTTTTGTAAAGTCCTTTAGAATAAAATCTTTGAGGAAATAGGGTGTTCCCCAAATCTTAGATTTTACTTTTAAAGTTGTTTTGAAAACATTGTTTGCTTAAAGGTGTGATTTGTAGAATTTATGGTTAGCCCTGTCTATCAAAGAACTCTTTATTGTTTCAAATTATGCTTTCAAATTCCATTTTTTGAGAATTAAAACTCTCTTTCCAAATCATTAATGTTCATTCCATTCCAAAAACAAAAGGATCCTGTGGCCAAGTTAGATTTGCCCTTTGATATGGTGTGGCCAAGTATGGTGTGACCTCTTTTTGACTCCATTTCCCAATGAAACAGATATTTTACTGTCCTATATATCTTTCCTAGACCTTTCATGTTATGTTGTATCATTTCAATCCAACCAAACAAACAAACACCTGCACTTAATAACTATTCTAAAACCAATACTCTAAGCACACAAGATAAACCTTTGCAAACAAAATTTGAGAGATCCCTCTCTGAGAGCAGGAGGACTAGATCCTGTAACTCTAAAGATTGGTTCTGATGTTGCCTTGTTTTTTGATTTGCCAAACTATCAAAACACAGGACACCAACATAATGGCGATCACGGTGAGACATTGAGTAAAATTTTCAAAGTAAAACGCTCAGTGTCCAGCATAACATAAGTAACATTCTTCAAGCAATACCAAGCAATGGTAATCATGATAGGACCTTTTGAATCAGTGACAAACTAAGTAACTCTTAGGATTCTCATAAGGCCTTGTCAAACCTTGAAGATTTCAGTTACCAATCCATAAGAGTAAACTTTGTACGTTTTGACACCCTAGCTAAGTGTTAAATTAGACTTAGAACACTCTCTTAACCTATAAGACCAAAATAACTCAGAAAAACCCAAAACATTTCAGTTTGGCTTCATAATAAACTTGGTGGTGGACCATAAAACCTTTTACCTCCAAAAGAGCTAAAAATTCCCACCTAGCGACTCCACAATCCTAAAAAACAGACCTTAAGACTCCACTGGGAAACCCCAAGTCTTGATAAGCATCATATAAACTCAGCTAGAAAGTTTTAAGATTCAAATATTCCTTCTTCTAAGAAGATCAGTTAGCCTCTTAAAGATTGTCATATTTGGTTAAATTCTCTTTCTAACCAGGTCTAAAAAACATAGCATAGTGGCTCCTAGAAAGATTCACACTAGAGCCTACCCTGACCCAAACCCACCGAGAATAGTTGACAACCCTGAAAGCATCCTTTGGAAGTCTCCTAGGATCAAAATATCTATTGTTTTTAGATCACCCTTGAGAGCTAATTCAGTTCCCGAAAATCTTACAGCTCTACAACAATCACAACCTGACTTAGTAAATCCATTTAGAACTAGGTCATTTGATGATATAACTCAGTTAGACTCTGAATTTTCACTTTCATCCCTGAAATAAGTGAGCATCCTGGTAATAGAGAAACCACACCTCCTGACTTACATTTCCTTCACAACTTAGGTGTCTCTCATCCAATATCAACGCAACAATCTATTCCCGGTCCATCCACTTCTGCCCACCCTTCATCCATTGTTTAAACCACTACACCTCAACCCATTGTTCCTGTTATAAATCCGCCCCCACCACCTATCATGGCAGCATGGTATGCTCCCCTAGTCCTTCCTGTACCATTAGTTAATCTTCCACAGGACTATCAGTCCAAAATTCCATTGTATGATGCCAACAATGCCACAACTGCATCACAACACGTAGATAAAATGAATGACTACTTTGACAGAAATGAAATCGATGATGATTCTGTCAAGCTTAGGTTATTTTCTCAGATTTTAGGGGGAGAAGTAAGAAAATGGTTCAAAGGTCTAGCCCCCCATAGTATTAATGATCTCCAACACTTCCATCAAACGTACCTAAACAAATGGGAAGTAAAGAAAAACCCTCTCCAAGTCCTTTCTGACTACAAGAACCTCCATATAAATACTGGGGAAAGTGTGCAAGCTTACTGCACTAGGTTCAATAGTGTGTATAATGCACTTTCCCTAGAACTAAAACCTCCACAGGGCTCAGCTTTAAATAAATTTCTTGAAGGGTTTGACTCTGACATGACCTATCAGCTGAGAGAAAGAAATTTTGCAACTCTGGAAGATATGCAACAGGGTGCTCTTTCTGTGGAAGTCAACTTGATGGAGAAGAGAGAAAGAATGAAAACCGAGAAGAGAGTGTCTTTTAGAGAAGAGTCCACTCCTTCTACTTCAAGCTCAAAAATGGAGAGGATGTTGGAAGAAATGATGAAAGAGATGAGTATAATTAAGAAAGCACAAGCAAATCAAAACCAAGCTGCTCCTCGAAATAGAAATCAGAATTATAGAAGACAAAACAATCAAGACAAATAGAACGAAAATGACCAACAGATTATACCTCCCTTCCAACAAAACTATGTAGATCAATATGAGGAAGATATGGAGTTGGAAAGGTTGGAAGAATCTCGTGTAAACTTGATTGGATCAGATAGTGGAGATGATGTTTTCCTCACTGAGGAAGAACAATATTTTTTCTCTTCTAATCAAAATACAAACACCTATGAAGATTCTGATGACTATAGATTAGGTTTTGAAAATGAAATCATGGAGATACATAAACAGTATGATCTTAGAAGCAAGGGAAACATAGATAAATCAAAAGATAAGAACACTAGCACTGATGTCAAGAAAAACACAGAAAATCAGCCCAAAAAGACAGCAGAGAAAACCAACATTTTGACTAAAAAACCAGATTCAAACAAAGACAAAGGTGTCCAGCCAAATGTTGAACAGAGTACCCCTAGCACTTCACCTATTGGTCCTAATAAAATTATCCCAATTACCATTCCCAACAAGGTTCAGCAAATCAAAGCTGCTGAAAAGAATTCAATTGAAAAAACAGATGTAAATACAAACAAGTCAATTATTCCTTTCAGCCTTGAGGGAGAGATTGCCAAAATAAAAGTCACCATCCCCCTAGTTGAACTAGTAACCCAAGAGGTGTACAAAAACCAAGTTTTGAAAGCTTTGAACTTAGGAAGTGATACAGACACTTTAAACTTGACAGATGACAAACCTGAGCTATTGTTTGGTCCAGAAGTTGAAGGAAAATATCAAGAAGGGGCTGTCCCTCCCTTCTATGTTAGCTTGAACATACATGAGAAAATTTTACACAATGCCATGTTAGATTTTGGAGCTTCACACAATCTGATGCCCAAGGTGGTAATGGAGAGCTTAGGCTTAGACATTACTAAACCATACAAATATTTGTATTCTTTTGACTCAAGCCGAGTCAAATGTTTGGGTTTAATCAAAGATTTATGTGTTACTTTAGCTCAGATCCCTGCTAAGAGTCTAGTTATGGATATAGGTGTAGCTGACATTCCCCCTAAGTATGGCATGCTCTTATCAAGATTGTGGGGAGCCAAACTTCAAGGAAGCCTTCAAATGGACATGTCTTATGCCACCATCCCTGTTTTCAACCAAAACAGAATACTATACAGGGAATCTCACATGAAGTACATGGTGAGCAACATGGACAGACCAAACAATTCTCTAATCTATTTTATTCAATCAAGTTTAGATTCCTTTATCTTATATAACGAAGATGGCGTTACCCAACAAGATAAAGAAAACATAGACCCAATCAATTCACCACAACAACCCAATATTCCCTTTGATCAAATTCAAAACATTGACAATCAACAGCAACAAGAAAATGAAAATAAGGATGGAATACTTTGGAAAATAAGTTTTGATGGATCTTGCAATGAAACAAGTGCAGGAGCAGGTGTGTGGATTCAAAATACAAAATAGAGCTTTTCATATAAATTGGATTTCCCATGCACTAACAATATTGTTGAGTATGAAGCACTTCTCCTAGGCTTACAACTGCTTAAACAGTTAAAAGCCCAGAGGATATCAATCTTAGGAGATTCTGAACTTATCATAAAACAAATCAAATGAGAATACTCAGCTAAAAATCTGAGACTTAGGGAATATCAAAACGCTGCCCTTGATCTATTGAAAACCTTTGATAAATATGAACTTATTTTCATTCCAAGAGAATTGAATCATCTAGCAAATGAACTCGCTTTCAATGCCAGCAATTGTCAAACACCTAAAATAAATCAACAACTCAATGTAAAAGTAAAACACAGACCCGCTGTGCCTGATAACGAAGATCACTGGCAAGTGTTTGACTCTGAAAAACACATAGATCATTTCTTAAAGTTAGAAAATGATTTCACCATACCAACATCAGAATCTAGCCGTAATCAGAACTGCCCATATATTGAAGAAATCCCAGAAGCTGAAATAACATATACTGCTGATATAAATCATTATGAAAATCCTTTTGAAGCAGAGGTAACTAACAACACAGACCAAGAAGACTTGGAAGTCTTACAATGCAAAAATGATGAAATTCCAAGGGGTCTAACACCTTTAGAACACCTTTTTGATTTTAACGATGTAGCCAAAGAACCAAGAATGGAGCCTGTGGAAACAGATGTAGAAGAACATAACATAGGCAGCCTAGCAGAACCTAAGATGATTAAACTGTCCAACACTCTCCCAGCTCACATAAAATTGCAGTATATAGAGCTCTTCAAAGAGTTTAAAGATGTTTTTTCTTGGGGATACAAAGACCTAAAATCATATGATGCTAAAATCATTCAACACAAGATTCCCTTGAAGGAAAATCAAAAGCCCTTCAAACAAAAACTGAGGAGGATAAACCCACTTTTATTACCTTTAGTTAGAGCTAAAATTGAAAAGATGCATGATGCTGGCATTATAGTACCTGTTAGATTTTCAGAATGGGTATCAAACTTAGTTTCTGTTAGGAAAAAGACAGGGGAGATCAGACTTTGTATCGATTTCAGAAACCTAAACAGAGCATCCCTAAAAGACAACTACCCATTGCCCAAAATGGATCATATACTTCAGAGGGTATTTGGGTCAAAAAGGATATCACTCTTAGATGGGTTCTCGGGTTACAACCAGGTGCTAGTGCTCCCAAGTGATCAAATCAAAATTGCTTTTACCACACCTTGGGGCACCTTTATGTATGTCAAAATGCCTTTTGGGTTAATGAATGCAGGAACCACCTTCGAAAGGGCCATGGACATAGCCTTTTCTGAAGACATTGGCTATTTCATAATCATTTACCTTGATGACATAACTGTTTTCTCAAAAACTGATGAAGAACATTTGAAACACCTAAGAAATTTTTTTGAGAAGTGTAGGAAATTTGGCTTGTCATTGAATCCCAAGAAAACACTCTTTGGTCTCTAAGAAGGTAAACTTCTTGGCCACATAATTTTGGAAGAGGGAATCAAAATAGACCCTACAAGGATAGATGGCATATTTCAGATCAGCCATCCAAAGAGCCTCAAAGAATTGCAATCTTTCATCGGAAAGATTAATTTCCTGAGAAGGTTTATTCCTAATCTTGCTGAGCTATTAAAAAACATTACAAACATGCTTAAGAAAGATTTTGGTATAAAATGGACTTTACCAGCTAAACAATCATTCGAACTGGTCAAACAAGCTCTTACTCAAGCACCAGTCCTGATTAGTCCAGATTTTACCAAAGATTTCTATATCTTTTCCTTTGCATCTGAACATACAATAGCTGCAGTTTTACTTCAAAAGAATGATTTGGGGCAAGAAAAACCAATATATTTCTTTAGTAGGGCCTTGAGAGATGCTCCTCTCAAATATAACATCATGGAGAAGCAAGCCTTAGCATTAGTGAAAGAATTAAAAGACTTTAGGGTCTATATTTTACACTCTCACATAATTGCTTTTGTTCCACATACTATTGTCAAGGACATTCTAAGTCAAGACCCCGATGGTAAAAGGGGAAAATGGATTGCAACTATTCTTGAATATGACTTAGAAATTAGGCCCACCAAACTAGTTAAGGGGCAGGGATTAGAAAAACTTATGGCTGAGTCTAACTTTCAAGCACTGGACATAAATATGGTAGATGTGTTGGAAGAAATAGAAGAATCTGATGCTCCTTTCATTGAAGAAACATTTCTAAATTCTCCTTGGTATGCTGACATTATTTATGTGTTGTTATATCTAAATGCCCCTCCTTCTTTGTCTAAAACTAAAGCTAGATTCTTGAAACAAAAGGCTTTAAGTTTTTGCATATTGAATGGAGTATTATATTGGAAAAATGTTGTTGGAATTTTGCTTAAATTTTTACTTGAAGATGATGCAGGAAAAATCATGTATGAATTGCATGACGGAGAATGTGGAGGACACCTCTACTGGAAGGCCACAGCTAACAAAATTCTTAGATCCGGTTACTATTGGCCTACCCTTTTCCCAGACACTCAAAAGTTGGTCATGTCTTGCCATAAGTGTCAAATCTTTGATGGCAAAAGGAAACTTCTTCCCTTACCCTTACATCCTATCAGAGTTGAGGCACCTTTTCAACAATGGGGTTTAGACTTCATTGGGGAAATTCACCCATCCTCCTCAGCTCAACATAAATGGATCGTCACAGCCACTGACTTCTTTACCAAATGGATAGAAGCTATACCTTCCAGAAATTCCAATGACTCTGTCATTATCAAGTTTCTCGAAAATAATATCCTATCCATATTTGGTTGTCCCGGAAAAATCATAACAGATAATGCTGCTACTTTTAAATCTAAGAAGATGGTTGATTTCTGCTACAAATATCACATAACCTTGGGCAATTCCACTGCTTACTATCCCCAAGGAAATGGATTAGCTGAATCTTCCAACAAGAGCCTCATCAATATTATTAAAAATTTGTTGGAACAAAATCAAAAATCATGGCACAGTGAGCTGGTTCATGCCTTACGGGCTAATAGGCTAACTACAAAGAAATCAATAAACATGTCCCCCTATCAGCTAGTCTATGGCATGGATGCAGTCTTTCCCACCTCATTGGGAGTGCCAGTCATGAAGCTCCTTCAAGAAGTGCAGATTGAAGAGAATGATATGCAGAGAAGAATCAACCAAACAATCCATTTACAGCAGACCAGAGAGGAAGTCTATGAAAGAACATAGTTAGTCCAAGAAAATATGAAGAAGCTATTTGATAAGGGAACTAAGGCAAACAATTTCCAAGTTGGAAATGTTGTTCTTAAGTGGGATTCAAGAAAATAAGAGAAGGGAAAACATGGCAAATTTGAGAACTTGTGGAAAGGGCCCTATATTATTCATGCTGAGAGGGGTCACAATGCATTTTTCTTGAAAGAACTGAATGGAGAAGACCTATATGGAGGTCCTGTCAATGGCAGGATGCTCAAGCATTATTTCTGCCAAGAATCTTAAGTTTCAAAGAATTTTATTTTTTCATTGAAAATATCATAGTCTAACCATTGCATTCAAGGTTAGAAAAATAAAAAATAAAAAAACAAAGAAAAGAAAGAAAAGAGGGCAGATTGTCAAAACAAGAAAGGTATAGCCCCATACCAAAAAGAGAAACAAATCTGAAAGTGTGCAAGCTTAAATGCCACTCCTACAAAACACACTTCTAGTTAGTCAAACAGCCTAATCTTGACTAATTAGTTTTAAATTTTCTGCTGATAGGATAGTGAATTCGATTTGCCAAACTGTTTAATCTTGGCTTATCAGTAGATAATTTAGGATAGAAATTAAAGGTTCAAACATGATAAAAAAATGAACCTAAGTTTCCATAAAGAAAGATGACTCAAATATGTTTTATTTTTTGAGTCAAAACAGATGCAAAACTGGTTCTAATCAGCTCGAAATCTGAACCAGATGATGAAGAAAACAGCTCACACAGTAGTACAAACAGAGTTGTAAAAGATGAAGGAAGTGTTGTAAAACTTCCAGATCTTGAGCCTTCATTTTTTATTTATTTTTCTGCAAAATAAATATCTATGTGCAGCTTGTCTTTATTCCATAGATCACAGCAAGTCAAACAGCTTAATCTTGAATTGACTATTTTTAAATTTATGTGTTAGAAATTTAGAGAATGAAAATATGTTGGACAGTTTAATCCCAACAGATGGTAGATTAGGTAGAGAATCATTTGAACTCAGCTGTTAAATCTTAGTTCGGGGAGAAATAAGGAGTAGAATTAGATTATATTTACTACTTTCAAAATAATAAAATGTTGTAAAATATTTTTCCAATCCAAGTGCACTCTAATGAAGGAAAAAATGTTAGATCAATAGGATTGGGTAGGTAGAAAGTTGTATTGATGAAGATCCATTGCTTTTATGGATGCTAATATGTTTTTAGAGCACATTATCCATAGAAAGAAAGGCAACCCAATGGATAAGGCAACTGATCAGCCTCCCAGAGAATCCAAGTCTGAATTCTTGATGCCTTCAAGAAGGCACCATCCCCAAGTGGAGCCACTATTAGCCACCTGTAAAATTTGATTATACCAAAAGGTGGCTAAATCTATTTTGAGCCTTCAAGGAACAATTTTCATTACTAAAAATTGTTGGCTCTTGAAGACTCTTGAAGGCCTCTTGCCTTTTCTCTGTCCAAAACTTCACTGATATTTCCACCTTACACTCAGAAATCCTGCTAATTTCCAAGCCAGATTACTGCTTCAAAGGCCTTTTTCCTCCCCCTTCTTCCAAAACTAACCTTCATTTTCTCCCCTTTTTCTTCCATAAAAACTCCTTTGTTTTCATGATTCCTCTTCCTCCCTTCATGAAAATCACTTTACAAAGTTAAAGACTCACTCTTTAACCTTACCAAAACCCCCAACTCCATTGAAAACCTTAAAAAATTCCATGAAAATCATGTTTTTTTTTTTATGTATTGGGCTTAAGCCCCTTTGGGCTAAGTCTCTGACCACTTCCGATCATATGCCCACACCCTGGGACCAAGCGCTAACCCTGGAGGCACTTATCGCATCGCACAAACCCAAGAGAGCGAGTCTTTGTGCCATATTCCCAAAGTTCTGATGCAATTAGCTTTGTATTATAAAAACCCCGATCATATTGTTTATATATATATATATATATATATCTTGTGGGCCCGCCCTCCATACTTAAACCTTGTAAAATATTTCATGCCCGATCCATTTTTTCCTTTGTAAACCCAAAAACCTGCTTTTCCAAAGTTTTGGTCTAAAAACCAAAATCACGTGTTAAATATTTTAATGGGTTGATTGAAAGACCGATCGCGCAATCGCAATCGGAGAAAACACAATGGGTTGATCAAAAAGACCACATCGAAATTTTGCAATGTGATTAATTCCCTGTGCTATAACCCCCACCCCTTCCACTTTCCATTCATATATCCTACTCCTGGGACCAAAGGGTTAAGTCCCAAGGCGCTTATCGCGTCGCATAAATCAAATGGGTTGATTGAAAATCCCATCCCCGATCTTCCGATATGCGATTCGCCCCTCCTCTTTAACCCCCCTGGTCATATCATTCTCCATGTGCCCAAAGGCCCCGCAGTCAGGCGCCTAACCCTATTATATATATATATATATATCCTGATTCATTAAAAACCTTTGTTTTCGTTGAAAACTTTGGGTTTCATATGTTATAAAGGTTTTCCGCCGGTTCGAAATCCGAGCAATCTCCATCGTCGATCTGATCTGTAGATCCAACGGTGTAGAATCCATCAAGCCCGGTGGTCCCCACCATCCATTAACCGATTGCAAAACCGTGTGGTATCTATCGCACCGCCTTTGGGCAAGGGCGGTTTTTTCCCAATCGGCAGCGATTCCATACACTGGCTGACACGCGTCCCGAGCACTGTTCCGAAAACCACCATCCATCGTGCATTAAAGTTCAGATGAGGATGCCCAGCGATATTGACCACAGCCGTCGGATCTGAACACGTTCATCCAACGGAGATCACTTGCCGAAGATGTCTGATGGTTAACCAAGATACACACGCGATAACCGGGCTATCGTACAGCAGCAACGGCATCTCCGCCGTCGATTTGATCTACAAATCGACGGTCCACAATTCATCTCCTAATTTCTCCATTTGACTTTCAATTTCTGCTCCCGACCGTCGATCTCTGTGCGATCGACGGCTCAGATTCATTCTCCTTTTTCCGCCTCCTCATTCAATATCAACTGTCGATCTCTGCACAATCAACGGCTTGAATTTAATTTTTTTTTCCACCCATTCTACGATCTCTCCCGATCAATCCTGACCGTTGGATTATGCCATCCAACGGCCACGCTTCCTCCAGATGTCCTTTGAAGTAGTTAACCTATCTATGCAGGTTTTATAATAGTTTTTTCGTATTTTGCAGGGTTTTAATGTATTTTTCTGCTACGCTGAAGAAATTACGAAGGTTGAGGGTGACGAACCTCTCGCCTTCGATTCACCACAGGAAATCACTAACAGGGTTTAAAATTCACGTTTATCAATGATTCATCAACCATTGACGCCTTATGAACCCTGCGTAGCCCTGCACACCAACAAAAACACCATGAAAGGGGCACAGTCAAAGGGTATCAGTGCCAAATACCAGAATGCATCAGAACAGAGGATTAGAGACAGTTTCACAGGGATTACGTCTAAGATGCTTATCAAAAGCCTAATCCCCAAATAAAACACAGTTTACAGAAAACCTAAAGTGTTTTATCGAGCAGGAATGCCTCCACCGCCACAATCTGGGGCAAATTGATTCCTCAGCTACCATAGTGCCACCTATTCCTCAAAGTACTCAATCAGAGGCCGAAGTTATTGATCGAATGAAGATTTTCGCCTCCGCACAGCTAGAAAGTTACTTCTGCAAGGAAACTTAATGACAAAATATCAGCAGAGTTACTTCAACATTACACAGAACCTCAAAGGTCAACGAAATCTCCCACAAAGCTTAATATTTATGTAAAAAACATTTAATACAGAGGATATGTATGTAATTTTCTTCATTAAGCCCCTCAATAGCCCAAAAACCATTTAAGTCTGTATTAATTGTAATTGAGATCTTTTATCAGATCTCACCTCCTCATCCTTCTATATATACTTCTTCAGAAGATGAGTGAGGGGTTGGTTGTTGTTTGATCACAAGCTGTAATATTGAAACTCTTTGAAATCAATACATAGTCCTTTGAAGTTGAAGAACAAATTGAAGTCTTGGAGATCTTGATGATGTTTTTGCATATTTGTTCGTGAGAAGGCTCTATCATTGGATTCATGAGCTTGGCTGTTGGTGAAGTATTCTGAACCGTTTCATGTTTTTCCCTGTTTTAATTATGTTCCATAATTTCTCACTACAGTAGGATAGAAAGTATTAGGCTAAGAAATGACTCCTGGAAGCACCTTAGACCTGTTCATCCTTCACTGTTTTATGTTTTCTTCTGCTGAAGAATTTTAGAGGCTTTAATCTTTCTCTTTAGTATTCATGCTTGTTTATTTCCTTAATAGTTTGAACGGTTGGTTTCAGCATAATTTATGGTTCTCCCTGCTTGTCTGTTTCCACTTAAAAACTGTTATTGAAGTCTCCCTTTGAAGTTCTTTGCTTATAGTGAATCAGAGGGGTCTGTTTTGATCTTGCCCTTTTTCCTCACTTAAACAGTTGGCTTAAAGGTCGTTATAATTATGATCATAGATGTTTTTAGGTGTTCCCTCTTCTATGACTGTGATTATCAGTAAATCTTATATGTTTTGTAAAGTCCTTTAGAATAAAATCTTTGAGGAAATAGGGTGTTCCCGAATCTTAATTTGTTTTAGGAAATTGTTTTAAAAATCATTGTTTGTAAGGTGTGATTTGTGCATTTATGGTTAGCTGTCTAGCAAAAAAACTGCTATTGTTTCAAATTTTGCTTTCAAATTCCCTTTGTTGAGAATTAAAACTCTCTTTCCAAATCATTAATGTTCATTCCATTCCAAAAACAAAAGGATCCTGTGGCCAAGTTAGATTTTCCCTTTGATATCCCATATCCTTTGATAAGTATGTTGTGACCTCTTTTTGACTCCATTGCCCAATGAGACAGATATTTTACTGTCCTATATATCTTTCCTAGACCTTTCATGTTCTGATGTATCATTTCAATCCAACCAAACAAACAAACACCTGCACTTAATAACTATTCTAAAACCAATACTCTAAGCACACAAGATAAACCTTTGCAAACAAACTTTGAAAGATCCCTCTCTGAGAGCAGGAGGACTAGATCCTATAAATCTAAAGATTGGTTCTGATGTTTCCTTGTCTTTTGATTTGCCAAACTATCAAAACACGGGACACCAACACCCGAAAAGTCTCTTAAACATGTGTCTACTCATGGTTTCCTCTATATGTGCCCTTCAATGTTATTTTTTTCATATGTTTTCATATTTATTATATGTTCATGATTAGTCCTTATTGAACATTTTTTCTAGCACATAAATGGTTCAAAATGTCCAAAAATTGGATTTTCATCATGGAACAATATGTCGTAATTTTCTTTGCATAAATTTGAATTAAAATGCAAATAGATTTTCATTGTTGTCTTTGACCAAAGTCTTATTGAAATTATTATCCAATTCGATAACCAATGTATAAAAAATATGTCCCCCTAAAGTCCTCATTATTTTGTAGCAATATAATTTTAGGTTGATTTTTTTATCATTTCCATGTAAACATTCGGGCTATTTATACCATGCGTTTGTATCAATGCATCTATATTCAATTCATGTTCATAAGATAATATCACTTCAGTGTTATGTTCATGTAAAAAATTCATGAAATGTTTTATCATTCATTCACATAACTTTGTTGACATGTATCTAAAATGTATTAGAGTTCTCATAGTATTAAATAGGTGATCTCCTACAACATATGAAAATTTGTCTAACGAAATAGATTATGTTGCCTTATAATTGCATCTATATGATCTATTTTTATAGTAAAGAAACGATTATCCATTGACTCTTTATAAATTATGCTTCAAGAATTTTCGAAATTCACTATGAGTTATTTCTACATGACAGCCACAACATAAACAATGTACAGGAAAATGAATAACACAGTATATCTACATACAATAAAGCCATAAGATAATAGAAAATACACACATTAATAGCAATGATATGCATATCCACATTGGTTCACATACAACTCTTTTGTAGGAACAAGATTTAGAATCACAAAAAAATGAACCACAACAAACTTGATACGGATATCATAAAATATGTCCCTATTTTTTTAAACAACTTTTGTGCATGCTTCTTACACTAATGAGAAAAACACACATTACTTAGAAAAACAATCTTGACTATTGATTCTGACAACTTTGGGAAAAAACATTTGTAACGAGCCCCATCGAGAACTAATCGAAAATGTGTTGGCAACATGCATGTCAAAAAAATGCATTATGAACACCTCGCTAATGTAACTACAGACATATTACTTGTTAAATTACGTTACAAAATATTCATAAAAATTAAAATTTTAGATTTTTGGTTTGCGTTCGAGAACAAGTGTGCACAATAACAAACACAATATTTTTGTCGCAGAGTTATGCACCTCTACATTTACTCTCCCTCCACATAGTTCTCCTTCACACCTTCCTTCCACACAATACTGATTTTTAAATAGTCAAATCCACTTAATATTAATCACTCTGCACTATGTATCAATGGAAGAAGCTATGTGGAGTATTTTAACTCTTCAATTCCTTCTGTGTTCACACCTAGAAACAATGTCCATCAGTCTTCTAATCCTTTTAGACCATGCAACTTTGATTTTCTTCATCTGATTATAACTCCCGAATTCTTGCCTTTTTTTCATCTAGATCATAAAGAAAATCAAGCCTCTAGCTAGAAGCATGTAAGTCATTTTTTACAAAGTACATGGATCCTTTGAGATCACATTCAATGCACTTGACATATGACTTAGTTCTTTTCACTAATATATGCAGTCAACGGAATGCGAGAGTGGAATCAAAACTTTTATTGCACGAAAATCTTCTCTTCCTTCCCTTACCTCCACACATGGATTTTTTTTGCACCACCACACTTTGCACATGTGGCCACCAAACTATGTGTCTTAGAATTGTAGTGAAATTGTAATATATGTTGATACATTGTACGAAATGTGGAGGTGTGGATTTATACATTATATTGAACATAGTTACTAATTATGCATTAAAAGGATACTTTATCAGGTTTATTAATCACATGTGTATTATATTTTGTATTACTATATTATATGTATTATATTATATATCACTCGTTTTTTTATATTATAGTATTTTTTCACTCTTTCCTAGTTGGTATTATTTCATCTTATGAAAGGTATAGAATTGTAGTGGGAATAACCAGGGGGCTAACTTTCCTGCACAAATTCACCAAGCTTACTATCATTACAAAAAAATAAAGTGTAATGCAATTCAATCATACTGATACATTTTTGTGGAGGTGCGGGTACTGTGGAGGAAGCTTTCATTGTGCTTCCTATGCACCTTCGTGAACCTATAATCTGGCCGCTCCAGGACTACGCAGTTATAGCCTCCACTCTTCCACTCACTGTAATTATAAATGTGAGTGCCTTGAATTTTTTGTGTTCATGGGAAAGGCAACACAATTATGGATTTATGGTACGTCCTTAGACTGATCGTTTAGCATAGACAGACATAATTCCATCTAGATTTGTTTATCATCCCGATTCCTTAGATGCAATAGTAACAATGTGCAATAATTTTCTTCAACTAAAGGCTTTGGCAAGAGTCAAGGTGAAAATAAGCAATGTAATGGGAACCGCATGTGAATATGAAGGAATTACCATCATTTTTATGGTAATGATGATTGAATTGAAAGAAAGCAGTCGATATCCTCCCCGAATCAGATGTTGGAAATAGAAAAGAGCACGCAGACTACCATTTCAGCCCATTAGGTATCATGTTGATATGATCGAAGGAGGAAAATGCTAGCATAAATTGGTATCAATTTGAGAGCTGGCATGTGTATGTCATCCTTTCAAACTAAATTGAAAAATAGTTCACACACATTCTGCACATAAGTGTAGCGATATGAATCTTCAATTTGTAATGATGAAGTTAATTTAATGATTATCTATGGGAAAGAGAAAGTTATATGAGTCTATGAGAGATATAAAACACCAACCAAAGGAGGGAAGCTAATAGAAGAACTGATAGAGGAAATTTCAAAGTCTATGAGAGTTCAATAGAGTATAACAATCCATGATTGTGACAAGAAAAGTAGTGCAAGATTGGCGCGAGGGAGAGATAAATATATTTTATTAATACATAGATAAGTTAAAGGAATGGAAGTAACGAAGAGTGTGTAGCGATTAATAGTGTATATTGTTTATTGATCTAGTATGATACAGTTATGGAAGAAGAGACTATGTTGGGAAATCCAAACATGATAAAAGACAAATTGGGGAATTTGTCTATCGATGGTGGCCCAATCTCTCCAAGTGGCCCAAAAAAGAGAGGGCCCCTTCCACTCAGGAGAATGGTTTACATGGTAAGTAACATATTCACTACTCAAGTTAACCCAACAGTGATTATGGGAGAGCCCTGTGATTATGGGGAGGGCCCTACAATCTTGGGCAGCTCTTGCAATGGGGGTTGTAACAGTGGATCGGGGTATCACGAAGAAGGTAAAGAAGTCGAGGAGGAGGAGCGCTAGGTAGGAAAATGCCAATGACAAACATAGGATTCAGTCACCGATAGGTTTCTAAATTCTCAAGGGCCTAAGTGAAAATGAATGCACCTAAATTTTGTTAAAAATCCATTCGATTATAATGTTTTATGTTGAGAATATGGCCATATGTTGCTCTATGAAACCAGCATACATCTTGTTGGAGGAATAAATTAATACTTTTGTCAATGATCCAATATTCCATTTGTTTTTGGTTAATACTATGAAAAAAAATATTTTGGATGTAAGTGTTAACTCCTCATAATTTGCTAGATTGATTGAGATAAAAATGGACAGGGGTAACATCAAACCAAGCTTTAGAATCCAAGGACTTAGCCTTCCTGGATTCAGAGAGGGATCTCTCTAGTAGCTTCAAATATGTGAAATTTTTTGTTGATTAGGGTTGATTTTAGGCTAGATGTTAAGTGCAGGGTATTTTGATTGTTTTTGGTTGGGTATGATGCTCAGATGGACTTAGATAGAAAACATGGAAGATTGTTAATTCATTGGGCAATGGAGTCTAACAAGGTCATGATAAGTTCATCAATGGTGTTAAGAGCATTTGCAGGGAAATTTTAACTTGGTTGGTGGATCTTTAAGGTTGTGAAGGATCATGAGATGGACATTAAGCTTGGGAACAACAAGCTAATAAAGAGCAGGAATAGAATCCTTTATATACTTGTAAACTAAGGGAGTTAGAAGATTTATAAGCATAGCAAGAGAAAAAAAAAGCATAAGAAAAACCTAATCCATTTGATTTCAGACTGAAAACAGATAATCAACCAAGACAAACATTCAAATGAAATATAGAAAGGTAAGAAACTTATTTAACTTTCATATATTTCATCATCAAGAGAAAAAAACATGTAAGATGCACAAATAACTATAACAATAGAAGGAGAGAAAACCCTGAACATCTAAAGTTATAGCTATGAAGGTTCCTTGAAACAATTTTAGCTAAGTGAAGGCAAAGAGCATGATTGAAACAGACTTCTTTGATCAACCTAGGCAAAGATGCTTCAAAGAAATGATTCCAAGAACAGAGTATTTAGTGGCAAAAAATATGTAGGGCTAGCCATGAATCATATTGAAACCAACTGATCTAAACCATTCAAGAAATAGACAAGCATAATAAATCCTGAGAGAGAGAAAAGATGAATTCTCTAATATATCTTAGCAGCAGAAAACATTAAGGCAGTGAAGGAAACAAACAGACCTAAGGTACCATTAGCAAACATTTCTTAGTCTAAATTCTTTGTCCTACTGCAACATAGAAATATGGAAAAATATGATAAAATATAAAACATGAAAAAAAGAGAAACACAACACCATCAACCAGGCTTATGGATCCTGCAAACAGTCCTCCTCCATCAACAAACAAATCAGATCATGCATGAGCTCCAAGACATCAAATTCTCATCAAAAACTCCAAGAGACTATGTATTGCTCCAGAATAAGTCATCAAAATCCAACCCAATACATAAGAGCCTCATGCTCTATTTATGGAGAAAATGAGGAGGTGGAAACCATAAGAGGCTTCCAGAAACCCTAATTTAGTCATAAATGTCATAAATGTGCTTAATCACCATGCAAGGCCCAAGACACATAATATCTAAGCTAATAAATGAAAAATATCATAACATAACTCCTAAATCAAATATAGAGTGATTTTCCCAAGAAAATATTAAAAAATCATTTTGCCATCAATTTGTGTGTTTTGTTGACTTTTGGCACTTTTGGTCCTCTGTGCGTAGCGCCAAAATATCAAAAAATAGGTGTAATTACAGTCCAGTTTTGACCTCCTTCCCGGTGTGAGATTTTACTCTGCGATGGCTCGTTGGAAAGCTTGTCAAGTTGTATTTCGAGATAAACCTTTGGTTTTCTAAATGAATGTCATTTTCCTGTCAAAAAATCAAATCTCCCAACACTGCTCTGTGCGCAGCACCTAGCCTGAAAAGGAGGCAAAAAGGTCAAATTTGAGGTGTTTTTTAACCTTTTGAGGGGGGGAAAATGCTCCAATTGACCTGAAATTTTGTGGGTAGACTATTTATGATGTGATAAACCAAAAAATGTAAACTTGGAGAGCTTAAGATGCACCAATTTTGTGCGTAGCGCCTAGGGTGTTGCGCTCCTAGGGGTCAAAATTTGGAAAAAACAAAATTTTGTCCAAATTGCCTCAAATTTGGTGGAGAAGGTCTTCAAGGGTTTTTACAAGCCTATGAGAAATCTTGAGCCATGCCTCTGAGTTTTTCTTGGTCTTTACCTTTTTTGAGTTCTCAAAATTCAATGCCTCCTCACTGATTTTTCATTGTCACTTTGTTCCTCTTTTTGAGTTACTTGTTGCACTTTCTTCACTATGCTCATGCTCAGCATGAAAACCACTCTCTTCTTTGTATTAACCATCTTCTTGTCACTTATCTTGCTACCTTTAGTGTTGTTGCCTTGGTTTTGGATTTGATCATCAGTCTTTGTATCTGTTTCACTTTGGCCTTGTCCTTCATTGATGTCTTCTTCTTTGTCATTGCCTGCCTCTTCAAAATAAGTTTCAGCCTCATCATCTGTCTATTCTTGATCTTCTATTTCCTCATCATCTTCCTTAATTTTTCCACTGTTTGCACTATTATTGTGCTCACTGTCTTGCCCATGCTCATATTTCTCTTGCCTGCCTTGTGAGCCTTCTTTTTGGCTGTTACCCTAATTATTTTCTTCATTACCTTCTTGGTATTCATCTTTTTCATCATCAATATCTTTTTTTGTGCTTGGGAGTGAGAAACTTGGATCATCTCCATCAATGTTTTTGCTCCAAGTGTTCACTATTTTTACTTTCATGGCTGTCATTTTCGTCTTTATTTTTATCTAAACTCTGCCTCTGACCTGCTGATTTTTCCTCAGACATGGTGACTGGTCTAAAACAACAGGATTTTTAGGTTGTTCAAGGCCTTTAGGTTTATGGAGGGTAAGTGAGTGATGTGTGGGCAAATTTTCAGCAAATGAGGGCAAGATGAAGCAATCAGAGAATGTTTTTAGAGTCCGGAGGTAGGTTGGATGGTACTGAATGTTTTACACCTATGACAACTCTCAAATTTGCAAACTCTGCCCTAGAAGGTCAATACTTGTATTTTCATGCAAATTAGGGTTTGGTCACATTAGGTTTTTTAATGTTCTCCTTGATTATGAAAAGAACACTCGGAAGGTGAGGAAAAAGGACCACCAACCTTGCTTGACTGATGCAGGAGTTTTGGAGGCAAAGATATGGATTTAGGAAAATTTTGAGCAATTTTGAAAAAAAAATATCTGTGTGTAGCGCCTGCCTAGGTGAGTAGCGCCTAGCTCCAAGTGCGTAATCCAGTGTTATTTAACACTGCACTTGCCTCCTCTGTGCGCAGCGCCAGGTTCTAGGTGCGTAGCGCCTACGCCGGTGCATAGTTCCCATACGCAGAGGGCATTTGGAGACCTTCCCAGTGTCGAAATGTGCTTTGAGATAGCTCATTGGAAAGCTTCACTTTTATGATTTCCAAATATAAAAAAAAATTTCCTGTTTGGAGTTGATTTTCCTAGTCAAAAGTTGATTGTCCCAAGACTATTCAAAAAGTCCTGAATGATGGTGCAGAAATGCAGAGTGCTGGTGCAGACCACTTTTGGATGACTTCCTCAATTCAAAATTGAGCTCATGATAGCTCATTGGAAATATAGTGAAGTCTATTTGTCATTTGACTCATTAAGAAATTCATTTTGACAATCCAGCTATGAGAGAAACGGATTTTCCCAAGGTCACTCCAGAAGTGCAGAATTTCTCCTGGGACTCCTGTAGTTTTGACATTGATCTCAAAACATGATACCTGTGTAAAAAATGAAGGAGGTTTTTCTTCTTGGCCCTATGATGGAAAAAAATGTCTCTCACTTTTTCCAAATTAATCTCTGTTTGGTCATAAACATAATTTGAAGAAAAACTAGCCCTAGGTGTGACACATGGCTTGTCTCTTGGAATGAATTCTTGGAAAATGATAGAGGCATGATGTTTATGAGCTGGTATAGCCTTATTCTTGCTGAAATGATCTATGAAATAAATCATTTTCTCTTGTGCCTCATTTTCATATCAAACCATAGCTTAGTTGGAAGAGGAAATTAGGGTTTGGTGTAGGGGATTTAGGACTGCCTTGCAGAGGGACAGGAATGAAGGGGTTAATGGTTGTCTAAATTCTTGGGAACATTTTGGGGGATATGGATAGATGTTAGGGAGTAGGGGAAAGTGTAATTTCAATAATTGAGTGAGGGGAAGGGGTCCAAAAGGTCAAAACACAGGCCTAGTCTTAAAAAGTGTCAATTTGTGGCAATAAACTAGGTTTTGTAGAAAAATGATGATTTTGAGGGATAGGACTAATGGGAAGTGTTTATGGAGGTATATTAAGGATAGGAGGAGGTGTAAGAGCATAAATATATAATCCTTGTTGATGATTTAATCATGGAGGTCATGAAACCAAAAAAAATGCCCTTAAAAACCCTAGATAGACAATGGAGGAGTTTAGGCAAAACAAAAATAGAGGGCTGAGGCCAAAGGTGGCGAAACATAGTGATAATGAGTGACATGAGCCCATGATGGGTCTTCTGGGATGGGTGATCTGAGCTTGACATGACGGAATGATGAAATAGCGAAAATTTATCCTAAGGATAATGAAGGTCGTGAGATTTCTAGAACTCACAATGTTCATGAACTTTGTTCCTAGAAATCTAGAACTGATACTTAGTCATCTTCAGAGAGTGAAAATTATGGATGACTAACAGTGGCTCCACTTGGGGATGGCAGCTCCTTTTCAGGACGTATCCAGAACTTTCAGATCTCTTGGTTTATAAAGGCTAGTGCCTCATCCATTGGGCAGATTTTTACCTCTTTCACTTGCTGATGCTTGCTTGAAGCTGTGATATTAGTAATCTGAAAAACATGATTAACATCAACATCATCTCTACCTACCCAACCTACTTGCCTAACTTTTTTTCTTCCTTGGGCACACTTGAACTGGCAAACCCTTGACATTTCTCTTTTTGAAAACAAAAATCAAACTATCTAATTGTACCCTTATTTCTTCCAAGAGTTCAGATTAGGCTAATGAAATCTTTTTATTTTATACCTAATCTACTTATTTTTCAAGATTAATCTGTTTGAAAAACTTTATTCTCTATCCTACTAACATGAAATTGAAAGCATGGTAAATTAGGATTAGGCAATCTGACTTACCATGAGTTGTGGCATAAGAACAAGTTGCACACAAATTTTATTTTTGTAAAAACACAACTAGATAAGCAAGGGTTGTGATTTATCATTTGGTAAACATTCCTATATTTCTCTTTGGTTTAGTTTTAAGCATGTGGAAGCAGCATTATTCATCCCTAATCTACTTCTTTTGACAAGTCAAGTTTGAATGATTTTGACAAGTATCTTTCTCACTAACTTATCAACAATAAATTCAAGACATGTTCAGCCATGATTAGGCTAGATGACTGAACAAGACTTCTTTATGAACAAGTAGTGGCATTTAGGCTTGCACACTTTTAGTAAGACTATTTTTTGGTTATGGGGTTGTACCTCTTCTTTTCATCTGCCCTCTTTTTCATTTTTCTTTGTTTTTTACTTTTTATCTCTTCTTGGTCAAAACAATCTAAAACTAAAGGTATAAAGATGCTCATAGTGTTGAGCTTATTTTCTTGCCTATCTATCCCAATCTAACCTATACATGATATACGTTCAGCTGGTGAACTCTCTTTTCCAATACATCCAATCAAGCAGATGATTCTGTTAGCACTCAAATCTACCTCAGGCTGAAATGAAGTAAAACTCAAGGCTACATCAAACCACGCTCAGCCTCGTAGCTAGCCCTACGAGGACAGGAGAGGGCTCTCTCCGTCAATCTCGAGAAAATAAGCAATAGGATGCGAGATGACTTACAATAAGAACTGATTTTAGGCTAGTAAAGAGATAGGTATGTTTGATTTTTGGTTTTTTGGGTTTTCGTTGGAGTAATGGGAAAACAAATTTTGGGTCCGGGGATAAGGTCAGACCTTTGCAGAGTTCAAGCTGGGGCGAGGTAGGTGATGATCTTGATGCTTTAAATTGGATTTATGGATATATTAGACCGACGAGGAGCTGAAGAGGGCAAAGAAGAACTTGGATCCTCTCCAAACAGCTGAAAACATATAGAACTAACTGCATTCAAAGGCTAAGCACTGTAAACAATGGATTCAACCTTATTTCACTCATTCAATTTAGTTCAGAAGCATAATGAAAGGATGGCAACACTAAACATGAAGAAACTTACAGTAAACAAAGGAGAAACATCATCAAGAACAGAACACCACAAGGATCCCAACAAGTGCCGCAAAACCCCTGATCTTTCCTTAGCCAAAATATGAAAAGTATGTACAATAGTATCAAAAGTATCCCAAGAGTCCAACCTCTCCAACCCCTGAAAATGATTGAGAAATTACAATATATAGATCACTCTAACCCCTTCCCACACCTCTAGGGGTCGAATTCCTCCTTCAGGGATCAGTTTCAACAAATTCTAATCATGGAACTACAATCTAGGCATCTAAACAACTTGCCTCTAAAAGAGTGGAAACTGATTCATTTACATGATTTTCACTCTTTTGAGAGTGAATATTCTAGAATAGATAAAAATAAGCCAAAGTTACATGCCCAACATACATTTACATCATAAAAACCCAAAAATTCCATCCACAAGCAAAACTGGTCCAAACTGGCCGAAAATCTGAGCTGGAAGTTGAAAATTCAGCCAAAAATTTAAGTGGGTCGCGCCCCTGAACTGAGTGGGTCGCGCGCCTTTCAACCTGATTTTTAAGTACTTCCCGACATCCCAATTGAACTCATGATAGCTCGTTGGAAAGCCCTGGATGTTGACTACCCAACCCAAGTGGAATTTCTAAATTTGGAGCTCATTTGACCCTCCAAAACTTCTTTCTCCCAGAAGTACTTCCTGCTGGTGCAAAAGGTGGCAGAGTGATTTTCATGGTGTTTTTGAGCTTTTTGACCATCCAGATTTTGATGAAATGCTTAGGTGATTTCTGAGGATGCATAACTAACCATGAAAAATCCAAAAATATAAATTTTTCCTCCAGCAAGTGTCCCAATCATATGGGTCGCGCCCCTGAGCCAAGTGGGTCGCGCGCCTTTCAGCCCGATTTTGAAGTACTTCCCAACATCCAAATTGAGCTCATGATAGCTCGTTGGAAAGCTCTTGAAGTCTAATTTCCAACCCAAGTGGAATTTCGCAATTTGGAGCTCATTTACCCTATCAAAAATCAAATCTCCCAACACTACTCCTAGCAGGTGCATCAATCCTCTTGAGGCAACGGTATTTTTGACATTTCTCCAAAACCATATACCTGTGTAAAAAGTGAAGGAGGTTTTTCTTCCTTGGCATGGTTTGGACAAAAACCTCTCTCAGTTTTCTAAAATTCATCTTGGATTTCTCTGAAACATCTTTTAAGTGAAACTTATCCCGATGTGTGAAACAAGGAATTTTGTTGAAATGAAGCGAAATGAAAGGGATAAGGGGCTTCTAAATTCTTGGGGAAATTTTGGGAAGTAGGGAGGGATGTTAGGAAGTAGGGGAAAGTGGAATCTCAGAGATTGAGTGAGGGGAAGGGGTCCAAAAGGGAAAAACACAGGCCTAGCCTAGAAAATTGCCAAGTTGTGGCAAGAAACTAGGGTTTGTGCAAAAATGAGGAATTTGAGAGATATCAGTGATGGGAAGTGTTTAATAAGGTATATTAAGGATAGGGGAAGGTGTGTGAACATCAGGATACAATTTTTTCCGATGATTTGACCGTCCAAGAGAAATTACCTCCAAAACCCTAGGAGAGGGAAATGGACCTTACCAAGGCACAACTGAAGCATGAACAAGATGTAAAATAACTCGATGGAGCTTGAAATGATGATGAAAACCCTCTGAACGATGGTACATTCAGCTGAATGGTGACATGGACTGACATTTGGACAACTTTGAAAAGAGTGAAAACAAACCCTAGACCTAATGCCTAGTGACCAAATTTTGCTTGAAGACTCTTTGAAATGACAAAATTTGACCTTGACACCTTAAAATCACTTTGTAAGAGCATGTTTTATCACTGAAGGAAGGCTGCAAAGGCTGACTCTAACATTGGCTCCAATGGGGATGGTAGCTCCTTGGAGGTGCCAAGAACGACAGATCTTTGGGAGAGCAGACCAGTGCCTTCATCCATTGGGCGATGGAGTCATTATTTTGAACGGATAACACCAAACCTTTGACACATTTATTGAATGAAAACTTGATTGAAAACTGACTGAAACTTAACTCAAACCAACTCGATGGCAAACTGAAATAACTTGAAAAACTGACTCAACAGACCAAACACAAATGACTCATGACTGACTTAAAACAAAACTTTACGAAGCTTTTTGGAAAAAGGCAACAGTCCATCAAGATTTGGAATCATGATGACAACCACCTGCAATACTGATGTGATATATACAATCATGTGTAGTGGGCCTTCCAATGTAACCAATCCAGCAGATGGCTACGCCCCAAATTTCTGCTCTTATTCTCCCTGAGCAGGCAGACTGATGAACCTGTAGGCAACTCAAAATAACCACTGAAACCAAATCTTATGATAATGAACCAAGCAATATTTATCCTTTCTAATGTTTGCAGAAGAATGATGAAGGGGTCTTGAAAATCTTGAAGCACTGGCTTATCTGGAGATCCAGCTGCAAAAATACTAGTATCCACTTCATTCTGATCTGAAAGGAAAATTGATTTCTGAGGGATAGAAATGCACAAATCTGTCATCTGAGTGTTAGCTGTAGGTTCCTTAACCATGAGCAATTCTGGCATATACTCTTCAATTTCATGATCTAGGTCATTCTTAAACAAAAAACAATCTTCAAGGTTATCAAACATGACAGCCTTATCATCTTTGTGAAGGAAAAAATGATCTGTTTGCTGATCTACACAACTGATTACAAGACAGTCATCTTTTTCAAAAGAGGAAGAAGTTTCATCAACACTTTCCTGACTATGTGTGCACTGCAAATCTGCTGTAGCTCGGGCTGTAACAAGACCTTTCAAAAGTAGATCTATCTCATCTTCAGACAAAGGTGACAATGCTTTTTGTTTTCTTCTGCTTAAACCGTAATTATCTTCATATGACGGGGCATTCAAACTATCATTCATTACTGAGCTATTGAAAGGAGATTTATCACTTACTTGCACAAAGATCTCCTTCTGATTTTCATGAACTGACTGGATTGCTTCTTCATGAAGGCTGTGTTCTAATGATGGGCTGACAGTATGACTGAGAACATTTGGATCCATTACTGTGTCTTCTGCATCCCAGATGATTTCAACAGCAGAGTTCTCCTTGATGGGCTTCAACACAAGATATGCTTGGTCATCATGATCTGAATCTGAATCTGAAGTAGCTGTCTGGACATTATCACAATCTGCAATTAGAACGGGACCTACTTGCATGCTGCTGTCTTCTGTAGGCAGATCTGAAATGACACTCTCCCTTTCATCATTTTCAGCCATATGGCCATCAACCTGCTGCAAAGTCTCCTGAGCATCTTGATGGGTATCCTTTAGGTT
Organism: Pinus albicaulis; assembly: GCA_034641835.2. Lineage (NCBI taxonomy): Eukaryota > Viridiplantae > Streptophyta > Pinopsida > Pinales > Pinaceae > Pinus > Pinus albicaulis. The sequence goes on along the minus strand of CM076581.1, from coordinate 543,457,079 downwards.
CTCTTCATATTGCTGAAATGGATTCTCATATAGAGCCTCCATGATTTCATCATCCATGAAATTATCATCTTCATAATATTTCTCAAGGCTTTCAATAAAAGTAGAAGCATGTTTGCAACAGTCATGAACTAAATTTAATGATGGATAAAATCCTTGATATCTTTCAATGAACAGGGCATGAAAATCTTTTAAACAGTAAATACAGGCCAGCGGCAAATTTTCATACCAAGATTGGGCTTCACCTTCCAGAGTGGCTAGGAATATCTTCATCAAACAATCTTCAGGAAAATCCACTTTCAACTTGCGAATATGCATATGAAATCTAACCAGATGTAAAGCAGCATCTTTCTTACCATCATCATTAAAAGTAGGCAGTTTCCTGGTCCAATCTACCTTGGGCATCTTATTCGGAAAACCTGGAATGTGATCTCGGCTCATGGGAGCGTATATTCTTGTGATTCGGTCCATCTTGAAAATCTCACAGCTACTGATCTCCCTGCAGTGAAATCACCATGAAGCATCGATTTCTGGATTTGTTCAGTGAATGAAGTCACCAGGTGAATGATTTCAGCCTTGCGATGTCTGACCGTTGTTCACCATCAACGATCAGATCTGAACTTGATACATGTACTGGGGCAATTTACAAGTTAAATACTACGATTACAAGTTATACCGGAGATCGACTGAAGCAGCATTTATCTATTTCGCTGATGCATAGCAACAGCGTTTCGAAGGCTACCTGGCGTGACTTCAGACTCCGTCTATAACAAGCAAACGTTTTGAGTTTCTCCCCAGTATGGTCGCCACTATGTTAGCACTCAAATCTACCTGAGGCTGAAATGAAGTAAAACTCAAGGCTACATCAAACCACGCTCAGCCTCGTAGCTAGCCCTACGAGGACAGGAGAGGGCTCTCTCCGTCAATCTCGAGAAAATAAGCAATAGGATGCGAGATGACTTACAATAAGAACTGATTTTAGGCTAGTAAAGAGATTGGGTTTGTTTGATTTTTGGTTTTTTGGTTTTACGCTGGAGTAATGGGAAAACAAGTTTTGGGTCCGGGGATAAGGTCAGACCTTTGCAGAGTTCAAGCTGGGGCGAGGTAGGTGATGATCTTGATGCTTTAAATTGGATTTATGGATAGATTAGACCGACGAGGAGCTGAAGAGGGCAAAGAAGAACTTGGATCCTCTCCAAACAGCTGAAAACATATAGAACTAACTGAATTCAAAGGCTAAGCACAGTAAACAATGGATTCAACCTTATTTCACTCATTCAATTTAGTTCAGAAGCATAATGAAAGGATGGCAACATTAAACATGAAGAAACTTACAGTAAACAAAGAAGAAACACCATCAAGAACAGAACACCACAAGGATCCCAACAAGTGCCGCAAAACCCCTGATCTTTCCTTAGCCAAAATATGAAAAATATGTACAATGGTATCAAAAGTATCCCAAGAGTCCAACCTCTCCAACCCATGAAAATGATTGAGAAATTACAATATATAGATCACTCTAACACCTTTCCCCACCTCTAGGGGTCGAATTCCCTCTTCAGGGATCAGTTTCAACCAATTCTAATCATGGAACTACAATCTAGGCAGCTAACAACTTGCCTCTAAAAGAGTGGGAACTGATCCACTTACATGATTTTTACCCTTTTGAGAGTGAATCTTCTAGAATAGATAAAAATAAGCCAAAGTTACATGCCCAACATACATTTACATCATAAAAACCCAAAAATTCCATCCACAAGCAAAACTGGTCCAAACTGGCCGAAAATCTGAGCTGGAAGTTGAAAATTCAGCCAAAAATTTAAGTGGGTCGCGCCCCTGAACTGAGTGGGTCGCGCGCCTTTCAACCTAATTTTGAAGTACTTCCTGACATCCAAATTGAGCTCATGATAGCTCTTTGGAAAGCCCTGGATGTTGACTATCCAACCCAAGTATAATTTCTAAATTTGGAGCTCATTTGACCCTCCAAAACTTCATTCTCCCAGAAGTACTTCCTGCTGGTGCAAAAGGTGGCAGAGTGATTTTCATGGTGTTTTTGAGCATTTTGACCATCCAAATTTTGATGAAATTCTTAGATGATTTCTGAGGATGCATAAATTTCCATGAAAAATCCAAAAATATAAAGTTTTCCTCCAGCAAGTGTCCCAATCATATGGGTCGCGCCCCTGAGCCAAGTGGGTCGCGCGCCTTTCAGCCCGATTTTGAAGTACTTCCCGACATCCAAATTGAGCTCATGATAGCTCGTTGGAAAGCTCGTGAAGTCTACTTTCCAACACAAGTGTAATTTCCAAATTTGGAGCTCATTTACCCTATCATAACTCAAATCTCCCAACACTACTTCCAGCAAGTGCATCAATTCCCTTGAGGCAACGGTATGTTTGACATTTCTCTAAAATCATGACACCTGTGTAAAAAGTGAAGGATTTTTTTCTTCCTTGGCATGTTTTGGACAAAAACCTCTCTCATTTTCCCAAATTTCATCTTTGATTGCTCTGAAACATCTTTTGAGTGAAACCGATCCCGATGTGTGGAACAAGGGATTTTGTCGAAATGAAGCGAAATGAAGGGGATAGGGGGCTTCTAAATTCTTGGGGAAATTTTTGTAAGTAGGGAGGGATGTTAGGAAATAGGAGAAAGTGGAATCTCAGAGATTGAGTGAGGGGAAGGGGTCCAAAAGGGCAAAACACAGGCCTAGCCTAGAAAATTGCCAAGTTGTGGCAAGAAACTAGGGTTTGTGCAAAAATGAGGAATTTTGGGGATCTCAGTGATGGGAAGTGTTTAATAAGGTATATTAAGGATAGGGGAAAGTGTGTGAACATCAGGATAAAATTTTTTCCGATGATTTGACCGTCCAAGAGAAATTACCTCCAAAACCCTAGGAGAGGGAAATGGACCTTACCTAGGCACAACTGAAGCATGAACGAGGTGTAAAATGACTCTTTGGAACCTGAGATGATGATGAAAACCCTCTAAACGATGATACACTCAGCTGAATGGTGACATGGACCGACATTTGGACAAATTGAAAAGAGTGACAACAAACCCTAGACCTAATGCCTAGTGACCAAATTTTGCTTGAAGACTCTTTGAAATGACAAAATTTGACCTTGACACCTTAAAATCACTTTGTAAGAGCATGTTTGATCACTGGAGGAAGGCTGAAAAGGCTGACTCTAACAGATTCCATGAGGGATCTTGGTTTAGCTCTTCGATTGATTTGAAAAAATAAAAAGGCCACTCCCACCTCACTTGTGTTTGAACAGTAGTGCTTAACATTTTTCTTGCACTTTGAAATAAAATGCTCTTGACATAACATACTCTTCTTTTAGATGTCTCTAATAAATAAACAAAGGGATCTTGAAACAATACCTGAACGTGAGGATTTGGAAAATAAGCTTGATCCAGGAATTCTTATTCCTCCGCTTGGCTAAGCTAGGGAATCCTTTGGGAAAGAAACCATTTCTCTTCTTTATGATCATCTGCACTGTCAAACTCATCATATATTTCCATGTTGTCCTCTGGAAAACCTAATTGAAAAGAGCTATAGTTGTTCTCTTTCTCTTGTGAAGGCTGGACATAGGGCTGAATGTGTTCTTTGTTTTTAAAATCAATACCCAAAGATTGTTGACTTCTGATTGCATTAAGGTTGTCTTTGATGAACTGAAAGGAAGCATAACAAATAGGTAAATATCCTTCCAATTCTCCCAAAATTTCTGCACTTTCTTCTTCACTGTCATAGCTGAGTGGTATTTGTTGATCACTATTTTTGAGCTGTTGAAAATCATTGTCTTTGTCCCACAAACTAATCACTGATTGTTTGGTAGTGTTGGCTTGAGTTTGGAGAACATAATAATCATCATATTGATCATATTTGGGTAGCTTATTCATAGGAGGAATGCCATCCATTATGCACACTTGATCAACATATTGTTCCATCATATGAAAAGGAGAGTGTTCAGGGCCAATAGCTTCTCCTTTAGCAATTTGAAATGACTCGAAGCACAAGGGTAGGGACTTAAGAGGTGTTGGCTCATCTTCCATTTCTGGTTTTTTAATCCAAAAATTCATACCAAGATGATTTGAGGGGAGAACTTCTGGATTTGAAAAAGGGTTTGTATTATCCATTTCCTCCCTTACCGATTCTTTAGAGCATTCTACCTTGTTTCTATTTTCAATTTTCTTGTAATACTCTCTTAATAGTGAAGCAAAAGATGTAGGAAGGCATATAGTACTTACTTGACAACTTTCCACATCTTCTTCTTTGCAACCTTGGTCAGCCAGTATGTTTTGATAGCTATTTTTGCATTGAAATGACTGATTTGATTCTTCCCAAGAAAATGGTACTGGCTGCTTTGAACAATCAGCACCAACCTCAATCTTGTATTCTTCCTCTTTCCTACCAAGCATATGCATCATTTTGCTGATTGTATCTGTCAACATCTCTAGCTTTACCTATGAAGCTATAAGTCTCTCTTGATCTGCTTTATCTTTCTCTATTACTCTTAGCTTTGCCTCCCTATTTAGTATGTTTTCTTCCACATCAACTGCTATCTTTTGAATTTCCTCCAGGGTTGAAGGATCTCTTTCTCTTATCTAGAAAACCATCTCTGGGTCAAAAGTACTTGGGTAGTGCAAGATAGCCCACCCTGAAGGTGGCTTTATCTTAGCAGGTATTGCATTGTATACCTTATTCAACCTGGCTAAAAAGTCTTGTACTGTCTCCCCTGGTTGTCTTTTTAAATGCTTGTATTCTTCTATGATGAGAACTTCATTTCCCATGACCACCCACATATCTAGGAAGACTTGAGTGAATTGATGAAAATTGATAATGCTTGCAGCTGGAAGGTCCTTAAACCAGCTCTTAATTTTTCCTTGTAATGATAAGGCAAACATTCTAATATGCACATTATCTTCTTCTATTTCAAAAAGGCCAAGTAAATTCTCAAGATTTTAAATGTGTTCTTCAGCAGTGACTTTTGAGCTTTCTCCAACAAATTTGGGTAGTTTATTTGCAAGATTTGCAGGGAGGGCTTGGAAGATAGGAGGTAAAATCAGAGGTTTGTATCTCTCTGGGACCTTTGTGGGTATAGGTAGTGTAAAAAGATATTTATGACTGTTTGAGGCTTCAGAAAGAGCAGGAAAGGTATTATGAGGCTCATGTTTCACTAGGTCTTCCATAGGTGAATCTGGGGTAAGCACAGGTATATAAGTCTGCTTATGGTCTGAAATTTGAGGCTTAGCTTTTCGAGGCTTGACATCTTTCCAATGATCAATTTAGATCTCATCTTTGTATTCTTGATTAGGCTTAAAGTAGGATAGAACATAGTTATAGATAAAAACAATAACTTCTTGAATCCAAATTAGGCCTGAGTGTTCTTTCTTTCTAGGATGAATGGTCATGTTTCAGTTTCTTCCTCCAGTGGAGTCTTTAGGTCTATTAAGAGTTGTCGAGTCGCCAGGTGGATGATTTTTGTTGTTTTAAGGATATGTATGTATGGTCCACCACCAATAACTAACAAAAATCAATCTAGGGACTGCTTTGGGTTTTTTGAGTTTCCTTATGTAGCCCTGAGGTTTCAATTGTTAGGAATTTACCGCAGAAATAATAAATATTTTACTGAGAGAAATAAACATAAAGAACCCAGCAACAAATCATAAGCATAAACACAGATGTTTATCCAAGAAAAACCCAACCAATGAAATTTCATTAAACATTGGCCAAAACCCTGGCCAATCCAACCAAGTGAGCCTTCACTGCTCACCTCCAGGCCTACATTACAATGAAGTATTCCCAGCCTTTTATAGGCTCCATTACATGCAATACCATGGGTCAAAACCATGGGTGCACAAAACCATGTGCCCCAAAACCACTACTATTTACCCTAGTCAATTTTGACTCTATCCCGAGTCAATTTTACCTAACAATTCCCCCCTTAAACTTGACTTGGGGATTATTGACTAAATCTAGCCAAACCTGCTAGATGAGACAACCCCGCTCACTCTAGCTCTTCCCCCCTTCAAAATTTTACCCAGGGTAATTGTTAAATTGACATCCCCCCTATCACCTAGGTCTAACCCAGACTTTACCAGTGATTACCCAGGGGTACGCATGCCATACCAGGTCTTACAGCAGTATGCCCATTTACATATAAAAAATTAACTCCATTATAATAATTTTTTTTTGTTTCATTGTTACTGTCTTTGTACAAATGAAATCAATGTCCATATAAAAAGAACCCACCTACCAGATTACATGGGTCACCAGCCTCTGTAACCGCCAGTCCTCTAGGAGTTCTCTTCAGATACATGGTTCATCAATTAATTAATCCACGTGCAAACATCCTCTCATCTCTGAATTTCTCGAACCAACTTCTTATCACTGCTAGTCGCCAGATATGGGCTGTGGCAGCACCATTGTTCTCTTTATCCATTGAGAAACCCTCCATGGAATTCCCCATGGAATCAATCAATTGGATATTTCCTATTTCCTAGAAACACCATGCTCCGTATGGCTAGATCTGCAAAAGGGTGCATTTATTTCTCCATTCACAGGCCAATAAAAACCTTGGCTACAAAAGCGTCCCTCTGAAGCCAAATATGGCTCTGATTCCATTTTTTAGGAATTTACCGCAGAAATAATAAATATTTTACTGAGAGAAATAAACATAAGGAACCCAGCAACAAATCATAAACATAAACACAGATGTTTATCCGCGAAAACCCCAAACTCCGAGGAAAAACCCAACCAATGAAATTTCATTAAACATTGGCCAAAACCCTAGCCAATCCGACCAAGTGAGCCTTCACTACTCACCTCCAAGCCTACATTACAATGAAGTATTCCCAACCTTTTATAGGCTCCATTACATGCAATACCATGGGTCAAAACCATGGGTGCACAAAACCATGTGCCCCAAAACCACTACTATTTAACCTAGTCAATTTTGACTCTATCCCGAGTCAAGTTTACCTAACAATTCCCCCCTTAAACTTGACTTGGGGATTATTGACTAAATCCAGCCAAACCTGCTAGATGAGACAACCCCGCTCACTCTAGCTCTTCCCCCCTTCAAATTTTTACCCAGGGTAATTGTTAACTTGACATCCCCCCTATCACCTAGGTCTAACCCAGAATTTACTAGTGATTACCCAGGGGTACGCATGTCATACCAGGTCTTACAGTAGTATGCCCATTTACATATAAAAAATTAACTCCATTATAATATTTTTTTTTTGTTTTATTGTTACTGACTTTGTACATATGAAATCAATGTCCATATAAAAAGAACCCATCTACCAGATTACATGGGTCACCAGCCTCTGTAACCGCCAGTCCTCTAGGAGTTCTCTTTAGATACACGGTTCATCAATTAATTAATCCATGTGCAAACATCCTCTCATCTCTGAATTTCTCGAACCAACTTCTTATCACTGCTAGTCGCCAGATCTGGGCTGTGGCAGCACCATTGTTCTCTTTATCCATTGAGAAACCCTCCATGGAATTCCCCATGGAATCAATCAATTGGATATTTCCTATTTCCTAGGAACACCATGCTCCGTATGGCTAGATCTGCAAAAGGGTGCATTTATTTCTCCATTCACAGGCCAATAAAACCCTTGGCTACAAAAGCGTCCCTCTGAAGCCAAATATGGCTCTGATTCCATTTGTTAGGAATTTACCGCAGAAATAATAAATATTTTACTGAGAGAAATAAACATAAGGAACCCAGCAACAAATCATAAACATAAACACAGATGTTTATCCAGGAAAACCCCAAACTCCGGGGAAAAACCAAACCAATGAAAAATCATTAAACATTGGCCAAAACCCTGGCCAATCCGACCAAGTGAACCTTCACTGCTCACCTCCAGACCTACATTACAATGAAGTATTCCTAGCCTTTTATAGGCTCCATTACATGCAATACCATGGGTCAAAACCATGGGTGCACAAAACCATGTGCCCCAAAACCACTACTATTTACCCTAGTCGTTTACAGTAAAGCAACACATTTAGTTTACCTAACAATTCCCCCTTAAACTTGACTTGGGGATTATTGACTAAATCACGACCAAACCACCTTAGATGAGACAACCGCGCACTCTAGCTCTTCCCCCCTTCAAATTTACAACTAGGGTAATTGTTAACTTGACATCCTATCACTGAGTCTAACCCGAGACTTTACCGGTGATTACCCAGGGGTACGCATGCCATACCAGGTCTTACAGCAGTATGCCCATTTACATATAAAAAATTAACTCCATTATAATAATTTTTTTTTTGTTTCATTGTTACTGTCTTTGTACATATGAAATCAATGTCCATATAAAAAGAACCCATCTACCGGATTACATGGGTCACCAGCCTCTTTAACCGCCAGTCCTCTAGGAGTTCTCTTCAGATACATGGTTCATCAATTAATTAATCCACGTGCAAACATCCTCTCATCTCTGAATTTCTCGAACCAACTTCTTATCACTGCTAGTCGCCAAATCTGGGCTGTGGCAGCACCATTGTTCTCTTTATCCATTGAGAAACCTTCCATGGAATTCCACATGGAATCAATCAATTGGATATTTTTTATTTCCTAGAAACACCATGCTCCGTATGGCTAGATCTGCAAAAGGGTGCATTTATTTCTCCATTCACAGGCCAATAAAACCCTTGGCTACAAAAGCATCCCTCTGAAGCCAAATATGGCTTTGATTCCATTTGTTAGGAATTTACCGTAGAAATAATAAATATTTTACTGAGAGAAATAAACATAAGGAACCCAGCAAAAAATCATAAACATAAACATAGATGTTTATCCGGGAAAACCCCAAACTCCGGGGGAAAACCCAACCAATGAAATTTCATTAAACATTGGCCAAAACCCTAGCCAATCCGACCAAGTGAGCCTTCACTGCTCACCTCCAGGCCTACATTACAATGAATTATTCCCAGCCTTTTATAGGCTCCATTACATGCAATACCATGGGTCAAAACCATGGGTGCACAAAACCATGTGCCCCAAAACCACTACTATTTACCCTAGTCAATTTTGACTCTATCCCGAGTCAAGTTTACCTAACATCAATGAGTATCCTCTAGCTGAGTCATCATCTTGCTAGGATGGTGATGCAATTATCTTCTACTCTTGGTTATCAGTTGATTCTCCTAGTCTAACTGAGGGTCTAAATGAGTCTATAATAGTTTTTTAGGCTACTATGAACTCGGTCCCACCGTGATCGCCATTATGTTATTGTGGCGATGAGGTGGCAGATTCACTAGATTTTCTAAGTCTAACTGAGGGTCTAATGAGTTCCAAGAGGTATTCAAGCAACTATGTACTCATAAGGTCCCACCGTGATCACCATTATGTTAGTGATGGTGATGAGGTGGCAATGAATCAATGGATACAGAATGTTTCAGATTATGATTTACTCAGAAAGTCCCACCGTGATCGTCATTATGTTAGTGAGCAGTGGGATAAATCCACAAGATAGTTTTCTTAAGGGATTATAAAGGTTTAGGAAAGTCTAAGTTTATTTCTTACTCAGAGTCCCACCGTGATCGTCATTATGTTGGTGTGAGCAGTGGGATAAATCCACAAGATAGTACTCTTAAGGGTTTTTTTGAAAGGTTTAGGGAAATCTAAGTTTTTTTATCACTTAGAGTCCCACCGTGATAGCCATTATGTTAGCTCCCCGTAATTTTCTAGATTTATTGCGATACAAATGGACATGGGTAACATCAAACCAAGCTTTAGAATCCAAGGACCTAGCCTTCCTGGATAGAGAGAGGGATCTCTCTAGTAGGTGCAAAGATGTGAAATTGCTTGCTGATTAGAGTTGATTTTAGGCTAGATTTTAAGTGTAGGGTATTTTTATTTTTTTTGGTTTGGTATGATGCTCATATGGATTTAGATAGAAAACATGGAATATTGTTAAGTCATTGGGCAATGGAGTCCAACAAGGTCATGATAAGTTCATCAATGGTGTTAAGAGCATTTGCAGGGAAATTTTAACTTGGTTGGTGGATCTTTAAGGTTATGAAGGATCATGAGATGGACATTAAGCTTGAGAAAAATAAGCTAATAAAGGGCAGGAACAGAATCCTTTATATACTTGATCCTCTGTGTGTAGCGCCAAAATATCATAAAATAGGTGTACTTACAGTCCGGTTTTGACCTCCTTCTCGGTGTTGGATTTTGCTCCGTGACAGCTCGTTGGAAAGCTTGTCAAGTTGGATTTCGAGATCTACCTTTGGTTTTCTAAATGAATCCCATTTTCATGTCCAAGAACCAAATCTCCCAACACTGCTCTGTGCGCAGCACCTAGCCTGAAAAGGAGGAAGAAAGGTCAAATTTGAGGTGTTGTTTTACCTTTTGAGGGGGAAAAAATGCTCCAATGGACCTGAAATTTTTTGGGTAGACTGTTGTTGATGTGATAAACCCAAAAATGTAAACTTGGAGAGCCGAATATGCACCAATTTTGTGCGTAGTGCCTAGGGTGTTACGCTCTTAGGGGTCAAAATTTGGAAAAAAACAAAATTTTGTCCAAATTGCCTCAAATTTGGTGGAGAAGGTCTTCAAGGGTTTTTACAAGCCTATGAGAAATATTGAGCCATGTCTTTGATTTTTTCTTGGTCTTTACCTTTTTTGAGTGCTCAAAATTCAATGCCTCCTCACTGATTTTTCATTGTCACTTTGTTCCTCTTTTTGAGTTACTTGTTGCACTTTCTTCACTATCCTCCTGCTCAGCATGAAAACCACTCTCTTCTTTGTCTTCACCATCTTCTTGTCTCTTATCTTGCTACCTTTAGTGTTGCGGCCTTGGTTTTGGAGTTGATCATCAGCCTTTGTATTTGTTTCACTTTGGCCTTGTCCTTCATTGATGTCTTCTTCCTTGTCATTGCCTACCTCTTCAAAATCAGTTTCAGCCTCATCATCTGTTTATTCTTGATCTTCTATTTCCACATCATCTTCCTTCATTTTGCCACTGTTTGCACTATTATTATGCTCACTGTCTTGCCCATGCTCATATTTCTCTTGCCTGCATTGTGAGCCTTCTTGCTGGTTGTTACCCTAATTATTTTCTTCATTACCTTCTTGGTCTTCATCTTTTTCATCATCAGTATCTTTTTCTGTGCTTGGGAGTGAGCAACTTGTATCATCTCCATCAATGTTTTTTCTCCAAGTGTTCACTGTTTTTACTTTCATGACTTTCAATTTCATCTTTATTTTTATCTAAACTCTGCCTCTGACCTGCTGATTTTTCCTCAGACATGGTGACTGGTCTGAAAAAATAGGATTTTTACATTGGTGAGGGGTTTATGGATGGCAAGTGAGTGATGTGTGGGAAAATTTTCAGCAAATGAGGGCAAGATGAAGCAATCAGATAAAGTTTTTAGATTCCAGAGGTAGGTTGGCTGGTACTGAATGTTTTACACCTATGACAACTCTCAAATTTGCAAACTCTACCCTAGAAGGTCAATACTTGGATTTTCATGCAGATTAGGGTTTGGTCACATTAGGTTTTTTAATGTTCTCCTTGATTATGAAAATAACACTCGGAAGGTGAGGAAAAAAGGACCACCAACCTTGCTTGACTGATGTAGGAGTTTTGGAGGCAAAGATATGGATTTAGGAAAATTTTGAGAAATTTTGACAAAAATATGTCTGTGCACAGCGCCTGTGTAGGTGCATAGCACTTGGATCTAGGTGCGTAGTGCAATGTTATTTAACACTGCACCTGCCCCCTCTGTACGCAGCGCTGGGCTCCAGGTCTGTAGCGCCTCCGCCGGTGCGCAGTGCCCATTTTCATAGGGCATTTGGAGGCCGTCCCAGTGTCGGAATGAGCTCCATAATAGATCGTTGAAAATATTGACTTGTCTGCTTTCCAAATATACATTTTTTTTCCTGTTTGGAGTTGATTTTTCCAGTCAAAAGTTGATTTTCCCAAGACTGGTCAAAAATTCCTAAATGATGGTGCAAAAATGCATAGTGCTAGTGCAGAGCACTTTTGGATGACTTCCTCAATTCCAAATTGATCTCATGATAGCTCATTTTAAAGCTCGTGAAGTCTAGTTGTCATTTGATGCATTAAGAAAGTCATTTGGATACTCCAGCTATGAGAGAAACGGATTTTCCCAAGGTCACTCCAGAAGTGCAGAATTTCTCCTGTGACACCTATAGTTTTGACATTGATCTCAAACCATGATACCTATGTAACAACTAAAGGATTTTTTTTTTCTCGGCCATATGATGGAAAAAAAACCTCTCTCACTTTTTCCAAATTCATCTCTGTTTGGTCAAAAACGCAATTTGAAGAAAAACTAGCCCTAGGTGTGACACATAGCTTGTCTCTTGGAATGAATTCTTGGAAAATGATGGAGGCATGATGTTTATGAGCTGGTATATAATTATTCTTGCTGAAATTATATATCAAATGAATCCATTTCTCTTGTGCCTTCTTTTCATATCAAACCCTATCTTAGTTGGAAGAGGAAATTAGGGTTTGGTTTAGGGGATTTAGGACTGCCTTGCAGAGGGAAGGGAATGAAGGGGTTAAGAGTTGTCTAAATTCTTGGGGAAATTTTGGGGGATAAAGATAGATGTTAGGGAGTAGGGGAAAGTTAAATTTCAAGAATTGAGTGAGGGGAAGGAATCCAAAAGGTCAAAACACAAGCCTAGTCTTAAAAAGTGTCAATTTGTGGCAATAAACTAGGTTTTGTAGAAAAATGATGATTCTGAGGGATAAGAGTGATGGGAAGTGTTTATGGAGGTATATTAAGGATAGGAGGAGGTGTAATAGCATCAAGATATAATCCTTGTTGATAATTTAATCATGGAGGTCATGAAACCAAGAAAAATGCCCTTAAAAACCCTAGATAGACAATGGAGGAGTTTAGGCAAAACAAAAATAGAGGGTTGAGGCCAAAGGTGGTGAAACATAGTGATAATGAGTGACATGAGCCCATGATGGGTCTTATGGGATGGGTGAGTTGAGCTTGACATGACGGAATGATGAAATAGTGAAAATTTATCCTAAGGATAATGAAGGTCGTGAAATTTCTAGAACTCACAATGTTCATGAACTTTGTTTCTATAAATCTAGAACCGATACTTAGTCATCTTTAGATAGTGAAAATTATGGATGACTAATAGTGGCTCCACTTGGGGATGGCAGCTCCTTTTCAAGAGGTGTCCAAAACTTTCACATCTCTTTGTTTATGAAGACTAGTGCCTCATCCATTGGGTAGATTTTTACCTCTTTCACTTGCAAATGCTTGCTTGAAGCTGTGATATTAGTAATCTGAAAAACATGATTAATATCAACATCATCTCTACCTACCCAACCTACTTGCCTAACATTTTTTCTTCCTTGGGCACACTTGAACTAGCAAACCCTTGACATTTCTCTTTTTGAAAGAAAAAATCAAATTATCTAATTGTACCCTTATTTCTTCCAAGAGTTCAGATTAGGCTAATGAACTCTTTTTATTTTATACCTAATCTACTTATTTGTCAAGATTAAGTTGTTTGACAAACTTTATTCTCTATCCTACTAACATGAAATTGAAAGCATGGTAAATTAGGATTAGGCAATCTGACTTACCATGAGTTGTGGCGTAAGAACAAGCTGCACACAAATTTTATTTTTTTTAAAACACAACTAGAGAAGCAAGGGAACCAGCATTCTCTTTGGTTCAATTTTAAGCATGTGGAACCAGCATTCTTCATCCCTAATCTACTTCTTTTGACAAGTCAATTTTGAATGATTTTGACAAGTATCTTTCTCACTAAATTATCAACAATAAATTCAAAACATGTTCAACCATGATTAGGCTAGATGACTGAACAAGACTTCTTTATGAACAAGTAGTGGCATTTAGGCTTTCACACTTTCAGTAAGACTATTTTTTGGTTATGGGGCTGTACCTCTTCTTTTCATCTGCCCTCTTTTTCATTTTTCTTTGTTTTTTACTTTTTTCTCTCTTCTTGGTCAAAACAATCTAAAACTAAAGGTAGAAAGATGCTCATTGTTCTGAGCTTATTTGCTTGCCTATCTATCCTAATCTAACCTAGATACATGATATACATTCAATTGGTGAACTCTCTTTTCCAATACATCCAATCAAGCAGATGATTCCATGAGGGATCTTGGTTTAGCTCTTCGATCGTTTTGAAAAAATCAAAAGGCCACTCCCACCTCACTTGTGTTTGAACAGTAGTGCTTAACATTTTCTTGCACATTGAAACAAAATGCTCTTGACATAACATACTCTTATTTTATATGTCTCTAATAAATCAGCAAAGGGATCTTGAAACAATACCTAAACGTAAGGATTTTGAAAATAAGCTTGATCCAAGAATGCTTCTTCCTCCGCTTGGCTAAGCTTGGGAATCATTTGGGAAAGAAACCCTTTCTCTTCCTTATGATCATCTGCACTGTCAAACTCATCATATATTGCCATGTTGTCCTCTGGAAAACCTGATTGAAAAGAGCTATAGCTATTCTCTTTCTCTTGTGAAGGATGGACATAGGGTTGAATGTGTTATTTGTTGTTAAAATCAATACCCAAATATTGTTGACTTCTGATTGCATTAAGGTTGTCTTTGATGAACTAAAAGGAAGCACAACAAAGAGGTAAATATCCTTCCCTTTCTCCCAAAATTTCTGCACTTTTTTCTTCACTGTCATAGCTGAGTGGTATTTGCTGATCACTATTTTTTGAGTTGTTGAAAATGATTGTCTTTGTCTCACAAAATAATCATTGATTGATCGATAGTGTTGGCTTGAGTTTGGAAAACATAATCATTATCATATTGATCATATTTGGGTAGCTTATTCATAGGAGGAATGTCATCCATTATGCACACTTGATCAGCAAATTGTTCCATCATATGAAAAGGAGAGTATTCATGGCCAATAGCTTCTCCTTTAGCAATTTGAAATGACTCAAAGCACAAGGGTAGGGACTTAAGAGGTGCTGGCTCATCTTCCATTTCTGGCTTTTTAATCCAAAAATTCATACCAAGATGATTTGAGGGGAGACTTCTGGATTTGAAAAAGGGTTTGTATTATCCATTTCCACCCTTACCGATTCTTTAGAGCATTCTACCTTGTTTCTATTTTCAATTTTCTTGTAATACTCTCTTAATAGTGAAGCACAAGATGTAGTAAGGCATATAGTACTTACTTGACAACTTTCCGCATCTTCTTCTTTGCAACCTTGGTCAGCCAGTATGTTTTGATAGCTATCTTTGCATTGAAATGACTGATTTGATTCTTCCCAAGAAAATGGTACTGGCTGCTTTGAAAAATCAGTACCAACCTCAACCTTGTATTCTTCCTCTTTCCTGCCAAGCATATGCATCATTTTGTTGATTGTATCTGTCAACATCTCTAGCTTTACCTCTGAAGCTATAAGTCTCTCTTGATCTGCTTTATCTTTCTCTATTACTCTTAGCTTTGCCTCCCTATTTAGTATGTTTGCTTCCACATCAACTGCTATCTTTTGCATTTCCTCCAGGGTTGAAGGATCTCTTTCTCTTATCTGGAAAACCATCTCTGGTTCAAAAGTACTTGGGTAGTGCAAGAGAGCCCACCCTGAAGGTAGCTTTATCTTAGCAGGTATTGCATTGTATACCTTATTCAACCTGGCTAAAAATTCTTGTACTGTCTCCCCTGGTTGTCTTTTTAAATGCTTGTATTCCTCTATGATGAGAAATTCATTTCCCATGACCACCCACATATCTAGGAAGACTTGAGTGAATTGATGAAAATTGATAATGCTTGCAGCTGGAAGGTCCTTAAACCAGCTCTTAATTTTTCCCTGTAATGATAAGGCAAACATTCTAATATGCACATTATCTTCTTCTATTTCAAAAATTCCAAGTAAATTCTTAAGATTTTAAATGTGTTCTTCAGCGGTGACTTTTTAGCTTTCTCCAACAAATTTGGGTAGTTTATTTGCAAGATTTGCAGGGAGGGCTTGGAAGATAGGAGGTAAAATCAAAGGCTTGTATCTTTCTGGGACCTTTGTGGGTATAGGTAGTGTAAAAAGATATTTATGACTGTTTGAGGCTTCAGCAAGAGCAGGAAAGGTAGTATGATGCTCATGTTTCACTAGGTCTTCCACAGGTGAATCTGGGGTAAGCACAGATATATAAGTCTTCTCATGGTCTGAAATTTGAGGCTTAGCTTTTTGAGGCTTGAGATCTTTCCAGTGATCAATTTAGATCTCATATTTGTATTCTTGATCAGGCTTAAAGTAGGATAGAACATATTTATAGATAAAACAATAACTTCTTGAATCCAAATTAGGCCTGAGTGCTCTTTCTTTCTAGGATGACTGGTCATGTTTCAGTTTCTTCCTCTAGTGGAGTCTTTAGGTCTATTGAGAGTTGTGGAGTTTCCAAGTGGATTCTTCTTGTTTTTTTAAGGATATGTATGTATGGTCCACCACCAATAACTGACAAAAAACAATCTAGGGACTGCTTTGGGTTTTCTGAGTTTCCTTATCCAGCCCTGAGGTTTCAATGAGTATCCTCTAGCTGAGTCATCATCTTGCTAGGATGGTGATGCAATTAGCTTCTACTCTTGGCTATCAGTTGATTCTCCTAGTCTAACTGATGGTCTAAATGAGTCTATAATAGTTTGTTAGGCTACTATGAACTCGGTCCCACCGTGATCGCCATTATGTTATTGTAGCGATGAGGTGGCAGATTCACTAGATTTTCTAAGTCTAACTGAGGTTCTAATGAGTTCTAAGAGGTATTCAGGCAACTATGTATTCATAAGGTCTCACCGTGATCACCATTATGTTAGTGATGGTGATGACGTGATAATGAATCAATGGATACAGAATGTTTCAGCTTATGATTTACTCAGAAAGCCCCACCATGATTGTCGTTATGATAGTGAGCGGTGGGATAAATCCACAAGATAGTTTTCTTAAGGGCTTCTAAAGGTTTAGGGAAGTCTAAGTTTGTTTCTTACTCAGATTCCCACCATGATCGCCATTATGTTGGTGTGAGCGATGGGATAAATCCACATGATATTACTCTTAAGGGTTTTTTTGAAAGGTTTAGGGAAATTTAAGTTTTTTTATCACTCAGAGTCCCACCGTGATCGCCATTATGTTATCTCCCCATAATTTTCTAGATTGATTGAGATACAAATGGACAGGGGTAACATCAAACCAAGCTTTAGAATCCAAGGACCTAGCCTTCCTGGATTCAGAGAGGGGTCTCTCTAGTAGGTGCAAAGATGTGAAATTATTTGCTGATTAGAGTTGATTTTAGGCTAGATGTTAAGTGCGGGGCATTTTGATTGTTTTTGGTTGGGTATGATGCTCAGATGGATTTAGATAGAAAACATGGAAGATTTTTAAGTCATTGGGCAATGGAGTCTAACAAGGTCATGATAAGTTCATCAATGGTGTTAAGAGCATTTGCAGGGAAATTTTAACTTGGTTGGTGGATCTTTAAGGTTGTGAAGGATCATGAGATGGACATTAAGCTTGAGAACAACAATCTAATAAAGGGCGGGAACAAAATTATTTATATACTTGTAAACTGAGGAAGTTAGAAGATTTATAACCATAGCAAGAGAATCAAAGGCATAAGAAAAACCTAATCCATTTGATTTCAGACTGAAAATAGATAATCAACCAAGACAAAGATTCAAATGAAATATAGAAAGGCAAGAAACTTATTTAACTTTCATAGATTTCATCATCAAGAGAAGAAAACATGTAAGATGCACAAATAACTATAACAATAGAAGGAGAGAAAACCATGAACATCTAAATTTACAGCTATGAAGGTTCCTTGAAATAATTTTAGCTAGGTAAAGGCAAAGAGCATGATTGAAACAAACTTCTTTTATCAACCTAGGAAAAGATGCTTCAAATAAATGATTCCAAGAGCAGATTATTTAGTGGCAACAAATATGCAGGGCTAGCCATGAATCATATTGAAACCAAATGATCTAAACCATTCAAGAAATAGACAAGCATAAGAAATCCTTAGAGAGCAAAAATATGAATTCTCTAATATATCTTAGTAGCAGAAAACATTAAGGCAGTGAAGGAAACAGACAGACCTAAGGTGCCATTAGCAAACATGTCTTAGTCTAAATTATTTGTCCTAATGCAACATAGAAAGATGGAAACATATGATAAACTAGAAAACATGAACAAAAGAGAAACACATCACCATTAACCAGCCTTATGGATCCTGCAAATAGTCCTCCTCCATCAACAAACAAATCAGATCATGCATGAGTTCCAAGACATCAAATTCTCATAAAAAACTCCAAGAGACTATGTATTGCTCCAGAATAAATCATCAAAATCCAACCCAATACATAAGAGCCTAATTCTCTATTTATGGAGCAAATGAGGAGGTGGAAACCATAAGAGGCTTCCATAAACCCTAATTTAGTCATAAATGTCGTAAATGTGCTTAATGACCATGCAAGGCCTAAGACACATAATATCTAAGCTAATAAATGAAAAATATCATAACATAACTCCTCAATCAAAGCTGGAGTGATTTGCCCAAGAAAATATTAAAAAATCATTTTTCCATCAATTTGTGTGTTTTGTTGACTTTTGGCACTTTTGGTCCTCTATGCGTAGTGCCAAAATATCAGAAAATAGGTGTAATTACAGTCTGGTTTTGACCTCCTTCCCGTTGTCGGATTTTGCTCTGTGATGGCTCATTGGAAAGCTTGTCAAGTTGGATTTATATATCTACCTTTGGTTCTCTAAATGAATTCCATTTTCTTGTCCAAAAATAAAATCTCCCAACACTACTCTGTGCACAACACCTGGCCTGAAAAGGAGGCAAAAAGGTCAAATTTGAGGTGTTTTTTGACCTTTTGAGGGGGCAAAAATGCTCCAATTGACCTGAAATTTTGTGGGTAGATTTTTGATGATGTGATAAACCCAAAAATTTAAACTTGGAGAGCTGAAGATTCACCAATTTTGTGCGTAGGGCCTAGGGTGTTGCTCTCCTAGGGGTCAAAATTTGGAAAAAAACAAAATTTTGTCCAAATTGCCTCAAATTTGGTGGAGAAGGTATTCAAGGGTTTTTACAAGCCTATGAGAAATCTTGAGCCATGTCTCTAAGTTTTTCTTGGTCTTTAATTTTTTTTGAGTGCTCAAAATTCAATGCCTCCTCACTGATTTTTCATTGTCACTTTGTTCCTCTTTTTGAGTTACTTGCTACACTTTCTTCACTATCCTCTTGCTTAGCGTGAAAACCACTCTCTTCTTTTCCTTCACCATATTATTTTCTCTTATATTGCTACCTTTAATGTTGTTTCCTTGGTTTTGGAGTTGATCATCAGCCTTTGTATCTGTTTCACTTTGGCCTTTTCCTTCATTGATGTCTTCTTCTTTGTCATTGCCTATCTTTTCAAAATCAGTTTCAGCCTCATCATCTGTTTTTTCTTGATCTTCTATTTCCTCATCATCTTCCTTCATTTTGCCACTGTTTGCACTATTATTGTGCTCACTGTCTTGCCCATGCTCATATTTCTCTTGCCTGCCTTGTGAGCCTTCTTGCTAGCTGTTACCCTAATTATTTTCTTCATTACCTTCTTGTTCTTCATCTTTTTCATCATCAATATCTTTTTCTGTGCTTGGGAGTGAGCAAATTGTATCATATCCATCAATGTTTTTTCTCCAATTGTTCATTGTTTTTACTTTCATGGTTGTTAATTTCATCTTTATTTTTATCTAAACTCTGCCTCTCACCTGCTAATTTTTCTTCATACATGGTGACTGGTCTAAAACAACAGGATTTTTAGGTTGGTGAGGGCCCTTAGTTTTATGGAGGGAAAGTTAGTGATGTGTGTGAAAATTTTCAGCAAATGAGGGCAAGATGAAGCAATCAAAGAATTTTTTTAGAGTCCAGAGGTAGGTTGGTTGGTACTGAATGTTTTACACCTATGACAACTCTAAAATTTGAAAACTCTGCCCTAGAAGGTCAATACTTGGATTTTCATGCAGATTAGGGTTTGGTCACATTAGGGTTTTTAATGTTCTCCTTGATTATGAAAAGAACACTCGGAAGGTGAGGAAAAAAGGACCACCAACCTTGCTTGACTTATGCAGGGGTTTTGGAGGCAAAGATATGGATTTAGGAAAATTTTGAGCAATTTTGACAAAAATATGTCTGTGTGCAGCGCCTTCCTAGGGGCGTAGCACCTGGCTCCAGGTGTGTAGCGTAGTTTTATTTAACACTGCACCTACCTCCTCTGTGTGCAGCGTCGAGCTCCAGGTGCGTAGCGCCTCTGCCGATGTGAAGTGCCCATTTGAAGAGGGCATTTGGAGGCCTTCTCGGTGTCGGAATGAGCTCTGTGATAGCTTGTTGGAAATCTTGACTTTTCTACTTTCCAAATATACAATTTTTTTCTTGTTTGGAGTTGATTTTCCCAAGACTGTTCAAAAAGTCCTGAATGATGGTGCAGAAATGCAGAGTGCTGGTGCAGAACACTTTTGGATGACTTCCTCAATTCCAAATTGAGATCATGATAGCTCATGGGAAATATCTTAAATTATAGTTTTCATTTGAATCATTAATCAAGTCATTTGGACACTCCAACTGTGAGAGAAACTGATTTTCCCAAGGTCACTCCAGAAGTGCAGAATTTCTCCGTGGCACCTGTATTTTTGACATTGAACTCAAACCATGATACCTGTGTAAACACTAAAGGAGCTTTTTCTTCTTGGCCCTATTATGGACAAAAAATTCTCTCACTTTTTCCAAATTCATCTCTGTTTGGTCAGAAACACAATTTGAAGAAAAACTAGCCCTAGGTGTGACACGTGGCTTATCTCTTGGAATGAATTCTTGGAAAATGATGGAGGCATGATGTTTATGAGCTGGTATAGACTTATTATTACTGACAAGATCTATCAAATGAATCCTTTGCTCTTGTGCCTCCTTTTCATATCAAACCCTAGCTTAGTTGGAAGAGGAAATTAGGGTTTGGTGTAGGGGATTTAGGACTGCCTTGCAAAGGGAAGGGAATGAAGGGGTTAAGGGTTGTATAAATTATTGGGGAAATTTTGGGGGATAGGGATAGATGTTAGGGAGTAGGGGAAAGTGTAATTTTAATAATTGAGTGAGGGGAAGGGGTCCAAAAGGTCAAAACACAGGCCTAGTCTTAAAAAGTGTCAATTTGTGGCAATAAACTAGGTTTTGTAGAAAAATGATGATTCTGAGGGATAGGAGTGATGGGAAGTGTTTATGGAGGTATATTAAGGATAGGAGGAGGTGTAAGAGCATCAATATATAATCCTTTTTGATGATTTAATCATGGAGGTCATGAAAACAAGAAAAATACCCTTAAAAACCCTAGATAGACAATGGAGGAGTTTAAGCAAAACAAAAATAGAGGGCTGAGGCCAAAGGTGGTGAAACATAGTGATAATGAGTGACATGAGCCCATGATGTGTCTTCTGGGATGGGTGAGCTTAGCTTGACACGACGGAATGATGAAGTAGTGAATATTTATCCTAAGGATAATGAAGGCCGTGAGATTTCTAGAACTCACAATGTTCATGAACTTTGTTTCTAGAAATCTAGAACCGATACTTAGTCATCTTCAGATAGTGAAAATTATGGATGACTAAGAGCAAGGAATGCTCAATTGTTCCTAAACCCATGGTGATAGTAGAAGCACTGAGTGGCTCAGAACGAGCTATAGTTTTGTGTTGGGGGCCATTGAAGGTTGATATTTTTTGAAAGTTTTTATTCTATATAAACTTTGATTTGAAGGAAAAAATACTTTGGCGTGTTTTCTTTTTAGATATTTCATCGTTTTGATTGAACGAATGTAATTTTTATGAAATTAAACTTTCTTCTTAAAGAAAAGTTTTAAAGAATATAAAAAAGGATTTTTTTTCATATTAGTGATTAATAATTTCTAGTAAAGTCATCGATGTAAATTAATGTTTCTTATTTAAAAGGAAAGAGTATTAAGTATTTAATCCAAAAATGTGGAATCAAAAATGCACAAAGTATTCAGAAACATTAAATACCAATAAATTTCTCTTTTCTAGTGTTAAACTAACCAACCTTATAATAAATATTTGTTACATTACGAGTTAAAGTTTGTGTTCCTAATTGAATCAATTTCATGTTTGTAGAATACATCTCTCTCTACACCCTTGTTCTCCCACACATATGTCATCCTCTTCACATCCTTCATTCCTCACAGATTCACAGTTCTATGAAATTTTTGTCCCACAGGATTAAATTTGTGAAATTTTTCAAGGGAAAGGCACTTAAAATGAAATAATAAAATATAAAATCACTAGCAACTCATGTCTTTCCCTCAATGTCCAGGAACTAGCTAAATAAATTCCTCTTCGCAATTATGCCAGAACATACGCAATTTCGTTAATATTTGGTTTATTAATAGTGTGGTCTGCAAGAGTTTTAGTTACTAATTTTTATTATGAATCTGAGAATGAAATTAATTTTAGTGTAATTCAAGATGAGTTATGTTAGCTACTTTTATCGAATTTTGAAAATATCAACATGCTAGTGGTTACTATGAAAGAGAAAAGTGACAATACAAAGAAAACATGACAAAGATAAATGGGTTTTAACTAGGAATAGTTGGAGCTTTAAGTCTCCCTTTTATTTCCTTTGTTTTGATAGTCACCTATAATAAGGCACTCATCAGCAAGGTCGCTTCTATAAATAATGGATATGGATTTCCCGTTAAAAAGGTTCACAAATTTGATCATGTAGATAGTGAATAATTTAAAGCTTGCTTAGCTAATGATATTTTAGTATGTTGATTTGGCCAAGAAATTTTTCGATGCGAAATTTATCCGAAAAACTACAACATTGTGGATGAAATATTTTGTCACACTCAAATAATACATATTCAACACACTTTGACATCGAGGAAAATTCTATAGTCACTAGCAAGGCAAATGTGAGATATTCGTTATTTCTAGTTTACAAACCGCTCTTTCTAATTGTGCATATTACATTACAAATTAAAATTGCAGTTCCTAGTTAAAATAAAATGCTCTCCCACATAGCTAAATATGCAAAAATTTTAAATGGAAAAGAATTTAAAATTAATTTCCTGCCTACACAAAGAAGTCAAAATTGTAGAAATATGGTCATGTAATTGCAACTTCTCAAGAAGTTTGATCTAAAATAAAGATACACATTTATACTCTACTGATCTACAGAATTTAATTCACAATTTAGAACAACATTCGCAAACATGCAATAATAAAAACCGCACATGAACAGTATTTTTCTCGGGGAACGCAACTGGAAAAAAACCCCTCAAGCCTATTTGGATTAATCAGATGAATAGAGAATGGATTGCAATTTCTTGCTCACTCTGGGTACAACCTACAAGTGAATAACCTATCTCTCTGCTCACTAAGAAGCTCTGACCAATCCTTAGTCAAATAATGCCTTATCTTGAGCCCCTATTTCCTTGCGCAAATCTTCAGCAATTAAGCCCCTATTATTTAGGAGTTTTCTTCCAATTGACTGCATAATTCCCAAGGTTGATCATCTAGTTGTAGGCAACACATGTACACTCAAGAATAGTATACAATCAATGTTACACTTAATTGGAATCTCCACTATTGGTGTCCCGTGTTTTGATAGATTGGAAAATCAAAAGACAAGGCAACATCAGAACCAATCTTTAGAGTTACAAGATCTAGTCCTCCTGCTCTCAGAGAGGGATCTCTCAAAAAAAAAAATTGCAAAGGTTTATCTTGTGTGCTTTGGGTATCAGTTTTAGACTAGTTATTAAGTGCAGGTGTTTGTTTGTTTGTTTGGTTGGTTGAAGGACATAGCAGAACATGAAAGGTCTAGGAAAGATAGATAGAAAGGGGAAATGTCTGATTCATTGGGCAATGGATTCAAGAAGAGGTTATAACAAACTTATAAATGGATATGGGATATCATAGGGAAAATCTAACTTGGCCGCAGGATCCTTTGGTTTTGGAATGAGATGGACATCAATGATTTGGAAAGAGAAGTTTAATTCTCAACAAAGGGAATTTGAAAACACAACTTGAACAATAAAGAGCTTTTTGATAGACAGGGCTAACCATGAATTCTACAAATCACACTTTAAGCAAATAATGACTTCAAAAAAACTTTTAAAATGAAATCTAAGATTCAGGGAACACCCTATTTCCTCAAAGATTTTATTTCAAATGACTTAGAAAACATAAAAGATTCACTGATAATTACGGTCATAGAAGAGGGAACACCTAAATACATCTATGATCATAACTATAAAGACCTTTAAGCCAATTGTTTAAGCAAGGACAAAGGGCAAGATCAGAACAAAACTTCTTGGCTCACTGTAAATAAAGAACTTCAAAGGGAGACTTCAATAACAGTTTTTAAGTGGTAGGAGACAAGCAGGGAGAACCATAAATCATGCTGAAACCGAATATTCGAACTATTAAGGAAATAAACAAGCATGAAGACTAAAGAGAGAGATTAAAGACTCTAAAATACTTCAGCAGAAGAAAACATGAAACAGTGAAGGATGAATAGGTCTAAGGTGCTTCCAGGAGTCATTTCTTAGCCTAAAACTTTCAACCTACTGTAGTAAGAAATCATGGAACAGAATGGAAACAGGAGAAAACATTAAACAGTTCAGAATACTTCACCAATAGCCAAGCTCAGGGATCTAATGATAGAGCCTTCTCAAGAACAGGCATGTCACAACACCATCAAGCTTCCAAGACTTCAATTTCTTCTTCAACTTCAACAGACTATGTATTATTTCAGAGAGTTTCAGTATTACAACTAGTGATCAACCAACAACCAACCAACAACTTCTCATCTTATACAGAAGTATTTATAGAAGAATGAGGAGGTGAGATCTGTTAAAATATCTCCAGGGTCAATTAATACAGACTTAGTGGCTTCTCGGCCTTTGAGGGGCTCGATGAAGAAGTTTACAGGTGTTCGTTTGTATTAATGTTTTACAATTAAGACTAAAGCTCAGCGGGAGCTTTGTTGACTTTTAAGGCTCTGTGTCATGAATGAAATAAATCTACTGATATTTTACATTAAATTCATTTGTAAAAATTAATTCTTCGGCTACGTTGAGGCAAATATCTCATTGATAAATAACTTCGGCCTCTGTTTGAATGCTTTGAGGCACAGGTAGCACTGTGGTAGCTGAGAGGAATCAATTTGCCTCAGATGTGGCAGTGGAGGCTTTTCTGTCTGATAAACACTTATGATTTTCTTTAATTTTGTTTTAATTTTGGAGGATTAGGCTTTTGATAATCAATCTTACCCGTAATCCCCAAATTATCTTCAATCCTTCTATTCTGTTGTGTTCTTTCTTCGACACTGACACTCTTTTGATTTACTTAATGGACAGTGTCTTGTTGATGTGTAGGGCCACACAGGGCTCATATGGCATCAATGCCCATGGAGCATTGATGAGACATGGAATTTGAACCCGTTAATAGCTTCCCTTTGATGAATCAAAGGCACGGGAATCGTCATTCCCAGCCCTTGGCTTTTCTTTCAATATAATGGAAAACCATTAATCCTGTAAAACACACAAAATATTAAGAAATCCTGCGTTGTGGGTAAACCGCTTCAGAGGGTGTGGGGAGAGAGCATGGCCATTGGATGGCATCATCTAACGGTGGAGATCGGCTAAGAGAAGGTCAAAGAAGAGCGGAGGAAGAAAACATGTCAGAACCGTCGATCACGCAGAGATCGACGGTTGGGAATACGCGTTAAAATCCTCTTGGTGGAAGGCGGAGGGCGATGAAACCATGAGGAAAGATCTGGGTTGTTGATCTGCAGAGATCAACAGCAGGCACTGCGCGCGATAAATCATAATAGAAATGGGGAAGGTGGTTTCGAGAGGAAAAACCACTTTTTTCGCGTGAGAAAAGGGCGAGGAAGCGGTTTTAACTTTTGGAACGCGATATGCGTCCGAAGGCGACACGTGGATTTCCAAAACCGCCTACATCGTGTAATTTTTAAGAATTATCAGTCATGCTTAAAGTTTTGCGACTTACGATGTGGGCCGTTAGATCTGGGGCCTTAGATCTAACGATGGAGAGCAAGCGCGATTTGAACAAGATGCGCAGGCGGAAGCAAAGGGGGTGGTTTCAATCTGGGCCGTTGGATCAAACAGATCAATGGTCAATATTAAATCTGGGGCTAACATGAAAAAGTATACAGGCGGAGGAAGGATGAAGGAGGACCGTTGATCTGCAAAGATCAACGGTTGTAATTAGCCAAAAAACATTATGAGCGGGGCTGCATAAATTTAACCAAAGGCGAGAAATGCGATCTGGACCGTCTGATCTAGACACATGGACGATCCAGATGCAATTGGAGGCATTCAATCGGCGGGGAAAGAAAATGCACAGCGCTGAAAACTTGCGATGCGATTTTGCGCGAGCCATTTGATCAGCTCAAGATCAACGGTCGGGATTGTTCAACTTACGCACTGGCGAAAAACCCTTATAATATATGAAAACCCAAAACTTTAATTAAAAACAAAGGTTTTATGTTGTGGGCAGGGTTATATAAAAAATGGATAGGCGCTCGACTGCAGGGCCTTGGTCTATATGGGATGATAATAGGCCCAGGGCATATACAATAAGGGGCCAATCACAATCGGAGCTTCGGGCTTGGGCTTTTCAATCTAACCATTCGATTTGTGCGATGCGATAAGCGCTGAAAATGACTTAGCACTTGGTCTTAGCACCATGGGCATGCGGTGGGGAAGTGGTTAGGACTTAGCCCAAAGGGCTTAAGTCTGTAATACAAAAAGGTGTATTTTTATGATTTTTTCATAGTTTTCAAAGGAATTTGAGGGTTTCGGTAAGGTTAAAAAGTGAGTTCTTAACCTTGTAAAAATGATTTTTATGAATGGAAGAAGGGGAATCATGAAAATTAGAAGGATTTTATGAGAATGAAAGGGGTAAAAAATGAGGTTAGTCTTGTGGTGGAGGGAAAGGAAAGATGGCCTTTGCAGCAGTATTTTCTCTTGGGAAACAGCAAGATTTCAGAGTATGAAATAGAAACAGCAGTGAAGATTTGGACAGAGGAGATGATGTCTTCAAGAGTCTTCAAGAGATAACACTTTTTAGCAATAAAATTTTGTTCCTTGAAGGCTCCGAAAATGTCTTAGCCACCATTTGATATGACAAATTTTATAGGTGGCTAACATCCACCATAGTTGGGGAACTCGAATTCTCTTCATGAACTAGCTATTTTAGGGTGATTGATCAGTTAACTAGATTATCATTAAGTTAGACTGTTGTCCCGTTGCACAACTGACCTTCCGCTAGTTCTATCAATAATTAGAAATGGTTTAACTGAATACAACAAAATAACTGACCTTGATTGCTACAAATTAGCAATCACACATGCTTAACTAAACTCCAAGCCATCTAAATCGAATTTACTAAGTTAATTGAGTGACAAAATCCATGTCACACAATTTTACTACCTCCAAGCTATATGTTGATGTGGAAATTCGAATTTTACTCAATTTAACCAAGGCAAAGTCAAATTGAGATTTCTTGCTACATTTTTTCAACACTCCCTCTTAGTAAGAAATGGATTATCAACCAACCCTATACTACACCTATGGAATTAAAAATTCCCCCTTGAAAATTAATTTTTCAAGATGTCAGCATCTTGTTCCACTGTCAGAATGTATTATAGTAACATTATCCTCCTCTCCACACAGTCCCATAAAGGATGATACCGAATAGCTATATGCTTGGATCGATCGTGAAATATTGGATTCTCATAGAGCTTAATGCAACTCTGATTATCACAATAGATCAATGTTGGTTCCATCATCTGACCAAACAATCCCACAAGTATATTTCTCATCCAGGTCACCTCACATGTTGCTTGACTTGTAGCCATGTATTTTCCTTCTGTCGAGATGAGCACCACAGATATTTGCTTCTTGTTGTACCAGGAAAATGTTGCAGACCCAGCACTAAAAATTTCACCTAATGTACTCTTCCAGTGATCTGAAATGATTGTATTATTTTGTTGTGCTAAGTGTCTTTCAGTTTTAAAAACATGTGCATAATTGCCTCTTTAGTTTGCATAAGGATTAAGGTTTTTTTTCCATGAACTGTAGATTATTTTTAGTGAATTAGAAGCATAAATAAAATTGAAAATCATTATAAAAAAGAGAAATAAGTCACCACATGAAATTTACACAGCAGGCATGATGAAGCAGTTCACCCCTCCTAGGCTACATTTGCTGGTCCAGCTCCCAATGGCCTGTCCATCTTTCATTATGCTCAAAATTTTTATATTACATGTAGTTAAAGTTCTCTACTGGTTTTTTTCTCTGCACCAATGGCTCTAGAATGCTCCAATTAGTCAAAAATTACTCTTTATTCCCTCAGAATGGGCAAAAATTGGGCCTCCTACACTTTTGCCCAGTTTCACCTAGGAAAGCTCCACTAAAAGTGGAGAACTCCACTTAACTGGAGGTAAAATTGGGCTTGGCCTCCAAAAATGGTGCGACCACTAACCTTTCCACTGAATTGACTACTGCATTAAAAGTTGCGGTTGGGTGGTGGCCACATGCACACCCCTAAACTATGGATTAACATAATCGTTGGGCGGAACTCTTGTTGCAACTGTACTTAAACAATTTGAACTGTGGTAATGTTGGCAGGTTAACATTTATCTATGCGGAGTTTGGTGTTGTTAAACCTTTCCATGTGACATGTTTATGGGGACTGTTGGCGAGTTGGGACCGTCGGTGGTTCCCAACCCCCGAATGCATTTTCAACAAATGTTAAATATAACCCTTCGCCCATAGATGTTAAGAACCAAAGCGTAGAGCGGGTGGTAAGATATTTGCGTGCCCAGCAGGAGATTTGGGAGTCGATTCCTATATACCCTCATAAAAAATTTGATATGTAGTTGCAGGGCAATGTGGCGACCTCAGGACTGGCCATGTGGCAGCTTCTAATTAGCTCATTCAAACCGTACCCCAATAGTACATTGACACTTGTCCTCCAATGACTGGTCCTGAGAAAGGAATATTTCGAGCAATATTCCTTTTTTCTTACTATACATTCCACTTTTTTGATTGTGCATCCCAGTCAAACCTGGTCAAACTGTCGTAATTTTACCTGTTTGGCATTTCAATCAGAACGCAATATCTTCCTCATACAACATCGGTTTTTTGAACCATTTGTGGCACCAGAATTAGGAAGAAGAGATATACGCAACCATCCTAGTTTCAACCTAATCCTATAATTTTGAATTTTGAGAAAAATTTATGAACTCCTGATCATTCCTCCCCATTGGGAAGCTTTTGGACCCCAAAAGACTTGATTACCTATTCAGTAGATGAGGGTACAGCTCCCTCACCTTTCTAACCTCCATCCATTTTTATTGCTTAGTTTAGTGCCTTTGATCCCAACTCGAAGGTAGTCAACACTTCCCCTCTTTGATGCTCTTGTCCTCCTGTCAAGAATTGTATCTTATTTTAGCTCCAGAAATTCTGGCGAGAAATCTTCAATAGAAGGTAGTTGAACATCACTTCCTTGATCATCGATTAAAGGTGGCTCATACAAGTATAAGTTTTCAACATTAACAACTAAATACATTTGCATAAGAAGGCAATTCAAGTTGGAATGCATTATTACCAACTTTCTTTATGATATTGAAAGGACCATAGAAAATTGGTTTTAGCTTTTTACCTTCCCTTTGCATCCTTTCTTTGCTAATGAGAAACCATACCTCATATCCCTTTTGAAACTTGTCATCAACTCGGTGTTTTTCATGCCTCTCTTTGTATTTGCTTTGACTTTTCTCAAGCTGTTCTTGAACTTGTTGATGTATAATCTGAATTTGGTCAATGAACTTTCAAGCCTTATCAATATCACTATGGTCATCAATTGCAACATCCTTCCCAAAGATGAAGTCTAATGGTGATTTTGGTAAATACCCAAATCATACTTCAAAAGGTGAGGTTTGTGTTGAAGAGCGCATTTCCCGATTTTAAGTGTGTTGAATATAATGCAATTTTTCATCCCACAACTTAGGATGTTTGTTGCAATATCCTCTCAATAGATGTGCAATTGTTCAATTCACCACTTCGGTTTGTCCATCTGTTTGTGGATGAAAAGCGGTACTCTTTTTCAACTTTGTGTCCATCATTCTCCATATATTTAACCAAAAATTCCCAATGAACCTGGAATCCCTCTCACTAACAATAGAAGTGGGCAATCCAAAATGAACCCAAACATTTTGAAAATAAAGTTCAGCAGTTTTTTTAGCAGTAATGGTTTCCTTACATGGCATAAGTATAAACATTTTACTGAATCCATCCACAACTACATAAAGACAATCATGTTGCTTTCTTAACATAGGTAGACCTCCAACAAAGTCCATGGAGACACTCTCCCATGGCCTTGATGGTACCGGTAGTGGCGTGTACAATCTATGCTTCCTATTACTAGGCTTACTTGTTGCACACATAGAACAACCTCTTATAAAACGTAACACGCTATCTATCATGTGAGGCCAATAACAATACCTCTATAGATGCACCTATGTTTTTCTTACCCCAAATTTTCAAGCAATAAGATAATAATGAGCTTCTCTCATGACACTTAGCCTCTCTCCTTGTGGAATACATAGCTTGCCCAAATGAAACAGCAAATTTTTATGCATGTGATAATCTTTTTCTTCAACTTGATTCCCTTCACTCAAAATAGCATACACATCTTGGAAATCAATGTTATGTGCATATTGTTCTATGTAACTCTCATGTACAAAAGAATCATTTTTGAGTAAAGTAGAAGCACTAATGATTGGTCTCGAAAGCATATCTGCAAGTTTATTGAATATACCATTTTTGTACCTTATAACCAAGTGAAAATGTTGAAGAAGTCCCATCCACCTGAAATGTCTTGATTGCTACAATTTTGTTTGTGATTGCAAGTACTGTAATGGTTGGTGATCGGTATGTACAATAGTCTCTTTACCCATCAAGTAGTGTTTCCACTTCTTGACACTTTGTACCAACGTAGATAGTTCTTTTTCATATGTAGGATAATTATTCACAGCACCATTAAAAGTTTCTGAGTGAAAGGTGATAGGCTTACCATGTTGCAAAAGTATTGCGCCCATGGCATAATCACTAGCATCGGTTTGTATCTCGAATGGTTGTCTCAAATTTGGCAATGCGAGGACTGGAGCTAAAATGATCTTGTCTTTTAAAGCTTCGAAAGCTTTTTTTTGTTTTCCTACCCATTGGAAGCCTTTCTTCACACTTTTCACTGCATGCATAGGAGTTGTGATGGAAGAAAAGTTAGCAGTAAACTTCCTCCAATATTGAGTTGCACCTAGGAAACTTCTTACCTCAGAAATTGTTTTGGGCGTGGGCCAATTCACAATGGCCTCCACTTTAGAAGGATCAATCCTCAATTCTCCTCCTCCTACAATATGTCCCAAATAGACCAAAGAAGTCTTTCCAAACTCACACTTTGACATCTTAAGAAACAATTTCTCTTTCTTCAAAATATCAACCACTCTATTCACATGCAAGACATGATCTTCTCTTGTTTTGCTGAAAATTAAAATGTCATCTAAGTACACAATAACAAAGTCATCAAGGAATGGTCACAAAACATTATCCATAACTCGCATGAAATTTTACGGTGCATTACATAAACCAAAAGGCATAACTAGCCACTCAAAGAGTCCTTGTTTGGTTTTGAAAGCAGTTTTCCATATATCACTTTCTGCAGTTCTTACTCGATGATATCCACTTCGTAAATCTAACTTAGTGAAAAACTTTTCTTCTTTCAATTGATCAAGAAAATCATCTATTCTTGGGAGTGGGTAATGATTTTTTATCGTAATCTTGTTCAAAGCTCGAAAATCTACACACATGCGCCAAGCCCCATCTTTCTTTGGTATCAAGACTATGAGTGAACCGCATGGCGAGGTTCTTGGCCTTATGATTCCCTTATCCAACATCTCTTTGATTTGCCTCTTTATTTCAGCATTCTCCATTATCAACATGTGATACATATCGATGTTTGGAAGAGGACAATCTTGCTACAACTGAATCTCGTGTTGAATTTCCCTTTTTGTAGGCAATCATGTTGGCTCCTGAAACATCTCATGATGTCCATTAACCACATCATATAATTCTGATTTCAACTTTGGATCACATCCTTCAAAATATTCAGAATTAATATCAACTTTAGGCTTAATCATAAGAAGAACAAAATTCTTACTTGAATTTACTAGCCTCTTTACCTGTCGAGCATTTACCAAAGCAACGTCTGTCTTCTTGTGATGTGCTCTAACAGTGAACTCATTTCCATATTTTAATAAATGATACGTGTTCTCATGGCGATGGAATATCGTTTTCCTATAATACAAGTAAGGACTCCCTAATACAATACTAGTTATGTCAAGAGGAACCACATCTAATTCAAATGTGTCAACAAAGCTTGTAGTGATTGCAAACCTCAATATACATTTCTTTGAAACCTGTAGATTTGCATCCTTAAAAATCCAACCCAATGGATATGGTTTTGGATGTGGTATGGTCTCAAGGTTAAGTTTCTTGACCAAATCTTCAGAGATTAATTTTCCTTGTGACCCACTGTCAAACAGTGTGTCAATCTTGGTATGCTTGGATATGGCCCTCACATGAAAAAATTATATTCTTTCTTCTTCATTTGGAGTATTTATGTGACAGTTTGATGTACTGGTACCGGGTTTAGTTTCAATTTCTTTTCCCTTCATGTTCTTCAATATCATGGTTGTAATTTTGGTTTCATCACCTGAATCAGATCCTAAATCATGTTGAGTTGTAGCAGTAGTTTTCTATTTCCCTTTGTCATTGGGTTTCTTTGGCCTAAATCCAGGATGTAATTTCCAACAATGATTTTCATCATGGCCTTCTTTTGAACAATGTTTACAAACCACTTTTTAGCCCTCTTTCTTAACAGATGCATTCATTTTTCTCTTACCTTTTGAGGTCTTTTCCTTGGCTTTACCCTTAAAAGGTTTCTTTCTACCCTCTTCATAAATGTTCTTCCCTCTAGTTTCTAGTTGTGTGGCCTGAACACAAACTTCATCTAGACTAGTGGGTTAAACATGAGAATAGTATGTTTTAGGTAGCTATGTAAGCCTCCTATGTAATTTAGCAAAGTATCTTGGCTTTGAAAATCCACCCCTAATAAGAGATATCTTCTCCTAAATTCTTGGGTGTATTCTTCCACATTTTGTCTCTTTAATTGCCTAAATTTCTGCCAATTCATGATGTCTTTCTGCATATGAGCTAATGGATAAAACTATTGTTTAATAGCAGTAATAAAATCTAACCATGATATAATAATATCACCATGTTTCTTGATTTCATCCCTTTTCTTGGCTTCCCACCAAAAAAGAGTTGCATCTTCCATTCTCAAAGAAGCTAATTGAATTTTTGTATCATCATCTTGAAGGTTTTGTGTTCTCAAATGGACCTCCATTTGTCTAATCCAAATATCAAGCTTTTTTGAATTGACTTCACCATTAAACATTGGCAATTCAAACTTAACATCAAGTTTTAAAAATGGATTTTTACCGGTGCTCTTGGACTTGTGTGGCTAATGTACTGAAGAATAAGTAGAGGATGATGATGATGAGGGTGAGGATGATGGCTCTCCATTGCCTCCATTTCCTCCATTTCCCTTCTTTGACTTGTCTTCATCATGTTGACCTCCTGAAGATCCTTGTCCTTCCTTTTGGAGTTTAGATCCTTCTCCTTCCAGTCTCTCATTCCTTTCTTTATAGAGGATTCTAACCATCTCAGTCATGTCAAGAAATGATTTCCTGAATACTCTTTCTTCCTCCTTAGGATCAACTTCTTCATGT
Organism: Pinus albicaulis; assembly: GCA_034641835.2. NCBI lineage: Eukaryota > Viridiplantae > Streptophyta > Pinopsida > Pinales > Pinaceae > Pinus > Pinus albicaulis. The sequence goes on along the minus strand of CM076581.1, from coordinate 543,423,141 downwards.
ATTTCTCCTTCCCCATGAGGAATGGTTAATGGAGCTTCTACTTCTTTAGGAGGTGAACTAGGTGGTGGAGATTGTGGCAACCTTGCTATCCTTTGCTTTGGCTCCTTTTGAGACCCTTATGCTTCCACCAATTTTCCTTCTCCTCTTTTGAGCTTGAGCCTTGTAAGCATCTAAAACTTGCAAACATTTAAACAATTATTTGCACTAAACAACACCAGAGAATAAAGTCTAGCTCTGATACCAACCTGATCTGAAATGGTTGTAATAGTTTTGTTGTGCTAAGTGTCTTTCAGCTTAAAAACATGCGCATAATTGCCTCTTTAGTTTGCATAAGGATTAAGGTGTTTGTCCATTAATTGTAGATTATTTTTAGTGAATTAGAAGCATAAATAACATTGAACAGTAGTGTAAAACAGATAAATAAGTCACCATATTAAATTTACACAGTAGGCATGATGAAGCAGTTCACCCCTCCTAGGCTACATCTATTGGTCCAGCTCCTAATGGCTTGTCCATCTTTCATTATGCTCAAAAATTTTGCTATTACATGTAGTTACAGTGATCTAATGGATTTTTCTCTACACCAATGGTTCCAGAATGCTCCAATTAGTAAAAAATGACTCTTCATTCCATCAGAATGGGTGAAAATTGGGCCTCCTACATTTTTGCCCAGTTTCACCTAGGAAATCTCCACTAAAAGTGGAGAACTCCACTTAATTGGAGTTAAAATTAGGCTTGGCTGCCAAAAATGGCACACCCGCTAACCATTCCGCTGAATTGACCGTTTCATTAAAAGTTGTGGTTGGGTGTTGGCCACATGCGCACCCCTAAACTGCGAACTAACGTAACCGTTGGGCAGAACTCTTTTTGCAACTGCAGTTGAACGAGTTGAACTGTGGTAATGCTGGCAGGTTAATGTTTATCCGTGCAGATTTTGGTGTTGTTAAACAGTTTCCATGTGACATGTTTATGGGGACCACTGGTGGGTTGGGACCATCGATGGTTCCCAACCCCAAAATGCATTTTCAACAAACGTTATATATAACCCTACGCCCATAAATGTTAAGAACCAAAACGTAGAGTGGGTGGTAAGATCTATGTGTTCCCAATGGGAGGTCTGGGGTTCAATTCCTGCAGACCCTTATAAAAAATTTAATATGCGGTTGCAGGGCCACGTGGCAGCCTCAAGGTTAGCCATGCGACAGCTTCTAATTGGCTCATTCAAATTGTACCCCAATAGTACATTGACACTTGTCCTCCAACGATTGGTCCTGAGAAAGGAATATTTTGAGGAATATTCCTTTTTTGTTGACTGTACATTCCACTTTGCTGGTTGTGCATCCCAGTCAAACCTGGTCAAACTGTCACAATTTTACATGTTTGGCATTTCGATCAAAACGCAATATCTTCATCATACGACATCGGTTTTTTGAACTGTTAATGGCACCAGAATCAGGAAGACGAGATCTACGCAACCATCCTAGTTTCAACCCAATCTTGTAACTTTGAATTTTGAGAAAATTTTATGAAATCTTGATCATCCAGTCAAATGGAATCCCTACCCAATCTGCATATATGAAGCCATAGAGCTTCACTCCCTTTATTTGTTTGTACCATAATCCATATTTGGTAGTTCCTCTGAGGTATTGTAAAACATGATTTTTTCCTTCCAATAAATTTTGGTTAGCCTAACCATAGCTTGGCTCAGTTAGTTGACTGCATAGCACATATTTGGCTGTGTGTTCAAAAGATACATCGGTGAACCCACCAATTTCTAGTAAATGGTAGCATAAACCTCTTCACCTGAAGTGGCTTCCTCATTCCTCCAATTGGTCGCTAGAGGTGTCTCCATGGGCTTACAAATCTCCATGAAAAATCGCTACAGTATCTCGATGGTATACTTGTCATGAGACACAAACAATTCCACATCACCTTTCCATAATTCCAACCAAGTAGTGCATGAGACACATGTCTTTCATATCAAATTCCCTTGCAATGTCCTCCTTGAAAGAGTTGATCATTTTCTCATCACCTGTCAATATTAAATCATCAACATATAAAAAATGATAAGAAATTTACCTTCTACCAAAATATGATTAAGGTTGCATCTCCTTCACTTTTGGTGAAGCCCAATCCAGTGAGATAATTGTTGATCTGAGTGTACCAAGATTGGGGTGCCTGTTTGAGACCATATAATACTCGTCTGAGTATGCATACATGAGACTCCCAATCAAATGTCTCAAAACATTTTGGTTTCTCTATGTACACTTCCTTCTCAATAACTTCATTGAGAAATGATGTTTTTACATCCATATACACAATAAGTGCAAGAACTTATCTAATGAATGAATACCTTGCTACGGGAGAAAATTTTTCCTCATAGTAAATTCCCTCAACTTGAGATAATCATTTGGCCACAAATCTGGCCTTATACTTAACCTTATGCTTAGCCTTGATAATTTATCTTGAACCAACAACTGATTTCTCTGCCACTCTTGGGACCACTTCCCAAAAAATTTATCCATGATGGATTCACATTATTCTGTCATTGCATCAACCCAAACTGATTTCTCAACTACTTCCTCAAAATGGGATGGCTCGGTCTCTACAAGCTCAGTTATTAGAGTCATGTAGTTAATGTACCTATCAGGTGACCTCCTTTGCCTGTGCAAAGTTGAAGGAGCTCCTACATTCTCCCTTGTATCTTGAATTAATATATCAACTTCCCTAGTTCTTTTTTTATCTTCTCTGGATGGTTTTTCTTGAGTGGTTGTCTCCACTCTACCTCCTCTTTGATCCTCCATTTTTGGCTACTCCACAACTCTCTGAGGTTCCTCATAAGGCTCCTTTGGACCTAAAAGCTCTTGTTCTAGTGGGATCTAAATCTCCCTCTCAAGAGATCATCATTTTTTTCTCCTCATCAAACTTTACATCCCTTCACACAACTATCATTCTGAGGTAAGGTAAGTACACCCAGTATTGTGTGGAATTTTGTTGTAACCCACAAAACTTCCAACTCTATTGTTAGCTCAAGTTTCTTCCTTGAATCTTTGGATACATGACAATAAACAGAGGCTCCAAAAATTATGAAATGAGACACGTCTGTATTTTTCCCTGAGAAATCCTCCTCTAGTGTAATCATACCAAGCATCCAATGAGGACTTTGGTTATCTAAGTAATCTACTATGTTACATGCCTCTGCCCACAAATGAAGTGGTGGGACTTGGTCATGTAGCATATATCTTGTGGCTCCCACAATGCTCTGGTTCTTCCTCTCAACTAACCCATTCCGTTGTGAGTTGTGGGGTGTTGTTAATTCTCTTTGAATGCATTATTTTGCATAGAAATATTTGAATTTATTTGAAACATAGTCACCTCCATTTTTACTATAGAGATCCTTCACCTTCTTGCCAGTCTCATTCTCAACTACTACCTTGAATTATACAAACTTTTAGAATGTATCATCCTTCTTCTACATGAAGAAGATCCAAAAATATCTTGATAAATCATCAATAAAAATAACATAGTATTTATGTGTGGAAGTGGAGATTGTCGAGAAGGGTCCACAAACATCATAGTGTAATCTCCCCAACATTGCATGTGCTTTGGTGTCTCGATCATGGAATGTGATTTCACATAATTCCCCAAGGTACTACCCTTGCATACATCATGATTCTCAAGTGATCCTTTAGGGAGGCCAGTGGTTATTTTCTTCATAATTTTTAAGGGGCCATGATGCAAATTTCATAATCTCATATTCCAGAGCTCACCGACATCATGACTCTACACTTTCTCTACCTTTCTTCACATGAAACCTGATCAACTTCACCTATCCAGTGGCTATGTGTCTCGGAAAGGATTTACATTTGTTAAATATCACGTCATAACCACGGTCTTCCAAAACTGCTACAAAGATGAGGTTCTTCTTTATACTTGGAACAAACATGACATGTTTGAGGTGAAGAGGGGATCCTGACTCCCTCTTAAAGGTTACTATACCAACCCTGGTAGCACCGTACCTTATGTCGTCCCCAAGATGAATATGCATCTGGAAATTTTTCTCCTCCATGTCACTAAAAAACTCTCTACACCATGTCTAGTGGAACCAGGCACCCGAAAACAAGTACCAAACACTCCCCATCACAGTGATGGTCATGCATGCGATCAGGGTAAAGTTTGACTCAAACTGTGAAGCCAATGCTTCACCTGCTCCTCCTCCTGAGTTCTTCTTGCTAGACTTTTTGTGTGAAAACTTTGTAGCATAGTGTCTAAATTCATGACAATTGAAGCATTTTGTTTTGGACAAGTCCTTCTCCTTTCCCCCTTGGCTGGATTCTGGTTTGGTTTGATATTTCTTCCCTTTTCCCTTCTTTCCCTTACCAACCAATGAAAAATTTTCTTCATCCTCTAATTTGGATGAAGTTCCATCCTGGTTACTTCTCCTAAACTCTTCTTGAACCGAGTCGGGCCCCAGCCTTTCCCAATTCGATAAAATTTCCCTTCTATTCACCAAATCCTGGAAAGTGTACCAGAATTTTGGAAGGCCTATAAGATTTATTCTCACCAGGTCATCTTCGGCAATAGTCACACCAACCCCTCGAATCTCACCCTGAACTTGTGTAAATCTGGTGAGATACTATGGAATAATGTCATTCTTGTCCATCTTAATTTTTCGAAGTTTTTCTTTGAGGGCCAGTTTCCTATGGTCACTATTATTCTCGAATAGCTTTGTCAATTCCTTCCACATTGTGAAAGGAGTTTCTTTCCAATGGATATTTGAGACAATGTGATCTCGCACTCCCTTCAAGATAGTTCTCCTCTCCTTGGATACATCTTTCTTCGATTGGGCTAGGTTATGTGCATCAGTTGATCATGGTTTTTCAATGTATGTATTTACATATTCCAGCAATATGTTGTCATCAATTACCGCCTCCATGTGATCCTTCCATGTAATGAAATTTGAGTTTCCTTCCGAGGCATACTCTAATATCGGTCCATTTAAATTCATTCTCCCAACTCTGCATAAATCCTACTACAATGAAGCTACAAATTCAAACCTCCAGAGGAACAACTTTGAAATTCTAGTTCTAATGTGAATCCAGCTCTAAAACCATGTATAAATATGGTGATAGAATTGCAAGTGCTCAAGAAGTTTGATTTAAAATCAAGAGACACAATTCTACTCTATTTATCTACAAAATTTAATTCATGATTTAGAACAACATTCCCAAACATGCAATAAGAAAAACCACACATGTAAAAAAAAATTATAGGGGAACCCAACTAGAAAAAACCCCTCAAGCATATTTTATGATTTCTTGCTCGCTCTGAGCACAACCTACAAGTGAATAACCTATCTCTTTGCTCACTTAGAAGCCATGACCCAGACTTAGTCAGATTTTTCCTCATCTTGAGCTCATATTTCCTTGCAGAAGTCCTGAGGAATTAGCCCTGTATTATTTAGGAATTTCCCTCCAATTAACTGCACAATTCCCAAGGTTGATCATCTGGTTGCATGCAACACCTGTACACTCAAGAATAGTCTACCATCGATGTTACACTACCTTGGAATCTTCACCACAGCTAGGGAAATCGAATTCTCTACATGCACTAGCTATTTTAAGTTGATTGATCAGTTAACTAGATGATCACTAAATTAGACTATTGTACCACTGCACAACTTACCTTCCACTAGTTCTATCAATAGTTAGAACTAGTTTAACTGAATACAACTAGAAATATCCGACCTTGATTGCTACAAATTAGAAATCACACATGCTTAACTAAACTCCAAGCCCTCTAACTCAAATTTACTGAGTTAAATGAGTGACACAAGCCATGTCACATAGTTTAACTACCTCCAATTTTTCTGCTAATGTGCAACTTCGAATTTTACTCAATTTGACCAAAGAAAAGTCAAATTGAGCTTTATTGCTACATTTTTTCAACAAAAATATATTTGTAAGGTTTTATGTGTTTTATGAATATACCCCATCCTCTGCACATATTTCACTATGCACATATTCATAGCTCTATGCAATTGTTCCCCCACACAGCTAAATTTGTAAAAGTTTTAAAATGAAAAACAACTTAAAATTAAATAATAATAAATAGGCATACTAGAAGTACATGTCTTGTTTTCAGTGTCATGATACTAACCATAGAAACCCCCCCCCCCTCCACGTTCTCCCGCACATATTATGTCATCCACACAGATTCATAGCTCTATGCAGCTTCTCTCCTGCACAGCTAAATCTATAAAATAAAAAAAATGCAAAAGAGTTTCAAATTAATTTTGTATCTGCAACCATTCTCCCATACACACCCTGACCTCTAGAAATGCTTATGGATTCGCAATGTTTCATATCTCTGCATAACAGAGACTAATTTTTTAATATGTGTAATAAGGAGAAACAGTGTGCGGCATAAAGGATGTGCAGAGAAATTGTTTATGGTAGAATTTTACATTTGCAATAGTATAGCGTTTATGTGTTTTAATATATCTTAATTAGGTATATAATAGTATAGTTTAAGTATTAAGATATAGTGTCTTTATCTATCACGTTCAATACACTCAAAAATGACTTAGTTATTTGCGCTAAATGTTGCAAATCAAAAATTGCTTGCTATGCATGTTCAATAATTAATGTTTCTACCACATTAAGGATAAATGTTTTAATTAATCAATCTATATATTAGGAAAATTTGTATATATGTAATAGGAAAATGTAAAATATTATTACATTATGAATTAAAGTTTTTTGTTCAAAGTTAAATTAGTTGTGTGTCCATGAAATAAAATTCCTTTAGCACCCTCGTTCTCCCGTACATACTTCATCCTCCACCCATCCTTCATTCTGCATAGATTCACAGCCTTATGCAACTGCTCTCCCGCACAACTAGATCTATAAAATTTAAATTGAAAAGAGATTAAAATTGATTTGTCCCTACAAAATAAAGTTCCCTTTGCACCCATGTTCTCCCGCACATACCCCATCCTCCACACAGTAAAAGCTCCGCACAAGGAAGCTCCACACAACGAAACATAATAATATTTATTCAATATTTATTCATAGTTAAATTAATTGTGTCGATGAAATAAATTTTGGTGCACACCCCCATTCTCCTGCACATACCTTGTCCTCCGCACATCCTTCAGACAATAAAAAATTTTATTGTGCGGAGTACGAAAGAAGAATCAAAACTTTTAGTGTACAAAACGCAAACTAAAACATCCCCACCTTAATTAATTTGTGTATTAAGCAAATCTATACATATGTAAAAGATAAATGTGAGATTTTATTACATTACAAAATAAAATTGATGTTCACAGTTAAATTAATTACGCGTCCATAGAATAAATTTCCCTCTACACCCACGTTCTCCCACACATACCCCGTCCTCTGCACATTCTTCATTCCATACAGATTCATAGCTCTATGCATTTTCTATCCCACGGAGCTAAATCTGTAAAAATTTTGAATGGAAAATAGTTTAAAATTAATTTTTTCCCTACAGAATGAAGTTCCCTTTGCACCCCTGTAATCCCACAGATACCCCATCCTCTACATAGTAAGAGCTCCACACATGAAGTTCCCTTTGCACCCCTGTAATCTCGCACATACCCCATCCTCTACATAGTAAGAGCTCCACACAAGGAAAGGTTCGCACAATGAAACATAATAATATTAATTTGAAATTTTTTTCACAGTTAAATTAATGATATGTCGATGGAATAAAGTTCCCTTTGCACCCTCGTTCTCCCTCACATACCCATCCTTCACACATCCTTGATTTCGCATGGATTCATAGCTCTATGCAACTTCTCTCTCGCACAACTAAATATGTAAAAATTTTAAATGGAAAGGAGTTTGAAATGGATTTTTTCCTTGTGGAATAAGGTTCTCTCTAAACCCTTGTTCTCCTGCACATACCATGTTGTCTGCACATTAAAATCTTCGCATAAGGAAAAATAATAATATTAATTGGAGATTTGTTCAACACCCCCCCATCCCCCGTGCCTATGCAAAGGACCTACAACCACATCAATTACAACATCATTGGGAATATGAGTAACATAACAATGTCAATGTCAGTGTCAAAGCACTCACGAACTGAATGATCACTCATAAAATTAGTTGTTTTTAGTCTTAAAATGACTTGGCAGGGATTGACAAATATTGAAAATAAAACACCCTCGACCAGGGGAATTATCCCATTAGAGCTCTATCAACCAATTGAAAATTAGAAATAAGAATTGCAAAGATTTATTTTTTAATTTATGGGAAAATAGAAATATTAAACATTCTCATGAAACTTTGGTTAAAATTACAAAAACACAGCAAAATAATGCAAAATCGATGCACTTTGACCAAAAGACGAATTTTATACTCCTTGATGGAGTAAAGACTAATAAATTTAAAATTACAATAGACATTGGAAGATAAAAACAAAACTTCTAACCAATTCATGGTAACAAAGTTAGGTATTTTTTACTAATGAAACATAAATGGAAAATTTGGTAAAATAGGATGGCTTTACTTCCATATTATTCATTATATTTTCATAATGTTTAGATTGGAATTTAAGACTTTAATTTCAAAATGGTAGGAGTTAAAATGCTATTTATTCAAATTAATTTTAAATATTTCTAAAATCTATAAATTAATTTAAAATATTCAAATTCTAATTTAAGTAAAAACTCTCTTGATTATAATTATTTTTCATAACGAAAACAATAATTGTTTTTCATTTATTTTAACCACGCGAAAGAAAAGAATTTTTAATTTATTTTAATCAAACACATTATATTAAATTAATCTATTCTTACGTAGTAAGGTGTTCCTTGTCAGAACAACTCCCTGCTCATGCCGCCACTTGTGCGGTTGTGTATCATTGATATTGATTTTGGTATTAGATGATTAAAATATTCCTCCCATGCGTGCACAAGCCATTGATTTTGATATTAGATGATTTGAATATCGTCAACCATGGATTAAATATCTTGTGTTAACAAATTCCTCTAGAGGGCGTGGCTGAGAAGTTAGTAGGTGGGGTAGTTAGTAGCGAGCCTCTTCCTTGACGGCGTTGTTATTCAGAATTAATGCAAGCTTCTTGGCAGCAAAATGAGAAAGGGATGAAATAAATTAGAAGCCTTCTTCTCCACTGCATGTAGAGAAAGCGACGATCAATATTTTTTTGATGTTCTGCAGTCGTTGGAAGGAGAGGATAAGGTCAATGAGGAGGATATGATCGGCGATGTTCTGTGGGTCCTTATTTCCATTCTCTACTCATTGTATTTCACTTGAATTGAACATTAAGTGGATCCTTAGGCATCGAAATCATGATGTTTTTTTTTGGTAGTATTAGTAGGCACTAAGAAGTGTCCATCAATTTTCGCCTGTGGTTGTGTATTTTAGCTTACGAATGGTATATTTTCATACCTGTCCTTATAAAGAGCATATCGTCCTCACTCTTCCCTCATACTCACGACACCTTTTCTCCAGCATTTGATTATTTCTTGAAATGTCAATATTTTCAACTTAACGAAAGCCACTATTCTATTATATGCTTCTTTGTATGGTGTAACATAGAGACATGGTGCAGTGGTATAGTGTTAATGTGCACATTTTTACTATAACATTTATTTCCATACATTCAAGCACTTCAAGTTTCCACAAAAAATTTGAAATAACATCTACAGTAAAGAATTTTATAATTTAGTCACAAATTTTGTTCATTGTAGGTTGTGGATCCTACGTCGCAAGATGCACTCAATAGTTGTAATCACAAATGGAAAATTTATACTAGAGTTTTCTAATGATTCAACTATATCGCCTCATTTTTTTTTTTCAAAGCTTTCCATCTTGTGCTATGAATAAAAAAAGTTCGCTGCAAGGGGGTTTAAGCTTTTGAGCTATATAAAAAACCCTTTACATGATTTAGTTATTTATTGGAATATTATGGACATAAAAAGTAATTGTATTAATATAATGCTAACCATCTTTTAATTGGAAATCACCTTAATGAACATCTGAAATGGCAATATATATAGGGTAAGATTAGCTAGTAATTATATAACTTCCCACAAGTTATTAATATTAATTCTAATTTGATATTAATTATTTAATTAAATTATTGTTTCACACATAATTTATTAATCCTTATAAAACATAAATAATAGAATAATAAAAATATTAGTTGTCAAATTTTATTAATAATGGAAATAAATTGAGGATAAGATTTTGGAAGAGGATTTTATGATTTCGAAATTATTTGGTTATTATATTAATCTTTATTTTTTATTATTAACAAAATTGATAATTGGAGTGGTTTTGTATTCACATACATAATAAGTGTTTAAGATTAATTGCAATAGATTCATGCAATTTCATTATAAAATAAATATTTTTGTGTCTTTGTATGTTTATATTTATACTTTCTTCTCCTTCATAGAGTCAATCAAGATGACATTGTCATTTACCAAATTCTAGTGTCTCATGGAAGTGAAATGAAAATGACGAAGAAGAAAGTGATGGACCTACAACAACCAACACTGGTAAATGAAAACATGACCTGTGAAATTACTCCCTCTAACTGAATTACTCTCTCTAACTGAAATGACTAATATGGAGTGTGGTACACTTAAAATTGTGAATATTCACAATTATTAGAACCTTAATTGTTGCATTGATTGCATAAATGGTGTAAGAAAGTATTCACTTGTAGCACACTTAAAATTGTGATTCACTTGCAGAAAATTTTAAGATATTTAAAAGTTCATATGACACCAATCCTTCTCCATTAGACCTTGACATACAATAATGTAGAAATTAACCAAAGCCTTAATTGATGCATTGATTGCATAAATGGTGTAAGAAAGTATTCACTTGCAGCACACTTAAAATTGTGATTCGCTTGCATAAATGTTTAAGATATTTAAAAGTTCATAAGACACCAATCCTTCTCCATTAGACCTTGACAAACAATAATGTAGAAATTAACCAGGACCTTAACTGATGCATTGATTGCATAAATGGTGTAAGAAAGTACTCACTTGCAACACACTTAAAATTGTGATTCACTTGCAGAAAATTTTAAGATAAGAGCCTTAGAATTTGAAATTTCATATGACACCAATCCTTCTCCATTAGACCTTGACATACAATAATGTATAAATTAACAAATTATGTGTAGGTAGAATGTAAGGGACTGCAAGATTTTGATCAAGTGAGAGTTCAATATTGAATAAGGTAGAATGTAAGAGACTGCAAGATTTTGATCAAGTGAGAAAGTTCAATATTGAAAATGGACACAAATGACTAGGAGAGGAGAAATAAATATGCACCAATGTGGAAGGAAACAAGCTTTTTCGACTTTTTGGGAACAGAGTTTCACTTTTTGGGAATAGAGTCTGCTTTCTAAGGCATAAAAAGTTATTTTTCGTTTATTTATCACTTTGCGGGATTTTTCAAATTTTTTGGAAAAGAGTCTGCTTTCTGAGGCATAAAAGGCCTTTTTTTATTATTTATAGGCCCTTGTTTTATCAAATACATAGCCAAAACTCACACAATATCATGTTGTCAAATACATAGTCAAATCTCACATAATATCATGTTGAATAAAGGAAAGCTTGTGGCAACCGCTATAAGAGTTCACCTCAATGGTGTTTTAAAGTTGTTTTGTCAGCTAAAAGAATTATTTAATAAATGCTCAACAAAGATTCATTATTTAATAAATTCTCAACAAAAGATCCACTTCTCTCCTATCAAACGGTGTAACTAATTCATTCAATGGTAGATTTTGAATAATTATATTGAATTTATAATATATTTTATTAATTGTATAATTAAAAATAATTTTGGAACTAATATTAGTGATTTCATATAAATCTGTTGATTATAAAATAAAATTGAAAAAAAAATAGTGTTAATTATTTCATATGTATTGTGTGATAAGGTTTTATCTTCCAATATTACTTATTATCATGATAATTTCAAAATCTAATATCAAAATGATTTAATTTGGTTCAAATAATAATTTAAATATAATACTTACCAATCATTTAATTATTTTTATAAATTTTCTTGATATGTAACGACAATGAATTCAATTTAATATGATATATTCTTCATCAAAAATTGATAAAGTAATGAATGTAATCCTATGATTTTTTTCTTTTTTCTTCAATTTTTTATATAGTATGGGATATGACTCATGTGAGAAAATGTTTCACATAAATTTGGTAACTTTGTAATATAAAAAATTAAATAATGCTCATGTATAATGTAGAAGATATTTTTAATGATAAAATGTTAAGTATGTTTTTTATTTTTAAATTTTTTGTTTCTTTTGAATTTTTTTATATTGTAAGATATATGACTAAATGTAAATAAACTATAAATATGAAAGACTGCATAAACAATACAAGTTTAAAATAATTTGTGATGTTGATATTTAGTCATGATCACATACAAAGTTGGATTGTTTTTTCTGCATAAATAGATGATATATACAAGAAGTTATAATACAGATTATAATTTTGGACACCATGAGATGTGAACCATGTACTCTTGAGGGGGAAATGCAAAAGACTAAAATAGTTTTTTGTTAGTGTCCATCCAATTCAAAATGTTTCTTTACAATTTCAGAGATGATGTTCTTAGGAAACATTGGAGTATTGATGATAGAAATGCAAAGATGCACATGGAGTGATATTTTACCCAATACAAATCACACTATATTAGTATTCATCACAACACTTACTTATATATAGGACATAACACACTGACTTTGACACGTCTAGATTATGACTCCAACTCATCACATGGGAATCAACAACTTCTAGACTGACACCTGGGGACTCACAATGAAAACTACACATGAAATGGAAGCATTACTTCCAACACCCTCCCTTAATGTTTACATGGAAAACACATATTACAACAACAATATGATATCTTTCTGACAGGCCTTCATCAGCACTCACATCCACTCTGGAATCTTACAAACACTTCTCTTTCTTCACCACCACATATTTGAGTTGTCACTGTTGGCAATATGATGTAATGTGTTTTCCTTGATGGCAACCTACTTGATGAAGTTGTCCTTGATGGAAACCTACTTGATGAGTTTCCTATCATAAGCAACCTATGTGTTAAAGATGTAAGAATTAGATACCTACATATCAGTTCAGATGTGAAAAAGAAAAGAATTCCAGTAAGTACCAGAGAAATGATAAATATAATATGTCACAATGTATACACTACTTTTGTGAAGGCAACCCGCATATGGATGCAATGTATACGCTACTTTTTTGAAGGCAACCCGCGTATACATTCAGGGTTAGCATATACGCAGTTTTTATGAAGAGAAGTTGCGTATACATGCGGAAACGAATGCTCCAAGTCGCGTATGCCTTTTGCACTCTAAAATTATGATAACAAGGGGCATTACCATGGTATTAGCCCACAATATTGAGCATTTCATTGTCTATTTTATTCCGCCTAAGAATACCATCGGAAGTTGTGCGGTTTGGCTCATGGTATTGATAAATGCTAAAACTATATAAGGAGAAGAAGATCATAGTGAAAGAGTGTGCATGTGTCTAGGTATTGAATGGATACTTCACTCTGAATAATATCTGCATGGAATGGGTTACATTTTATTGATAGATCTGAATTAATAATGCACTTATGAATAAAATGATGGATTGGGATCTCTAGACCTGAAATGACTATGTATTTTCTAGATCTGTTTATGGAAAATTTAGATCTGTGATCTAGCAAACGTTTGCTGAAGTGAAGGGTAAAATCTAAGATGTTTATTTGTTCTAAAGAGTTGCGTAGCCCTGCAATGTTTGCAGATCTATACGCAGGTTCGTCGCAGCAAAAGCGCGTATATACGCGGGTTAGTTTCAGCAAAAGCGCGTATGGAATCTAAGGTCAATCCTGAAATAGTTGTAGATATATACGCAGGTTTATCTCTATGAAATCGCGTATATACGTGGGTTCAGTGAAGTAAAAGTGCGTATGGAATCTAAGGTTTTGCTGAAGTGTGCAAAAGGAAATCTCTGATCTATTTTGTTGTATTACTGTTGTCTATCAATGATGTCTTCATACAGATCTAAGTTGTTTGAATACTGATTATATTGTTAGTTTATTATGATTAAATATCAGTGGTTGGTTGGTTGATTGGTTAATGATTCAATAAATAAATTGAATAGGTTATAAGTTTCAGTTTGATGTATGTTCTTTGAGCTTAAATGTGTGGAGTGGGTCCAGTTTGAAAATCTGATGAAAAGAGGCCTACAAGGTGTGTTGTGTGGAAGCTGTTTGATCCAGTTTGAAAATCTGATGAAAAGAGGCCTAGAAGGTGTGTTGTGTGGAAGTTGTTGGATCCAGTATGAAAATTGATGAAACGTGGTCCATGGTGGTGCTGAGGATCGAAGCCTTCAGTGAGGGGGTTGTAGCTCCCTTCCAGTGGTAGTTGGTAAACGAAATCAGCGGGTAGTAGCTCCCTTCTAGGAGTGGCTGGTAAACGAGATCAGGGGGTTGAAGCTCCCTTCTAGTAGTAGCTGGATAACGAGATAAGGTTGCAGCCTTCCGCAAGTGGGTGCCTACATGTTGGTATGAGTCTGCGCCAGTACATGATTGTAAGCAGTTTTCTTTATAATAAATATTGAAGACAGAGACGACAGCAGCGGTGGTTTTCTCCCGAATTGGGTTTCCACCTTAAATCTTGGTGTTCATGTGTGTTTCTTATGTGTGATGATTTATTTTGTTCTTACTGCACATGCTTACTGCTTACTAAACATTTCATGAATGAATGATGCACTGATCTAAGTAAAGAATTATATGAATAATAAGATCTCTGGTAATACGCAAGTTTTCTTAAGGATATCTGCGTGTATACGCGAGTTGGGTTCATTAAAGTCGCGTATGGAATTTAGTAAGGAAAAAGTAAAAGTTTTGAGTAAGCTCTAAATACTGATTCAACCGCCCCCCCCCCCCTCTCAGTATTTTTCCCAACAGTCACTTGACCTCCATTTAAAACAGAATTTCCTCTAGCCATCATTGATGAACTTTGTACAATTGACACTTCTTGACTACCTCAATGAAGAGCCTAGATATTGAATATCTCTATGGATAGGCCTCCATCCTAGTAGTATGTGTTGAAATACATATTTCTAGTTATATAGGTAAGTTGTCTATGTACTGAGTTTATCCAATAGTCCATCATACAACTGACCTTTTTGACATATACACGTTCATCCATATTAAGAAAACATGTAACTAATGTTCTTGAAGCACTGAAGAACAACAAGACACATTAGCATATAACATGCTCAACATAACCAAGTCAATAATGTGTTCTCTCAGCACCGAAGAACGTCGAGAACCATTAACTTCAAAAACGTTTTT
This sequence comes from Pinus albicaulis, assembly GCA_034641835.2. NCBI lineage: Eukaryota > Viridiplantae > Streptophyta > Pinopsida > Pinales > Pinaceae > Pinus > Pinus albicaulis. The sequence continues at coordinate 543,407,719 of CM076581.1, read as the reverse complement.
ATGTTCATTAACTAGTATGCATTATAAAAAATTGCAAATAAAAACATGAATATAACTACCACTCAACATCACAATTTGTTTTTTAATTTAAATAATAAAACCACACCACTTCAAAGCATATCTTGGAATAACGCAGTTATGATTAGCATCATATCATTCCTCATCACTGAATTCATAGCCCTGGAAAACAAAAATGGGGGCGTAGAGCATAAAGCCAAGTGTGAATGTTGAAGTAGTGAACAGAATATAATTAGGGAGATTGAACTTTGCAGTGACCTATAAAGTTTAAGTCAGCGTGGAATCTGTGATAATGGCCAAACTTGGAGGCCGAGATGCTGAAAATTTGAGAAGACCAGTGATGAGAAGTTATTTCAGGGCTTCCATGGAGCGTCCAATGGCTTTCCACTATGCAAAAAATGGATCTTCGTCATTGTTTCTCCCCTCTTATCTGATAGAAATGTATACACACAATATTTTCAAACTTGAGCATCTCAAACATTTAACCCTGCCAGATTTATAACATAGTCGAACCATAATTTGACAATGTTGACCCTTTATCCCACCAGCCACAATTAGTAAATCTGTTACATACATAATATTTATGTTGGGTTGGACATCTCTTGAAATGTTTTAAGCGCCTATTGGAGGTTGTTTTGAGAAGAACCCCCTTCTGTAACTGCTTTTATCTCAAGCTCCACTAAATCAGCAGCCTTCTTCCTTAGTTCAAGCCCCTCTTCTAAGTTCATGATAAAATTCACCTCTCTGATTACTTCTTCTACATTCACAATACCATCTTCCCCCTTGTTTAATTAGCACTCTCACCTTGGAAATATCTACCACAAGCCTTGTGTTCATCATTTGATCCCCGAAAATAGGCCAAACAATGATTGGAACTCCGCAAGACATGCTCTTCACCACCAAGTTCCAAACACAGTGGCTCACAAACACACCGACTGCATCGTGTGAGAGAATGAGTACATGAGGAACCCACGAAGAGACCACCATTCCTATGTTTCCCAAGCATGACTTGAAGCCCGGTAGAAGAACCATCGAGTGAATGAATCTTTCATTGGCCACATAGGCATATTTTAACCTCATTATCCAAAAACACGTGCATAGACACCATTGAATCTGCTTCGTTCTAGAATATGACATGATGCATACATCAGCATCCGCATGGGAATTTCAGCAATTTAGCCTGCAGTTTTTCAATACACATAGGTCCAGAAGTTCCGTTGAACACTCGCGTGGATTTCACACAGTAAACACACACACAATAACACTGCAATAGATGAAAAATAAACCCTCATAGACCCCTAAATTAATTATTTACACAAGATCACTAATCATAAATTTCACATCTTCTTGGCCCTCCCTTGGGGAGTGAAGCTAAACTTAGCTCTGATACCATAATAGAAAAAGAAATATCCACAAGGAGCGAGATTTTACATAACAAAAATCACACTATATTATTATTCATCGCAACAATTACATATATATAGGACATAACACATTGACTTCGACACATCTATATTATGACTCCAACTCATCACATAGGAATCAACTTTTTCTTGATACATACATATATTAGAAATTTTGGTGTGTTGAAAAGAGGAATCAATATGATGTTCTCAGGAAACACTGGAGATATTGATGATGGAAATATAAAGATGCACACAGAATGATATTTTACACAATATAAATCACACTATATTATTATTCATCACAACAATTACATATATATATGACATAACACACTGACTTTGACACATCTTGATTATGAATCCATCTCATCACATAGGAATCAACGGATTCTAGACTAACACCTAGGGACTCACAATGACAACTACACATGACATGGAAGCATTACTTGCAACAATTGAACGTCATCAACTGCATTGCACTAGAGTTTCCCATCAAAGTTGTATATTTTACACCAAAAGTTATGAATAATTCAGAGTTGATGTCTAGTTCATTTTCATCTAATACGTGATGATATCTAAAATTTGTAAGGTTGTGATGAAAATCTAGATTTGGAAAGATAGGCATCATATTGTTCATTAATTAATATTATTTTATTTAGCTTATCTAATGTCATCTACTACCTGTATTTTTTTTAAATTTATCAAATAATTTTTATATGAACTTGAAAGACCATCTTTGAAGATTAAGAGGCAATCTAAGGTTATAGAATATGTCAATTTGGCATAATGTAAGTGAGCTATTTTATCTTCTAGCTTTGAATGTCATTTTGTTTACTAATTTTTATCTTCAATTATTTTTAATATGTCATGATTATTCTCAAATTTATGCCTTACAGTGTTTCCTTTGCAAAATCTCGTGCAATTTCTAGTTATGAAAATTCATACTGAATTGAAAAAATAAAAAAGATGTGTTTGACTTAACATATATATATATATATATATATATATATATATATATATATATATATATATATATATATATATATATATATATATGTTAACTTATTTATTTTTATAAAATAGATCATTTATTTTTCTTTTTTATTTGAAATATATATGTGTGTGTGTGTTATGATGAGCCTTGATATGCCTAACCATTTTTCTAATAACTTGATTTACTTTCATGGGCTAGCAAGTCTAGAAACAAAATGAAATTTACCAAAAAAAGATGACCTTAAATATGATGTAGGAGCATCTAACTCGGAGTAGACAAAAAGACAGTTCTTTTATCTCACGGTTACACTTGTTTACGGACAGGTTATTGGACCTGTGAATTGTTTTTTTTTTTTTTTTTTTTTGATTATTTAGAAAAAAGGACATTAGGATTAGGGAAGTTAATTGATTCTGTAAAATTATTTAAACGTTATTTTTTCTTTTAATCCAGAAATGTAGTTGAAATAGAACGGTTGTTAGTTTCAACCGAAAAAAAAAAAAAAAACTATTACCTACAGTAGTATATAAGGAAGGGAAGAACATGATGTAAGGTTCGATTCTTTTCCATCATTAAAAGAGAAGATTTAACAATACAAAGAGAGAATTTTTATTTCAGGAACCATATGTTGTATTAGAAGAATACTGTAACCATTTACTACTGAATTTGTTCCACTGTTTCATTACATTTGTTATATACAATCACGTGCATTTAATTTACAAACTGAAACAAGAATGAGAAAGGAGAACTGAACGCGGGTGCTGGTAGCAGACAAACAAGAATGTAGATCGAAGGTCTTACAGTGCAGGGCACAACTAATAACTAGAAATCCGAATTTACAGAATTTGGACAAACTCATACGAATGCAATTATACTTCTGGTCCCAGGTATAATAAATATTGTTTCTTTTCCAAATAGATTGAAGATTTCATAAAACGTTTCAATTCACTGTTTAACGATTATAAAAGTTACTATTGAGAAAGTCCTGTGGGACTAAAAAATAACGATTAAAATATACATTCGACGCAAAAAAAGGATGGGTTACAGGGTTAGGGTTTTGAGACCCAAAACCTACAGCCAAAAACAAAACCTATAGCGAAACCTATAGCAAGTCCATCGATAAGCAAACGAGAGTGGCTGGGTAAAATAACTCCACAAGCCCAGATATTACAAACAGAGAAGAACTCGAGAAATTTCAACATCTCCATGGACTACAACAGGAAGCCGAGAACCCAATACAGTTTTTTTTACAAGACCCAGAAGTTAACTCAGAGATAATAAAAAAAAATGGAATCGACCTACCCATCTCAAGTTGGGGGTTGGCAAACGTTTGAACCGGAGGTTGGAGTGTGTGGAACCTGGATGCCTGCAAGAAGAATAGACAGAGGACATCAATGTCGTTTTTTTTACCAGATACACAAAAAAAATTGACTTTCAGAATAATACAGACAATAAGGGTTGAAATATTATTACCTGGGAAAAGGAACGAAACAGAAACGAAAGCATCAGTTGAATACCCCGAAGCCTTCTCACAAGGAGCCGATGCGTAAGAGTTGAGAAGAAAACATAGATAAGTTTAAATCAGAGAAGGAAAGCTTACCTTTCGTGCTGAGTTGAAGTGTGACAAGCCGAAAGCAACCCACGGGGAAACAAACGACCTGTGAACACAAGTGAAGGTCAATTACTAACTGTATTGGCATAAGGACGAAGCATAACACCAAAGTGAGCTAGAAAATGAGCGGCGGAGACAAACAAGCGTCGCAAATGAAGACCAAAAGTGTCGAAAGTGCACCAAATACCATTGGAGAAGCATCCATAAGCTACCACAGTCCCAAGACAAAGGAAGCCGGACAGGATACCGATTTTGTGGAGTAAAAGCTAGTATGAAACCCTCACAGTGACAAGCGGAGCCAAAAACCCTCACCAAAGAGCAGGAGCTGTGAAAATGAATGCCAGTAGACGAGTATAGGGTTGCAACCGTGTGGGAAGGGTTAATTTCGAGGAACGCAGATAGGTGTCAGACCACCGACCCACAGTACAGGCTAATCAACTGGGATTTAATTACAAATTGAAATCAACAGCTACCAAATCATAAGGAGCGTATCCAACACAAAGAACGAGAAGCCACATTGATTCATCAGTAATGATATAACATTTAATAAAATGTAATTATATCCATTTTGTAATGTTTGACAAGCGTAAGTCAATCAATAAAATTATATAATTGCCAGATTTCTTTTAGTTACTATAAGCGCAGTTTGGGCTTGAGGGTTGGGCCCCATCAAAATACAATGTTGGTTCTATACCAACCTTAATGGAAATCATTGAGGAATCCCCAAATGAGAGAGAAGAGATAAAGAGTCCCAATCCATTTTCTCACATTGTTTGTCAATAATGATTTTCTCTCCCAAATAACTCTAGTAAAAAAAAGGACAATAGTTATGAAGCACCTATGACTCAAGCGTCATCCATCTAGGATTTTCACTTCGACCTTGAGTTTGACATCATGGTCAGCATGTGGATCAATCATGTCATATCGCTTGGAAACTCCTTTAATAAAATGCCACTTGTGGAAGCTTCAATACACATGGGCCATTAGGGAAGCCAACTCTTTCACAATCTAATTTACATCCTTACTTCAAGATTTCACTACCTCTTCCATTAATATTGCCTAAGGTATTTTAGAAAAATATAAATTCCATCTCGCATTAGGTCCCTATATGTCTCACTTTTCTGGCTCGACTTCATGAGAAATACATTCAGGAAATCTAAAGATATAAATTGAGCAAAAATTGTAGTTAACAAAAATTCCACTACACCACTCCTTCAAGCTACAAGAGAAAACAAAGGAGGCTACTCAATATTGAATAAGTAAACCTTTGTCATTGTTTCCAATACAAAAGCTTGTATTAGAGTGTGTGACCCCTACCCAACACAATAAGTAGCTCAAGCCTCTAGCCTCTATGCAAGGAGAGATAATCCCATTATTATCACCTATAAAGAGAGTTAATCCCTTAACTACCACATGTTTCCACCCCATGTGAAGGCATTGTGTGCATATAGAAATGGCATACCTCCTAACTATAAGATCCCTAACATATAAGGAAATTAATAATGTTTTCAAAATAAATAATAACATAGCATAAATACATTTTGAACTCTTTTAATGCTCATCATAGGAAAGGTTACTATTGGCTTGAGGGTTCCTGAGCCAGGTTCGGAGTTAAGGTTAACCAACAAAACCCTCTTACTACTGGCCCTTTCGGTAGTGACCTACTTGCACAGGTCAAAGTCTCACCCGAAGCAGTATGGGGGGGGTGTTGGAACCAGGTTTCCGCACCCTAAGAGAGAATTAAATGATGTGGGTGTCTTCAGATCGATAACAACAGTGGTCTGACCTACGCAAAAAAAACCATAACAAAGCAGATCTAGGTCATTTTCCGTAGGTTACCTTGTGCGCACAAAGGTAAAGGTCTCGCAATCCCTTAATACATAACATTCAGGCTTGAGAGTAATATATCTATTCATTCGACGTCCATATAAAGCAAAAGACAGTTATGCAATCGATCCAACACAGATAATGCATTAAATGGAAATAATACACAGAAATTGATCATAAAGAAGAAATCAGATGCATTTGATACTCAGAACCACCCCAAAACATTCCTTTATTCATTCACAGTTCATAACATTCTTACAATACTTTAGCTCTACTCATGCACACAGCCAGCGGGGTCCGCACAGAGCAAGACTAAGGTCTCCATTCACATAGCCAGGAGGAACCTTCTAAATCCAGAAAAGTTCGCTTTTCAACTCAGAACATCACATCAAAACTTATTTCAGGCTTCTCACTTGTCTATCTGACTCAATCTAGACTCCTATTTATAGCTTTAGCCTGCGCTCATCTAAGGTTTGCAAATTGTGTTTTGCAACCCCTAGTTCTACCCTTTTTCCTATTACAACTCATGAGGGACATTGACCCACCCCAAAGCCCCTTAAACAGTGCCTTAATTAACACACATGACTTAACTTACAAAAAATACTATAGTTTTATCCAAATTTGCAGTCCTAAGGGACCCCACTCCAACAGGCCCCCAACACAATATTATGACTTGTCCCGAGTCATAGAAATGTTGGGTTTTTCATCTTGATCTGCAACTCCTCGATGGCACCGAAGAAGGGTGCCAAGATGCCCATGCTCTGATCAGTTGCACTCTGCACTGTGTCCACAAGTTTCTGCAATGTCAACCTTTCTGCAGCTAGGTTTATGCTTTGATAGGTTTGGTTCAATTCTTAATGGCAGCATCCAAATCCTGCGACAGCTTCATCGCCTCATTGGCCCATGGCTTCATGTGCTCTGTCACAATATGTTTCTTTCATCGTAGCTCCTCTACTTCATCACGCTAGTGTTAGAAAATTATATATTATGGAGCAATGCAACACATAAAATATGTGGAAAAATACAAGCACACAAAACACATAAAACCAGAGAGACACAGATATACGTGGTTCACCCAGTTTGGGCTACGTCCACCCCGAACAGCCAGTCCTTCCTTTCTATTATCCGGCAAAAATGAAGAGACAAAACCTACAGCAGATCCGCTGTAATATCCTCTATTCTCTCTCACAGTCTCCCTCTCTATTTCTCGCTCCGAGAATACACATACCATGCACAGCCGCAATACAATGCCCTCATAAAAGCGAGGGGTTGCCTTCTAGGGCAAAAAAACCTAATCTAAACATAAATTCTACCGTCAGATCATTTGCCTAATGAACGGCCCAGATTGACTAGAAATTACTATACTTTTACAAGGCAATTTTACATCTGTTTTTAGCTTCGGGGGCGCTGCCCCCGAAAACCCCCGCTAGGGGGGGGCTCCGAAAAGCACTGCTGCCCCCCCTGGACCCCCCACGGCAGCGATTAATTACGGGCGGCGTTGCCGCCCCTTTTAAGGTACAGGGGTCCAACGCTATGATACAAAGTAAACAAGATAATCAGGCTCCACACCCAACAATCTCCCACTAGGAGACTGATTGTAGCAACTCCACCGCTACTTCATTTGCTGGACAATGACTCCTCTTTGGACCTGGTTGTTCCTCATCTTCATCGTCATCCTTGAAGACCAATTAAAACTGAGCACATTCTCAGTTTCTCCCTAGTTACAACTTTTGTTAGCATATCTACAGGATTCTGGCTAGTGTGTATCTTTTCTAGCTTCAACTCTCCATCTTCCAATACTGACCGTATGAAATGGTACTTGAGATGTATGTGTTTAGTCCTGGAATGAAATGCTGAGTTCTTTGCAAGATGAATAGCACTTTGGCTATCAATGTATAGTGTGCCCATATCATGCTTCTTACCCAATTCATCCATAAACCTTTGTAACCAAATCATTTCTTTACTAGCCTCTGTAGCAGCAACATACTCGGCTTCTGTTGTTGAAAGTGCAACAACACTTTGGATTTTGAAACCCAACTGACAGCTGTTCCACCTACAGTAAATACATATCCTGTAGTGCTCCTCCTGTTATCTCTGTCACCTGCCATATCTGCATCAACATATCCCTGTAGAGCAATGTTTGAACCACCAAAACATAATGCTTGATTTGTGGTACCTCTCAAATATCTGAGAATCCATTTTACTGCCATCCAATGTTATTTTCCTGGATTATTCATGTACCTGCTTACAACTCCCACTGCATGCGCAATATCAGGCCTTGTGCAGACCATTGCATACATTAAGCTTCCAACTGCTGATGCATATGTAACTTTAGACATATAATCCATGTCTTCTTGGGTCTTTGGGCACATCTCCTTACTAAGTTTGAAATGGCTAGCAAAAGGTGTACTAACTAGTTTTGCATTGTGCATATTAAATATTTTCAACACCTTTTCTATGTACTCATTCTGAGACAGTGTTAATTTACGATTTTTCTTGTCTCTAGTTATCCTCATACCAAGGATTTGTTTTGCAGCTCCCAAATCCTTCATTGCAAATGAATTTGCCAATTTTATTTTGAGCACATTTATTTCCTGCATGTTAGACCCTGCAACAAGCATGTCATCTACATACAATAACAATATAATATAGCTGCCATAATTTTTCTTTTTTAGATAAACACAATGATCAGAGTGACATCTATTATAACCTTGTTTATACATAAACTTGTCAAATTTTAGATACCATTGCCTTGGAGCCTATTTTAAGCCATACAAGCTCTTCTTTAACCTACACACCAATTTTTCTTTCCCTTTGACCTCATATCCTTCTGGTTGCTGCATGTATATCTCTTCCTCCAAATCTCCATGGAGAAATGTTGTCTTTACATCTAACTGTTCAAGATGTAAATCTTCCGCTGCTACAAGACTTAAGATAGTTCTGATTGAATTCATCGTAACAACAGGAGAAAATATTTCATCAAAATCAATACCTTTCTTCTGTGAAAACCCCTTCACCAAAAGTCTAGCTTTGTACCTCTATTTTCCTAAATCTTCTTCCTTCAGCCTGTAAACCCATTTATTATGCAATGCAGTTTTACCTGCAGGCAACCTGACTAAGTCCCAAGTCTAGTTATGCATTAAGGAGTCCATCTCTTCTTCCATGGCTATCTCCCACTTCTTCCTGCTTTCAACCTACATTGCTTCTTCATAACATTCAGGTTCACCAGAATCAGTCAACAATAAATAATATAATGAAGGAGAGTATCATTCAGGGGGTCTACTTATCCTGGTAGATCTTCTAACACCACTTTCAGGTGTTTGAGGTGCCTGTTGCTATTGTGGTGGTTGTTGCTGCTGTGATTATTGATTATTATTATTTTCAGGCACCTTTACTTTTTCAGTTATCTCATCAAGAACCATGTATTCCTTGCTTTCTTTTTCTTATTTCTTTTCCTACAACTGATTCTTATACAAGACCTTTTCATTGAATATTACAACTCTGCTCCTAATGATTTTGTGATTTTCATAATCATATAAGCGATAACCAAAATCATTAGCACCATATCCAATAAAGGTACATTTCTTTGATTTTTCCTCAAGCTTTGTTTTGTTTTCTTTATTAATATGGACAAAGGCCTCACAACCAAAAGGCTTTAAAAAAGAGTAGTTTACCTTTTTACCTGTCCATGCTTCCTCTGGAATACCACCATCCAAGGAACTTGAAGGCCCTCTGTTTATTAGATAAACAACAGTATCTACAACATCTGCCCAAAATTGTAAAGGCAATCCTGCATGCAATCTCATGCATCTTGCACGCTCCATGATTGTTCTGTTCATCCTTTCTGACACACCATTTTCTTGTGGTGTTATTGGAACTGTCTTCTCTCTACGAATTCCATGCTCTGAATAGTACCTATCAAACTCTTTGCTGCAATACTCACCTCCATTGTCTGATCTGAGACACTTCAACTTCTTTCCTATCTCAATCTCAACCAACGCTTTCCATTTCTTGAAAGTATCAAATACATCAGATTTATTCTGAATACAATAAATCCATTTTTTTCTAGTTGCATCATCAATAAAAGTAACATAATAACGAGAGCCACTGAGAGATGATACCTGAGCAGGTCCCCATACATCTGTATGCACAAGCTCCAATTTTTCGCTCTTCTTTTCTTTCCCAACTCTGAGAAATCTGACTCTCTTTTGTTTTCCATAAATGAAATTCTCACATAAATCCAAATCAACATTCTTCAATCCTGGCAACAAATTTCTTGAGTGAAGAATCTTCATTCCCTTCTCACTCATGTGTCCGAGCCTATGATTCCATAATGTTGCATCTGCTCCTTTGGAAGTTAAAGCATTAACAGAGTTAGAAATACCATTGCATAAATACAATGTACCAACCTTTTCACCTTTTTCTATTACCAACGCTCCTTTGGTGACCTTCCAAGTTTTATCTGTGAAAGTTGTCACACAACCTTCACCGCCTAACTGCCCTGTTGAAATCAGATTTTTCTTCAGATCTGGAACATGCCTTACCTCCTTTAGTGGCCATTGGTTTCCATTCTGTTGTTTTACAAGAACTTTACCCATTCCAACAATTTTACAGGGTTTATCATCACCCAAACGAACTTGTCCAAAATCTCCTTGAACATAGTCATGAAAATATTTCTTATCGGGTGTGGCATGGAATGAAGCCCCTGAATCTACAACCCAAGAATCAGTAACATTTTCAAAAGAAAGAATCAAAGCATCTTGTAACACATCACCTGTCACATTTGCTTCGTGATTGTTTTCTTGCTGTGTGTCTCCTTCTTTTCCCTTCCGAGATCTACAGTCTTTCTTTAGGTGTCCTTTCTTTCCGCAATTCCAGCACACTATCCCTGATCTAGACTTGGATCTGCCTTTCCTTGATTTACTACGATATCCTGAGCTCTTTCCTCTTTCCATTCTTCTTCCCCTAGACTCTGCACTCAAAGCATTACCTGATGTCTCACCGGAGCTTTTCCGTCGCATTTCCTCGCTAAGGATAGCACCAACAACATCATCAAACTTTAAAGTACTAGATCCAGAGACAGAGTTACTAATAGCCATTACTAAACCATTCCAACTCTCTGGCAATGAGCACAAGAATAACAGAGCTCTAACTTCATCATCAAAGTTTACCCCTACATAACTTAACTGACTGGTAACTGTATTAAAATCATTTAAATGGTCTGCAACAGATCCACCTTCCGACATCTTCATATTAAATAGTCATTTCATAAGAAATACCTTGTTTGAGGCCGAGGGTTTTTCATATAGTTTCGCCAACGTATGCATCAAACCCTCTGTTGTTGTTTCCTTCGAAATATTGAAGGCGACTAACGCTGCAAGGCACAACCGTACTGTTCTGAGTGCCTTTCTATCAAGAATGTTCCATTCCGCGTCTGTCATGGCCGCTGGCTTCTTTGTTTTTCCGCTCAATGGTAGGTATAGATCTTTCTGATACAGATAATCTTCTATCTGCATCTTCCACAGCGGAAAGTTTTGGTCGTTAAATTTCTCGACCCTAAACTTACCATCGTCCGCCATTGCTCCCACTCGAACCAGGAACCCTTCTTTCCTACGAGTTTATCAGCCAAATATACCTTCGACTCTGATACCAGTATGTTAGAAAATTATATATTATGGAGCAATGCAACACATAAAATATGCAAAAATACAAGTGCACAAAACACATAAAAGTAGAGAGACACATATATATGTGGTTCACCCAGTTTGGGCTACGTCCACCCCAAAAAACCAGTCCTTCCTTTCTATTATCCGGCAAAAATTGAAGAGACAAAACCTACAGCAGATTCGCTGTAATATCCTCTGTTCTCTCTCATAGTCTCCCTATCTGTTGCTCACTCTGAGAATACACACATAATACACGGCCAGTAATACAATACCCTCATATATACAAGGGGGTTGCCTTCTAGGAAAAAAACCCTAATCTAAACATAACTTCTCACAGTCAGATCATTTGCCTAATGAATGGCCCAGATTGACTAGAAATTACTATACTTTTACAAGGCAATTTTACATCTGTTTTTAGCTTCGGGGGCGCTGCCCCCGAAAACCCCCACCAGGGGGGGGCTCCGAAAAGCGCTGTCGCCCCCCACTAGACCCCCCACGGCAGCGATTAATTACGAGCGGCGTTGCCACCCCTTTTAAGGTACAAGGGTCCAACGCTGTGATACAAAGTAAACAAGATAATCAAGCTCCACACCCAACAGCTAGATCTGGCTAGTTTGCAAGTGAGCCATGTGTTGAGCAAGGACAAAAGTAGGCAGGGTCTCCTGAAGGTCGTCGATTTCCTGCTCCTTGGCACACAATTCTTGTGAGATATTCCTGACCTATGGACCTATCTACAAAAATGTCCACAAGCCCATAGCTATTTCGAGTAGTGCGGTGCCTTTTTCAACTGTGGCATCAATATTCTCTAAAGCTTCCTTAACCAAGGTTGCCCGTTGTGCACGCACCTCAGGGACATTTTCTAGTTGTAGCTTGGCTTGCAATGTTGTGATATGTTGTTCGAACTCCGCCTTCACTGTCTACACCTCTGGCTGGGAGGCTTTTAGTGTTGTGACCAAACTCTCAAATTTTACTTGTGGCGCAAGGAAAGCAGGGATGACCACCTCTTATAGGTCACCACACAGTCTATCAATCAGATTCTCTTACTTTTCTCGTTGAGCTACAGTTGCCTATTGTGTTGTCTGAGCTTGGAGTGATTCTTAAGTCTTCGTTGCAACCTTCTATTCTGCGTCGCTTAGTTGCTAGTGCATGCGCGCCTCCCTGCATTGCATCTTGTTTGTGATTATATTTTAGATCGTGTGCAGCTTTCCGCTAGGTAGCATGGACAAGTCTATCCCAACCTCTTGGCAGGTATGCACCTATGTGCACAATTCCAGTCACTCTAGAGTGACTACTGCGCCCAGGAAGGGGCAAAACATGTTGTCCATTGTGCTAATGACCATGGTTGTAGGTTGTCTCTCTTGAATCAGCCTCACTTGATTCATGCTCACCTGGATGTTGTCGTTCTTTAATTATAATACCTGCAACCCTGACTGAAGTGCTTCTATCATAGCCTTGTAATGCTCTTCCATTGTTTTCCATCGATCTTCAAAGGCAGATGCGACTATGTCTTCTATTTTTTCAAGGTCCTACCCTATTAGCGTAACCTCATCGATCCCTCCAACTTTAGTGCCTTTCCTCTTTTTGCATGCACCCTCGAGGGTTGTTGCATCACGCTTCGATCCTCTTGGAGATTTTTCTCCAGTGCCATCCAGACCATTGAGGCCTCCAAGGTCCAAATCGGCTTTCTCCTTCAGGTTCTTGCTCTGTGTTTTTCTCTGCTTCCGTTTCGGGATCTTTTTCAACGTTCTTTTTTGCGCCCGTCTCTCCATATTTTTTGGTGCGCTGCTATGCTTGCTTTTCTTTTTCCCCTAGTTTTTTCTCCTTTCCAGATGTGGATGTTATGATGGGTTGGGTGGAGTCAAGCCCAAATTTCCACGTTGTTGGCCAGGTCGCAATGACCTAGTAAATCTCCGCCCCTGTCATAATAAATGGTAATTTGTACCAGATAGGGTCGTTGCATGCCCAAATCTACACAAGCTACATGGTGACCTGAAAATTTAAAATACTTCAATACTTCTCATATGTTGCTGGGGATAGTCTAGGTCGTGAATGCATTGTTGTTGCCAACACGCCTTCAAAGAGAACCCAAAAAAAATTATTTTCCTTCACTCTTTTTGGGTTGAAAAAATCCCACAGATTGGTGAAGCGCACCCCTTCACACACATCAGGCTCCACCTATGGGAGGACTACACCCTCTGGTATCTCCCACGCTATCAGCGCAATTAAAGCAATAACCAAGAGTAACATAATTTCTTTCCTTCATCTTGTGCCTTGTGCACGTTGTGCAGAAACTCTTGGTAGAGGTATTGTGACCAGTTGTAGCTGACCCCCTTCTCACATTGGCCCTCCAATGCAATTACATGTGCAGGGACTATCTTCAGGTGGCACTTATGCATCAATTTAAAGCCAAAGACTAAGCTTCCTAGGTGCATGCCTAGGTCCTCGATCTGCTGCACCAGGAGCCCCCTGGTGTCCTGCCCAATGTGGTAGTCCTTTTTCACCTTTGCAGCTACCTTCAACTCATTACTCTTCCCAAAAATAGCAATGGGATGGGGCATCTTCTTGGGAAATCCGGTGATCCAGTGGATCAATACAACGTCTATTGGAATTCATTTTTTAATCCACAGGCACCCCTCGTGCACTAATGCCAGCAGATGGTGCACACACACAGTGGTGATGGGGTACCTCTCGAAGTGAGGAATCTTTAGCAGATTGAGGTTCCCCGCATTGCTCAGTCCGCGCGCCCACGGCATAGGCTCGACCTTCACCACATCATCATATAGCACGCGCTCCATATAGTACTTAGGTTCTAGCTCAGGGAAATTTTCTTCATTCGCCAGGTCATAATCATTAAATTTGACAAGGGGGATCTTTCCAAACACATCTCCATTAACAGGGACAGCCTGCAGGATCAGCGACATCTAAAGGTAGTCCCGCACCACATCTACATCCTTCGGAATGTGCACATAGGTTCTGTGCAGCTTGACATTCTTTAATCACCATGGGATTAGTTCGATGAGCGCAGCCTCCTCAGTGGCCCTCATAGGTCTCTTTGTAGGATCACCGATAGGTGACCTATCCTTCGTTGCTTGGCCCGAAGATGTAATAGTTCTAGGGGAGGTCCAGGGCTTGGAGGATGACCCCTCTATCATCTTACCCTTTCCCTTAGCAGGCGTAGACACGACTTCTTGGACCTTTGGCATCACTTCATGAACATCATCCGACCCTGGCTTTGTAGACGTTGTGAGCGGCACATAGTGCTCTACTGATGGCGCACTTTCAAGATTAGTGGCCATCATTCTTGGGTGAAAGATAAATTTTGGGTTACTCACGTCTGATGTGGGGGTCTCTCGGCCATAAATACAGTGCTCAAAGACAAATTTACAGCGCAATTCACAGATAAGATTAGGACGTGATATACTCAAAAAGAAAAGGAACCAATTGTGACCCGCACCCTCCCTTTTATAGATGATTTTAGGTAAAAATGGTCGGATCTTCATTAAATGCATCTTACCCCCGTAAAAACGATCAAAAATATCATAATATCGGTTCATTAAATGCAGAAAACCTACTTCATCCAGCGGTAAATTCATTTTTCACCCAGTTTTACAGTTCCAATGGCTAGCTTCTGTTGCTGCGCACTACCTCTGCGCTCTTGCCACACATGTCTGCGCTTTTCCCCTATGCAGCGCGCAGACAAGTGGAGTCTCATTTTCCGGCCATATATTCATTTGGTAGGCAGAGGGTTGTCCCTATACGGCTTCAGTGGATCAAGTTTTTGTATCATTTATTTGTGCACGTCTATATGTGTGTATGTATTCAATACTTTTGTCACTTCCATTCCAAACTAAATCATAATGAGTACAGTGGAACATTTTAAGCTTATGTAAGTCACATAAAAAAATTAATAACCAAGGAGGAGGAGGAAGAATCATATGGCTGTGGGTGTGAAGGTTAGGCACCTCCTACGTGTTGATTTTAAATTAATTACCCATATACTATATTGAAAATTTTATAACTTTTTTATATACACTATAGATGATCAACACACCCTCTCTTCTACAACTATAGTTGCATCTAAATAAATATAATAACTATCACCTTATTATTTTAATTAATTCCCAATTTAAAATGCATCTCTATGCTTGGTTCAGTTATCCTTTACTCAACCATTAGAGGATATTAACATGTAACCTATAATGATTTCATACTTGTTTTGTGTATTACAATCCATATAAATATAATACATATATAGTAACTATTATAAATATATATTGTCTTCTTGAGGCAATTAAAAGGTTATGTTATTAAAAAAATTCTTCGCATTCTTTGGCTTTTTGTACCTATTTAATGGGATTCATTTTATTTTTATTGGGGATGATGCAATCACTTAGGTTTTGATTGAAAGTCTCTAAGTGAGAACTCATTTATCATCCCACTAGTTGTGTTATATATATCTATATATATATATATATATATATATATATAGAGAGAGAGAGAGAGAGTAATGGTATACATATTAATAACACAATTTACACTTTTCATTATTTTTTAAATTTAATGCTCTGTAACACCCTCATCCCACATTTACCCAAGCCAACCAGTCCATCGGGGTAAACATGTGATGAAGAGTTACTATGATATGATTTAACCTCCTATATTGTCTTAACAAAGTAGAATTGACAAAAAAAAACTTCCTGACCTTCCTTGAGTGTTACAGGACCCCCATGGGCTAAACCACCCTTCCAGTTGCATAAAACCTGAGTTAAATTTCCTTTTAACTGAGATGGACTCCCAGCCGCATGCATAAGCCTACATCCATGAGACAGTAGGTCACCTCCAGTCACATGCATAACCACTGCAAGGTGTGACTGCAATATTTTTCAGCTAGTTTTGTGCCTGAGATCGCGCAATTTGTGCCACCTTTTCAGGGCTAGACTCTAGGTCATAATGCATAACTTGATGAAACTTTCAGAAATGATAAATAACAAGATTAAAAGGCCTCTAATACAAAACGTGAACAAGGAAATGACCTAACAAGGCATAGCCATGTCAAACATTTCGTCAAACACATCATGAACATGTAATCTATAGGTCATATAAACACATTTCAGCATAGGAACTTCAAACTTATCTGAGAATTTTCAAGAAGATATGATGCCCTCTCATAATAGATGTAACATCATCTTTTAGGTCATGCATTCATTAACATTTCATTTACTAATCAAAACATGATTAGATCCATAACTCAAGTCTGTCATAAACCATGATTATAAAAATCATATAACCAACATATAAACAATGATAAAATAGCCATTATAATCACATAATAACAAACACATTTATACATAATACACAAGAGGAAAATAGCTATTATTAACATATGAAAAATTCAACCAGGTCAAGTATTTCCACGTACCACCCAACCATAGATTGGGTTGAACCAAATCTTTCTTTCAGCTAATCACCCTTGTGCCATATTCCAAGCATGAATGTGGGACTCACAAAAAAACCAAACAAGGCTACCTCAGGCTTTACGGTGTATCCCGCCATTACCGGTCAAGGGATTCCTAGGAACGAAATGCTCATCTATATAACAAGCTTTATCGTATATCCCACCAATACTCGTCAAGGGATCATTAGGCCATAACAAGCATGGATTCCTCTAGATCTCTCCACCTGAACCGTAAGAAATTTATACATCTCCACCCTTTACGATCTACCATGTATCCCTCCATTACGGTCAAGGGATTCCTAGGCACAACGAGGGTATTCACAACTAGGATTTACTATGTATATCGTCATTACTGGTCAAGGGATTCCTAGGCCTTGAGACCACCCCACTTAGTTTCGAAACCATCTGGAAATCCAACTCAACCAAGTAAGAGAACCTCATCACACCATGGCTATCTGAAAATGGAAAGGTAAGGCTGAGAACCATTCTCACACCTAGAAAAACCTATGCCAATGATAGGAAGAGAACCAAATACACACATGCATATACCATGTGTGCCAAAACTAGCAAGGAGATCATACATGCAACTCAATACCTACAAGTAATATCGTTGTAGCTGCTTGAACCAACTCTTCCTTGCTTGATCTTTGCTTTACTTTGCCTCCTTTTTCCTTCCTCTACTTTCCTTGCTCCAATGTTAGATTGCTCCAAATATGCTCTAAGTGTGCAAGAGTGTGAGATAGTAGAGAGAATAGAGAGAAAGCTCCAAAACTGAACTAACAAAAGGTTCACTAACTAAATCCTATGAATTGATCCTCGTAAGCCTTTTTATCAATGAGGCCTCTAATTTCTTCAATTTTCCATTATTTTCCTTCATTTTCCTCCTCACATGAAACATGTTACCTTTCACCTTCCTTTTCTCCTAATTTCCATTATTTTCATAAATGAAATGGCTCTTGCCTTTCCAAATCCTTTGTCATTTCCTTTTCCAATTTCCCTTAACCATAATAAACCAAATGAACACCCACACTAGGATGTTTTTCCAAACATTCATTTGGAATACATGTCCCATGATCTTGGTCTTATTTTTCTTTTATTGAATTTATTAAATGAACTTTTAACGTGGGTTTGTTACAAACCCCTCCCCCTTAGGGGAACATCGTCCTCGGTGTTCAATGACACCTATAACCAACAAATTGCTGAAAAAAAAAGCATACTACCCATGTACCTTTATAACATAGCTCGTTGCAGTATTTACAGTGACATCCTACTGAAAACAAGACAATCATACCATTTATTGAAGCTTTATAACACAACTCATTACGGTATTTACAATAACAACCACATATACACATTTTATCTAACCAACAAATAAAAGGATATGATGATTGCATTCACAACAAGGGAATCTATAGGCTCACACCTCCACCCTCAAAAGTAGTACTAGGATTCACCTCCTTCCTAGGAAGTCCAGAATCCACCCTGCCAAAATCAAATCTACATCCAATGTCCAGCACTAGAATCCCATGCTAATTGTCCAATCAGTGAATAGTTATCGGCTCATTGTTCCAGGGAACACTCCCAGTGTGCTTCATATTCCATCTAATAAATTTAATGACCAAAAAAAATCCATCCCCATCGTTCCATTCTCTGCTACACAATCCCTCAGGCGATCCGGCCACCCCCTTCCATGCAATCACTCACCTTCCAAGTTCCTTAACATCCCCTTTCCTAGGAGATCCATCCCATGGAAATGTTTCCTCACTTTGGAAGGTCCAAAACCAATGCATATCTCTTCCTCAAAACCATCATACCATATTGAGATTGCAACAAGATGATGAGCTTAGTGACAAGAGTCACCTTCACTAAGTGGGCCTGCAGGCTATTTTTGGCGCAAGTCTATTTTTAGACTATGTATATTTTTAGACATGTCGATCATATTCTATGAGTTGCAGGATATTTGTGGATGGTTGGTCAATTTTGAAAAATATATGGACTTCTATTTTTTATACATATTGGGCGGAATCTATTTTTAGATTTCCAGTCTAAAAATAGATATGTCGAATATTATTAGCTCTTAATAATATTTGGACTATAAACATTATCTTATTCTCTTGGAGAACTTCAGTTAAGTGCACAGATGTGGCACAGGAGATGACAGAAGGAATTACGCTATTCCTGAGGGTTAAGTGGAGCTATTTCATGGATACTTCAGTTAGAACTCATGTGACAGAGTTTGCTAGAGTTATTGAGGTAGTTGGTGGAGTTGTGTTCAGTTTAACTGAGTTAAACATAGTTGAGCTAGTTGTATCTAGTCTAACTGATTGATACAATAGTGAGAGTGGTGTGAATTTTATTAATTAATTCACTAATTAATAACTCATTAATCAACTAAAGAATACATCAGTTAACTACAGTGCATGGAAAGTTTCAGTGGAGACTAGTGAAGAGGTAGGTGAAAGAGCAGTGTTACTATCAGTTGTGACTATAGTGTTGCATGATCTACAACACACAGTGGTTGGAGATGCCAATGATGATTGTGTGAGAAAGGCTGGACTAATTCAAGTTCATTCAGATCCATTCTTCAATAGTGATTACGCAGTAGAGGCAGGCTAGCAGGTGGCAGAGATTCAAGCATGTGTTTTGCTAGATTGGACCTAATTAGTGTGTAGCAATTGGAGATTGTACTAAGAGCTTGTGAGGAGCTTTGTATAATGATTGTTACATGATCTCTATGACATATAATATACAGATAGTTGGGGTTTTTCATCTTTAAGCTTTCCCATAAAATATTGTGTTCATATGTGTGAATGTTTATGGTTTTAATGTGCGCATGCGATTGTTTTTATTTCCGCAATTAATGATCAATGGTAGAAGAGATTCTGTATTGTGCATGAAGTCAAATATTCTGTGTTCAGTAGAATCTCGGATGTATAACATATTATTTATATATAAATTTCTACATGGTATCGGAGCGATATTGATCATTGGAGCAATTACAAAACATTGAAGCGGTTGAGTTTTGTGCTGGTGGAATTCGAATTTGCAGCAGTGTTTTCTTGGTGTCAAAGTTGAGATGTCTTTCAACGGATTGCGATTGGATTATGCCCTTGAGGGCAGCTCGAATTATATTTCATGGAAGGATAGGATGGAGGTGGTGTTGGATGACAATGGGTTGAAGGATTTCATAGATGCAGAAATTCCAAAACCTGCTTCTAGCAATGCTGCCGCACTTAACGCATGGCAAAAGAAGACAGAAAAGTGTCGAAGGATTCTTTTGGAAGGGGTGAAGGATCACATAGTGTCAAACCTTCATGGTAAAGCCTCTCTATTCTTGATGTGGAAAGCTTTGACAGATTTATTCCAAAGCAAGAGAGACCAGAGGAAGTTGGCGCTCAAGGATAAACTCATGAGCATAAAAATGGAGAAAGGCGACAATATACCCAAGTACCTCACGAAGTTTGTCCAGTGCAAGGATGAGCTGGGAAGTGTGGGGGTTACTTTATATGACAAGGACTTGGTGAGCTTGGCTCTCCTTGGGCTCCCGAAGAGTTGGCATTCCTATCAGGACTCTGTCAATGGTCGGGAGAAATTGCCAGGATGGGAGCGACTTTGGTCGGATCTTGTGCAAGAGGAGATAAGGCGGAATACCAGGGACGGATTTTCATCAAAGAATTCAGATGAAGAAAATTGCGCTTCGGCTGCCAAAGCAAGGAATGGGAAGAGCAAGAAGAATGCTTCTTAATCTGGTGCGAAAGGCAAGAAGCAGGACATGTCCAAGGTGAAGTTCTTTCACTGTCACCAACACAGACATTACGCCACAAATTTTCCACAAAAGAAGAAAAATAAGTAGGCTGCTAGATCTGCAACTGGAGAGGCCTTAGCCTAACATTTTGAGCTGGATTTTTCATTGATCGCATGCTTGGTCTCAAGTGTGATGGGTTCAGTGTGGTTTCTTGACAGTGGTGCGTCTTTTCATATGACCGGAGACAAAGATTTGTTTATTAATCTGGATGAGAAAGATATTGGAGTGCGCATCGAGATGGGCAATGATAGTAGATACAGTGCGACCGATATCGATACCATTTCCTTTGAGAGGGAGTCTGGTAAACCCTTCGTATTGAAGGAAGTGATGCATGTTCCAGGATTGAAGAAGAATCTGATCTCAGTGGCCATGTTAGAAGACAAGGGATATGATGTTGTCTTTAGCGAGGGAAAGGCTTTCCTATGCAGTAAGGCAACTAGTGAAACCCGAAGGATAGGGGTTTGAGTTAAGAACCTTTATCAATTACAGGTATATGGTTGCGTAGCAATGGCAGGCAAGGCAGAAGGAGTGGTGAGCTGGGATGAGGGCGAGCTATGGCACAAGAGATTGGGCCATCTTCACCATGGTGCTTTGAAAATTTTGCAGCATATTTCTACCGGGCTTCCCAAAGGTACACTTGCGCAGTCAGATCAGTGCAAGGGATGTACTTTGGGAAAATTTGTGAAAGCCACCTTTCACGAGAAGGATAGTCGCGCCACGACAATCCTTGAGAGAATTCACACAGATGTGTGTGGACCTTTCTCAGTAGCTTCAACAGCAAAGCACAAGTACTATGTGATATTTGTTGATTATTTTTCTCGGAAGTGTTGGATCTTCTTCATGCTGAAGAAGAGCAAGACATACTCAAAGTTCTGTGAGTTCAGGGCACTGGTGGAGAAAGAATCAGGGAAGCAAGTGAAGGCTCTTAGGAGCGACAATGGTGGTGAATTCATCTCTGGCGAATTCAAGGACTTTTGCAGCGCAGAAGGAATTCGAAGAGAGTTGATAGTGCCTCATAACCCACAGCAGAATGGGGCCGCTGAGCGAAAGAACAGAACGATCATGGGTGTTGCATGGGCGATGTTGCATGATCAGGGCCTTCCCATACACTTGTGGGCTGAGGCATGCAATACTATGGTTTATGTGCAAAACCGTTGTCCTCACAGGATACTTGGCATGAGTACACCCGAGGAGGCGTTTTCTGGTAAGAAGCCTGATATTTCTCATTTGAGGATTTTTGGTTCACCTGTTTACATTCATGTGACGAAGGATGCCAGGAAGAAGCTGGAGCCGACCACATAGGTTGGGATATTTGTGGGGTACACTGATACACCCCACAACTATCGTGTGTATTTTCCAGACAGTCGCAAGACTGTTGTGCAACGGGATATCAAATTTCATGAGGAGAAAGCCATGAAGTGTTCGCTTGAGATGGAGCCACACTTGCATGCAAATGAGGAGCTATTAGTTCCTAAGGATGAGCCTCAGGATGTGGATCAGCCACAAGAGGAGGTTCATGGAATGGAAGAGACCACTCATGCAGTGCCAACCATCAAAGGGCGGAAGCGCACTACAGAAGCTGAGCGACTGATTCAAGATGCAGAAAAGATTGTAGGAGCACCTACATCACAGCGCAAAAAGAAACATTCACCTGACCGGTATACTGGATACATGGCTTTTATGAGCAAGTGTATCGTGACAGAGCCATCCTCTTTTGAGGAATCTATGGAGGACCCCGCATGGGTAGATGCCATGGTGGAAGAGTATGATTCGATTGTCAGAAACAGTGCATGGGAGATTGTCCCAAGGATGGAAGGGAAATCAATGGTAGGTTCAAGATGGATCTACAAAGTGAAGCAAGCAGCTGACGGGAGTGTGGAGAAGTACAAGGTAAGATTTTTTGCCCGAGGCTTCTCACAGATTGAGGGGATCGATTATGAGGAAACCTTTGCTCTTGTCGCAAGGTATTCTTCCATACGGACGATTCTTGCTCTCTCAGCACAGATGGGGTGGCACATTCATCAGATGGATGTGAAGACTGCGTTCCTCAATGGAGTGATTGAGGAGGAGGTGTACATAGAGCAGCCCGAATGTTTCGAGATCTTCAGCAGCGAGTTGCATGTGTGCAGGCTCAAAAGAGCACTGTATGGGTTGAAACAAGCACCTCGTGCTTGGTACACACAGATAGACAGTTATTTCACCGGACTTGGTTTCTCCAAGAGTGAGGCAGATCCAAACCTATACCAGATTGTGGTGGAGGGTAATTTGTTGATCATTGTACTTTATGTAGATGATTTTATTTTGACAGGTGATGAACTGTTGATACACTCATGCAAGGTTGATCTTGCAAAGAAGTTTGAAATGAAGGACTTGGGCCTCCTTCATTATTTCCTGGGTTTGGAAATTTGGCAGCGCAGTGATGGATTGTTTGTGTCTCAAGGCAAGTATGCCCGGGAGATACTAGAGAAGTTCAACATGCATGGCTGCAAGCCTATCGACATTCCTCTTCCTGGTGGATGGAGGAAAGAGGATGCTACATCGGCAGAGGTAGTGGATGCCACTGTTTACCGACAGTTGGTGGGGTCAGTTATGTATCTAGTCAATACATGACCTGACATATGCTACGCTGTTAACCAGCTTTCACAAGCTATGGTTAAGCCTACCAAGCTCTTTTGGAAGGCAGGAAAGCATGTATTGAGATATCTCAAAGGCACTTCGGGATATGGATTATGGTATAGACAGTCCAATGAGGTGAATTTGTGTGGCTTCACGGATGCAGATTGGGCAGGAAGCCCAACGGACAGAAAGAGCACATCTGGAGGGATTTTTAGTATCAGGTCGACAGCAGTTTCTTGGTACAGCAGGAAGCAGAGATCCGTGGCACTCAGTTTAGCAGAGACCGAGTATATGGCAGCGATTTTGGCTGCATGCGAGGCTATATGGATGAGGAAGATCCTGGTCGGGTTGTTCGGTTCACACTTAGATCCTACTGTGATATATTGTGATAATCAGAGTTGCATCAAACTCTCGATTAATCCAGTATTTCATGATAGATCTAAACACATTGACATCCAGTATCATCATATCAGAGATTGTGTGCAGTGGAAGATCATGTTACTTTCATACATTCCCACAAAGGATCGGGATGCTGATATCTTGACGAAGGCGCTCACCAGGAGAAAATTTGAATACCATAGGGGCAGGATCAGGGTGGCAGATAATCCCTATCTTGTTGAGAGGGAGTGTTGAGATTGCAACAAGATGATGAGCTTAGTGAAAAGAGTCGCCTTCACTAAGTGGGCCCGCAGGCTATTTTTGGCGCAAGTCTATTTTTGGACTATGTCTATTTTTAGACATGTCGATCATATTCTATGAGTTGCAGGATGTTATTTATGGATGGTTGGTCAAGTTGGAAAAATAGATGGACTTCTATTTTTAGACATATTGGGCAGAATCTATTTTTTTGGGTGGAATCTATTTTTAGATTGCCAGTCTAAAAATAGGTATGTCGAATATTATTAGCTCTTAATAATATTTGGACTCTAAACATTATCTTATCCTCTTGGAGCACTTCAGTTTGGTGCACAGATGTGGCACATGCAGCTGACAGAAGGAATTACGCTATTCATAGGGTCTAAGTGGAGCTATTGCATGGAGACTTCAGTTAGAGCTCAGGTGACAGAGTTTGGTGGAGTTGATTGAGGAGTTGATGGAGTTGTGTTCAGTTTAACTCAGTTAAACATAGTTGAGCTAGTTGTATCTAGTCTAATTGATTGATACACTAGTGAGAGTGGTGTGAATTAATTATTAATTAATTAAATAACAAATAACTCATTAAAACGATAAAGAATACATCAGTTAACTATAGTGCATGGACAGTTTCAGTGGAGACCAGTGAAGAGGTAGGTGAAAGAGCAGTGTGACTATCAGTTGTGACTATAGTGTTGCATGATCTGCAACACACAGTGGTTGGAGATGCCAATGAGGATTGCATGAGCAAGGCTAGACCAATTTGAGTTCATTCAGAGCCATTCTTTAGTAGTGATTGCGCAGTAGAGGCAAGCTAGCAGGTGGCAGAGATTGGAGCATTTGTTTTTCTAGATCGGACCTGATTAGTGTGTAGCAATTGGAGATTGTACTAAGAGCTTGTGAGGATATTTGTATAATGATTGTTACATGATCTCTATGACATATAATATACAGATATTTGGGGGTTTTCAGCTTTAATCTTTCCCATAAAATACTGTGTTCATATGTGTGAATTTTTATGGTTTTAATGTGTGTATGCGATTGTTTTTATTTCCGCAATTAATGATCAACGGTAGAAGAGATTATGTATTGTGCATGAAGTCATATAGTGTGTGATCAAGAGAATCTCGGATGTATAACATATCAGTTATATATAAATTTCTACATACCAATCATATCATGCTCATGGAAATCAACAGACACTATTGGGTACAAGTGTCCCACAATGGCCCTGCTTGTAAATTTATTTACAAGCATATTGCTACATGTTCTAATTCCTTTTATCGTTGTTGGTAATTATTGTAGTTAATTTCAACCACCCAAACCAAGAATTTCCATTCTTTCCTGTACCAAGCACATTCTTTCCATTAGATTCAAAATAAATTTAAATAATTTCACATCATGCCTCATCAATGGCCCGTCAATAAGGTACACTTGAAATTTTTTTCACTTCCTATTACAAGAAGTCAAACTAGTTGTTTGATCAAATCATCATGTATAAACATATCACATCCAATTAGCTCAAAACGCAACCATCATAATCAAAATCATAAATCACATGTAACCATCATAAACCAGAATCATAGATCACATGTAATCATCATAAACCAGAATCATAGATCACACGCATAATTAAAATTGAAATAAAATATTGATACTTATCCTTTAACTGGTCCTTTACTTTGAAATTTGTTCTTTATTCTTTCTGTACACTCAATGAATCAATTGCCACACCCGAAAAACACCCAATTCCTTCGCCTCAACCACGTACACATACACATAATGTGCATCACACACATACAACCACACATGGCATATAACACCATACAACACATGCACTTGCACCTGACATACAACACATACACCTGCACCTAGTGTACGACACAACGCATACACCCACACCCAGTGTACAATACAACACAATACATACACCTACACTCGGTGTACAACACAATACACATACATACACAAAGTACAACATAATGAATACATATGTCATGATACCATGACTACGCAATGCATATACACCTTACCACACGTACACAAAACAACATGGACAACATGCACACAATACCACATGTGCACAACACCGCATGTAAGACATGCACACAATACCACATGTATAACAGTACCACATGTACACTACCTACACAACATGTACACAACACCACCTGCACAACATGTACACAGCACCACCTGCATAAAGTGTACACAAAACCACATGTACATAGCACCACATGCACGATGTGTCCACAGCACCACATGCATGACATGTACACAACGCCACCTACACACAACACCCCATGTACAACATGTGCACGGCACCACATGCACACAACACCACATGTAAAATCATACACACAACACCACATGCACATAGCACCATATGTACAACATGCACACCATGCCATATGTACACAACACCGTATATGCAAAATGCACAAATGACCATATGTACACAGCATCACATATCCAACATGCGCACAACACCATATATACACACCACTACATATCCAACATGCGAACAACACCATATGTACATAGAACTGCATAAACAACATCTACACAACACCATCTATACATAGTATCGCATAAACAACATGTACACAACACCATTTGTACATAGCATTGCATAAACAACATGTACACAACACCATATATACATAACACTTCTTTCACACAACATCACAGGTGTAACATCTACAACATATATACAACAGTAGGGATTCACATCCAGAGACCCTACACTGACTCTACCAAGCAATCTTGCTTCTAGTGTCTTTATAATATTCATGCATGTTCCAGCGTACCGTTGATCACACTACTTCCATTCTATTGATGTATCCCTCAGTATTACCTATCCATAATATAAACATAGGCATAGTACAAGCATATAATATAAGTTCATATCCACATGATATTGACCTTGTAGATCTATGAGGGTTAATCTTCCCACTTGATTCCTCATAAACCAAGAACCTCTTCATGCCATTCACCTGCATAAACAATCATTCCTCCACAAGAATGATTCTTGATGACCATATCTGACAACGATATATATATATTCACCTGCATAAACAATCATTCCTCCACAAGAATGATTCTTGATGACCATGTCTGACAACGATATATATATATATATATATATATATATATATATATATATATATATATATATATATATATATATTATATATATATATATATATATATATATATATATATATATATGGATTGTCGGTTTATGGTCATCAAGAATCATTCTTGTGGAGGAATGATTGTTTATGTAGGTGAATGGCATGAAGAGGAAGCATAAAAAAATTATAATCCCTCACGACCCTATCAGACCATGACATACATACATATATAGACATCTGCATAATCATGAGCACAACATAAATACCAGATATCATAAGGTCTAGGTTAAGAGAACTTCCTTTATCCATGCATAATATTGAGAACAACATTTCCCAACTTAGCCAAGGCATTTTATGCGTCAAATACATTCTCTTTACCTTTCTCATAATTATCCTACCACCATCCATTTACACCAATGAACCCAACCAATCCAACTAATTATCATATTCTTTCCTTCAGATTCCCTTTACTCATGCGCTAGACTTCATCCAATTCCTTACATACTTGTTTGGTTTCATTCAGCTCTCCCTGAGCTCCATTAAATTTCTTATTTCTCCAACCAATTCCCAAGACCCTCAAAACATAAAAGGTAAGAACAAGAAGAAAACCATGAAAACTAGTAACAATATGACACCACAAACAAAGTGGCATGATCATGCATCAGACATAAACAAAATTGTAATCAAACGCAACAAATCAAAAAATATCAAAAGCATAAGACTATCAACAAACACCATGACTCAATCCCCATGGATTCCCAATTCTTCCAAGGGAAATCTCAACCTGAGCCTTCTCCAAGATTCCATGGAAATCTTTTGTGCCATGCAATCCACTGCATCATACTTCCATAAACACACAATGGTCAATGTATAAATAAATATAACAATATATTGGTTATCTTACATTTTTATACCGAGCTCACTGCCCTGTAACTGAACACGTACATATATCATCTCTCAAGGGATTCCAATTCCTTGGTGCAGAATCCAGCCAAAACTGAAAACCAATTGTTATACCTTTCAAATACATGTTCATGAATATAGCACATATCCACATAATGTCAAACGAAATCAAGGTTAAGAAGACTTCATATATTCATGCAAAGCACTCATTCATTTGGAACTGCAGTTTCCAAACATATTCAAAGGAATTCTCTCCCAATTCCTTTATTTTACCTTTTTCCTGCTACAATTGAGTCTTATTATATGCTATCACAGTGCCCAACTATTAGTTATATAAGCAAAACAACTATTGCCTTGTCATGTTAATACCAAACATGTTTCCCTATAATTGTTTGCATATGTTAGTCACACATTCCAGAGATCAATACATCATGTCTATTAATTTGAAATCGGCATTACCAAGACCAATAGCCATGCCATAATCAGCTAAGAGTCATTAGCCATACTACTACAAGTAGCACCCACTTACACTCAAGTACATATTAGCTAACTCAACACATAATGTGTTAGTACAACCATCTTAAAACACAATCATTCCTTCATGCAATCTTATAGACACATACCCATATCATGCAATTAATAAAACATTCAAACAACATGTAAACATATCATGCTATAATAGCCAAATAGATGACATAATCAAACTCATAAAACAATGTATCTCAGGGGAGGCTATCACATCTGCACAAGTCATACCATATTAGTATGACACAATATCACAAGTATATTGACTGATACCTTAAGATCATAACCATAACCATCTACACATATCAATCTATATTAACTTGATACATATAACATCAATATCTTAAATGCAATGACCATACCATCATGCATGTGACCGCAATGCATATAAAATCAAATTAATACCATTCATGACTATTTGACACATGTGCATATGACCACACTAATAAACTAGCATCTATCATGCATGTAACCACAACAACAATAAAAGGGAAAGCATGTACATAACCATGATGCATATAAAAATCATTAACCAACATACATGCATGCTCAACATACAAAATTGTATGACGATCGACTCTTACCCCAAGGTCTAGTGCTGCAACCTCGCTCGGATAATCTACATCTCCTGCTCTATCTCAGCCAACACATCAGCATCATAACATATCAACAACATCATGATTGTTGAAATTTGCAACAAAAAACAGTGAAATTGGCACCCAGAAAAGAAATCCATAAAATGGAACCCATAAATGGCTACCATATGAGGCTTTTGATTTAATTTTCCCTTAATTAAACTAAAAGAAAATTTGTAATATCATCTCATGACAACTTGTATTAGTTAACTGAGTCAAGAACACTTCGTTAGCTTAGTAAATTTGAGTTATAGATTTAATAGGATGCATGCAAAGGGATTTTCTATTTTTAGGGGGGTCCAGATATAGTTATTTGTGAATTGTAATTAGTTTACTCAAGAAATTGAGTTAAAATCATTTTAACTAGTTCTAACTAAGAAATGAGCTAGTGAGAGGTCCATTGAATTAAATTATATTTAATTCACAAGTAGTGATCAATCAGTTAACTGATAATTCTCTATAAATATATGTTTCATGACAGTTCTATGGAAGGCCCAATTCAGACTGAGGTTAAAGGGAAGAGATCTATCAGTTGTACTATTAGAAAATTGTACAAGTCATGCATGAGGTCATCAGGAAGGCCTTGAAGTATTGCACAATAATTAATTAGTATTTTCCTAATTAATAGGGGCTTAATTAGCCCAAGAATGTGTAAGCAAGATAGGTCAAGAAAAGGCAAGCAAAAGGTTAAATACTTGATCGATTTTTCTTAGATCGCAAGCCAGATTCAAGCAAGATCGGAGTGAGACAGTCAGCAGAGTACAGGAAGTTTCTCTAGTGTGAGAAAGCATTGTATTGTTTAATAATCTTGAACATATGAAATATAGAGATAGAGGGGTTTTAAGTAGTTTCTTTCCCCAGATACATCATGTATTGTGTGTTTTATAATTTCCTTCTCATGCTTATATGTGATTGTGCGATCGTGTTTGTTGGACATTGGGTTCAACGCTCCCAGTGTGTTTCGCGACATGGATTAACTGCCTCTCGTGGATCCTAACTTTGGAGATTGTAGCGGAGACTAGCGCCTACAGGTTTTGGTCTAACAGCAATCGTGACTCCAACAAGTGGTATCAGAGTGACAGGTCTCGAGTTCGAAACTCACCCGGCTCACGTTGGGGGGGAGATTGTTGGACATTGGGTTCAACGCTCCCTGTGTGTTTCGCGACATGGACTAACTGCCTCTCATGGATCCTAACTCTGTATATTGTAGCAGAGACTAACGCCTGCAGGTTTTGGTCTAACGGCAATCGTTATTCCAACAGTGTTTAGTTTCCGCAAATTGTAGGAAGGATTCAGTAACTTGTTTTAATAAATTACAAGATCGGATTGAATCCCATTGGTAGATTTTCTACATGGTATCAGAGCGCCAAGAATCACAATAGAAGAGAATAAAATGTTTTTTTCTTGAAACGGTTTGAATTTGCAGATTTATTCGTCAGGATCCAACAACAAATCAAGATGTCTTTCAATGACTTGAGACTCAAATATGCTCTAGAGGGAAATTTAAATTACATAGCATGGAAGGATAGGATGGAGACAGTGTTGGAGGACAACGGGTTGAATGAATTCATAGATACTGATATTCCCAATCCTACAGTAACAAATGCTCAAAATCTTGATGCATGGCAGAAGAAGGTAGAAAAGGTGAGAAGGATCTTGTTAGAGGGAGTTCGAGATCATATTGTCTCGAGTCTCCATGGGAAGGAAACTCCATATGTTATGTGTAATTCCTTGACTGATCTATTTTAGAATAGCAATGACCACAGGAAGTTGGCACTGAAGGATAAGCTCAAAAATATCAAGATGGAGGAGGGCGACACGATCTAGAAATACTTGCAGAAGTTCACTCAGTGTCAAGATGAGCTTGGAAGTGTTAAGGTAACTATTGTTGATGATGATTCGGTGAGCCTAGCACTTCTAGCCCTTCCCAATATTTGTCATAGTTACCAGGATTCTATGAATGGGAGGGAGAAGTTACCAGACTGGGAGCATTTATGGTCCAACTTGGTAATAGAAGAGATAAGACGGAGCACCAGTGATGGGACCTTCGGAAAAGACAAATAAGAATATTTTTCATTGGTGGGAAAAGGAAAGAAATCCAAGGGAAATAAGTCCCAAGATTAAAATGGCAATAGAGACTTATCCAATATCGGGTGTTTTCACTGTCACGAGCACAGGCACTATGCGTCAAATTGTCCACAGAAGAATGCAAGCACGATGGAGCCTACAGTTGCAGCGAATGAAGCGATAGCTTCACATTTAGAGCTTCATTTTAGTCTCATTGCATGCATGGAAATCATTTTAATAGGATGCATGTGGTATCTAGACAGTGGTGCCTCATTCCATATGACAAGGAATAGAGATCTCTTAAGTGACTTGGAGGAGAAGGACCTCTAGCAGAACATAGGGTTTGGAGATGACGAGAGGTATAGTGCGATTGACATACGTAAAATTACATTTTAGAGGGATTCTGGCTCCCCTCTCAGACTGACAGATGTTTTGTATTTTCCAAAACTAAGGAAGAATCTTGTTTCTGTAGCGGTATTGGAAGACTATGGTTATGATGTCATATTTAGAAAAGGAAAGGTTTTCCTTAGACACATCACCACAGGATGGGTGAAATAGATCGGCGTAAGAGTCAAGAACCTATATTCTCTTGAGGTTGAGGATGCATGCCAAGATTTGAGGAGCAAATCATAGGTTAGTGACTTAGTGGTTGAGAGGGAGCCTCTCAACATGCAGCCTCAGGAGCAGTCTCAGAAGGTTGTGGAGCAGCCACAATTGGAGAAGTAGAGAGGATACTGCGTGGAGGCGTCCACTCAAGCAGAGGCCTATAGTAGGGGGGGATTTTGAGCTAGATGGGCATACGGAGCACATGCCACCATACCTCCAGGTGAGAGGTGGGGTGATGTGCATAAATAATCCCAAGAGAAGAAATTTGGGCAGGATCCATTAATATGGCTTGTCTCATGGGTCGTATCTAGAGACAAGGAGCCCACATTACACAATAGCAGGAAGGATCAGTAATATTGATGCAGTCAGATGTCAAGAAAATAGAAATCAAAGTGACAGATGTCAAATACTAGAGCAAAAATCAGAGTTGGAAGCAGTGCAGAGGGCACATATGTAGAGTCAACAGCAGCACAGAGATTTTAGTAGACAGTGCAGTAATTGATAGCAGTCAGAGACTCTGATGACAAATGCATCATATTGATTAAGCTTTTTGGAGGCTAGTAAATTTCAGGAGTTGCAGGAGCAAACAACACTAGAGAAGTTTTGCATGTAGAACATTCCAAAGGTACCGAATCAGGATAGATTGAATTCCTTTCTTGTTGAGAGGGAGTGCTGAAATTTGCAACAAGAAATAGAGGAATTTTCATCCAGAAATTAAATCCAAAATATGGCACATAGAAATGGCTATTGTGTGAGGTTTTTGTTTTAATTTTCCCTTAATTAAATTGAAAGAAAAATTGTAATTTCATCTCATGACAACTTGTATTAGTTAAATGAGTCAGGAAGACTTAGTTAGATTAGGAAATTAATTTTAGAGGTCTAAGAGGATGCATGCAAAGGTATTTTATGTTTTTAGGGGATCCAAATATAGTTATTTGTGAGTTCTAATTATTTAACTCAAGAAATTGAGTTAAAATCAGTTTAACTAGTTCTAACTAAGAGATGAGCTAGTGAGAGGTCTAGTGAATTAAATTAGATTTAATTCAAAAGTAGTGATCAATCATTTAACTTGTAATTTTCTATAAATAATTGTTGTGTGTTAGTTCTAAGGAAGGCCCGGTTGAGACTGAGGTTAAAGGGAAGATATCTATTAGTTTTACTATTATAAAATTGTACAGGTCATGCATGAGGTCATCGAGAAAGCCTTAAAAGATTTCACAATCATTAATTGGTATTTTCCTAATTAATAGGGGCTCAATTAGCCCAAGAATGAGTTAGTAAGGCAGGCTAGGCAGAGGCAAGAAAAAGGTTAAATACTTAATCGATTTTCCTCAGATCGCAAGTCAGATTCAAGCAGGATCGGAGTGAGAGAATCAGCAGAGTGCAGGAATTTTCTCTAGTGTGAGAAAGCATTGTTCTTTTCATGATCTTGACCATATGAAATATATAGATAGAGGGGTTTTGAGAAATTTATTTCCCTAGATACATCTTGTTTTGTGCGTTTGATAATTTCTTTCTCTTGCTTATATGCGATTGTGTGATCGTGTTTTGTTTCCGCAAATTGTAGGAAGGATTCAATATCTTGTTTTAGTACATTAAAAGATCATATTGAATATTGTTGGCATATTTTCTACAATGATAAAACAAACTACATAATTACCACCATTATGCATGCATGGCCTACCGTGCATACATAACCATAACCATGACAATGCATGCAAAACAACATATAGACACTAACATGCATAAAAAAATGGATATACAACTGAATGGCATTCATGACAAACACATCCCAACATCAAAATCATCAACTTCTACATGACAACACAATTATAACAATGACCATCACCATGCATACACATCATGCACATATACAACCTTCATGTATGCATCAAAAACAAATTCCTCTCATCTAGTCCAATATTTGAACCATTCTCTGATACCACCCTGTGGGATTATATATCACACAAAGAGAACCGAAATCAAACACCACCCAAAGAGAATGAAACCCACTTTGATACCACCCTGTAACACCCTCCTCCCACATTTACCCAAGCTAACCAGTCCACCAAGGTAAACATGTGAAGAAGAGTTACTATGATATGAATCAACCTCCTAGAACACCTTAAGGAAGTGGAATCAACAAAAATAAACCTTATTGACCTTCCTCAAGTGCTAAAAGACCCCCAAGAACTAAACCACCCTTCCAGGTGACCAAACCTTGAGTTAACTTGCCTTTCACTAATTTGGACTCCCAGTCTCATACACAAAACTGCTTCATGTGATTGTAGGCATCCATTCGCATGCATAAACACTGCAAGGGTGTGACATGCATAGTTCTATGCCTATGACCATGAAATTTGTGCCACCATTTTAGGGCTAGACTCCAGGTCACTGCCCAAAAGTCGATGAAACTTTCAAAAATGATAAACAACAATATTACAAAGCCTCTAATGCAAAACTTTAACAAGGAAATGACCTGACAAGGCCTAGCCATGAAAAACATTTCATCAAACACATCATGAACATGTAATCTATAGGTCATATAAACATCTAAGCATAGGAACTTCATACATATTTGAGAATTTTCAAGATCATCTGATTCCCTCTTGTTATGAGGAATTCTAATCTACGGATAAACTATTCTTCCCTAAGTGTGGTGTTCCTTCACTCAGAACAATAGAATAAAGGTAAATGTTCTTTTCTCTAAAATAGATAGAAAGATATAAGGGATAAAGACCTACTTGTGATCCTTCGCTCTCGTTCCTCTTCTATTTTCGTTCCCGCCACTCTTGATCTAGCTAAAAGCTGCTTGATCAATACCTGCAATCAAAGACAGAAGATAAAAAAGTACATACATATATACATTTTATATACCTTAACCAAATTGAACCAATCAAATTTGAGAATACATACACATTTTAGAATACATTCACAAGATATAAGTGCATATATGAGAGAAAGAACAGATATCTTTATTGAAATAATAGGAGAATTAGATTACAACCAATGGATCAGTTCGTCGTCAACCTGCTCCAACTTCATTCTGTCCTCTTCACACCAAGCGTCATCTCAGTAGCATAACAGTACTTCAACTCTCAAGAATTTAGAATCCAACAGCATAACACTACACAAATTTCTTCCTCCCTTGCACTTAGATGAGTGATCAATTTATAGGGAAATTGTAGGTAGTTTCTCTATAAATGATATTGAATGGAGTTTTAATAATAGATGAGACATGTTTCCAGGTTCAATGGTGATGGATGAACACATGTATTCAAAGTATGACACCTATGAGCTCTTCTAGAAGGCACTAGACATGTGGAGATTCCTGGAACAATGATGATTTCGCTCCTAGGAGACCAACGCACCCTTAAGTGTCAGGAAGTGCTTTGCAGAACACCCTTGCATGGGGATAAGTGCTTTGCAGTGCACTTAGGCCCATTCATAGGAGTGTTGATGAGTCAATGCATCATTTTAACTATACTTAAAACATTGAAACTCTCATGAATTAAATCCATTAGTGGAATGACTTCTCTAGGGCATGTAGCAATTGAATTAGGGGATGATAGACCCTGTTTATACTAAATTAGGGGATGATAGACCCTGTTCATACTGGTCTTAGGGATGATGCCCAAATTGACCTATAACAGCTGCCCCCTAAAGCATGAAGTCAAAATAATGATAATATTTGGATGAGATTTTTTACGGTGTGATGAGTAGGACCTAAAGCGAACGGTGACCTGCATCAATTTGCAATACATTACATCATGATATCTTGTACATATTGGACATGAATTTCTAGGAGGCATACCCATGCTCAACACATAAACTATCATAACACGTACATAAATCAGAAATTTGTCTACAGATATAGGCATGCCTACAGATATAAGCCCATGATAGGATGACCATTTGTATGGAAAGCCATTGTACGGATGATGTGGTACAATTTCTGAAATCGCAGCTCGAATGGATGAAACTAGATCTGGGGTCTTCTATCTCGTTTACTTGATTTTTCAAGTACAAGTCTAACCATGTGAATATGTGATCTAAAGTCTAACACAGGAAGACATCTTCTGATTACCATTCGTTGATGTAAGTCGTTAACAGACGCGAGAGAAACCATCGTTGATGCTAATGGCTCTCGAGATACTGCAGTACAATTTGTAGGGTGTGAATAGATGATATCATGTCAAACGCCAAACAAAATCTCTCGGTCGAAGGCCTGTGACGTCAACCTATTGCCAGAAGCATGAAACCTTTCATTGATGTAAGCAAGCTCCAAGGTACTGGAAAGAGGTTTCTAAGTGAACTTCCTAGATGATGAGCTGATGTTGACAGGAAGCGACTCATCACAGATAAAACATGAAACGGGAGTAATGATTTTGGAGACAAAATGTGACTTGATGAAGCGATGTCTAGGGATGGCGGTCATGAAAATGAAGGTTTATGATTATTGCAAAAGATGAGGAATTACTGGATGACTTCTCTTGAACATATTGGTGACACCGAAATGAGTTGGAAAAATTGACCCAAAATCGAAGTGATGCATGGTATGATAGACCTTCAAGAAGATTACCCAACCCAAAGCCACAGAAATGAAGTGAAAGTGTCATGTTCAAGAGTGACCTGCTACCATAAAGTGTTTTGTTCTTTTTCCCAAATTTTCCCCAGTCATTGCTAACTAGTATCTCTTTATTTTTTAACAAGCTTGAGGAGGGTAACATATGCTTAATCTATAATTCGACCCTTTGGGTGAATCCATCGCTATTTTATGATTTAACGAGTCTAGTGATAGTGAAACTCGATCTTGTCATGATCGAACAAGTCCGTCGCTATTTGATGTTTTAACGAGTCTAACGACAGTGAAAACTCAGTCCTTTTTCATGTTTAGAGGGTTTGAAAAAGGGACGAAAAGTAAACTCCATGAATCCTTTTTCGTAAATTTGTCGCTCAGGTACGAAAAAGTGTAAAATGATACCTAAGAAAACCTCTTAGCCATGTTCGACTAAGGTGTTCCTTTTTCGTAAATAATCTATCTCGGTCTGGAAAAGGGTTAAACTTATACTGAGTAGATGTCGTTTCATTTCCTTTTACGAGCTGAAAAGACAAGTGCTTGACAATCTTTTCACATTAACGAAGTCTGAAAAGAGCTAAAAGAAGACTCCAAGGGGTTCCTTTTTCGTGTTTAACAGAGCTCAAAAGAGATAAAAGTATGCTATGTTCATCTTTCAATTTAATTTATGAGCAGGAAAAGATGAAAAGAACTCGGCATTTTCGTGTGTTTTATGAGAATGAAAAGATAGCAAAAGAGGCTCGGGATTTTCATGAGTTTAACGAGTCTTGAAAATAATAATTGAAATGGACTCGAGATAGGTTTCATTTTTACCCAAGATAGAAACAAAGAAAAACTATGCTTGAAAGTGGTTTCATTTTTACACTAGCTTGAAACAGATAAAATTGTGCTTGAAAGTGGTTTCATTTTCACCCAAGCTTGAAATGGAAAAAGCTATGCTTGAAAGTGGTTTCATTTTTACACAAGCTTGAAACAGAGAAAATTGTGCTTGAAAGTGGTTTCATTTTTACACAAGCTTGAAACAGAGAAAATTGTACTTGAGATTGGTTTCATTTTTACACAATCTTGAAACAAAGGAAATTGTGCTTGAGATTGGTTTCAATGCCCCCCAAGCGTAACCTTCAAGGGAACAGAGAACATGCCCCCCTAGCTTCATTTCATTCACCTAAGTAGAATATTGGTTACTAATAGCTGGATGGAATGAAGGTTCATTTACAATATCAAATGAAAGACTCGACTTAATTAGGAGAGGATATGTTTCATTTTTTAATGAGCTTGACACATTAAAAGAACTATGCTCATGGAATCTTGTTTCATTTAACGAGCTTGACACAAGAAAATGAAATATGCTCAAGACCTGATCCATTTTTTAACGAGGTTGGCACAATAAAAGAAATATCATCATGGGATCTTATTTCATTTAATGAGTTTGAGATAGTAAAATAACTATCCTCATGACCTGATTCATTTTTTAACGAGGTTGACATAGTAAAAGAACTATCCTTAGGGGAACTTGTTTAATTTAACGAGGTTGACACAGTAAAAGAACTCTCCTCATGACCTAATTCATTTTTTAACGAGGTTGACAGAATAAAAGAACTATCCTCATGACCTGATTCATTTTTTTATGAGGTTGACACAGTAAAATAACTATCCTCAATGGCTTGTTTCATTTAACGAGGTTGACACAGTAAAAGAACTATCCTCATAACCTGATTCATTTTTTAATGAGGTTGACACAGTAAAAGAACTATCCTCATGACCTGATTCATTTTTTAACGAGGTTGACATAGTAAAATAACTATCCTCAAGACCAGATTCATTTTTTAACAAGGTTGACACTGTAAAAGAACTATCCCCAAGGACCTTTTTCATTTAACGAGGTTGACATAGTAAAAGAAATGTCCTCATAACCTGATTCATTTTTTAATGAGGTTGACACAATAAAAGAACTATCCTCGTGACCTGATTCACTTTTTAACGAGGTTGACATAGGAAAATAATTATCCTTGTGACCTGATTCACTTTTTAACGAGGTTGACACAGTAAAAGAACTATCCTCATGGTGCAGCCAGACCAGTGAGCATGCACTGGAAAAGATGTAATCTAACAGAGTCATCATTTAAGGAGTTTGATGAGCACCACAAATTATAAGTCATAACATGCGTTGACGGGTATTTTATAGGGTTTCCATTGAATTTAGGAATGTCGGAGGGTAATTTATGTGGAATCACCAACCAACAAGTAGAATAACTGATGGGACAAGCTTGATGTTGTGAAAATTTACAACTAGATGCAGTGATAGATTTATTTCTCCTACTTATTATTTCAATAAGTTATTATTCAGAAATCTTTCGGCAAATATCGAAATAAATACTACTGCAACATTCACAATTATATATGAAGAGAAATAAATAGTAGAGAACATAAGCACAAGAATCAATCACATGTACATAATTATTTTTGGACAATTGTCCCTGGAAAAAACCAATGTGGGAAAACTGGTGTATCAGGTGAGGGTTTTATTAATTCTTCAGCAAATGATATCTTTATAGGGAAAATATTCGGCAAATAAATTCTAAACCACCTGAGACTGAATATCCAGCTTACTTGGACAAATTCCTGGCACCCAGAATAGCCCCTAAAGCCCCTGCATCAGTCTGTGTGGTTCTCTGCACGGTCCCAGCGCTGGACTGCATGAATCTACGTGGAGACTGCATGGGGTCTCTGCACTGCAGCCTCAAGCTACCTCCAGTGACCCACTGCTGCTCTCTGACCCTGATCTCGATCACCCCTGACCTCCTCCTCCTCCTGCAACTTCTCGCCCTGCAACTCTCCCACTGAGATTGAATTCTACATCAGAATGGATCTCCTTCGGGTACTGATTGTGTGCCCAGCTTGTCTTGTAAGTGACCCTCAAGCCTTATTTTATAATCTTCCTGTTGGAGAACCAATAGCCCAAATTAAAAGATTAATCAATGGCTA
This sequence comes from Pinus albicaulis, assembly GCA_034641835.2. Taxonomy (NCBI): domain Eukaryota; kingdom Viridiplantae; phylum Streptophyta; class Pinopsida; order Pinales; family Pinaceae; genus Pinus; species Pinus albicaulis. The sequence goes on along the minus strand of CM076581.1, from coordinate 543,368,253 downwards.
AGATTAAATCTTGACTTGATTCATGTTTTCTAGAAGATTCACACTCTGACTTATTAATACCCTTTAATTATTTCATTTTCCTAATTATTTTAATAAGTCTTGAACCGAGTGGAATTTCCAAAAACAGCTTCTGGGTTCTTTGGAATGTTGATGTCCAACCCTCCTTGAAAATTTTGAGACTTGGAACACTTTCGGATGCTACAAAATAAACACTCCCTCTTAGCGAGGAAAGTGTTCCAACAATATGCCTAGTGCATGCTGCTTTGATTCTGAAGCACCCTCTTTGTTGTTGATCTCAGGATTCTGCTCCCCCATCTATTGCGCTACTGCCCCCTGTACTATTTCCTTTGACACTGCCACTGTCACTTGTTTCATCTATACCACAACTCCCTCTGAATACAAAATCCTCCATTTCTGCTACTTTGAGGTAGACAAACTTTTTCTTTCCCAGAGCCTTGGTGAGGATGTTTGCCACCTGTTCTCCTGTTGGAGTGTACTGCAACTGAATAGCTCCACGTTGTACATAGTCCCTGATGAAGTGACACCTGATGTCAATATGTTTTGAACTATCATGAAACACAGGATTATCAGAGAGTTTTATGCAACTCTGATTATCACATAAAATGTTGGTCGCTTCCATTTTCTCCTTGAGTAGATTTACTAACAGTTTTCTAAGCCATATGGCTTCACACGAAGTTGTGCTAGCTTCCATATACTCTGCCTCTGCTGAACTCAGTGCCATGGACTTATGTTTCCTACTGCACCAGGAATTCATTCATGATCACAAACTGAAACAGTACCCACTGGTACTCTTTCGATCAACTGAACTTCCAGCCCAATCTGCATCAGTAAAGCCACTCAACCTAATATCATTGTTACGGGTGTACTTCAATCCAAGCTCGACTGTCCCTCGAAGGTACCCGAGAACATGTTTGGCTGCTGCCCAATGTGCCCTTTTTGGTTCCACCATGAACTGACTTAGGGTATTAACGGCATAACATATGTCTGGCCTTGTATTTACCAGATACATCAATGACCCTATGAGTTGTTTGTATAGCATAGGATCAGCTTCATCATCTTCGGACGTGTTGATTTTCCTCCAGTTGGTAATCATTGGAGTGGTCGTTGGCCTACAATCCTCCATCTAAAATCTCTTTATATTATTTTTAGTGTATCTTCCTTAACCAAGGAATATCTCCCCATTTTGTTGCCAAACTTCCAACCCCAGAAAATAGTGCATTCATTCCAGGTCCTTCATGTCAAATTCTTCAACTAAATTATTCCTGAAATCTGTGATGAGCCTTGATGATCCTATCAAGAATAGATCATCCACATACAATACCAGTATCAATGGCTCACTCCCTACACTCAGATAGTATAGATTGGGATCTATGTCACTCTTGAAGAATCCCATCTTTTGCAGGTAGTTGTCAATCCTACCATACCAGGCTTTGGAAGCTTGATTTAATCCATATAAATATTTCTTCAATATGCACACATGAGTTTTATGATCACATGTCTCAAAGCCCTCTGGTTGTTCTATATACACTTCTTCTTCTATCACACCATTCAAGAATTTTTCCTTGACGTCCATCTGGTGAATTTCCCATCCCATTTGTGCAGCAAGGGATATCATGGACCTGATAGATCTGTATCTGGCTACCAGGGTGAAGGTTTCTTCATAGTCTATTCCTTCCTTTTGATCATACCCCTTAGCCACAAATCTGGCTTTAAATTTCTTGATGTTGTCGTCCGCAGCATATTTGATCTTATAGATCCACATGGATCCCACAACTGATCTCTCCTACGGTCTGGGTATCACTTTCCAGACATCATTTGTCATGATGGAACTATACTCTTCCACCATTGCATCAACCCACACCTAGTGTTGAGCTGCTTCCTGAAAACTGGAAGGTTCTCTAACTTGAGCAACTAAGGCTTGATACCTGTCAAATTGATTACGATGTCTCTTCTCATTCCGGGGATTTTCAATAAAATCCTTTGCATCCTTCAGAATTTTTCGAAGTTCCCTGCTCGTTCTTCCACTGGTGGTGGGTGCATTTATTGGCTCTCCTTCTTGAAAATCCTCTAGAGACCCATCCTTTGGATCACTATGCCTTGGAGATGCAACTAAATTTTTTGCTGCTCGTTGTTGGGGCTGGACCAGAAGCTCTTCCTCTGACTGCGTGGCTAGAGGCAGTTCTCGTGATCTTCTGAAGGCATTCTCATTGTATCCTAATAAATACCCCTTTTCAGCAGTCATCTCCAGCTTCTTTCTCTTCTCATTGGGTACATGACAGTAAGTTGTACTGTCGAAGATCCTAAAGTGACTCACTTCGTGCTTGCTACCAGTGAAGACACTTTCTTGTGTGATCTTTCCCAGTGTAGTGTGAGGATTTCTGTTCTAAATGTAGACAAATGTATTAAACGCTTCAACCCATAGAAATTTGGGCATGTCTTGGTCATACAGCATGGCTTCTGTTGCTTCAAAAATAGTCTGGTTCTTCCTTTTGGCCACTCCATTCTATTCCAGATTGTATGGAGTTGTCCATTCTCTTTCAATTCCTTCCTTTGTGTAGAATCCGATGAATTCTTTATCTATGTATTCACCTCCATTATCTGATTGCAATACCTTGATCTGCTTCCCTGTCATATTTTCCACCATATCCTTAAACTCTTTAAATCAACTGAAGACTTCATCCTTAGTCTTCAAGAAGAAGATCCAGGTTTTCCTGGAAAAGTCATCAATGAAGGTGACAAAATATTCGGTACCACTAAGAGATCTAGTGGACATCGTCCTGCAGATATCTGAATGTATTAGATCCAATACACCCTTGGCCCTATTGTTGCTTCTCTGATATGTTGCTTTGGCATATTTCCCCAATACACACCCCTTGCAGACATCATCCCTTTTGGTGCTTAATTCTTGAACACCTATGACAGTCTTCTAGAGATTTCTCAACACTCCATGATGCAAGTGCCCCATCCTCCTGTGCCATAGCTCATTCATATATGTTTCATCTGCGCTGCCAACTAGTGTCATTGGGGAATCAAGCTATAGTTTGTACAGCTTGTTGCTTCTTACCCCAATTTGTGCCTTATTCTTCCAACTAGGGTGCTTGACATAGACTCGATTGCCAATAAATTAGATGTCATATCCTCGGTTTTGAAGCTATGACACTGAGAGTAGATTCATCCTCAACCCCGGCACATGTAGTACATTAGTGGTCGAGATTCTGTTCCCTTCCTCGGCCTGAAAAACTACGGTACCTCTCCCAATGGGATTCCACTTTACTTTATTACCCATGGTTATTTTGAAATTCCTCTGCTCTTCTTGGTAGTCAGAAAAATAGTCCCATACTCCAGTCACGTGAGCAAAAGCTCCACTATCAATGTACCATGCATCTGAGGATGTAGTGCTTGGTACACAATAAAAATCTTCCTCTAATATGGATACCAATACAGATACATCGTGATCCATCTGTTCTATCGCACTTCTTCTCCCCCCTAGAGAACTGCGTGAACCCTTCCGCCTTGTTGCTACAACAGTAGATCTTCATTCATTGATAGATGCCCCCTCTCTGTTATTCATCTCTGGCTCTGATACCATGTGAAAATTTACAATGAGTTATAGTCATAGATTTAATTCTCTTACTTATTATTTCAATAAGTTATTATTCAGAAATATTTCGGCAAATATCGAAATAAATACTACTGCAACATTCGTAATTATATATGCAGAGAAATAAACAGCAGAGAACATAAGTTGAGGGTGCAAGCTTCTGTGATCCATAACATTTTAATTATAAATCTTCCGGGAAATTCCTTATGTGATTTCCAGGAAGATTTATAATTAAAAAGAGAACATAAGCACAAGAATCAATCACATGTACACAATTATTTTTGGACAATTGTCCCCGGAAAAACCCAATGTGGGAAAACCGGTGCAGCAGATGAGGGTTTTATTAATTCTTCAACAAATGATATCTTTACAGGGAAAATATTCGATAGATAAATTCTGAACCACCCGAAACTGAATATCCATCTTACTTGGACAAATTTCTGACACCCAGAATAGCCCGTGCAAGCCGCTGCATTAGTCTGTTTGATTCTATGCGTAGTCCCAAAGCTAGACTACGTGAATCTTCACAGATACTGTTTGGGGTCTCTACACTGCAGCCTCAAGCTACCTCCAGTGACCCACTGCTGCTCTCTGACTCTGATCTCGATCACCCCTAACCTCCTCTTGCTCCTGCAACTTCTCACCCTGCAACTCTCCCACTGAGATCGAATTCTACATCAGAATGGATATCCTTCGGGTATGGAGTGAGTGCCCAGCTTGTCTTCCAAGTGACCCTCGGGCCTTCTTTTATAATCTTCCTGTTGGAGAAGCAACAGCCTAGATTAAAAGATTAATCAATGGCTAAGATTAAATCTTGACTTGATCCATGTTTTCTAGAAGATTCACACTCTGACTTATTAATGCCCTTTAATTATTTCATTTTCCTAAGTTTGGACTTAGGGTCTCCATTAAAATAATTAATTATTTTAATAATTCTTGAACCAAGTGGAATTTCCACAAACATTTTCTGGGTTCTTTGGAATGTTGTTGCCCAAGCCTCCATGAAAATTTTGAGACTTCGAACACTTTCATATGCTACAAAATTAGAATATGTTGAACTGAAGATGTGAATAAAGGATCAAGCCGTTTAGTACTCATTAGATATGAACCAAATAAAATTCTAGATGATGACATGGGTGAAGTCTGTGGACTTGAGGAGGCACCAGATTAGGTTCCAGATAAAGACTGGTAACTCGGTGGGACAGACAAACCACCTTAAAGATGTGACTCAGGTGACATGCTAAACATCGAAGATGAAGCAACAATAGATGTTTTCGCAGCTATAACAGATGTTACAGTCTGTGATGTTGACTCAGCCATGGTTAAATGACCCAGCAAATACCCTACAGGATCTACGGGAACTTGAATTGAAATAGGATCAACAGAAGCAGTGTAATTCATTCAAGGAAAAGACTCTTAAAGATAAAGCCCCGACCCAAAATGAGTTGGAGTTGAGGGAGTGTTCCTTGTTGAGTTTCTTCCTCAATCGAAATCAAACCAGGTGGAAGAATTTTTCCGTCAGGCCCGAGATAAATTTTAGGCGGTAAATTCTGCAGTAAAGAGGAAGACTCGACGGATACGGATGGATGAGGATCAGATGATTGCACCGGAACAACTTCTTGTTGTTTGACTTTGGGATCAACTACTGGATCGACTTCCAATTGAACAAGGTCAGGTTCAAGATTCACCGTTTTGCTGGATTGAATTTCAGTGTCCTCAGGTAACTTTAAGATTTTCGTCTCGAAAGTAGAAGATAAACTGGGATGTGTAGAAACGACTCGAGACAACTCTGGTAGATGTGATGAAGATGATGCACCATAGGTACTGATGGTACTAGATTCAGTAGAACTAGTTCACCTTCACCGACAAGAAATGGTTTCTGGTGGTAAAGTTGGTTTTAGCGCTATTCTACGCAAATGATGGGGAAAGGTTTGTTCTTCTTCCATGATGACTGATTTATTTTATTACAAAAACAAATAAACAAATAAAAGGGTGATACTAGGAAACATGATTACCAAGTAATTGTGAACTACAGAATACCTCCTGGAGAACCAAGAAGTACAGGCAAGAAGTCTCCCCGAATGTTGTGTTCAGTGTATCACAAGTTACAAAGTAGAAGACTCGGTTACCTGTGGATGGTAAGCAACCTAAAGTTGTCCTCCCAAATATACCAGAAGGTACATGGAGGCCCAAGTCTGTAATAGTTCTGTCTAATGCGAAACCACACAGTGAGAACACCCCCTTATACTTTCCATACTAGAACTCCGCCCTATATACCCGAAGGTACATGGATGAACTTGGATATAATTAGGTATGTGGAGTGGGATTTCACACTCGGAATGTATCGCAAACAAGTTAGCAACAACTGCTATGTTTAACGACGTTGGAACACATCTCTAGCCTAGACCTTCTAAGTGTTATCGTCAATGTTACAATGCTTTCTTAGGTTGATTGAGGTGAATTTTATGTTGATCTTGCTTCAAATTTTATATTTCAGGTTCACTGCGAGATGTAATGGGAAATTCCTAAAATGAAAACTAAATGAGAAGTAATATTTTCAATTTAATTTTTCAATGAAACCCTTCACTACTAAAGGGATAGAGAAATCAGATTTTTGAGCATAGATCAAAGAGCACAAACTAAATGTAGATTCCCTAATATATTCCTCAATTATCACTTGCAATCCCTAAATGCAAATGAATATTTTTCTTTTCAGTTTCCTTTAAGTTTAGATGAATGAAAAATAAACTAATGCACAAATCAATCAAACTATGTTTTCTTTTTTGAGAAATGAGGACTAAAAAAGCACTTTTCTCTTAGGAAATGAAGACTGAAATGAAAATTTTTCTTTTGAAAACAAAGAATTGATCTAATGCAAAATTTACAACTTTGGATTTAATTTGACAATGATAAAGAAAACACATAATGAAACATTGAAAAAACAACTATCCAAAGGAGGAAGAACTAGCAATGTTTACTGGTCTCTAAGAGCAATCATACATCTGAGAATATAACATTCAACTGGTTGAAACTGAATGCAAATAAAAATTATGATAGAATTTGGCTAGTTGACGGGGCAACGCACCCCTTAAGGGCAGACAGTGCATTGCAGAGCACCTCATAAGGGAGACAGTGCTATGTAGAGCATTGTGCCCTGACCAATTATGCGTTGGGCACAGTGAAGCTTGAAGATCAAGCAGACTAAACATGCTTCTAAGGAAAAAAATTACATTCAAATGACTGAATAGATGAATTAAAGTCTACTGATGATGGTTAAAAAGGAAATAAACACCAAGAATGATGGATTTCTCCCCAGTATGGTCCCCAATTTGTTATGAGGAATTTTAATCTACGGATAAACTAGTCTTCCCTGAGTGTGATGTTCCTTCACTCAGAACAATGGAAGAAAGGTAAATGTTCTTTTCTCTAAAATAGAAATAAATATAGAAGGGATAAATACCTACTTGTGATCCTTCACTCTCGTTCCTCTTCTATTGTCGTTCCTGGCGCTCTTGATCTAGCTAAAACCTGCTTGATCAACACCTGCAATCAAAGACAAAAGACAACAAACGACATACAGATATACATTCTATCTACCTTAACCAAATTGAACCAATTAAATTTGAGAATACATACACATTTGAGAATACATTCACAAGATATAATTGCATATATGATAGAAAGAGAAGATGTCTTTATTGAAATAATATGGGAAGTAGATTACAACCAGTGGATCAGTTCATCGTCAACCTGCTCCAACTTCATTTCGTCCTCATCACACCAAGCATCATCTCAACAGTATATTAATACTTTAGCTCTCAAGAATTAAGAATCCAACAGCATAACACTACACAAATTTCTTCCTCCCTTGCACTTAGATGAGTGCTCAATTTATAGGGAAATTGTAGGTAGTTTCTCAATAAATGATATTGAATGGATTTCTAATAATAGATGAGACATGTTTCTAGGTTCAATGGTGATGGATGAACACATGTATTCAAAGTATGACACCTATGAGCTCTTCTAGAAGGCACTGGACATGTAGAGATTCCTGAAATAATGATGATTTCGCTCCCAGGAGACCAACGCACCCTTAAGTGTCAGGAAGTGATTTGCAGAGCACCCTTGCATTGGGTTAACTACTTTGCAATGAAATTAGGCCCATTTATAGGAGCGTTGATGATTCAATGGGTCATTTTAACTATACTTCAAACATTGAAACTCTCATGAATTAAAGCCATTAGTGGAATGACTTCTCTAGGGCACGTAGCAACTGAATTAGGGGATGATAGACCATGTTTGTACTGAATTAGGGGATGATAAACTATGTTTTTACTGAATTAGGGAATGATAGACCCTTTTCATACTGGTCTTAGGGATGGTGCCCAAATTGACCTATAACACCTCTCATAATAGCAACAATATCATCTATTAGGTCATGCATTCACTAACATTTCATTTACTAATCAAAACATCATGAGATCCATAAGCCAAGTATGTCATAAACCATGCTTATAACCAACACATAACCAAAAAATAAACAATGATATAACAACCATTATAACCACATAATAACAAAAACATTTAGACATAATACACAAGAGGAAAAGAGCTCTTATTAACATATGAAAATGAAACCAGGTCATGGACTTCCACATATCGTCCAACCGTATATTGGGTTGAACCAAATATTTCTTCCATCCAATCACCCCTGTGCCATATTCCAAGCATGAATGTTGGACTCACAAAAAAAACAAGCAGGGCTTCCTCAGGCTTTACCGTGTATCTCGCCATTACTAATCAAGGGATTCCTAGGCCCAAAACCCTCATCTATACAACCAGGATTTGTTGTATATCTCACCATTACCAGTCAAGGGATCAATAGGCCCTAACAAGCATGGATTCCACCAAATATCTCCACCTAAATCATGAGGACTTTTTCTGTCTCCACCCTCTAGGATTTACTGTGTATCCCTCCATTACCAATTAAGGGATTCCTAGGTCCAACAAGGGTATCCACAACCAGGCTTTATCATGTATCCCGCCATTACTGGTCAAGGGATTCCTAGGCCTTGAGACCACCCCACTCAGTTTTGAAACTATCTAGAAATCAAGTTCAACCAAGTAATAGAACCCCATCACACCATGGCTATCCGGAAATGGAAAATAAAGGCTAGGAACCACTGTCACGCCTAGAAAAACCCATGCCAATGACAACAAGAGAACCAAATACACACATGCATATGCCATGCATGCAAAAATGAGTAAGGAAATCATACATGCAAATCGATACCTGCAATTAATATTGTTGTAGCCACTTGATCCAACCCTTCCTTGCTTGATCTTTTATTTCCTTTTCCTTATTTTCCCTTCCTTTACTTTCCTTTCTCCAATGCTAGATTTATCCAAATATACTTTAAGTGTGTGAGAGAATGAGAGAGTAGAGAGAATAGAGAGAGATATGAAACTGAACTGACAAAAGGTTCACTAACTAAAGCCTGTGAACTGATCCTCATGAGCCTTTTTATCAAGGAGGCCTCTAATTTCTTTAGTTTTCCATTATTTTCCTTCATTTTCCTCCTCACATGCAACATGTGACCTTTCACCTTCCTTTTCTCCTAATTTCTATTATATTCATAAATAAAATCCCAATTAATGCCTCTTTCATTTCCAAAGCCTTTGTCATTTCCTTTTCCAATTTCCCTTAACCATAATAAACCATATGAACACCCACATTAGGATGTTTTTCCCAACATTCAGCTTGGAATACACATTCCATGACCTTGGTCTTATTTTTCTTTTAATAACTTTATTACATGAACTTTTAACCCAGGGTTGTTACATGCTCCCTTTATTTTTTTCATGAATGTAATCATATGATATAGATTTGATCAATAAACTATTTTTCATCCATATCGATGCTTTCAAAGTGGAAAATGTGGAGTGATAAGCTCACAGGACCATTTTTACTATTGGGTCCCAGTTTGGAAAATTAGGGTTTGAAACCTTTTAGAATTATTTTGAGGCATAAAATTGTAGCTTTTGACCCTATACAGACATTACCTACAAAATGATTCTTAAAATAGAAAAATATACAATGGAAAGAACATAAAATATACACAGATATTTTCTCCTGGAACCTAAACCAAGAAAACCAAAATTATTTTTCATTATATTCCTTCCAATGTTACAATACATTATATACACGTCAAAGAATTCATAAACCCCAAATCATTAACCCTTGATCAGATGATAAGCGTAGTTCCATTGACCAAATCTACAAAATACCATGGGAAAAAAACCATCGTACCCAAAACCATGTACAAAAAAACATGCACAAAACCATGGTTAGGTATGCCCACCATCCTTGGGTCTGCCCAACAATTATTAGGTCCACATAAAATAAAAATAAAAAATCCCATGGTGCTTCCCTAGATGTCGTGCAGGGGGGTTTCCGCCCCCCTACAAACCCCTTGGCAAGGGGAACTGCTACCCCCCACCCTGTTATTCCTATGACTAGTCATGGAAAGAATATAATGCATACCCAACATTCTCCCACTTGTTTTATTTCAACACGGGGGGCCACAGGAGTGCATAGTCATTGGTCCCAAGATGTAATTCTCGTTATTTCTCTACGACAAGAAAACATCTCAATGCTCATAGAATTTATCAGTGCATCATCATCTTTCTTCAAAGTATCCACCTTTACCAGCAACACCTTTTTTTCTTCAACCATATCCCTTATAAAGTGATATTGAACATAAATTTGCTTGGTGTTTGAATCATAAGCAAGGTTGTTTGCAAATAAAATTGCATGTTGGTTGTCACATTATATCCTTATAGATCATTGTACCAACACCATACTTGAACACAATCTCTAAAACCAAAATGGTTCCTTGCTTGCACGAGTGGTTGTCATGTATTCAGTATCTGTAGTTTAAAGTGCCACTACAGATTGTCTCTTGCTTATCCAACTGACCACCCATCCAAATAGGTTAAACATGTACCTACTTATAGATCTTCTTTTATATAGATCTCCATACCATTTTGCATCAGCAAAGTCATGTATTTCCAACACTCTGCCTAATATTGGTCTTCCTCGGTAGCACAAACCATAATCACTAGTGCCATGCAAATACCTGAAAACCTGCTTCACTATTGTCCAATGATCCTTCCCTGGTTTTGACATAAACCTATTCAATACTCCCACTACAGGTGCAATTTCTGGTCTAGTACAAACCATTGCATACATTAGGCTACCAACTACACTCACATATGGAACAGAGGACATGTCCTCTTCCTTAGTCTTGGGACATTTTTCAACAGATAAATTTACACCTATAGGAATAGGATCCTTCACTAGTTTACTATCCTTCATATTAAACCTCTGCAATATTTCCTCCCCATAATTCCTTTGGTTTAACCAAAGCTTCCTCTTTTCCTGATCTCATTTAATTTCCATGCCAAAAAATAGTTTGCAGCTCCGATATCCTTCATGTCAAATTTAGAGGACAATTTGATCTTCACATCCTAGATAATTTCTCTGGTATTTCCAATCAACATCATATCATCCACATACAATATCAAATAAATAACACAGTCACCTTTTTTTTTAATATACACAGTGATCGTCTTTTCTCCTTGTGAATCCAAGTCCTCATATATATATATCAAACTTTTCATACCACATCCTTGGTGATTGCTTTAACCTGTACAAAGAATTTTTTAACCTACATACTGGTTCTTTCTTACCCTTCATATTCAATCCTTTTGGTTACTTCATGTATATTTATTCTTATAAATCCCTATGAATAAATGTTGTCTTCACATCTATTTGTTCTACCTCAAAATCAAAAGCAACTGTAACAGATAAAAGTAATCTAATAAAGGCTAACCTAGAAATACGAGAAAAAATATCACCAAAATCGATTCCCGACACATGGGAATAAACTTTTTCTACCAACCAAGATTTTTATATCTCCACCTTGCCTTCAGCATTCATCCCAAGCCTAATTTTTGTCCAAGACTTCCATTTCTTCAACCATGGACTTTTTCCAAAGTTTTTCATTCTTTGAATCCAATACCTCCCTAATAGCTTTGGGATCATCATCAGTAATAGATAAAGAAAAATTTGAACAAAACGCAGATGGACTATACCTCTTTGGCTTCCTTCTCTGTCGGAATGATCTAGTCAAAACTGGAGTCTGTGGTTCTTCCTCTTCTATTCCATGTTCTTCTGTAAAGTTTGATTCTTCCTCCTTCTGTTCAAAATATATATTTTTAGGTTTTTATTCAATTTTACAACATTATTTAGCAAAATATGCAATTATATATAATGAAAAACATCATCATCACTGCAACAGAACATAAAGGAATAATAGTAGAGACGTCGAGTTTAGTTTGAGCGTGGGAAAAACCCACTACTGGGAAAACCCTTTCAAATTATTCTTCTTATTAGATTTTCATTGAATCCAATGCCTCCCTACCAGCTTTTGGATCATCATTAGTAATAGATAAAGAAAATTTTGAATAGAAAGAAGATGGAATATACCTCTTTTGCTTCCTTCTCTGTCGAATTGATCTGTTCAAAACTGGAGTTTGTGGTTCTTACTCTTCTATTCCATGTTCTTCTGTAAAGTTTTATTCTTCCTCCTTCCATTCAAACTCTATCTTTTCAGGTTTTTATTCAATTTTACAACATTATTCAGCAACATATGCACTCATATATAATGAACAACATCATCATCAATGCAAAAAAACATAAAGGAATAATAGAATAAATTAATTCACATGTAGAGACGCCATGTTTAGTCGAAGACCAGGGTAAAACCCACTATGGGGAAAACCCTTTCAAATTCTTCTTCTTATTAGAATTTCATTGAATGATTTAGCAAAAAGAGAGTATAATGATCCATATCTTCAATCATAATCCTATCTAGAAAAATCAACTAAAAAAAATCCATGAGATGAAACCAATAATGTTAATAATCAAAACCTTGATTCAGAAGCATGTAGTCAATTGTCACTGTCTGCAGTCAACTGTCTAAATTTGTGGTCAACTGAATAAATTTGCAGATAACTATAAAAATCGAGCCCTAAGTCCCAACCGCATATAGAGAGTGTATGTTCCTGCAGTTGAAACCCCACAACTACAAGCATGAGCCTATGTGCCTGCATTTGTGACCGAAAACTGCTTGTGTCATGCTTAAGGATGGAAACCAAAACCCTAAACACACATGTGAGCTTTCGACCCTACAATTTCAAACATGTACAAACTAATATCCACGACCTAACCTCAGACCTGTGTGAGCCAAACCCAAAGAAAGAAGAATGATCATGATGATGATGTCCAAATGAGGGTCACTTGACTTTTATTTATAGCCATCCATGGGTGTCCTATTTCTCTTTTGGTATGACATATCCTTTTGTGCACATGTGGGCTTTAATTCAAACATACACTTTCCCTTGTCCAAATTAAGCACTTAAATAGTCAAAATTGGTCCTCTCGAAAAGAGGAATCTAGTATCATGATTGGAATTTGTCACTGAGCTACAAAATCAACACTCCCTCTCATCTAGGGAGAAATTCCAACTGCATCATGTAGTCATCGCAAGTATCTTGTCATCAAATCATATCCTATCTAAAGTAACTTCTCATCAAATTTTGTCACTTCTAATCTCTACTCATCTTTTCTTATCCCTGGTTATATCTTGATTATCTCTGCTCATACGTTGAACATTATTGAATCTAAAATAAGAATAATTTGACATCGTAGGGAATCCTAAGCTACCATCATATATTCATTGATGAGTCACTACTACCATTTGTAATCACTGCCATCGGAGAGCCCAATGCTACTACCAAAGAAACATCATAGATATTAACATCAGGGAGCACATCTCAACCTGAAACCACATCAAGGAGCTTAGTATCAACCCAGAATCTAATGAAAATGAGGAAGGTCCTATGGGACACTCTCACCCCAAGTCATCTCATAGGAGAGCAAGCATCTTCTACCCTATTTTGAGCAATAGGAGTCATAACATTTGGGTGAAAACATCTTCCACCCTATGTCAATCAGCAATATCACATCCATCTTATCGCCCCCTAATATTCCTAGCAATGACCCTTAAGAGTCATGAGGTAAAACACTTGCATCATAATCAGCTTGGGTTGTACACCTCTGTTAAGTCCCTATATTAATAGTGTAGCCCCTTATTATGTTATTGTAGCCCCCCTTATTGTTATTATTGTACCCCTGTAACCCCCATATTGTTATTATTGTGCCCTTACATTATTATTGTTAGGTCGGCTAGGATTACATTGTGGCCTCACTAGGATTATATTGTGGCCCCATGGACTCCTATATATAGAAGGAGGTTTTGGTCATTTGTATCATCCAAGAATTGTTCATTCATGTAATGTATTGGAGGTTGCCCCCTCGAAGTGGCTTATTTCTAAGGCGTTGATATCTCTTTTCTTCTCTTTTTGGAGCTGGTTACACAACATTTGGTATCAGAGGTTTGGATTCTAGGGTTTCGCTGCTCCAAACAGGTCATCGTGGCATTTTCGCTATAACTTTTTTTCTACGAAGTTTCAGAAGCTGAAATTTTTAGGGTGCGAAGCAAAAATCCTGAGGAAGCTTGTATAAAAATTTCAGAGTTTGGTTCGCAATAATTTCGGAGATATGATCTGTGGAAGTCAGGTATTTTTTCAGGCTCCTAAACAGGTCATCGTGGAATTTGCGCTATAAATTTTTTTCTACGAAGGTTCAGAATCTGAAATTAATATGGTGCGAAGCTGAAATCCTGAGGAAATTCATCAAAAAATTTCAGATCTTGGTTCGCAATATTTTTGGAGATATGATCTGTGGAAGGTAGTGCTTTTTCAGGCTCCTGAATTTCATCTCAAAGAGGTGATCGTGGGAAAAGTTCAATAACTCTCTCTCTGGGCATCGGATTGGAGTGCCGTAAAAAGTGGTTGCAAGTACACGGACTTTAGTTTCTTGGCTATCAATTTCAGAGACAAAGGACAAAACAGTGACACGTGGCAAGTCGTACAAGTTCGCTCTACTGAACCATTCCATAATTAGGTCATTGTGGGAGATTGGACACAACTTTGTCTTGGAGAATCCAAATCAGGTCAGACCTGTGGCATTCAAAAGAGAATTCAGAGGGATACTTCAGTACTGAATTTAAGATATAGAAGAGCCGCAATCACAGAGATAATACAATTTCAATATCGAGCTCCTCAAAAGCAAGTAAAAGGTGTGTATTTTGTTTCTGAATTGCATAAGTCTTGTTTGAAGAATCAATTTGAATTGATTCCAAGGGCATATTTTAGAATTTTTATCAGTATTGGGTTCTATAATGCCTCCAAAAAATAATTCCATACCCATTAATCCCTCAAAAATCTATACTGTGATGCATGAAGAGGAAGAGTTGCAGTATGAGATATCAAAATTATGGTACCAAGTGCAACAAGTTTCAATCTTACGAAGAGCAATTGAAGATGAAATAGATGGTTTAAAAGCAGAAATGGAGGCTAATTTGGATGGTTTGAAGGATAAAATAATAGCAAATATGGATGATAAATTAATGGAAGATCACATCAAGCATCAACAACAAGTTCTCCAACTCTCAAAGGATAACCCAACTTTGGTGCGGAATCTAATGAAACAACAGGAAGATCAACATCACATCGAAAGAAGTTATGAAGCAGTCATAGAAACAAGAACTCGACAAGTACGATCAATTTCAAAGTATCTCAGCAAGTGGAAGAACTTTCCTATAAAATATTTCACATGGGAGGATGAGAATTTTATACAGAAGCATCAAGAAATAATCAAGCGTTGAGGACAACACTTGTTTGAAGGAGAGGGGCATGTTAAGTCCCTATATTAATAGTGTAGCCCTTATTATGTTAGTGTAGCCCCCCTTATTGTTATTATTGTACCCCTGTAACCCCCATATTGTTATTATTGTGCCCTTACATTATTATTGTTAGGTCGGCTAGGATTACATTGTGGCCCCACTAGGATTGTATTGTGGCCCCATGGACTCCTATATATAGAAGGAGGTTTTGTTCATTTGTATCATCCAAGAATTGTTCATTTATGTAATGTATTGGAGTTTTCCCCCTCGAAGTGGCTTATTTCTAAGGCGTTGATATCTCTCTTCTTCTATTTTTGGAGCTGGTTACACAACAACCTCCAAGCACTCTCTCAACCCATTGGCCAGACAGGGAGTGAAATTCCCAGCAAGCCCAGCTTGTTGGTATGATGCCAATTGGGGTATAATCTACATAGACCAAAATAGGGTAGTAACATCTCCAACCCTGTGGGTAATATATAGTAGTGATACCTATTTTCTAGAGATCCATCAACCCTATTATCCCTCATCTCAATCCTTACCCTGGGAGATCAGACAAGGGGGAATAGTTTCCTTAGTGTCCTCGATAATTCTTTCTCTTTGTAGATCAGAAACATATCAACGTGCTCACATATGGTACCGGCTTAAAAAACTCATTGAAGAGTTCAATCATAATGTCTCTATAGAAGCAGTATCTTATTCATGCAGGACATCAAATCAAATATTATATTATAACAAATATATATCACAAAAAGGATTCCTTATTCATCCTCCCTCTCACGGACGTGACAACCACAAGTCTAAGCTTCTCTCGCACAGTAGCACTGACTCAATCTATATAGATATCTCAGACCCATCTATATACGGTATTATATGTCAAACATATACCACTCTTTATTATCACAATGCATCACTATCACATACAGAACCTGTTCAAAATAAATTTCCAAAGATTTTTTTCAACCTTCCTTACAGCTAGCCATGCTAACAACATCATACTCAACCTCGGTTGTGCTTAATGCTATGAAATTTTCATCAAAATATCATGGAAGATCTCATACTAAATCATCACCCAAATGATCTCATATCATCACTAACAATCCCAAACAACGTCAGTACAACCATGCAGACATATATCATAGGAAGAATATCTTAGTACAAAAATTGATCATCCCATGAAAATATCTCGAAGGGTGCTTGGTGGCAACCCAATGTGTATGAAGTGGATCAATCATGAATTGACTTATATTTTATGAAAAAAAAAAAAAAATATATATATATATATATATATATGGAAGGGTGTTCACACTAAACATCGATGCTTCAATCAAATATTGGTTTCCAAGTCAAGTTCAACAATATCTCTTCATAACTTCTTGAAATTCAATCAAAGTGTCCAAGTATTTGTATTTCCACTTTCCAAAAATTCATCAATAGCTTCACGATATAGATTTTCTTTTCCAAACTTCAGATATCAATTTTTCATGTCGTGATTCTTCATTTCAAACTTCAGAGGTCAAATCCATCTTACTTTAATAATTAGAGGCTCATTACCTCTAAATAATATACCATCAGTATATAAAATCAAAACTGAAGGCATACCTTGGACCACTTTGAAGTAGAGGTTTGGATTAACACACCTTCTTGACTTCACTAGGTAATTTCCAATGCGGACATACCAAGATCAGGAAGCTTGCTTCAAACCATACAATGTTATTTGCAAACATTATACTGATTAAACCAATATACTTAGCCTCACACAAATCAATATTGTGCAATCAAATCAACTAATTCAACTTATTAATCCTTAAATTCAAAACAAAAACTAATGTCAAAGCCATAAAATTTTCTGCCAATATCACAAACTCTTTGGATCAGGTGCCATGAAGAGCTCACACCCAAATACCAAGTTACAACAACCTTTTATTAACCAAGCACTAATTAATTAAAATTTTTCAAGCCATCCTTATGATCATCATTTTTGTCACTAATTATAAATGCATACACCGAGAACAAAGTCATATAAGTTTCTACAATCCATAAAATCACTGCAAACTAAATCACAATAGTTTATACTTCAATCAATGTGCCAAATCCAATGATATCAATACATAATCAATATTTAATTCCAACATTAATCCATGAAAGTTATTATGCCCACATAGTAAC
This sequence comes from Pinus albicaulis, assembly GCA_034641835.2. Taxonomy (NCBI): domain Eukaryota; kingdom Viridiplantae; phylum Streptophyta; class Pinopsida; order Pinales; family Pinaceae; genus Pinus; species Pinus albicaulis. The sequence goes on along the minus strand of CM076581.1, from coordinate 543,350,592 downwards.
GTCATCAAGGAAATCATTAGTTATCAAATCAAAACCCTAATTTGTTATCACTATGAATTCAATCAATCCATAAGCCAAAAAATATCTATGAACTATCAAGCATCATGTCAAAACTCCAATATTGTTCATCTATATTAAACCAATAAGCTAGATCTTGTCAAACCCTTGCAATTGTTATCAAATCAATGATCAAATAAAAATAACATACTGATATGCATATTTTGGTCCCCTGCAAACACAAGTTTAGTCAACACATTCACATTCTCTAAAGTATGTCAAACATTCAAACTTTCCTACTCATAGGACTTTCTATTATCTGCTCCATATTTGTAGGACTACCATACCCCTGGCTTTATGCATAAGGATTTAGATTTTGTGTCCTACAAGCACAACCACACCCATAGGCCTTCTTTCGTGTGGTTGGGAGGCCTATAACCGCACTCTTAAGCCTTTCTCCTAGTGGTTGGCGCTTAGACTAGGAGAAACCTTCTCTTCTCATACCAAAACTTGCTACAAACGAAAAACATCATAGATTTGTCTATTCATGCCCAAAAATATTACTTCAACAATAAAGAATATTTTATACATTTAATGCAAATGATAATAGGTGTGGGGATATTATGGAGAGTTTCTCCCTCTAAATGGGAAGCCACTTCAATCATCATCATTAAAAACATCAACATGTCTATCATAATACTGACATGCATCAACAAAATTGTTAGATATATAAAATTATTAGACATTTATACGTCATAATCATAACTGTTACACAGTAATTTATCACCATGCCCATTTTCCCATCCCTGATCCTGAAATGCCCAGTGATAGATCCTGTGCGATGTTTCCACCATGAAGAAATATGTTAAGACATCCCCCAAAGATCCAAAGAAAACTGCCTTGGAAGATTACTGAAGAAACTTGGTCAAATTCCTAGTTTCTTGGGTCAAAATTTTTCCTGGTGCCATGCTCATGCTAATGTCATTTTCACATTTCTGGCTTAGCACTACCTGTTATAGTCAAAATATGCATTCTGCCATTAGTGATCAATATCATCTCTTCATTTCTCATTTTAGGTGTCTCATTCTGAAATTTTTATCCCATTCCGTTAGGTCATGCTAAAAATTCTTTCACTGATGGTAGCTTTCCTCAATAAAATTTCACTCTCCTTCAAAGAAACATATTTGTTGACTCATTCTCGTGTCCCCTTGAGCATAACAACACCTATGAAAATGCTCTTTTCACAATGATTTGTCTCATTCAAATTCAGTCATGAAGATCTGGTCTAAAGATTCTCATTAGGTCATTAGGTTTTCTTTTTGTTTCTCAAGGTCATTACTCCATCCAAGTAAAGAGAACAAGTATATGAGAAGGACTCAAAGAAAATTCTATCTTCCTTTACAAGAAGATCAATAATTTGTAAATATTTTTGTTTTTTAAGTTGTAATTATTTCAATGATTTTTATATCAAAATCCTATTTTGATATAAAATAAAATATGTAAATTTTCTTTTTTCAAATGTAATTTTGTGTTTTTTTATATGTAATAAACTATTCCCTAGTTGTCAATGTAATCATTCCAGCCAAACTGAAGCAAATAATGTTAACCTTCATAAGTTGATCAACCTGCAAAGAAAAAAGGGAGAAAAGTTAAAGAGTATCAGTGTCAAAGTTTGAAGAAGAAAAATGAACATAAGAAAAGTGGATAATTTAAATCAAAAATTCAAATCCACTAAGTTATAAAGCCATTAAAACATCTCAAAGAAATTCATTTCCTTCATCCATCCTTTAGCAATCCTCAGCAAAGGATAAATTTCACTTTTTCATTGAGCAAATTAGCAAATTCCAGGGTCGTTTTGTGTTTGAGGGAGACGTTGCGCATTTGAGCTCGGACACTGCACGTTTGCCCGATTTCTTCAAACCAAATTTCTTGGACATTTTTCGCTTGGAGGCGGGCGATGTACCTTTGCTCGGAAGCTGTGTGTTTGCTTAGCAAGGCATAATAAGTACTTGGCAGCCTCAAATTTCATTAGCAAGTTCCAGATCTTGGCATAAATTTTCTACAAGGCTCTCTTGGTCAGTAAGTGAACCTTAAGATGCCTCCTCTGATATATTTTGTGTTTTATAAGAAATTTGAAGTGTCTTCTAAAATGAAACCCTAAGTTCTCATTTTAAAAATAAATTCCTTTCCCATAACCATATTCCCTAAAACACATACCATTCCCAATACCACTAAATCCTAGGGTTTACACAAAACCTAGGTTCCCATTGACATTCTCACTTCCTCCATTTCTCAAAGCATTTCCTTTCATTTCACATTCCCTACATCTCATTCCATTCACCCTAGGGTTTCAAATTTCAAAGTTCAAAAATGGCTGAAGAGGGGGACAAAACTATTAATGAGGAGCAGAGACCAAAGAAAAAGTCTTATAAAAAGGGAGGGAAGGTCATTAGACATGAACCAGCAACCACAAAATAGCTTATGGCTTCTCCCCTCACTGTGTCATGTTTTAAACACATGGGTTGTTTATAATTTTGTGAGAGAGTGCAGAAGATCCAATATCATCCCATGTTGACAAGATTGTTCATCTCCAATATCCATGATAGGCAGGTCACTCTTGATGGGGTCAAGTTCACTATGTCTACTAATATCATTGCAGCTACTACAGGGATCCTAAATGTAAGAGAAAAGTGGTTTAAGCAAGGAAACCTTGATCATTCCTATTATGATCCATATCTTAAACCAAGATACAAGGATGATAAAAAGACAATTTTCCCTTTCTCTCATCTCCTTGACAAATATGTCCCCATGATGAAAGTCATCATGAAATACTTCACCTGTGAGGGGAGGTTTTATAGACTCTGTTCCTATCATATCCGGCTCCTCATGAACTTCACTAGAGTTAGAATGCTTCACATACCCTACTATCTCTCCCGCAGCATTGAAAAAATGGCTTATATTGCACAAAAGAGAGATTATGGTCATCAAATGTAGAGTATTTTCCACCACTCCCTCATCAAAATGATAGTCATGTATCATCTTGATCAAATGAACATTCCATGGGACACCTTCATATCAAATGATATTTTTACTACCCCACCTAATCAGCATGATCAGAATACCCCTTCGTCATCTCATCCTCCCACATCTATTCCTCCATCTCAGCCTATTGCTCATACATCATCACCAAGTCAGTTTCATTCACCTCATATTGATCCTTCTTCTTCACCTTTCTATAACCCTACATCATCATCACATCATGATTCAGAGTCATCAAGAAGTAAGGAAGGTATTAAGGCAGCATGGGCTAGCTTGACTGAGGTTGACCTTTTTCCCAAAACTTATCAGAGAGGCTATAGGCATGTGTTTTATTCACTTGGGGTGGAAGGGGCCATGCCTTCTTCATCAACACAACAGGTAGAAAAATACAAGGAGAAGGCAAAAGAGCTAAACATTGATGATGAGGAGGGAAAACGTGAGACAGAGCATGAATTTCAGTTGATTGGCCTAGGTGAGGAAGATGAAGTCAAAATTATCAGTGTAGCAATCAAAGCCAAAGAGGAAAATATTAGTGAACTTGAAACCAATCTTGAGAGGGAAAAATATGTAGTTGGCTTCCTTGAGCAAAAAAATCAACATCTGAAAACCAAGCAAGTAATTAATAAGGTGAAGTGTATCAAGGCACAAAGAGAAGTAGAAAAGGCTAAAGTGTTGCTTGAGGAAACATTAGAAAGTTTTGGTGAAACTGATGATGAAGAGGATCAGCCTCCAAGATAAAGACCAGGAACTAGAGGGCTAAAAAGAGCTCTAGCCCTTGAGAGACAAAGAGAAGCTGAGCTAATGGACCAGCTCAAACCAAATGAACTTCTTGCCCTAGAAATCAGCAAGGACAAGGAACCATGGCTTGATAGAGCTAATCTATATTTGGAGAGGTTGCTAGAGAAATCCAACAAGGACAATAACTTTTTGAGGACAAGGGTCAAACTTCATGCACGGAAAAAGAGAATTGCATTGGCCAAGCTTAAAAGAGATAATGCTAAGATTGAAATTTTGACTAAAAAAGGGGAGAAAGAGAGGTTAGATATACTTGCTGAGGTGTCTCTTAATGCCTCAAGCACTTGATAAACAAATACCCTCACTATTTTGATAAAATTTTGGCACACTTGGCACTTCAATTCATTTCTGGTTTTTTGAGTCTTTTTGCACGCAAAAATTATGCCAAAGGCACAAGGACCTGGATGTTGCGCTCTTTTGTGGGGCCTCCAATTGAAAAATGGCCACCACCATCATGTTAATATTGATGAGGAAATCAACCCTAGCAAGTTTCAGAAATTTTGGAGGAGAACTGGTCCATCAAAAGGGTAAAAAACCATCAAATTTTCATGGTTCTGACTCAAATTCTGCCTAGTCGCTGCGCGTTTACTAGTCTTGGGAGAACATGTTTTTGATAGGGAAAATGAAGACCATTTTGAAAACTGGAAGTATTTTTGGAAACTAGACTCAGAGATATTTACAATGAGCTATCATGGAGCTGATTTAGACACCAGGAAGGCACTCAAAACCATCTTCGAAAATAGGTCATTTTTTCTGCTTAGACGCTGCACATTTGACAGGGAAATTCCATTTTTCACAGTCTTCAACAAGTTTTTTATTTTCACTCCAGTTTGACTTTTTACCTTGGGAAATGAGAAATTACTGATGCAAATGGTCAAGATGAATGTAAATTTCATGTTTTTACTTTTATCTAGGGTATATACATTAGGTAAGTCAATCAGTTGAGGTGTAATGAATCAATTCATTAGAGATAGGAATGAGTCACTTTTCTCATCCTATACTCTAGCTATCAATTTATCTTTTGTGTAATATCTCCCTCACCTCATGGATTCGACCCCTATGGATGAGTGGAGGTGGTTTTGAAGTCTATTTAGCTCATTTCTTCAGAGAGGTCAAGGGTTAGCATTAGTTTAAAAGTTAGTGTATTGATCAAGAAACAGTTTGGCCTAGATATTAATGAAAAATTGGAGCTATTTCCTTGGGATTCATGTGGTATGAATGTTTGGCATATTTATTTTTTTTCTGTGATCATTTGTATGAATTTTTTGTAAGCTCATAAACCTTTTCATGTCTATTATATGTTAAATTTCAAGTTGAAAGGCAAAATTCATGTTTTCATGCTCTGTTTTGGGAAAATTTTCATAATCTGTCCATTTTCTTCAGTTTAGGAAGAACTCATCCCCTATGCTCTTCCTAGCTCCTCATCTGTCTTATTCCATCTCACCAAATCACCTCTAAGTGTTGAGCCTTCTACCTACCTTGCCCCATCAAATGGACTGCAATTCCATCTCATTGGCCCTAGTCTAGTCCCCTTGACCTAATCCTCATTCAGTGAGCCCAAACCAAATCAAAACAACCCCTTGTACTCATTATCTAGCCTAAAAACCCTAATTTCGCCAGCCCTCCTAGCTGTGACCCTTTTTGGAGAGAGCCCTCTCCTACTTGGTAGGGCTAGCTATCAAGTCAAAATCTTGGTTTATGGTTACCTCTGTTGGGATTCCTTCTTAAGCCTTGGGAATTTGGCGGAGTGATAACACTACCAGCGCCCTTATTTCTTGGAAAAATGCATTGATCCCTTTCTGGAAAATTTTCCTCAAATGGAGGAGAAGCTTCAACATCTAGAAGTTCTAGGGCAGAGATTTAGTTGTTAAATGATTGTGATAGAATCGAGCTCTCTGATTTTAGAGCTTTGATCTCATCCATGGGGGTTTATCCCTTATAAAGTGGGCCTTCCTCCTCCTTTCATGGGCTCCCAACCTCTTCTCCCTTCCTATAAATTCATATTCCTCATTCCCATAATTTTGGAGCATGGTTGGTCATTGTCGGGCTAGTCTGAACTATCGTTCCCTTGCATCCTAGCATTGTGATAATGCATAAGTGTTCAGGAGAAGGAATGCATTAGAGCTTCAGTGAAGGACTCATATTTTCACCAAAATAGACCTCCAAAATCAAGGCATGGATTGTAAGCTCTCCTTTTTATATTTATCAATAATAACGTCTGAATTTTTCTTTCTATATTTGTATAATTTTTTATGCAAATATTTTGGTACTCCTTGATCTGCTAGATAGCTAATATTTATGATTATTACGTATTGTATTATGTTTTTTGTTGCCTCTTGATCATGCGCAGGAATTCACGTGCCATCAGTAGCAGTGAGGGAGCCTAAAAGGATCATGGATCAAGATCATCATCAACGGATTCAAGCATAGCATTGGGAAAAAGGTACTTCTGTCTCTTTTCTTGTTGCATTTTAAATATTCGTTAAGAGAACTTTGCATTAGAAATTATCTCATGTTGCTAGACCCACTCTAGGGCTAGAGAGATCGCCTCTATTTGTAGAGGGGATTTATCTTGACAACGGAACTGGCGACTCCACTGGGGAGCTTAGCCTCTTAGCCTTCCTTCCTCAGACTGATCTTGGATCAGTTTGACCAATTTCTAGAATCTAAGCTTGCTTAGGCCTCTGTTAGTTTGTGTAAGGTTTGATAGTCACTTCACTATCTCAAGTATAGTGTTTGTGTGAAAGATTTTTTTTTCCTTGTTTTTAGTGACTAGCGTGCTTTATGTTTGCATAGTAGCACTGGCAACGCTGTTCTATATAGTAAAATCGTGTTGATTTGCCTTTCAGCACTCTTATGCTTATCACATAAGCGTTGATCTCATACCTAGGAAAAATTAGGGTTTCCCCTTGATTTTACAGTGTGTCTTGGACCCTGAAGGATGTCTATAGAATATCAGTGACCTCCTTGTTGTGTGGTTGGCTTACTTGTTTTCTCTGAGCGAGTGTTTTCATCTCTTTTATTTGTTTGTAAGTTGGGAGATTTTTCATCATTTCAAACACCTTTTGTCACATTGTTCTTGACTTGATTCGAAGTGATTTTTCATATGCATTGGCCATCACTGCATCTCTGATCTTACCTTCGGTTTAGTGTCAAACATAGGATCACAAATTGTTTGATTCACAAGTCTAGAAGAGTGTGTCCTTTGTCTAAATTCAAAAGAAATTGAAAGTGATTTTCATTTCAGTTTTGATTTAGCTTATCTTTATCGTTTTAAAGAGAGTGAAAATAATTTCATTCGTGCATTTTTTAATGTGATTTTTGTTTTTGTTCGATTGAAAGAAAAGTGAAAGGATTTGCATTTCTTCTTTCGTTCATTTGTTTTGTTGTTGATTGCATTTAAAAGTTCAAAAAAAAACATCTTAGTGGAAAAGAGAAGTATTTGAATTTTTCAATAAGTTGCATTTGTTTGGGAAAATTGAATTCAATTGAAAAGAATTTCATTTCGTAGCTTTGAGCCAGTTTGGGGGGCATTATTATTGTTGCATTGATTTCACTTTTGCTTGTATCTCTTCCCTAAATAGTTTATGCCTCATCGAAATGGAAAGTTTTTTTCTTTTTTTCATTTATTCTACACTATAAGGATTCAGGTGACATCGATTTTGGACCAAAACTGAAACTTAACTCAAGATCAACATTAAAATTCACTCAATTTACCTTAAAGGGCATTTGGAACTAACGAAAATATTTAGTGGTCTAGGCTAGAGACGTGTCCTGGCGTCGTAAAATGTAGGATCTGTCGTTAACGGTTTGCGTTGCAACCTGGGGGTGATATCTCGTCCTGCGTATGGTAGCATATTGATGTATGATAAGTATATTTGGGGTGCTCTTATCGAACGGTTATGTGTTAGAAAACATTACTATAGACTCCCACATACCGTCACGTATATTTTGGTAGATGCCATTAGGTTGCAAGCCTGTCGTAGGTAACCGAGTTGGTCGCCTTGTAAACATGATACATCGAACACAACATTCGGGGAGATTTCTTGCTCGTACTTCTTGGTTTTCCAGGAGTTATTCTGCAATTCAGAGATACTTGGTAAACCTTTTTCCCTAGCTCACCCCTTTTTGATTTATTTTTTTTAATTTCAAAAAAATTTATACCCACAAAATAATATCTTACCTCTGCACAGCTCCTTAGCAGATCTTAGGTTGAGACTAATGGCAACATTTCCTAAGTTTACCGATCAAGGAATACCCTCATATGGGAATCCTGGTACTTTTCCTTATTTTGGAAATGTTGGTACTCCGTATATGGCAACTTTGTCCCTCCTGGGATTAACCATTGATTTGCAAGTTTGGATAATTTTCAACCCCCATGGTTCCAAATGTCTAAGATGCTTCTCAACCAATTTTTTCTTCACTTGAACAGCGTCAACCTCATGTTGATCCTAAGGTTGACCCCTCGCCTTCTTCACCTTGTTCTTCCTCTTCGCTAGGTGAAAGTATGGATTCTAGTAACTAGGAAGCTAAGAATAAGAAGAAGAGGACGAAGTAGAAGAAGCAAAATAAGCAAGGGGGAAACCAATCAACCATTGCTATCAATGCAATTGATGATGAAAAGCCTTCCATTCAGTCCCGAAAATTCAAATTCCCTTGCAATTTATTCAAGGGTGACCATCTTCTTAGGTATTGTCCAGGTATTCCCAGGGTGTTAGAAGTGTGTTCCATCAATTCAAATTGGTCCTTACCATCGGCCTCTGGAGATCATGCTGGTGAGAAATCCTCAACTAGTAATAATAAGGCCCATGGTAAAAAGTGTAAAGTCAAATTTCCCTGTAGGTTATGTGGAGGGAATCATCCCATTCACCTTTTCCTTTTTATGTATGAAGCCACAAAAATGTTGGATAGCCTTACGGCTTCTCAGCCTTGTCTTTCGGCTGGTTACCGGAAGTTTTCTTCTGATCCTCTACTATTTGATCAAGTGATTAATCAGAAGTCATCTCTGGTCAATCCCACTCTCTCCAAAAGTGAACCCCATGAGTCCATTCCTGACCAACCATTGGTTGAGAAAATGATTGACTCGATTCCAACTTGATTTGATCAAGTCTTTCCTGTAGAGAGTGAACCTCGTACCACTTAGGTTCTTTTTATTTCTTTAGATTCCCATGAATTGGAGGGAAATCCTTCAGTTCACAAAGTATAGAAGGGTGATCCTCTCATTCCTGTAACATAAGGGGGCAGCTCTCTTGTTCCCACGACACCCCCCCAAGTAGTTTGGTTGCTTCGTTTGATTGGAGTCAACTGACTGGATATCGTCTTCCTTCTTACATGCCCTTTGAGATCATGGTACAGGCCTATAATGTGGCCATACCTAGCACCATAATAGATGAAGGTGCATTTTCTAGTATTATGTCCTCCACTACATGGAAATCTTTTGGTTCTCCGCAGCTTATGTGTGTTACCCAGAATCTGTTGGCATTTAACAGAGGAACTAGTCAACCATTAGGGATCCTTCCTAAGTTACCTATTACTTTGGGAAGAAAGGTTGTCTATATAGATGTGATGGTTGTCCAAGGCTATTTGGACTTTAACTTACATCATGGGAGCTCTTGTCTCTTCTCTCTTTCATGTGATGTGTTTTACACATGAAGAAAGAATAGTGATCATTGATCAACTGTCAATCATTGGTCCTAACTTGACTCATAATCATCCAGCATCCCTTAATGGTCCTTACATACTAGTGATATCTTCCCCACCACAAGTTAATTATGTGGCCACTCGTTCCATCTCTGCATCTACTGATGATCTAGTTAGTGATACAGTGCGTAATGTACTGGGGGCATTAGACCTTGATTTCCAAAGTGTTGTTCTCCCATATGATGAGAACCTCTTGGAAACCATGACCTCTTATGGGTCATGATCAGGTATTTTAGAGCAAATTTCCTTTTCTTGTGCCAAGCTCCTTAAAAAATGAATCAAGTTGTTGGAGCAAAGTTCCTTTTCTTGTATCAAGCTCGTTAAAAAATGAAACAAGGTATCTGAGGATAGTTCTTTTACTATGTCAACCTCGTGAAAAAATGAAATAGGTCCCCATGAGGATAGTTCTTTGATCGTGTTAACCTCATTAAAAAATGAAACAAATCCCCTTTCAATTTGAATCTTTGATTGGATCAAGTAAAATCCCAGTCGAGCCTTTCACTTGATCTCGTAAATGGATCTTCGTTCCATCCACCTATTAGTAACCTGTCATGTACTTAGTTGAGTGATATGAAGATTAGGGGGAATGTACCTCGAATTGAGTCAACATGTTGGGGGCATGCAAACTTATTCCAGGCATAGTTTGTCTTTGTTTCAAGCTTGTGAAAAATGAAACCAATTCCAAGTATAGTTTCTTGTTTCAAGCTTGTGTCAAAATGAAACCATCTGCATTCTACCTCTCGTGATTGCCTTTATATCTGCCTCTTATGCTAGATGAACCTTGGTTTTCTCATTCCATCATCACCATATTCTTGGCCAGTCATACGCTTTCACGTGGTTTTTACTTTTTCCTGAGGAACCGCTACGATGAGTGGTCTTGTTAGCCAGCCTCTTGACCTTTACATGTTTTGAGCAGTTCCACCATGACCAGAACCAGTTGCTACCCTTTATACCACTAGTTCTTCTAGGTGGAGTCATCTTTTATCTCTTTTATGAATCTCGAAAAATTAAAATATTATTGAGTACTTATCATTTCGAACTCGTTAAAGTGAATGAATTGATGTAATCTCAGTATACGTTTACCCCTTTTTTGGGCCGAGATTTACTATTTACGAAAAAGGAATACCTTGATCGAACATGGTCAAGAGGTTGTCTTGAATATTTTTTTCTACCTTTTTGGATTTGAGAGATGATTTATGAAAAGGGACATGATGGAGTTTCCCTTTTGTTTCTTTTCAAACTCCTTAAACATGAAAAGTTACTAAGTTACCCTTTCATTGGACTCGTTAAAGATTAGACAATGAAAGACTTGTCACCATGACGAGACCGATTTTCTCCTTCCTAGGGCTCGTTAAAATTACTAGGATGGATTCATTCAAAGAATGAACTTACACACTCAACATATTTTATCCTCTTCACACTGGCTATAAAAAATAAATAGGTACTCGTTACCAATAACAGGGGGAAATTGAAAGTGAACATCCTATGTGTATTTTGGGTAGCTTGTCTCTCTTATACATGACACTCATCTACAGTTCGCGTCAGTTTGGGGACATCCTACATTCGTCACTTTGCCTCCATGGGTTTGGGAAATCCGTTTGCCTCTCATTTGATTACGAAATTTTGTTAACATGACCTCTGATCCTGTTTGATTCAAATTTTGCCACACTTCGGAGTCGTGACGCCAATATGTTCGAGAGAAGTCCTTTTTGTCAAACATCCTTTACTTATCTGGCCTCCTCTATTACAATCCTGAATCACTCCTATCATCTTCAGAGATCTATTGTTTCTTTTCAATTATGTGGGAATCATCATGGCCCTCCTTCGACGAATCACTTCCTCTCAACTTCATCTCATTATCTAGGAAGGTTATTTAGAAACTTCTTTCAGTACCTTGGAGCTTGCATGCCTCAATGGAAAGTTCATTCACGCTTGTATATTGTGTTGTTTTACCTTAAGGTCCATTTTCATTATTGGTGGTCTCTCTTATGCCTATTAACAGTTTTCATCATTGACTGGTAATCAGGTGGTTTCTACCATGTTCGACACCAACACATTTATTCGCATGGATAGATTCATACATTGGGTTGATTGAGATCGCGGTGAAGACCCTGGGTCACATCTAATTTTTTATCCAGGATGCAGGGAGTTATTGAGTATTCATGATTGTATACATGATACTATTTATACGGATGGTTGCGTCCATACCGCAGATCCATTTCTATGATCTCTTTAGATGGATGGTTGCGACCATGCCATAGGTTCATGTGTTATTTGATTCCTAGTGCAAAGTTATGTGATTAGGAATATTCATTCCAGATATATCATATATTGTAATATGTTTGATTTGGCAGGTTTTCTGGAGGTGGTCTAAGCTCTTCGCCTTGGTTCCTAAAGCATTTAAACCATCAATCCTGGTTCTAACTTCATGATTTAGGGTGCATATGTTACACAATAATTTGTCACCATGCTCATTTTCCCATCCCTGATCATGAAATTCCCCGTGAAATATCTTGTGCAATGTCTCCACCATGAATAAATGTGTTAAGACATCCCGTAAATATCTAAAGAAAATTGCCTTGGAAGATTACTTAAGAAACTTGGTCAAATTCCTAGTTTCCTAGGTCAACACTTTTCCTGGTGCCATGCTTACACTGATTTCATATTCACAGTTCTGGCTTAGTGCTTCCAGTGCCCTTATTTCTTGTAAAACCGCACTGATCCCTTTCTGGCAGTGTTTCCTCAAATGGAGGAGAAGCTTCGACCTCTAGAAGTTCCAAAGCAGCGAGTTGGTTGTTAAACGGTGGTGATAGGGTTGAGCTCTCTAATTTTAGAGCTTTGATCTCATCCATGGGGGTTTATCCCTTAGAAAGTGGGTTTTCCTTCTCCTTTCATGGGCTCCCAACCTCTTCTACCTTCCTCTAAATTCATATCCCTCATTCCCACAATTTTAGAGCTTGGTTGATCATTGTCGAGCTAGTCTAAACTCATGTTCCCTTGCATCCTGGAATTATGATAATTCCTAAGTGTTCAGGAGAAGGAATGCATTAGAGCTTCAGTGAAGGACTCATATTTTCACCAAAGGAGGCCTCCAACATCAAGGCTTGGGTTGTAAGCTCTCTTTTTTATATTTATCAATAATAAAATCTGATGTTTTGTTTCTATATTTGTCTAATTGTTTATGCAAATATTATGGTACTCCTTGATCTGCTAGATAGCTAATGTTTACGATTATTATGTATTTTATTACATTTTTTATTGCATCTTGATCATCCGCAGGTATTCGCATGCTATCAGTCGTAGGGAACGAGCCTAAAAGTATTGCGGATCAAGGTCATCATCAAGGGATTCAAGTGTAGCGTTGATAAAAAGGTACTTTTGTCTCTTTTCTTTGCACATTGTAAATGTTAGTTACAAGAGATTTGCATTAGAAAGTATCTCGTGTTGCTATACCCACTCTAGGGCTATAGAGATCGCCTTTGTCCGCATAGGGGATTTATCTTGACAACAATAACATGTTAGAAACAACTACTTCACCACCACAATTGAACATGACATCAAAATTTCATCAAGGGTTAGAGTCATATGATTAGGGAAGCTGACAGGTATATCATCATACTTCAAATATTATAATCACTACATCACTTCTTTATCATATTACTCAACCATCAATTCAGGGCATCCATATTTATCACATTGTCCAGTTTACTAAGCTTGTAAAAACCTAAACGAGGTCAACAAGAAGATATTGAATATCAATCTTATTGTTATACTATCATCATTAAGGTTACCATGCTTATCAAAATAATTAAAATAGTATCAAGCTACCATATATAGGAATCAATGTGCTAGCCTGCTTTATAAAATCAGAAAATCCATCATGTCTAAAAAGTAAGATACTTTCCAAATATCAAGTACACCAATATATCACATGTACTAGAGATCAAAATTACTTTCATATGCATGCATGAGCCATTTGTGAAGGTGATATTCTCATCATACCTTAGGGCTTACCTTGCCATCCAATATTGCAGTTGAATCATAACATTGAAGCAATACACCATACATACTTTGTAGTATTCAGATACTTGTGAACCTTCTTATTGGTAGCTGGAGCACTTTGAAAAATTTTCATCAGGTGCCTCTTTCCTTTTTCTAGAACTAGATCTTATCTTCTTGCACCTTAAATGACCCTCAATAAGGATCGACTTATCTCATCTTATCAGGAGGTTAGAAGTATCCAACTACTCTAACATACATGTAGGAGGTATAATCAATGATTATATCAATAAATCTAAAAGAGAGTAAATACATAAAGGAGTAACATAAATTGAAAAAATACTTGTATTCAATGATAGGTGATCATCTCCCTCTTGAACCAACCTTCAAGAGTCATGACTATCCATTGTTCATATAGCATTGTTTCCTTTATTATATTTCAACCAACTTCATCAGCAACTAGGCCTAATTGAGATTATCCCATCTTGTGCTACATCAAACCTGTCACAAGTGCTAGAAATTATTCACATTGATCATGTTAGGGTTTCTAGATTTCATATCTCAAATATTTGTCATAATACAGGGTTTTTTCCAAACCCTAACCTCATAATATCCATCAAACACTAATAACCAAAATCCCTAGGGTTTCCTTCAAACCTTAGTATTATTTTAGGTCTCCTCCATCTTCTATAGATCTTAACAAAGGTGTCTTCATAGGGGTGATCTTGAATGACTTTTCTTCAACCCTCGTTGATACCATGTTAAATTTTCTTAGGGATATATTGTTCTTTGCTTTAGATAATTTTATTTCTTCATTTGCATATTACATCACCACACAACATCATATCATTATTTAGTTTTACAACATTATTCAACAACATATGAAATTATATAGAAAGAACAACATCATCATCAATGCAGCGGAACATAAAGGAACAATAGAAGAAAAGCATTGAAACATAGAGATGCCAGGATTGGTCAGAGACCATGGAAAAACCCACTATGGGGAAAACCCTTTCATATTCTTCTTCTTATTAGATTTCCATTAAATGATTTAGAAAAAGAGAGTACATTGATCCATGTCTTCAACCATAATCATATCTATAAAAATCAACTGAACAACATCCATGAGTCGAACCCAACAATGTTAATAATAAAATCCCTGATTTAGAAGCCCATGGTTAACTGTCATTGTATGCAGTCAACTACTGAACTCTGCGATCAACAGATTAAATTTGCGATTAACTATAAAAATAAAGCTCTAGGTCCCAAATGCATGCAAAGAGTGTATGTTCTTGTGATTGAAACCCTCCAACTGCACGCATGAACCTTTGTTCCTGAGGTTATGACCAAAAACTAGATATGTCATGCCTACGACTAGAAGCCCAAACCCTAAACATATGTCCGAGCTTCAAACCCTACAATCTCGAACCTTTATGAACCAATCTTTATGACCCAGCCTCATATCTATGTTAGCCAAACCCAAAGAAAGAAGCATGATCATGATCAAGATGTCCAAATGAGGGTTGCTTGACTTGTATTTATAGACATTCACAGGTGTCCAATTTATCTTATGGGACGACTTGTTCTTTTGTGTACATGTGGGATTTAATTCAAAAATACACTTTCCCTTGTCCAAATTAAGCACTTCAATAGTCAAAATTGGTCCTCTCGAAAAGAGGAATCTAGTCTCATGATTGGAATTTGTCACTGAGCTACCAAATTAACAATAATTTATGTTTAATAAAATCTTTCAAATATCTAAACTCCACATCTTGGTTGTACATAATCTTCCTTATTTTTGGGTTCCAAATCTTATGACCTTTTAAACCATCCTTATACACAATAAATATGCACCAGTCAGATTTACTATCCAACTTAGTTATTTTCTCCTTTAGAACATGCACACATGCATCACAGCCAATTACCCTGAGGTGTGAGAGAGAGGGTTTCTTACCAGTCCATACCTCATGTGGAGTCTTATCTTCCAACATTGATGATAGTAATTTCTTAAACATGTAACATGCAATATCCATTGCCTCTGCCCATAATTCTTGTCCAAACTCGGCACCACTGAGCATGCTTCTTTCCTTTTCCATCAACGTCATGTTCATTATTTTTTAACTTCCATTTTGATGAGGTGTGTATGGAGTAGTCTTATGTCATTCTATACCACACTTATTATATAAATCTTTGAATTCCTTCTCGCAAAACTCTCCACAATTATTTTTCCTAAACACCTTAATATTCTTCTCTATCTGATTTTCTACCAGCCTTAAATTCTTTAAACCTGTCAAAGACTTTATATTTCTTCATGAGGAAACATATCCATGTATTCCTTGAGAAGTCATATATAAATTAAGCATAGTACATATACTCAGTGATGGAACCGACATAGGTCCAAACACATCATTGTGCACAAGCTCTAATATCCCTTTTTCCCTCTTAGCACTAGAGGGGAAACTCACCCGATTATACTTCCCATTCACAAAAAATGAAATCCAAAGAGAAATTAGACATGAATTCTACCATACCATTACCATGTAGTATTCAAAGGCCCTTCCCAACCAATATGTCCAATTATTTCATGCCACGACATAGTCTTTTCTCAAGAGACCACTAGATGCTCCACTTTCAAGAACCATAAAATTGTTGCACCAATCAATAACAATGCTTCCTAGAATCCTGTACATAGTTCCAATCCAAACTCCCCACATCAATACTAGTACTCCCTGAACCATCTTGTTGGTATATTTATCAAAAAATATTTTTACACCTGCGTTACCCATATTTCTTATAGAAATTAGATTTATGGTCAATGCAAAAATGTGCAAAATTCCATGAAGTGTTCTAATCCTTCCACCTTGCAACTTCATCTTAAATTTTTTGTGTCCTAAGGTTTTGGTCTTCCTGTCAACCCCTAGGAATATATCACCACCATCGTATTTCTTGTACTCGTAAAACCACTCCCTATGGTGAGTCCTATGAAATGATGCACCCAAGTCAATCAACCATGCCTCATGATCTACATGTGTACTTGAAGAAGAATCCAAGTACACAACCCCACATTAATTTGAGGTATTTTTCACCTATGCAGAAGGAGCATCATCAGATTCCTTTCCTTTCTCAGGAATTTTAGATATATAGTCCTTTTTGTAGTGCCCTTATTTTCTGCATTTCCAGCATACCTTTATAAATTTTCCTGGAAATTTAGATCTCCCTTTAGATTTAGATCTCCCACTTGAGGACTTATTTATGTTTATGTTCTGGGACATTCCTCTTAAATACAAGACATCTCCATTTTTTCTCTCTAAATTTTTCATCTCTTCTCCTCCAACAACCGGGATGACATTTTTTCATCAAACTAGTATTGTCACCTATAGCAACAACCAAACTATCCAACGAGTGAGGTAAAGAACAAAAAAAACTAATTCACTTATCTTCATCTAAAATTTTAATAAAAATATATAACAACTAACTTAGATAATATTAAAGGCATTATAATGATATGTCATCGAGTCTCCATCCTTCGTCCTCAAGTTAGACAACCTTTTTCCACAGGAATAGTTTGTTCACCAAAGACTTAGATTGATACAAATTCCCTAACTTGTCCCACAAAGCCTTTATCATATCCTCCCCTGATACATTCAACAATATTGAATCTAAGAGACACAATCGCATTGTGCTCTTCACCTTCTGATCTAACTTTGTCTAGTCTTCTGCCGGTGTCATACCTGGATCTACAACAATTCATTGATCTTTGTCCACCAATAGATCCTCCATATTGAGCTTCCACAACTCAAAACTATGTCCATTGAATTTCTCAATCTCTATCTTTCCATTATTCACCATCTCCTTTCACTGCAAGAATCGATCCTGCAGATCTCCCCTATAATAAGGTCTACCACAAGCCCGAGCAAAACCCCTCAGCTGCAAAGGCATCCGCTTGAAGTCAAAAAAACTTTGATACTAAATATAAATTTTAACCCTATATATAAATTACCTACAAACATATTCTTAAAATAGAAAAATATACAATGGTGAGAACATAAAATATACACAAAGATTTTCTCCTGGAACCCAAATTGGGAAAACTAGATTGATTTTTATTTATATTCCTTTCAATGTTACAATACATTATAGGGATGTTGAAGCATTCATAAACCCCAATCCATTAACCATGGATTAGACAATAACCATAGTTCCCGTGATCGGATCTGCAAAATACCATGGGAAAAAAAACCATCATACCCAAAACCATGCGCAAAAAAAATGCACAAAACCATGAGTAAGTATTCCCACCATCCTTGTTTCTACCCAACCATAATTGGGTCTGCCTAAAAAATATATCTTGAGGCTATTCCTTGGACCCTGTGTAGGAGGGTTACTGCCCCCCTGCAAACCTCCTAGCAGGGGGGGATGCCACACCCATGCGACCCCTCCATTACGCTTGCGACTAGTCGTGGAAAGAATATAACACATAACTAACACAAATAGTGATTTTTTGAGGCAAAAATTTTTGATATTATACACATAGCTACCATTCCAAAAATGAAATAATCCCCTCAATCGAAATTTGTATGTAAAATAGTATGCCACTCGAAAGTTGACCTTCTTATTTTGACCACCATGATTCAAAATAATGCCACATCATCACCCATTATTTATGGAAAAAGGGGCTAGCCACATGATCATGATGAAGAATAATATAGAAGAGTCAATGTTGTAAATATAGTAAGAGTTGGAGTGAAACTGAACCAATAGTAGGCTATCAAGCTCTGTCATAACCAGACCACTAGGAGGAAAAGGGGTTCCATTATATTTGAGTGAATTTTGTTCCATATATGAGCAAAGAAATCAATAATGGATAGGGAGAGGAGAAATAGAGAAGGTTTTTTGGAGTTTCAAATATATTTTAGTAGATCTGTTGTGACGAACTGTCCAATGGAATATCCATGGTAATTCACAAATCCTATTGATATCAATGCATGTTTCTTTGGGTATATTGTGGGGCATTACAAGGGATCCAAATCAGTTAAGTTTAAAGTCACAAAATCCTAGTCATGGCCTATATATCTACGAATAATTTTCAGATTCCATCGAGGAAAGGTTTGTGTGGTTGGAAGAACAAGTAACAGGTATAAACCATAATGTGATCCTCCTCATGGAAACTCTGACCAACAACCTCAAATATTCATAGAATATGTAGGTTCTGACACGGAGGTTGGATCAGACCAGAAATTGGAAGATCGAGAAGAATCGAAGATGCATTCTAAGAAAGAAATCGAAAAGGATCTGCGTAGTTCGAGTGTCATGAACCATTCATAGTACATATTAAAAATGGAATCAAAGGTCAAAATCAATTCGTATCAAGGTGAGATTGATGATTTGAAGTTAAATAATTGTTTTTCTCAATTATAATTTTATTTTCATATTCATCATATAGAGGAAAAACATAATATTTCATTTTCTCGGTTGAAATAGAGGGTCATGCCCTTACCCAGTGGGAAAGCCACACAAATACCTTGAGGTTGGAGGGAGATCCTCCAATGACTAACTGGGAGGATTTAAAAACCCTCATAAAGTCACAATTTTACCCTATGAGGTATGTAGAGGACCAATGGATCTAGTGGAATTACTTTGGGCAGAATCATAGGTACATTGTATAGGAGTACACCACATAATTTAGAAAAATGGCCATAATGTTGGGTGTCTCCAAAAAGAACCTCAATGTACTCCTCAAGTATTTTTGGGGGTATACATAGCCATCTATAGAATAAAGTGATGTTTTTCAAGCCCAATTTGGTGGAAAATGCTTGTGTAAAGACACAATACCTGGAGAGCATAGGCCAACATAAAGGAAAAACAAGTGCGTCAAAGCAGAAAGAGCACTAGGAAGCTTCTAAGGAAGGGAAGAAGAAGTGGAAAGGGGGAAAAGATAAAAATACATAAACATAATACATTAGTGCAAATATCTTATTAACCATTGCAACCATTGTAACATTGATTTTCATACAAAGGAGAAGTGTTAGAAGTTGCATCTAGAATTTAACCCAAAGAATAGAAAGAAGAATATGCTAAGAAGAAGAATATCGTGGCCATTGATTTGAGAAACTAGGCAGAAAGTAGCTTCGACGTGAATGAGAATATCATTTATGCATCAGTACAAATGTGAGTGAATCTAAGTAGCCTTTAGCAACATAAAGACAAGGAAATGACTAGACTCTTCCATATAAAGATATAGGTCAAGAAGATAAAATTCAATACTCTACTCGACTCAAGATCATAGAGTTGGTCAACAAATTGGGATTGGAATTTCATGATCAACCAAGCCCATATCCATTGGGATGGGTAAATAAGGATGCAAAAATAAAGATAACCAAACAATTCAAAATCATATTTGCTATCAATGTTGATTTTATTGATGAAGAAAAACTAGATGCATTTACCCTTGATGCATGTGCATTGGTGTTTGGAAGTACCTATATGTACATGAAGGATGTAATATTCATACAGGGATCCAACTAGTGCCACCTCATTAAGGATGTAAAATTCTTCACCATCAATGTGCATAAGAGAAAGTCAAATTTATTAGTTCTAGCAAGAAGTATGTTTTAATGTTTTTAAGAGAAAATCAATATATAGAAGAGTCAGTGAAAGAAAAATCATCCCTAGAGAGGTGTACCAAATAAAATAAACATCAACTTGAATAGTTTTTATATGAATATAGGGGTGTGTTCCAAGAGCCTAAAGGGATACCACCCATGAGGGAAGTGGAGCATGAAATATAGTTGCTCTCAAACTGACCATTGCCAAAGATTGGGTTGTATAGGTAGTTTTTTTAGAATTAAATGAGGTGAAGAAGTAGTTGTAGCATCTATTGGAATAGGGTTTCATTCGACCAAGTACCTCACCATGTGGGTCACCCATCATTATTGTGCTAAAGAAGGATGGTAATTAGAGGATGTGTATAGATTACAAGGTGTTAAAAAAAATTGAGAATGAGAGCATGCACCCTATGCCCAGGAAAAATGATCTGCTAGATCAGTTGCAATAAGCCAAATACTTTTCCAAGCTAGACCTATGTCTAGATATCACCAGGTTCAAGTCAAAGAAGAAGATACCTGGAATATTGCTTTTAAAACTAAGCAAGGTTTGTATGAGGGGTTAGCCATGCCATTTTGCCTATGCAATGTACTAGCTACATTTATGAGGTTAAAAAATGATATATTGAGCCCTTTTATAAATTAATTTTTTATTGTCTATTTGAATGATATACTAGTATACAGTGTTACCTCGAAGGAGCATATCTCACAAGTATTTGAGTGCTAGAGAAATTAAAGAAGCACAGACTACTGGAAAATATCAAGATGAATCTGCACAATAGTATTTAGTGTATATAGGGTATGCTAGAGGTGAAGGAGATTTGAACATATATCTTAACAAGATAGATGTGATCATGAAGTGGTCAATTTCTACTAATTTTTATGAGGTCATGAGTGTCATTGAGGAAACACAATACTTGAGGAAATTCATAGCCTCATTTTCAGCAATAGTGGCACCACTCCATCATGATAAAAATGAGTAGCAAGTGTTTCTTGTAGGGAAAGTGTTATTAGAGGGCCTTTGAATATTGAAATGAGAATATTAGTCAAACATTGATTTTGGCATTACCGAATTGTAGTATCCCTTTGAAGTGAAGATAGATGCACGTGGGTATGTTATGGGAGTGGTCTTAACGTAGGGAGGAAGGCCTATATGTTACCATTCTAAAGTATTTCATGGGGAAATTATCAACTACTCTACCTAAAAAAAGGAGATATATGCCCTAGTGAAAGTTGTGAAGAAGTGGAAACATTAACTAATGGGAAAGGAGATAGTAATACACACAAATCACTAGCCACTACAATACCTGCAATCCCAAAGTAAGCTACAATAAACCAGGCATTACAAGCAGATGAAGTTTTTACAACAATTTCAATTAGTGATCAAATATGTAGTAAATCTAGGGGGAATAATATGTGGTACATAGTGAGGTACCCAAGAGAACAATGTGATTAAATAATGTGATAAATAAATGGGTCATAGTTAATAAAAATATGGTTAACCTACATTATGCAAGGGACCACAAGTAGTTAGGAAATAATGTGATAAGCATATTGTATTAGATGTATGGTATTGAGAGACCCATGGTATTGTATGTATGAAGTCTATATATAGGCTAAAGACTCTCCATTTAGGGATGTCGAGTATTTTTGTATTGACAAGCATATGGTTTGTGGAGTATTATCCTTCCTCAAGGAGAGAATGTATGGTGTTACCCTGCCTCAAGAGTTTTCTAAAGATATTAGTAAAATATATTTGTATTATAGAAATACCTTGTGTTATTTATTAGTCATATTTTTCATTTTTATATATTTTCATGTCATATCTATTACAATTGGTATCATAGTTTTTTCTTGGGAAAAGTGGGGAGATTGTTTTTTTTTTCCTTTTTTCCAGGGTATTTTTGGGCAGTGATTTTGCAGATCAAATATGAAAATTTTGATGTAAAATTTTCAAAAAAAAATTGCATATATAAATTCATTAAAATAAATACCTCATTTAAAAAAAAAAAATCATTTGAATTAGAGCCCAGACAGAGGATATATCGTTGATTTAATATCAGTTGTTTTTCAGAAATTTTTCTTACGGAAATTCATGGATGGTGGATCTCCAATCATTTTTTGTAGTTTTTTGTGCATAATTTCACAAAAATAATTTCATATCTGAGATCCTCTTCAAACATTACCCAATTTCAAAAAAAAATCAGTCGAATTGGAGTCCAGATGAGGGAGATATCTCTTATTTAAAATAAGTTGTTTTTTCAGAAATTTTTGTGACAGTTGGACAGTTGTAGCACAGATCTGAATTTTCTGAGTGCCCGGATCGTGATTTAAATCACATGGGAAGATGAAAAATTGTCATTTTGTTTCCACAAATAGGATATAATAAGGATTCTTAGCCATATTGACCAAGTTGTGGCTATTTTTAATTTGTTGCACATAGTAGGTAAATTTTTCAAAACCCTCATTCTACTTCATGGGTTCTATTGTTCGATTTTTATAGGAAAGATGATGGCCCTACTTGTTGGAAATATTGAGAGGGGGGTGAATCAATACTTCTTTTCAATTGTTAATTTTACCAATTAGATCACTTATATTTAGAACACAAAAATGAACAATGATGGAATAGATACTATTATTATTTTCTTCTTTACAATAAGTAAAGTACAATAATAATATAGGGCTCCAACCCTAGATGAAGACTCCAATCTTCTAGGCTCCAACCTGTATTATGCCAAGCACTAACTTGGTCTTTCCAAGGCTCCAACCTTGTTAATTTGAGGCACCAACCTCTATGGCTCCAACCTTATCTCTCGTACAGGCTCCAACCTGGTTTCTTGAGGACTCCAATCCTCTAGGGCTCCAACCCTATTTTCCAAGGCACCAACCTTGTCTCTATGAGGCTCCAACCTCTTGGGCTCCAACCCACAACTTCACTTCATCAAAATATCTTTGGTTATTCTTCAAGGCTCCCAAAGTCTTCTTCAATGAGCCCTGTCACACTTAGTCTTCATGTCACATCAGCAATGACAACCTTTTATTCTTAGAAGCTATCACCACAACTCTTCATTTCACCCAAACAAACTTCTCCAAGGTCACATCATGATGGTTGTATGACCTTGACCAAATTCTTCACTGTTCACTTCTTGATTTTGGCTCCACTTTTTTTTTCACTGTACTTTGTCCACCATATGACTCCACTGTTGCAATCTTAGTTCATAGTCCTGGAGTGACACCAAGGTCCAACTATGTCACAAGCATCAAGCCACTGCACTATTAAACTTTTAAATGTTCAATTAGGTCCAAAAAAAAAAAAATCTTGACTATCCAATATAGGTCTCCACCACTAGACTTCGTTGTAGCTATATTAATGTTGCAATCACAATTTAAATCTGTATATGGAAGTGTAAAAGTAGCCTTGAACCCTCCTTGACTTCTACACTGTTTACTTCAATTTTGTGAGATTAATACCACAGGCAGTCTAAACACAGAAGCTCTGTGATTACTACCACAGCAAGGAGTATGACTCAAGGTTCAAAGTCTTGTCTAATATTCTTACACACCTCTCTTAGAGTGTTCTTAAACCGGCTATCAAAACTTGAAGTGTCCTTTAGTTATGCTTAAATATAGGATCAACCTTAAATCAAGGTATTAGCTTCAAACAAGGAGTCTGTAGCACCACAGACACAGATTCGGGAAGAGGTGTCTCTCACAAGTAGAAACACTATTCTGGCCCTTCAACGAGTGGCTCTCTTCTCACCACAGATCCAACATTCAAAAATCTGAGCCTCCCAAAGTAGGCACTGAGATTATGGCACTGAGTTTAGGTGATTTTCCACTATTGCTCCACTGGTAGACTACCCATACACTTGTCACAAATCTGAGCCTCACAACAGGTGACTGTGTAAAGTTATGAGGTTATTACAGCATAGATGCTAACCAATTTTGATTTTCCAGGCTGTGTAACCCAAGCTCCATAGGTGTGCTAGACAAAAATATACCAAAACAATAATTGGAAGTCTCCATTGTTACTGTTCTTAAGGTATACCACTTTTATGAGCTTTAATGAGCCTTTAACAAGTTTGTATGAGCCTAAAACTAGGCTCTCAAGCCTCCAATAGGTCTATCCCACAAGTGTTTAACCTTCCTTTTCAAAAGATCCGAGTCTGTAGCAAAATGTTTACAGGTCCGAGTTCTGTACTAGTAACTGCAAGTCTGAGTTCTATTCCACACTATAGGATCTGAATTACAGAAGTTTGTTCCATATTCCAAGCATTACAGGACCAGTGGTGTATTTTTCAAGGGAAGCAGCAATGAAACAAGTTAGCACAAGTCTACTGCAGGTTCGAGTTTGTCCATTGTCCTGGTTTTCTGAAGGTGTTAATTTTGTTTTACAAACCCATAACAATCCAACCGTTATCTTATTCTCTTTAAGATTATGCTCCCTCTTTTTAAGTTCACGAGTTGTGAACTATTATATCCTTCTCTGTAATATATGACTAAAAGGATGATGAGAAATGAGGTTCTGTGATTTTATATTTATAGTAATTTATCAAATTTGAAAGGTCACGTCTGTTTGGAGGGAGTCCGACATGTGTGACTGAGTGTACGTCGGCTCAAGGACAGATTTATTTTCTTTAACTTGAAAAAATCATATCTCCCAAACCACTTGGAGTTTCAGGCCAAGTAATAGCTCATTAGAAAGCTAAAATTATGCTCTAACGGATGGTGAAGGTCTCACAAAAAAATGCTACCTCTAAGATGGTGAAAATTATTTTTCTTTGTGACTGTCCTTAAATTTTATGCATAAAAAAGTTTGGGACAGCATGAGGAATGTTAGGTGTTGATGATTAGGACAGCAAGAGGTTCTTAGTGTCATCATGCAAATTATCTATGTCATCATGACATCATGTAATAGTGCAGTGATATGTCATCAACCATAGTGCAGAATTTATTAATTTGTTATCAAGAGAGCGTCAAGGTAGTCTTCCAACCACCATCCATATCATTAAATGAAATCTTCCAGCAATTTCATCATATGCCATCATATGACATCAAGTGATCTCCAAGTTCTTCATGTCATGTCTCCAAACATTTTTCATGTCATCAAATCATCCTCCATGTCATTATGTAGTCTCCAACCATGTCATCAAGACCTTCATCAAGTGCCATCACGTATGACATCATCAAGTGTGTTCATTCATGTATAGTCCTTCAATAGTGTAGTATCCATCAAGGGTAAGGACATCATCCGGGTTATAGGCTTCTTCATCAAGAGCAAGGATACATGAGGTAATGACATCACAAGAATATTTTTCATCCCAATAATGTTATATTGACATCAATGACAATCTTGATTAACACTACTATTGAAGAATTCATAAAATTTCAAAAGTAAAAATATATGACATTATGGAAGCTTCATTTTAGATATGTTTCTACCTTATGGTGGAACTCACTTGACACAAAGAAGCTGGTAAGTCTTCCCAATGATGAATTTTAAAAGGTATTTTTGGACAAATGGTCTCATGCTAGAAGAGAGGATAATGAGACACATAAGGGGTTATTTTTTGTTGGTGTCTCCTCATTACAGGTTCATGGATATATTTAGAAATATAATATCATTATATTTATCAATCCTAGTTGCAAGCATAATTTTATCAATGTTAATTTGGAAAAAAAATTCCAAGTCCCAGTACAACATATTGAACACACATGGGTTGATGATGATGATGTTCAAATTTATAAAGATTTGAAGATTTATATGGATAAGTATGTTTTGCATTCTAATTTTTATGCTTTATATATGGATGATATGGATGTTGTTTTGGGATAGCTTTGGATGGAATCCATTCGTACTGTCAATATTAATGTGCAAAATAAATTCCTGAAGCTCTGGTATAAAAAGAAGAAAATTACATTATAGGATATTTCCATCAGTAAAGAGGTAGAGTCTAAGGAGGCCCAAGCTTAAAAATATATAAGTACTGACACCTCATATGAGGATTCTGTGGTGGAACTAATAATGGAAGAACATAAATCAAATCAAGTACCACAAAAGGAACCTGATACCACTCAAGCTCCATTAGGTTAGGAATTGAAGAAAACAACACCAGCAGTCAAGGTTTTAGCATATCACCACATGCACCATCCAGCAAAACAACAACCAACAATTTGGCACAAGATTAACAACCAGGAGAGGGGAAAATGGAAGACACGCGAAGAGGTAGGGAAAGATGCCGACAACACATCTCCACAAGGGCACCACAAGGCCCGGTTTCCATCTCAAGCGAGCAAGGCACTCTCTAGATTGAGTGTTTACCTTTCTCTTAGATGGCTAGAGGCACATGCATGGTACCAGTGGAGTACTCCTTTGAGTAAATCTTATTATTTGTGTTCTTCTCATGTTTCGAGGATGCAACAGGCTTAAGGTGGGTGGAATGTAGTTTACCTAGGGAGAATAATATGGGGTATAGAGGGAGGTGCTCAAGGGAATAATGTGATGTAACAATGTAATAAATAAATGGGCCATAGTTCAGCCACATTATGAAAGGGACCACAACTAGTTAGGAAATAATGTGATAAGATCATTGTATTGGATGTATGGTATTGAGAGACCCGTGATAATTTCCCATGGTTTTTTATGTATGAATTCTATATAGAGGCCAGAGACTCTCCATTGAGGGATTTTGAGTATTGCTTTTGTACTAACAAGCGATGGCTTGTGGAGTGATATCCTTCCTTAAGGAGTGATTGTATGGTGTTACCCTACCTCGTGGGTTTTCTCAAGATCTTAATAAAAGATATTTCTATTCTAGCAATCTCTTGTGTTATCTCTTGGGCATATTTTGCATTGTTATATATTTGCAGGTCAAATCTATTACAAAATATAATAAGAGTAGCACAAACAAGTTGGCCAACATGGTTTCAAGGCCACCCACATCAAAGATAATAGTTTTGGGAACTTTTATGCACATGGATACTTTCACCCATTATGCATACTGAGAGGCATACATAGAGGATAAGGACTTCAAGGAGGTATTTCAGTAGTTGCAAAGCCAGATTCATGTGCACAATGGTGAAAACATAGTTGACTAAAATTTGCAATATGGGTTAATTTATAGGTTAGATAAGTTATGTGTTCCTAAATAAAATCAATTGGAGCTAATCAGTGAGGCTCCCACCTCCAAGGTTGTATGCAATGTTAGTGCAGGGAAGAAAATGGCCAAATTGCAGAGGTATATGTATCGACATAAGATGTAAGTAGAGGTAGCTAGGTTCATAAGAGGATGTGTGCTTTATTGTAAAAGCAAGCATATTAACAAGAAATGGGTTTGTATCATCCATTTCCTATACCCACTCATCCTTGGGAAAGAATTTCAATGGACATTGTGAAAATTTTACCGACAAAAAGGAATAGACACAACTATATATTCATGCTAGTTGACAATTTTTGTAAGATGTGAGCTCTAATGCCCTATAAAAATACCATCAGTGTGTAAGAAGTAATTTACTTTTTCTTTGGATAGGTTTGGGCGCACTTTTGGATACTGCGGAGCATCATATAAGATAGGGAGCGATCTTAATCTAGGGAGGAAGGCATATATGTTACCATTCTAAAGTATTTTGTGGGGAAATTATCAACTACCCTACCTGCAACAAGGAGATCTATGCCCTAGTGAAAGTTGTGAATAAGTGGAAACACTATCTAATGGGAAAGGAGACAGTAATGCACACAAATCACCAATCACTAAAATACCTGCAAACCCAGAGTAAGCTACAATAGACTAGGCATTATAAGCATATATGAGGTCATGAGTTTCATTGAGGCAGCACAATACTTGAGGAAATTCATAGCCTCATTTTCAGCAATAGTGGCACCACTCCATGATGATAAAAATGATCAGCAAGTGTTTCTTATAGGGAAAGTGTTATTAGAGGGCCTTTGAAGAGTTAAATAAGAATATTAGTCAAACATTGATTCTGGCATTACCAAATTGTAGTATCCCTTTGAAGTGAAGATAGATGCAAGTGGGTATGTTATGGGAGCGGTCTTAATGTAGGGAGGAAGGCCTATATGTTACCATTCTAAAGTATTTCATGGGGAAATTATCAACTAATCTACTTACAACAAGGAGATATATGCCCTAGTGCAAGTTGTGAAGAAGTGGAAACATTAACTAATGGGCAAGGAGATAGTATACACACAAATCACCGACCAGTACAATACCTACAATCCCAGAGTAAGCTACAACAAACCAGGCATTACAAGTAGATGAATTTTTTACAACAATTTCAATTAGTGATCAAATACGTAGTAAACCTAGGGGGGATAATATGTGGTACATAGTGAGGTACCCAAGGGAATAATGTGATGGAATAATGTGATAAATAAATGGGTCATAGTTAATAAAAAAAGTGGTTAACCTACATTATGCAAGGGACCACAACTAGTTAAGAAATAATGTGATAAGCACATTGTATTGGATGTATGGTATTGAGAGACCCATGGTATTTTATGTATGAATTATATATAGAGGCTAAAGACTCTCCATTTAGGGATGTCTAGTATTGTTGTATTGACAAGCATATGGCTTGTGGAGTATTCTCCTTCCTTAAGGAGTGAATGTATGGTGTTACCCTACCTCAAGAGTTTTCTAAAGAACATAGTAAAAGATATTTCTATTATAGAAATCTCTTGTGTTATTTCTTGGGCATATTTTTCATTTTTATATATTTTCAATTCAAATCTATTACAATTGGTATCATAGTTTTTCTTGGGAAAAGCGAGGAGATTGCTTTTTTTTTTTTCTTTTTTTGCAGGGTATTTTTGGGCGGTGATTTTGCAGATCAAATATGAAAATTTTGATGTAAATTTTTCAAAAAAAAATTGAATACATAAATTCATTGCAAAAAAATACCTCGTTGCAAAAAAATACCCCATTTCAAAAAAAAAAATCATCTGAATCGGAGCCCAGACGAAGGAGATATCGTTGATTTAATATCAGTTGTTTTTTAGAAATTTTTCTTACGGAAATTCATGGATGGCGTATATATAATCATTTTTTTCAGTTTTTTGTGCATAATTTCATATCTGAGCTCCTCTTCAAACATTACCCAATTTCAAAAAAACATTTTGTTGAATCGGAGTCCAGATGAGGGAGATATCTCTGATTTAAAAGAAGCTCCTTTTTTAGAAATTTTGTGACGGTTAGACAGTTGTAGCACAGATCTAAGTTTTCTGAGTGCCCAGATCATGATTTAAATCATATGGGAATATGAAAAATGGTCTTTTTGTTTCCGAAAATAGGCTATAATAAGGATCCTTAGCCAAATTGACCAGGTTGTGGCTATTTTTAATTTGTCGCACATAGTAGGTAATTTTTTTCAAAACCCTCATTCTACTTCATGGGTTCTATTGTGCTATTTTTTATAAGAAAATATGATGACCCTACTATTGAAGCATTCATAAAATTTCAAAAGTAAAAATATCTGACATTATGGAAGCTTCATTTTAGAGATAAAACTACTTTATGGTGGAACTCACTTG
Source organism: Pinus albicaulis (assembly GCA_034641835.2). Taxonomy (NCBI): domain Eukaryota; kingdom Viridiplantae; phylum Streptophyta; class Pinopsida; order Pinales; family Pinaceae; genus Pinus; species Pinus albicaulis. The sequence goes on along the minus strand of CM076581.1, from coordinate 543,320,907 downwards.
AAACAAAGAAGTTGGTAAGTCTTCCCGATGAAGAATTTGAAAAAGTATTTTTGGACAAATGTTCTCATGCTAGAAGAGAGGATAATGAGACACATAAGGGGTTTTTTTTGTTGGTGTATTCTTATTACAGGTTCATGGATATATTTAGAAATAGAATATCATTATATCTATCAATCCTAGTTGCAAGCATAATTTTATGAATGTTAATTTGGCAAAAAAATTACGAGTCTAGTAAAACATATTGAGCACACACAGGTTTATGATGACGATGTTAAAATTTATAAAGATTTGAAGATTTATATGGATAAGTATGTGTTTCGTTTTTATTTTTATGCTTTATATATGGATGATATGGATGTTGTTTTGGGATAGCTTTGGATGGAAACAGTTGGTATCGTTAATATTAATGTGCAGAAGAAATTCCTGAAGCTCTAGTATAAAAATAAGAAAATTACATTACAATATATTTCCATTAGTAAATAGGTAGAGTCTAAGGAGGCCCAAGCACAAAAATATACAATACTGACACCTCATATGAGGAGTTTGTGGTGGAACTAATAATGTAAGAAAATAAATCAAAGCAGGTACCACAAAAGGAACTTGATACCACTCAAGCTCCATTAGGTTAGGAATTGAAGACAACAACACCAGCAATCAAGGTTTTAACATATCACCACATGCACCATCCATAAATTCAAAAACCAACAAGTTGGCACAAGCTTAACAACTAGGACAGGGGAAACTAAAAGACACTTGAAGAGGTAGGGCAAGCTGCCTGCAACACATCTCTGCAAGGGCACCATAAGGCCCAGTTTCCATATCAAGCGAGCGAGGCACTCGCTAGATTGAGTGTTTACCTTTCTCTTGGATGGCAATAGGGACGTGAATGGTACCAGTGGAGTACTCTTTTGAGTCTTATTATTTATGTTCTCTCATGTTTCAGGGACGAAACAGGCTTAAGGTGAGTGGAATGTAGTTTACCTAGGGAAGATAATATGGGGTACAGCGAGAGGTGCCCAAGGGAATAATGTGATGTAATAATGTAATAAATAAATGGGTCATAGTTAACCTGCATTATGAAAGGAACCACAAGTATTTAGGAAATAATGTGATAATCTCATTGTATTAGATGTATGGTATTGAGAGACCCATGGTAATTTCCCATGGTTTTGTATGTATGAATTCTATATAGAGGCCAGAGACTCTCCATTAAGTGATGTCGAGTATTGGTTTCATACTGACAAGTGATGGCTTATGGAGTGATATCCTTCCTTAAGGAGTGATTGTATGGTGTTACCCTACCTTAAGGGTTTTCTCAAGGTCTTAATAAAATATATTTCTATTCTAGCAATCTCTTGTGTTTCTTGGGCATATTTTTCATTGTTATATATTGGTAGGTAAATTCTATTACAAAATATAAGAAGAGTAGCATAAACAAGTTGGCCAACATGGTTTCAAGGCCACCAACATAAAGATAATAGTTTTGGGAACTTTTATGCACATGGATACTTTCACCCATTATGCATACTAAGAGGCATACATAGAGGATGAGGACTTCAAGGAGGTATTTCAGTAGTTGCAAAGCCAAATTCATGTGCACAATGGTGACAACATAGCTAACTAACATCTGAAAAAGGGTTACTTTATAGGTCAGGTAAGTTATGTGTTCCTAAATAAAAGCAATTGGAGCTAATCGGAGAGGCTCCGACCTCCAAGGTTGCAGGGAATTTTAGTGTAGGGAAGACAATGGCCAACTTGCAGAGGTATATGTATTAGCATAGGATGTAAGTAGAGGTATCTAGGTTCATAAGAGGATGTGTGATTTATTGTAAAATAAATCATATTAACAAGAAATGGGCTTTGTATCATCCATTTCCTATACCCACTTATCCTTAGGAAAGAATTTCGATGGATATTATGGGAATTTTACCGACAACCAGGAAGATACAAAACTATATATGGATGGTGACAGTGATTATGATGTTGTCTCTCTGAACTAGAACTAGAATAGAAACCACAGTCATTACACCTCCTATCATGTGTATCCAAGAACCTACCATCTCTGACCATATCATTATTTCCAAGCCTATATCTTGATTAAGACCTACTACCATATGCCCCATTAGTCCTTTCCTCCTATCCATGATTGATCCTAAGTGATCCCTATCTCTGCAAATCTAATAGGCTCTGAAGGATGACTACATTAACCTATGATTTCTTTTCATGTGCCCTAACAAGTCTTTCCTATGACTAAATTATCTTGTCATTATCATATCAGCCTTACAACTTCTGATTTATGCTTTCAAACTTCTCAAGGTGTCTGCTATGTCAGGGGAGTACTCATAACCATGTTGTTCATTAAATCTATAGGGAGAATCACGTGAACTATAATCCACCATATTGACAATCATATTTGATCATCTACTTCCTACAAACATACCAAATATAAACATAATCAGCATACCTTAGTGAAGTTCAAGGGAGGCTATCTCTTCTGCACAATCAATTTGAATTAGCACAACATAGATATATATAATAAAATCAACATATCAATAATCCCAAAATCAACATCATCAACCTATACATGATGACACAACTGCAATAATGACTATAACAATGCATGCATGACAAACACATATACAACAAACGTGCATGCATGACTAACACATTATGCCCATCTAGTCCAAGTGTTGAACCTGGGTCCTCTAGTACCAATCTGTAACCACCCCTCCCACATTTAACCAATTTCACCAGCATGCCAGGGTAAACATGATATGAAGAGATACTGTGACATGACCCGGCCTCCTAGATCCAATTAAGGAAGCATGGATGACTACTAACAACCAATTGGAAACTAACCACATCCCACAGGGGCTACAGGTCATTTAGGGGTTGAACAACCACCCCAAGTGGCCAAATCATGAGCTAGACCTCTATTTCTTAGCCCTGGGTCAAAAATTGTACCCACAACAAGGCCTCCATGTAGTTGGAAGCCTCCAACCACATGCACAACATCGCATCCATGCTGTTGCAGCCCAATTTCTCTAGTTCAGAGGGTGTGGTCCCAGATTTTGAGCCACCATTTCAGGCTAGACTCCAGACCACCTCCCAGAACTTAGTGAGACTTTCCAGAATGATAAATGACCTCAAGAAAAATCCATTCATACAAAACTTTATCAAATACTTGACCTATCCAAGCTTAACCATGACAATCATTTCGTCAAACATATGGTGAACATGTAATCTACAGGTCATGAATGCATATCTGAAGATAGGTGTGAAACTTATATGAGGATCACCAAGAAGTCTAATGACCTCTCATAATAGCTGCGATAACATCTTTTAGCTCATGCATTCATTAACCATTCATCAACTAATAAAAACATATCAAAAGTCATAGATATAACCTGTGATGGAACCATGCTTATAACTAGCATATAACCATAATAATAACCATGATAGAACAACCTTCAAACCACATAATAACAAGTACAAGTACTCATATAATATAATAGGAAAAGATATCTTATTAACATATGCAAAATCCAGCCAACTTAGGTACTTCCACGTACCACCCAACCATAGATTGGGATGAACCAAATCCCTTTATCAACCAATTAACCCCACGCCATATTACAAGCATGAATGTGGATCTCATGGAGTAAACCAAACAAAACCAAACCAGGGATTCTAGAGGCCAAACCACCTCAACCCTCAACCAGTGATTTTGCCTCACGGTCGAACATCACCAACACCAACCAGACCAATCTCTACCCAAGCTTTCTAGGGCTCCAGGAACTAGTAACTCAACCCACAACCTTCCAGGGCTCCAGATCGTTTGTCCAACCCAACTTCAGGACTAGTAACTCAACCGACCAAGGGCTCTAAATCGTTTGTCCAACCTAGGCTCTAGGACTAATAACTCAACCCCAGTTGTTCTAGGGATTCTAGAGAATTTTTTCCAATGCACAACCATAAGGAACATGAGCACCAATTAGTAAAAAATCAAGTGGAAAACCCCACAACACCATGGTTATCTAGGAAATGGTAATTCAAGGCTAAAACAACTTTCAATCCAGGAAAAACTCTATGCCAATGACAAAACATAACCATATAATCACATGAATATACCATGCATCCATAAATAAGCAAGGAATTCACACATGCAACCTGTTACATGCAAAGAAATCCAATTGTAGTTTTTTATCCGCTTGTTCCCTTATGCTTTCCTGCTTTCCTTTTCCTTCTTTCTCTAGATCTAAAGTATGCCAAAATGCTCCAAGAAAACTCTTAAGTGTGCAAGAGTATGAGAGAATGAGAGAATGGAGAGAGAGCTCCACAATAGAACTATCAAAAGTTGTGAATTGATCCTCGAAAGCCTTTTTACCATTGAGGCCTCTATGTTCTTCATTTTCCTCACATGCAATTATGTGACCTTTCACCTTCATTTTCTCTTATTTTCCATTATTTTCATAAATAAATGCTAATTAATGCCCTTTGCCTTTGCCCATGCCTTTTCTAATTTCCATAGCCATAAATTAATCACAAGTGATCCCCATCACTATGTTTTTTCCAAAATTAAGCTTGGAATACGTTCCCTATGACCTTGTTTATTATTATTTATTTACATAGAAAATCAACTAGGGGTTGTTACAGAGACCAAGTGTGGAAGTGCGGGGAATAGTGATTTTTTCATACTCCAGCAAAATAAAATTCTTTCATGCTAATGACTTTTCTAATCAATTAATTAAAGGTTGTACTCTCCACACAGTTAAATATGTGCTTATGGTTATCTTTGTGTAAATAGGGATATGTGCGGGATTGCGTAGGAAGCTTTCAATCTTTAATTATGCATACCTCCACACTCTACACAATCACAAACCTTATGCACAATTCATACATGCTTACACTCATAAAAAAGTTTTTTAATTAAGAAATTTACAAAAATGCTCGTGTTCATGTCGACACCTATAAACAATGTTGGTCCTTACTACTATGTTATTAGCTAAATTTAGGAGGAAGTGTGGAAGTGTAGACAATGATGATTTTTCTGCACTCCCGCACAATCAACTTCTTTTACGCTAAATACTTTTCTATTTAATTGATTAAAGGTTGTGTTGTCATAATGAAATCTCTTCACACAACCATTTGTTAATTCGATAGTATAGTGAGGGGAAAATGTTATTTTCATTGATACAAGTGTGTTGTGATGTTTTGCACTTCCATACGCATTTTCTTTCCGCGCAGTTCTTCGGCATTGTTATTATTGGTAATATTTTAATTCTAAATATTGCTGAATAATTTATTAAATGTTGTCTCGAGTGCACAGAAAACTCAGCAGAATGAAACCTCTCCGAAAATAAAGAGCCCTCTATTTTAATTATGTAAAGTACGAAAGCAGAATAAAAATTTTTATTGTAGGAAACAGAAATTGAAAGAGCCTTACCTTAAGCAATCTGTATATTAAGAAAATTTGTATATATCTAATAAGAAAATGTGAAATATAATTATGTTACAATTAAATTTATAAAGTTCAATCTGCACCTTCATTCTCTTTCACATATCTCATTTTGTGCACATCCTTCATTCCACATGCCTAGATCTATAAAAAATTTAAATGGAAAATATTTAAAATTAATTTTCACTTTGAACCCCCACTCTCTCGTACATCTCTTGTCCTCCGCACAGTAAACACTACACACAACAAAAGCTTCAAAAAAAGAAACATAATAATACTATTTCGAAATTTTTTCATAGTTAAATTAATTACGCATCGATGGTATAAATTTCCCTCTACACCGCCATTTTCTCGCACATACCTCATCCTCCACATGTCCTTTGAACAATGAACATTTACAATGTGCAGAGTTTCCGCTATCACCTTCAATTTTTTTGATCGTTTGGTATTTGTGGATCGAAGAGACATTAATGGCAAATACATAGGATTAAAATCAAGAAAAGTTATATCGATTGTATATTTACATTGTTGGAGCTACTTTGCAAGCATAGAGTCAAGGATTGGAACCATAATTCACAAGTATATTCGCAAGTGTGGCACGGGTTGAAGTTTATAGAGCACGATTATGGAGTTGCGGAGCAAGAGCTCAATATTTATTTAGTTAAAATGGTCAGTGCTCTGAAATTTCTTGTCGATTTGGTCTCAAAGTGTATTGAGATAATTCTATCAGAAGAACGTGTCCATTTCGACCTTTTAAATTAGAAAATAGCAATACTAGAGTTGAATTTGGAGTGTATGCAATTGGAAAATGAAATGTTGAGTTTTTGTGTGGATACTTTGGCTCAAGTAGAGGACGTAAATGTTGAGGAGAATGATAATGAAGTAGATGAGGATATCATGGTGCATCATGGGATTTTAGCACAACATGAGGAGAGTAGCTTTAAATTTTCCATTGACCAAGATTCCCCCCTCCCCCCCCCTTAGCTTGAGCTAGAAGTTAATGAAGCCCCCATCACTTTTGTTATCAAGGATATGTAGTAATTTAGATAATTGTTAGTTTTTTTTTTGGTTAATAGAGAAAATTAGTTTAGAATAGCTTCGGTAATCCAATTGTGAATTGTGTCAATCCTTCTTCGAGTTTTTGGACATTAGCAAAAGAAATTTTGGTAGAATTCGAAAATAATAAAATTAATTTCCATGCATGACATTTATTTGTATTTCTCTATTTAATTCATTGGCTATACCCTACGTCAAAGTAAATCATTTTTTATTTAGTTGTTGTTTTTCTCTCAATAACTTAATTTCAAAATATTTGTAACTTAATTTGCAAAGTTGTCTATTTCCCTTTCTGTTTAACTTAAGCATTTATTTAGAAAATCGCCATTGTATAACGATTATTTCTTTCCCACAATGAATCATAATAATAACAGAGTAACATTAATAGTTTAACATTAGTTCTCACCATCGAATAATGTTCCCTAGACATACTATGTTCTCTCGGACATACCCCATCCTCTACATAGTTAATGCTCCACATAATGAAACATAATAATATACATTTGCACTTCATTTAGTTCGCAAAGATTCGTAGCTCTAAAAAATCACATCTCTACGTAATTTCTCTCATTAGCAGTAGAGGCAACGACTATGTTGTCAATGCGCAATACAATTCCCTCTCAGCACAATGAAACATAATAATAATAATAAATTAACATTAATAGTTTAACATAAATTTCCCTATGCACTCCCCCATTTTCTTGCAAATACCTAGTCCTAATTTCATCCCTGCCGAATAAAGTTCCCAATGCACACCTCCTTCTCCTACATATACCTCGTCCTCCGCACAGTAAAAGCTCAGCCTAGTAAAATCTCCATACAATGAAACATAATAATATTAATTATTACGTTCTCTCGCGCATACATTATCCTCTGGAAAGATTGATAACTCTATAAAAACAAATCTCTACGCAACGACTCTCCCACACATACTCCATCATTCGCCCAGTAACATTAATTTTGTCCCTGCCGAAAAAAGTTCTTTATGCACCCATGTTCTCCCGTACATACCGTGGCCTACACATAGTAAAAGATCTACACAATGAAATGCAATAATATTAATTCAAACAAATTTCATAGTAAAATTAATTAAAGTTCCCTCTGCATTCTCATTCTCCTACACATACCCATCCTCTGAGATTCATATCCCTATAAAATCATAGCTCTTGGAGATTTGTTTAACACCTCCCCCCCACCTCCCGATCCTTTGCAAAGGACCTGCTAATGTGTCAATTCTAACACCATTGGGAAGAGCAATAACACACTATCAGAGCACTCACGTAACCCCCCATTCTCCTGCACATACCTCATTCTCCATATTTTTTATTGTCCCAATGTTTGTCCTTTGATTAATAGAAAATAACCATGTGAGTAAATACCAATCCTCTCAGCATTCAATTCACCGACTACACACTTGCCCACATATTCAAAAAACCACAGAAGCATTAAAACATCAAAATTTAGAAACATGATTTTCGTATACTTTCAACATAGCACATATGTATATGTGTGGGACTACAGAGCAAATCCATTTTGTGCAAAAACTCTCAGATTAAAATTAATAGTTTTCTTATCACTCCAATAATTCCTATGGTTGTTATGCTTTTTTGTTTAAAGAAACATTAGAGGTAACCACAAACCTACTTTTAAGCTTAGGATCTAGCCTTCCTAATGCTCAAAGAGGGATCTCTCTTTATGATTTAACTTTGTTGTTTTTTAGTTGATTTTAGGCTAGTTATGTGAGATTGATTGATTTTGATTTTGGGTTTGGTTTGGTGGTGGAATCACTAATTCAGATGAATAGATGCAGGTATGTTTTCCATTGGGCTATGGAGTCAATGTGTCAAGCAACAGATCATAATCAAGTTCTAAAGGAAATGTTCATAGGGCAAGGTAGCTAAGTAATTCAGATCTTTAGGCTAGAGATGAAATGGTTTCAAATGGGATGAGAGAGAAATTAAGGATTCTCAGATCCGGATAATGAAGGAAAAGAGAGAGGTCAATCGTAACTAGGGAGCAATGAAGAATTCCCTAACCTGGATATCAGTAGAAAACATCAAAATATATAACAGTTAAGAACAGAGTGCAATTAAACAATTTCTGCAATAATATTCCTGTTATAATAATTAGCCTTAGAAAACATGCAAGTATGTGAAAAACTTCATAAAATAACAATAGAACAAGTGAAAGTACTTCACTGAATTGGCTCAACACATGAATCCTGTAATATGATGCTTTATTGCTCAATCTAGTCTGTTGACTTGAAAATGGTACAATAAACCCTCTAGTTCATATCAGTACAACTATAGAAGTGTTTAGAAATTCACAATCTACCCTCAATACATTGAATTGTGAAGCATTTATACAAAAAACTAATACAAAATATCCTAAATTGTCATAGGAATTATTCAAGGAAAAATAAATATCTTCATGTAAGAAGATAGAGACAGCTATCTAACTAATGCAAGTTGTCCCTACTTTTAGTGATTTGTTGTTTTCTTGTTGATATTTTTGCTGCTTTCTCTCTTACTGTTGCTTAACGAAGGTTTTCTTTTAGGTTGTTGAGTGTCATTTACGCTGGTTGCCTTTAACTCTGCTTTGTCATCTTTGTTTTGACTTTAACCATCTGACTTTCATCTGATACTCTTCAACTACTGTGATACACTTTGACTGTTGTTTTTAACTTTCAACTGCATGCTCTGTCTTTACATTGACTGCTCTGTTTACCTTTATCCTGACTTATCTGTTTTACCTTTTCACTTTCAGAGTAAATCAGTCAAATTCTCCCAATCCTCTGCTTCTGGTAATTTGATTTTTACCATTCTTCTAAATATTTCATCAGCCTCTATATATTTTTAAAATGTAGGCTTGTTTATGAATAAATGTTTTACCTCATGTAGGTAAAAGAGGTCTTCAAAAGTCTGATAAAGGACTTTTCTTGTAGGAATTCCTTTTGAGGAAGGAATGTTGGCTTGTTCTTTTGCCACTTCTCTGATTTTTTTATTGTAATCCTCATGTTTCATCAACCTTTCATTAATAACCAATGGATTTGGTAGGCCTTTCTGCCTCAAAATATCAAACTTTACCATGAATTTGGTTATGGAAAGCTCCATGTTCTGACATTTTTCTTCTAGCTATACCATCAAGTTATTTTTAGAAATTACTTTTCTAACTTCAAGAACTGTTTCTGTCTTGTCAACTATGCCAATTTCTTCCACTTCCTGTTTATTCTTTGATTTAAGAAACTTAATGATTTCATTAGCCTCCTTTGGCTTCTTACCAAGTTCTTCTTTGATTTTCTGAATGGTTTTAGTTGTTGCTTTGATAAGATCTTTCTGCTCATAAATAACTTGAATGGATGGCCAAATATCATTGATAGAGTCAATGATATTGGCCCATAACTGTTGTTTGGCTTGTGAAAGTGGTTCTGTCAATGTCAATTCCTTTTCAAGCCTTTGGACTTTCTCATTCAATCTATTTGTCTTCTATACTTTATTTTTGTGCATGATTTGAGCAAGTTCCTTATCATCCTCTAGAATTTTTAACTGTTCTTTATGTCTATTTATTTCATTAGTCTGGATGGGCATTTCCTGCATTGCTTTAACTAGTTTACCTGCTTCATCATTTGGTTGTGTTGTTGATGTAGATGACTCTATGGCTGATGTAGTTGTTGATGAAATGGGAATTGTTGTAGCTACTGGAACTGATGGGGCCAATGCCTCTGCTAGACTAGAAGGAACTGTTGTAGTGACTGTATGAATAGCAGTGACAGGGATAGCTTCCATGTTGGCCTTTTTCTCCTGCACTAACTTATCCATCTCAATTTCCATGTATTTTAATTGGGCAGTTAACTTAACAATGAGGTTCATCATCTCATCCTTTTTTCCTTCATTTTATAGCACTTATTTTGCCTATGTATGTTCAGTAGGAGGCAATTTGAGTTGTTTCTTTAATGCAACAATGTCTGCATTCTTTTTCCTTATGAGTTCTTCTGCAACTTTGACATTTTTAGGATCATATCCTACTTCAATAACCAAATCTTCTAGTGATTTGATTTTGTTGTCTTTGGCTTGTGAGGAAGCATTTTCTAACTTTAGCTTACCTCTGATGTTTTCTAGAGTATTTTGCAACTTTTGTACACTCATGGCTTTATTACTCATAGTAGAATACAACATTTCACCAGCTTTCTTATGAAATTATATCTATTGGAAATATTGTCATTGATGGCAAAGGAGCAGCACCATGACAAGGGATCAGATCATATTCAGATGAAATTGTTGCAGAGAAAGAAAGTAAAGTGGCAGAGACTACAAGAGGAGGTTTTAGACAGGAAGAATTTTTTTTGAACAGTCAGGGTTTTGTTTTGTAAGCCTACGAGAAAATTAGAAAAAAATGGGTTTGAAGATTGGAATTTGGCCATAGAAGAATTGATTGAGAGCATCGAGAGTTATTAACCTCTGTAATAAGGGTTTGGAAGAAAATTAAAACTCTGGTTCTTTGGTTGAGAGCGCAGCGATAATCAGTCTCTTTTTATTGAGTTATGCAATGAAAAGGAGGTTTTCATGAGAAATTGAAGTTAAACGAAGAAATGGTGAAAATTCGCGTTTGAACGTGATTTAAAACAAAGTTTGCAAGTTAAGCGGTTTTCAAGAAAACTGGACACTGTTGTCGCACAGCCTTTGAGTTGTGGGCGGTTTTTCCCATTTCGAACGCGATCGAATGATATTGCGATAGGTCACGAGCACAATACCACCCATTTCGCGTTGCTTTTGGGTGACAAAGTTTTGGGGTCGATTGAACGCGATTGTCATCCGATTAGATCTGTGAAAGATCTGACAGAGTTCGCATTGAAAGCTGCGTGGGAGTTAAAATAAGGTATGGACCCAACGTTGTATACAATGAAGTTTTATTAAGGGTTTGAAGTCCAGAATTATTTCTGAAGGTTTTTTAATATTTCTGAAGGTTTAATGATATTTCAATGTAGTTTTATTAAAGTGGTTGAAGTTCAGAAATACACTGCTGAGGGGATTTTAACCTTTGTTTAAAAGTAAATTAAACATTTCCGAAGGTTCTGATATTCATTCCGAAAGAGTTTAAAACATTGGGTTAAAGTGAGTTATATTGTTCCAAAGGTTAAAAAGGGGATTTTGCTTCCGAATATTATAAAAGTGGATTAGAATGTTTTGAAAGGGAAAAGGGACTTTTAGCTTCTGTGGTGCATTTTTATTAAATAAATCAATCATATCATAAATTAGAAGCAAGTGCGATGAATGCGATGTGATGTAATCACATATCGCAATCGGGGCAGGAGAAAAATCGCACAAACACAGTGGTCATAGAAAATGTGAAGTGCGATATGATGACGTGGGGATGACGTGGCAAGTGATGTGGAAAGTGACATGGAAGCTGACGTGGACATGACCCCACAAATCGCAAATAAATCAATATGACGTGGCAAGATGATGTTGTAGTGACGTGGCGATGACATGGCAAGGTGACGTGGCACGATGACATGGAGATGACGTGGACCTGGCCCGCATATCGCAAATCGCAAGATCGGAGGGGTAAAGATCGTAAGAGCAAAGCTGCGATGCGATGGACAGTGGCGATGCGATGCAAGCAATGGATGTGATGCGATATGGTGAGACGATGTGATGCGAGCGAAGGATGCGATGCGATGTGGCAAGGCGACGCGATGTGATGCGATCGCACATCACAATCGGAGCAGGAGAGATATCACACAACCTTAGAAGTCAGGTTAGTTGCAATGTGAAGTAGCGACAAAGTAAAGTGGGACCCGATCGCATATTGCTCATCGCAAGCTCAGGACAAAGCGCGATAAAGGAGCCGGATGCGATGTAGCTCATAACCATTACTTAAAGAGATTTCAAGTCCGGGTGTAAGTGATTTTCCTTTGTAAATCGCATTGGAAAGAAAAGGAGCCATATAGAAAAGAACGTTTGAAACACCGAAATGCGATAAAGCGATAATATATCCTAGTGGACCCTTCACACATCGCATATCGGGAGATCAGATGGACGAAGGCACATGGGATATTTGAATTGCCGAAGTGTGATAAAGAGAGCGGACACGATAAAGAACAAAGCCGAAGCCTAAAGCATTTCAAGTCCGACAGTATGTGGATTTTCTTTTGTAAATCGTTTCGGAGAGAAAAAGGAGGACTATAACGTAAAACAAAAGGGAAGTATGAACGTGGGTAGAAAGGCTCGGGTAAGGACCTGACACAAAGAAAAAGGCAGAACCGAGTGTTTAGAAGAGCGGTGAAGGCCGAACGCTGTGGGCATGAGAAAAAGAGGAAGAGTCGAGAAAAGAAGAATATAGTGGCACTATTGAAAACAAACAGTTGGGTCAAGTTAGGTCAAAATGACAGTTATGCAAAACTGTGTTGAATATAATAGCAGGAACCGAAATGACTCTAACAGGAGCAGAAAAGACAAATGCACAATGAGCAAAGAGATGAAAAGACTGAGTGAAATATTTTTGATGTAACTGTAAATGTAAATTTATTAATTATTTTCATTGTATGTGATGCAAAGGCAAGTCTCCAAAGGCAAAGAAAAACTCCTCTGTAATACTAAAATGTATACATACTGTTATATTATTCTGAATTAGCTGGACAAGAAAATGAGAAGGGGGAAGGCAAAGAGTCATACCTGTTCATTTCGAATTCCATATGGAATGAAAACAGCTATGAGGTGATCTCTATAAATAATTTTACCAGCATATGCATAAAGAGTTAGAGAACTACAGAATGGATGAGAGAGGAAGAAGAATGTAAGAGAGTTGCAAGAGTTTAGAGAGTGTAAGAAGAAGGAGGAGCAGATAGAGAAGCTGTGAAGATTCCAAGATGATATAAGGCAGATATGAAGGCTGGAGGACAACAATGATGAAGGAATAGAACAGAGCTGATACTCAGGTAAATCAGCATGTGTTTTCATTATAGTGTGAGGAAGTTGGTGCTTCCATATCAAGTTGTAGCTTGATAGAAGTCCAGTTATTATTTGGTAGATGAGAACCTCTTTGTAGGTTGTAGCCTGCAGAAAATAGATGGGAGTTGGAGCTTCCTTGCAAGTTGTAGCTTGCAGAATTGAGGTAGTAGCCTCCTGTAGGTTGGAGCCTGCAGAAAATCAGTGGTGAGAGGGAGTTGGAGCTTGCCTTTGCATCACAACAATAATAAGATGAGGTTTTCTCCCTTATGGGTTTCCACTTATATCTATTGTCTATGTGCATGATGATTATGTGTTGATATTCTGTATTTAATCTGCTTAATACCTGTTGCTCACTTATTAAGATTGTTGTTCCATTGAATATTAAGTTGATCACAAAATGAAGATGCAAATAGGTGTAAAAGAAATTTTTACAAGACCATGACTGCATTAAACTGATTCACCCCCCCTCTCAGTTTAACCAAGGGTTCAACACTATCTGGTCTATAGGATGAAGAACTTTTGCGTGAACTTCATATGATGTTTTATTATAATCTATTGATGACTTAGGATGTTTCACTGTGGGCTGTAAGAAAGTCATCTGCATCTTCCTAGCCTTGTAAGAAAATGCAGATAGCAACCTGCTTTGGTCACTAGGTGTCTACTTCCAATATTGGGCATAAGTATGAGCCTTTAATGCCTCATTCCTGAGTTTAATTTCTTTTTACTTCTGCATAATATCCTACTCTTTTTCTGCTAGTTTACTGGATGAAGACACTTCAACATTGTTGTTTCTGAATAATCTGAGTGTTAGATGTTGAAGGCTGGTGAGTTTCCTCTGAAACTGTTGAAGGAGCCTTGTGTTTTACCACTGTATCTGTATCTATGACCTAAATAGTTGCAACTTCTTCATTTACATGATTTAATTTGGGCTTCTTATTGTACATTAGATTAAATTTTGTTTCAGTGGTGGTTTCAGCTGAGTATGATCCTTCTTCTCTGACTCTTTTGGAGTTCCTATCCTGTGGGGCTGGAGTCTGCAATATGGGACTAGTATCACCTTGCTTCTCCGCCTCTTTTAAAGTGTTCTCAAACCATTCAGTCTGATTGGAGTATTTTTCAATGTTTGGCTTGGATTCATGTACATAAGGAGTTAACTTACAGTTAATCCTTAGTTTTCTAATAACTCCTAAAGGATCATAATACCATTGGAAAATTTGACTGAACTTAAATTCCTGCAAATATTTTTATGCTTGTTGACCTGCACCTCTACTGTTGCAAATAAAAGGACCAATCTGATCCTTTATCTTAAACTGTGTCTTCTTTTTCACTGACAAGAAATTTACTTCATCAGAGTGAAGGATCTGCCTGATATATTCAAGTGCAAATAACCACATTGGGAGGTATTTGGGCAGTTTATATGGAAAAAGATTAGATCCATATACTCTAATCTCTATGTAGTTCTGATAGAGGTACCAATCTCATGTCCTATTGTGTTCTGATAACTGTAGGACCTTTTTTATATCATCACTGACTCTTAGTTAATTGTTGTTGTTCAGCATGTTGAAAATTGGATGGATGAATAAGTTAATGAAGTCTTTGTATGTGGATTGTGTGGAGTCTTTCCTGATTAATGGGGTCTAGAATATTACTGACTGAGGATTACCTTCAACATCATGTTTTTGAAGGTTGGTTTCAAATCTTTCAGATTGGAAGTATAAAAACATGTGAAATAGAACATATGAGTATTTGAAAACTCCCTCCTCTGGTAATTTAACTAGTTGTTCATGCATTGTATCAGAAAGGTACTGGGAAAAATTGAATATAGAAGCAGGAGGCTGACCAGGGGAGAAAATAGAAAGGAAACCTAAGACTGAAGCATCAACATGCTCATCAGTGAAATAACCCAAAATACATGCAGCATTGAGATGATATGCTTGGTTCTCTCAAAGAATATAGTTGATGGATAAGGAGGGTTAGTATTGGGAGTTGCTACTGATGAGGGAAAGAAGGTTTGTGATATATGGAACCTCTCGGGGAAGTCCAGTTTCAGATATAACTCAGTAAGGATCTCAATGGACAGTGGGGTTTCATAAGGTCTAGGCTGAATTTTCAGCATCTGGTTTATTGATTCAGCTATGATGGTGAATAAAATTTCTTTACCAGGGGTTACAAAGGCTCTTTATTCAGGGAAATAACAAGTTTGGAAAATTCTAATAACCTATAGACACTGGAAGGTCTGTGGGACAATATACTTGGGAAGATTTGACTCCCAAAGGAAAACATCATCAGCTTGGTCAATTGATTTATCATGGCTCCAATAATGGAGCTCAAGGAGGTTGAATTCAGTGACAAGGTCACTAATTTTAAAATATTTGTCTGCAAGGGGAGTATGTTCCACATCTACAACAGGAGGTTGCAGGGGATTGACAGTTACAATAACTTGGGAAGCCATAGATTGTTTGATTTTATTCAATTAATTTACTCTTTTGGCTTAGAAATAGTCTCAAGCCTTTAGGAGCACCTCTAAAAGATTATTACAGTCTACAAAAGGGTTTGGGAGGAATAAAAAGGCTTTTTCCTGTGGTCTACAATGCTTCAATTGATCAAATAACTACTCTCTATGATCAAGAAATAAACTTAGGACCTCAGGAATACTTGTGAACAGATTATTTGGGTATGCAGAAAGGGTTTGGAGGCAATAATAGCCTTTTTGTGGTCTGCAAAGTTTCTAAATGGTTCAATTACTTGTTACTTTCTTTTATCTTACAAAAATGTCTTGGTATTTCAGGAATACCTGGAAAATGAAGCTTTTCTGTTTGCAGAAGGGGTTTCGAGGCTTTCTGGCAGTGAAATAGGCTTTAAACTGATCTTTATACTGCTTCAAACAGGTTCTGTAGTAGCTTCAGTATCAAAAGGGTTTAATTCTATTGAAATTTGGCTTAAAACAAGGTCAGCAATGATTTTTTAGCTCTGAAATAGGTCGTTAATAGCTCTCTTTGCGCAAATCTGGAACAGAAAAGGTGAAAAGACTGAAAGGGTGGTCTTATGTGTTTTTAACCAATCAATGGTGAAACATTAATGCACGGGGTTAATTTCAAATGGGAGCACTGGTATTCCTAATGGGCGGTATAAACAGGTGAGTGGTTTTCGCAATGCAAAAAACGGGTGGGTGGTATTATTTTGGAGGATGCGATGGAATGAAATGCTGCCACGTAACACGGAGCGGGGCTGCGAAAACAAACTATTTCGCAAGGTCTCAGTAGTATTAAAGTTTGGATGATCGGGGATGTGAAAGTCCTCATTGGCCATAGGATCTGATGGGTCTTGATCTGACAACTGGGTAAATGGGATGGACCTGTTAGGAATTTGATTGGTGGGACCCGAGGAATAACGTCATGTGATGGAATATGTAAAGGGTTTAATATGTATATGGGGAAAAGGTTTATATAAGTGGAGTTATAAGTGGGACCCAGGAATTAACATAAACTATAGGTTTGATTAATGTACAAGGGTTAATATATATGCAAAGGATTTATTTATATGGGGTCGGGACTTAATAATAGGCGGAGTTATAAAACTATATATTAAATTAATTATAAGGGGTTAGGAAATATATATAAAGGGGAATTAATATAATACAAGATAAATGTGTTCTATATGTGGGAGCTAATATATTAATGTTAAACAAGGGGTTAAAATGAATGGGGGGGGTTAAATGAATATGATGCAGGATTAAAGTTACACTAAGTTTAATGTAAAAATTGATATCGGGAACGATTTTTCATAGTGGGACCCAATACATCATTTTAAACAAATACTTAGGATAAAGTGTATTTGAGGGGCTATTTTGAAAAATGGAAATTAGTAAAGGGACTTTTACTTTTCCAAAGGTAAAATGTATTTTTAACTATGGAAAAGGGGTTTATGTAAGGAAAAAGAGTGGAGTACTGGGAAAGGGTTAAAATGAAGGGGAAGGGGTATTTTTACAAGGGAAATGAGTTTTAGAAGGGAGTTAATAATATGAAATGATGAATTTCTGCTTTCCATGCCTTGCGAAAACTGCTTCTACCTACCCATCATCTACCCTAACATTTTCTCTTCATTTATTCGAGTGCATTTGAGCTTGCAGACCCTTTTTATTTTTCTTTAAAATAAGCAAACTATCTAATTCTAACCTTATTACTTCCAATGGCTCAGATTAAATTGTTGAGCCCACTTATTATTCTCTATCTAACTACTGATCTACCAAGATTAAACAGTTTGGCTAGATCTGTATTCTCTATCTATCAACATGAAAATTTAAAACATGAAAGATCAAGATTAAGCAGTTTGACCTTCATGGATTGTGGCATTTTTTTTGACAAGCTGCACACGATCTTATTTTGCAAAGTAAAGTAAAAAGTAGTGGCATTTGAATTTGCATCACTTTCATGATCTATTTTTATCTCTTTTTATTGGGGTTCATATTTTATATTATTTTTTATCTTTTTCTTTTATTCCTTCGATATTTCTTTTAGGACTAACCCTCTTTATTTTTTTAATATGGGAAAACAATTTGCAGAAAGCAAAGTATGTACATATTACAAGACTAATCATATTCAATTCAAAATTATGAATCCTATTATTATAGGACCCTAACAGTGGCTCCACATGGGGATGGCATTTCCTGGTGAAATGTCAAGAACTTTAAAATCAGTAGCCTTTGAATTTTGATTGTGCTTCCCTTGAACTGTTTTCTGAGCTCTGCTTTATTCATACTTATGATATTTTGTCTTCCAAAGCTTAGGGCCTTCTCTTTGGGCTTCAACTTTGTAAGAAAAACATCCAATCCAATCTAAACTCTGCAATGTTATGTACAATGAGAAAAGTAAACAAAGTGAACTAATGGTTAGTCTGGAGAAAAGTAATGCTTCAGCATTCTACCATTGACAGGTCCTCCTGGCAGATCTGGTCCATCTATTTCCTTCAAAAATAATGCATTATTACCTTTGTAACCATAAATGATATAAGGACCTTTCCATAGGAAATCAAATTTGCCATGTTTACCTTTTTCTTCTCTTCTAGAATCCCATTTAAGCACTTTATCACCTATGTAAAAATCATCTTCCTTTGTTTTCTTGTCAAATATCTTCTTGATTTTATCTTGTATCACTTGTGATTTGACATAGACTTCTTCCCTGGTTTGCTGCAAGTGGATATCATTTGGCTCTACCTGCGGTTCTTGGATCATCTTCATCACTAGCACTCCTAAAGAGAATGGAAAAACAACATCCATCTTATATAATAGCTGATAAGGAGATGTACCAATGGACTTCTTTATAGTTAATCTGTCTGCCCATAAGGCATTGACCAACTTTTTGTTCCAGGTCTTTTTGTTGTCTTCTAACAATTTCTTAATGATATTTACTAGGCTTTTGTTTGAGGATTCTGCAAGTCCATTGCCTTGAGGATAATAGGCAGTGGAATGGCCAAGGGTGATGTGCTATTTATTACAAAATTCAATCATCTTTTTAGATTTTAAGGCAGTTTCATTATCAGTAATGAGCTTTTGGGGACATCCAAATCTGGAAAGGATATTGTTTTCAAGAAATGAAATGATGACAGAATCAGTGGCTTGTCTAGAGGGAAATGCTTCTATCCACTTGGTGAAATAATCAGTGGCTATCAAAATTCATTTATGCTGGCCTGAGGAGGGTGGGAGAATTTCACCAATGAAGTCTAGACCCCATTGTTGAAATAGCATTTCTGTGGAGATGGGTTTGAGGGGTAAAGTTAATAGTTTTTCTTCCCTTCAAAGATCTTACATTTGTGACAGGAGGTCACATACTTTCTAACATCTGCAAAGAGAATTGGCCAGTAAAATCCTGCCCTCAAGATTTTATCAGTAGTAGATTTCCAGTAAATATGTCCTCCACAGTCACCTGCATGAAACTCTTGCATAATTTAATCAGCTTCATCTTTTAGTAAACAATTTAAAAGAATGCCATCACAATATTTCCAAAACAAAGCATTCTCCATGATACAATATTTCATTGATTTTAAATTTAGGAATCTAATTTTAGTCCTAGACAAAGTGGGAGGAGCTTGTATGTTCAGTAAAACAAATATGATAGCTGCATACCAAGGTGAATCTAAGAAAGGTTCATTGATCTGTGGAGTCGCCATCTCTTCCTGATCATCTAATTGAGCAATAAAATTTATATCTAAGGCCTTACAGTTTGATTCATCCATGAGTTTGGCTATAAATTGGCCTTTAATAAGTTTAGTAGGCTTTATTTCTATGTCATATTCCAAAATACTGGCAATCCATTTGCCTCTTTTACCATCAGGCCCATTCTGAGTCAAAATGTCCTTAACCACTGAATTTGGGACATAAGCAATGATGTGAGAGTACAAAATGTACACTCTAATATCTTTGATAACATTTACTAAAGCAAGTGCTCATTTTTCCATTATGTTGTATTTTAATGTGGCATCTCTTAATGATTTGCTGAAAAATGCAATGGGTTGTTCATAACCCTGATCATTCTTTTGCAGTAAAACTGCTGCAATAGTATGTTCTGAAGCAAAAGAAAAAATAATAAAATATTTTTTGAAATCAGGACTTATTAGGACTAGTGTTTTTGTAAGGGCTTGTTTGATTGATTCAAATTATTGTTTGGCCTCTATTGTTCATTTAAGTGTTGAATCTTTCTTTAACATATTATTCAATTCTCTAATTAACTCTGCTAAATTTGAAATGAATCTTCTGAGAAAATGAATTCTACCTATGAAAGCCTATAATTCCTTGATGTTTCTAGGATGACTTATGTTCAAAATTGCCTCTATTCTAGTAGGATCTATCCTAATTCCCTCTTTTTATATTATGTGTCCTAAAATTTTACCTTCTTCAATTCCAAAGAGTGTCTTTTTGGGATTCAAAGAAATACCAATTTTTCTGCATTTAGTGAATACTTGTCGTAAATGATCTAGATGTTCATTTTTTTGAAAAGATTGTTATATCATCTAGATAAATTACAAGAAAATCATGAATTTCTTTGGAAAAAGCTATGTCCATAGCTCTTTAGAATGTAGCTCCTGCATTCATCAATCCAAAAGGCATTTTCACATACATGAAAGTACCCCATGGAGTGGTAAATGATGTCTTTGGTTGGTCTTCTGATTGAACTAAGATTTGATTATATCCAGACAATCCATCAAGCAATGAAATCCTGGATGATCCTACCACCCTCTATAAAATATGGTCCATTTTTGGAAGAGGATAGTTATCTTTTAGTGACACCTTGTTTAAGTTCCAAAAATCGATATAAAGTCTGATTTCCCCTGTTTTCTTCCTAGTGGGAACTAAGTTTGAGACCCAATCAGAATATCTGATTGGTGCAATAATCTGGGCTTCATACATACTTTTTACCTCTTTTTCAATCAAAGGCATAAGAACTGGATTTATTCTCCTAAGATTCTGTCTAAATGGTTTATGATCTTCTTTAATGGGTATTTTATGTTTAATGATGTTGGTGTCATAAGACTTAAGGTCTTCATAACTCCACGCAAAGATGCCTTGAAATTATTTAAACAAAGCTATATATTTCAGCGTTTCTTCTGAAAGTAATGCTTTGGATAATTTGATGAGCTTAGGCTTTTGTTCTGTTCCTATGTTATGTTCTTCTATATCTGATCTTAATGGTTCCATTTTTGGTTTTCTTGCCACATCATTTGAATCAAAAAGGTCTTCTAAAGGGGCTAATCCCTTAGGTAAAAAGTTATTTTTAAGGTCTAAAATCTCAAAATCATCATTTGTTATTTCTTATATTTATACATTTTCTAACTTATCCATTTCTATTTGAGTGATATAGTGGGTTCAGTTAAATCTAAAGTATTTACATCTATTTCACAATCTGTAGTGTCATCTATTGTAAAATCAGTATCTATGTTACAGTTTTGGAATTCTCCCCAGCATTCATAAAATTGTATATTTGAGCATCTTGTGAAAAAATCTGCCAATATTTTAAGTTGTCTGGTATAATAGGCTTGTGTCTTACCTCTGCTATGTATTGGTGATTTGGCTAAGAAGGCAGTCTACAGGTGCTAGAAAAAGTAGCTAAACTGTGTGCCTGCATGTTCTGTTTCCTAGGAATCACAGAAAAATCAGATTCAAGCATATCTTTAATCAAATCTAGAACAGTTTCTCTATATTGGCTTAGTCTAACATTATTCACTAGATATTCTCCTTTGATCTGTTTTATGATTAATTCAGAGTCTCCCAAGATAGAAACTCTCTTTTCTCCTAATTTTCTAATAATCTGCAGTCCTAAGATTAAAGCTTCATACTCATCCATGTTGTTTGTACGTTTAAAGTTTAATCTAAAGGCATGACCCTCTGAATGATTGTTTTCCATGTTATAGATCCAACATCCTGCTCCTTCTCCTAATCTGTTCACTAAGCCATCAAAATCTAAATGCCACATTGATTCATGAAATATATTGTCACTATCAAATTCTTTAGGTTTTTGTTTTAATTATGTGTTTTTATTTATGTTAGTTTCTGAATTACACAAAATGAAGAAATCAATATCAGAGTGTACAGAATAAATAGGATAGTTTGTGGTTATTCTATCTACTGACCATGTACTTCATTAATGTTTCTCTGTAAAGATTTTTGGGTTGACCAAATACTGAAATTGTGGCATAAGACATGTCTAATTGTAGAGATCCCTGCAGTTTTTATACCCATGAGCGAGATAATAACATTCCATACTTAGGATGGATACCAGCAACTACAATATCCATGACAATGCTCTTGGTTGGGTATTGGACTAAAGTGACACACAAATCTTTTATCAAGCCAAGGCATTTAACTTTGCTAGAATCAAAAGAGGAAAGATCTTTATATGGTCTAGTGATGTCAAGATTTAAGGTTTCCATGATAGCTTTTGGCATTAAATTATGGAATGCTCCAGAATCTAGTATATCATTGTGTAAAAGAGTATCATGAATATTCAAGCTAATGTAAAAAGAAGGAACACCACCTTCTTGATTTTTACCATTTACATCAGGACCAAATATTAATTTAGGTTGGTCATCATTCAAATTAACAAAATCTTCTCCTTCATTTATGCTCAATGTTTCGGTGATTTGATCTTTGTATAAATCATGTTTTACCAACTCTGTTAAAGGAATTGGTATGTTCAATTTAGCAATTTCAGTTTGGATATTGTATGGTACTTGTGTTTTTCCTAATTGAGTGATTTCTTCTTTACTAACTGCAGTTTGGGTGTTTTTCTCTTGTTTATCTACAGTTGGTTTTTCAGTTTGTGTTTCCATTGTTTTGTTGTTTTCAGTCTTCTTATCTGGGACAGTTTGGGCAGCAGTGGTAGTTTTGGAAAATTTTGAAGTTTCAGCAACTATTTTAGTAGCAGTTGTTTTAGGATCAGTTGATTTTTTATCACCAGCAGATGTTGTTTCAACATAAGTTGTTGTTTTGGTAGCATCAGATTTTTGAGGATCAGCTGATGTTTTAACAACAATATCTGTGATATCTACAATTTTAGGACTGGGTGCAATTTTTGGACTAGAAATTTTCTGATTAGGACTGGAATTTTTCTGATTTGAACTAGAGTTTCGCTAAGTTTCTCTAGGGAGAATTTGCAGTACTTTGGTTGCAAGAGCTTCTACTATTTTCTTGGTCTGTGTTTGGGCTTTCTTCTTAGTAGGAGCTTATACATTTTTCTTATTCCTAAGGTTATATTGCTTGTGAACTTCATTTATTGCAGTATCATAACCTTACTTATAATAAAATGATTCCCCATATTCTAATTGTAACTGTTGTAGCATGAATAATTCATGTTATTATTGTGTAAGAAAAATAGTATTATCATCATTAATTCCCATCAAATTAATCTAGGTATCTTCATCTTCTTCATTTTGGTGAGAAATTTTAGCATAGTTCTCTTGGAAAGGTGGTCTTATTTGTTGATCATGTGCTGATTCTATAGATTTACCAGTGTTGGGATTCTTTCTAAAGTTTGGATTTCTTATTTTTGGACCTTGTTGTTGATTATCCCACAATGGTTTTCTCTCCATGATTTATAACTTATCCATCATTCTTTCCATGGTTCTTGCTAAACTATCTATTTTACTGTCTAATGTGGATGATTCTTCTTTTATGGTAACTCTTCGTTCATTTCTCATTCTGACTCTTTTGACTAACAAGTTTGCTTCTACACTAACTGCATTGCTTTACATTTGTTCTAATGTTTTTGGGTTTCTTTCCCTCAATTGGTATGACATATCAGTTTCAAAACCATCAGGAAACTTGATTGAAGCTAGATCTGGTGGGGGTTTAATGTTTGCTAGAATAGCATTATAGATGTTGTTGAACCTAGTACAATAGTCCTGAACTGACTCCTTATGAGCTCTTCTAATGTTTTCATATTCAGATATAATTTGCAAAGGATTCTTCTTTTTCTCCCATCTATTTATAAATAATCTATGAAAAGCTTCTAGATCAGCAATATGTTTGGCAGGTAAAGCATTAAACCGCTTTTTTACATCCCCAGCTAAATTTTGGGCAAACAGTCTCATTTGAACATCATCTTCATCTATTTCATGCAATTCAAAATAATCAGTCATTTTGTTAACATGTTGTTGTGCAATGTATTGGCCAGTTCCATCAAATTGAAAGATTTTTCTTTGATAATATTGGGGCATTGCATGTAATTGAGCTTGTAGGATCAAAGGTGCATATCTGGCTGCCATGGCTAATATTCTAGCTTGGCTAGGAGGTAAATTTGTGGTGCTTGGTGATGAGGTTGAGGTACTTGCAGATGTACTTGGGATACTAGATGATGTACTTGGAAATGATGTTGAAGTACTGGAAAATGTAGCAGCAGTGCTAGAAGGTGAACTTGAAGTGTTTGGAGATGGAAATAAAACTCTAGGTTGAAGAGGAAGCTTAGGGATGAATGATTCAGTGGAATGAAGTGCAGTGGAAGTAGTAGATGAAGTGGTACTAAATAAGGATGAATTTACATATTCTAAATGACTAGTAGAAGGCTTATGGGTATAAGAAGATAAAGCAGTTAATTCAACAGAATGTTGAATTAAGGCTTCATCAATTTCCTTAATCAAAGTTGCAGTCAAAGCATCAAGTTTATCATATGGTTCTAGCACTTTTTGGTCTGAATCAACTGAAACAGTCTCCTTCTTAGTTTCAATAAATGAAATGAAATTAGGATCTATTACACTGTCATATATTGAGCTTTCTGATTTAGTTCTAAACAAAGATCGTTCAAAAGATAGATCGAATTCTATATCTTGTAAACTTGACAAACTTTTGGGAAGTGAAGTAGCTTTGATTAATTGACTTGTACTTTCTAAACTTTCTACTTTTTTATGTTTCCTTAAAATTATGTCTGGTTCATCTATAATTACAGCAGGTTGTGGGTCAGGATGAACCCTGGTGTATTATATTCTTTTGGAAGCCATAATTTTAATTTTTCAAAAAAAAAATTCTCTAACAACCCTAAAACAACCTTAAGGTAAAAAGATTCTAAAAAGTGTTTTCTTTAAAGTTTATTTTAAACTGAGGACTGATTTTCCCCACTATGGTCGCCAGAATGTTATCACTCCAATAATTCCTAGGGTTGTTATGATTTTTTGTTTAAATAAATATTAGAGGTAACCACAAACCTACTTTTAAGCTTAGGATCTAGCCTTCCTAATGCTCAGAGAGGGCTCTCTCTTTATGATTTAAATTTGTTGTTTTTTAGTTGATTTTAGGCTAGTTATGTGAGATTGATTGATTTTGGGTTTGGGTTTGGTTTGGCAGTGGAATCACTAATTCATATGGATAGATGCAGGTCTGTTTTCCATTGGGCTATGGAGTCAATGTATCAAGTAACAGATCAAAATCAAGTTCTAAAGGAAATGTTCACAGGGCAAGGTAGCTGAGTAATTCAGATCTTTAGGTTGGATGATGAAAGGGTTTCAATCGGGATGAGAGAGAAATTAAGGATTCTTAGATCCGGTCAATCAAAACTAGGGAGAAATGAAGAATTCCCTTATCTGGATATCAGTAAAAACATAAAAATATATAACAGTTAAGAACATAGTGCAATTAAACAATTTCTGCAATAATATTCCTGTTATAATATTTAGCTTTAGAAAACATGCAAGTATGTGAAAAACTTCAAAAAATAACAATAGAACAAGTGAAAAATACTTCACTGAAGTGGCTCAACACATGAATCCTGTAATATGATGCTTTATTCCTCAATCCAGTCTGCTGACTTGAAAATGGTACAATAAACCCTCTGGTTCATATCAGTACAACTATATAAGTGTTTAGCAATTCACAATCCACCCTCAATACTTCAAATTGTGAAGTATTTGTACAAAAAACTAATACAAAATATCCTAAACTGTCTTAGGAATTATTCAAGGAAAAATAAATATCTTCATGCAAGAAGATAGAGACAGTTATCTAACTAATGCAAGATGTCCCTACTTTTATTGATTTGTTGTTTGCTTGTCGATATTTTTAGTGCTTTCTCTTTGACTGTTGCTCAACGAAGGTTGTCTTTTAGGCTGTTGAGTGTCCTTTACGCTGGCTACCTTTAAATCTGCTTTGTCATCTTTGTTTTGAATTTAACCATCTGACTTTCATCTGATACTCTTTAACTGATGTGATACTCTTTGACTGTTGTTTTTAACTTTAAATTGCCTGCTCTTTCTTTACTTTGACTGCTCTGTTTACCTTTATCCTGACTGATCTGTTTTACCTTTTCACTTTCATCGTAAATCAGTCAACTTCTCCAATCCTCTGCTTCTGGTAATTTGATTTTTACCATTCTTCTGAATATTTCATTAGCCTCTGTATATTTTTCAAATGTAGGCTTGTTTATGAATAAATGTTTTACCTCATGTTGTAGGTAAAATAGGTTTTCAAAAGTCTGATAAAGGGCATTTCCTATAGGAATTCCTTTTGAGGAAGGAATGTTGGCCCGTTCCTTTGCCACTTCTCTGATTTTTTATTGTAATCCTCATGTTTCATCAACCTATTATCAATAGCCAATGGATTTGGTAGGCCTTTCTGCCTCAAAATATCAAACTTTACCATGAATTTGGTTATGGAAAGCTCCATGTTCTGACATTTTTCTTCCAGCTGTACCGCCAAGTTATTTTTAGAAATTAATTTTCTAACTTCAAGAATTGTTTTTGTCCTGTCATATATGCCAATTTATTCCAATTCCTATTTATTCTTTGAATTAAGAAACTTAATGATTTCATTAGCCTGTTATGGCTTCTTACCAAGTTCTTCCTCGATTTTCTGAATGGCTTCAGTTGCTGCTTTGATAAGATCTTTCTGCTCATAAATAACTTGAATGGATGGCCAAATATCATTGACAGAGTCAATGATATTGGCCCATAACTGTTGTTTGGCTTCTGAAAGTGGTTCTTGTTAGGTCCCTGTAATTTGTCAGATTGGCAAGACCAAATAGACAAGGGTAACATCAAACCAACTTTGGAGTCCTAGGACCTAGCCTTCCTGGACTCAGAGAGGGATCTCTCTATATTTGTATAAAAGATATGACTTGATAGATTTAGGATGTTGATTTTAGGCTAGTTAAATTGATAGGGTTTGTTTGATTTGTTTTGTTTGGTTGGGTTGCTTTTCAAGAAGAACAAATAGAGTAAGAGAAATTCAAACCATTGGGCTATGGATTCTGTGAAAGGCTTGAAAAGTACAACAATAAATCAAGGGTGTTTCATAGCTCAAGTTAACAAAGCCAAATGGATCTTAATAGGTTATATGAGTGTGAAATGAACATTAAGTTGTGAATTTAGTAGGTTTAAAGGGAAATTAAGAATCCGTTAACATATAATATAACAAGAAGAGCCTTCCAATATCACTATGCTTAAGAAAGAATCAAAGGATAGGGCACACCACAAAATTCTTTGACCAGATTTTATCAAGAAAACTTTGAGACAACAATCCAGCAAACCCTAGAGAGCAGGGAACTCCTTAATTCTCTAGATATTTACCTTTAAAGAAAGAAAACATTTAAGGTAACAAACAAGTGATGATTAAAGAGCAAGGAACTCCTAAATTCTTTAATCAGACTGTAAAAGACCTTCAAAGTGACTTTTTAAGATAGACCAAAGGACAGGGAAAACCATAAACTTCTTCAGCCAAACCCTAATCAGTAAACTTCAAAGAAAAGGCCTTAAAAACAATGTTTCAAGCTACACCAAAGGACAGGGCATACCATCAACTTATTTGGCTTGACTCCATTAAATCATTTTCAAGACAACAAGCTAAGTGGAACCAAAGAGCAACTAAGAATTCTCCAATCAAACCTAGTAGAGGAAAACATCTAAGCAACAGAAAGTAGACAGAATTAAGGTGCCTCTCAACAACATATATTAATCTAAATTTTCTACTCTGTCATAAAGGAAAAGATGAACAATATGGAAAACATAAGGAAAAAAATACAAATTTAGGACAACATCACCATTTAACAAAATCCATGAATCCTGTGAATGTGCTTGCTCCATTGATATTTAGTCCAAGACAGTTACAAAGCTCCAAAGCCAAAAACTCTCCACAACTCAAAGTCTATGAGGTTTTTATCTCAACAATCAACCAACAACAACTATGAAGCATATATGCAGTATTTATCTACAAAATGAGGAGGTGAAACCCTAGCTAGGGTTTTAGAAGTCATTTATTACATAGTAAATGTATTTTGACCTTTGAGACCATGCAAGGCCCAAGGCAAAAATATCTAAACTCATTTATGGCAATAATAACTTCAAACATAACTATTTGAGCTAATTTATGAAAATTTTTGACTTTAAGGCTTAAAAATATCTTCTGCAATAACTCCTGGTAAGGACGCAGCTCCAAGGTACAAGGGCGCGGTGCCAGTACAAACGCACAGCGCCAGGACTAGGAAAATGACATGTTTTGCAGCTGAGTTTTGGAGGCCTTCCCGGTGACCAAATGAGCTCCATGATAGCTCATTGGAAATATTGTCCTATTTAGTTTCTAGATCTGCCTTCAATTTGAAAAATGGTGCCCATTTTCCCTGTCAAAAATCACTTCTCCCAAGACTGCTAAATGCACAGCACCAGTGCTAAAATGAGGGCAGAAAGGTGATTTTTTGGTGGGTTTTGGCCCTTTTGAGGGACCAGTTTTGCTCCAAATGGTCTGAAATTTTCTGAGGATGATTTCCTTGGCATGAGGAACACAAATATGTTGAATTTTTTCCATTTGAGTGCCTGAAAAAAGTGCGCAGCGCCAATGGCGCTACGCGTTTGGCCCAATTTCTGCAAGCCAAACTGTCAAAATTTCAAAATTTGCAAAAAGATGTCAAAATTGGAATTTTCTTTGCTAATCATGGTTGGAAGGCTTGGAGGGACACATCAACAATAATGTTGAGCTTTTCCTTCTCTTTTGCCTCATTTAGAGCCTGAATCTTTGCAAGGTCTCGTTTGAGCTTGGCCCTTGCAACCCTATTTCTCATGGCATAATGCTTTGCCATCTTTCTCTGAATGTTGGTGTCTCTCTTGGCGTTATCTAGCTAACCCTCTAGGTGCAGGTAACTCTCTCTAGCCAAGACTCCCTATCTCCATCAATTTCTATGGCAAGCAGCTCACTTGGAGTGAGTTCCTCTGCCAATTCTGCCTCTTCTTGTCTTTCCTGGGCTAAACCCTTCTTCAACCCAATTGTCCTTGGTCTCTTCCTAGGAAGTTGTTCTTCCTCGTCCTCATTTTCATTAAAATTTCCCAAGGTCTCATCTAGCAAATCCTTGGCCTTTCTGGCCTCTTTCTGAGCTCTGATGGCCCTGACCTCACTGATGGCCTTCTTTGCTTCTAACTGTTGATTCCCTATCTCATAAAAGTTGATCACATTCTTTGCCCTACCAAGATTAGCTTGAAGGTCACTAATCTTGGCATATTTTCTTTTGAGCAGCATATTTG
The DNA here is from genome assembly GCA_034641835.2 of Pinus albicaulis. Classification (NCBI taxonomy): domain Eukaryota; kingdom Viridiplantae; phylum Streptophyta; class Pinopsida; order Pinales; family Pinaceae; genus Pinus; species Pinus albicaulis. Next base: position 543,291,459 of record CM076581.1, on the reverse strand, counting down.
TGTTCCTCTCCTCATCATCATCCTCAAGGTCAATGAGTTGAAACTCCTACTCAGTTTCATGTGTATCCTTCTCTTCAACAATGACCTGCTCTGTAACCTTTTTCTTGCCTTTATCAAGCTGTTTTGTTGATGAAGAAGGCATGGCCCCTTGCACCTCATGTGCAGAAAACACATGCATGTAGCCCCTCTGGTATGTCAAAGGAAATGGCTCAATGTCACTGATTTTAGTGCCATCTGTTTCAATGTTTATTTCTCTGCTTGAGGCTTTGGCATCATGGTGTGATGGTGAAGGGTGGTGGGAAGGTGATGTGGAAGGATCATCATGGGGTGATTGGATGCGAGTGGATGGTGATGTATGAGTAGTGGGATGTGATGGAGAAGTAGGAATGGGAGGATAAGATGAGGAAGGGATATCTTGCTGATGATGGTCATGTGGAGTAGTGAAAATCTCATGGGCAAGGAAGGTATCCCATGGAATGTTCTTATGCTGGAGCTGGTGCATAACCACCTTCTTGATAAGTGAGTGATGAAAGAGGCTCTGCATTTGCTGATTATAGTCTCTCTTTTGCACTATGTAGGCCATTTTTTCAATGCTTCGGAAAAGATAATATGGTATATGTAGCATCCTTACTCTAGTAAAATGCATGAGAAGACGAATATGGTATGAGTAAAGGCAGGAAAACCTTCCTTCACAATTCAAATACTTCATGATTATCCTCATCATGGGTGTATATCTATCAAGCAGATGAGAAAAAGGAAAGATGGACTTGTGGTGGTATTTATACCTAGGTTTAAGATATGGTTCAAAATAACTCATGTCTAGGTTTGCTTGCTTGAACCACTTTTCTCCCACACTCGGTATCCCTGTAGTATCTGCAATGGAATTTGTAGACATCTCAAAGGTTACCCCACCAAGATTAACTTGTTTGTCATGAAAATTGATAATGAATAGTCTTGTTAGCTCCGGGTGGTTTTGTACTTGCTGCACCTTCTCACAAAGTTCAAAGCATCCTACATGCTTAAAGTAGGAAATAGTAAGAGGAGATGCCATGAGTTCCTTTGTATTGAGGGGCTCAAAATTGTTTAACTTCCCTCCCTTGTGATCATGCCTCCTTGGCATTTGGGCCTCAACACCAATGTCTTCACCCTCAGACATGTAAACTTTGTTTTGGAAACCCTAGGGCTGATGTGAAATGAGATGAAGGGAGGGTATGAAATGGCAGTTTTGTAAATGAAGGGAATGAGTGAGAATGAAGGGAATGGATGTTGTGACAAGAAAGATGAATAGTATCCCTCAAGCAATGTAATGACCCCTACTTATGAATTATTTTCTTCAAGGAGGATGAAGTAGGGATAAAACAATGATTTCAAGCTTAAAACTTAGGGTTTCGCTCCATTTAATTAAGAATCATCAAATAGCTTTGAAAATATGGCTTATGTTATGTACTTACCCCTTTAAGATTGCTTGGATGATTGTGGCAAGAGTTTGAATGTGATTTGGAGTCATTTGAGTGGTTATAAGAGTGATAAACCCTCTCTGTCCAAGTGTGCAATGCCAAGCTGAGGGCGCAGTGCCAAGATGAGCGTGCAGTGCCTTGGCAACTTCATAGGGTTATGTTCGAACAAGAGCACAACGCTCCTCCAAGCGTGTAGCGCCAACTCCCCAAGTGTGCGGCACCTTCAGAAATTGTGTGGAGGAAAAATGGCAAATGCGCCGCGCCAACTCCCAGGCGCGCAACGCCAAGCCAAGCACACAGCGCCAAGACAATTTGCCCAAATTCGCTCAGAAAACTCACAAATCCTTCTCTCCTTGAAACTTCTAATGCTTTTCAAGGCAATAATGATTCATATGAAATGTAAAATGGGCTTTTATAGACATGTAGATTTGATTTAACTTTGAAAACCCATTTTCTAATGTCAAACGTCCTTTTCTTTTCTCACTAACCCTTTTACACTTTTTTGCATGCACGTTTGTTGAAGTCATGAAGTTGAATTTTGTTTTTCTCCTTGAGGCATGACCAGTTCACTTTGACAAATTTTGGATTTAAACACAAAGTAGCATCTTCAAAATATTCTGTAGTTTCCACCATAAAACTCAACTCATCTTTTCCACCTTCTCTAGCCACTTTCTTCAAAACCCTAGGTGTCTGCAATTCCTTACAACAATCATCAGTGTTGTCTTCTAAGTTCTCTATTTCCCTTCAAGTTCATTCATTTTTGTCCAGTTCACCTCACCTTTTTCCATATTCCATCAATATTTTCTGATAAACTTTCTTCATGTTTAGCCTTGTGTGCTTCCTCCATGTCATTTTCTGCAAGTGATCACTACTTTGACACTCAAATGGACCAATCAGTTCATAACCCTATTCATCTACAAGACCAAGTTGTTCCCCTTTCCTTTGTTGTACTTCGTTTTCATTCACGAGTATAGAATCTAAATCATCAGTACCTTCTGGTGACAAATCCTTCAATACTCCTGTAGAAGTGCTGAACTTTTTGCATTTTCCTCATTTGCAGGTCTTGAACTAATAAGATAACCCTCTTTGGATATTTTAGGTCCTTCTTGAATAACCATGCCTTGACATTCTATTACATCTTAGCCATATTCTAGCAAAGGAAAAGCAGTGTCTGAAACATCCAAGGATGACCTTAAACAATGTAAAGCCCTAATGACTTAGTGGGAGTGCCCTTTGACCTGATTTTGACTGAAATTTGACTTGGATATTTTCAGGTGAAAACAGAGTATGGTTATAGTTTATCATGCGCAAAGGGACAGGGGAATGAGTTGGCAACAAGAAACCCTAGAGGGATGGTGGAGTTTATTGACGAGGGAAAATAGGCCAATGAGGTCTCAGGTAGGAAAGAAGGATGAAAATGAGAAGAATAGGCCCATAAGGATTCTTTCGAGAGCAACGGGGTGACTTTGAGAAGACCAACTGAGGAATAGTGAAAATAGGTTTAAGAGGATAATGAAGGCAGTGAGATTTCTAAAACTCAAGATATTCAAGGAATATTGTTTCCGAAATCTATAACCATCCTATAGTAATCCAAAGATAGTGAAAAATACTGATGACCAATAGTGTCTCCACTTGGGGAGGGCAGCTCCTTTAGGAGGTGTCAAGAACCTCAGATCTCTGATTTTGCAGATGAGATGCCTCACATGCTTGCTGATTTCCTTCATTTTGCAATGCTAATCTTTTTGCTGCTCCTTGAAGCTGTGATCTTAAAATATGAAAAAAACATGATTGCTTCAACATCAACCCTACCTACCCATCATACTTTTCCTAACATTTTCTCTTCGTTTGGGTGCATTTGGATTGGCAAACCCTGAACATCATCTTTTCTTTTGGAAGCACAAACTATCTACTTCTACCCTTATATCATCCAAAGGCTCAAATTAGACTTATGAGCCCCTTTTATTCTCTACCTAATCTACTTATATGTCAAGGTTAAACAGTTTGATAGATTTTCATTCTCTAATCTACTAACATAAAATTTAAAACATGACCAAATCAAAGCTGAGCAGTTTCGTTTGTCATGAGCTGTGGCATTTTTAGACAGTTTGCACACAAATTTTATTTTTGCACAAGTAAAACTAGAAACTTGAGGGCTATAATTTCAAATTTTTTATTCATCCCTCTCTTCTCTCTTTGGTTCAGATTTGAGCTTTAGGAACCAGTTTCTCTTCCTAACCTAGTCTACTGATAAGCCAAGTTTAAATAGTTTGGAAAATCATAATTTTCTAACTTATCAACAGAAATTTAAAACATGTTCAATCATGGTTAGACTGTATGACTGAACAAGACTTTCCTTCCTCAAAAGTAGTGGCATTTGGACTTGCACACTTTCAGAACCATTTTTTTTTTTTGTATGGGGCTTCAGCTCTTCTTTTTATTTGCCCTCTTTTTCTTCTTTTCTTTGTTTTTTGTGTTTCATTTTTCTGATATTTTACTCAAGCAATGTTATGTACAATTAATGAAGCTTTAAACTAAGAACTTCAACAAAAATAGTGTTTGAGCATCTTGCCATTAACAGGACCTCCAAATAACTTTGTTCCATCCATTTCTTGTAGAAAAAATGCATTGTTGCCTCTTGTTGAATGGATGATGTATGGACCTTTCCACATATTTTCAAATTTTCCATGCTTGGCTTTGTCCTCTCTTCTTGAATCCCACTTCAGCACTTTTTCCCCAATCTGGAAATAATTGGCTTTAGTCCTCTTGTCAAACAGCTTCTTGATGTTCTCTTGTACTGCTTGTGTTCTGTTGTATACTTCTTCCCTTGATTGCTGCAATTGAATGGTTTGGTTCAGCCTCCTTTGGATATCATTCTCCTCTGATTGTACCTCTTGAATAAGCTTCATCACTGGGACTCTCAAGGATGTTGGAAAAACTGCATCCATGCCATACACTAGCTGATAGGGAGACATATTAATTGATTTCTTGTTTGTTAATATGTCTGCCCATAGTGCATGCACTAGTTTGCTATGCCATGACCTTTTGTTCTCTTCCAAAACTTTCTTGATGATGTTTACCAAACCTTTGTTAGAGGACTCAACCAACCCATTAACTTTAGGGTAATAAGCTGTAGAATGTCCTAATGTAATGTGATAGTTGTGGCAAAATTCCAGCACTCTCTTGGACTTAATGTTGGAAATGTTGTCATTGATGGCAAAGGAGATGGCAAAGGAGGAGCACCTGAAACAACAACAATGCAAAGAGAGAAGCAAAACAGCAGAGAGGTACTAGAGGCAGCAAAAACAGAAGCAAAAAAGAAGACAGCATGAGAAGAATGAGAAGAACAGAGGAGAGTATATTTACAGAGACAGGGCAGCAAGAAGACTGTTGAACTGAAACAGTTGAGCAGCACAGGCTAAGGAAAATACAGTGACAGGAGTGCAAATTTGGTAGAGCAGCAGAAATATAGTGACAGGATATGTACAGTAACAAGAAATACAGTGACAATATATGAACAGATGCAGAGATGAAACATTCGAGCAGCAGAGGCAGAGAAACAGTCGAACAGCAGAGGCGGAGGCAGAGGCAGAGCCGTTAACTAACAGTGAAAAAAAAGAAGGTTCAAGCAGAGATGGAACCCTAAGGGAAATGGAACCAAGTGTTTGGCAGTAAAAACCCAATGAAGACGGGTATTAAACCTCATGGTAGCGTTGAATTAACATAATAATGAAACAAGTCTCATATATTAAAGCGTTGAAGAAATAAGAAATGAACCTTTGAATAGAATGTATGTATACATAAGTATATAATGAAGGCGTGAAGTAATTGTTGGAGTGGAACCATGACTTTAAGCGGAACCCCTATCATGAACAGTAAAACTGGAGGGCCACAAAACCAATGGGTTCGCGCGTCGATTGAAGTGGTAAGTTGTGTTGAGCCTCAAAATTGTGCTTTCTTTCACCTCATTTTACCTCATTTTCCCTTTTCCATTGCTATCCTAAACCCAATTGATCAATGAATATAGTTAAAATTACTTCTAGAATGATTTACATGACTGACTTGCTAAGTTTTGTGATTTTTGCCATTGTAAAGCATTTTGACCGGAACTAGCTGCAGAATGCAGACATTTCGTAGCTAATCGGTGATTCTGCAGCTGCCTTCACATTTGAGTATGTTCCAGGTGGCCTCTCAAGGAAAACCGCATATGGGCATAATCCACGTCATGTCTACATGGTTCGTTGATCATCATGGAGGAAGAAACGAATTTTGGGTATGGTTTTGGAACGTGGGAACACATTTAGGAAAGTAGACTTCTATTAGGACTGTCTCAGTCCAGATGTCTTTTTCCTCTTGACGCAGTCATTTCAAGAGTCCTAATGTGATTCCGATAAGGAAAGACAGTGTTCCTAAATTGTTGCAAGTCTTGTTATGTGCATTTGCTTTATAAACACTTGGGAAACCGAGAGCTATGTTAGATTTGATGTTAGATTTTATGCTAGATTTTGTTTAGACTCTGTGCTACATTTCTGAAGACGCAGAGTGTTATGTTCAAGTTCTTTCATCTTTAATGAAGCATACAGTGTTGTTGTGAAGGCGTTGATTTAATTTGGAGTTGAATTCCGTCAGGTGGTAGAGGGCCCCTGCCTCTTGCACGGATTTATTTTGCGTAAATTAGATAAGTCTTCTAGCTGCCTTTACGTTTTGAATTTGAATTAATAGCTGTTTTAATTAGCTACTGTAGTTGTACTCATTCTAACTCTTCCACAAGAAGAAGCTCTTCCAAAAGACTATAATGATGAATGGGAAATGACTATAGTATTGTAGGATTAGGAGTTGAATTCATAGTTGTTTTAATTAGCTACTGTAGTTATATTCATTCTAACTCTTCCACAAGAAGAAATTCTTCCAAAATATTATAATGATGAATGAAAATGGCTATAGTACTATAGGATTTAGTTGTAGTTTTTGTTGTTCACTATCACAGTTACACTTGTTCTAATCACTCTTCCACAAGAAGAAACTCTTCCAAGAAATTCTTAAGAAGTTCAAGACCTGACCGTGATAATGAATGATTTAGTTGTGTGTTTGCACTAAGTATCATCTCTGTTCTTGCTCTTAAACGCTTGCCCAAGACATCATAATGACGAGTAGGATATGAATATGATATCTTAGTTTTTCATTTGCTTTCAGTCTTTTGCTTGCATTTGCATTCAATTACACAGTCAGAATTGTTCTAATACCTCTTCCAAAAGAAGGAACTCTTCCAAAATATCACTAATGATGAACAAACAGATTGTGTAACTTCGTAGAATAATGCATGGTAGCTTAGTTAGAATGCTCCGGAGTTTAATTGCACTTAACTCATGTTCAGTTACTTTGTTTTGAGTTTGATGATGACTTATAGTTCAGCATTGTTCTAGATTAGTGGCATCTTAAGTTCATTCTTAGATTAACTCATTGCACTTGCACTTCATATTCAGATTGTCATCCACTGCACAATAGATTACTTCAATTGTTAAGATTAACAAGACAGCCTTCATTATTTACAAACATCTTCTTGTTCTAAAATCTACAATTGATCCATAACCATATGAACAGAAGACAACATCACTATAAGGCCTGAAGTATCTCTGCAATTTCCTTATCATTTCATAAATAGAGTCCTCCCTCAAAAGACTACTTTGAAAAGAAATCAATAACTCTTGAGTAAAGGTTTTGTGACATTCAATGAAATTGCAGAATAGAGTTAGGAATTAGTTTTAGAATAGAAGATATTAGGATGGTATCAATGTTTTCCTCCAAATCTGTTTCAAATCTTTAATTAAGGACAAAATGTTGCATCATTGTAAGATTAGTTGTTTAACTGTTTAGTTAGAGGATTTGCATACTTAGTGATCATTTCTCAAGTTTAGTTTGTGTTTTGAATCATTTACTTAAAAGTCATTATCAAGCTTTGCTTTTACTTTGTCATAGTTTAGATTTGATTCTGCTTCAGTGTTTCCAATTGCATTTGTCAGTTGTTATCCATCCATTAGGCTTAACTCTGTTTTTGATTACCAGCTCCTTTCCATTAGTTTTCTAAGCATTTTTCCTTGTGAACATAAAACCACCAAAAGACCAAAAACATCATAAATCATCACAAAAGACCAAAAACATCACAAAAAACTACACACAATGCATTAGGAAACAAACACCTAGGTACATACAGTACACTTCACTTCATCAGTTTACAAGTCCTGGTTGACAATTAAATGAGCTCAGTTTAGGAGACTAGATTGAGACCAAACATTTTGGCGCCATTGCCGGGGAAGTGAAAACTAGGTAACCTTTGTTTCTTAGCATCCAAAAACAATTTTATGCGTAGGGAGAGAGATTCAAGGGAAAGATTTATAAGCAGCAGAGGCAGAAGTTTGATTTCTAGAACACCACTTGTTTCATCTAGATCCAGAGCTAGTACACCTTCAACTCAAACCCATCTTCCATCCTCCCTTGATCCTGGACTTCTAGAAGATCTAAGGTCAACTATTCCATTAGAGAAACCTTCCACTTCATCCACTGAACCTGCCATAGAAGAAGATATAAAGACTCCTAGTAGGGATACAAATCTTTCCACTTCCACAAGAGAGTCAACCATGGCAGAAGAAGGAGGAGGAGGAGTTTTTAATGGAGAAAACACACTATTTGGAGGAAGAGGTAGAGGTAGAGGAGAAGGAGGTAGAGGTGTAAATGGAGGAAGAGGTAGAATAGGAAGCTTTTTTGGGTTCCCTATACTTGATGAAGAAACCAATACAACCATGAAAAACATTTCACCCTCTGTCCTTCCAAACTTCTATGGACTTAAAACTGAAGATCCTGAAACTTTCTTATTCGAATTTGAAGTGTTGTGTAGGACTTATGACTACCTACAAGATGCTCAAAAATTGAAATTATTTCCTTCAACTTTGAAGGGAGCAGCATTGAAGTGGTTTATGAGTCTAATCAGTAGTTCTATTAGAACATGGGAAGACATGAACAAGCATTCCTAGAGAGATACTTGGATTATTGTATGCCGGTTAATCATAAGGAAGAAGTGTTCAAGATGTTACAAAAAGAAGATGAAAACTTAGAAGATTTGTTGGAAAGATTTAATTACAATATCAAAAGGGAAAAAATGGAAAATCTAGATCAAGACACCTTAAAAACTCTTTTGTTGAAAACAATTAGGGATGAATGGTTGGATATTCTTAACATGATGGGAAAAGGGGATATATCACAACTTACATTACCTGAAATATCTGAGTTATGTATTAACCTTTCAAGAGGGAAATCTAAAACTGCCAAAGGTCCAAGAGATCCTGCTCTTGCAAGGGCAAGTAAATCTGCTTCTGGGACAGTAAGTAGATCAGAAATAGGACACATGCTTGATGACTTTAAGTCTGACATCTTAGGGAGTCTTAGTGAACAAATAGACACCCTCAAGATACAAAACAAGCAAAAGGATGAATCTGATGCCTTGGCAATCTTTTGTCCCAAATGTAGAAAGAAACATGCCCTAAGAGAGTGTCCTTTGGATGTAAAAGTTGTAGAAACCTGTGTCATTTGTTCCGAGAAACATGAGACCAAGAATTGTCCTTCTCTTCCTGGTCTCAAGGCTGTTTTTCAGGAAGAAAATCCTACAGATTCCACAGAGTCTCTTAATTTTGTATCTAGAAGACCTTGGCAGGGACCTCAGACACAAGGATTCCATGATCAAATGTATAATCAACCTCCACCTTGGAATTCTTGGCAGCAACCTTGGCCCCAATTTCAAAATCAATCTCAATATTGGGCACAAGGAACACAAATTCCCTATGGAAGATACTCTCCATACTATCAGTATCCACCATCCTATCCACCATATCCACATTTTTATCCTCAAAATCCTCAACAAAATTTCCCTCAAAATCTTCAACAAAATGTTCAACAAAATCCTCAACAACATCATCAGAACCAACCACATCAAAATCAACCACTTCCATTACCATTCCCTCAAAAATCCAATCAATTTCCAGCTCAACCCATACCAAATCCCAATAATAAGAACCCTCAGAATACATACATGATAGAAGGCCAATAGTTTCCAACTTATTTAATCACTCCTCTAGACCTTAGTGATGTTCAACTTAGGTCTGGCAGGATACTTGAAAAGAGGAAACCTTCTGTGATAATACAAGAACAAGATAATTCTGAGGAAGACTCCCTACGGGTGAATAAAAGTCTTGAGGAAGACACGTCCTTTCAAGACCCACACATTGAAAAACTAAAACAAAAAGATCCAATAAATCCAACTCCTGTATTAGAGCAACCATCCACATCTACTTCTATACCTCCCTTTCCGGAAAGATTACAAATTGATAGAGGTGTAGAGAAACAGATCATGGTGCCTAATTATGATTTCTTAGATGAATTGAGAAATGTTTGCATTAAAATTTCATTATTGCAAGCCATCAAGGAAATCCCAATTTTAGCCAAAACAATAAAGGAGTTGAGTATGAAGACAACAAGAAAAAGAATAAGAGAAACCAAGAAAATTCAACTGGTAGGACAAATAGCAGACATTATGATGGGCAAGATTACTATTCCAAAGTACCTTGACCCAGGAAATCCAATTGTCAAAATTCACATCAACGGAATTGAAATTCAAAACACACTCATTGACTTAGGAGCAGCAATAAATATCATGAGTAGACAAATCATGGACAAACTGAAACTTCCTAATCTTCTCTTTACCCCCACACTATTACAATTAGCAGATAGATCTATGATCAGACCAGATGGGGTAATAGAAGACATTCCAGTGTCCCTAGATTCTTGGGAATACCCTGTGGATTTCATGATCCTAACTCCCAAGAATAATCTAGGAGGCCATCCTGTTATACTAGGAAGACCTTGGTTGGCTACAGCTGATGCTTTTATTAGTTGTAGGTTCGGTGATATGTATATTTCTGATGGTAGTTCAACAAAGAAATTCACTTTATATCCTCCAGCTAGGACAATTACAGATCTAGATGACACTCAATGGATAGAGGATGAAGAATATTTACAACCTCTCTTCACAATTTCAGAAATTAGTGAAGATAATCAAATTATGAATACTCTAGAAAACTTTGAATCCTCTCCAGAACATAAACATGAATCATTTCAAGAGGGATCCAATATTGAGTTCTTGTCATCTAGGCAGATGTCTCTTCATTCTATGGACAAATTTGGCAGCTCTACAAGTGAAATTTTTCCGGGCAAAACCTTGAACATAAACAAAAACCTAGAAAAATCTCAACAAGAAGAGTTAGTCAAAGTATTACAGAGACATTCTTCTGCATATGCATGGGAATACACTGACATGAAAAGGATAAGTCCCAAGACTTGTACTCATCACATCTATATAGAGGCAAATTGCAAACCAATCAGACAGCCTCAAAGACGGATGAATCCAAATCTTAGGGAAATTGTCAAGGAAGAATTACAAAAATTATTAAATGTTAATTTCATCTATCCTATTTCAGATAGTCAGTGGGTTTCTCCTTTGGTAATTGTGCCAAAGAAAAATGGAAAATGGAGGGTGTGTGTTGACTACCGAGAACTGAATAAAGCTACTCTTAAGACCATTTTCCCTTACCTTTCATAGATCAAGTATTAGATACATTAGCTGGCAAAAAGTACTTTTGATTCCTAGATGGGTTTAGTGGTTACAATCAAATCCAAGTAGCACTTGAAAGACCAAGATAAAACCACATTTACTTGTCTTAAATTTCTATGCCTGCAAGTGTATGCATTTGGATTGCTACAATGCCTACTGACATTCCAAAGTGAGTATTAAATTTACCGATCTAATACACTTAATTGTGTAAGAGGTGTCACATATGGATGATTTCACAGTTTATGGGTATACATTTGAAGAGGCTTTAGAAAACTTGGAAAAAGTCTTAAAAAGATGTCAAAAAGCAAACCTTTCACTTAGTCATGAAAAATGTTTTATGATGTTTACTGAAGGTATTGTTTTAGGGCACCACATTTCAGGGGATGGGATTAGAGTTGATGAGGCAAAATTTGAAGTCATTTCTAACCTATCCATTCCAAGTTGTCAAAGAGATGTTAGAAGTTTTCTAGGATTTACGGGGTATTATCGGAGATTTATAGAAAACTTCACCAAAATAGCATCTCCACTCTTCAAATTACTCACCAAAGATTGTGAATTTAAGTGGACTTCTGATTGCCAGTTAGCTTTTGAAACCCTGAAAACCAAAATTTCTGAAGCACCTATATTAAGGGGACCTAACTGGAAGTTACCTTTTCATATCTCGACATATGCTTCTGATACAGCTCTAGGAGCAGTATTGGGACAAAAAGATTTGATTCCCTATGCCATCTATTATATCAGTAAAAATTTGACTCCTGCAGAGTTAAACTATACTGTAACTGAAAAAGAGTTTTTAGCTGTTGTTCATGCCATAAACAAATTTAGACACTATATAACAGGCTATGAAACTTTTGTTCACACTCATCATTCTGCAATTAGATACTTAATGAACAAATCAATCACTAATGGCAGAGTTATAAGATGGTTGTTACTATTGCAAGAATTCAACATTACTATTCTAGATAGGCCTGGAAAACAAAACACTGTGGCTGATTTCCTATCTAGAATCCAAAATATCAAAGATGACACTCCGGTTGAAGATCAATTTCTTGATGAATATCTTTTTGCAATCTCTACTCAAACTCCATGGTTTGCTGATATTGCTAATTATTTAGTTTCAGGAAAATTTCCTTCAATTATGAATGCAAGGGATAAAGAAAAATCATTAATGATAGTGCAAGATATTCATGGGTCGCTAATGAGTTGTACAAGACAGGTCCAGATTTGATCATTAGAAGGTGTGTTCGTGAAGATGAGATGCCTGAAATTCTCAAGGCATGTCATGATGAACCTTGTGGCGGACACTTTGCAGTAAGAGGACAGCCTATAAGATCCTTAATTTAGGATATTATTGGCCATCCTTGTTTAAAGATGCAAAGGAGTATGTCAAAAGGTGTGACAGTTGCCAAAGGGTAGGGAAACCTTCTCCTTCAGGTGAGATGCCATTACAACCTCAGGTACACATTGAACCTTTTGAAAAATGGGCTTTGGATTTTGTAGGACCTATTAGTCCTCCATCGAGACAAAAGAAATATATATTAGATTGCACTGATTATGTTACTAAGTGGGTAGAAGCTAAACCATTACTTGTTGCTAATGAATCATCTGTAGTTACTTTTCTTTTTGAGGATATTTTTACTCGTTTTGGTGTCCCAAGGGAAATTGTTACAGATCAAGGAGCTCAATTTACATCAAGGCTAGTGGAGAAAATAATGGAGAAGTACAAAATCAGACATAGAAAAACAACTCCTTATCATCCACAAGCAAATGGTCAAGTGGAATCTACCAATAAAGTCATTGAAGGAATCCTAACAAAGACTGTTCATTTACATAGAAGAGATTGGGTAGATAGGCTTCCTGAAGCCTTGTGGGCCTATAGAACTACATGGAGAAACACAACAGGCCATACTCCTTATGAGCTTGTTTATGGAAAGCAAGTTTTGTTTTCCATAGAGTTCCAAATTCAAACCTTCAAAATGGCAGTTCAGCTAGGACTTGATTTAACGGAGGCACAAAAGCATAGACTAGAGCAAATTAATGAATTGGATGAGATCAGACAAGATGCAGTTCAGAAAACAAGTCTAGTCCAATAGCAAAGGGCTAGATGGCATGACAAGTACATCAAAGAGAAGAAATTCAAAGAGGGTGACTGGGCTCTCTTGTTTGATTCAAAATTCAAGGATTTTCAAGGGAAATTTCAGACACATTGGCTTGGGCCATATGAAATTGTTCAAATTTTTGATAATGGGGCAGTAAAAATCAGAACTATAGATAAAGAAGAGGTCACTTTTCTTGTGAATGGTCATAGACTGAAGCTATACCACAAGCCACTCTCAAGAGAAGAGTTTGTCAAGAAGTTCCAAGAAAGCAATGATGTGAAGTTAATGAATAAGAGTCTCTCTTCTTCATCAACTTGATTAAATTTTCTGAAGCATTTCTTTTTGAAAAAAAAAAGAAAAAAAAAAGAAAAAGAAAAAAAAAAGGTATAAACATGAAAACCAATCATTGATTGGCATGTTTATACAGAAAAGATAGGGTGAAAATCAGAGTCTCTCTGACACTCTAACTTTTCCCATTTTTGTTTTTACAAGCAGCTGTTACAAAAAAAAAAATCATAAGTTCAGATCCATAGTGCTTATGATCCATCTTATTTCATTTCACTCCATTCACTTATCCATCCATACTCCATCTCATCCATCATTCATATTTCACTCCATTCCACATTTCATTTATCTCATTCCATCCTCCATCCATTTCATTTTCATGTCAAAATACAAAATTTGATGTCTTGCTGTAAGTGAATAAAACATGTCATGAATTGCAGTGCAGTTCTTATGTTCTTTCACTCCATTTCATGAACTGAATCCATTCCATTTCATCATCCACTTCATACATATCATAATCCATCATCCATCTTCATTCATACCATATAACATTTCACCCATATTCCAAAAACACTCCATTTTCATTATTAAAATGCTCTACAGGAACATTCTGCAGCTCAGCAGACATTCTGCAGCTGATCAGCCTTTCTGCAGCCAGACAGTCTTTCCGCAGCTACAAACCCTGAAGGCATCAACCAGCAGACATTAGAATTGCAACAAAGTGACCCAGTGTATCCATAAATCAAAAGCATCAAAGAAAGATTATGAAGACTCCTCCAAAGGGGAACAAGAAGACAAAGGCTACAAAAATCAAATGAAAGGCAGAGGTAACAAGTTTAAATTATAATGGCATTTCATAAAAGTTTAGCATAGTTTTAGTTATGGATTGTTCGAAAAGGTTGTTTTAATTATTTTTATTGATCAAGACCAATAAACCCTCCACAGACTTTGGATTAAAATCTTCCATTTCAAATTTCATGCCCGATATCATTTAAGCGGTTAAAATGGTCGATGTATTTGAATTCTTCACGTCTCTTAACCAAATCATTCAATGATGATTCCCTTTGTCGTCGTAAAAATCTTCGCCGTCTCTTCAATCATTAATTCATTCCCTCCACCTCACTCCACTACTTCATTCCGTGACCACTGCCATCACTCCATTCTGTAGCCGGCATTTCATTCCGTAGACAGAGATATTCTTATCACCGAGAGCAGAGCCAAAGGATATCAGTTTGAATAGCATTGAGCATTGAAAACGCAGAGCAGAGCAGAAGGGTAAATTTGGAAGCATAGCAGCGTGAGAATTTGAAGCCATTTGATTCCGTGGGTAGACAAAGTATCACTGTGGGCAGAGATTGAGCATTTTCACTATAAACACAGAAGTGTAGCAGTGTGGAGTTTGAAGTCTTTTGTCACTAGAAGACAGAGGTGTTGCAGTATTGAATTCGAAACCATTTGCTACCAAGAGCCAGAGGCATAATAGTGTGGGAAATTTGAAGCCATTTGCCACTGTCTATCAGAGACATATCAGCTTGAAATTTGAAACTGCTTTCATTGTCAACAGAGGTATATCCTTCCAAAATTCGAAGACATTTGTCATTATCAATCAGAGGTATGTCATTCTGAAGTTTGAAGCTATTTCCATTCAGAACTTAAAGCCATTTCAATCCGGAAGTGAAAGTCATTGTTTTTGTGGGTAGAAGAGTGTTAATTTGAACGTTGAGGAAACAATCATGGGTTTAATTGTAAGAACTGAACCAGTGGGTTCAAAATACTTAGAAGGCTACCCTCAATGCAAAGAAATGTTACAACAAATAGGATGGCTTCAATTTTTGGAGAAATTTAATGGCTTCCACAAGGAAGTCACTAAAACATTTGCAAGATCATTTCAAGGAACCGAAGTTGAAGTGGGAGATGTAAAATTTACTATCACTGAAGTTTTCATTGCAGAGGCTACAGGGTTGCTCAGAACTGGAGAGAGATGGTTCAAAAATAGAGAATTCCACAATGACTCCTGGAAACAAATTTTAAAATCACCAGGTATGGATGTCAGTGTATTTAAGAAAGGAATTCCCAGTTCTGCATTGAAAAACAAATGGAGAAACATACTACTTCTTCTGCAAAAAATTATTACATGTGAGGGTAGATATGGAACATTTTATGTCTACCACATTAGACTAATGATGCATTTCCTGGGAGAAGACTTAAACCTACCATATTTCTTGCTTCAAAGTCTGAAGAAGATGGCTTCCTGTGTTCAGAGAAGAGTTCAATTTTTAGAGACAACCCTATATCATCATGGTTTGGTCAAAATTTTGATTGAACATCATCTAACTAAAACAAATGATACATGGGATGATTTCTTGATAAGAAATCATTTTGAAGGCCAAAAGAACCCTCACCAGAACCACAACCTACAAGGAGAAGTAGGAAATGGAGGGCCTCAAAAGTTGAAATTGACAAAACAGTCCAAGAGAGCAGTGAGGAAATCATTTTAGAAAAATTGACTCAAATCAAGAGACAGCTTAAGGAAGAAAAAGTAATCAGGAAATCTGCCATGGAGAAAGGAGAGGGATCTTCTCAGCCTAGAAGAAGCCACAGACTAAAGGGGAAACTGAAGAAAACACTAATCAAACAAACAGGGGTAATCAATATAGAAGATGAAGAAACATCCATTGAAGAGGATGTTGAAGAGGATTTGTATGAAAGAACCCCTGAAATTGACCCTGCTCAACAGGAAATTTATGACTATGTGGAAACTTTGGAGAGGAGAGCTTCAGAAAGCAGAGAGAGAACCCCCAGTCCTCCACTGTCTGAAATAGACATATTAAGAAGGGATAGGTATGAGTTGGAATTACTGAATAGACACATCAAAAATGAGAATGAAATTCTCAAGGATCAAATCAAGCTCAAAACTGATATGATCTCAACCTTATCCCTGCATATAGACAAAGTGGAGAAGATCAATGAGAAGTTGAAGACAAGGAACAAAAAGTTAATCAGGGCACTCACCAACCTAAGGTTCAAACTTGTTATCAGGAAACCCAGAAGATCTCTAGCTTCCAGAAAAAGGAGAAGAAGATGATTAGATGTCCTTGCAGAAGCCTCTGAGTTCATAGGATAATTTGCATGAGGACATGCAAAGAGACAGCAGTGGGGGTATGTTGAGCCTCAAAATTGTGCTTTCTTTCACCTCATTTTACCTCATTTTCCCTTGTCCATTGCTATCCTAGACCCAACTGATCAATGAATATAGTTAAAATTACTTCTAGAATGATTTACATGACTGACTTGCTAAGTTTTGTGATTTTTGCCATTGTAAAGCATTTTGACCGGAACTAGCTGCAGAATGCAGACATTCCGTAGCTAACCGGCGATTCTGCAGCTGCCTTCACGTTTGAGTATGTTCCAAGTGGCCTCTCAAGGAAAACCGCATATGGGCATAATCCACGTCATGTCTACATGGTTCGTTGCTCATCATGGAGGAAGAAACGAATTCTGGGTACGGTTTTGGAACGTGGGAACACATTTAGGAAAGCAGACTTCTATTAGGACTGTCTCAGTCCAGATGTCTTTTTCCTCTTCACGCAGCCATTTCAAGAGTCCTAACGTGATTCCGATAAGGAAAGACAGTGTTCCTGAATTATTGCAAGTTTTGTTATGTGCATTTGCTTTATAAACACTTGGGAAACCGAGAGCTATGTTAGATTTGATGTTAGATTTTATGCTAGATTCTGTTTAGACTCTGTGCTACATTTCTGAAGACGCAGAGTGTTATGTTCAAACTATTTCATCTTTAATGGAGAAGACCGTGTTGTTTTGAAAGCGTGATTTAATTTGGAGTTGAATTCCGTCAGGTGGTAGAGGGCCCCTGCCTCTTGCACGGATTTATTTTGCGTAAATTAGATAAGTCTTCTAGTTGCCTTTACGTTTTGAATTTGAATTAATAGTTGTTTTAATTAGCTACTGTAGTTGTACTCATTCTAACTCTTCCACAAGAAGAAGCTCTTCCAAAAGACTATAATGATGAATGGGAAATGACTATAGTATTGTAGGATTAGGAGTTGAATTCATAGTTGTTTTTAATTAGCTACTGTAGTTATATTCATTCTAACTCTTCCACAAGAAGAAATTCTTCCAAAAGATTATAATGATGAATGAAAATGGTTATAGTACTGTAGGATTTAGTTGTAATTTTTGTTGTTCACTATCACAGTTACACTTGTTCTAATCACTCTTCCACAAGAAGAAACTCTTCCAAGAAATTCTTAAGAAGTTCAAGACATGACCGTGATAATGAATGATTTAGTTGTGTGTTTGCACTAAGTATCATCTCTGTTCTTGCTCTTAAATGCTTGCCCAAGACATCATAATGACGAGTAGGATATGAATATGATATCTTAGTTTTCATTGCTTTCAGTCCTTTTTGCTTGCATTTGCATTCAATTACACAGTCAGAATTGTTCTAATACCTCTTCCAAAAGAAGGAACTCTTCCAAAATATCACTAATGATGGACAAACAAATTGTGTAACTTCATAGAATAATGCATGATAGCATAGTTAGGATACTCCGGAGTTTAATTGCACTTAAATCATGTTCAGTTACTTTGTTTTGAGTTTGATGATGACTTGTAGTTCAGCATTGTTCTAGATTAGTGGCATCTTAAGTTCATTTTTAGATTAACTCATTGCACTTGTACTTCCCATTCAGATTGTCATCCACTGAACAATAGATTACTTCAGTTGTTAAGATTAACAAGACAACCTTCATTATTCACAAACATCTTCTTGTTCTAAAATCTACAAATGATCCATAACCATATGAACAGAAGACCACATCACTATAAGGCCTGAAGTATCTCTGCAATTTCCTTATCATTTCATAAACAGAGTCCTCCCTCAAAAGCCTACTTTGAAAAGAAATCAATAACTTTTGAGTAAAGGTTTTGTGACATTCAATTGAATTGCAGAATAGAGATAGGAACTAGTTTTAGAATAGAAGATCTTATAATGATAACAATGTTTTCCTCTAAATATGTTTCAAATCTCTAATCAAGGACAAAATATTGCATCATTGTAAGTTAGTTGTTTAATTGATTAGTTAGAGGATTTGCATACTTAGTGATCATTTCTCAGTTTAGTTTGTGTTTTGAATCATTTGCTTAAAAGTCATTATCAAGCTTTGTTTCTGATTGGTCATAGTTTAGATTTGATTATGTCTTCAGTGTTTCCAATTGCATTTGTCAGTTTTTATCCATCAATTAGGCTTAACTCTGTTTTTAAGCACCAATTCCTTTCCATTAGCTTTTTAGGCATTTCTCCTTGTGAACATAAAACCACCAAAAGACCAAAAACATCATAAATCATCACAAAAGACCAAAAACATCACAAAACACTACACACAACGCATTAGAAAACAAACACCTAGGTACATATAGTACACTTCACTTCAGCAGTTTACAAATCCTGGTTGACAATTAAATGAGCTCAGTTTAGGAGACTAGATTGAGACCAAACAAGTTGTATTACCAAAATGAATGTGATATATGTCATTGAAGGACACGTGTCCTCAGGCGGTTTTGTAAAACAACCTTTTTCGCGTGATTTTGGAGGATTATGCAGCGAGCGTTTAAGTTGCGCGATATTGTGCATCATCCATTGGATCATCGAAGTCGATGTGATAAACTGTTAGCCGTTGGATGCAAGAGGTGTGTTAATGGAGGTGGGCCCCTGGAACGTGTATATGTTAAAATATGTATCGGGTTTGACATCCATTGCAATATTGGATATCTATTAAAGTTGAGTGATGATTCGAATGAAATGGTACAAAGGGTGTGGACCTATAGCAATGTATATAATGTGGATATACATTATATAATGCTCATATAATGTATATAATGTTTAACTAACGAGGGTGAACAGTAGAACGTGGAACCCGTGAACCACCATATGATATATGAGCTGCATTAATATATGTAAACTTTGAGTGAATGCTATAAGAATGGATGTATGTAATTAAAAGAGCCGGAACCATTTGTAGCATTAAGACTAAGGTTCAAATAAAGAACATGGCTAAGTCTATGCTGGAGCGGAAACATTAAACGACCTACGGAGCCTAAGAGGTTATATAAATATATATATACATTAGTGTTGGGTTTAAGTCTGAGCGAAAGACTTAATACTATGTTGGTAGATAATATTATACATATAGTGTGGGACCCCCCCCCACATAAAATTCTGAGAATCATTACCCCAACTGGAGGATACATTAAAGACTGAAGCGGTGACAAAACGACATTAAAATATATGTGTGTGTGTGTGTGTGTGTGTGTGTGTGTGTGAAGTACTCTATAGCTCGGACCTAATACAAACAAAGTCTTATACTGTGGGACCCTCACCAAATTGCATCGGAGAAACCTGGTAGTGGAACATGTAAACAAAAGGTTGCGATTGTGACTGAGTTCCGGACCCGATGGGCGTATAAACTATGATTAATATATGGTTGAGTTCCGGTATCTAAGTAAATAGTGTTATATCGCATCGGAGCGACTCATCGCATCAGCATTTCAACGTGAACAATGGTTGATCGCATCAGAGAAGGAGTAGAGCATCGGAACATCTCAATGGAAGTCGCAATTGCGATTAATCGCAATCGGAAATATTTGAAAGGTGATACATCGCATCGGCATTTCAAAATGAACAGTAATTGATCGCATCGGAGAAGGAGCAGAGCATCGATACATTTAAATGGAAATTGCAATTATGATCAATTGCAATCGGAAGTAGTCGAGGAGTGATACATCACATCGGAAAGTTCGGCGAGTGGGCCCGTAAGGGCATTTTGTATTAAAATGATCTCTTAGAATTATATCACCGGAAGTTACATAAGTTATATAACGCGGCAGTTTGTATATTAAAACTCTGTATAATTATGCTGAGAGTTGAAATTGCGTTATATATAAAAGGTGATGTTACAGATACATAGCAGTTACACCACGGAAGTGCACATATTAAAACACCTTATTATTACTGTGCCGAGAATTAATTAGCATGATATAAAAAGTGCGATTACATATGTATGGCATATGGCAGTTACACTGCGACAGTGAACATGAAAACAAACAAAGCCGAAAGGGACAAAAAACAGTTACAGAAAAGACAAGCGCAGTGAACCAAGAGGCTGAATGAGTGAGCTGGAGCTCTCATTGTAATTAAGTGTAAATGATTTAATTGATTTATATTGTTTGTGATGCATTGGAAAGTCTCTAGAGGAGAACAAATATCCCACTATAGTGTTAAAATTAGTACATACAGTTATATTGTTCTGAGTGAGCTGTAAAATAAATGAGAAGGCAGAAGACTAAGAGGTATGGCTATCCGTTTCTAATTCCTAAGAGGAAAACAAACAGTGATCACGAATTCTCTATAAATGATATCACCTTGATATGCATAGAGAGGTTTAGAGAGGTTGGAGAATGCGGAATTGAGGCAGAAAAGGTAAGAAGAAGGAGGAGCGGAACGAGATGCTGTGAAAAGTTAGAGGGTGCAGAAATGAAGCAGTGAGGTAGAGAAGAAGGAGGAGCTGAGCAGAGAAGGAGGAGTTGATAGTGAATCTGAGAAGATACAAAAATGATATAAGGAAGATATGAAGACTGATGCACAGTAGTGAAGATAGTACAGAACAGAGCTGATATCCAAGGTTGGTGCCTGCAGAAAATAGATGGGATTTGGTGCTTCCACATCAAGTTGTAGCTTGATAAAATGTCAGTTGTAGATGACTGAGGTTGGAGCCTCCTATAGGTTGGTGCCTGCAGAAAATTGATGGGAATTGGAGCTTACTTACAAGTTGTAGCTTTCAGAATTGAGGTAGGAGCCTCCTGTAGGTTGGTGCCTACAGAAAATCAGTGGTGAGAGGGAGTTGGAGCTTGCCTTTGCATCACAGCAATAATAAGATGTGGTTTTCTCTCTTTATGGGTTTCCAATTATATCTAGTGTCTCTATGCATGATGTTTACGTGTTGATATGGTTTATACCATCTGCTTAATACTTTTTGTTCTCATATTAAGTCTGATGTTACATTACATTAATGCTCACTGCTCACATTCTAAGATTACTCACATATTAAGTTAAACATGAAATGAAGGTGTAAATAAGTTTTAATGAAAAAGTTTTAAAAGTCCATGAATGTGTTAAACTGATTCACCCCCCCCCTCTTAGTTAACTAAGGGTTCAACACTTAAATGCAGCAGCATTATCAGTGATAATTTTTCTTGGACAGCCAAATCTAGACAATATGTGATTTTCAAGGAATTTTATGATTATCGAGTCAATGGCAATCCTTGAAGGGATGGATTCTATCCATTTGGTGAAATAGTTAGTTGTAGTGAGGATCCATTTGTGTTGGGCAGAGGAGGCAAGGTGGATTTCTCCAATGAAATCTAGACCCCACTGTTGAAAAGGAGTTTCAACACTGATAGGTTGCAAAGGCAAAGGCAGTAGTTTTCTCTTTCCCTCAAATATTTGGCATTTATGGCAAGTCACTACTAGCTTGTGGATATCAGGGAAAAGAGTGGGCCAATAGAAACCAGCTCTAAGGATTTTGTTGGCAGTGGTTTTCCAATAGAGGTGACCCCCACACTCTCCTTCATGAAACTCATGCATGATTCTATCTGCATCATCTTCAAGTAAACATTTAAGCAAGATACCAACAGAATTTTTCCAATATAAAGTTTGATCTAGAATGCAAAAATTTACAGCTTTTAGTTTCAAGAATCTAGATTTTGTTTTGGACAAACTAGGAGGAGCATTTAGATTAAAAAGCACATGCAATATATCAGCATACCAAAGTGAGTTCAGAAATGCTTCTTCAATAGATGGAGTCGCCAGTTCCTCTTGTTCATCCAAGGAATGTATCATGTTTATGTCCAATTCTTGAAATTTTGCTTCAGCCATCAGTTTTGCCAGTCTTTCCCTTTGATTAGATTGGTGGGCTTAATTTCTAGATCATACTTTAAGATGACAGCAATCCATTTACTTCTTTTACCATCAGAATCCTAAGTTAGTATGTCCTTAACAACTGCATGAGGAACAAAAGCAATGACATGTGAATGCATGATGTAAACTCTGAAATCTTTTAAGGCTTTGATTAAGGCAAAGGCTTGTTTCTCCATAATGTTATATTTCATAGGTGCATCTCTTAGTGCCTTGCTAAAGAAAGCTATGGGTTGTTCTTGCCCCATTATGTTCTTTTGTAGCAATACTGCAACAATTGTGTGTTCTGATGCAAATGAGAAGATGAAGAAGTCCTTCGTAAAGTCAGGGATGATTAGAACTGGTGTTTGGGTAAGTGCTTGTTTTACTAGTTCAAAGGATTCTTTTGCTTATGTGGTCCATTTTACTCCTATTTCTCTTTTTAGCATGTTTTTAATGTTTCTTAGGAGTTCTGTAAGGTTTGGTATGAACCTTCTTAAGAAGTTGATCTTTCCAATGAAAGATTGCAGCTCTTTGATGTTCCTAGGGTGACTGATCTGCAATATCCCCTCAACCATTTTTTGAGTCTATCTTAATCCCTTCTTCAAATATGATGTGGCGTAAAAGTTTTCCTTCTTAAAGACCAAACAGAGTTTTCTTAGGATTTAAGGATAAACCATATTTTCTACACTTTTCAAAGACTTTTCTTAAGTGAGCTAGGCGTTCTTCATCGATTTTTGAATAGATAGTTATATCATTAAGGTATATCACAATGAAGTAACCTATTTCTTCGGATAAAGCAATGTCCATGGCTCTTTGAAAAGTGGCCATGACATTCATTAACCCAAAAGGCATTTTGACATACATGAAGGTGCCCCAAGGTGTAGTGAAGGTTGTTTTATGCTAGTCATCTGGATGTCATAGCACCTGATTACACCCTAAAAAACTATCAAGCAAAGATATTATTTTGGAGCCTACCACCCTTTGCAGTATATGATCCATTTTGGGTAAAGAGTAGTTGTCTTTCAAGAAGGCCTTGTTTAAATTTCTGAAGTCTATGCACAACCTAATTTACCCTATTTTCTCCCCTACTGACACAAGGTTTGAGACCCATTCGGAGTACCTGAGTGGGACTATTATTCCAGCATCATACATCTTTTTAATTTCTTTCTCAACTAGAGGCATTAGGATAGGGTTTATCCTACGCAATTTCTTCTTGAATGGTTTATGGTTTTTGTTGAGAGGAATCTTATGTTGAATGATGTTTGTATCATAGGACTTCAAGTCCTCATAGCCCCATGCAAACACATCTTTAAAACCTTTGAATAGCTCAATGTATTTCTGTTTTATAAGAGCTGGCAATGTTTTGGACAACTTTATCATTTTAGGTTCTTCCTCATTTCCTATGTTGCATTCTTCTACATCTGTTTCGGTGGATTCCATTTTAGGCTTCCTAGCAACATCATTGAAATCAAACAGTTCTTCTAAGGGAGAAAGTCCTCTTGTAAATAAGTTATCTTTGCATTGCAATACCTCAAGGTCCCTTTTGTCTGATTCTTCACACAATTCTACCTCAAGAGGGTGTTCTAGCAGATTTATATCAGTAACATAAGGCAAATCTGTTTTGTGTGTTTCTTCCTCAGCAGAGCGGTCCTCTTCGTGATCTGAGCTTGGTTTTGGCATTTCAAATTCATTTTTGGATTGCAGGAAGTCTTCAATGTGTTTGTCACCTTCAAAAACTTACCAATAATCTATGTTATCAGGGACTGTAGGTCTGTTTTTGACCTTTACCATGTATTGTTCATTGGCATGAGGTAGTTGGCAAGTGCTGGCAATAAAGGCTAGTTCATTTGCAAGGCTATTTTGAGTTCTTGGGATAGAGGTAAGTTCATATTTTTCAAATGTTTTAGGAGGTCTAAGGTATCATTTCTATATTCTCTTAGCCAAGTATTTTTGGCTGAATATTCTCCTTTGATTTGCCTAATGATCAACTCAGAATATCATTGAAAAAAAATCTTCTTAGCTCCTATACTTTTTAGCATTTGTAACCCTAAGAGAAGAGCTTCATACTCTCCAATATTGTTTTTGCATTGAAAATCTAGTTTGTAAGAGTGACCTTCATTAGTGTTGTGTATCCAAACACCTGCTCCTAAACCAGCTTTGCCACAAGAGCCATCAAAGCTCATGTTCCAAAGAGTCTCAAGTTCAGATTCACCATTATGTTATTGTGCATGGCTGCTAGGGTTTTGACTGTTTTGTTCCTCATTTTGTGTTTGGTTTGACTGTTCTGACAGGTCTTGCTCTTGCTATTTTTCAACTACTTTTTCATTAATGTCATCTTCATTGTATTAAATGAATGAATCAAGGTCTGAATGGATAGAATAGAGAGGGGTATTATTTGGATTATCTTGGCTACTTACCATGTATTTCATGTGAGATTATATGTACAGTCTTCTTGTTTGGTTAAAGACTGGGATGGTAGCATATGTCATTTCCATTTGGAGATTTCCTTGGAGTTTGGCTCCCCATGATCTAGATAAGAGCATGCCATATTTTGGTGGAATGTCAGCCACTACAATGTCCATGACAAGGCTCTTGGCTGGTATTTATGCCAGATTGACACACAGATCTTTGATTAGGCCCAGACAATTAACTCTACTTGAATCAAACGAGAACAAGTATTTGTAAGGTTTGGTTATTTCTATGCCTAATCTCTCCATCACTGCCTTTGGCATGAGGTTGTGTGAAGCACCAGAGTCTAGCATGGCATTGTGTAGGATTTTGTCATGGATGTTTAAACTGACATAGAATGGAGGCACAACTCCCTCTTGAAACTTTCCCCCTACCTCTGGTCCAAACAACCATTATGGTTTGTCATCAGTCAAATTTAGAGTATCAGTGTCATTTCCTATGTTTAAAGCCTTCAAAACTTGAGATCTATATACATCTTGCGTCACTAGTTCAGTAAGGGGTATGGCTATTTTTATCTTGGAAATTTCACCCTCAATACTGAATGGTGTCTGTGTTCTTGGAAGAGTTAGATCAATTTTATCATACATGGTCTTTTCAGCAACTTTAGCTTGCTGAATTTTATTCGGAATCTCAGTTAAAAGGGTTTTTTCAGGGCCACTAGTTGATGTACTAGGGTAGCTTTGGTCACCATCATGTTGGCTGATTTTTTGTTGTTGCTTTGATCAGAATTCTTAGCCATGGTGTTAGTAATTTCTGCTTTCTTTTTAGGAATGTTTTCAAGGGTCTTCCTAGCAGCAATTTCTAGTTTGTTCCTCTTGGGGATATCTTGGGTGTTCTTACTTCTGAGGTCATACTACCTATGAACCTCCATGAAAGAATTTTCAAACCCTAGTTTGTATTATTCAGAATCCTCATATGTTATTTCAGTTTGGTTTGAGGAAAATAGACCTTGTTATTCTTCTATGAGAAAAAAAACGTCCTCACTATCAGAGCCTATTAGATTCTCATGGTTTTCTTCCAGCTCCTCAGTCTCTCTTTCCTCTTCGTCTACATAGTTTTCTTAGAAAGGTGGTCTGATTTGTTGGTCATTTTCTCTTTGTCTTATTTGAGGAGGGTCTCTTCTGAATTTTTGGTTTATGTTTTTGTTTTGAGGATTTGTTTGGTTTTCCCTAGGGGGTGCTCTTTCATTCAAGTTAATTCTCTCCATAATCCTTTCCATTGTCCTAACTAGGCTGTCAATTTTAGCATCAGATGTGGAGGCCATGGTTCCTCTTTGTATATAACCCTCTTCTATGTTCTCATTCTAGCCCTTTTAGCAATTAGATTGGCTTCTACATTGACTTCTCCCCCTTGCATGTCTTCTAGGGTAAGGGGATCTCTTTCTCTTAATTGGTAAGCCATTTCAAGATCAAAGCCATCTGGAAATTTTACTAGGGCTAGGCCTTGTGGGGGTTTCATGTGGGGAGGGAGTGTGTTGTATACATTATTGAATCTAGTGCAGCAGTCTTAAACACTTTCCCCAACATTTTTCTTAAGGTTATCATACTCTGATAAGATATGAAGAGGATTTTTCTTAGTCTCCCACTTGTTTATGAATGTTTGATAAAGGGAAGGGAGATCACGAATGTTATTAGGGGTTAAGTTCTTGAACCATTTATTTTCTTCTCCCCCTAAAATTTGGGCAAACATTCTCATTTTTATATTCTCATGTTCTATTTCTTGGTAGTCAAAACCATCATTCAACTTGTCTACATTTTGTTGGGTAGGTCTAGAATCAGTTCCATTAAAGTGAGGGATCCTAGGTTGATAGTCTTGTGGCATATGCAGTAAAGGTTGTGGTAGTACTAGAGGGTCATACCATGCTGCCATGATTGGAGGTAATGGAAACCAAGGAGGATTTACAAGAGGAGGGTTTATGAGTGGAGGTGGAGGATGAAATGGAGTGGTTTTCACAGTGGATGTATGAGTGGGGGTAGCAGATGTACTTGGACCAGCTAACTAATATTGAGTAGATTTGGAACGAAAGGAGTCAAAGTGTTGGAGAAGCTGAAAGTCAGGAGGAGTGGAAGGAGAGGCTTCTCTACTAGGACTCTACTGTAAGCTTGTAGGCTCAAGGTCTGTCTGTTCTATCCAACTTTGAGACTTAGTTTTGAATAGATTTCTTCTATGGTGTAAATCAAATTGGGTATCTTGCAAGGATGTAATATTTCCAGGAAAGGAACTTGCCTTGTGAATTGGTCTGACAATAGTTGAATCTTCAGTCCCAGAAGTGTTTCTTAAGATTCTTTTTGGGTTATCAACTATAGCAGGAGGGTGAGATTTGGTGATGATTCTTTGTGAAGCCAGATTTCAAACCCACAACACAGAGAGGCTGAAAGTTTGTAATGGTTTTGAAAAACAGACCTATCTGAAAGACTATTGAATTCACACAGTATGTGGTTGGAATTTATACTATTAGGATTGATTAATACATTCCCAGAGGAGTTTGTGAGGACCAGTGGAGTCAGTAGGCCTACTGAAACCCAGGTGGATGATTCTAATTGTTTGAGAATTTTCTTGTTGTCCACCATCAACAATTGGATACCAATCTTGAGATATTTTTGGGTTTTCTGAGTTCTTTATATGACACTAAGATTTTTAATGAGTGTCCCCAGTGGAGTCGCCATTATGTTAGGTCCCTGTAATTTGCTAGATTAGCAAGACCAAATAGACAAGGGTAACATCAAACCAACTTTGGAGTCCTAGGACCTAGCCTTCCTAGACTCAGAGAGGGCTCTATCTAAATTTGTATAAAAGATATGACTTGATAGATTTAGGATGTTGATTTTAGGCTAGTTAAATTGATAAGGTTTGTTTGTTTTGTTTTGTTTGGTTGGGTTGCTTGTCAAAAAGAACAGATAGAGTAAGAGAAATTCAAACCATTGGGCTATGGAGTCTGTGAAAGGCTTGAAAAGTACAACAATAAATCAAGGGTGTTTCATAGGGCAAGTTAACAAATCCAAACGGATATTAATAGATTATATGAGTGTGAAATGAACATTAAGTTGTGAATTTAGTAGGTTTAAAAGGAAATTAAGAATCCTTTAACATGTGCTATAACAAGAATAGCCTTCTAAGATAACTATGCTTAAGAAAGAATCAAAGGACAGGGCGCACCATAAACTTCTTTGACCAGACTTTATCAAGTAAAATTTGAGACAACAATCCAGCAAACCCTAGGGAGCAAGGAACTCCTAAATTCTCTAGCTATTTACCTTCAGAGAAAGAAAACATTTAAGGTAACAAACAAGTGATGATTAAAGAGCAGGGAACTCCTAAATTCTTTAATCAGACTATAAAATACCTTCAAAGCGACTTTTTAAGATAGACCAAAGGACAGGGCAAACCATAAACTTCTTCAGTCAAACCCTAATCAGTAAACATCAAAGAAAAGGCCTTAAAAACAATGTTTCAAGCTACACCAAAGGACAGGTCATACCATAAACTTCTTTGGCTTGACTCCATTAAATAATTTTCAAGACAACAAGCTAAGTGGAACTAGAGAGCAACTAAGAATTCTCAAGTCAGACCTAGCAGAGGAGAACATCTAAACAACAGAAAGTAGACAAAATTAAGGTGCCTCTCAACAACATATCTTAATCTAAATTTTCTACTCTGTCATAAGGGAAAACATGAACAATATGGAAAACATAAGGAAACAATTAAAAATTTAGGACAACATCACCATTTAACAAAGTCCATGGATCCTTTGAATGTGCTTGCTCCATTGATATTCAGTCCAAGACAGTTACAAAGCTCCAAAGCCAAAAACTCTCCACAACTCAAAGTCTATGAGGTTTTTATCTCAACAATCAACAAACAACAACTATGAAGCATACATGCAGTATTTATCTGCAAAATGAGGAGGTGAAACCCTAGCTAGGGTTTTAGAAGTCATTTATTACATATTAAATGTATTTTGACCTTTGAGACCATGCAAGGCCCAAGGAAAAAATATCTCAACTCATTTATGGCAAAAATAACTTCTAACATAACTATTAGAGTTCATTTATGAATTTTTTTTACTTTAAGGCTTAAAAATATCTTCTGCAATAACTCTTGGTAAGGGCGTAGCTCCAAGGTATAGGGGCACAACGCCAGTGCAAACGCACAACGCCAAGACGACAAAATGACATGTTTTGCAGTTGAGTTTTGGAGGCCTTCCTGGTGTCCAAATGAGCTCCAAGATAGCTCATTGGAAAGCCTGTCCTGTCTAGTTTCCAGATATGCCTTCAGTTTGAAAAATGGTGCCCATTCTCCCTATCAAAAATCATTTCTCCCAAGATTTCTAAACGCACAGCGCCAGTGCTGAAAAGAGGGCAGAAAGGTGATTTTTTGGTGGTTTTTGGCCCTTTTGAGGGACCGATTTTGCTCCAAATGGTATGAAATTTTCTGAGGATGATGTTCTTGGCATGAGGAACATGAATATGTTGACTTTTTTCCATTTGAGTGCCCCAA
This sequence comes from Pinus albicaulis, assembly GCA_034641835.2. Classification (NCBI taxonomy): domain Eukaryota; kingdom Viridiplantae; phylum Streptophyta; class Pinopsida; order Pinales; family Pinaceae; genus Pinus; species Pinus albicaulis. The sequence continues at coordinate 543,262,023 of CM076581.1, read as the reverse complement.
AAAAGAGCACAGCGCCAATGGTGCTGCACGTTTGGCCCAATTTCTGCAAGCCAAACTGTCAAAATTTCAAAATTTGCAAAAAGATGTCAAAATTAGAATTTTCTTTGATGATCATGGTTGGGAGGCTTGGAGGGACACATCAGCAAGAATGCTAAGATTTTCTTTCTCTTTTGCCTCATTTAGAGCTTGAATCTTTGCAAGGGATAGTTTGAGCTTGGCCCTTGCAACCCTGTTTCTCATGGCATAATGCTTTGCCATCTTTCTCTGAATGTCGGTGTCTCTCTTGGCATTCTCTAGATGACCCTCTAGGTGCAAGTTTTCTCTCTCAAGCTAAGACTCCCTATCTCCATCAATTTCTAGGGCAAGTAGCTCACTTGGAGTGAGCTGCTCTGCCAATTCTGCCTCTTCTTGTATTTCCCAAGCTAAACCCTTCTTCAACCCAATTGTCCTTGGTCTCTTCCTGGGAAGCTATTCTTCCTCATCCTCATTGTCATCAAAATTTCCCAAGGTCTCATCTAGCAAAGCCTTGGCCTTTCTGGCCTCTTTCTGAACTCTAATGGCCCTAACCTCACTGATGGCCTTCTTTGCCTCTAACTGTTGATTCTCTAGCTCATAAAAGTTGATCACATTCTTTTCCCTACCAAGATTAGCTTGAAGCTCACTAATCTTGGCATCTTTGCTTTGAGCAGCTGTTGAGGAGGTAAATCCCCTCTGCGGACAGAGGCGATCCCTACTAGCCCAGATCGGGTCTAGCAACAATCAAACACGCTACAGTGCAGGTTCCTAATTGTAAATAAACCGACTTGCGAGGAAGGCTTACCTGGAATCCAAAGCTATCATCTCAGAAGAGGTGGTGCTCCCTGCCTTTGCCCCGCATCACAATCCTCACGATCTCCGTGACGGGGACACTCCGCACATGCAAGAAACAACACAAACGCAAGCATAAAATCCAAATAAGCAACTATATATCATTTAAGAGGATATAACTCATGAACATGATCAAGAACAAGAGTGGAACCATAACCGATAGTCGCTTATCATTAAAGAGTCAAAGAAGAATACAACCATAGTTTGGACAAGCAAAGATTCTCCTTTAGCGGTCGTCAAAGACAACATGCCCCGATAAAGCCCGTCGTGATGGGACAAGCCTTCTCTTCGCATACTTGGCAATAGTCTCCTTGCTTGGATTTGGCCTTAGGGAATCAAGTAGGCTTTTTGGTAAAGATGATAAAGCTCTTAAGAACTTAGAAATTTGCCACTCTTGGAACTCTTCGACTCTTCAGCCCCTTCATCAATGGATGAAGGCTATATTTATAGAGGAGAGGAGGAGGTTGGGATCCCTACAATAGTGGAAGGGAGGCCTTATCCTTTTGGAGGTTCCCCATAAGGTGGAAACAAGAGGCCAAAGGAGGAAGGCCGTGGTTATTCAGGCGAAACCACTCCTGATGACTCATCCACGAAGTTGTTGTAATCGAAACTTCGCCTCTTTTTTTAAAAAAATTTCCATAAACAGAGTGGCGCGGGTGCAACACTGGGACAGAGCGCCAATTGGCGCGGGCTCAGTGTTAATTTTCCCCCATTGGCGCGAGTACATAACGGGCTACCAGCGCCAATGCAAAAACAAGTGTTTTTAGGGGTCTGCTCAGGAAATGATCAACAGAAGGAATGTTGTCCTCATGGAAAGGGATGAAATGATGGTATTTGCAAGGCATGACACTGCTTATTGGTCACAGAAACGACCCTCCAATGGGCGAGATGGGAATTTCAGGGACGGTGAAAAATTACTGTGTAACAGATGCCCCCTAAAGCTTGAGGCCCGAAAGAGAGAGAGGGGTGAAATTCTTTACGAGAACATGCCAACTGAAAACACAGCCATCGGAAAACCTGCGGAGCGAAGTACAACTGATGTCTCAGATACATAATATATATGCGTGGTATGGGCGCAGCCATCCATAACAGAGTATACAATAATCTAGATCCAAGGTATGGACGCAGCCATCCAGAGAGGATCGATAAATAGACTCAGGTATGGTTGCAACCATCCAATCAGTGAGTCATGTAACTAATCATAATAATCCACAAAATCGCAGCCTGGATTACAACAGACACAATCCAGGTTCTTGCGCTCTATCTCGACCCGAACAAAGTACAAGTTCAAGCATGCGAATATGTGAGCTGAAGTCGAACATGCAAGAACATCGTCTGATTAGCAGCCAATGATGAAAGTTGTTAACAGACGCGAGAGGAACCACCAATAATGACAATGGCCCTCAAGGTACTATAGGTACAATCTACGGCGTGCGAACAGTGAGCTGGCGTCGAACACCCACAGAATCACTCGATCGGAGGCCAATGATGAAAACCTCGCGTCGAATACGAAGAACCTGCCATTGAGGCATGCAGGCTCCAAGGTACCGGAAGGAGTCTCTAGATCAACTTCCTGGATAATGAGCTGAAGTCGACAGGAAGTGACCTTGATCGAAGGTGGGCCATAATGTTTCCCACATCATCGACGCGAGACAGAGGAACATGGTGTTTTTTGTGAATCAGGATCAAACGAGAATCAGAGGGAGGTTGATATTTTGCAGAGGTCAACTTCTCTTGAACATATTGACGGCACGACAGTGGATTTGGCAGTATTTGACATCAAAGGATCAAAGGTCATGGTGACGAGGCAATGAGCAGATGAGAGGTCAAAAGGGATTATCCAAACCCATGGAGGCAAGTGAAGAACGAGATGAGATATCCCCAACCCGACACGAATGCAGACAAGTGCCATGTTCAAGAGCGACACACTGCCGACACGACAATGATGTTGGTTCCATTTTCCCCCACCATTTCGGTGAGTACCTCTTTATTTTTACACAAGCTTGAAGAGGATAGCATATGCTTGTCATATAAATCCGTCCTTCGGACGAATCCATCCTAGTACATTTAACGAGCCCTAGGAAGGAGAAACTCGAATAACGTTATTTCGACTGAATCAAATGTCATCAGGGTTTAACGAGTCTGACAAAGGAAGAACTCGGCGTCTTTTCATATTTAGAGAGTTTGAAAAGACAGCAGAAAAGTAAACTCCAAAGGTCCCTTTTCGTAAATAGTTTCTCAGATCCGAAAAGGTAGAAAACAATATCCGAGAAAACCTCCTAGTCGCGATAGGCTAGGGTATTCCTTTTTCGTAAATAATCTATCCCAGCCCAAAAAAGGGGTAAACGTATACTGGGTAGATGTCAATTCGCAGCCACTTTAACGAGATCGAAACGATAAGGGCCTCGGCAATCTTTTCATGTTTAGAGAGTCAGAAAAGAGCTGAAAGTTTACTCCTCCTGAAGGAACGAGTGGTGTTAAGGGTAGCAACTGGTTCCGGTAATGGTGGAACTGCTCAAAACAACTAAAGGTAAAGAGGCTGGCTAACAAGACCACTCATCGCAGCAGTTCCTCAGGAATGGGTAAAACAACCAAGTGAAGGCATATGATCGGCCAAGCAGATAGTGACGATGGAGTGAGAAAACCAAGGCTCATCTGGCAAACAGGCTGATAGAATGGCAATCACAAGGGGTAAAATGGGAAAGGTTTCATTTTTACACAAGCTTGAAATCAGAAAACTCTGCTTAGTTGGTTTCATTTTTACACGAGCTTGAAACAAAGATAAACTATGCTTGAAACCGGTTTCATTTTTACACAAGCTTGAAATGGAAACAAACTATGCTTGAAAAAGTAAGCATGCCCCTAGCATGGTGACTCAATTCAAGGTACATGCCCCCCAAGCTTCAGTCCATATGTAAGGCAGATGGAGTGAAGGTTCAAGTTACGAGATCTAAGAAAGACTCAACTGGGATTTTACGAGATCTTATCAAAGACTCGAATTGAACAGGAACGTGTTTCATTATTTTAATGAGGTTGACACATTAAAAGAACTATCCTCGAACACCTTGTTTCATGGTTTAAGGAGCTTGGCACAAGACAAGGAACTATGCTCCGACGACCTTGTTTCATTTTTTAAGGAGCTTGACACAAGACAAGGAACTCTGCTCCAACGACCTCATCATAATGAACAAGAAGTCATCGCTTCCAAGAGTTCCACTCCCGATGGAAGAAAAACATCCTGGAAGTCAGGACCCAATGCCCCCAGCACCTAATGCACGACGGCATCATCACTGAGCACATGCACAGGGTAGGTAGCCACATAGTTGACCTGCGGCGGGGCAGATACAACAGGTGGATAAAAACCAGGAAGGGATGATGGCAGGCCAGCTACCACATCAGGACCAAAGAACGAAAGTTGATCAATGGTCACGATCCGTCCTTCATGTGGAAAATAAACCACACGAAAAATGGAGGAGACAAGCGCTCCCATGGCATAGGTGTAATCACGCCCCAAGAGTATATTGAAATCCAAGGGGCCTGGAACAATCATCACGTCCATATGGACGGTTTTACCTCCCAAAGTAATAGGTAACCTTGGAAGGATCCCTAACGGTTGACTCGTTCTTCTGTTAAATGCCAACAAATTCTGCGTAACAGGCGCAAGCGGCGGCGAGCCAAAAGCTTGCCAAGTAGTTGAGGATAAAATACTAACAGATGCGCCTTCGTCTATAATGGTGCTGGGTACGACCAGACCAAAAGCCTGTACTGTGATCTCGAAAGGCACATAAGACGGAAGGCGGTATCCTGCAAATCGACTCCAATCGAAGGAAGCGACCAAACTACTCGGAGGGGCTACCATCGAACCATGAAGGTCTTCCCCTGATGTTACGGAAGAAGAAGGAGCATCATCCACAACCTCCATCTCAAAGGTGGGAGGATTATCCTCCGGAACCTCTATTACGGGAGGTGGAGGAGAAGCTTCTTGAGGTATAGGGACAAGAGAATCTTTCTCCAAGTCCGAGGAATCTGAAGAAACAAGAAGAACCTGAGGGATGTGAGATCCACTCTCAACGGAAAAGACCTAGTGCACCACAGACGGGGCCAGTTCAACCGATCCCACAACCAATGGCTGGTCGGGAATGGATTCCTGAATTTGAATTTCCGGGGGAGTGGGATCGACCAAGGATGACTCTTGACCAATCGTAGGATCAGCTGGTGGAGGACTCAAAGAAAGCCGTTTATAACCAGCCAGGAGGCATGGTGTAGAAACAGTTGTGTTGTCCAATATTCTTTTGGCTTCATCCATATACGGACAAAGGTGAATGGCATGGTGCCCTTCACACAACTTACAGGGATTGGTAATCTTACCCTGCTTCTTAGGAGCCTTACCAGTACCAGCTAAAGACGTGCCCCCGACCTGACTCCCGGAAGCCAAAGACAACGGCGGGCGACCGTTGGACCATACTTCGAGCACCTTGGGAATGCCAGGGCAATCTCGAAGAAGATGGTCTCCCATGCACAACATGCAAGGGAACTTGACTTTCCGTGAAGGGCTGGAAGGTTTATCAAGAGGAGACTTCTTAGGCACAATAGCTGCAGAGCTAGCCTCTCCTTTATCAGACTTCTTCTTCTTTGTCTTCTTCTTCTTCTTCTTAGCCACCTGGTTACTCGAATCCAAACTTTCACCAGGCAAAGTAGAAGAGGAGGACGCAGAAACAGGCGAAGAAGGGGAGAGGTCCACCTTGGAATCAACATGATGTTGTTCAGGAGGAGGAACTGATTGAACAGTAGCCGAGACATTCGGGACCACAGAGGTTGAAAACAACCAAACAGGCAACCCAACAGTTAACCCAAGAAGGGACAACGTTGCCATATAAGGAGCACCAACATTTCCAAAAGGAGGAAAAGGACCAGGATTCCCATCGGAGGGGATTCCTTGGTTGGTGAACTCTGGAAAAGTTGCCATTAGAAACAATCTTCAGAACAACACCCTAAGGAAACTAACTTTAACCAGGAATATTTCGTGGGCAGTTAATTTTTAAAACATTGAAACAAAACTCTACCGTTTCATCTTTTAAGAGTCGAGAAACAGGCAAAAGGTGACTCTATCTCTTTCAGTTTTGAAACAAGCGTGAAAGGACAAGCGCTTAATGATCCTTTAAAATTTAAAGAGTCAGAAAAGATCAAAATGACTACTCAGGAATGCTAGGCAAAGGGTGTACCAAATAATCGTGAACTACAATATACACCTTGGTTTCAAAAATGAAAGAGAAATCAACCAAGGACTTAACGTACGTGCAGGAAATCTCCCCGAATGTTGTGTCCGGTGTATCGCGGGTATAAGGCAGCAGACTCGGCTTCCTACGGATAAAGGATAGCAACCTAGTGGGGTCTCCCTTTATATACGCGACGGTACAGGGAGCACAAGTCCGTACTAGTGTTGTCTAAAGCCAAGAGGCGAACGACAACTACTAGGTTTAACGACGCCGGAACACGTCTCTAGCCTAGACCTCTAAATATTTCGTTAATGTTTCAATGCTTCCTTAGGTAAATTGAGTAAATTTTATGGTTGATATTCAATTATGTTTCGGTTTCAAGGCCCTACCATATGTCATATGACAATCTCCTGTATGCAGCTACATGAGAAAAGAAAACTTTTCAATTCGATGAATGCTATCTAGTTAAGGGAAGAGCTTCAAACAATGATGCAACAAACAGCAAAAATGAAAATGAAACTTTTCCAAACTAGATGACTTTCACTATCCAAAAGTATTCTAAAACATTCAACGAAGCGAATTATGCAATGTAATCTATGCAAAATTCTTTTTCTGAAAACTATGCAATTGTAATCTATGCACAATTTCCTTTTTCTTTTCAAATAATAAGAATGCACTCAATGCATTTTTCAATGAAATGAGAATCTACTTAATGCATGCTTTCAATGAAAGAGAATGCACACAAAGCGATTTTTAGCTCTCAATCATTAAACAATGTGATCTAAGTTCAATGATAAATCTCAAAATACTTTTCAATGCGATGTGATCTAATGCATTTTAACAAAAAGGACACTTTGAGACGAAAAATAAATAAACGCAAAGCTTCTTAATGAAGGATGAATGCAAAAGAGATGTAAATAAACACTAAGAATGCAATCATTGTTTCAAAACACTTTGTAACAAAATTCCTCAAAAGTTGACAAAACACAAAGAGGACTTCCAAAGAATGAGATCAAAACAAGGCATTCATTCCCTTTTACATCAAGCAATCATGGAAAGAAGACATCCCAAACAATGAGCAATGTAATCTATGCTCATACAAGGAAAATACCGGAAGGGAAAGACACACTGGTGAAGGATTTAGGGAAAAAATCTCAATTTTCATACACCCTGAAATTGGCACGACTTGTCCATTGACAACTAGCGCCAATTGGCAACAATTGGCGCGACTTGCACAGTGACAACTAGCGCCAATGGCCAATTGGCGCGGGTTGCTAATTGACAACAAGCGCCAATGCCTGAAAATGAAAAAACAAAGAATTTCTCCCAACCAAGACCAGACTCACCACTTCAAGCAGAATCCAAAACAAACCCAGAAGCAAAGTATTGACCAAAAGAAGCTTCCGAACAAGGGTAACCCTACCACCTACAGGAAATCGCGCGACTGTCTAGCTGTAATCCACGCCAGACAGGGGATGGCACGAGTGATGAACTGGCAAACTGCACCAACTGGCGCGACTGTCAGGGCTAAACTCGCGCCAATCAAGCCAACTATGAAAAGGTGAAAATTCAGAAAAGCAGAGGTCAGATCTGATCCTCTGGGGCTGAACCAAAATCCAAAACACAAAAAAAGCCAGCCCAAAAGAGCCAACCAAGCAAGCAAGGCCAAGAAATTAACCGGAAAGAGAAGACAAAACTCCAAGTTGTCCAGTCCGTAAACCAAACCGGAGATCGACTGAAGCAGCGTTGATCTACTCCGCTAATGCAAGGCAAAAGCGTTTCGAAGGCTATCTGGCTGTGCTTCAGGCTCCGTCTATAGTTTACAAATCAAACAACAAGCTGAGTCCCCAGTGGAGTCGCCAAATTGTTGAGGAGGTAAATCCCCTCTGCGGACAGAGGCGATCCCTACTAGCCCAGATCGGGTCTAGCAACAATCAAACACGCTACAGTGCAGGTTCCTAATTGTAAATAAACCGACTTGCGAGGAAGGCTTACCTGGAATCCAACGCTATCGTCTGTAGAAGAGGTGGTGCTCCCGTTCCTTTGCCCTAGTAGATCACAATCCTCACGATCTCCGTGATCGGACACCTGCACATGCAAGAAACAACACAAATGCAAGCATAAAATCCAGTACATACAACTATATATCAGTTGAAGAGGATATAACTCATGAACATGATCAAGAACAAGAGTGGAACCATAACCGACAGTCACTTATCATTAAAGAGTCAAAAGAAGAATACAACCATAGATTCGACGCAGCATTCTCCTTTAGCGGGTCGTCAACACAACATGTCTCGATAAAGCCTGTCAGGGATGGGACAAGCCTTTCTCTCCGGATACTTGGCAATAGTCTCCTTGCTTGGATTTGGCCTTAGGGAATCAAGAAGGCTTTTGCAGCATGAAAGCTCTTGGGAACTTAGAAATTCTGCCACTCTTTGGAACTCTTCAGCCCTTCAGCCCCCCCATCAACGGATGAAGGCTATATTTATAGAGGAGAGGAGGAGGTTGGGATCCCTACAATAGTGGAAGGGAGGCCTTATCCTTTGGGAGGTTCCCCATATGGTGGAAACAAGAGGCCAAAGGAGGAAGGTCGTGGTTATTCAGTCGAAACCACTCCTGATGGCTCATCCACGAAGTTGTTGTAATCGAAACTTCGCCTCCTTTTTTAAAAAACTTTCCATAAACAGAGTGGCACGGGTGCAACACTGGGACAGAGCGCCAATTGGCGCGGGCTCAGTGTTACTTTTCCCCCATTGGCGCGAGTACATAACGGGCTACCAGCGCCAAGGCAAAAAAAGGTGTTTTTAGGGGTCTGCTCAGGAAATGATCAACATAAGGAATGTTGTCCTCATGGAAAGGGATGAAATGATGGTATTTGCAAGGCATGACACTGCTTATTGGTCACAGAAACGACCCTCCAATGGGCGAGATGGGAATTGCAGGGACGGTGACAAATTACTGTGTAACAGCAGCATATTTTTTATCCTCTCCTCATCCTCATTCTCAAGGTCAATGAGTTGAAACTCCTACTCAGTTTCATGTGTATCCTCCTCTTCAACAATGACCTGCTCTGTAACCTTCTCCTTGCCTATATCAAGATATTTTACTGATGAAGAAGGCATGGCCCCTTGCACCTCAAGTGCAGCAAACACATGCATGTAGCCCCTTCAGTATGTCAAAGAAAATGGCTTAATGTCACTCATTTTAGTGCCATCTGTTTCAATTTTTCTTTCTCTACTTGAGGCTATGGTATCATGGTGTGATGGTGAAGGGTGGTGGGAAGGTGATGTGGAAGGGTCATCATGGGGTGATTGGATGTGAGTGGATGGTGATGTATGAGTAGTGGGATGTGATGGAGAATTAGGAATGGGAGGATAAGATGAGGAAGGGATATCTTGATGATGATGGCCATGTGGATTAGTGAAAATCTCATGGGAAATGAAGGTATCCCATGGAATGTTCTTCTACTGGAGCTGGTGCATAACCACCATCTTGATAAGTGAGTGATGAAAGAGGCTCTGCATTTGCTAATTATAGTCTCTCTTTTGCACTATGTAGGCCATTTTGTCAATGCTTCGGAAAATATAATATGGTATATGCAACATCCTTACTTTAGTAAAATGCATGAGAAGAAGGATATGGTATGAGTAAAGGCGGGAAAACCTTCCTTCACAAGTAAAATACTTCATGATTATCCTCATCATGGGTGCATATCTATCAAGCAGATGAGAAAAAGGAAAGATGGACTTGTGGTGGTCTTTATACCTAGGTTTAAGATATGGTTCAAAATAACTCATGTCTAGGTTTGCTTGCTTGAACCACTTTTCTCCCACACTTGGAATCCCTGTAGCATCTGTAATGGCATCTGTAGACATCTCAAAGGTGACCCCGGCAAGATTAACTTGTTTGTCATGCAAATTGATAATGAATAGTCTTGTTAGCAAATTCAAAGCATCCTACATGCTTAAAGAAGGAAACAATAAGAGGAGATGCCATGAGTTCCTTTGTATTGAGGGGCTCAAAAAATTTTATCTTCCCTTCCTTGTGATCATGCCTCCTTGGCATTTGGGCCTCAACACCACTATCTTCACCCTCAAACATGTTAAACTCTGTTTTGGAAACCCTAGGGCTGATGTGAAATGAGATGAAGGGAGGGTATGAAATGGCAGTTTTGCAAATGAAGGGAATGAGTGAGAATGAAGGGAATGGATGTTGTGACAAGAAAGATGAATGGTATCCCTTAAGCAATGTAATGACCCCTACTTATGACTGATTTTATTCAAGGAGGATGAAGTAGGGATGAAAAGTGATTTCAAGCTTAAAACTTAGGATTTGATTAGGGTTTCATTCCATTTAATTAAGAATCATCAAATAGCTTTAAAAATATGTCTTATGTTATGTACTTACCCCTTTAAGATTGCTTGGATGACTATGGCAAGAGTTTGAAGGCGATTTGGAGTGATTTGAGTGGTTATAAGAGTGAGAAACCCTCTCTGTCCAAACGTGCAGCACCAGTGCTGAGGGTGCAGCGCCAATGCTGAGGGTGCAACACTAGTTCTGAGCGCACAGCGCCTTGGCAAATTCATAGGGTTCTGTTCGGGCAAGAGCGCAACGCCAGCTCCCAGGCACGCAATGCCTTCAGAAATTGTGTGGAGAAAAAGTGGAAAACGCGCAGCACCAACTCCCAGGCGCGCAACGCCAAGACAATTTGCCCAAATTCCCTCAGAAAAATCACAAATCCTTCTCTCCTTTAAACTTCTAATGCTTTGCAAGGCAACAATGGTTCATATGAAATGTAAAATGGAATTTAATAGACTTGTAGATTTAATTTAACTTTGAAAACCCATTTTCTAATGTCAAAAGTCCTTTTCTTTTCTCACTAACCCTTTTACACTTTTTTGCATGCAGGTTTGTTGAAGTCATGAAGTTGACTTTTGTTTTGCTCCTTGAGGCATGACTAGTTCACTTTGATAACTTTGGGATTTAAACACAAAGTAGCATCTTCAAAATATTCTGTAGTTTCCACCATAGAACTCAACTCATCTTTTCCACCTTCTCTAGCCACTTTCTTCAAAACCCTAGGTGTCTGCAGTTCTTTACAACAATAATCAGTGTTGTCTTCTAAGTTCTCTATTGCCCTTCAAGTTCATTCATTTATTTCCAATTCACCTCACCTTTTTCCATATTCCATCAACCTTTTCTGATAATATTTCTTCATGTTTGGCCTTGTGTGCTTCCTCCATGTCATTTTCTGCAAGTGATCACTACTTTGACACTCAAATGGAACAATCAGTTCATAACCCTAGTCATCTACAAGACCAAGTTGTTCCCCTTTCCTTTACTATACTTTGTTTTCATTCAGGAGTATACATTCTACATCATCAATACCTTATACTGACAAATCCTTCAACACTCCAGCAGAAGTGCTGAACTTTTTTCATTTTCCTCATTTGCAGGTCCTGAATTGATAAGATAACCCTCTTTGGAGATTTTAGGTCCTTCTTGAATAACCATGCCTTGACATTCTATTACATCTAAGCCATATTCTAGCAAAGGAAAAGAAGTGCCTAAAACATCCAAGGATGACCTTAAACAATGTAAAACCATAATGACTTAGTGGGAGTGTCCTTTGACCTGAGTTTGACTGAAATTTGACTTGGAGATTTTCAGGTGAAAACAGAGTATGGTTATAGTTTATCATGCCCAAAGGGACATGGGAATGAGTTGGAAACAGGAAAACCTAGAGGGATGGTGGAGTTTATTGACAAGGGAAAATGGGGCAATGAGGTCTCAGGTAGGAAAGAAGGATGAAAATGAGAAGAATGGGCCCATAAAGAATCTTTTGAGAGCAACAAGGTGACTTTGAGAAGACCAAATGAGGAATAGTAAAAATAGGTTTATAAGGATAATGAAGGCAGTGAGATTCATGAAACTCAAGATATTCAAGGAATATTGTTTTCAAAAATCTATAACCATCCTATAGTCATCCAAAGATAGTGAAAAATATTGATGACTAACAGTTCTGTCAATGTCAATTCCTTTTCAAGCCTCTGGACTTTCTCATTCAATCTATTTGTCTTCTGTACTTCGTTTTTGTGCATGATTTGAGCAATTTTCTTCTCATCCTCTAGAATTTTTAACTATTCTTTAAGTCTGTTTATTTCATTAGTCTGGATTGACATCTCCTGCATTGCTTTAACTATTTTACTTGCTTCATAATTTGGTTGTGCTGTTGATGTAGATGACTCTGTGGTTGATGTAGTTGTTGATGAAATGGGAAGTGGTGTAGCTACTGGAACTGATGGGGCCAATGCCTATGCTAGAGTAGAAGGAACTATTGTAGTGACTATAGGAATAGCAGTGACAAGGATAGGTTCCATGCTGACCTTTTTCTCCTGCACCAACTTATCCATCTCATTTTCCATGTCTTTTAATTGGACAGTTAACTTAAGAATGAGGTTCATCATCTCATCTTTTTGTCCTTCATTTTCTAACACTTCTTTTGCTTGCGGATGTTCAGTAGGAGGAAATTTGATTAGTTCTTTAATGCAACAATATCTGCATTCTTTTTCCTTATGAGTTCTTCTACAACTTTGACATTCTTAGGATCATATCCTACTTCAATAACCAAATCTTCAAGTGATTTAACTTTTTTGTCTTTGGCTTGTGAGGAAGCCTTTTTTACTTTAGTTGACCTCTAATGTTTTCTAGAGTATTTTGTAGCTTTTGTACACTCATGGATTTATTCGTCATAGTAGAATACAACATTTCACCAGGTTGCTTATGAATTTCTATCTGGTCTATAGGATGAAGATCTTTGGCTTGAACTTCATATGATGTTTTCTTATAATCTGCTGATGACTTAGGATGTTTCACTGTGGGCTGTAAGAAATTCATCTGCATCTTCCCGGTCTTGTAATAAAATGCAGAAAGCAACCTGATTTGGTCACTAGGTGTTTGCTTCCAATATTGGGCATAGGTATCAGCCTTTAATGCCTCATTCCTGAGTTTAATTTCTTTATACTTCTGCATGATATCCTGCTCTTTTTCTGTTGTTTTACTAGATGAATACACTTCAACACTATGATGTTTCTGAATAATCTGAGTGTTATATGTTGAAGGCTGGTGATTTTCCTCTAATGCTGCTGGAGGAGCATTGTCTTTTACCACTGTATCTGTATCTATGACCTCAATAGTTTCAACTTCTTCATTTACAGGATTTAATTTGGGCTTCTTCCTGTAAATTAGTTTAAATTTTGTTTCAGTGGTGGTTTCAGCTGAGTATGATCCTTCTTCTCTGACTCTTTTGGAGTTCCTTTCCCATGGGGCTGGAGTTTGCAAGATGGAACTAGTGTCACCTTGCTTCTCTACCTCTTTTAAAGTGTTCTCAAACCATTCATACTGATTGGAGTATTTCTCAATGTCTGGCTTGGATTCATGTACATAAGGAGTTAGCTTACATTTAATACTTAGTTTGCCAATAACTCCTAAAGGATCATAATACCATTGGAAAATTTGACTGAACATAAATGCCTGCAAATATTTTTCTGCTTGTTGACCTGCACCTCTACTGTTTCAAATAAAAGGACCAGTCTGATTCTTTATCTTAAACTGTGTCTTCTTTGTGGCTGACAAGAAATTTACTTCATCAGAGTGAAGGATATGCCTGATATATTCAAGTGCAAATAACCTCATTATATGAAAAAATAATAGATCCATATACTCTAGTCTCTGTGTGGTCCTGATAAAGGTACCAATCTCTTGTCCTACTATGTTTTGATAACTGTAGGACCTTTTTTATATCATCCATGACTCTTGGTTGACTGTTGTTTTTCAACATGTTGACAATTGGATGGATGAATGAGTCAATGAAGTCTTTGTATGTGGATTGTGTGGAGTCTTTCCTGATTAATGGGGTGCAGAATATTAATGACTGAGGATTACCTTCAACATCCATTTTTTGAAGGTTGGTTTCAAATCTTTCAGATTGGAAGTATAAAAACATGTGAAATAGAACAAATGAGTATTTGAATACTCCTTCCTTTGGTAATTTAACCAGTTGTTCATGCATTGTATCAGAAAGGTACTGGGAAAAATTGAATATAGAAACAGGAAGCTGACCAGGGGAGAAAATAGAAAGGAAACCTAAGACTAAAGCATCAACATGATCATCAGTGAAATAACCCAGAATACATGACAACATTGAGATGATATGCCTAGTTCTCTCAGATAATATAGCTGCTGGATAAGGAGGGTTAGTTTTGGGAGTTGCTACTGATGGGGGAATGAAGGTTTGGAATATATGGAACCTCTTGGGGAAGTCCAATTTTAGATATAACTCAGTAAAGATCTCAATGGACAGTGGGGTTTCATCAGGTCTAGGCTGAATTTGCAGCATCTGGTTTATTGATTCAGCTGTGATGGTGAATAAAATTTCTTTACCAGGGGTTACAAAGGCTTTTTGGTCAGAGAAATAAAAAGTTTGGAAAAGTATAATAACCTCTGGATACTGGAAGGTCTGTGGGACAATATACTTGGGTAGATTTGACTCCCAAAGGAAAACATCATCAACCTGGTCAATTGATTTATCATGGCTCCAACAGTGGAGCTCAAGGAGGTTGAATTCAGTGTCAAGGTCACTAATTTTAAAGTCTTTGTTTGCAAGGGGAATATGTTCCACATCTACAACAGGAGGTTGCAGGGGATTGACAATGACAATACCTTGGGAACCCATAGATTGTTTGATTTTATTCAATTAATTTACTCTTTTGTCTTAGAAACAATCTCAGGCCTTTAGGAGCACCTCTGAAAGATTATTACAGTCTGCAAAAGGGTCTGCGAGAAAAAAGTGGCTTTTCCTCTGGTCTACAATGCTTCAATTGATCAAATAACTACTCTTTGTGATCAAGAAATAAACTTAGGACCTCAGGAATACTTGTGAACAGATGAATTGGGTATGCAGAAAGGGTTTGGAGGCAATAATAGCCTTTCTATGGTCTGCAAAGTTTCTAAATGGTTCAGTTACTTGTTACTTTCTTTTATCTTACCAAAAGGTCTTGGTATTTCAGGAATACCTGGAAAATGAAGCTTTTCTGTTTGCAGAAGGGGTTCTAAGGCTGTCTGGCAGCGAAATAGGCTTTAAAATGATCTTTATACTGCTTTATATATTTTCTGCAATGGCTTCAGTAGCAAAAGGGTTGAATTCTGTTGAAATTTGGCTTAAAACAAGGTCGGCAGTGATTTTTTAGCTCTGAAATAGGTCGGCAATAGCTCTCTTTGCACAAATCTTAAAGAAAAATGGTGAAAATACTGAAAGGGAAATCTTATGTGTTTTTAACGAATCAATGGTTAAACATTAATCCGTGGGGTTAATTTCAAATGGGAGCAGTGGTATTCCTAATGGGTGGAATAAACATGTGAGTGGTTTTCGCAATGCAAAAAGCGGGTGGGCGATATTATTTTGGAGGATGTGATGGAATGAAAAGCTGCCATGTAGCATGGAGTGGGGTTGTGAAAGCAACCTATTTCACAAGGTCTCAGTAGTATTAAAGTTTGGATGATCGGGGATGTGAAAGTCCTCATTGGCCATAAGATCTGATGAGTCTTGATCTAACGGCTGGGCAAATGGGATGGACCTGTTGGGAATTTGATAGGCGGGACCTAGGGAATAACGTCAGGTGATGGAATATGTAAAGGCTTTAATATGTATATAGGGAAAAGGTTTATATAAGCGAAGTTATAAGTGGGACCCGATAATTAACATAAACCATAGGTTTGATTAATGTACAAGGGTTAATATATATGCAAAGGATTTATTTATACGGGTTCGGGACTTAGTAATAGGCGGAGTTATAAAACTATATATTAAATTAATTATAAAGGGTTGGGAAATATATATAAAGGGGAATTAATATAATATGGGATATATGTGTATTATATGTAGGAGCTAATATATTAATGTTAAGCAAGGGGTTAAAATGAATGGGGGGGTTAAATGAATATGATGCGAGATTAAAGTTACACTAAGTTTAATGTAAAAACTGATATCGGGAAGGATTTTTCATAGTGGGACCCGATACATCATTTTAAACAAAGACTTAGGATAAAGTGTATTTTAGGGGGTATTTTGAAAAAGGGAAATTAGTAAAGGGACTTTTACTTTTCCAAAGGGAAAATGTATTTTTAACTATGGAAAAGGGGTTTATGTAAGGAAAAATGAGTGGAGTAATGGGAAAGGGTTAAAATGAAGGGGAAGGGGTATTTTTATAAGGGAAATGAGTTTTAGAAGGGAGTTAACAATATGAAATGATGAATTTCTACTTCCCATGCCTTGCGAAAACTGCTTCTGCCTACCCATCATTTACCCTAACATTTTTTCTTTATTTATTCGGGTGAATTTGAGCTTGCGGACCCTTTTTATTTTTCTTTAAAATAAGCAAACTATCTAATTCTGACCTTATTACTTCCAATGGCTCAAATTAAATTGTTGAGCTCACTTATTATTCTCTAACCTAACTACTGATCTACCAAGATTAAACAATTTGGCTAGATCTTTATTCTCTATCTATCAACATGAAAATTTAAAACATGAAAGATCAAGATTAAGCAGTTTGAACTTCATGGATTGTGGCATTTTTTTTTACAAGCTGCACACAATCTTATTTTTCAAAGTAAAGTAAAAATTAGTGGCATTTGAATTTACATCACTTTCATGATCTATTTTTATCTCTTTTTTTTGGGGTTCATATTTTATATTCTTTTTTATCTTTTTCTTTTAGTCCTTTGATTTTTCTTTTAGGACTTACCCTCTTTATTTTTTTAATATGGGAAAACAATTTGCAGAAAGCAAAGTATGTACATATTACAAGACTAATCATAGTCAATTCAAAATTATGAATCCTATTATTATAGGACCCTAACAAGTTTAACATTAGTTTCCCTATGCACCCTATGTTCTCTCACACATACCCTGTCCTCCATACAATAAAATATCCACACAACAAAACACACAAATATTAATTATTATGTTCTCTTACACATACCTTGTCCTCCACAAAGATTCATAACTCCATAAAATCACAGCTCTACGCAATTTCTCTCTCACACATACTCTGTCCTCCATATAGTAAAATCTACACACAAGAAAACATTTTAACATTAATTTCGACCCTGTTGAATAAAGTTCCCTATGCACCCCCGTTCTCTTGCACATACCCAATCCCATGCACAGTAAAAGCTTCACACAATGAAAAATAATAATATTAATTTGAAATTTTTTCATAGTTAAAAACTAATTAAAGTTCCCTCTGCAACCTCATTCTCCTGCACATACCTCATCCTCCGCAAAGATTCGCAACTTTATAAAATCATAGCTCTTGCAGATTTGTTCAGCGTCCCCCCCTCAATCCTTTGCAAAGGACTTGCAAATGTGTCAATTATAACACCATTGGTCAAGGCAATAACACATTGTCATAGCACTCGCGAAAATCACAACTCTCCCGCAAATACCCCCGTTCTCCGGCACATACCCCATCCTTCACACATATTAATTATTATGTTCTTCCCGCACATACCTTCTCTTCCGCAAAGATTAATAGCCCTATAAAATCAAAGCTCTATGCAATTTCTCTCCCACACATACTTCGTCCTCCGCAGAGTGAAAGCTTTGCACATGGAAAGAGTTTAACATTAATTTTGTCCCTACCAAACAAAGTCCCTATTCACCCCCGTTCTCCCGTACATACCTCGTCCTGCACACAGTAAAATATTCTCACAATGAAACATACTAACATTAAGTCAAAATGTGTTCATAGTTAAATTAATTAAATCTCCCTCCTCATCCTCGTGCTCACAAACAAATCTTCGCACATTGCTTTACATGCAAAGCTACACTATACTCAACTTTCTAATGAAAGTTGCTACAAGTTTAACTGGTAAAAATATGATTAATTTCATGAATTTAATAAAAAGTCTAAAGCTATAGTTTCAACATTCCATTACTAGTACAATATACAATGTGGAAATTTGTAAAAGTAATAGTCATCCCCGCACAAGGAAATATTAGCTGGATATTTGTTTAGGTCCCCCCTCACCTACGTAAAGGACCTGCAACCGCTTCATTTTTGTCATCATCGGGCATAGCAGTACCATAGCAATGTTAGTGTTAGTGTCAGAGCACTCATGGATGGAATGGCCACTAAGATAATTAGTCTTTTTTTTTTAATAATGAATTGTGAGGCACTAACAAATACCAAAAATAAAACACTCTCCACTATGAGAATATATCCCATTGGAGGTTGTTAATCAAATCGAAAATTAGAAATAAGGTTTCTATAAAATTAGAAAATTATTTTTGAATTTATGGAAAATAGAAATATTCAACATTTTCCAGAAAAATTGGTTAAAATTGCTATAAAACAACAAAATAATGTAGGGTAAACACACTTTGACCGTGAGGTGAATGCTATAGTCTCTCACGACACAGGGACTAATAACTAGCATAGATATATATTGTCTTCATTTACAATTAAAAAGTTATGTTCTTTAACAATTCTTCTCATTCTTTGTTTTTTTTTTTTTACTTATTTAATGGGATTCCTTTTCATTTTATTGGGAGGATGCAAGTGGTTGAAAACCTTTAGGTGAGAGCCTTATATCATCCCATTAATTATTTTTCTTATATGCACACACACACACACACCTAATTTACTCGTTTCATTATTTTTGAAAAAAAAACTCCTTTATGTATATATATATATATGGGTTCCAATAACAATAAGGAAATACAATAACCTAGAGCAATGAATACCATGCTTGAAAATGACCAAAATGCCCCATTTCCTTTCCAACAACCCACTAAAATACCAAAGCCAAAAGTTATGTAGAGTAACCAAGTGATTGATTGGTCAAGGACTAAAAATGCTTCATTGAAATATATTTGTTGAGTTTGTTGTCAAGCATCTCATGAACACTACACCAATCTTCCCATTTTTTTGTCTGTTTTACAAGTTTGTAAGTGGTGTTAGGTGGCCTCTACAAGTGACTTTAATCATGGGTATTGGTGGTTGGAACAAGTCAACATGACCCTTTTCCTACTACTTCTCTCTTTTTTAGGTTTTTTTGGGTAGTCTATTAGGGTTTTTGGGTTGTGTCCAGTTCTAGATTGTTCCACTTCTAAGTTATTTCTATTTCTAGGTTATTTCCATTGGATTAAATGCCTTGTAAATTGAAAAATTACTTCACCCTATTGTAGGGAAATGTTTATAGGATAACTGCATAATTTTAAGTTAAGTGGGTGGGTAGGTAGGTTGTAGGCCTGAGTTTTAAATTAGGATCTAATACCATGTGTGAGGTCCTAACTAGGGCATTAAGCCAATTACTGATTATAATAATTATTTTATAATAAAATAAAGTTCAATCATTCAATAGTAAATTTTAACCACCTCTTGCTTAACCTATCCATTACTACATACAAGTAGTCGTGACCTCTTTTTGACAAAGGCAACCCCCCTACAAAATCCATGGAGATACTCTCCCAAGGATGCGAAGGAACGGGGAGTGGTGTGTACAACCCTGATTTTCTATTAGTGGGCTTACAAATAGAGCACATCACACATCCTTTACATACTTGGTTACAATTTATTTCATTTGAAGCAAATAACAAAACATCTACAAATGAGCCGGAGTTTTTCCTACCCCAAAATTCCTAGACACGAAAGAAGTGTGAGCTTCTTGAATTACATGGATTCTTTCACTTGTAGGAATACATAACTTTCTAATATTGTAGAGTAACTTGTCCTACAAATGATAGTTCTCCACTTGTAAGCCATGGGTCAACCTCTCATAAACATATTTAAAATATTCATCAGTAACTTAATGTTCAACATAGCTATCGTGAGATAAAGAAGCATTCTTTAAAAATACTGATGTAAAACCAGGAGGTCTAGAAAGCATATATGCCACTTTGTTACTTATACCCTTCTTGTACTTGATTACCAAATGGAATTATTGAAGGAATCCCATCAACTTGAAGTGACGAGCTTGCTACAACTTGGTTTATGACGGGAGATATTGTAAGGGTTGATGGTTTATATGTATGATATTATCCTTATTTATTAAGGAATGCTTCCATTTCTTTACACTTTGAACTAAGGCATACAACTCCTTACCATGTGTGTGATATTTAACAACAACTTGAGAGAAAGTATTAGAGTGGTAAGAAACAAGCTTACAATGTTGCATCAATATTGTACCCATGCCATATCCATTGACATCCATCTCGATCGTGAATGGTTGTTGAAGGTTTGGCAAGGCTAGTATTGGCATTGTACTAACATTTTCCTTCAAGGTGTTGAAATCCTTTTGTTGTTTTCCTCCCCACTGAAAGATATGCCTTACACTGGTCAGGGCATGCAAAGGATATGCAATGAATGAGAAGTTAGCTATGAATCTTTTCCAATATTGAATTACTACCAAGAAGCTTCTCACTTCTGCCGCATTTGTAGGTTTAGGCCATTTTACAATTACATCAACTTTAGAAGGATCAATCTTCGGTAGACCTCCTCCAACAATAAGACTTAAATACACCAAAGAAGTTTTACTAAATTCACATTTGGACCAATTTACATACAATTTTTCCTTTTGCAAAGTATCGAGTACTTGCTTGACATGTCTTACATGATCATCCAATGTTTTACTGAAGACAAGAATGTCATCTAAATATACAAGCACAGACTCATCTAAGAATGGTCGAAATATATCATTCATTACACGCATGAATGTAGTTGGGGCATTGCAAAGCCCAAATGGAATTACCAACCACTCAAACAATCCTTTCTTAGTTTTGAAATAAATTTTCCACACATAATATTCTGCAATCCTCATCTGATGGTAACCACTACGCAAATCCAACTTAGTGAAATAAACAAAATTCTTCAATCGATCAAGAAAATCATCTATAAGAGGGAGAGGATATCGTTTTTTCACCATCATATTTTTGAGAACTTAATAATCCACGCACACTCTCCATGTGCCATATTTATTTGGCACCAACACGATTGGAGAACCACTTAGGGATGAACTAAGGTTTGATGACTCCTTGGTCTGACAAGTCTTGCACCTGTTTCTTGATTTCCTCCATTTCCATAGCTAAAATACTGTACATGCCCACATTTGGAAGAGGGGCATCTTGTCGAAGATGGATCTCATGTTGAATTTCCCTCTTGGGAGGTAATCCACTTGGTTCCTGGAAATTTTCATCATAGTTAGAAACAATACCAAACATTTATTTCCTGTGAGAAGGATTACAACCTTTGAAAGCACCATATGTATCAACATCCTTTTCCCTCACAACGATGAGCATGCACTTCTTGTTGGATTTGATGAGTCTTTTCATATGTCCTCAATTGACAAGAGTTGAATTGAATTTCATGTGGTGATCTTTGACAATGTATTCCACCCCATCTTTGGTGAGATGGTATTTTTTCTCATGCCTGAAAAAGACTGCATGGGTTTCCCAAGACTATGCCACAAATGTCAAGTGGGACAATATCTAAATCAACCACATCTATCAACTTTGAAGAAATAGAAAACTTGACCTTACATTGCTTAGTGACATTGAGTTTTTCATTGCCCCACACCCAACCAAGTGGATAGGGTTTTGGATGAGGTCTCGTTTCAAAACTAACCTCTTAACAATTGATTCTGAGATCAAATTAACTTGATAACTATGATCAAACATTGTATCTATTTTTGTGTGCTTAGATATAACTGTTATATGAAACAATTTGCTTCTTTTTCTTTCATCATCATGAGCTTTACTTTCAGAACTAGCACAAAAGGAGCTTTTACCTTGTACCCCAATGACTATGATCAACATCTTATCACGAAATTGGAACCTAGGTCTTGTTGGGTTGTAGTAATCATCTTCCGCTTCCCTTTTCCACCAAAATTATTATGATTTAATTATGGATGTAGCTTCCAACAATGCTCCTCATTGTGCTCATCTTTCTTGCAATGAATGCAAGAGGGCTTTCCTTCCTCTTTCTTTGTTGTTGTTGTCTTCTTGCCCTTTCCTTTCCTTTGAACTTGATGTTATGGGGCTTGGATGGAAGCTTATTTATGTAATCTTCTTGTCCATGCTTTCCCCTATTTTCAAGATGAATTTCTTTCACACTAGCTTCATATAGATTAATGGGATTAAAAAACAATAATGAGTGATGAAGCAAATTGCGTAAAGCACCAATGTATTTCATAAAATTTTATGGTGAGTCTACAAGAATATTCAATGTCAATGCTTACTTAGTAAACTCTTCTGTAAAATTTGAACATTCTTACCTTTACCCCTCAGGTTTTTCCACTCCATCATGGATTTTTCTTGTAGCATAATGGGTAAAATTTCCCTCTTAATGCAGAAACAAACTTAGGCCGTGATGAAAAGAGTTACCGTTATGCTAACTAACTTTATAAATTTTTCCCTCCCACCATACAAGAGTCATGTCTCCTAACCGAAAAGATTCCAACTGAATATGTGCTTTGTTCTCTTCGATTTTTCGTATATTGTTGTAGACTTTGATCCGTCTAATCCAATTGTTTATTTTCTCTATATTAGCTTCTCCACTAAAGATGGGCAATTCAAATTTTACATCCAATTTAAAAAATGGCTTTTTAGAAGCATTTTTTTATGATTATATTAATGATGAGAATGAGAGGAAGAGGAAGAGCTTTAAATTGAAGATGGATATTCAAGAGGTTCTCCTCTACCTCCTCGGTGTACCTTCTATTGGAGCTCCCTCTTTCTTTCCCTCTTTTTCCATTCTCCTTTCATAATCTTCAAACAACTTTTCCACCCGATTTTCAATTTGGTAGAAGGCCAAAAGAGTGCTCATTCTCTATGTGCATGTAATTATCCTCCATTTTCTTTCTTCGAGTTGCACGTCCAATCTTGAGGTCAAAAGACTTGAGTTTTCCTTCAAATTCTTTGAGTTTGACCTTGGGAAGCATCCACATTCACAATTCACATCAAAGAAGACTACTTTGATACCAATATGAACTGAGATCTTTCCTTTGGCGATGTTAAACAAATTTTCTTAAAGAGCATGAAAATGCCATAAATGCAACATCCATGAAGAAGCAACACAAAAAGAAGGCAACATAGACAAATCACCAAGATTTATTAATGGAGTTCACTCAAAATGTGTGAGTCAGGTCTTCAAGCCCAACTTCAAAGTGGAGAGACCTATTTATTATCTAAACAAACTAATGACAAATACATGGAAATACATCACATCCGGGGGTGACCCAAAAATCTGTTGCTCAAATCCCAATTATGACTACACCAATGGATTCCTTATGAAATTTTGATCCGGACTTATGCAGGAACACAATAAAATACATAAATACACATAAACGAGGAGATGCAATAGAAATATAACTTCAATTCATTAATATCAAATGATTGAAATATGCTTACAGACATAATGGAAATAAATTAGCTAGGGCGTTGGTAGCTTATCTCTAAGAAGAGATGTGGCGGCTACAGGCCTTTGAACTGTGTTAAAATGAGGCTCATAGGCCTAGTTATTATCGAGAAACAATGGAAAACCCTAAACATCCAAAAACCTAACCCTGGGAGATGAAGCGCCAAAACTATGGGCCCCGTTTGGGTAAATTGGCACATCAACTTCCCCGGGACGCAACTTTGGAATACGATATTCGTTTGACGTGCATAATACCTTGTTAGAAATATATATATGAGGACTACAACTTTTGAGTGAGAAACATCAATTAAATTCCCATGTTGCTCCAGGTTTTCCCAAAAAAACGTCGATTAGAGCTTCAAAACGGCTTTGGAAGTTCATGACCCGAAAAACCGCTAAAAATAGTAAATTGTGCTACAATTAAGGAAACTGAAAAACTGAAAGAAACAATGGTGGGGGTCCAAGTGGAATAGGCGGGTGGCCACCAATATCCACTTGGATCAAATTTCGAGAAAATTGAGTATAAACTTGACCAAGTTCTGGAATTGTCACTTACTCCTCAAATTTCATGCCACAACATATCAGAATATCCTTGAAAGAATCCCATAGAATATTCCCTAGAATATGCTATGGGAATATTCTCGATATATGCCTCGAAATTTGTGCCCACGCAGGACCCCTCTCAGCCTCTGCGTTGAGTTCTATCGCTCTCCATTCTTTCATCCCCTTTCGTATGCGTAGGCATGGGTTTATATAGGTTTGGTTGGGTGGACTTACCAAGCCCCACCTCATTGGCAAGTGGCTTGGGTGTTACGTGGATGACCCGAGTTCAAACCCATGGGCTCCCACTATGGTGGTATGTTATAACCGCGTGTTTGTTTCAAATTTAAAGCGGTTCGTATATGGTTAACAATATATATGTTTTAATATATATAAATATATAACCAACCAATCACTGCCAAATTTGGTTGACCTCTACCAAGTTTACCCAACCGCAAATTATGGAACTCCACCATGCTTTTGGGTTGGTTGGGTCTACGTGGCTACTAGTTGGGTGCCATGTGGCACCATTCGATTGGGCCACATGACCCCATCCCATTGGTCCATGTGTGTGCCCAGTCACCCTTGTCCTGTGTTGTGAAACCAGCTCCAAAAATAGAAGAAAATAGATATCAACGCCTTAGAAATAAGCCACTTCTAGGGGGCAACCTCCAATACATTACATGAATGAAAAAATCTTCGATGATACAAATGACAAAACCTCCTTTCTATATATATAGGAGTCCATGGGGCCACAATGTAATCCTAGTGGGGCCACAATGTAATCCTAGCTGACCTAACAATAATAATGTAAGGGCACAATAATAAAAATATGGGGTTTACAGGGGTACAACAATCACAATAAGGGGGGCTAAACTAACATAATAAGGGACTACACTATTAATATAGGGACTTAACATGCCCCTCTCCTTCGAACAAGTGTTGTCCTCAACGCTTGATTATTTCTTGATGCTTCTGTATAAAATTATCATCCTCCCATGTGGAATCTTCTACAGGGAAGTTCTTCCACTTTCTGAGATACTCTGAAATTGATTTTACTTGTCGATTTCTTGTTTATGTGACTACTTCAAAACTTCTTTTGATGTGATGTTGATCTTCCTATTGTTTCATTGGATTCTGCACCAAAGTTAGGTTATCCTTTGAGGGTTGGAGAACTTGTTGTTGATGCTCGATGTGATATTCCACTAATTTATCATCCATAATAGCTATTATTTGATCCTTCAAACCATCCAACTTAGCCTCCATTTTTTCTTTTAAAACATCTATGTCATCTTCAGGTGCTCTTCGTAAGATCGAAATTTGTTGCACTTGGTACCGTAATTTTGATATCTCATACTGCAATTCTTCCTCTTCATGCGTCATAGTATAGCTTTTTTAGGGCTTAATGGGTATGGAATTATTTTTTGGAGGCATTATAGAACCAAATACTGATAAAAATTCTAAACTATGCCCTTGGAATCACTTCAAACTGCTTTTTTAAACAAACATTATGCAATTTTAAAAACCAAATACACACATTTTTCTTGCTTTTGAGGAGCTCGATATTGAAACTGAATTATCTATGTGATTTCGGGTCTTCAATATCTGAAATTTTTCACTATAGTAGCCCTCTGAATTCTCTTTCGAATGCCACTAGTCTGAACTGATTTGGATTCTTGAAGACAAAGTTGTGCCCAATCTCCTACAATGAACTAATTATGGACTAGTTCAGTAGAGCGCACTTGTACGACTTGCCACGTGTCACTGTTTCCTCCTTCGGCTCTGAAATTGATAGACAGGAAACTACAGTCCATTTAATTGTGGTCACTTTTTACAGAATTCCAATCCGATGCTCAGAGAGAGAGTTATGAATATTTTTGCACGATCACCTCTTTGAGATGAAATTCGGGAGCCTGCAAAAGACCCAACTTCCACATACCATATCTCCAAAAATATTCCGAACCAAGATCTGAAATTTTACGAAGATGTTCCCCAGGATTTCTGCTTTGCACTATAATAATTTCAAGTTTTGAACCTTCATAGAAAAATAGTTATAGCGAAAATTCCGCGATGACCTTTTTAAGTGAAATTCAGGAGCCTGCAAAAAGCCCTAACTTCCACAAATCATATCTCCAAAAATATTGCGAACCAATCTCTGAAATTTTGCAACAATTTTCCTTAGGGTTTAGGCTTCGAATGCTAAAACTTTTAGCCTCTGAACCTTCGTAGAAAAAAATTTATAGCTAAAATGCAACGATGACCTGTTTGGAGCAGCGAAACCCTAGAATCCAAAGCTCTGATACCAAATGTTGTGAAACCAGCTCCAAAAATAGAAGAAAAGAGATATCAACGCCTTAGAAATAAGCCACTTCGAGAGGGAAACCTCCAATACATTACATGAATGAAAAAATCTTCGATGATACAAATGACAAAACCTCCTTTCTATATATATAGGAGTCCATGGGGCCACAATGTAATCCTAGCCGACCTAACAATAATAATGTAAGGGCACAATAATAACAATATGGGGTTTATAGGGGTACAACAATAATAACAATAAGGGGGGCTAAACTAACATAATAAGGGACTACACTATTAATATAGGGACTTAACATCCTACAATGTCATATGCCGAACAGGACGTAACATCATGCCACATAGAGCACTTAGGGGCTGACACATGGGGCTCATGAGGGGTTCCATGTGGCGCCTCTTGGGTGTGCCACGTGGTCTATCACTGCCTCTCTTTTTTCATGTTACATAAAAATTTAGACAATCATAACTTTGTCATATGAACTCGGATTGAGGTGTCGTTCATGTCATTGGAAGTGTCTCGACGAGATCTATGACTTAGTGTCAGTTTTGCCAAGATTTTAGAGCTTCAAATTTTGATCCTTTTTGGACCCTCATGGATCACATGCACAAAAAAGAAGAAAAAGAGCAAGTCACTCTGATACCACTTATATGAAATGTCTAAGGAATGAGACAAAATATTGATAAAAAAAGGTCATTAATGAATAAAAGGAATAATGTAGAATAAATTCATATGAAAAGAGTTCAATTATTTTTAAATGGTAATAAAATTGTCTACTACATAATGACAAAAAACTTTTATGCTTTTACAATAGTGAAGACTCATATGTATATTATTTACAATGCCTTTTCACCTAGAGTCATGTACTTTCGTCATATGTCCAATACCATGGGTTACAAAAACCACAGGTGAATACCATGGTTCAATACCATAAATCATTATAGTAAAAACATACAAATAGTTGTATATGGTAAGAGCTAATTGTATGATTATAGTTTTATTTTGTTTTCTTCCACCTCACGAATACCATGCGTGGATACTATAGTTTACCAAAACCATGGGCTTGGAAACCACCAACATTAGAAAATATTATCGACCATGGTGATTGAGGGAAAAGGTGGATAGCCACCAATTGCCATTCATATCAAACCAATATAACAATGTTTTAGGCTTACCTCCTAGGTAAGAAATTTGTTATTGAGTTCCAAGCAAAGCATGATTTTTTATTTGAGTGGCATTGAAATCTTCCAAATCATAATCCACCACCATTACTTGTGTCCTACAAATATTTTTTAGAACCAGGCTTTGTACCCAACTTGATAGTGAATTCTCAAGAGCTAGGGTGTTGTGTGTATTTTAGAGAAAAGATGTACCAAAATCCCATATATTATTTTTTTAACAAAAACGTTTATTTTTATATTGATTCAAAAGGTCAAAGGTTTATGCTCGGATGTATTACATCTGGAGACCCAATGTCTAGGGGGTTTCCGATCAAGCAAAATTCACCTACTCTGCTTCTTATAGTCAATCTAGCAATTTCCCAAAGACTAGCAAACCTTCTAATACAAAAAAATTGCTACAACAAGAGACAAAAATACATGAAAAAGGAGAGGGGTTGGCTAAGGCAGAGGATCCCATGAATTCCCTCTTCATAGAGGAGAGATCCCGCTTGTAAAGAGACAACAATGTTGGCTTCAAGATCCGCGTCTTTGTTATTTTTTCGAAGGACATGAAATTACTGAAGTTTGTCAAAGGACACGATCAGCTTATTGATATGAGTGAATAGTCGTTGCAAGCGGAGATCTTTAGGGACCGATTTTGTCACAATCAAGCCAATGAGGCTTTGTGAATCTCCAACGACACGACCATCCTTGATTCCATGTTTTTGCAGTTGTTTCAAGCCTTGGAGGAGAGCTATGGCTTCCGCTTGATTGTTCGAAGTAAGCCCCAAACTCCAGGCAAAGTGGGAGATGATTTGGTCTGAAGGGCAGCGAATAATTCCTCTGCCTATGGCCTTCCCCGGATTCCCCTTTGTTGCACCGTAAAAGAACATAGTGTGGATACCTGTGTTGCTTCTCCATTTGCCGAAGTCCTCATCCTCTAATTTTATTTTCCATTCTTCTTTGCACTTCTCCATATTTTTCCCAGTGGGAAGGTTTAGCCCCAGCTGCTGGCACCACTCCCTGCCTTGCTGACTTAAGCTACCAGCCTGCTTCTAGTTCACCTTGGTCTGCATTATTTCTTTAAATAAGCTTATGATTTTCACACCGATTTGTTGTTGTTTTAGGGCCCTCTCTTAAAAGATTTGATTGTTTCTTTCAAGCCAAATCTTCCAGCAAATGAGCTTAGGGATAATCATCCACCCCTCGTATGGCCAGCCTCTCTCAGGGAAGGACTTAGGAAAAATGTCTCCCCAATTAGACAGCATACCTATGATGTTGGTTGAGAGGATGGGGCTGCTATTCCAAATCAACAAGGTTTCATTCCAAATGTCCCAAGCGAAGAGGCACTCGAGAAATATGTGGATCGAATTTTCCTCCTGTTGTTGACAGAGCAGGCACCGAGAGGGGTCATGGAATCCACGACGCTACTGGTTTTCAACTGTGAGGATACTGCTATGCCCTAGCTTCCAGGTGAAAATTTCAATCTTCAGAATGCTTTTAACCTGCCAAATCCCTTTCCAAATCGTAGGGTTGCAGGGGATAGTGGGAATGACTTTAAGACACCTGTAGCCTTCTGTTATGGAATAACATCCCTTCGAGGAACCCCAACCCCTTATGTATTTTTTTCTTGCATTTAGGGGGGCTTTCCTAGCCATCGCTACCATGAATTTGGCCCATGCTTGCTCCAGATGAGCAGGAATCTCTATCTTCTGCCACCCTGCCCAATTGCTGCTATCCCATTCTAAAATCTCCCACATCGTGCATCAACCATCTGCAATCATCCACGTTTTTAGCTCCAGCAACTCAGGATCCTCCTCGATCGCTTCTGAATTCATGATCATATCCTTCCACAGGTTGATCTACTTCCCATTGCCTGGAATCCAGAACAAGTGGTCACGCAACAACGAGAGAGTACGCTTACACAACTGATGGATTGGGGAGCCCTGTCGATTAGATTTGAAGTTCTCCAGGCTGCGAAGATGCTTTCCAAAGCTGTATTTTTTCCACAAAGCAATTTTTTCCCATCTCGGATTCCTTGCTACCTGCCGCCATAAGATCTTGGCCCCCAGAGCGATATTATGCTCCCTGAGATCTTTTATGTGAAGGCCACCTTCCAGCAACAACATAGTGACCTTATTCCAACTGATCAACAGAATTCTCTTAGCATTATTCTTCCCTCCCTTCTAGAAAAAAGAGCGAATGGATTGCTCCACCTTGCGAAGAATGCCCACCAGAGCCAACATAACAAACATCTGAAATATTGGAAGACTATTAAGGATTGACTTAATGAGAACAGTCTTACTTGCCAGATTTAGCCACGATGTGCCCCAGGCTTGCAGTTTGAGCTTGAATTTTTCTAGCTAGGGGTACCAGTCCCTCCCAATCAGGAATCCTTGAAATATCGGTAGCCCAAGATATTTAAAAGACACCCATTTCATGGAGCCTTTGAAACCCAAAATTCTAGTGATCATGCTTAGCTCGAGGCCAGTGAGGTTCCCAACATAAATGAAGCATTTTCCCATGTTAAGTTCACTCCAAGAATCGAGGTAGTACGATCCATCTCTAGCTTGAAGGAGAGGCCGAGATGGCGGAAGCACCCCCCAAGAGGATGGAGTCATAAGCAAAGAGAGCATGATTTATGTCTCTGACTCTACTAGCGATCCTAATACCCATAAGCTCTTGCTCGATTTGTATTTTCTGCAACATAAAACTGAGGATAGAGGCTTGAATGAAAAAGAGAAGAGGGGATGGAGGGTATCCCTGCTTTATCCCGTGACTCGCCTTGAAGAAGTCAGCATCACGGTCGTTGACAAGTGGAGAAATCCATGGTTCCAAAATGCAGGCCTTGACCCAACTTATAAAGCGGCAGTCAAACCCAAATTGATGCATAACCCCAAAGAGAAACTTGTGCCTAACTCTGTCAAATGCACTAGCTAGGTCCAACTTGACATCCATGCCTTTTTCTCGTCTTTGGATGCTTGAATGGATCACTTCCTAAACAAGAATGAAGTTATCAGTTATCTGCCTAACTTTGACAAATCCCCCTTGATTGTCGGGAATGATTTCTGGAAGAAGGCCTTTCAGTCTATTAGCCATGACTTTAGTGATGAGCTTGTAGCCAATGATGCAAAGGGAAATTGGCCTAAATCTGTTGAAAGAACTGGAACCCTTTTGTTTAGGTAGAAGGGCCAAGAAGGTTAAGTTGGTGTTTCCCCCAAGCTTGTGGCAGGTCTGAGACTTTAAGATCATTTTGTAGAGATCCTTTTTGACAATGTTCCAACAAGTTTTAATGAATCGAGTAGTGAACCCATCCGGCCTAGGAGACTTGTCCAGATCCATTTCATCAAGGGCCTGCTTGATTTCATTGATGGTGATAGGAGCAGTCAACATAGCGTTCATTTGGGCATTGACCTTTAGAGGGACCAACTTGAGCAGGTTGGAGCTGAGACATGCTTGCTTATCCTCTGTGTACAATTCTTTGAAGTGCTGATGGGCATATTTTTTTATGCTGGCAGAGTCGGAGAAGGATTGGTCTCCTAAGGTTATCTCCACTATAGAATTAATGTTTCTTCTGGCTTGAGTCTGCTTATGAAAGAAGGATGTATTCATGTCACTAGCTTGTAGCCACAGACTTTGAGATTTAAGTCTCCTGAATTCCTTCTCTCGGATGCAAGCCTTATGAAGATTAGCTTGGAGCTCCTCTTCCAGGGTTAAGCTGTCCTTCGAGATGTCCATATCTTCCATTTGTTTTTATGACTCTCCAAATAGGCCTGGGCAGCCCGCCTTGACTCGGTCGGAGAAGGGAGGGATTTAGCCCAGCTTTTGAGGGCCCTCTTCACTCTCCTTAGATTTTCTTCCCACACAAAGAAGGGGGATCCACTAACAGATTGTTTCCAAACTTCCTTAAATCTATCCAAAAAGTCGAGTTGCTGCACCCAGACAGCACTAAAACGAAAGGGAATAGGCCCCAGATTCATATGCAGCTTCATCTCAAGCCTAATGGGCTTTTATCGGAGACTGACGAAAAAATAATAACAGAACTGACATCAAGACCTAAAAGCAAGAAGGAAATCTGGATGAGAAAGCAATCTAACCTTGAAATAATGTGGCCTACGCCCATTCTTCTATTGGTCCATGTATATTTGCTCTTGGGTGGCTTGATGATTCCTGAATGAGTTCTTCCACCCATTCTCTAGTTGGATCCCTTACAATGTTGCCCCCTCGCTTCTCCCCTTGGCTTAAAGTAATGTTCATGTCTCTAGCGAGAATGAGGTTATCCATCTGAATCTCATTTGCTAGGTCCCTAGTGGATTCCCAACAGATTTTTTTGTCTCCAAGATGACCGGAGCATAAATATTGAAAATATTAATTGTCTCTTGGTATGAAGATGCAAAAACTAAGCAAAAATCCAGTTTGAGTTGAGTTTAACAAGAATTTTCTTAAAGCATGTCTCATCACATAGAATTCCTAGCCCTCCTGAGGCGCCTCTAGAGGAGACTGTGATACCTCCTCCTTTTCCCCAAAATTGTTTGATTTTGTGGAGAAAGTCCCTTTCCTCCATTTTGGTCTCCTGGATGAGAAGAATGTCGGGTCTTTCCAACCTTACTAGATTTTTCATTGCTTCTTCTTTTAGGTTGCTCCCCATCCCTCTGTAGTTCCAGGAGATGATCTTCATTACTTCCTTTTTTGAGCTGAGAGGGCTCCCTTAGAGCCCTTGCTTTGATTTCTATATGCTTTAGGTTTTTTTTCCAAAATCTTTTCTAGGGTCGGCTGGTTCCCCTGCAGCTTCTCCTTGTAGGTTTCTTGCTCTCTCTTTTCCCTAGAGGATTTCTATCCCTTGGTTGATCTTCTGACCGAAGTTTGGGAATCCCCAATTTCTCCTTCTTCCTTCGACTCCTCTGAATCCAGATCTCCCCCCTTGGAGACAGGCTCTTTCTCTCTCGGGGTTTCTCTAGGATAATTGCCAATCTTTAGTGGTTCTAGGGTTTCCTGCACTTGGAGATCCTTTTGCACGTCCCATGGATCAATTTCTTGGACTTCCTCTGTCTCTGATCTCAAGTCTGCAAAGTTGTTCTCTTGACCTTTCTGGGTGGGTTTGGCTTTAGGAATACTCCCCGTGGGTGCTTAACTTCCCTTTCCTTTCTCCATTCCTTGTCTGATTGGCCCTGGCCTAAGGCTCGTTCTAGATTTCTTGGCTTGCTGCCATCCTTATTCTTTCTCATTTTCTGGGTCTGAATTTGTGGGATAGTTCTTGGAAAAGTGGCCATACTCATGGCATCCGCGACATTTGAACGACAACTATTCGTAGTCTAATTTCTGCAGATGGGACCAGTTCCCCACCGTTAGCTTAATGGCTTCTAGCAGCCCAACTTCGAGATCAACCTCCACATAGATTATGCTGCAGTCATATTGGTCTTTGGTGTTTGCTCTATCTATGAATTTTCCAAGGGTGTTTCCGATTTGCTGCATTGATTCCCAGTTCCAGCAGTGCACCAAAAAGTTTGGGAGCCTGACCCAGACTGGAACGACAGATCGAACATCTTCCAAGGGGTCGAAGTTTGGAGTCCAGCGATTTAAGTACAGTCCTTGAGGACCCATGAAATAGGGTCCGTTTCTGAAAATCAGGTCCTTATCCTCATTTGTGTTGAATTAAAACAAGAAGAAACCCCAGCCCAGGAAGTATGAGGTGATGCTGTTTGCAATGAGGGGCTTCCTGTTTCGAGTGATCCAGGCTTCCGTATTTTTTGGTGAAGGCCATAAGCTCATGAACTATCCAACTAGCGCTTGATTCGCAAGGGAAAGGGCCACTTTCGTCAGACCCTTAGGCGGGAGAGCCACTGAGGGGATCTCATCCAATCTCTTGAAAAATTTGGATGTGAGTTGTTTCTTCTTCTTCGATTGGGAAGCAATCAAAAGCTTGAAGGCCTTGACATCAGGAGGAGGAGGAGGGGCCTAAGAGTCTGCCATTGGGTCGAGCCCAAACTAGGGTGAGCACCTCGGATGGCACCACCCTGCCGCAGCACCATAAACCCTATGCGCAGGGGAGAGGCAGAGTGCGGGCTCGGGCATGAAAAAAAGTTCCAAAATACCATCTATTATTATTATTATTATTATGATTTTTTAATAAAAATTAGTATAGCTTTTATATTAAAAATTTGCTTGGTCACAACAAATCCCCAAGAAATTTGCTACATGATCCATAAAATACTATGGATATTACATTTGACAGTTCATCATAATAAATTTGATAAAATTATATTTAAAAATAAAAAATTCTACACTATTACAAAATTATTTCTTTTTAGATTTCTAAATCTGTAGAATGTTGTTAATAGTGCATGCATGCAAATTAAAAATTATATAGAAAATAGAGAACGGAAAAATAAAATCTCACAAACACATCTAGCACAAAATATGACCTGGGAAACCCTTTCAGGAGAAAAACCTTGCTAGAAGGTGAGGTTTCTCCACTCTCTTTCTCTAAATGGAAATATGGTTGCAAGTACAAAGAAGTATGGCATGTGGTCTATGGAATACTGCAGTGCACAAATCCTCTCTTTGTGCTCTATCTCATATCCCTCTTGGTTATTTTTTCTCAGTTATGGAACAAATGCACTCAAAGAATGAAACCCCTTTTCCTCCTAGTGGCTTGGTTATAACACATCCCTATAGCCTACTATTGATTAGGCTTGATTTCCTCAACTCTTAACCATAGTTATAATATATATTCTTCTTCATCATATTCATGTGGCTAGCACCTTTTCCATGAATAATGGGGGTTGACATAGCATCCTCCCAAATTATGGTCATGAAAACAGAAAGGCCAACTTCTTAGTGGCATAAATTTCACATACAGACTCTAATTGGTGTAATTCTTGCGTCGGTGGAAAGATCTCTATGTTTAGAATAAAGCTTAATATTGTTGTGTCCAAACGACAAAGTTTTACCCCCCAAAAAACATCATTTGATGCCTCAAAATGCTCCTGGAATGTTTTTGACCTCGTTTTGCGAAATTGGGCCATACTAGTAAAAATGGTCCTGTGAGGTTATTACTCCACTTTTTCCAGTCTTACAGAATTAAGATGGATGAAAAACAATATAATGATCCAATCCGAATCACTACATATCTTCATATGACAACTTGTCCCTTTATATGAGAATTTCTTATGCATTTAAGGGACTACATAGTGATTCAAAATTTAGTATATGCCTACATGAGTACATTCTACTGAAACTATTGATCAAAATACAAAATTTGCAATAAGAATACATCAATGCATGTTATGAATTTCCTCTTTCGGTGACTGGTTGAGGTTTAGGAGTGACCCTCCTTCTTGTCTGCTTGTAGCACTGGTCTCCATGGGGTTGAGATTCAGAGTATTCAGTTGGTCTCGTAACACCTCAATCTGCGCATGCAATGCATCCATTTCATCCATTTTCCTGGCCAACCAACATTCGAAGTCTTGGACTTCCTCCATCAGATTGACAATGTTCTTTAACTACTCTTGCTACTTCATATTCCTAACAAGCATATCTAGTTGCATTTCATCCATTTTCTCCACTTTTTCCACTCTTAAAGCATTAAGATGGATGAAAAACAATATAATGATCCAATCTGAATCACTAAGTATCTCCCTATGACAACTTGTCCCTTTATATGAGAATTTCTTATGCATTTAAGGGACTACATAGTGATTCAAAATTTAGTATATGCCTACATGAGTACATTCTACTGAAACTATCGATCAAAATAAAAAATTTGCAATAAGAATATATTAATGCATGTTATGAATTTCCTCTTATGGTGACCAGTTGACGTTTAGGAGTGACCCTCCTTCTTGCCTGCTTGTAGCACTGGTCTCCACGGGGTTGAGATTCAAAGTATTCAGTTGGTCTCGTAACACCTCAATCTGCGCATGCAATGCATCCATTTTGTAGAAATTTGCTGAATAATGATTAATTATCCACCGAGATTATCCTAATCACATATCAATTCGAATTCATATGCAACACATAATCTCTTCCACTCAGATCATCACACATGCGGAAATAAAACAAGCGATAGCACATCAATTCATCATACACATTAACACAGTATGTATGGGGAAAGCTTATAGCTGAAAACCCCGCAGCTATTGTGTATATTATAATGGAGAAAATATGTAACAAACTCAGTACAATACTCCTCACAAGTACTCAGTACTATCTCATGAAGTTACACACAAACTAGCTTGGTTTTGAACAAGTCACGGGTTCAAAACACATCCACTAATTGCCTGCCTCTATTGCGCAATCATGGCCTGTCTAAATAGAGATCTAAGGTTCGAATCTCCTTGGCTTGATAGGCTAACTATCATGGGCAATTCCTCCAAGTGGTGCAAATCTCATGCACAATAACTGATGTCGCACACCGATAGCTAACTCAACCCTTCTTCACCTACCTCTTTCACCGGTCTCCACCGAATCGTCCATGCACCGTAGGGGTGAACTGATGTGTTCTTTAGTTGAATTATGAGTTAATAATTAGTGAATTAAATAATATTTAATTCACACAACTCATCTCTAGTGTATTAGCCAGTTAAACTAAATACAACTAGTTCAACTAAGTTAAACTGAACACAACTCCATCAACTGCCTCATCAACTCCACCAAACTCTGCCACCGAAGTCCTAACTTCCTAACCGAATTCAACCATGCATGAGCTCACCAAACTTTTAGGAAAGCGTAATTCTCCTCGATGCATGAGCCATCAGCTTGAACTGAAGTGTTGCAAGAGGATAAACTGAAGTTTATAGTCCAAATATTATTAAGGGCAAATAATATTTGACTGACCTATTTTTAGACAGGCAGTCTAAAAATAGACTTCGACCTGTATGTCTAAAAATAGTTGTCCATCTATTTTTACCAACTTGACCAATCATCCAAGAATAGCATCCCGCAACTCCTAGACCATGCTCCATGTGTCTAAAAATAGACATAGTCTAAAAATAGACTTTGCGCCAGAATTTGCTCCATGGCCCACTTAGGGGCAGTTATTGCCACTTCATTTCACTAACCTCCATCATTTCGCTACATTTCCTTTTCAACACTCCCTCTCAAGAAGATATGGATTATCTGCAACCCCTATCCTGCCTCTGTGGAATTCGAACTTGCTCCTGGTGAGCGCCTTCGTCAGGATGTCGACATCCTGATCCTCCGTGGGAACATATGAAAGCATCATGATTCTCTGCTGAACACAATCTCTGATATGATGGTACATGATGTCGATGTGTTTGGACCTATCATGAAATAATAGATTAGCTGAGAGCTTGATGCAGCTCTGGTTATCACAGTAGATCACTGTAGGCTCCAAATGCAACCTGAACAAACCTGCGAGGATCTTCCTCATCCAAATAGCCTCACATGCAGCCAAGCTTGCTGCCATGTACTCGGCCTCTGCTGAACTGAGTGCCACGGATCTCTGCTTCTGTTTATGCCGAAGCTAACTGTGACCCGATGCGCTCCTCGAGATGTGCTCTTAGGTCAGATTGGGCTCCTACTAATCTGCATCGGTGGGCTTGAAAGCAGCTCCATCCTCACAATACATGCCATAGACCATATCCCGATGTGCCTCTGATATAGCGCAATACATGCTTGCCCGCCTTCCAAAAGAGCTTGGTAGGGTTAACCATAGCTTGCGAAAGCTGGTTAACTGCATAGCATATATCGGGTCGAGTATTGACCAAATACATCAACGACCCCACCAACTGTCGATAGACAGTGGCATCCACTACCTCCTCCGAAGTAGCATCTCCCTTCCTCCAACCTCCAGGAAGAGGGGTATCAACAGGCTTGCGGCCTTGCATGTTGAACCTCTCCAGAATCTCCCGGGCATACTTGCCCTGAGAAACAAACAGTCCTCCACTGCGCTGCCAAATCTCCAATCCCAGGAAATAATGAAGGATGCCCAGGTCCTTCATCTCAAACTCTCGTGCAAGATCCTCCTTGCATGAAAGTATCGACTGCTCGTCGCCAGTCAAAATCAGATCATCAACATACAGTACGATGATCAACAGCTTCCCCTCCACCACAATCTGGTACAGGTTTGGATCCGCCTCACTCTTGGAGAATCCGAGCCCGGTGAAGTAGCTGTCTATCCGAGTGTACCAAGCACGAGGTGCTTGCTTCAGCCCGTACAGTGCTCTCTTGAGTCGGCACACATGCGACTCACTGCTGAAGATCTCAAAACCTTCAGGCTGCTCTATGTACACCTCCTCCTCAATAACTCCATTGAGGAACGCAGTCTTCACATCCATCTGATGAATGTGCCACCCCATCTGCGCTGAGAGAGCAAGGATCGTCCGTATGGAAGAGTACCTTGCGACAGGTGCAAAAGTCTCCTCATAGTCAATCCCCTCGATCTGTGAGAAGCCATGGGCGAAAAATCTCGCCTTGTACTTCTCCACACTCCCGTCAGCCGCCTGCTTCACCTTGTAGATCCATCGCGAACCTACAACTGATTTCCCAACCGGTCTTGGGACAATCTCCCATGCACTGTTCCTGATGATCAAATCATATTCTTCGATCATGGCATCAACCCATGCGGGTTCCTCCACGGCTTCCTCAAAAGAGGATGGCTCCGTCACAACACATTGACTCACAAGAGCCATGTATCCAGTGTACCGATCCGGTGACTGTCTCTGTCTGCGCTGTGCTGTAGGTGGTCCTACAGCCTTCTCTGCATCCCGAGCCAGTCGCTCAGCTTCTGTAGTGCGCATGCGCCCTCTGATGGTTGGCGCTGCCTGGGTGGTTTCTTCCACCTCCTGAACCTCCTCTTGTGGCTGATCCACATCCGGAAGCTCCTCCTTAGGAACTAAC
This sequence comes from Pinus albicaulis, assembly GCA_034641835.2. NCBI lineage: Eukaryota > Viridiplantae > Streptophyta > Pinopsida > Pinales > Pinaceae > Pinus > Pinus albicaulis. The sequence continues at coordinate 543,223,586 of CM076581.1, read as the reverse complement.
AACTCCTCCTCTGCATGCAAGTGTAGCTCCCTCTCAAGCGAACACTGCATGGCTTTCTCCTCCTGAAATTTTATATCCCGTCGCACAACAGTCTTGCGACTGTCTGGCACATACACCCGATAGTTGTGAGGTGTATCGGTGTACCCCACAAATATTCCAACTTCAGCAGTTGGATCCAGCTTCCTTCTTGCATCCTTCGTCACATGCATGTAGACAGGAGATCCGAAAATCCGCAAATGGGAAATATCGGGCCTCTTGCCAGAATAAGCCTCCTCTGGTGTACTCATGCCAAGAACCTTGTGAGGACAACGGTTCTGCACATACACTGCTGTATTGCATGCCTCGGCCCACAAGTGAAGGGGTAGGCCCTGATCATGCAACATCGCCCGTGCAGCACCCACGATCGTTCTGTTCTTCCGCTCAGCCACCCCGTTCTGCTGTGGGTTATGGGGTGCGATGAGCTCTCTCCGAATCCCTTCTGCGCTGCAGAACTCCTTGAATTCAGCCGAGATGAATTCACCACCGTTATCACTCCTTAGAGCCATCACCTTCTTCTGCAGCTCCCTTCTGGCAGTGCTTTAAACTCCACCACGGAACTTAGCACGGTGTGGCTCTTCGCCACTGAAGAAGATCCGGCACTGGAGTAGAATGTCAGCAAAATCACGTAGTACTTGTCTTTCATCAAACAAGCGAAGGACCACACACGTCTGTGTGAACTCTCTCAAGGATCGTCGTGGCGTGACTATCCTTCTCGTGAAAGGTGGCTTTCACATACTTCCCTAAGGTACACCCCTTGCACTGATTTGACTGCGCAAGAGTGCCCTTAGGAAGCCCAGTAGAAATCTGCTGCAGGATCTTCAAAGCTCCATGGTGAAGGTGGCCCAATCTCCTGTGCCACAGTTTGCCCTCATCATCCCGGCTCACCACTTCTCTCGCCTTGCATGCCATTGCTGCGTAGCCATCTACTTGCAACTGATAAAGGTTCTTGGTTTGAACCCCTATCTTCCGGGTCTCTCCAGTAGTCTTACTGTGCAGGAAGGCTTTTCCTTCGCTGAAGACCACATCATACCCCTTATCTTCCAACATCGCCACAAAGATCAAGTTCTTCTTCAATCCAGGTACATGCATGACATCCCTCAATACAAAGGGTTTACCAGACTCCCTCTGAAAGGATATGGTACCGATACCAATCGCACTGTATCTACCATCATCGCCCATCTCGATGTGCACACCCAAATCTTTGTCCTCCAGATCTGAGAACAACTCCCAATCTCCCGTCATATGAAATGACGCACCGCTGTCCAAGAACCACACCGATCCCATCACACTTGAAACCAAGCATGCAATCAGTGAAAAGTCAAGCTCGAACTGTGAAGCCAAAGCTTCTCCATCTGCAGATCTTCCCGCTTGCTTGTTCTTCTTCTTCTTTGGACAATTGGTAGCATAATGTACGTGATCATGGCAGTGAAAACATTTCACTTTCGCCATATCCTGCTTCTTGCCCTTAGCTCCAGAATGAGAGGTTTTCTTACCCTTCCCTTTCTTAGCTTTGGACACCAAAGCGCAGTTTTCTTCATGAGCTCCCTTTGATGAAGATCCATCTCGAGTAGTCCTCCTTATCTCCTCCTGCATGAGATCCGCCCAAAGGCGCTCCCATCCCGGCAGCTTCTCCCGACCATTGACACTATCTTGATATGAGTGCCAAGCCTTCGGAAGACCAAGGAGAGCCAGGTCGACCATGTCCTCATCTTCGATAGTCACCCCCACACTTCCCAGCTCATCTCTGCATTGAGTGAACTTCGTGAGGTATTTGGCGATACTGTCGCCTTTCTCCATCTTGATGTTTCTGAGCTTATATTTGAGCGCCAGCTTCCTTTGGTCGCTCTTACTCTGGAATAGATCCGTCAAAGCTTTCCACATTAAATATGGAGAAGCCTTTCCATGCAGGCTGGATACAATATGATCCTTGACGCCCTCCAACATGATCCTTCGACATTTCGCCATCTTCTTTTGCCAGGCTTCGACTTCAGCAGGATCAGTGGGCTTTTGGACATCCGTATCTACAAACTCCTTTAGTCCATTATCTTCTAATACTGCCTCCATGCGATCCTTCCACGCAACATAATTCGAACTGCCTTCAAGAGCATATTCGAGTCGCAAACCGTTGAAAGACATTTTCAACACCGGCACCAAGAAAACAAAACTGCTGCAAAATTCGAATTCCACCTCGAAGCTCAATAGCTGTTGATCGACGAACAAATTATTCATAGCACGGAGATCGTAGGGCGTTCTTGGATATATCACCTTTCAAAGAGGATGGTTAAAGCTACACAGCAAGCACTTGTCTGTTGACCTAAATCTCTGCAGAAATATAAGTTTGTAAATATTTGTGATGATCAATCTACTGCTTCAATAGCTGCGATACCATGTAGAAATTTGTTGAATAGTTAATTATCCACGAGATTATCACGATCACATATCAATTTGAATTCATATGCAACACATAATCTCTTCCACTCAGATCATCACACATGCGGAAATAAAACAAGCGATAGCACATCAAATCATCATACACATTAACACAGTATGTATAGGGAAAGCTTATAGCTGAAAACCCCGCAGCTATTGTGTATATTATAATGGAGAAAACATGTAACAAACTCAGTACAATACTCCTCACAAGTACTCAGTACTATCTCATAAAGTTACACACAAACTAGCTTGGTTTTGAACAAGTCACAGGTTCAAAACACATCCACTAATTGCCTTGCCTCTATTGCGCAATCATGGCCTATCTAAATAGATATCCAAGGTTCGAATCTCCTTGGCTTGACAACGCAATCATCATGGGCAATTCCTCCAAGTGTAGTGCAAATCTCATGCACAACTGATGTCGCCACTGATAGCTAACTCAACCCTTTCATCTACCTCTTTCACTGGTCTCCACTGAACTGTCCATGCACTGTAGTGAACTGATGTGTTCTTGAGTTGAATAATGAGTTACTAATTAATGAATTAAATAATATTTAATTCACTCCACTCATTACTAGTTGATTAGCTAGTTAAACTAATCTCAGCTAGTTCAACTAAGTTAAACCGAACACAACTCCACCAACTGTCTCATCAACTCCACCAAACTTCTGCCACTGAAGTCCTAACTGAAGTCAACCATGCATGAGCTCACCAAACCCCTAGGAATAGTGTAATTCCTCTGTCAGATGCATGAGCCACTTCTGTAGCTCCAACTGAAGTGCTCCAAGAGAGTAAACTGAAGTTTAGAGTCCAAATATTATTAAGGGTAAATAATATTTGACTTTTCTATTTTTAGGATAGGCAGTCTAAAAATAGACTTCGACCTATAGGTCCAAAAAAAAGAGGTCCATCTATTTTTACCAACATGACCAATACTCCAAGAATAACATACTGCAATCCCCGGACCATGCTCCATATGTCTAAAAATAGACATAGTCTAAAAATAGACTTTGCACCAGAATTTGCCTGCGGGCCCACTTAGTGAAGGCGACTTCATTTCACTAAGCTCCATCATCTTGCTGCATTTTCAACACATTTCATCCATTCTCCTGGCCAACCAACATTCCAAGTCTTGGACTTCCTCCATCAAATTGAAAATGTTCTTTAACTACTCTTGCTACTTCATATTCCTAACAAGCATATCTAGTTACATTTCATCCATTTTCTCTAGAGTTTGTATGCCTTTTTCATTACACTCACAATTGGTGCACTTCTTTCTGTTGTTGGTGCTAGGAACTTTGTCGTTTCCTCACCACATCTTGGTCGAAGTGGGAAAAATAAATAGGGATGATCCTTTTTTCTTTGTTGAATCTGCCTTTGCTCTAGAACTAGGTATTTTTGGACAATGAAAAGTGTTTTCACAATCCCAAGTTGCTAGCTTGTATCCTGCTTCCACTTCATGGTCTGGTGTGGCTACCATTGACTTGTTATGTTACAACCTACATGATCCTGATAGTACTCTCATAAGCCAACCTACCACCCAATTTTACTCAAGATATCTAAATTAGACCAACCATGAGCATGCTTAAAGATAGTCTTGATCAGGGAGCCACAAGCCTCACACAGACTAATGACTCTGTTATATATTGAATTTCTTACATAGTTTCCATTCAGGGGCTAACACATGTCACCAAGGATTAATATACACCTTCTAGTTGTAGTATCATAGGCTTTCTTTCCCCCTCACCCAGTCTATTGATCCCAATTATGAATGCAAAATTCAAGCCAAAGATATACACTTACCTATGAGCTTGCTATGCCATTGGAAAGCCACAAGACTTACCAAATTCCCAAGCGAGGTCTTCAACTTTTCTAGCCCAACTAAAGTCCTGAATTGGAAATACATATCAATGATTGAGGCATTGGACTTGTCACTATACAGGCTTCTAATCCCACATGGACCTTACGAGTGACTAACATTACAAGTCATTAGTGCCCTCGACCAGGATGTAACCATTGCCATGTGTGGGAGGTCTGATACTTGATCACCATGTGTCTTTCACAATATGTGGTATATGTGAAGGCAGAGTGATGTATTGTTTGCATGCGCTGAGTTAAGATGGGGTTCCATGACATCCATCAGGCCCCCACTTCTCTTTGGACATTGATTTCTTGTATATCCCTTTACCATGCTCTTGGCATATTGTTCGTGATCTTATAATATTTTTTTTGTTTAATGTCAATAAATACCATGATTTCCTTCAATAATGAAGCTTGGATCCTTGGGAATATGGGAGGCTCCTCCATCCCAACCCCCTATTCATTTCGAGTTGCCCTTCCTGGAGCTGATAAGCATGGTTAACACATTTGTTAACCTCTTCATTTTGAATTCCAAGGATGTGGAGGTCATTTTTTATGTGGTATGTCCACCAAGATCCTTCTTATTCAATTCATTAGTTTTTCTAGATGCTTGTCCTTGGGTAGCGTTCCTTTGAATAAGTGTTAGATGATAATGAGCGAGTCCCCTAGGACTTAGATGTTTGTAACCTATGAGTTTTTGCCTAATGTGACTCCTAAGCCATACATTTATGTTAGTTTATTATTTTTTTGACCCAAACCCCATGCATACTCTTTCACTAGGTTTCCTTTAGGGTTATACAAAACCCCTCCCCCTCCTGCCACCCCTCTAAAATCCCCTCCATTAAAAGGCTATTGTTCCCTGGATATAACCAAAAAGTAAATTATTAGCAATAAAAACAAACAAAGAAATGAACAAAGCAACTAAATCTAAACATGATCATTAGTTATAATGTAAAAAGAAAGGACACAAATAAAATGAACAATGGAGGTTGGAAAGCAATAATTCTCTTTAATGCTTGATGAAAATAGTTACGATATTATCCTAGAGACATTATAAGAGAGTTGATAGGGAAATGGACCCCATGGCTCTCCTAAAGGAAGGTCCCTTTCCCTCTCCTTGCAAGAATGATCTCTCCTCAAAGTTCTTTGGGGGATCTTTAATGGTGAGCTCTATGAATGTAAAGCAATGCTAGTTTGCTAGACAATTTGGCAGCATAACTTTACTTGGGATTCTCTCTTGTTTTGGTCCCAAATGTAATGATATTTATAGGCCCAAGCTCGTGTCTTGCCTCTCCTTGGCTCATTGATGAGATTTGATCTTTGAGTGAACTAGTGGGGGGCAAAGAAAGTCCTTTGGAGGCTCCTTAATTCCAATTCAATGGTGTAGTGGCTTGATATTGAGCTCTTGAACTTATCCTTTCACTTTGTGGTTGCCAATTTAATTTGATTTGACCCACAAATTGTTGATATGTTACTTCTATGGATCCACACGACTATAAAAAAAAGCTGCAGTGATCCTCGTAAAATTGTTGAAGTGATGCACAATTTGAATCTTTAAATGGAAACATTAGGAACCTTTGGTTTTTTTCTCGATGTTTGATGTTTTCCAACAATCATTAGTGCATTTACACATTCCATTCTTCAACGTTGAGTGCCTTGGATAGTGTAGTTGGGTGCATATCTTTTCAGCAATAATGTGGGTTTTTTTGACCAACACTGAGAATCAGGAACATCTTCATGGAGGTGAATGAAGTTAGACATCATCACACTAATATATCGAACCCACTCAACCACATCTTCTCCAATTAAACTGATAGAATCCACTAACTGCCACCTAAGTCAACCTCTAAGTTGGGGACTCTAAGCTTTGGCATGACTAAGAAAGATGTTTGCCTGATAAATAGCTTGCAAGAGAGAGGCAGAAAAAAGAAAATCATTCCCGATGCCCATCCAAGCATCCTCACTTATTTGAACATTGCGACCATCCCCCTCCCTCCACATTGTCCAATTCCTAACTAGAGGAAGGGCAATCACCAAGGCCTTCCAGAGAATGGTCCCTTTAGCCAATTTGCGAGGTAGTTGTTAAATGAAAATATATTAAAAAAGTCACAATATTATAAATTTATTTTAAACTTAAATCTATTAAACACAAAAAGATATTAAATTTAAGTGTATTTTTTATCATTTAATTTCATTTATGCATTAGTTCATTTATATTAAATAACAAAATTTACACATATCTTTTTAATTGATTAAAAATACAAATTTTGAATAATTCACAATTTACCATATCTTATTGAATATTATATTTAATTTGCAAATGGGGTAGTTGTGGGGAAAAACTCCACAGTTAAGCGCGTTTGAGCCAAAACCAATCTGGGATGGGTGGCCTCCTAGGAAGTCCTGGTTACTGGGTGCAAGTCTCGGAAGTGATGATTGAGGCTATGTGATTCATTTTACTAGTTTCATTCTCACTTCTTCAACCCATGTGAGCATCACCTGATGCAAATGGTCATAGATGAATTGAATGACTTACTTAATGCACTTGAATCCCAAAAAATGATATCTAATTCACAAAACATTATTATATATATATATATATATATATATATATATATATTACTGTGACCGAGGAGCATCTAATCCGTCAAAGTCAAGTGAGGATCACACCTTAGCACAGACAAACCACCCCGAGGTTTGACCGTAGGTCGCCTTGCTAACGATGCCCATCTTAAACTAGTTGTATTAGTGAAATTTGACACACACACACACACACACATAATTTCTTGTTAAACATTAATTTTCTTATATTAAAAAATTTACACATTAATGAGTCAGAGTTTAAGATAAATTTAAATTAATTATGCCTTAAGACATTCCTATTTGAAAACAACTTCCCTAGCTGGCATTGTGTCGATGTCTGAGCCATTGGATCAAATGTTAGACGATTGAAATGTTTTAGGCCATTAGATCCACAAGTAAATAGTTTTATATATGTTTTTTATAATGTTAGTTTTTTCTTTTTTCTTTTTAATAAGTTAGATTGAATATATCCATGGTTGCAATGAACCCATACATTGTGACGGACATCATGGGAATTTTAGTGCACATATAACATCTCCATAAAAATTCTATACTCTAGGTCAATTAAGAATAAACTAAGAAAATTTAGTTATGATAAGAAAATTGTGATAGCGTGTTATAATTTTCTCTACAAGTGTGTTGGAGTTGTTTTCTCAATAAACGTGTTTTTACTGCTCCTAAGTGATGAAATCCATCCTTGTTGCATACAAGAGCATTTAGCTCTCATAAGAAAAGTGTGATAGTGTGTTATAATTTTCTCTACAAATGTGTTGGAGTTGTTTTCTCAATAAACTTTTTTTTACTTTTCTTAAGTGGTGAATGCAATACATTATGTTGGTTTTAATATATGTTTTCATCCCCAATTGCCTATTTCAATATCTAAAACAAAATTTTCTGGTTGATAACTCTTATCGACAATATTTTTGAAACCTCCACGATCTACTTCCATGGAAGCAAAATTTGCCTTTCATTCCTTCACGATGGAAAATTTTCTTTTCATTCCTTCACGATGGTTCCTTATTTGCAACATCTTATTTCTTCTAGGCTACTCTTTCCCATGTTACTGCCTTCAGATATTTTTTTTGCAACATGTGATACAATTGCTAGTTTAATTACTATTAAATAGAAATAAGTATATATATATATATATATTTATTTATTTTATTTAATTTAATGATATGTAATTTAAAATGCAACCGATTTATATTATTTAATATAAAATTATGTTCATTTGTAACCACTTCAGGTTAAATTTGTGTGATTAAAGATAAAACCGACTGATATTTTTTAAAATTTTAATATAATTTTATGTTTCTTTCGCTTTATATTACAATGGAGAGCACCTCAATATTCTTATTGCAATAAATTAATCCTCAAATATATCTTTACATATATTATTTAACCCAAAAAAATACCAGCAAATGTAGCGAAGAAAATGACAATTAAAATTTATGGCAATGCATTGTAATTGTAACTATAAAGACTATAAATAAAATTAAACGAACTGAACAACTTTGTCATTCAAACGGTAGGCGAATTTGGGATCCTGCGATTAAAAAGGATCGCTTCAGTGATTGAAACATAACTAATTTTTCAGAGGGTTTTTAAAAGGGTTTTAGAAACCTCGCTTCTCAAACCGGAGAAAAAATCATGGAGGTCAAGGGCGATGGTAAGAAGAGAAAGCTGGACGAGGAAGCCAATGGCGCCGCTCTGCAACTCTCGAAGGACGATCTGCACTCGCTGTTGGAGCCACTGAGCAAAGAGCAGTTGATCTCTTTGCTGGTCAATGCGTAAGTATCTATACTTCAGATTCATTATCTTATCAACTTTCTGTTCATAGCGCAGTGGGCTGGGATTTCCTTTAAAGCCTTTTTCGCCTTCTTTGTGTTTTTCGGTCTTTTTTCTCAATTTTTGTAGTACAGTTTATCCGGTAATATGAGTGAAATGTTTAGGGTTCAAGAGGCCATATAGCTAAGTCGGAAACTCGCAAAATAATGAAGATGAATATTACCCATCTAGGGTTTGAACTTCCCGATTTCTAGCAAGTAACTGTGGGGTTCCCAAGTCTAGTGAATTGAAGAGGGTTTGAACTCGAAACCCTTTTGTAGTAACCATATAGCACTTTGATTTGATCGGCATTTAATGGTGCATTCGTTTGATTTCAAAATCGTAGCTCCAGGGTTTGGTCCTATTTTTTTTTCGTCAGTGTGGTATGGATTGTTGCCTAATGCTCGAATTTGTTAGTGTTTTGTTACTGCTTTGCACTTTTAAAAAGTGCTTGTGTTAAACTCAAGTGAATAATTACAACTGCCCCGAAGATGTCGATTTGTCGATTTAAGCTGCTACAACAGGCGATATTTTTCAGTCAAATTTGGCCATGACTTGCACCTGTCCCCAACTGCTTATTCGTGTTGCCAGGGGGTTGAACCTGCTTGGTTGGACTGATATGCTACTGTCTTCACTAGTGAACCACAACCCTATTGACATTCTTGTTTTTCAATGATTTTCTGTCACCATGTTTCTTTGAAAACGTTGAACAATTCCTTTTCTTCTAACCTTTTAATGGGAAAATAGATTTATGTTAATGGAAGTGTATATTTTTTCTTGTACATGGTGACTTATACTTGTAATACATACAGGCATTCTTGAACAATAGAGCAACTGAAAGCTTACGGTCATACAAGGGGCACTACCTAAGCCTTCATACCGCCTAGAACGTTTTTTTTAGATTAGCTTTCAAGTTTCATTTCAAAGTCGTAGACACCGGTCTGAATTTGTACCTGGGCACAGTGCTAATAACTAGGTCACAACTCTAAGAATTAAAGAATAAATGGATGGGGGCGTAGAATCGTGAATTGTTTAAGCTTTTATATACTGTGCTGGGATTTTGTCTTGGAGAACTTTACCTTGCTTTCATTTCTCTACTTCCCACTTCCCAGGTCTATGTGAAGAACATTTAAAGATTTCATTTATTCACTTATTCACATCTGAGTTTGATCATGTGCTTAGAATACATCTTACCTTCCAACTTCAAAATATGTGCTTTGAAATTTTGAACCATATTAGCAAGATTCAGCCATACTGGGTTTTTGTGCATCAGAATTCACTGTTCAGCAATAGCATGAAATTTGACAAATTTTCATATAGTACAGATATGATACATTCAACTTTCTTTTGAATGTCTTTGATAATATACCTCATCTGTTTAATCTATGTTGATGCATAAGCCCTAAAAAATGTCTCAAAACCTAACAAGTATTAAAAAAAGTTTTGAATGCATTTATGAATATACACTAATGGGAGTTTTTTCAAGATGCGAGTTCTTTTCTCTGATTTATTGGGAATCTTTGAAGCCGAAAATTTTCTACAAGTTGGAACAGAATGCTTATTTTTTTGTATCTATCTATGAGATGCATACTTCTGTATTGACTGGATTTTTTTTCTCATGCATTCAGATCATATTTGAATTTACATGAATGTTGCTACTATGCTTTGAACATCAATTAGCCAACAGAATGCTAATTTTTTTGTATCTATCTATGAGATGCATACTTCCGTATTGACTGGATTTTTTTTCTCATGCATTCAGATCATATTTGAATTTACATGAATGTTGCTACTATGCTTTGAACATCAATTAGCCCACGAATTAAGTTAAAATACTTTTTCCATGTCAAAATTTGATGTCTTCTCTTTTAAATTGTTTTTCTCCAGAGTGAGGTTTGTATTACTGAAGCCTGTCTGTGTATCGTGACTTCTGTTCTTGCATGGCTGATTTTCTTGTTGGTGAATGGATTGACTGGAATGATTGTCATTGCAGAGGTTCTTCATACCCTGCAATTGCAGAAGAAATTAAAGATGTTGCAAGCAAGGACCCTGCTCATCGGAAGCTGTTTGTGCGTGGATTGGCTTGGGAGACTTCTTCACAGACCCTATGTGATGTGAGTGCATGATGGCATGGTTACGTGTGACTTGTATATTTGTGGTCTTAGGATTTGAAACAGAGAAGTGTTTTTTCTCTCTTTTGGTGTGTGTGTGTGTGTAAAGCTTAGCTTATTTAGTGTATTTGCCTTGTTTGTCACTTGCTCATTTTATGCTATGTATGCATTTGATGTTTTGCATGGTTTGAATTGTGTCCATAATGCTTGAGGTTAATTTATCATGCTTGAGGCTTCAACTTGTATTACAGTGCTGTAACTTAAAAATGCCGGAAGAGTCTCAAGGGAGGTAGTGAGGGGAGGTTTGGAAAAATGTTAAAAGTATATGCTTTTGTTTTCCTCTCAGGCATTTGAACAGTATGGGGAGATTGAAGAAGGTGCTGTTATTATGGATAAGACATCAGGAAAGTCACGAGGATTTGGCTTTGTCACATTTAAGCATATGGACTCTGCTCAAAGGGCATTGAAGGAGCCTAGCAAGACTATTGATGTATGTATTTCCTTTGCCGGTCTTGTAAATTTTGTTTTTTTTGGATGCTTTGTAATTGTCCATCGATATCTTATTGAATTTGAAGGATACTGTCATTAAAGGATTAAGCATGTTTATTTTCCCAGCTGCTTCTGCTTTATTGATATTATATCTCATGAAGACTTTCCAGGCATCTTGTCATTGTTTTCACCAACATTATAGACATGCATGCATTTAAATGTGAATGCCCCCCTCCAGTACCTTGTGATGCTCATGATTCATTTCAAATACAGCAATCATTGTTTCATTTGCAGGCATATTCACCTGTGACATTGATACCTCAATACAATTCTAAGCTGTATTCATTTCCCCACTAATAATTTCTTTATAGTTTTAATTGAATATGTGTCATGCTGTGTTGCGAACATCTCAATAACATCCCGATGATTTTATCTAAATCACGACATAGCATCCCGATGATTTTATCTAACTCACGATTTTTTGGCCTAGCCGATGTTTGTTTTGCCGATTTTATTTTTATCCCGATGTCAATGTTCGTAACCTATCATGTAATATCACTAAGCAGGATGAATAGTTTATATGTTTGATTTTTTGGAATTTAACAAGTTCATCTTTGGCATCTAAACTCATAAGCTCAGTAGCCTGGGAAGTGAGCAAAATTTTTAATGTTATTTTGCAAAATGTTTAACTGATGTTGTTGGGGAGACATCAAAATTTAGCTTACTACAACCCCAAACTTGTTTGAAGAAAAATGAAAGAAATCCAACTATTTTGTTAAAAGTGGTATTCTGCTGTTTTGTCTGAGTCTTCAGACTTCTCAAATTCTATGGTTCTCCATTGTTACATAGGGTAGAACATCTGTCATCAAACAACTCTGATTCATTGTTTTAACACTTATATTTTTGGTATTTTTTATATCCATTGTTGTTTATTGTACAGGGGAGGATTACTGTAAGCAATCTGGCAGTGGCGAGCACAGGTCCTGGTCAAAGTACAGATCAGGCTCAAAGGAAACTTTACATTGGTGGTCTTTCATATGACACAGCCAATGATAAACTTTTAGAAGTTTTTTCCAAATATGGAGAGATAGAAGAAGGTTCGGTTGCATATGATAAGAATACCAACAAATCCAGGTATACAAATCTTATATACATAAGTTTTGCTTTATGATGGGCAGTTTACATGCTTCTGTTAGAGATTTATGCATGTTTTTCCAAGGCCTAGCTTGTTTGGCTGTATTTGTCTTGGTTAATGCTGTATGTATTTGTCACCAACAGGGGATTTGCATTTGTGACTTTCAAGACTGTGGAGGCTACAAAGCGGGCTCTTAAAGAACCAAACAAAACCATTGATGTAAGTAATAGCTAGTACTGGATAATGTTGGTCATGTTAGTTGAAGGGCAGTTCTTGAACTTGACACCTGTTTTCTGTGCTTGGCATGCAGGGAAGGACTGTTACTGTGAAACTTGCAGCTGATGGTCAGAAGGAGAAGCTATCATCACAACCTGCAGTATCTCCACAAATGCAGCCAATTCCACAGATGCAGACAGCTTATGGAACGGACTATCCAAGCCTGAACTCATATCATAGGCCAGGGCCACAGGTACCAGCCTCTGCACCACCACCAATTGGTTACTCGGCATATCCGTCGGGCCTTACAGCATATGGATCTCAGCCTCCTCCATATGCAACACAACCTACATACGGAGGAATTTCATCTGCTTCTCAATATGGTGTTCTAAGCTCCACAACACCATACAGCTCAAACCAGTATGCAAAATATGCAACATCACTCCAAGATCCACGACTGGTTCAATCAGGATTGCACACAACAGGTGCTGGAGCAGGTCCTGGTCCAGGCTATCCATACTACGGTTCATCTGGAACTGGCTTTTGATCAACCAATTATTTTATTGAGAAATATGTTCAACAAATCAATGGCAGTTAGTTTGGGATTCTACATGCATTAACAATTTAACTGGACTGTGAAGCTATACTGCTGGAGTCCACTTGATAGCAGTCTACTCACTATTTTAAATGTCCACAGGGTTGTTGCGACTTTTGATGAATGTCAAGAAAACCAAAGTTGCACACTGTTTGAGCTCAATTTTCTAAAATTATGTTTCAGCAAGAAGAAATTCGTTATCATATATGTTATCAGTGGATTTTTCCAACCAATGTGCTCTCACTGAGCAGTTTTGCTTTTATTTGAATTTAAGATGGTGGCATGCTATTATCTGAAACGGCTAGTTAAAAAATTATGTTTCTTTTCTTGTAGAGGTGTTGGAAAAGATTGTGTTTGCTTTGATAAAGCATTTCTCTCTTCTATATATTTAAATATATTTGTTGTCTTGGGTGTAATATATGTTTTGAAGCCAAGTGAATGTAATGAATGTATAGCAATGTGGGGAATAAATGTTTAGAAATAGCATAGAAATAAAGTTTGGTGACAATGTGGGAAGAGATGTTTAGAAACAGCATGTAATTTTTTTAGTTTGGTGACAATGTGGGGAAAAAATGTATAGAAACAGCATGTAATTGAAGTTTCGTGGTACCAAACTGGAGTAGAACCGAGTCGGCTCTAAATCACTTTGCTTTTATGTAAGCTTCCCTTTTATCAGCAAATAAACAATGTATGCATGAAAGTAGAGTTGTATTTGATTTAGATCCCTTTACCTCAACATTTAAGGTAATACAATACTTCATTATATTTGAGTGTTTGTAGTTAGAGATTGAGTGGCTGCGGGTTGAGGATAGGGCTTATGTAATACAACACAACGCTTCTGAAGAAAAGAACTTTGATTTTTCAAACTTTTTTTGGAAATCTAAGTTATTACAATGCGCTTCAATGCTGTCGTATTAGATTATTTACTAAACTTGAACTGGAATATCTGACCCGGAGTTATGCATTGCTATAGAATATTATTATATTAGCATATAGGAAATCATCAATCTATTTTCAAATAAAGTATCCACTCATTTGAACATTGAATGGACAGACATTTTCCACACTTTCCATTTAAGATAATTATCTTAATTCATTTTCGCTTGATTCTAGAAATCAATAGTATGAGTAAATTTTTACAAATCAACCTTTTATGCTTCATCTTCAGAAGTAGTATATCCAAAATGTGTGTTGTGCGAAAAATATATATGATTTTAAATTTTCATATAAACTATGTTTTGAGATCTGATTCGATAGTTTTTTCAAATCTCTCTGTTTGTTCAGAAGTCGTAAATAAAAAATGCGTAATAAAAAAAGTTATATTACAAAAAAATGCATCATGTTTATCATATCGCCCAAAGACACCCATAAAAAAATGCATCATGTTTATCATATCGCCCAAAGACACCCATAAAAAAATGCATCATGTTTATCATATCGCCCAAAGACACCCATATTGCAATTGCTAGTAGTCAAATTTATTTGATTCCTATATTTTTTTAAATTTGTTTGTTAATTGTTTGTTATCCTATATTTTTTTAAATTTGTTTGTTAATTGTTTGTTACAGTTTATAAAAAATTGAAGGTTAAAATGAATATTTTGAAAAATAAAAATTAATTTTTATTTTTAAAAATTTAAATTTTGATTTTTTAGTCTATGGGGCCTTGGATAGACAGTGATCGGGTCTTTGTGAAGACACTCTTTCTCCACTCTAGATAGATGGAGAAGGGTGATATATTTGACGTGATAAAGATGTAGTTCTGTAAAGCTTATGAAAAGATTTTTTGTTTTGTTTTGTTTTTAATTAGTACATGTAATTGATTATTGAATTGTTAAATATAAAATTATATTAAAAAATAAAAAATGTGAAAAAAATTTAATTGTGAAGCGTCTTCATAATTGATTATCATTAAGACACCACTCTTTCATCCTGAAGCCATAATACACCACTCTTTCATCCTGACACCACTCTTTAATACACTGTGTAGGTGTAGTAATGGAGTAACTCCCCATTTTGCCCAGTGTGTAGGTGTAGTGATGGAGTAACTCTCCTTTTTGCCCTGCAGCGGCGTCTTTGGATAGATTCATACACTACATATATACATATTGTATTGGAGATCAACCACCTTTTATCTCGTTTATACGTTAATTATCTTTTAATTGTATTGGAGGTCAACCACCTTTTATCTCGTTTATATGTTAATTATCTCTTGAAATATATCAAATGACCATTGCTTAGAAAGTTCAAACCAAAGAATTAATTTTTTCTGAACATGAAAATGTTGAGACACATGTTCAGTACCTCAGTCTTATGTTTCAATTATATTTTATTTAAATTTTTTAATATGACCATCTCCAATTCAATTTTCCTCTTTGTTTCTTACTACAAATAATAATTATTTTTCACTTGTAATATATTTAATTTTTTAAATATTATTAACTGTTTTTATATGACTATCTCCAATTCAATTTTCCTCTTGGTTTGAAGTTTTTAGAAGAAACATTGCTTCAACTTCAACTTTTAACTATTCTGAATTATTTGCTTAACTTATGTAACCCATGGAAAAGGTTTAGCTTTTGAGAATTTTAAATATATTTGCTTTACTTATTTTGGACAACTTTAATGATTTATTGTTGAAAGATTCATGCGGGCCAAAAGATACATTGATTTTACTTTTTAGCATTTTGTATATATTTGCTTGACTTATTATAAACTCCTTTCATAACTATCATTTTACACATGAATACAAGTTTAATTTAAAAATTAATCAGTTTAAGGTATTTTTAGATCTTATATTAAGATAGATTATAGTAGGCTTTTGGCTATATTAGGTTTTAACACTCTTTTCATTATATTTATTTAAAAAATTTAATATTATAATTTGATTTTATATGACCATCTCCAATTCAATTTTCCTCTTGGTTTGAAGTTTCTTGAAGGAATATTGCTTCAACTTTTGACCATTCTAAAATATTTGCTTCACATATGTAATCAATGAAAAAGGTTTAGCTTTTGAGAATTTTAAATATATTCGCTTGACTTATTGTGGATAATTCTGTTTTTTTAATTGTGAACAACTTTAATGATTTATTGTTAAAAGATTTATGCGGAGCAAAAACTACATTGATTTTACTTTTGAGCATTTTGTATATATTTGCTTGACTTACCATAGGCTCCTTTCATAACTATCGTTTTACACATGCATAAAAGTAAGGTATTTTTAGATCTTTTATTAATGTAGATTACATTATTCTTTTGGCTATATTAGGTTTTAATGAGGGGTCTAGCAGATTTGAGGCGTTTCTTCACAACTCTACAATTAAAGTAAAAGATGATTATATGAGTTACCGCAAAGTAAGATAAATAACAAAAATTAATTTGTTCATATTTGAATGTTTGTTTCTTGTAGGTGTGTATGTTCCTCAAAAGATATTTGGAAGTCTAATTTCTACACAAGATCCAAACATAAGTTGGACATTTACCATATCATTTTTAACTTTTGTAAGAATCTTTGTGACACGTGAGGTTGGATAATTTTACCTATAAAGGATTGAGATTAATAAAAGACTAAAATTAGAATTTATGGTTTAGTTTTATGCCAAATATTAAAATTAAAGTTCAAAGTGTATATTATTGTAATTTTTTTTAAGGTGGTTCATGGACATGGGAAAATCTAGGTAGATAACCCGTTGGCCAAACTAGCAAGGCCTAAACCTAAGGGTGTCGAGGAGATTTGACCACGTGACCTCTCGATAGGCAATATACTTAGAAACAAGAACTTGTCTAGATGTATAGGTAAATGTATTGTTTTTCAATATAAAAGACTGTCTAGCTTTGAATGATTTGGTAATGTGAGTTTGACAATGATGACCACATGTTAAAGCAACCACTTAATCCATAATTTTTATAGAATGTGGTTTATAAAAAAATTGTTTTTGTCACAAACATAATAATAATGTTGACAAACCACTTTACCCATGACTTTTATAGAATGTGGTTTATACTAAAGCTTTTTATGTCACAAACATAATAATAATGTTGACAAATTTTTCAATGGCACATGGACAAGAGGGACTAGAAGAAGTGGAGCCTATTACACTCTAAGAGAAAATGAGAGGGTTGTAGGGATTGGAGTAAAAAGGAACTTTTGAACATGAGGAGAAAGAATTCAAATTAGCTTGAAAGGACTCAAATCCCTGAGACGAGTATATGAATTTGAGCATATATGTAGATGAAGGTAAGAGGATATAATCTAATGGCTAAGGAAAAGAACCTCAACCTTGTAATAAGTTATGGTGAAACAAACTAATTCTATCTTTAATTTCTTCATTTATACTACAAAACTCAATTTTTATTTATTTATTTATTTAATTTATTCGTTTACAATGTAAAACTCACTATTCACTAAGATATTTATAAATTATAAAGCTTATAAAAATTAAAATTGATATTAACGTTCTCAATAAGAGTGACCTTAAATTAATATGCTGTTTTGATAACTTAACTAGGGTGAACACACATTACTACTCTTTTTGACAACTTTAGTTGGGGTGGTAACATAAGATGATTGGGATACTAAGTTTCACACGTTTTGACTACATAAATATCAGGATCCATGCATTCAAAGTCTTAATATAGTAAACTCTATATTATACTACCCTATAATTATTCTCACGATGATTATTTTGCTATTAATTATTTTTTTCATAAGAGGGAGGTACTAAGCAGCACACTGCACATTACACTTGTTTGTATAGATTTATTGGAGTGTATTCTAATTAATCGCATATTACAATTGTTTGTATAGATTTATTACAGTGTATTCTAATTAATCTTTTACAAATTTATATTGATGTCCTTGTTGATACTACCATGCATATAGTACTATAACAACAATTATAAATTTGCATCTATGAATCTACATGTGAATATATTGAGGTATTAATAGTGAAAGAGCAAGCTTAGATTTACTTTGCTGAATTTCACAATTATGGAACTACAATGGTTGTGGATTTGTCTTTGCCATACTACAATGTTGCAAAGTTTAAAAGACATTTTTAGCAAAAAAATTAATTGTGATTTATTAACAAGATGGTTAATAAGTTTGAAACATCATATTACAAAAATAACTATTTAAAATGAAAATTTGCCTTTTTTTGTTTGTTAGTTTATGTGAGTTTTGAGATGACTGGCACAACTATCCTGTGGCTTGAGTAGCCGCGACCTAGAGGCATATAAGCCATCAAAATCACCTGAGGATTGTACTTGGCCTGGGTCACATCAACTCTTAGCATGGTTGGATTTTTGCTAGTGGAGTTTCAAACTGATGGCCTTTACACGAAGTGCCTTAACATAACACTCTACACTTCATCAGTAAAAGACATATATATTTGTTTATTAATTATACTAAGTTGCTCACATTTGAAATATATAAAGTAAACTTACATAAATAGAAATGTAATATATATAATAATTCGCGCCCGAGCCAGCGCTCTGCCTTTCACTGCGCATAGCATTTCTAGTAATGCGTTAGGGTGGTGCCGCTCGGGGTGCTTGCCCTGGATGGAGCTCGGCCCAATGGCGGACCCTCAGGCCCCTCCTCCACCTCCTGAGGTCGATGCCTTCAAGCTTCTAATCTCTTCCCAACCAAATAAGAAGAAACAACTCGCCTCCAAATTTGTCAAGCGATTGGATGAGATCCCCTCGGTGGCTCTCCCGCCTGAGGGTTCGATGAAAGTGGCCCTTTCCCTTGTGGACCGAGTGCTGGTTGAACAATTTACGGGCTTATTCCCTTCACCAAAAACTACGGAAGCCTGGATCACTCGAAACAGGAGGATAAGGAGGTTTCTTCTTGTTTGAATTCAACACAAAGGAGGATGAGGACCCGATTTTCAGAAATGAACCCTATTTCATGGGCCCTCAAGGAATATACTTAAATCGCTGGACTCCAGACTTCGACCCCTTGGAGGATGTTCCATCTGCCGTTTCAGTCTGGGTCAGGCTCCCAAACTTGCCGGTGCACTGGTGGCACTGGGAATCAATGCAGCAAATCAATAACGCCCTTGGGAAATTCATAGATAGAGCAAACAACAAAGACCGATATGACTGCGCCAGAATCTGTGTGGAGGTTGATCTCAAAGTTGGGTTTCTAGAAGCCATTAAGCTAATGGTGGGGAACTGGTCCCATCTGCAGAAATTAGACTACGAACAACTGCCGTTCAAATTCTGCGGATGTCATGAGTATGGCCACTTTGCCAAGAACTGTCCCAAAAATGCAGGCCCATAAAAGGAGAAAGAAGAAGGATGGAAACAAGCCAAGAAATCTAGAACGAGCCTTAAGCCAGGGCCAATAGATAAAGGAAAGGGAAGTTCAGCACCCACGAGGAGTATTCCTAAAGCCAAACCCTCCCAGAAAGATCAAGAGAACAACTTTTCGGCCTTGAGCTAAGAGACAAAGTGATATGAAATTGTGTGAACATAATATTTCTTATACAGAGATAAACAATAGGGGATTTTACTGGTTATTTCACCTTTACTAGAAAGGATGAAACCAAAAGCTTTTGGCCCTCTTACTGGCTCTGCCTAAAGAAATATAAGGTAAAAACTAAATCGATCTGTCAATGAAAGTATTTGTTTATGTTTTCAAAGTATTCATTAACCAAATTTTATGTGTGAATAAGCAAGTTTAAGTATTCTGCTATGGAAGTAATGTGGTTTGAAGTGAAACTAATGAGTTGTGATCACTGTATAAGTCTGATTGGGAAAAGTGGACTTATGAAAAGTTATTGTTTAATGTAGTAAAATCTGAAATATAACAACAAAAATATACAGCATAACAGTAAGCAATTGTTTAAGCAGTTCACCCCTCTCTTGGGCTACCTCTGCTCGGTCCAAAAGCCTCCAAATAGGCTTTTCCCTCATTCATTAATGCTCAAATTAAGTATTACACTGTGTAGAAAGCCTCAAAAGGCAAAATTAGCTGCAAATTTAGAAACAGAGGACTGAAATCAGTAAAAATCGACTATTCATTCACCTCCAATGAATGAGTATAGTCCAACACAGCTGATCTTTCACCAAGCCCTAGTGGCTCCACAACCAAAATCACTGATAAAATAACTGATAGAGTGCCCTAATGGCTATGCAACCTATCCCAACAGCTCCAGAATGCTTCAATACTCCAAAATCAAGAAAAATTTCGTCCCAAATGGACTTTCCTAGCCAAAGTTATGGCTAACTGAAGTTTTGCCTAGTTAGGGCTAGAAAAGCTCCACCAAAAATGGTGGAACTCCAGATAGATCTGACAATTTAGGGCGGCCACCAGAATAGGCGGAGTCCTCCATCTCTCCCGCCAAGTTAGAGTGCTAATGGATAAGGCCCATGGGACCGCACCATTCGGAAATTGGTTGACTGAACTTGAATTTAACACGGCGTTGGTTAAGGTTTTAAACCATATATTTAAATGCACCTCCGCACCTTCCGCCGGTCCTATGTGACCATACCCAAATTCGTTGCGTGCTCGTTGACTTGGCTCTTGGTTCCGAGCCTGCGGTTGTTTGCTGAGGGGCTGGCCATTAGAGGCTGGCCCCCTTTCGGGCCTCGCCCAAAAAATTTTTAACGTTTAAATATAACTTCGCGCCATTTATTATTAAAAATTGAGTGTGGCCCAATGGCCGGTCCATTGCGTTGTCTCCAACCCGACCCGGGGTCGAACCTCTTTGCGACCAAAATAAATTTTTGAATGCCCATTTCATTTGTATCTTGGGGCCACGTGGCGGCCTCCAGGCTGGCCACGTGGCGCCCACTGATTGCCGCCTGCGGAAATATTCCACAGAATATTCTGTGGAATATTCCATGGAATGTTCCCAGAATATTCTGTGGAATATTCTTTTTTAATTTTTTTTTATTTTAAAAAAGTCAAATTTTGGCCATTTTTTAACTGAAATTGAGAAAATTCAAAGCTGAATAACTTTCTCATACGGCGTCGGTTTTCAGTGCCGTTCATGTCTACAGGATCATTTTTCCGAGCTCTTTCCAGTCGTTCTAGTTTGGACCAATTCTGAGCAACTTCATTTTTGAGCATTTTTCTACAAGGATCTCTTGATCACACCTCCCAAATGGGAAGCTTTTGGACCCCAAAAGCTCTCTGATTACTGAAACTGATGATGTGGACACTGATTCTCCACTCTTCCACCCTTGAATAACTGAAATCTACCCAATTTCATCAAATGGAGCTTTTGAGAAAATGATAAACTGTCTCTGAAATCAACTGATCGACCCTTGCTAAGATTGACAGAGTCATGATGCAAATGATTAAAATTTTCAAAACAGCAATTGTAGACTGCAGAAAACAAATTTTTTCTAGACTGATCAAACTTCCCAGAAGACTTAAAATAACCTTCACCTTGCAAACTGTTCCCATGGCGAATTCTACCATTCTGAAACCAACTTTTTCCCATGCTGAATTGTGTGTCCTTCTTGCTTGCACTGCTTTGCTTTGACACTTCATTCACTACATTGGCTGACCCAAAAGGTAATTTGTGCAACATAACATCATCTTCTTTCAAAGATAAACTGTTATCAAACTGAGACATGTTATTAGCAATATCATAAAAAGGCGAATGCTCAAAATCTAGTCGTTTCAACATCAACAAAGTTAGACTTTGACTTGCATTAACCAGTCTTTTCAATTGACTTGCATGGAGTAAAGAAGATTCCAGCTTCTTCTTGTGAGCTCTCACAATGTACTCTTTACCATATTTGAACAAGTGATACTTGTTTTCATGGCGATGAAAGATAGCCTTCCTATCAAATAAATAAGGACTTCCCAAAACAATCCCTGAGATATCAAGCGGCACCACATCAAGTTCCACTGTGTCAATAAAATGTGCAGTTATTGCAAAGCGCAATATGCACTTCCTTGAGACTTGCAAATTTGCATCCTTGCATATCCATCCAAGTGGATAAGGCTTCAGATGTGGAATGGTCTCAAGTTTAAGCTGCTTGACCAAGTCTTCAGATATAAGATTTGCTTGTGACCCACTATCAAACAATGTGTCAATTTTGGTATGTTTTGAAATTACCCTCACATGGAAGAGCTCTATCCTCCTCTTTTCTTCATGAGTGTCTTTGTGACAATTCAAAGAGCTAGAACTAGGAGTTGTGTCTTGCACCACTTCTTTCCCCTTAATGTTCTTTAAAACCATGGCTATGCTTTTTGTCTCATCTCCTGAGTCTGACCCTTAGTCTTGCTCAACTGTTGCTACAATTTTCTCCTTTTCTTTGGTCTTGTTTTTATTCTTGTATTTTTCTGGTTTCAGTTTAGGATGAAGCTTCCAACAATGATCTTCATCATGACTTGTCTTCGAACAGTTCTTGCAAAAGAACTTTCCTTTTTCTTTTCTTGAATTTGCAACTCTCTTCTTTCCTTTGTTTTTGAAATTACTATCCTCATCAAAAGTATTCTTTCCTCTAGCTTCTAAATGTGTAGCCTGGACGCAGGCTTCATCTAAGCTGGTAGGATTAAACATTAGAATAGTATGTTGTAGGTAATTGTTCAAACCTCCTATGTATTTCAACAAGGTGTCTTGACTTTGTAAGTCTACTCCAAGTAGAAGTGCTCTCCTTATAAACTCTTGGGGATAATCTTGCATATTTTGACCCTTAAGTTACCTAAAATTTTTCCAATTCATGATTGCTTTCTGAATATGAGTAAGAGGATAAAACTGTTTCTTAATCGTTGTAATAAACTCATTCCAAGTTAGAGTTATCTTACCATGCTTTTTAATTTCCTCTCTGGTCTTGGCTTCCCACCAAACCAAAGCTGCCCCATCCATTCTCAAAGAGGCTAATTGGATTTTTGTGTCATCATCATGCAAATTCTGAATTCTTAGATAGACTTCCAACTGTCTAATCTAGTTATCCAATTTTTCTACATTCACATCACCATTAAACATCAGCAACTCAAACTTCACATCAAGCTTTAACAAAGGATTTTTA
This sequence comes from Pinus albicaulis, assembly GCA_034641835.2. NCBI lineage: Eukaryota > Viridiplantae > Streptophyta > Pinopsida > Pinales > Pinaceae > Pinus > Pinus albicaulis. The sequence goes on along the minus strand of CM076581.1, from coordinate 543,200,300 downwards.
AGAGATGTTTTTGTTTTGTGTGACTGATTAACAGAAGTTGAAGAGGATGACGTGGAGGAAGAGGATGACGATGGAGATGAAGGATCACCATTTCCTCCATTCCCTTTCTTAGAATTATCATTGTCTTTCTTCCCTCCTGAAGAATATCCTTCTTCTCTTTGGTTTCTAGACCCTTCTCCAGCAATCCTATCATTTCTTTCCTGATAGAGGATCCTAACCATCTCAGTCATGTCCAAGAAATATTTTCTAAAGACTCTTTCTTCTTCCTTGGGATCCACTTCCTCATGTACTTCTCCTTCTCTGGAAGACATGTTTGTGGCTGATTCTAAGGCTAATGAGGATGAAATGGAAGGTGGAGATAATGGCACCCTAGCCCTCCTTGGTTGAGGATTATCTTGTTCTCTAACCAATTGACCTTCCCCTCTTTTCAATTTCAGCCTAGTGAGCATCAAATTTTGCAGAATAACACAATCTTCTTGCACAAATTTCACAAACTCTTAAGCAAAACCTAGAGCTCTGATACCAATCTGATCTGAAATTGTGTGAACAAAGTATTTCTTATACAGAGATTGACAGTAGGGGCTTTTACTGGTTATTTCACCTTTACTAGAAAGGATGAAACCAGAAGCTTCTGGCCCTCTTACTGGCTCTGCCTAAAGAAATATAATGTAAAAACTAAATAGATCCGATCAATGAAAGTATTTGTTTATGTGCAAATTATTCATTAATCAAAATTTTATGTGTGAATAAGCAAGTTCAAGTATTCTGCAATGGAAGTAATGTGGTTTGAAGTGAAACTAATGAGTTGTGATCACTGTATAAGTCTGATTGGGAAAAGTGGACTTATGAAAAGTTACTGTTTAATGTAGTAAAATCTGAAATATAACAGCAAAAATACACAACATAACAGTAAGCAATTGTTTAAGCAGTTCACCCCTCTCTTGGGCTACCTCTGCTGGGTCCAAAAGCCTCCAAATAGGCTTTTCCCTCATTCATTAATGCTCAAATTAAGTATTACACTATGTATAAAGCCTCAAAAGGAAAAATTAGCTGCAAATTCAGAAACAGAGGACTGAAATCAGTAAAAATCGACTATTCATTCACCTCCAATGGATGAGTATAGTCCAACGCAGCTGATCTTTCACTAAGCCCTAGTGGCTCCACAACCAAAATCGCTGATAAAATCACTGATAGAGTGCCCTGATGGCTCTAAAACCTATTCCAACAACTCCAAAATGCTTCAATACCCCAAAATAAAAAAAAATTTCGTCCCAAATGGACTTTCCTAGCCAAAGTTATGGCTAACTGAAGTTTTGCCCAGTTAGGGCTAGAAAAGCTCCACCAAAAATGGTAGAACTCCAGATAGTTCCGAAAATTTAGGGCGGCCACCAGAATAGGCGGAGTCTGCCATCTCTCCCGCCAAGTTAGGGTGCTAATGGATAAGGCCCATGGAACTGCGCCATTCGGAAATTGGTTGACTGAACTTGAGTTTAACACGGCGTTGGTTAAGGTTTTAAACCGTATATTTAAATGCACCTCCGCACCTTCCACCGGTCCTATGTGACCATACCCAAATTCGTTGCGCGCCTGTTGACTTGGCTCTTGGTTCTGAGCCTGCGGTTGTATGCTGATGGGGTTGGCCATTAGAGGCTGACCCCCTTTCGGGCCTCGCCCAGACAAATTTAAACGTTTAAATATAACTTCGCGCCATTGATTATTAAAAATTGCGTGTGGCCCAATGGCCAGTTTGTTGTGTCGTCTCCACCCCGACCCAGGGTCGAACCTCTCTGCGACCAAAATAAATTTTTGAATGCCCATTTCATTTGTATCTTGGGGCCACGTGGCGGCCTCCGGGCTGGCCACGTGGCGCCCACTGATTGGCCGCCTGCGGAATATTCCACTGAATATTCTGTGGAATATTCCATGGAATGTTCCCAGAATATTCTGTGGAATATTCTTTTAAATTTTTTAATTTTTTTTTAAATTTTTATAAAGTCAAATTTTGGCCATTTTTTAACTGAAATTGAGAAAATTCAAAGCTGAATAACTTTCTCATACGGCGTCGATTTTCAGTGCCGTTCACGTCTACAGGATCGTTTTTCCGAGCTCTTTCTAGTCGTTCTGGTTTGGACCAATTCTGAGCAACTTCATTTTTGAGCATTTTTCTACAAGAGACTTGATCTCCTGATCACACCTCCCAAATGGGAAGCTTTTGGACCCCAAAAGCTCTCTGATTACTGAAAATGATGATGTGGACACTGATTCTCCACTCTTCCACCCTTTAATAACTGAAATCTACCCAATTTCATCAAATGGAGCTTTTGAGAAAATGATAAACTGTATCTGGAATCAACTGATCGACCCTTGCTAAGATTGACGAAGTCATGATGCAAATGATTAAAATTTGTAGAACAACAATTGTAAACTGCAGAAAACAAAATTTTTCTACACTGATCAAACTTCCCAGAAGACTTAAAATAACCTTCACCTTGCAAATTGTTCCCATGGCGAATTCTATCATTCTGAAACCAACTTTTTCCCATGCTGAATTGTGTGTCCTTCTTTCTTGCACTGCTTTGCTTTGACATTTCATTCACTGCATTGGCTGACCCAAAAGGTAATTTGTGCAACATAACGTCATCTTCTTTCAAAGATAAACTGTTATCAAACTGAGACATGTTATTAGCAACATCATAAAAAGGCGAATGCTCAAAATCTGGTCGTTTCAACATCAACAAAGTTAGACTTTGACTTGCATTAACCAGTCTTTTCAATTGACTTGCATGGAGTAATGAAGATTCCAGCTTCTTCTTGTGAGCTCTCACAATGTACTCTTTACCATATTTGAACAAGTGATACTTGTTTTCATGGCGATGAAAGATGGCCTTCCTGTCAAATAAATAAGGACTTCCCAAAACAATACCTGAGATATCAAGCGGCACCACATCAAGTTCTACTGTGTCAATAAAGTGTGCAGTTATTGCAAAGCACAATATGCACTTCCTTGAAACTTGCAAATTTGCATCCTTGCATATCCATCCAAGTGGATAAGGCTTCGGATGTGGAATGGTCTCAAGTTTAAGCTGCTTGACCAAGTCTTCAGATATGAGATTCGCTTGTGACCCACTATCAAACAATGTGTCAATTTTGGTATGTTTTGAAATTACCCTCACATGGAAAAGCTCTATCCTCCTCTTTTCTTCATGAGTATCTTTGTGACAATTCAAAGAGCTAGAACTGGGAGTTGTGTATTGCACCACTTCTTTCCCCTTAATGTTCTTTAAAACCATGGCTATGATTTTTGTCCCATCTCCTGAGTCTGACCCTAAGTCTTGCTCAACCGTTGCTACATTTTTCTCCTTTTCTTTGGTCTTGTTTTTATTCTTGTATTTTTCTGGTTTCAGTTCAGGATGAAGCTTCCAACAATGATCTTCATCATGACTTGTCTTCGAACAGTTCTTGCAAAAGAACTTTCCTTTTTCTTTTCTTGAATTTTCAACTCTCTTCTTTCCTTTGTTTTTTAAATTACTATCCTCATCAAAAGTATTCTTTCCTCTAGCTTCTAAATGTGTAGCCTGCACACAGACTTCATCTAAGCTGGTAGGATTAAACATTAGAATAGTATGTTGTAGATAATTGTGCAAACCTCCTATGTATTTCAACAAGGTGTCTTGACTTTGTAAGTCTACTCCAAGTAGAAGTGCTCTCCTTCTAAAATCTTGGGTATAATCTTGCACATTTTGACCCTTAAGTTGCCTAAAATTTTGCCAATTCATGATTTCTTTCTGAATATGAGCAAGAGGATAAAACTGTTTCTTAATAGCTGTAATAAAATCATTCCAAGTTAGAGTTATCTTACCATGCTTTTTAATTTCCTCTCTGGTCTTGGCTTCCCACCAAACCAAAGCTGCTCCATCCATTCTCAAAGAGGCTAATTGGATTTTTGTGTCATCATCATGCAAATTCTGAATTCTTAGATAGACTTCCAGCTGTCTAATCCAGTTATCTAATTTTGCTGCATTCACATCACCATTAAACATCGGCAACTCAAACTTCACATCAAGCTTCAACAAAGGATTTTTAAGAGATGTTTTTGTTTTGTGTGACTGATTAACAGAAGTTGAAGAGGATGATGCGGAGGAAGAGGATGATGATGGAGATGAAGGATCACCATTTCCTCCATTCCCTTTCTTAGACTTATCATTGTCTTTCTTCCCTCCTGAAGAATCTCCTTCTTCTCTTTGGTTTCTAGACCCTTCTCCAACAATCCTATCATTTCTTTCCTGATAGAGGATCCTAACCATCTCAGTCATGTCCAAGAAAGATTTTCTAAAGACTCTTTCTTCTTCCTTGGGATCCACTTCCTCATGTACTTCTCCTTCTTTGGAAGACATGTTTGTGGCTGATTCTAAGGCTAATGAGGATGAAATGGAAGGTGGAGATAATGGCACCCTAGCCCTCCTTGGTTGAGGATTATCTTGTTCTCTAACCAATTGACCTTCCCCTCTTTTCAATTTCAGCCTAGTAAGCATCAAATTTTGTAGAATAACACAATCTTCTTGCACAAATTTCACAAACTCTTAAGCAAAACCTAGAGCTCTGATACCAATCTGATCTGAAATTGTGTGAACAAAATATTTCTTATACAGAGATTGACAGTAGGGGCTTTTACTGGTTATTTCACCTTTACTAGAAAGGATGAAACCAGAAGCTTCTGGCCCTCTTACTGGCTCTGCCTAAAGAAATATAATGTAAACACTAAATAGATCTGGCAATGAAAGTATTTGTTTATGTATGCAAAGTATTCATTAGCCAAAAATTTATGTGTGAATAAGCAAGTTCAAGTATTCTGCAATGGAAGTAATGTGGTTTGAACTGAAACTAATGAGTTGTGATCACTGTATAAGTCTGATTGGGAAAAGTGGACTTATGAAAAGTTACTGTTTAATGTAGTAAAATCTGAAATATAACATCAAAAATGCACAGCATAACAGTAAGCATTTTTTTAAGCAGTTCACCCCTCTCTTGGGCTACCTCTGCTGGGTCCAAAAGCCTCCAAATAGGCTTTTCCCTCTTTCATTAATGCTAAAATTAAGTATTACACTATGTAGAAAGCCTCAAAAGGAAAAATTAGCTGCAAATTCAGAAACAGAGGACTGAAATCAGTAAAAATCGACTATTCATTCACCTCCAATGGATGAGTATAGTCCAACACAGATGATCTTTCACCAAGCCCTGGTGGCTCCAAAACCAAAATCACTGATAAAATCACTGATAGAGTGCTTGATGGCTATGCAACCTATCCCAACAGCTCCAGAATGCTTCAATACCCAAAAAAAAAAAAAAAATTCGTCCCAAATGGACTTTCCTAGCCAAAGTTATGGCTAACTGAAGTTTTGCCCAGTTAGGGCTAGAAAAGCTCCACCAAAAATGGTGTAACTCCAGATAGCTCCGACAATTTAGGGCGGCCACCAGAATAGGCAAAGTCCGCCATCTCTCCCGCCAAGTTAGGGTGCTAATGGATAAGGCCCATGGGACCGCACCATTCGGAAATTGGTTGACCGAACTTGAGTTTAACACGGCGTTGGTTAAGGTTTTAAACCATATATTTAAATGGACCTCCGCACCTTCCGCCGGTCCTATGTGACCATACCCAAATTCGTTGTGCGCCTGTTGACTTGGCTCTTGGTTCCGAGCCCGCGGTTGTATGCTGAGGGGGCTACCATTAGAGGCTAGCCCCCTTTCAAGCCCCGCCCAAACAAATTTTAACGTTTAAATATAACTTCGCGCCATTGATTATTAAAAATTGCATGTGGCCCAATGGCCGGTCCATTGCGTTGTCTCCGCCCCGACCCGGGGTCGAACCTCTCCGCAACCAAAATAAATTTTTGAACGCCCATTTCATTTGTATCTTGGGGCCACGTGGCGGCCTCTGGGCTAGCCACGTGGCGCCCACTGATTGGCTGCCTGCGAAATATTGCACAGAATATTTTATGGAATATTCCACAAAATATTCCCAGAATGTTTTGTGGAATATTCTTTTTTTAATAAATTTTATTTTATTTTTATAAAGTCAAATTTTGGTCATTTTTTTAATTAAAGTTGAGAAAATTCAAAGCTGAATAACTTTCTCATACGGCGTCGGTTTTCAGTGCCGTTCACGTCTACAGGATCGTTTTTCCGAGCTCTTTCCAATCGTTCTAGTTTGGACCAATTCTGAGCAACTTAATTTTTGAGCATTTTTCTACAAGAGACTTGATCTCCTGATCACAGAGGAAGTCAAAATTGCCACAGAATGTGCAAAAGGATCTCCAAATCCAGGAAACCCTAGAACCACTGAATATTGGCGAATATCCTGGAGAATCCCCGAAAGAGAAAGAGCCTATCTCCGAGGGGGAAGATCTGGATTCAGGGGAGTCAGAGGAAGAAAGAGAAATTGGGGATTCCAAAACTTCGGTCAGAAGATCGACTAGGGGACAGAAATGCTCCAGGGAAAAGAGAGAATAAGAAACCTACAAGGAGAAGCTATAGAGGAACCAATTGACCCTAAAAAATATGTTGGAAAAAAACCCTAAAGCACACAGAAATCAAAGCCAAGGCTCTAAGGGAGCCCTCTCTGCTCAAAAAAGGAAGTAATGAAGATCGTCTCCTGGAACTGTAGAGGGATGGGGAGCAACCTAAAAGAAGAAGCAATGAAAAGTCTAGTAAGGTTGGAAAGGCCCGACATTCTTCTCATCTAGGAGACCAAAATGGAGGAAATGGACTTTCTCCACAAAAGAAAATAGTTTTGGGGAAAAGGAGGAGGCATCGCAGTCTCCTCTAGAGGCACCTCAAGAGGGCTAGGATTTCTATGGGACAAGACATGCGTTGAGAAAATTATGGTTAAACTTAACTCAAACTGGATTTTTGCTCAGTTTTTGCATCTTCATACCAAAGAGACAATGAATATTTTCAACATTTATGCTCCATTCATTTTGGGAGACAAAATATTCTACTGGGAATCCATTAGGGAGCTATTAAATGAGATTCAGATGGATAACGTCATTCTCGCTGGAGACATGAGCATTAATTTAAGCCAAGAGGAGAAGCAAATGGGGCATCATTGTAAGGGATCTAGCCAGAGAATGGGTGGAAGAGCTCATTCAGGACTGGGATCTATTGGATATCAAGCCACCCAAGGGAAAATACACATGGACCAATAGAAGAACGGGTTCGGGCCACATTGCTGCAAGGTTAGATCGCTTTCTCCTCAAGAGTTCCTTCTTGCTTTTAGTTCTTGATGTCAGTTCTGCTATTCTTTCTTCATCGGTCTTTGATCACAAGCCCGTTAGACTTGAGCTGAAGCTGCAAATGAATCTGGGTCCTATTCCATTCTGTTTTAGTGCTCTCTGGGTGCAACAATTTGATTTTTTAGATAGGGTTGACGAAGTTTGGAAACACCCTGTCAGTGGATCCCCCTTATTTGTGTGGGAATAAAAGCTAAGGAGAGTAAGAGGGCCCTCAAAAGCTGGGCTACAACCCTTCCTTCTCCGATCGAGTCAAGGAGGGTTGCCCAGCCCTGTTTGGAGAGTCATAAAAAACAAATGGAAGATATGGAAATATCGAAGGATAGCTTAACCCTGGAAGAGGAGCTCCAGGATAATCTCCATAAGGCTTGCATACGGGAGGAGGAATTCTGGAGACTTAAATCTCGCAGTCTGTGGCTACAAGATGGGGACATGAACACCTCCTTCTTTCATAAGCAGACTCAAGCCAGAAGAAACTTTAATTCTATAGTGGAGATAACCTCAGGAGACCAAACCTTCTCTGACTTTACCAGAATCAGAAAAGCTGCCCATCAGCACTTCAAAAAATTGTACATAGAGGATAAGAAAGCAAGTCTCAGCTCCAACCTGCTCGAGTTGGTCCCTCTAAAGGTCAATGCCCAAATGAACACTATGCTGACTGCTCCTGTCATAGTCAATGAAATCAAGCAGGCCATTGATGAAATGGATCCGAACAAGGCTCTTGGGCCGGATGTGTTCACTACTTGATTCATTAAAACTTGTTGGAACATTGTCAAAAAGGATCTCTAAAAAATGATCTTAAAGTCTCAGACCTGCCACAAGCTTGGTGGCAACACCAACTTGACCTTCTTGGCCCTTATACCTAAAGAGAAGGGTTCCAACTCTTTCAACAGATTCAAGCCAATTTCTCTCTGCAACATTGGCTACAAGCTCATCACTAAATTCATGGCCAACAGACTGAAAGGCCTTCTTCTAGAAATCATTCCTGACAATCAAGGGGGATTTTTCAAAGGTAGGTAGATAACTGATAACTGCATTCTTGTTCAGGAAGTGATCCATTCAAGCATCCAAAGATGAGAAAAAGGCATGGCTGTCAAGCTGGACCTGGCTAGTGCATTTGACAGAGTTGGGCACAAGTTTCTCTTTGGGGTTATGCAACAATTTGGGTTTGACTATCGCTTTATAAACTAGGTCAAGGCCTGCATTGCGGAATCATGGATTTCTCCCCTCGTCAACGGGCATGCTGCTGACTTCTTCAAGGCGAGTCATGGGATAAAGCAGGGATGCCCTTTACTGCCTCTTCTCTTTTTCATTCAAGCCTCTGTCCTCAATTTTATGCTGGAGAAAAGACAAATCGAGCAAGAGCTTATGGGTCTTAGGATCACCAGGGGAGTCAAAGATATAAATCATGCACTCTTTTCTGATGACTCCATCCTCCTGGGGGTGCTTCCACCATCTCGGCCTCCCTATTCAAGCTGGAGTTGGATCGCTACTGCCTCGAGTCTGGGAGTGAACTTAACACGGGAAAATGCTTCACTTATGCTTGGAACCTCACTGGCCTCGGGCTAAGCACGATCACCAGGATTTTGGGTTTCAAAGGCTCCATGAACTGGGTGTCTTTTAAATATATTGGGTTGCCTATCTTTCAAGGATGCTCGAGTGGGAGGTACTGGTACCCCTTGCTAGACAAATTCAAACTCAAAATTCAAGCCTGGGGCACGTCGTGGCTCAATCTAGCAGGTAAGACTTTTCTCATTAATTTAGATTTTAATAGTCTTCCAATCTTTCAGATGTATGTTCTATTGGCTTTGATGGGCATTCTTCGCAAGATGGATAAATCCATTCACTCCTTTTTCTGGAAGGAAGGGAGGAATAAAGCTAAGATAATTCCGTTGATCAGTTGGAATAATATCGCTATGCCGCTGCTAGAAGGTGGCCTTCACATAAAATATCTCAGGGAGCACAACATCGCTCTGGGGGCCAAGATCTTATGGCGGCAGGTATCAAGGAATCTGGGATGGGAAAAAATTTCTTTGTGGAAAAAATAAAGCTTTGGAAAGCATTTTCTCAGTCTGGAGAACTTCCAATCTAATCGTTAGGGCTCCCCAATCCATCAACTATGTAAGCATGCTCTTCCGTTGCTGCATGACCACTTGTTCTGGATTCCAGGAAATGGGAAGCAGATCAGCCTATGGGAGGACAGGATCATGAATGCATAAGCAATTGGGGAGGACCCTGAGTAGCTAGAGCTAAAAACGTGGATGATTGCAGATGATCGATGCATGATGTGGGACATTTCAGAATGGGATAGCAGCAACTGGGCAGGGTGGCATAAAATAGAGGTTCTTGCTCATCTGGAGAAAGAATGGGCCAAATTCATGGTAGCGCTGGCTAGGAAATCCCCCCTAAACGCAAGGAAAAAATACAGAAGGGGTTGGGGTTCCTCTAAGGGATGCTATTCGTAGCAGAAGGCTACATATGTCTTAAATCCATTCCCACTGTCCCCCGCAACCCTGCAATTTGGAAAGGGATTTGAAAGGTTAAAAGCATTCCAAAGATTGATATGTTCACCTGGAAGCTGGGGCACCACTGTATCCTCACAGCTGAAATATTGCAGCGTCGTGGCTTCCACGACCCCTCTCGGTGCTTGCTCTGCCAACAACAGGAGGATAATTTGGTCCACATCTTTCTCGAGTGCCACTACGCCCGGGACATTTGGAATTAAATTTTGCTGATTTGGAACAACAACCCCAACCTCCCTTCCAACATCACAAGTTTTTTGTCTATTTGGGGAGACCTGTTCCCTAAGTCCTTCCTTGGGAGAGGCTAGCCTTACAAGGGGTGGATGATTATCCCTAAGCTCATTTTCTGGAAGATTTGGCTTGAAAGAAATAATCAGATCTTTCAAGAGAAGGCCCTAAAATAGCAGCAAATCAGTGTGAAAATAAAAAGTCTATTCAAAGAAAGAATGCAGGTCAAGGTGAACCAGAAGTGGGCTTGTAGCTTAAACCAACAAGGTAGGGAGTGGTGCTAGCAACTGGGGCTAAACCTTCCCACGAGACAAAATATGGAGAAGTGTAGAGAAGAATGGAAAATCAGGTTAGAGGATGAGGACTATCAGAGACATCCACACTATGTTTTTTGATGGCGCAGAAAAGGGGAATCCAGGGAAGGCCGGAGGCGGAGGAATTATTTGCTGCCCTTCAGACCAAATAATTTCCCACTTTTCTTGGGGTTTGGGGCTTACTTCGAACAATCAAGTGGAAGCCATGGCTCTCCTCCAAGGCTTGAAACAACTGCAAAAACATGGAATCAAGGAGGCTTGCATCATTGGAGATTCACAAAGCCTCATTGGCTTGATTGTGACAAAATCGGTCCCTAAAGATCTCCGCTTGCAACGATTTTTCGCTTGTATTAATAAGCTGATCGTGTCCTTTGAAAAAATTCAGTTCTTTCATGTCCTTCGGAAAAATAACAAAGATGTAGATCTTGAGGCCAACATTGCTGTCTCTTTACAAGCAAGATCTCTCCTCTATGAAGAGGGGGATTCATGGGATTCTCTGCCTTAGCCGACCCCTCTCCTTGTCATAAATTTTTGTCTCTTGCTACAACAATTTGTTTGTATTGGAAGGTTTTCTAGTCATTGGGAAATCACTAGATTGAATGTAAGAAGCAAAGTAGGTGAATTCTGCTTGTTCGGAAACCCCCTAGACATTGGGTCTCCAGATGTAAAACCACTGAGCATAAGCCTTAGAAATTTTGAGTCAATATAAACATACCCGTTTCTGTGAAAAAGAAAAAAGAGAAATGTAATATATATATATATATATATATATATATATATATATATATATATATATATATATATATATATATATATATCATGATATATATTATCATAAACAAAATACATATAAAAGTGATAATTTTAAATAAAAGTAAATACAATTTGTAAATTAAAATATTTGTGATGCACCTCTATGAGTTTATGATACCTTGTTCAACATCAAATTTATGCTCCTCATAAATTTATATCATTAACATTTACATGTCTTGACATTATTTGCTTCAATATTTTCTACATGCTTAGTTTCAACAGAATCAATCCTGTAAAGGTTGCCAATATCTATAAGTATCCCTTCCCTTACAATAAAAATCAAGGAGTTAATGCTTGTTGGAAAGAAGGATATCAAATTAGAAGATATAATATGAAAACTTGACATTCTAAACTCTAAAAACTTACATGTTTTGACCAAGGCAAGAGTGGGATAACCAATTAGTACATATGGGGATTAGTACACATGGGGTATCTCATGTTCAATCATGAAGAAACAAAATTATATACCTAGAACTCGACGAAGAGAGGAAAAAAACATGAAGCTTTGGAATTCTTCAAAAACAGGGAGTACAACAACATTATAAACCATGAATACACTAAAAAAATAAATCCTCCATCAGTGCAAGGAGAAGCAATTCAAAAACATCTAAAAATTATCAAAGAAAGATACCATATGACTATGATTCGCATTTCAATGGTTCACATTTCAATGTAGAAATAAATGGATATATGATAATCTGGGTTGTTAATTTTGGCTCCCATGTAAACATTATCCCAAGGGAGACATGGATAAGTTGTGAAGACCATGATTAATCCAGACAATGAATTATTTAAAACTTGCAATCTTTGTATAATATTCATACTATCATAGAAGTAATTGACTTAGTTAAAGGAATTCCAACATATCCATCATTATTCAACTAGCCTTAGGGATAAAAAATAAGGATAATATATCTCTAGAGAGAGATAAGATTAAGTTAAAAAGAAAAGGACATCATACCAATGATGACAAGCCTAGGTAGAAAAGTGGGATGAAAATAATGAGATTTGAAAACTTAAGTTGTGAATCATGACCAAGATACTGTTGAACACAATCTATATGGAGAAACCTTGCAAGGTTCACCATTGCCCATTGAAAAAATTTGGACACTATGCTATATGAATGGAAAATAAGAAACTACAAATCAAGTGCAAAGAGTGTTTCTCATTTAAGGCCATCCCCATCAAACAACTCCAATTCATGTTTTTATATAAAATTAGTATTGACTGCATATTAAAAGTTTGGAAAAACACCCACTCTCCTCCCCTCAGATTTAAATGAAGGATCAATTCATCCAATGAGATGTAAAGAAATAATATCATTATCAACACATATTAATCAAGTATAAAAAACAATCGAAGTTCACAATTGATGTAGAGAGTTGTCCAATATTTTACTAGTCAAACGATAAGGTGGTTGAAAGCACATGCCTAAATGTTGCAGACTTGGGTGAATGAAACCACATATTTTTTAAAAATTTTCAAGGGCCATAAACTGTCAACTCAAACTAAGATCACAATATTTAAAATTGACCATGATCTTGACATCCATATATTACATCAATGTGAAAACAAATCGAAAATAATAAGATAAATAGATGAATATGTTTAGCCTCACATGTTCCCAAATGTGCTTAATGAGATGCCATATAAATGGTATAAAATTAAAAAGGCACGAGGCAACACATTCAACTAGCCAAACACCAAAACAAATTTCTCTAATATTTTAAGTTTAATATAAAAAAATGGAAAAATAGAAGCAATGAAAGAAATACAATATTTATTAAAAAGAAAAAAACCCCAAGAAATAACAAAGGTAAGTCTTAAGTCAACATGGGGTAAAATTCTACTTGTAACAAAGTTAAGTAAACAAAAATCAATAACTGGTTAGAATGGTATGGAAAATATTAGTTCTTCATTAAAAAGGATCACCTCGAGGTGAAAAACAAATAAAAAAAGCATAATGCATGTCTCGTAATGAAAATGACAATTTAGAAAATCTTGACTTCCATCGAAATTAAAATAAAGTGATCAAAGGAAAAAGAGAATTGTATGAATTCATACCACCAAGTGGATGGATGTGGCAATAAAAATGACATAATTTAACATTTCTACAAATGAATGGCCCAAGATGGCTTGAATAGGAAATTATTGGTCAGAAAAACCAACATCATAAGTAGTCAACCTTCTCTATGAATATCAAGATGTTTTTGCACAAGACTATAGAGACCTAAAAGACTAGTTAAATTTTAGGACCCTATAATATTAGTGTAGCCCCTTACTATTATTTTTAGTGTAGCCCCCTTATTGTTATTGTTGTGCCCATATAGTCCCCATATTGTTATTATTGTGCCTCATATAAGCCCACTATTGTTATTGTTGTGCCCTTACATTATTATTGTTATGTAGGCTTTGATTATATTGTGACCCCCTATACTCCTATATATAAAAGAGAGGTTTTGTCATTTGAATCATCCAATAATTTTTCATTTATGTAATGTAAAGGAGGTTTCCCCCTCGAAGAGGCTATTTTTTAAGTCGTTGATCTATCTTTTCTTCAATTTTTTGAGCAGGTTGCATAACATTTGGTATTAGAGCTTTGGATTCTAGGGTTTCATTTCTTCAAACATGTCATCTTGGAAATTTTCTATAATTTTTTTATACGAGGCTTCATAAGTTGAAATTTTGATCAAGTGGAAATGAAATCTTGGTGAAATTCATGTATAAATTTAAGATCTTGGTTTTCTATATTTTCATATATATGATGCAAGGAAGTTAGGGTTTTTCCAGGCTCCATAATTCAGTCTCAAACATGTGACCTAGGGAATATCGTCATAACTTTCGTTTCAGGAATCAGATTTGAATTATGTAAAAAATGGCTAAATTTCACGAACTTTAGTTTTTATTGTAGAAATTTCAGGGCCAAAAGTAGAAACAGTGACACATGGCACTCCATACAATTTCTCTCTATTGAACTACTAAGTCTATAATCAGGTCATCATGGGAGATCGAGAATAATACTTTCTTGAAGACTCCAATCTCAGTCTGGCTTGTGGGGTTGGAAATAAGACTCAGAGAGCTACCACATGACATAATTTAATACCTTGGAGATCCAAAATTACAGAGATACAATAGATAAATTATCAAGCTCCTACAAAGCAAGAAAAGTGTGTGTATTTATTAAAATTTGCATAAGTTTTGTTTATAAAATCAGTTTGAAGTGATTCAAGGGGCATAGTGAAGCATAAATATCATTGTTTGATTCCAAAATGACTCAAAGCAAGAAAATAGAAGCACCTAGTAATTAACCATAAATATATACTATGACGCATGAAGAAGAGGAAGACATGCAACACAATATATCAAAAGTACGAGACCATTTGCAACAAATTTCACTCTCGCAAAGAGAAACCAAAAATTAAATGGAAGCTAAGATGGATGGCTTGAAGAATTGTTTAAAATCATACATGGAAGATTTTAAAAGTGGTTGAAAAGCAAACATGGAAGGTTTGAAAAAGTTTCCACAAGAAATGCTTCTTAATGGCAAAAAGGTATTATATGAAACTCATGACGAGAACAAAATAATTGTCAAAGGCTCTACATTGGATTGAAGACCCACCATATTCCAAATATCGATACGAGGAAGTTCGATGGCAAGGATCCGGTAACATGGATACTACAAATGGAGAAATATTTTTATCTCCATAATGTGAAACATACACAAAAGGTACGCATTACAACTTTGTATCTAGAACCCAATCAATTTGTATGGTATCAATAGATTTGTTCTCGTAAAACTTGTCACATGGTCAATTTTACAGAGGAAATGATAGCACATTATGAGGCTACAAAGAGCAACACCTTATTTAGCCAATTGATAAATCTCAAACAAAAGGGTTCATTGACGGAGCACATTGAGGACTTCCAAAAATTGAATATAAGGGTAAATGATGTTCTAGAGGATCATAGGATTGATGTCTTCGTAGGGAATTTAAAGGATAACATCCAACATTAGGTTCACCTTTGGGAACCTGATTCATTGGAGAAGGCATTCAAGTCGGAAATAAAAATTGAAAGAAAAATTATGGAAACAAGGAAGGCTACCACTCACAACTATAAAGATGGAAGTGTTACTACTCCTAGACTTCCACAACCTACAAGGTTGATACCACAACAGTTGGAAACAAAATATATCAAAAGGGATTTGTTACAATTGTGGTAAAAAATACACTAAAGGTCATAAATGTGTTGAGAAGAAATTATTTTACATAGATTGTGAAGAGGAGGAAGAAAAGGAACAAGAAACTTCAAAAGAAGAGGATATACACTAGGAACCAACCCTAGAGAAAGAGGAAATGAATCTGACCATATCTTGTAATGCATTGGCAGGAATTACCACTCCTAAAATTCTCAATATAGAAGGACATGTGAAGGACATATCAAGAAGAAAAATGTAATAGTGTTGATTAATTCAGGTAATACCCAAAATTTTATTCATTGCAAGATAGTCAAGGAATATATTTTATTCCTATATCTAATACCAGAGTGCCAAGTGATGGTTGCAAAAGGAGGAACTATAAATTGCTCTGGAAAGTTCCATAATATCAAGCTAGTCATGGGGGAATACGTACTGAATAGTAGAATTCTTTCCATTCCAATGGGTGGTGCTGATTTTATGCCAGGAGTCCAATGGTTACAATGTTTGGGTATAATAGCTTTTAATTTTCACGAACCTTTCTTGAATTTTTTTTGGGAAAGAAAGGAAGTTGAATTAAGGGGTATCACATGGAAAACGGGAAAGATAATCAACTCTAATGGCATGACAAAGATTCTAAATAAATAAAAATGGGGCGTAATTGCACAATTATGCTCACTAAATGTTCAAACATCGAAATCATCTATTTCTCCAGATCTCCAAAAAATCTTGGACAATCATTCCAAGGTATTTGAGACTCCAAAAGGCCTCCCACCTATTCGTGATCATAATCATGCTATTCATTTGATTCCAGGAAGTGGTCCTCCTAACATCAGGTCTTACAGATATCCCTATGCCCAAAATATTGAAATTGAACGTATGGTTGCATAAATGCTAGAGGTTGGTATAATTCAATCTAGTCAAAGTTCTTTCTCTGCTCCAGTAGTGTAGGTGCACAAGAAGGATGGATTATAAATTTCTCATTCATGTCATTGATGAATTATTGGATGAATTACGTGGAGCAATTTATTTCACCATGTTGGATCTTTTTTTAGAATATCATAAAATTAGAATGAAGACTGAAGACATTCTGAAAACAAAATTTAGAACTCATGACGGTCATTATGAATTTTTGGTCGTGTCTTTTGGCCTTACCAATTCACCTTCTCCATTTCAAGGTTTGATGAATTCCATTTTCAAACCCTTCATTAGAAAAATTGTGTTAGTATTTTTTGATGATATGCTAATCTACGAAAAGTATTGGAAGGATCATGTTGAACATGTTGATAGGGTGCTAAACTATTGGAGGAGAAACAATTATAAGAAAAAACCTCCAAAAGTTTCTTTGGGGTATAAGAGGTGGAATATACAGGTCATATTGTATCTCATGAGGGTGTTAAGGTAGAACCTAAAAAAATTAAAGCCATTAAAGAATGGAAAATCCCCACAACCATACATCATTTGTGAGGATTTCTTGGGTTGATAGGGTATTATCAAAAGTTTATTAAAAATTATGGGATAATAGTAGCACCTCTAACAATATTTTCTTGGACTCCAGAAGCAACTAAGGTCTTTGAACATATTAAAGAGGAAATGTGCTAAGCACCGGTCTTAGATTCGCCAGACTTCACAAAACATTTATTGTGGAATGTAATACCTCAGGAAATGGAATTGGTGTTGTTTTAAATACAAGAAGGAAGACACATTTCTTTTGAAATTCATCCAATCAAAGAAAATTATTTACACAAACCTATTTATGAGAAGGAAATGTTGACAATAGTACATGCACTAAAAAAATGGTGACCTTACCTAAAGGGAAGTCACTTCAAGATAAAAACATATCATGATAGTCTTAAATACTTTTTGGAACAAAGATCATTTCAGAAGAGCAACAAAATTGGGTCACAAAAATGTTGGGTTATGACTTTGAAATCATCTAGAAAAAAGGGAAAAAAATGTTGTTGTAGATGCACTCCAAAGAAAGGATGAGGCTGTGGAAGCATTAATTTGTGCCATTTCTATTATCCAACCAGATTGGATAACCAAAGCAAGGGATGAATGGAAGAATGATGAAGAAGTGTGGACACTCATTCAAAATTTGCAGCAAAATCCCAGTACATATGATACATTTAGCTGGAAAAATGATTCATTATGGTATAAATATCGCTTATATATTTGTAAGAATTCCCAACTCAAAAAAAATATTCTTTTGGAATTGCACACCTCTCCCATAGGAGGGCACAATATTTTTAAAAACTTACCACAAGGTCAAGAAGGAATTTTTTTTGATGGACTTAAATTTGATATTCAAAAGTTTGTGGTGGAATATTTGGTTTTTCGACAAAATAAAATTGAGACAATTAAGACCGGAGGTCTGTTACAAAATTTATCCATTCGAAGTTAATGTTGGAAGGAGGTTTCAATGGATATTATCATAGGTTTACCCAAGTCCGAAGGAAAGAGTATCATCATGGTGGTAGTTGATAGAATTACCAAGTATGCATACTTTTGTGCATTATCTCATCTTTTTAAAGCCAATATAGTTTCTACTGCAATTATGTAAACAATTCAAAATCTACATGGAAACCCAAAGATTATTGTAAGCGACAAAGATCCCATTTTCAATGGAAATTTTTAGATGGATTTATTTTCTTGTTTGGGTACTCAATTAGCTCATAGCTCATCTTATCATCCTCAATCCAATGGGAAAGCTGAGATAGTGAACAAATGTTTGGAAGGATATATTCATGGCTTTGTATCCGATAAATAAACACAATGGGTCAAGTGGTTACCTATGGCTGAATGGTGGTATAACACTTCCTTCCATACTGCAACACAAATGACCCCATTTATGGCACTTTAGGGATATCATCCACCATCCATCACATCATCTTTAAGATAAAATTATAAGGTTCAAGCAATGGAAGATCACATTGAGCATCACAAATAATTTCTCCAAATCTTAAAGGATAACCTCACTTGGCACACAATCGAATGAAACAACATGAAAATCAACATCACAGTGAAAGAAGTTTTGATGTATGCGACTGGGTATTTTTACAGCTACAACCATACAAAAAAATGTCCCTCAAGTAAGAAGGATAATAAATTATCACCAAAGTAATATGGTCCTTACAAGATGTTGCAAAATATTGGTGCTATTTCATACAAATTGGAGCTTCCTACATCTTCCCTAGTGCACCCAGTTTTCCATGTTTCATGCATAAATAAGGTTATAAGTGACAAGCTCCCAATTCAAACAATATTTACAGAACTTGACGAGGAAGGAAAATTCATATTGGAACATAAAGCAGTCACGGAAATAAGAACTCGACAACTACAAAATCGATCAATTTCACAGTATCTCATCAAGTGGAAGAACTTACCCGCTGAAGATTCCACATGGGAGGTTGATAATTTTATACCAAAGCATCCAGAACTACTCAAGAATTGATGACAACACTTTTTTGAAGGATAAGAGCATGTGAGGTCCCTATAATACTAGAGTAGTCCCTTATTATTATTGTTAATGTAGCCCCCTTATTGTTATTGTTGTACCCATGTAGTCCCTATATTGTTATTATTGTGTCCCATAGAAGCCCACTATTGTTATTGTTGTGCCATTACATTATTATTGTTATGTAGGCTTTGATTATATTGTGACCCCTTAGAATCCTATTTATAAAAAAATTGTTTTTTTCATTTTATCCAATAATTGTTCATTTATGTAATGTAAAGGAGGTTTCCCCCTCGAAGAGGATAATTTTTAAGTCATTGATCTATCTTTTATTTTATTTTGTGAGCTAGTTGCATAACATTAAGGAAATGGGGGGGATGAAGATCAATCTCATTCCAGACACAAACAATCAAGAAATACCCATACAAGCTAACACAAAAAATACAAACATATGATGTAAAAAATAAATTGAAGGAATGCTATTTATAGGCATAATATATCCCATTGATAAATCAGAATGGGAAAAGCCCAATGGTTGTTCAACCAATGAAGCACGACCCAAAAATGTTAAGAATTTGTGTATAATTTTGAGGTTTGAATATGATAAAAAATATTTATCCATTCCCAACTCTATTTTTTGATGGAATCATTAATGAAGTCACAACTCACAAATGATATTTTCATAAATGGTTTTTGGATTTGAGGTATAATCAATTACCTAGAGTTATTGAAGTTCAAGAAAAAATGACATTTGTATATGAATTTGGATCATTTGCATACAAAGTAATGCTATTTGGTTTAAATAATGCACAAGTAATCTTCTCTAAAAATCATTGTAAAACCATTTCAAGAGTATATTAACAATACCATAGCTATATACTTCAACAACTAGATTATATACAATCTACTAAAGGAACATATACACTAGCTAAGAATTACTGCTAGAAAGATGTTGACAAATACATATTTTTCTTAATATGAAGAAGTGAATTTTTACACTACCAATTGGAATATTGTTGGGCATGTTGTATGAAAAAATGGTTTAAAGGTTCATACTGCTAAAAGAAAAATAATTTTTAATCTCAAAGCCTAGAAAATTAGAAGTAAATCAATTTTCTTATGGAACATACTATATTTATCGAAATTTCATTCGCTATTATATAGATATAACTTTTCCCATCAATGAGATGTAAAGAAAAGATGTTGAATTCAATTGGAGTAATGAATGCAATGAATTATTTGAATTATTAAAAGAAAGTTGGTAGAGGAACTAATCTTGAGATTTCCCAACTAGTCAAATAAATTTCATGTTCATGATGATGCCTTAGATGTGGCAGCCATATTAGTATTAACCCAACTCAGTGACAATATGATCAACCATAATAATTTATATGCTAGTTAGAAGCTCAATAAATATGAACGTAATTATTATATGACAAAAAGAGAAGGCTTAAACATGATATTTTATATACAAAAGTTTCAAAATTACTTATTGGAAAATCCATTTGCATTTCATACAGACCACCATCAATTTAAATACTTAGTTAATAAATGTGTGCATCAAGGTAGAATTTTCCGATGGATCTCATTATTTTCAAGAATTTGAATTTGATATCCTAGTCTAACCAGGAAAAAATAATTCCAAGACTAACTATATTTCTCGACTCAATACACGAAAAGAACCAATGGGTATCAATGATGACCTTCTAGATGCTCACATGTTTAGAGTTGAGATAGTTCTAGAAAACTTACTGAGATAGCACAATTCTTAGAAAAGGGAAAGAGTGTTGATGAAATTCCCGGAAATGAAAACATATACTAGAAATGAAAGCAACACCATTCACAATAATGAATGGTTTTTTTTCTTTTGTAAAGTAGGACTTGACGACGTCCCTAGAACATGTTCCCTAGAACATGAAGAGGAGTAATCAATGAGTCTCATGCAAAAAATACAGGAGGAAACTTTCAAACAGATACAATGGTGAGGAAAATACTTAGAAATAAAACCAATTCGAAAATAAAAAAATGACCTTGGAAAGAAAATGAATTGGAAAAAAACCTAGATATAATGGCGAGGAAAATCCTTAGAAAGAAAACCAATTGGAAAATAAAAAATGACTTTGAAAAGAAAAACAATTGGAAAAAGCCCACATAATAATCAATAAAATGGCCAATCATTTGAAATAAGACCAAGAGTTAATAAAAAAGAATGAAGAAGCTGACTCAATTGGTTTATCACTCATCCCAGTCGACTGATGGAAAAATGGTGCTCATACATAAAATTTGTACACGATTTCATTTAACACTCATAATTCTCTAAATGTGTTGAAATAATGATTGCTGGTGTGAAATAATTGTATCCCTTTCACATTGGTCTATAAATAAAGATGAGGCTTTTGGTTTCATATTATTATTTTGAAACTATGAGCTATTTTTTGAATCTAAACATGTTCATCCTATATTTGTGTCAAGAGGTTAAGGTATGTGCTAAAAAAATCAGGACATTGTGGAGATTATAATAATGTGAGGATAGGTGTATGGAGACGAAGCACTAATGATATTGAGGTCGAAGCATAGAATTGACAGAAATCGTGTGATACACATTATATGCCACTCTCAACATCTACCAAGAAAAAACAGAAGAAATATTGTGGGAGAGATACAAGGAAATATTTGCACAATTAGGCGAGAAAAATTAATATGAAGCATAGGTGTTGGGGAAATATAGTATAAAATATTACTTGGTTGGGACCCTAAGTAAGGATTTTGGTGGATTTAAGGAAGAAGTGGTGAATTCTATTTCTAGTCCATACTATGAATGTCATTGTTTCATATAAATTCCACTTTTGACATTTATAAGAGATAACTCATACAATCACCAAAATAGTCGATAAAAGGGTCAAAGATAATATTATGAAGACGAGGGAGAGGATATAAAAGATATGGATGAAAAAACACATGAACTAGCTAATGAACATGTGTGGTGACATACTTGTGTGGTTCAGATCCCTTGTTTTCTATAAATGTGCAAAATATTGATGTAGGGGAGAGGCAATAGAAAAATGGAACATTGCATAAATCAAAATTACGTGAAGGGTGGAATTAACATAAACAACCAACTCAATATCAACACGAAGACTCTTGCTGAAGGAAATATTTGTACAAGCAAATTCTAGTTTTGTCCAAAATATTTTCCTGACCAATGATAATTTTCCTCGATAAAAACAAAAGCTCATCTCATAGATTATCTGAATGGTTAAATATCGATCAACAATTGCCAAAATTTGCATCACAAATTTACAAGATACTATTCAAAATACTTTATGACCCAATGCCACCTTGTAAACATGTTCTAGCTTCATCAATAAGCCCAAGGTTCTATTTATAGCTCTAATATTTGCATCAACAACACGATCAACATTAACTTCTGCAGAATAGCTAGCATCCAAGAATCAAAGCAGTCAAAGAGATGAATTCTAAATATTATATTTTCTCTAAAATTTCGTAACATCTTTCTTTCCAAAAAACTTCTCATTGCAATCTACATCTCCCACTTGTTCAGAATGAGTAAGAAATTGAATCAGGCGAGATGTTGGAGGGGTTATCCGACTCAAATATATTTGATAGATGGTTTTTTTTGACTATATAATCAAATAGTAAGTTGATAAACCTTCCAAGTTGAGTTGATCAACCAATTTTAAATGTAGTTTAGTCTAAGGTTGCGAGAGAGAGAGGTAGAGGAGGAGGTACTGTTAGATAGATATATTGGATAAAGAGAGTGTATTTTTTGGGGTTGATATAGAGAGACAAAGGAAGATAGATATATAGATGGAAGGTAAAGAGAAATAAGAGAGAGATGGAGAGATGGATGGAGGGACGTAGATATTGATAGATATGGAGTGAGATAGAGTATATATATATGTGTGTGTGTGTGTGTGTGGAGGTGGGAGAGAGGGAAGAATATTTCTTGCGCTAGATGCATTGATTTCAGTGTAGATGGTGATTCCAAATCCTATTTGATTGCTTGCACTAGATGCATTGATTTTAGTGTAGATGTTGATTTCTAATGATATTTGATTACTTGCCCTAGATTCATTGATTAGAATGTAGATGATTTCTAATAATATTTGATTGCTTGCATTAAATGCATCGATTTCAGTGTAGATGGTCATTTCTAATCATATTTGATTGCTTGCACTAGATGCATTAATTTCAATGTAGATGTTGATTTATAATTATAAATTATTGCTTGCACAAGATGAATTGATTTCAATGTAGATGATTTCTAATTCTATTTGATTGTTTGCACTAAATGCATTGATTTCAATGTAAATGGTGATTTATAATCCTATTTGATTGCTTGCAGTAGATGCATTTATTTTAGTGTAGATGCTAGTTTTTAATCCTATTTGCTTACTTTCACTAGACACATTGATTTGAGTGTAGATGTTGATTTCTAATCCTATTTGATTACTTGCATTAGATGCATTTATTTAAGTGTAAATGTTATTTTCTAATCTTATTTGATTTCTTGCATTAGATGCATTGATTTCAATGTATATGTTGATTTCCGATTTGATGTAATTGGATGTATGATGGTGCATTAATTTTAAATTCATTGGATTAATAGTGTGCATTGATTTCAGTGCAAGCACAAAAAATTATTGGCAATGTACATTGATTTTTGTGTTATAGTAATTAAACCTATTAATATTGGAGAGCAAGAGAGACAAGGTATGCTGTTTACTACAACAGATCGAGCTAAATATTTAAATGGTTTACGATTTCAACTATCATTTTCATATAATCGATATGAAAATTTGAAAAAACTAACAAGAATGACAATAAGAATAATAGAAGAAAATAGTTTGAGATTCATCACAATGAAGACTATTTGTAATTGACTACATTATTATATTTCACATTTTCTATCATTCAACACTATTGCACTGTCTCTTTGCATTCAAAGCTTTTATTTCATCATTAAAATTATTTTACAATATTTATCATCTCAACAAAATGAGGTAACTAAGCAAATTCAAAATTAAAATGACCAGATAAATCTCAGAAATATTTAGCATATTTAAAATGGTTATATTAATATTAGATGTATTTACATATTATTGATAATTTTTTTTTTCCCAGGAAAAAATTCATAATTTTTCATTAATAAATAAGAAAAATTACATTTTACATTTTACAATATATCCAGTAGTATACCCCGGACAAAGTCCAAATCTCCGAAGAGTCAAGTAGATGTCAGATAATCAGCTAAAAACAGATTGATATCTAAACTAAAACTGATACATACAATGAAAATGGTAGCAACCGGTAATATAATGCAAGCATAATAAATATAGAGTTCTATCTCCATATGACAGAATGAGATACCACCAAAAATTATAATAAAACAAAAATGCAGTCATGGGGAGACTGCGCCCACAGCCTGAAGATCATCAATGAAAGGGTGATGATAAAATTGGAACACCTGAGCACCATCATGCTCCACAATAAGCCACCTGCCCCACTCTAACTCCGATGCTTCTTTGGATAGTTGGTCTGCCACTTGGTTCCTCTGCCTATAAATGTGAGTGACAGAGATAATGTCAAATAATGATTTCAGCAAGAGAACCTCCCCCAATAACGCAGATAGCATGTGTGAATGAAAATGAGACTGTAAATTGAACCAATTATGATAATTTGAGAGTCCCCAAAAATCTGAATTTTGTTGCATCCTTGTTCACAGGCAAAAAGTAGGAGGAGCCGAAGACTAAGGAGTTCAAAAAAGTTATTAGACCCAGGTCCCAGAACCATTTTAAGATGGAAATAATGAGAAGCTGATAAATACAATACAACACCTCCCCCACATCCATGATTATTTGACGCTCCATCAAAATAATCCCAAGGGTAGGAGTGATCAATAAATTCAGGAATAATTTCCCTTCGGTGAGTGGTGGGGACAACGTCAGGGATGAGCTGATAAATGGAGATGATATTACCATAGGTGTGGTCCCAGTCAATAGGCGAGTCCTTAAACATCACTCGATTCCTACTGATCCAAACCCCCCAGGAAATGAGAAGGGGGATGTTCCTGTCCTTGGCACATGGTGTAGCTTGCCACCAATATGTCCAAGCAACATAAATAGAAGTCCCATACCAAGTGAGAGAGCAACCCATAGCAGTTGCAGCTGTGTTCCAACAGGGCAGTCAAGGAAAATATGCAAGATGTCTTCGACGTGTGATAGGCAGAAGCAACATCTATATGGACCATGGAAGGCATGTCTGATAAGCTTTTCAGAAGTGGGAATGCAGTTGGTGAGAATACACCACATGAGTGAACGAGCTTTAGGGGGAGCTTGTAACTTCCAAATAGAATGCCACCACCATTATTTAATAGGGGGTTCCAACGACGCACAAAGAGAGATGTAGCTGGCTTTCGGATTATATTTTCCACTGGGTGAGATAGCCCACAAAAGTTCATCCTCATGATCAGTGAGTCGAATGTTCGTGGCCTAGAGCGCTCTAATGAACCTGTTCCAAATCGGATGACTAGCAACAGGTAAGTTTAGATCATGAGCCGATAGCCAAGCTTGGGAAGCCTAAGTGGTTCAGTTAGGATTAGCAACTTGAGATAGGAATAGGTAGGAATCTTGTGCCAAATGAAGCTTGAAGTCCTGAGTCAATATGTAATTCTGTCCGCAACCCGCCCATGTATATTCACCCAATCTGACCTTAGTACCAGATCTGATATGCCAAGCCAATGGATGGATTTTGTAATAACTTTCCAAATGGTTGAAGACCCTAGAATAGGGAGAATGTTGCCTTTGATCCAGTCCAACGATGAGCAGGGAGCAATGTATTTCGAAACCGTCACTTCTTACCAAATTCTATGACCAGCAATGAGGTGCCATCCCAACTTGGCGGCCAGAGTAGTGGTGAAAATTGAGAGAAATTTTAAACCCCATCCACCCCAATCCTTTGGCTTAGTGATGTGATCCCAAGTAACCTAGGCAAAGATACGATCCCGTTCCGTGCCTCACCAGAGGAATTGCCTGCAGATCTGCTATATTCTGTTGGTCGCTCCCTTGGGGAGCCATGCGAGTGACATCCAATAAATAGGGATGGCTTCCAGGACAGATTTAATTAAAACCAACCCGCCCGCCCGCGAAATCCACCTGTGTTGCAAGATATTGATCCTGTGCTCAACTTTAGTGATCAGCCAGTTCCAGTCATTAATATGGTATTCATTTGGCTTAAGGTGAAAACCAAGATATTTTAATCCATCTTCAATGTGCCTGCGCTCAAAAGGAAAGAACCGCAAGGCGTGCCTGGTTTCGATTGTCGAACAATGAGTCATAATGATGGTGGAATTACTTTTGTTGGGTGCCATCCTAGTGGCTTTGCAAAAGATATTTAATATGTTGACAAATTGAGAATTGTCCTGACAAGTGCCATCCAGAAATATAATAACATCATCAACAAATAATAAATGAGTCAGTTGAATAAATTCGTTCAAATGAATGCCATGAATGGATCCTTCGGACTTATCCTACTTCATAAGTGAGGAGACGCCTTCCATAACAAGGAGGAAGAGGAGAGGAGAGAGGGGGAATCCTTGCCTAAGACCTCTCCCAGCATGAAAAAAATCAGAGGCAGCACGATTGATAAGAATACTGAATGTGGCATTCGTAATGAAACCCATAATCCAATTAATAAAGGAATGAGGGAAACCTGTTTGGATGAGAATGAGGTGTATATAGTTCCAATTTACATGGTCAAAGGATTTGGCTAGATCAATTTTGAGAATGGTGTCCTTGAGCCTTTTAGTTTTAATGGAATGTAGGGCCTCTTGAGCAGTACCGATGGCTTCATGGATCTATCGATGGTGAAGGAATGAAAATTGTTCTTTGGCAATGTGAAGTGAGAGGATGGGCTTGATGCAGTTGGCGATGATCTTGGAAATAATATTATAAATACAATTATAGAGGGAAATAGGTCTGATGTCATGGGAGGTAGTGGGGAAATCCACTTTAGGAATCAACGCAATGGAGGTGGAGTTAAATCCATCATAAATTCTACTAGTGGTTTTGCTGTCCTCAATAACATGAAGAAGGTCCTTTCCAATAAGTTCAAAGAATGAAAGGTAGAATTAAATGGTCCAACCATCCGGCCAAAGAATTTTGTCCTTCTTTAACCATTTTAACACACCTTCAATCTCACCCAACATAACCGGTGCATTAAGATCCACCATTTGTTCCTCCTCAACAAATATGTGAAATGTGCGAGAAATGTGAAGAATGTCTAGCAAGTTTACATTGTTCGGTGCTCTGTATTGATTAGAGAAGTACTGGATACCCAGGTTGGCAAGTTGCGCATGTGTTTTGGCCACACGACTGGTTTGATCAGTAATTTCCCAAATTGTGTTGATAATCCACCTGCCTTTAGCACAATGTTGGAAAAACTTGGTGTTTTCATCCCTGGATTTTAACCAATTAGCTCTACTCTTAAAATGCCATTCCTCATCCCTTTTCCTAAGAATAGTGGCTCTAGTGGATTCTAGAGCAATAAGACGATTTTTTGATTCCACTGATCAAAATCCCAAATAATTCGGACCAATAAGTTGTGCAATCTCCAGTTTAGTTTGACTAAGTTCCTCGTCCTCCAAAATCCTTTTCCGCTTGCCTAGCAGATGGTATTGGATTTGATGCATTTAATATTTTCATTTAGGAATCTGGCAGGTTCCCGATCAGGGTGCAGGGCACAATGCTGCCACTCCTTATTGACCAACGATTGGAATTCAGGCTCTAGAAGCCAACCGACATTGAATTTGAAAGGAGCCCGGGGCTTCTGTTCTCCAGCAAGGAACTCAAAATAAATCGGCGAGCGGTCTGAGGCACCACCCGAGCCCACCCATTGTATAGCTCTGGAAATTTTATTTAGCAGAGGTAGCTTTATGAGGAAACGATCCAGTCTCCAGGCCAGTGCCGCAGCCCCAGTATGCCTGTTCCTCTAGGTAGGCGTCTTCTTAGGCAGCTCAATGTATAATAAGTATGCCAACTCTAAATGATTGGCGAAGTACTCCGATAGGGGGTCCAGAATGGACCTCGGCCCCCAAGATTCTGAGAGTCCAATAGAGAAGTTCAGATCACCACCCAATATAATGTTTTTTTGATGAAAAATAGAGCTACCAAACAAGGAATCCCAAAAAGCATCCCTATGATGACATGGGCCATATACATTAATCAGGGTATTAGCAAGATCAAAATATGTAGTGATAATATCCGCACCAATAGTACCAAACCAACCCCACCAGTTCAGAACACGAATGGTTTTGTTGTTGATACCCAAGGCACATTCCCCTAGATCGATCATGAGTGCCAATGGTTGCAAAGGACCAATCCGAAAGTAATGCAGATAATATATTAGTAATCGATAAACTTTCCCCCAACATTTATTGTAAAAAAAGCACATCAACATGAGTAGATTGAAGAAGTCACCTGAGAGCCAATTTTTTATCTAGGCTGGCTAAACCCTTGCAATTAAAGGATAGAAAAATCATGGGGGAACTGCCTCCCGGGTATGTCTTTCTCTAAGAACCCGAATGATAGAAGACTGCGTCCTCACATCCACCTCCATGCTAGCCATCCTTATGGCCTTGGTGATAGCATATGGTTGACCCCGAGGTCTGAAATAAGAGGTGCCCAGAACCATACCAAGGCCGATTGAGGGATGCTTAATCGAGGGGACAGAGGAGTGAACGAAATAGTGGTGGCCGGAAGAGAGACTATCAGAGTCAATGCGATGAATAGGGGGGGAAGTCACAACAGAGGTAAGAGGAATGGAGGGAGGGATCGATGGGGGGGCGGATGAAATGAGACAACAAAGGGAATCCAAATTGAAAGAATTGGGATGGTTAACATTACTCAAAGATAAATTGGGAGGACAAGTAATAATAGAAAAAACAGGAGGAGGAGCAAGAGATGTGCCTGAAATAGGTGCAGAATAATCCAGAGAGGTGAAGACCGCTTGGTTGTGCGTATGATCTTGTGTGACCAGCCAAGTCTGCAACACCTCATCAGTTTCAGTGCCGGAGCCCAGAGGATCCACAACTGGAGCCGAAACAGTGCACACTGGATCAATTTGAGTAGCCATGTGCACAAAAGTCTTGGTGAGTGGAGTCGTAGCACCCATAAGAGGGAATTCTTTGTAAAGGTGACCAACCACATGACGACATCTGAAGGGAACCCATTCATAGTCCAACACCTGATATCTCACCATACCATTGAAGAAAATTTTATAACTATTGTAGAGTCCTTCCCTCGTATCCAAGAAGACCAAAATATGGGCCACATATATGTTTCCCGTCTCCATATAGGAGGGGTCATGATCCAAGTAATGGCCAAGATCCTCCCCAACGCTCCAAAGGGAGTCTTTGTTCCAGAATTGCAGCGGAAGGCCAGGTAGTCGAACCCAAATTAGACCAGCCCCAAATATCTCCTTGTCCAGATTGAATAAAAGAGTCCATCGTTTCAACACAACCGCGTGCATATCAATGTGCCAATATTCAGAGAGTACCCACTCCACCACAGCAGGTTGCGAGAAGATGAGGGCGAACAAGCCCCTGTTCATAGTCAAGACACCAAGAATATGTTCTAAGGAGCTGCCCCTCCGTCCAAATGTTAAGACTGGCATATGAGTAATTCCTGCCCCTGACCTTGCCCACCAAAAACGTCATCGCGGTATGCTCAATGTTCTCCATGCCCCTGTTTGGGCCGAAGTTGATGTTGCGTCCATTCTGGTTCTTTGTGCAGCGAGACTTTTTCTTGCTGTCGCATTGAGTGCGGTCTTGAGGAGCACTGCCCGTCACCACAGAGTCGTCCGAATCTGAAGATATGGGGTCATCCAAGGGAGGTGCATCAATGGGGATACCCATGAAAAATCCAGAGGCTACAATAAGTGAGACCTCAACTTATGTGGAATTCAAATGGAAGTTAATCTCCTCCCTGCCAATATTCAAGTCCGCAAACTCCAAACCATTTTCCCGAGTAATACCAGGACCGAGCACCGCAATGGAGCACGACAGAAAATCAGGCATTTCTTGTGCTTGTAGTTCCCAAAGTCGCATGACAGACAGTGACGGTATGGATAAATACAGAGAATCCAACCGATGTAAAATTGGTTCCGCACAGACCTCAGAGGTGACCGACAGTGGTTGTTCATGCAGGTGCAAAGACGTTTGTTATGCGAAATTATGGATTATGGATAAAACATTCTTCCCTAGATGTGGTGCTCATATAGAACAACATGTTAAATACTTTGCAACTACTTTTTTTAATAGTAAATAGGCACACAGAATAGATCAAGAAACTTACTTGGAGTCCAAGTGCTTCCAATTCTCCTTCTGTCGCTCTTGCTATAGCTTCAAATCTGAGCTAGATCGCCAAAATATTTCCTGCAAGAAGGAACACTAAACAAAAAAAGATAGCAATAATACATATGTCTATTCAAGTTATTCAGTTAAATCAATGAAACATGAACCATATACATCAGATAAGAATTCATAATATGAAAGACAAAAGATTATACAGATATATATGTGGGAAAGTAAGCAACAATCTTATTAATGGATAAAAGGGGAGGTTACAACCCAGTGATTGATTTAAGGTCACCATCTATAGCAGCATCCCAAGCTCATCAAAATGCACATCTCTCCAGTACCATGTTACACAAATCATCTCCTCAATTGAAATTCCACCAGTATTTCTCTACTCAAATTATTCCTTACCAAGCACTAGGATCTGTGCTCAATATATAGAGGAGCTGAAGGTAGTTTTACAATCAATGAATTTCTAATAATAGGCAAGACATGTTACCAGTCTCAGAGGTATCAAATGGACACATGGATTCGAAGTTTGACACATATGCAATCTTCTAGAAGACACTGGCCAAAAGGAGATTCCGGAACAATGAGAATTTCGCTCCCAAATGATCAACACACCCTTGAGTGTCGGGAAGTGTTTGAAAAGCACCCTTGAGTGGGGTTACCTGCATATGCAACACACTTAGTCCCTTGAGAGGCAACGTTGGTGAGCTCACACATGATATATTATAAACTTCAAATATTGGAAACCTTGCAGATGGAAATCATAGATGATTTGTTCTTGTTCTTTGTATTAAGGCATATATCAACTGAAATGATAGGGGATGATAGACCCTATTCATTGGTCTTGGAGATGATGTCCAGTTAACCAGGTCATTGGGAATGGTGCCCAAATTGACCTATAACAATTCCCCCCTAAAGCATGAAGTCAGAATAATAATAACAATATTTTGATTGAGATGCTTTACACTCTGATGGGCTGGAGATGAAGCAGAGTGGTGACCTGCATCAATCTTACAATACATTACATCATGATATATCCTCTTTATCATAAATTGCTGAGGGAAGGCATTCCCATGCTCATCACATAAACTATCTAATAACATGTACATAATTCAGAAAGTCGTCTACATTAGAATGTTGCCCAATACAGACATGCCTACATATATAGGCCCATGTTTGGATGACAATTTGTATGTAAGGTCACTGTACAGATGATGTGTACAACAATCCTGGAATTGCAGCCTGGATGGCTGAAACTAGATCCGAGTTCTTCTTATCTCGTTCACTCGATCATTTGGGTACAAGTCTAGCCATGCGAACATATGAATTGTAGTCGAACATGGAAAGACATCGTTTCATTACCAGCCAATGATGTGAACTGTTAAAAAACACGAGAGAACCACCATTGATGTCAATGGCCCTCAAGGTACGACAGTACATTTTGTAAGGCGTGAATAGATTATTTTATGTCGAACGCCACTTTCTGTCAAAAGTCCGGAAGCGAGGATCTTTTCGATGCTTTAACAAGCCTCATGATACTGGAATATGATTTTTCTAAGTGAACTTTCTAGATAATGATTTGTCGTCGACAGGAAGCCACCCTATTGTGAAACTAGACTTACTGATTTCAGAGACAAAGGTACGACTTGATATAGCAATGTTCAGGGGTGACTGTAATGAGAATGAAGGTTTACGAGTATTGTAGAAGGATGAGTATTCACTGGATGATTTCTGTTGAACATATCGGCGACACTGAGATGAGTTGGTAGCATTGACCCAAAACCAAAGTGAAGGTATGATGAACCATAGGTATGAATGAACCATAAAAAATATTACCCAACCCAAACAGTCATGGTGATGGAGTGAAGTGTCATGTTCAAGAGCGACTTGCTACCCTAAAAAGTTCTGTTCACTTTCCCAAATTTTCCTTGGTCATTTTTCAACTAGTACTTCTTTATCTTTTAACAAGCTTGAGGAGGATAAAATTTTCTTGATCTATAATTCAACCCTTCGGGTGAAAAATGTATCACTATTTAATAATTTAACGAGTCTAGCGATGAATGAAACTCAATTCTTGCCATGATCGACAAGCCCGTCGCTATTTATGTTTTAACGAGCTTAACGACAGTGAAAACCCAGTCCTTTTTCATATTTAGAGAGTTTGAAAAAGAGGACGAAAGAAAACTCCATAAGTACTTTTTCATAAAGTTATCACTCAGATGCGAAAAGTGTAAAATAATATATGAGAGAAACTCTTTAGTCATGTTTGACCAAGGTATTCCTTTTTCGTAAATAATCTATCTCAGTCTGGAAAAGGGTTAAACTTATACTGTGTAGATATCAATTCATTTACTTTTACGAGCTCAAAAGGACAAGTGCTTGGAAATATTTTCACATTATCATAGTCTGAAAATAGCTAAAAGAAGACTCCAGGGGTTCCTTTTTTGCTGTTATAGAATCTCAAAAAAGATATAAAAGTGCGCTTCAAGTCCTTTTCAGTTTTTAACAAAGCTCGAAAAATAAGGATAAAAAATATGCTTTGTGGTCAAATCATTCTTGAAATAAATCTGCACGACTAATCTGTTCATTGGTTGTAAAACCTATTCAGAACAACATCAAATGGATTAAAAATAACTGTTTCATGATAAAAATACAATAAAACCATAGTCATAGCAATAAATATTCATTATAAAGAATTAAATGACTAAATAAAAAGAGTTTTACTATTCATTTTTACCATTCACTAGTTACCATTTGGTTTTTGGAGCTCTGAACCTGTTTTTGCCCCCGAACTTTAGTAGCTGATTGCGATAGATTCTTTGGATGGTTTTCATCAATGTTTGATCTAGGTTAGTGCCATGAACCTTCTCTTTCTCTCAGTAATCATTTCATTTCCTTTCACTGCAATTTTTTAGGGGTTTGAGCCCCTTAGGGTAAATTTTGCTTCCAAAAATGGCGACACACCCTTGAACATCGAAAGGTGCATTGAATAGAAGCTAAAATGAAGGCTAGCTGCATATACAATGCACTGTCTCTTATTCAGGACTGCGTTGGGCACATTCTTCATTTTTTATTTTTTCTCTATGCCCAAAATTTGTCCAAATTTTTGCAATGAATGGAGTCTAATGGTTCTTATTGCTGTATTTCAGATTTTCATCGGACTATAATGACAATTACATGGAGAGAAAGAGATCATGAAGAACAAGACATGATTGCCTTAAATGATCCGAGTATAGTAAGAGCCCTAAGAGATTGTGGCTTGTTAAAGTACTTCTGTTTGTCAGGGATGAGGCAGCAAATAGAAATTTTGGAGTTCCTAGTTCGAGCATGGGATCCGACTATCGAGGCTTTTCATATTAAGAACCAAGTGGTTCCTATAACAGTGGAGGATGTATACTTTCTCACAGGTTTGTTGAGGAGAGGCTTGCCTATTTCGCTTTCAGGGTCTGCTCTTGGAGGAGAGAGTGTGAAAGATTAAGTTTTGCAACATTGTTATCCAGGGGCAAAGCCAAGCACATATGTGAAGATAAAAATCCGGGATGTTAGAGATTTTCCTTTGAGAACCATTCTTTTCACGATCGCAAAACTTTCTGGCACTGTTACACTACATGTAGTGAATAGATCGTATATGTAGTACGTGCTAGAGTGCATGGAGCCAAAAGTCTTCAACTGGTCTGAAGCTATACTTTCTCAGGTAAAAGAAAAAATGAACAAAGAAAAGGGAAGAAGGAAGAAAAATTTCATTATGGTTCGATCCTTATCTCATTTTCCTTAGAACGAATTCCACTGATGCAATCACAACATGTGACACTGGGTGTGTCTAATCCTAGAGATCTGAGGATGTAGAGATGGGTGGAACTAATGGGAGGCATGTAGGACAATCTACCATTGTGTTCTCGACTACGTTCTTCGCCTGGTTCAAGTGATAGGTTGTCACCATCAATGAGTATGCATACACAGGCATTGATTTTGAAAGAGATCCAGATTTAGCTTTACCAGAAGGCGCTCAGTGGGCTGAAATAGGTAAGAATGTTTTGACCATATTTTTGATTTTCCTAAGGTTTATACAATTTTTTTGTATTTTTGATGTTTTCCCAAGACTAATCTAAATGTTTGATGTAATTCAGATGTTGTTCGAGTTCAACCGGTGGAGGAACCAGAGTGTGTAGCAGATGAGCCAACAGAGAGGGTTGTCAGGGGAGCAGTCCTTCAGGATTTAGACATGGCTGAGACTCTTTCTGAGCTTCAAAAACACATAGAGGGGTTTACCTTCGAGATTTCGGATTGCCAGATCAAAGAGTTACCCGTGCGACTGCAGCGTCACACTATAGGTGTTCCTAACTGCTGGATGCGGTTACTACATAGGATAGCTAGAACTATAGCATGTTACCACAAGCACCACTGGTTTATTTTTGACATGTTGCATACATTTTGAGCTCAAATGACCAATGTGTCTTGGGCACAAATTTTGTAAAAACCTATAACTATCTATCTATTTGATTTCAGTATTTTCCTATGTTTATTGTGTAATCCTATTCAATGATGTGAATGTTTTCTTTACATGTGTTGCAAATGTATGTCTAAAACTTGATTAGCCAAAGAATTAGTTAATGTGTTCAAATTTATGGAAATGTGTTGATATTGACTAAAATAAGTGTCTTTCCAAAAGTCGAACTCTTAGGAACAAACGATGCAGTGTTGGATTTCTAACAGTCTAAACACTAGTAAGTTCCAATACCACAAGTTGTGAGTCTAACCTTATGATGATGCAGTTAATACAAAATGAAATGGCATCAGAGAGAAGTTCAATCAACACGCTATACTCAGCGATATTGTTTGTCGATCTACCGATACAAATCCCTTGAAAACTCACTAACTCGTCGTTCGGAGAAAAAATGGCCCATACTGCAGAGGATAGATTTTGCATACTACGACTAGCACCATCAACATATCCAAAAAAAGGTTCCAAAGATTCAGACATCTATGATGAAATGTAAAGTGGATTACTAACGTCAAGAAAAATCTAAAAACAAACTAAGACAATGACTGCAAATCAACAACATATATATACAATATAACACAAAAAATCACTACACTAATGATTAAGCATAGTAACGTTTCATATACAACCCATTTCTAAGCTGCGCCAACCGAATTCCATCGTAATCAACTAATTCATAGGCACCCTTAGTAAGAAATCTTATGAAAATATAGGGGCCATGCCATAATGGCTCAAATTTTCCTGTACCTATTACATCAGCTTCTTGATCATAAATAAGGACCAAGTCACCCTCTTAGAAAACAGGAGGCTGGACATTTTTTTTCGTATTGCGCCTTTATACGTCTCTTATGCGCTTCGTTGGCTAGTTGGGATTCACGAAGCATTTCATCAATATGGATGAGGTTAAAAAGATGTGCTTCTTCCTCTGAGGTGTTAGGTAACAAGTCGATTGCGAGTTTTAACGACGATATTTCACATTGGATTGGAAATATAACTTCCAAACCATACACCAATTGAAAGAGAGTAAATACAATTGCTTTTCTTACCGAGGTTTGGTACGCCCACAAGGACGAGTACAAGATCAAATGCCAATTTCTTTTACGAACTCCTATCATTCGTTGAAGCATACATTTAAGAATTTTGTTGATAGCCTCAAATTTTCCATTTGATTGTGGATAATAAGGTGTAGAATTATCATGTGACAATCCTAACTTGGCAGTCAATTAAGCCATCATGTAGTTGCGAAAATGCTTCCCATGATCTATAACTATAGCATGTGGGACCCCAAACCATGCAATAACATGGTTAAAGAAAAACAATGCAGCTGTCTGCCCTGTGTTGTTGAATGTAGGCATCGCTTCGGCCCATTTGGTAAAGTAGTCTACTGCGACAATAATATAACCATGCCCCCAAAACGAACGAGGGTTACAGGTCATGAATTCAATACCCCATGTAAAAATTGGTCCCACAAAGACAACATGATGCATTGGTGCTGGTGGTTTGCAGATTTTACGGTAAAAAATCTAGCACGCATGACAACTTCTGACCGCGAGGATGCAGTTGCCAAACATTGTAGGCCAAAAGTAACAGGCACGGAGTATCTTCTGCATGGTAGCGTATCTAGATAAATTTTCACCAAAATCCCTAGCATGACAATCATTTAAAACCTTTTCGGCCTCCTCATGAGTGAGGCACCTCTTTAAAATGGTATCAACACCGCGACGATAAAGTGTATCGCTGATGATCAAATAATATTTGGCTTGGTATCGAATACGTTTCTGTTCAAAGCGAGAGGTATCAGGGTGAAAATTTTGAGTTTGGATATAAATGATGAAATATCCATACCAAGGATTAGATGATCCGATCAGAAACAGAGACTCATCAGGAATTGATGGTTCCGACATAGTAGCGGTACTATCAGAGGGAAGGTCATAGAGAAGCTCAGCCAAAACTAAAGACTTATTTGACTTGGATTTGATGAATTCCAAATCAAATTCCTACAAAATGACTATCCATTTTGAATATTCCCCCCCGCCCCCCCCCCGCCCCCCAACAATTGACGTGATAAGATATAATTCATGGGGTTGCAATCCGAAACGACAGTGGTTTTTCAGAGTAGGATATAGTGGCGAAATCTTTGGACAACTTGAACAACTGCCAAGGCAAGCTTTTCTATGTACGAATACTTAACTTCCATATCATTGAGATTACGAATCAAATAATAGATCGGATGTTCAATTCCATTTTCTACTTGGACCAGAACCATAGCAATAGCCGTTTCAGCCGCGACGATATATAGGAAATAATCATTCTAATAATTAGGGGTATACATTAATGATGCTCATACAAGATTACCCTTGACAAATCAAAAGAAGCTTGTGCAACTTGGTCCCAATGGAAGGGAACTTCGTTTTTCAAGAGTCGAGTAAATCCTTTAGCCATTTCAGCGTAGTTTGGAATGAACCTTCTTAGGAATTTAGCCTTTCCTGGAAGTTTCTGTATCTGAAGTAAATTTGATGGCACAGGAAAATCAAGAATGGCATGGACCTTTAATGGGTCGATTCAAATTCCTTCTTTTGAGACTACGAATCCAAGAAAACGACCAAAACCAACACAAAACACACATTTATGTGGATTTACACGTATTTTATAATGTCAGCAGCATAAAAAGATGGCACTTAAATGCATCAGGTGATCAGTTTGACTTCGTGAATGCGTGGGTAAATCATCTAGATAAGGTTGAACAATGTACTTGATTTCATTGAAAGCATAATCCATTGCTCTCTAAAAAGTTTCCCAAGCATTCTTTAAACCAAATGGTAGTTTCCTATAAGCGAATGTGCCCCAGGGACAGATGAATGCTGTCTTATGTTGATCCTCTGGGTGGATATTGATTTGATTATAACTGGAAAATCCATCCATGAACGAAAATATTTCACATACAACACAATCGTCAATAATCTGGTTGATAAAGGGAGTAGGATAGTTGTCTTTTGGACAAGCAATGTTGACGTCCTGATAATTGATGCACACTCTAATGGTTCCTTTTTTTTCATGACAGGAACTATGTTGGAAACCCACTCAGTTAGCGGAACGGGTAAATGAAACCAGCACGCAAAAGTTTTTCAAATTTTGCTTTAATGGAAGCGACTTTATTTGGATGAACAGGACGAAGCTGTTGATGCACCGGTTTGAAATCAGGATACATATTAATAGTGTGTCCAACAATACTAGTATCTGTTGGACATTGGGTTCAACGCTCCCCATGTGTTTCACGACATGGAATAACCGCCTCTCGTGCATCCTAACTCTGGCGATTATAGCGGAGACTAACGCCTGCGGGTTTTTGTCTAACGGAAATCGTGAGTCCAACAAGTGGTTTCAGAGCGACAGGTATCGAGTTTGAAACTCACCCAACTCGCATTGGGGGGGAGATTGTTGGACATTGGGTTCGACGCTCCCCGTGTGTTTCACGACATGGACTAACCGCCTCTCGTGGATTCTAACTCTGGCGATTTTAGTGGAGAATAACACCTGCAGGTTTTGGTCTAATGGCAATCGTGAGTCCAATAGTATCTATGCCCGACATTTCCTCATAAGACCAAGCAAATACATCACGAAATTCATGAAATAGAGAGTGATATGTTTCGAGTTCTGATGGAGAACAAGACATACCGACATGAAAATTTTCTACAAGACCAGATTTGGTCGAAATATTGATAGAAATGGTTTCTTTAATATTTGAAAAATTTCGCTCGGAATCGATTGCATTAATAGGTAAATAATTTGAAAATAAATTTTTGATTAATTGGTGATATAGTTCACTAAGATAATTTTCTTCATAGTCAGGAAGATGGGAATGATGATGATAATATTCCCAAGGTTCTCCTTTTGACATCATTGCTTCCAAAATATTCTCATCTATCAAGAAAATTGAGGAAAATGGATTATATGGAGTACCAAAATCTAAGAAACGATCAACCCTAACAACCGGCAACACAAATTTTGGATACTCCACCAAAGCCAGAAATATTGATTGCTATACCAGCTTAATAGGGCTGGGCGGTAGAAAATCATCCAACGTAACAATTTTAGAATCACCCGTACTCTCCCTTAAGCCAAATGGAGTGGAAGAGATCATGTAGCAGGTCTCTATACTTGCAATTTCTGCCGACGTCATGGGCGGCGGTAATGAAAAGGTTCCCATGAGAGTGGAATCCTTTAAGAGTCCTACACCAATTTTCTGAAGTGCTAGTTGGGGTGTGTGAACGAATGGAACACTTCCAGTTACCTATGAAGCAGAGGCAAAGAAGGATAGTTGATTGATAACTATAATTGTACCTTTATATGGAAAGGCTATCATTCTAAAATATGTAGAAACAATTGCAGTCATAGCATATACCCATGGCCTTCCAAGTATAATATTATAGTCAAGGGGTCCGTCAACAACCTTGACATCAACATTCACTATTTTTACCCCAAGCTCAACATGCAGGTTATTAATAATACCACAAGGTTTATATGTACGTCCATAAAAAGCCTTCAATGTCGTTGATGATTGTAATAAGCGCGGTGAGTCAAGTGACTTCCAACAATTTAGAGACATAATATAGGTAGATGCTCCCTCATCAATAATAGTACAATGAACAAGGTGATTTAGAACATTTACTTGTATGGAGAATGCCAATTCTGCAGGTAGTAGCGGCACATAGCCCGTATGATTAAAGACGACAAGATTAGAATCAGTCAGATCAATTCCACCAATTGCCGACAATAAAGCCTGTTTTTGGGAGGGAAAATTTTGTAATACCTCAAGAGTAGACATAGCTGAAGGGGATTGAGCCAAATCTTAAACTATATTATAATTTTGAGCAGCTCTTGCTCGAGGATTATATGTCGATTTTTGAATTACTCCCTTTGGTGACTTAATTGTCAATTCAGGAATGGAAGTAGGTGGTACCGATTCCGTAGATGGATTCGTAGTTGAGGTAGTAGGTTGATCAGTTTCCTGACTACCATAATATTTATTACGCGTTGACACCAAAATATCAGTTGAAGGTTTTGTAACATATAACATAAGTACTTGGGAACTAGAAGGTGGATCTGTAACAAAAAAATTTGTGTCTGGATGGGGAAACTGATCTTTCAACACAACTGACACATGGGAAGTCTTAATGATTTTTGATACTTCAGTGTGGTGAGGAAAATCCTGAACAAAATGTTCCTCATTATATTTTTTGCATGGATAACAAGGTTTCCTAGGTTCAGACGATTGATCAGATGGTCTTTCTTGCGGGTTAGAAGTTTTCTTTTTCTTATATTTCCCCTTTTTCTTACTTCCGGGTTGCTTTTCACTTTTTCCCTTGTCAAATGACAAAAAATTAATTTCGGAAGAAGGTGCAGGATTAGATGCAGTAGTATGATGTGTGCTTCCAGTACCAATCAAGCTGTCTCCGACATGAGAGTCCTTTAATTGAGGAGGAATGGTAAAATCAAATCGTGGCGCGTTAGGAATTTTTTCATAGAGTGTGCCAGATTAAGTATAGATAAAATATAAATATTGGGCATGAGCAATGAATTGATATTAAGTGATGACACCACCCTTAGCCACATCCTAAATTATAGATGGTAACAGGGACTTGATGAACCACTCAGTAAGGAGCTGATCAGGAAGAAATGTTTTAACCATTCTGCGACGACGACACCACTCATGAATATGATAAAAAATGTGAGTAGCATTAATCTGTTTGAAATTGGTCAAGAGTTCCATTCCAGTTTCATATCATATGGGTAACTGGAAGTGAGTCAAAGAGACAGTAGATATGGCAGTGAAATTATCAAAAGAAGTTCTAGGTAATTCAATATACCATTTTGCAGCCGGACCAGTAAGCATATGCTGGAAAAGATGTAGTCAAACAGAGTCATCACTCAAGGAGTTTGATGAAAACCATAAATGATAAGTCATAACATGAGTCGACGGGTATTTCCCAGGGTTTCCATTGAACTTAGGAATATCCGAGGGTAATTTGTGAGGTATCACCGACCACCAAGGAGTGTAGTTGATTAGATCATTGGTTAGCCGATTTAAATCTGGTAACTCTAAAGTTGTGAAAAAAGGAAACTGTCGATTAAGGTCAGGTTGAGAATAGCCAGGGTATGATGGAATTGCTTGAGCAACATGCCTTTGAGCACCGGCATAAGGAATTTGCTATTGGTAACACAGATAGGGGTTGTTTTGATAAGAAAACGCTTGAGGATTATGTTGAACAAAACCTGGATATGGTACTTTTTGAAATGAAGTTTGAGGTATTTGCGCTTGAGGCTGCCAAGGGGTTTGTCCACCAATGTTATAACCCAAATTAGGATAACTTGGATTCGGTTGATGATAGGTATAACCAACTTGTGGCTGTGAAAAATCAAAGTTAACATAGATGCATGTAGGGAAAAACAAGAAGTACTCTTTATTGATGATAGAAGGATAGGTCACAGCATAGTGATTGATTTGGAGTGACCTTCCAGCATAGTCCCCAAGTCTCATCACAACATAAATCTCTCCAGTAGTAGCTCTACAAACCAAGCTCTCAATTGAAAATTCTCCAACATTTCTCTACTCAAATTATTCCTCTTCAAACACTTAGATCTGTGTTCAATTTATAGATGAACTGTAGTTTATTTTGCAATCAATAAATTTCCAAAAATAGGCAAGACATGTTTCCATTCATGTAGATGTAAAATGGACACTTGGATCCAAAGCTTGACACATATGAAATCTTCTAGAAGGCACTGGCCAAGTGGATATTCCAGAACAATGAGAATTTCGCTCCCAATGTGACCAACACACCTTTGAATGTCGGGAAGTGCTTTGCAGAGAAACCTTGCATGGGGCTACCTGCATATGCAACACACTTAGGCCCCTTAGAGCCTACGTTGGTGAGCTCTTATATGTTATACAATAAGCTTCAAACCATGGAAACCTTTTCTTGATGAAAGTCTTGCTTGATCTGTCTTGTTTCTTGTCTTAGGGAATGTAGCAACTGAAATGATAGGGAATGACGTAACTTTTCTGTCTATTGGTCCCTGAGGATGATGCCTGAAGCATGTTTTCATCGATGGTTCCAAATTGACCTATAACAATTCCCCCCTAAAGCATGAGGTCAAAATAATAAAAACATTTGATGGAGATGCTTTACACTGTGATGGGCTGGAGATGAAGCAGAGTGGTCACCTGCATCAATCTTACAATAAATTACATCATGATATATTCTCTTTGATCATAATTGCTGAGGGCAGACATTCCCATGTTCAACACATAAACAATCTAATAACATGTACATAATTCAGAAAGTCGTTGACACTCAAATGTTGCCAAATGCAGACATGCCAACATATATAGACCCATGTTCAGATGACAATTTGTATGTAAGGTCATCGTACAAATGATGTGTACAAAAATCCTGAAATTGTAGCCCGGATGGCTGAAACTAGATCCGGGGTCTTCTAATCTCATTCACTCGGTCACTCGGGTACAAGTCTAGCCATGCGAATATATGATTTGTCCTCGAACATGGAAAGACATCGTTTGATTACCAGCCAATGATGTGAGCTATTAACAAACACGAGAGAACCACCATTAATGTCAATGGCCCTCAAGGTACTGCAATACATTTCATAAGGCGTGAATAGATGATTTGATGTCGAACGCCAAACAAAATATTTCGGTCAAAGGTCCAAAAGCGAGGATCTTGTCAATGCTGTAACAAGCCTCATGGTACTCGAATCTGATGTTTCTAAGTGAAATTCCTGGATATTGATTTGTTTTCAACAGGAAGTCACCTTATTGCAAAACTGGAGTTACTTACTTCGGAGAAAATGGTATGCCTTGATATAGCAATTTTCAGGGACGACGGTCATGAAAATGAAGGTTTATGAGTATTGCAGATGGATGAGTTTTTAATCACTGGATGACTTCTCTTGAACATATCAATGACACTGTGATGAGTTGGCAGCATTGACCCAAAACCGAAGTGAAGGTATGATGAACCATAGGTGTGAATGAACCGTCAAGGTGATTACCCAACCTAAACAGTCACAGACATGGAGTGAAAGAAGTGTCATGTTCAAGAGTGACTTGCTACCAAAAAGAAACTTTACTTGCTTTTCCCAAAATTTCCTCGGTCATTTTTCGACCAATACCTCTTTATTTTTTAACTAGCTTGAGGAGGATAACATTTGCTTGATCTATAATTCAACCCTTCGGGTGAATAAAGTATCGCTATTTAATAATTTAACGAGTCTAGCAATGAATGAAACTCGATTCTTTCCATGATCGACAAGCCCATTGCTATTTTATGTTTTAACGAGCTTAACGACAGTGATAGCCCGGTCCTTTTTCATATTTAAAGAGTCTGAAAAAGAGGACGAAAGAGAACTCCAAAAGTACTTTTTCGTAAATTTTTCACTCAAATCCAAAAAAGTGTAAAATAATATCTGAGAGAACCTCTTTGGTCATGTTTAACCAAGGTATTCCTTTTTAGTAAATAATCCATCTTAGTCTGGAAAAGGGTTAAAATTATATTGAGTAGATATCAATTCATTTACTTTAACGAGCTCGAAATGACAAGTGCTCGAAAATATTTTCACATTATCGGAGTCTGAAAAGAGCTGAAAGAAGACTCCAAGGGTTCCTTTTTCACTGTTATCAAATCTTGAAAAAGAGATAAAAGTACGCTTGAAATCCTTTTTTGTTTTTAACAAAGCTCGAAAAATAAGGAGAAAAATTATGCTTTGTGGTCAAATCATTCTCTGAATAAATTTGCAAGACTAATCTGTTCATCAGTTGTATTTCCTGTTCAGAACAACATCAAATGGATTAAAAATACCTGTTTCATGATAAAAACATAATAAAACTATAGTCATAGCAATAAATTTAACTTGCAAACAATTACATGACTCTAAAAAGTAGTTTCACTATTCATTTTTACCATTCCATAGCTACCATTTGCATTTTGGAGCTCTGAACCTGATTTTTACCTCGAACTTCAGTCATTGATTGTGGTCATTTCTGTGGACGGATTTCATCACCGTTTGATCCAGGTTAGTGCCATGGACCCCCTCTTCCTTTCAGTACTCATTTCATTACCATTCCTTGCAGTTTTTTAGGGTTTTGAGGCCCCTAGGGTAAATTCTGCCCAAAATGAGGGAAACACACCCATGAATGTCGAAAAATGCGTTGCATAACAAGTAAAATGAAGTGTACCTACATGTGCAATGCACTGTCTCAGCCCAGGGAGTGCGTTGGGCGCAGTTGAAGTTTTTGGTTTTCATGTAGTGTCCAAAATTTGCCTAGTTTTTTTCAATGAATGGTATCTAATGGATATTATGGTTGATTTTCAAGTTTCCATCAGATTATAATGATGATTACATGGAGAGAAAGAGAACATGAAGAACAAGATATGATTGCCTTGAATGATCCGGGTACTGTAAGAGCCTTAAGAGATTGCGGGTTGCTTAAGTACTTTAAATTTTCGGGAATAAGGCAACAAATAGAACTCCTAGAGTTCCTTGTTCGAGCATGGGATCCGGTGATAGAGGCATTTCACATAAAAAAATCAAGTGTTGTCCATAACAGTTGAGGATGTGTATTTTCTCACAGGTTTTTTGAGGAGAGGTTTGCCCATTTCTCTCACAGGGTCTGCCATTGAAGGAGAGACAGTGAGGGATTATGTTATGCAGTATTGCTATCAAGGGTCAGAACCTAGAAAATATGGAAAAATAAACATCCGGGATGTCAGGGATTTGCCGTTGAGAACCATCCTTTTCACGATCGCTAAACTTGCTAACACCGTTACACTCCACGTAGC
Source organism: Pinus albicaulis (assembly GCA_034641835.2). Taxonomy (NCBI): domain Eukaryota; kingdom Viridiplantae; phylum Streptophyta; class Pinopsida; order Pinales; family Pinaceae; genus Pinus; species Pinus albicaulis. The sequence continues at coordinate 543,155,741 of CM076581.1, read as the reverse complement.
GAACAGATTGTATATGCAGTATGTGCTAAAGTGCTTAGAGCCAAAAGTCTTCAACTGGTCTGAAGCTTTTCTATCTCAGATAAAGGAACAACTGAATAAAGAAAAAGGAGGAAGGAAGAAAAATTTCAGCTATGGTTCAATCCTTATCTCCTTCGCTTTGGAACGGATTCCATTGATGCAACCACAACATGTAACATTGGATATATCTAGTCCTAGAGATCCTCGAATGCAGAGATGGGTAGAACTCATGGGTTGGCATGAAGGAAAATCATCTGTTGTGTTCTCGACTACATTCTTTGCCTGGTTCCGTCGACAAATCGTCGCCATCGATGAGTATGCATACACAGGCGTCGACTTCCGAGGAGATCTAGATCTAGTATTACCAGAAGGCGCTCAGTGGGGTGCAATGGGTAAGAATGATTCGACCATGTTTTTTTGATTTTTATAAGGTTTATAAAATGTTTTTGTGTTTTTGATTTATTTCCAAGGCCAAAATAAATGTTTAATGTAATGCAGATATTGGTCTTGTTCAACCAGTAGAGGAACCAGAGCACAAAGCAGATGCGCCAGCAGAGAGGGTTGTCGGGAGAGCAGTCCTTCAGGACCTTGATACGGCTGAGACTCTAGATGAGCTTCAACAACACATAGAGGGATTAACCTTCAAGATTCTGGATTGCTAGCTCGAAGAGTTACCCATGCGACTGCAGCAACACACTATTGGGGTTCCTAACCGTTGGATGCGGTTGTTCTGTAGGATTGCTAGATCTATAGCGTGTTACCACAAGCACCACTATTTTACTTGTGATTTTTTGCATACATTTTGAGGTTATATTACCAACGTGTATTGGGCACAAATTTTGTAAAAAAACCTATAACTATTTATCTATGTGTTTTCAGAGTTTTTCCTATGTTTACTGCGCAATCCTATTCAATGACGTGAATATTTTCTTTACCTATGTCGCAAATGTCTATCTAAAACTTGATAAGCTAATGAATCAGTTAAAGTGTTTAGATTTCTGGAAATGTGTTGATATTGAATGAAATCAAAATGTCTCTCCAAAAGTCAAACTCTTAGGAACAATCTAAGAAGTGTTGGATTTCTAATAGAATAAATACTAGTAAGTTGTAGTACCACAAGTTGTGAGTCTAACCTTATGATTATGCGGTTAATACCAAATGAAATGGAATCAGAGAGAAGTTCGATCAACGCGCTATATTCAGCGATATTATTCGTCGATCTACCGATACAAATCCCTTGAAAACTCACTAACTTGCCGTTCGGAGCGAAAATGGCCCACACTGCAGAGGATAGATTCTGCGTACTATGACTAGCACCATCAGCATATCCAACAAATGGTTCCGAAGATTCATATTATACCAAGAAACTCACTTATTAAACCAAGAAAGTAATTTAAACCGAAAAAGTAAATTAAGACTGAATGAGAACACACACAACATGTTAACACATTTATTTACATGGTAAAACCTTGACAGGGTGTCAAGGAAACCTCCACGGGGCAAGGGATTGGAAACTCTATTAATCAAAATGATTCTCCGTACATACAAGCCTCTCGGGCCCTACAATTTAACTTGAGCCTATTTCGTTATTCTAACTTCATTTCGTTACTCAACCAATTAATAGTCAATAAGTAGTTTTCCCAAAATTACATTATTTACAATTTGTCGTCATATTTTAACAAACTCCACCTTGACAACAATTTTCCTAATCCCTTGCCCATGCCCATTCATCATATTTTCTACAAACCGAGAGAAGCAAGACACCATCTCAACTTCTCTACTGTAACTGGATTCGTGAATATATCTACATGATTTTCCCATGTGCAGTCCTTCTTGAGAACTACTTTGCCGCCTTCGATTACATGTCTCACAAAGTGATACCTTATATCGATGTGCTTGGTCTTGCTGTGATAGGCTGGATTTGTAGCCAAATGAATAATGCTCTGACTGTCACAAAACACATTCACTTTCTCCTGCATCCTTCCAATCTCATCAAGCAGACCTTTTAACCAGATTGCCTCTTTACAGGCATCTGAAGCAGCTATATACTCTACTTCAGTAGTGGACAAAGCAACTGTCTCTTGAAGCTTTGACATCCAGCTGATTACTCCACTTGCAAGAATAAAAACATAATCTATAGTAGACCTCCTTTTGTCCAAATCACCTGCATAATCAGCATCCACATATCCGCAGACTGAACCTTCATGACAATCAAAGCTGATGGAATGGTCACTTGTGCCTCTCAAATATCGAAGCACCCATTTCACTGCTCTCCAATGTTCTTCTCCTGGATTTTTCATGAACCTGCTGACAACTCCAACTGCATGTGAAATGTTAGGTCTTGTAGATACCATCGCATACATTAAGTTTCCTACTGCATTTTCATATAGTACATGAGACATATACTTCTTTTCTTCATTATTTCTAGGACTTAAATCCGAAGAAAGCTTAAAATGGGAAGATAATGGAACATTAACAGGTTTCACATTGTTCATACTGAACTTTTCAAGTACTTTCTCCACATACTTCTGTTGTGATAACCAAAGCTTACCATTCTTCTTGTCTCTGTGTATCTCCATGCCTAAGATATGTTTTGCTTCTCCAAGATCCTTCATATCAAATGTTCTAGAGAGCTGAGCCTTTAACCTATTTATTTCTTCCATGCTTTTTCTTGCAATAAGCATATCATCAACATACAACACCAAGATAATGAATATGCCATTGAAAATTTTTAAGTATACACAATGATCATAATCACTTTTGATAAAATTCTGGCTCACCATGAAGGAATCAAACTTCTTGTACCATTTCTTGGGCGATGACCTCAGGCCATACAATGATTTCCTGAGCTTGCAAACTAATCTTCTGATGCGACCTTGTACAAAACCTTCTGGCTGATCCATATATATCTCTTCATCCAAATCACCATGAAGAAAGGATGTTTTAACAACTAACTGTTCTAACTCAAGGTCAAGTAAAGAAGTTAGTGCTAACACAATACAAATAGAAACAAGTTTAATTACTGGTGAAAAAATCTCATGAAAATAAATACCTTCAACCTGAGAATACCATTTTTCAACCAGTCTCACCTTATACCTCTCAATACTTCCATCAAATTTCCTTTTCAACTTGAAGACCCATTTTCACCTAACGACACTTCTCCCTTCAGGAAGTTCTACAAGATCCCAGGTATTTCTCTTGGCTAAAAAGTCCATTTCTTCTTCCATAGCCTTTTTCCATATCTTGCTATCTGTATCATCTACTACTTCCTGATAACAAGAAGGTTTCCCATCTTCAACAATCAATGCAAAAGATGAAGCAAAATCTTCATACCTTTTAGGTGTTTTTCTTTCCCTTGTATACCTTCGTAGAGTCACTGTTTGCTGAATTGGTTCTGGAATTTCTCTAGTTTCGTTTGCTTCTTCACCATTTTCATCAGAAGTCTCTCCTTCCTTTTGACTTTCTAAAAAAGGTTTAGTCTCCAATTGAATCTGCTAATTTGGCGATACTTGCTCTTGTTCAACTTTTTCAACATCTGATTTTAGAAGAGAAGATTCTTCAAATGCTACATCTCTACTAATGACTATCTTCTGTGAAGAAGGATCCCACAACCTATATCCATTCATTGCATAATCATATCCATCAAAGGCACAACATTTTGATTTTGGATCTAACTTTGAACGCTGATTTCTAGGAATAAGAGCATAGGCATCACAACCAAAAATCTTCAAATGCGAATAATCACAAGACTGACCCGACCAAACTTCTTCAAGAATTTTGCATTTTATTGCAACTGAAGGTGATCTGTTAACTAAATAACAAGTAGTGGATACTACTTTTTCCCACAACTCCTTTTGCAGGTTAGCATTACTGATCGTGCTTCTGGCTCTTTCCATAAGAGTCTGATTCATCCATTAAACAACGCCATTTTGCTGAGGGGTATGAAAATTTTTTTTATGTCTAAAAATCCCTTCATCCTTACAAAATTGTTCAAATTCTAAAGAAGTAAATTCACCGCCATTTTCAGTTCTTAAACATTTAATTGATTTTCTTGTTTTCTTTTCCACCATTGTTTTAAATTGTTTGAAAACATTAAATACATCAGCTTTATTTTTCAACATATAGACCCAAAATTTTCAAGAGAAATCATCAATAAACGTTAAGAAATATAATGCACCTCCATAAGACACAGTAGGAGATGGTCCCCACAGATCAAAATGAATGTAGTCTAAAATCTGTTTACTATTATGATTTCCAGTCTTGAGCCTTTGTTTACATTATTTACCAAACACACAATATTTACAAAAATCCAACTTCAAGGATTTCAAATCAGGAAGCAACTTGCAGTTCATCAGTACCTGAAGACCCTTCTCGCTTATGTGACCCAACTGCTGATGCCATAGATGAGAACCTTCTTCTGCTTTTTCTGATACGATCGCTGCTTCAGTAACTTGAGTGCTTCCTTTGAGTCTGTATATATTTCTGACTTTTTCAGCCTTCATAACAACCAAGGCTCCTTTTGAGACTTTCAACACTCCATTATGAACTGTAAATTTATACCCATTCGAATCCAAAACTCCCAAGGAAATCAAGTTTTTCTTTAGTTGCCTAACATCAGATAATTTTTTAACTGTATCATCATACATTTTATTTTTTACATTACCAATCCCAACAATATGACAAGATGAATTATTTCCCATGAAGACAGAACTACCATTTACAGTTTCATATGAAGTAAACCAACTTCGGTGCGGACTCATATGATGAGAAGCACCAGAGTCTAATAGCCAATTTTCAACATCTTGAGAGATATTACAAACAGGGAGAGCTTCAGCAATTAAAACCTCATCAACCATACCTAAATCAACCTAATTTTCTTCCTTGTTATGGTTTTTCGACTCCTTCCATTTCCAACAATCTTTCTTGAGGTGTCCAAGTTTATTGCAGTACCAACACTTGGCTTTACACTTCTTACCACCCTTTGACTTCAATTTGGAAGAACCCCTTGCTTTCTCCCCTCTTTCCTTTGATCGACCTATGGATACCATGGCTTCCAGAGCAGAAGTCTCAATACTAGATTTCCTTCGTACTTCTTCAGATAAGAGAGCACCCACAACAGATTCAAATTTCAATGAATCAGCAGTGCTAAAACTGATAGAAGTGACGAAGTGGTCCCATGACTCGGGTAGAGAGAAAAACAAGGTTATTGCCTTGTCTTCTTCCTGCATTTTTACTTCCATATCTGAAAACTGGAAAATAAGCGTATTAAAAACATTTAAATGTTCTGCAATTTTTGTACCCTCCTTTATTTGAAGACTGTACAAATGTCTTTTTAAATAGATTCTATTTCTCAGATATTTATTCATATACAATGTTTCCAGTTTTTTTCACAACCCTTCAGCTGTACACTCTCCAAAAATATTGAAGAGAACTTCATCTGTCAAATATAACCGAATGGTACTGAGAGCTCGGGCATCCAAGTCCTCCCAGTCCGATTCTGTCATGCTTGCCGGCTTTTTATTTACCCCATCTAATGCTTTGTGCAACCCTTGTTGCACCAGCAAATCCCTGACCTTTAGTTTTCACAATGAAAAATGATTTTTCCCGGTGAATTTATCCACCTCGAACTTTGCATTTGTCATTTTTGCCATTTCTTCGTCCTAGTTTTTAGGGTTTCCCCTCTTCTGCTAGAGTTTTAAGGGTTTCAGATTCTGCTAAGGTTTCAAGGGTTTTAGATATTTTCCCCTTTTCTGCTAGGGTTTCCCCTCTTCTTCAGATAGGGTTTATTTCTGGTTTCCAATCTAAAAGAAAAATTGTTTCCAATCTCAAAATTCCTTTCAAAATCTAACTTCCCTTCTTGTTTTAAGTTTCTAGAAAAAAAAATTTCAAACCCCTTTAAAATATTTTCTGTTCAAACCCTTTCTCTCTATTCTCAAAACTGAGCCTTTTTTTTTTAACTTTAAATTTTAAACTCTCAAATCTTAAAACCCTCTTCAAACAAACTCTGATTTCCTGAAACCTTTCTTGAATTTCTTCTCTTTTAAAAAAAAATTACCCGAATTTCTCCTATTGCACTGTTCTTTCAACGTGTTTGTAGTATTTTTCAGATTGGGTAGAATTGATTGCAGTCCTTCAAGGATAGCGACCCCTCCTTTTCGATGGCGGCAACTAGGCTCTTCCCTTTGCAGTGTGCAGGCTCTTCTCCAATGTGCAGAGAAGTTAAATCTTTTTCAGGTGCTATGCTCTTCCCTTTATGGTGTGCAGACTCTTCTCCAATGTGCAAAGAAGTTCAATCTTTCTCGGGTCTTTTCCTCTCAGACTCGAGTGAACCCTCTGCGTCCTCCTCGAGTTCCTTTGATGGCAGCGGATATTCCCTTTGACGGGCATATTTGATTTTTCTTCTTGACAATCGGTTTTTCCTCTTGGAAAAGGTGGATGCTTATTCTCTCGATGACTCCTCCCTCTCTCACGGCTGAGGGAAACGACAGATTCTTGCTCTAGGAATTTCAACCACTCGATGGCTCCTCCCTATCTCACAACGGATGGAAACGACGGATTCTTTCTCCAGGAATTTCAACCACGTTTTTGGCTCCGATACCACTTATTATACCAAGAAACTCACTTATTAAACCAAGAAACTCATTTAAACCGAAAAAGTAAATTAAGACTGAATGAGAACACACACAACAGGTTAACACATTTCTTTACGTGGTAAAACCTTGACAGGGTGTCAAGGAAACCTCCACGGGGCAAGGGATTGGAAACTCTATTAATCAAAATGATTCTCCGTACATACAAGCCTCTCGGGCCATCCAATTCAACTTGAGCCTATTTCATTATTCTAACTTCATTTCGTTACTCAACCAATTAATGCTCAATAAGTAATTTGCCCAAAATTACATTATTTACAATTTGTTGTCATATTTTAACAATTCATACATCTTCCATAAAATGTAAAGAGGATTACTAATGTCAAAAAAATATCTATAAAACAATTTAAGATAGTGAATGCAAATCAACAACATATAAACAATATAATACAAAAAATTACTACGCTTATGATTAAGCATAGTAACATTTCAAATACAACGCATTTCTACACTATGCCAATGGAATTCCATCGTAATCAACTAACTCGTAGGCACCCTTAGCAATAACTCTTTTGACAATATAGGGGCCATGCCATAATGGTTTGAATTTCCCTGTACCTATAACATCAGCTTCTTGATCATAAAGAAGGACCAAGTCGCCCTCTGAGTAGATGGCTGGAAATTTTTGTCGTATTGCACCTTTATATGTCTCTTATGCGCTTCGTTGGCCAATTAGACCTCACGACACGTTTCATCTAGATGGATGAGGTTAAGGAGACACCAATTGGAAAGGAGTGAATCCGATTTCATTTCTTACCGAGGTTCAATACGCCCACAGGGCGGAGTACAGGATCAAGTGCCAGTTCCGTTTACGGACTCCAAAGAATTCGTTTAAGAATTTTTTTAATAGCCTCAACTTTTCCATTTGATTGTGGATAATAAGGAGGAGAATTATCATGTGATAATCCTAACTTGGCTGTAAATTCAGACATCATATGGTTGCGAAAATTCTTCCCATGATCCATAACTATAGCCTGTGGGACCCCAAACCATGCAATAACATGGTTGAAGAAAAACAATGCAACTGTTTGTCCTATGTTGTTGAATGTAGGCATCGCTTTGGCCCATTTGGTAAAATAGTCGACTGGGACAATAATATAACCATGCCCCCCGGATGAAGGAGGGTTACAGGTCATGAAGTCAATACCCAATTTCGTAATTGGTCCAGCAGAGAAAACAAGAAGCATTGGCGTTGGAAGTTTGTGGATTCTACGGTCATAAATCTGGCATGCATGACAACTTCTGACTGCGAGGATACAATCTCAAAAAATAGTAGGCCAAAAGTAACCGCTGTGGAGTATCTTCTACGCGGTAGCATATCTAGATAAGTGTCCACCAAAAGCCCCAACATGACAATCATTTAACACTTTTTTGGCCTCCTCATGAGTGAGGCACCTCCTTAAAATGGTATCGACACCACGACGATAAAGTGTATCATGAACGATAAGATAATCTTTGGCTTGGTATAAAATAAGTCGCTGATCAGAGCGAGAGGTATTAGGTCAAAATTTTTGGGTTTGGAGATAAATTATGAAATCTCCATACCAGTGATCAGATGATCCGATCAGAAAAAGAGACTCGTCTAGAATAGATGGTTCCGACTTAGTTGCATTACTATCAGAGGGAAGGTCACAGAGAAGCTCGGCCAAAACTAAAGACTTCTTTGACTTGGATTTGATGAATTCCAAATCAAATTCTTGCAAAATGACAATCCATTTTGAATATTTGCTCCCCAAAAATTGACGTGATAAGATGTAAGTCATGGGGTTGCAATCCAAAACTATTGTCATTTTTCAGAGCAGGATATAATGGCAAAATCTTTGGACAACTTGAACGGTTGCCAAGGCAAGATTTTCTACGTACGAGTACTTAACTTTCGTATTATTGATATTACGACTCAAATAATAGATCGGATGTTCAATTCCATCTTCTACTTGGACCAAAACCATAGATATGGTCATAATAAATACTCATTTTGATAATTAGGAGGATACATTAATGACGCTCAGACAAGATGGTCCTTGACAGCATCAAAAGAAGATTGCGCAACTTGGTCCTAATGGAAGGGAACTCCTTTTTTCAATAATCGAGTAAATCCTTTAGCGATTTCAGCGTAGTTTGGAATGAACCTTCTTAGGAAGTTAGCCTTTCCTTGAAGTTTCTGTATCTGAAGTAGGTTTGATGGTGTAGGAAAATCAAGAATGGCTTGTACCTTCAGTGGGTCTATTCGAATTCCTTCTTTTGAGACTACGAATCTGAGCAATCGACCAGAACCAAAACAAAACACACATTTGTGCGGATTGAGGCGTATCTTGTAGCGTCGGAAATGTAAGAAAATGGCTCTCAAATGCATCAGGTGATTAGTCTGATTTCACGAAAAATCATCTAGATATGGTTGAACAATGTGCTTGATGTCGTTGAAAGCATAATCCATTGCTCTCTGAAAAGTTTCCCCAAAGTTGTTTAAACCAAACGGAAGTTTCTTATATGCGAATGTGCCCCAGGGACAGATGAATGCTGTCTTATGTTGGTCATCTGGGTAGATATTGATTTGATTGTAGCCAGAAAATCCATCCATGAACGAAAAATTTTCGCATCTAGCACAATCGTCAATAATCTGGTCGATAAAGGGAGTAGGATAGTTGTCTTTTGGAAAAGCCTTTCTAACATCCCGATAATCGACACACACTCTAATGGTTCCTTATTTTTTTATAACAGGATCAATATTGGAAACCTACTCAGTTAGTGGAACAGGGTAAATGAAACCAGCACACAAAAGTTTTTCAACTTCTGCTGTTATGGCAGCGACTTTCTTCGGATGAATAGGACGAAGCCGTTGATGCACCGGTTTGACGTCGGGATACATATTAATAGTGTGTTCAACTATACTAGTATCTATGCCTGGCATTTCCTCGTAAGACCAAGCGAATACGTAACGAAATTCATGAAAAAGAGAGCGACATGAATCAAGTTCTGACGGAGAACAAGATACACCGAAATTAATGTTTTCTACAATGCCATGTTTAGTCGAAATATTAATGGAAATAATTTTTTCGATATTAGATAAATTTCGCTCAGATTCAATTGCATTAATAAAAAATAATTTGAAAATAAATTTTGAATGGATGGGTGATATAGTTCATTAAGATTATTTTCTTCATAATCTTGAAGATGGGAACGACGATGATAATCTTCTCGTGGTTCTCCTTCTTCTATCATAGCTTCCAAAATAGTTTCATCTGTCAAAAATTTTGAGGAAAATGGATCAGATGGAGTACCAAAATCTAATGAACGATCATCCCAAACACTCGGTGACGCTGATTTTTGATTTTTCGCCCAAGCCAGATAGATTGATTTCTATTGTAGCTCAATAGGACTGAGCGGTAAAACATCATCCAACGTAGAAATATCAGAATCACCCGTACTCTTCCTTAAGCCAGATAGAGTGGAAGAGATCATGTAGCAGGTCTCAATGCTTGCAATTTCTGCTGATGTCACGGGCGGCAGTAATGCAAAGGTTCCCATAAGATTGGAATCCATTAATACTGCTACACCAATTTTCTGGATTTCTAGTTGGAGTAAGTGAATATACATAATGCTTCCAGTTACCTGCGAAGTGGAGGAAAAAAAGGATAATTGATTAATGACTGTGATTGTACCTTTATGTGGAAAGGAAATCATTCTAAAGCATGTAGAAACAATGGCAGTCATCGCATATACCCATGGTATTCCGAGTAAAATATTATAGTCAAGGGGTCCATCAACAACCTCAACATCAATACTTACTATTTCCCCCCCTAATTTAACTTGAAAGTTATTGATAATACCACAAGGTTTATATGTTCTTCCATCAAAAGCCTTCAACATCGCTGATGATTGCGATAATCGTGGCGAGCCAAGTGACTTCCAACAGTTTAGAGACATAATGCACGTAGATGCTCCCTCATCAATAATAGTGCAATGAACAAGCTGATTGAGATCATTTACTTGGATGGATAATGCCAATTCTTCTGGTAACTGTGGCACATAGCCCGTATGATTAAAGATGACAAGATTAGAATTAGTTGGATCAATTCCACTAATGGTCAACAATAAAGCCTGCTTCTGGGAGGGACAATTTTGTAATACCTCAAGAGCAGAAATAGCTAAAGGGTATTAAGCCAAATATTCAACTATATTATAATTTTGTGTAGCTCTTGCTCGAGGATTATATGTCGATTTATGAATTACTCCCTTTGGTGGCTTAATTGTCAATTCAGGAATAACAAGAGGTGGTACCGATTCATTATATGGATTCGTTGTCGAGGTAGTAGGTTTATCAGTGGCCGGAATACCATAGTCTTTATTCTGCATCGACATCAAAATATCTTGTGAAGCTTTTGTAGTGGATAACATTAACACTTGGGAACTAGGAGCTATATCCGTAGCAACCAAATTTGTGTTCGGATTTGGAAATGGGTCTGTCAACACAACTGATGCATGAGAAGTCTTGATGATTTTTGAGACTATAGCACGGTGAGGAAAATCCTTAACAAAGTGTTCCTCGTTACAGATTATGCATGGATAACGAGGTTTTCGTGGTCCAGACGGTTGATCAGATGATCGTTCCTGCGGGTTAGAAGTTTGCTTTTTATTTTATTTCCCCTTTTTCTTACCTCCTGGTTGCTTATCACTTTTTCCTTTATCAAAGGACACGACATTAATTTCAAAAGTAGGAGCAGGATCAGATGCAGTAGGGTGGTGTGTGTTTACAGTGCCTATCAACCCATATCTGGCATGAGAGTCTTTTATTTGAGGAGGAACATTGAAATTACATCGCGACGCATTTGGAATTTTTTCATAGAGCGTGCCAAACTGAGTATAAATTAAGTCTAAATATTGGGCATGAGTGATAAATTTATCTTCTGTGAAAATTCCACCTTTAGCCACATCCTCAGTTATAGATGGTAACAGGGACTTAATGAACCATTCAACAAGGAGCTGATCGGGAACAAATGTCTTAACCATTCGACGATGGTGATTCCACTCATGAATATGATAGGAAATTTGAGTAGCATTAGTCTGTTTGAAGTTGGTCAAGAGTTCTGTTCTAGTTTCGTATCTGATCGGTAACTGGAAATGGGTCAAAAATACAGTAGCTAAGGCAGTGAAATTATCGAAAGAAGCTCTAGGTAATTCAATATATCATTTAGCTACTGGACCTGTGAGCGTTCACTGGAAAAGACGTAATCGAACAGAATCATTATTTAGGGAATTTGATGAACACCATAAATGATAAGTCATAACATGATTTGATGGATCTTCTCCAGGGTTTCCATTGAATTTAGGAATGTCGAAAGGTAGTTTATGAGGTATCACTGGCCACCAAGGAGCATAATTGATAGGATCATTGGTTAATCGGTTTAAATCTGGTAATTCCAAGGTTGCAACAAAATGCAATTGTCTATTAAGGTCAGGTTGAGCATAGCCAAGATAAGATGGAATTTCTTGGGAAACAGGTCTTTGAGCACCGACATATGGAATTTTCTGCTGGTAACCCAGATAGGGGTTGTTTTTCATAGCAAACGCTTGAGAATTCTGTTGACCAAAACCTAGATATTTTACTTGTTGAAATGAAGTTTGAGGCATTTTCACCTGTGGCTGCCAAGGGGTCTGTCTACCAATTTTATAACCCAAATTAGTATAATTTGGATTCGGTTGATATGTATAACCAGGTTGCGTTTGTAACATCCCATAAAATGGTACACCAACTTGTGAAAAAATGATCCCTCATACAGGTTGTTGTAAATTAACCAAAGGATTTTGAGTCTGTGGACCCAAAATTTGATGATATTGAGTCGAATAACTTTCCTGATAAGGTTGATGTACAATATTTTGAATCTATAACAGGGGTATAGATGTATTAACAAGTATTATTGAAGTGGGTGTAACAGGTTGAACTAGTTGATACGAATGTACAACCGTTTGTGGTTGGATAGGCAGAGTGGGCTGCCATTGACAAACATTCATGTCAACATTAGTTTGACCAAAACATGACTGAGTACTGTCGTATTGGGTGACCATAGGTTTCCCCCAGCATAAGGAGGATAATAAGACAGAAAATATTGTTCCCCGAATGCTGAGAGTCCAGTTGATATTGTACTTAAAGGAATTGACCCATAAGGACCGACTTGATATTGCCCTGATGATGGATGTAATTAATCAAGTTGTTTAGTACTAACTATAGGACTACCAGTTAAAACACTAGATGATGACATTGGTATAGACCATGGTCTTGAATATGTACCAGAGAAAGTGCTAGATAATGATTTGTAACCTGTTGGGACCGAAGGGCCACCGTGCAAATATGACTCTGGTGAGGTTGCGAACATCGACGGAGTAGCGAGGGTAGGATTTGACGTAATTGGAACAGTAGACCCAACCGAAGATGTTGGTTCAGACATGGTTGTATGACCAAATGTATACTCTCCAAAATCAACAGGAGATTGAATGGCAATGGGATCAACAAAAGCAGATGGAAACGATTGAGGAAAAGACTGGTACAGGTAAAGGTCTCCCCCAAAATGCGTTGGACTTAAAGGTGTATCAGGTTGTGGGATTTCTTCAATCACGATTAAACGAGGAGGAAGAACATCACCATCAAGCCCAAAATATATTTTAGACGATTGACTGTGTGATATAGGAGTTTCAATGGCTACAAAAATTTGTGGGGTGACCAAGGTAGGAACAACTTCCGGTTGTTCAGGATTCAGATTTTCTGGCAAAGAAGAGACAGGATCTGGATCAATTTGTGATTGAACAACGTCGGGTCTAGGAGGTATGGCCCAAGCGATTGAATGGATCGTGACCATGGGTAGCTGTGAAGACTCCATTTCGACAACAGTAAACGAACTGGGATGTGTGGAAACAATTTGAGCTAACTCTAGTTTAAATGATGATGTTTCGCCAGAGGTACGAATTTTACTTGATTCGGTAGATCGTGATCGCCTTCGCCTACTAGAAGTAACTTCCAGCGGTAAAGGTGGTTTTAAAGCTAATCTACGCGAACGACAGGGGGTAGGATTGTGTTCTTCCATGATTACTGATTTATTTTATCCAAAAAAAAAAAAACAAAAAGAGGGTAATGCTAGGCAAAAGGGTTTACCAAGAAACTGTGAACTGCAGAATACCTCCTAGAGAACCAAGAAGTACGGGTAGGTAATCTCCCCGAATGCTGTGTTCAGTGTATCACAATTTCAGGGTAGCCGACTCGGTTCACTATGGATGAATAACACCTAAAATTTGTCCTGCCAAATATACCCGAAGGTACGTGGAGGCCCAAATCCGTATTAGTGCTGTCTGATGTGAAATCGCACACTGAGAGCACCCCTTTATACTTATCGTACTGTAACACCGCCCGATATACCCGAGAGTACGTGGACGAGCTACGATATACTTACGTACATGGAATGAGGTATCACACTCGGAACTTATCGCAGACAAGTTAACGATAGCTTCTATGTTTTATGACGTCGGAACACATCTCTAGCCTAGACCTTCTAAATGTTATCGTTAATGTTCCAATGCGTTGTTAAGTAAATTGAGATTTATTTTATGTTGATCTTGCTTAACAATTTTCCTTTCAGGTTCACCACAATGATGTATATGAAATTCCTAAAATGCAAGCTAAGTATGATAAACAAACTTTCACTTTTAGCTTTTTCAATGAAGAACCTAGCTACTAAAGGAAGGGAATGCCAATTTTTTGGAAAGAGAGCAAATAATTTGTGAGCAAACAAATCAATGAACAAAAACAAAATCAATGAATCACAAACTAAATGCAGATTTCCTAATGTTCCTTTTGCAAAAAACACACAATCCTACATGCAAATGCAAGTTTTTCTTTTCAGTTTCCTTAATGTTATGAATGTAGAAAAGAAACTAGGTGCACTAGATCAATAATCAAAATGCTTTTTACTTTCGAGAAACGAAGAGTAAAAGCAACAATTTCTCTTTTGAAGGAAAAACGAGGATTGCAACAATAATTTCTCCTATCAAGGAAATGAATATTTTACGACAATTTCCTATTTCAAAAGAAAATAATTCTTAATGCGACCATAAAAAATACTTTGAAATCAACTTGTCAATGATAAAGAAAAACTTTTCTAAACAAACATTGAACAAATTTTCAGCCAAAGGAGGAAGAAGTATATAGAGTCACTGGTCAATTGAGCATCAAAATTTTTAGAACACAATAGAAAACATAACTGAAGTGAGTTGCAATGTCAGATTCAATGGAATTTGGTCCCTTTTAGTAGCCAACACAGTCTCCAAGGGGAGACAGTGCTCTGCAACGTAGGCTTGGAAGGGAGACAGTGCTCTGCAAAGCACTGTGCCTTGACTAAGGGTGCATTGGGTGCAGTAGGCAAGGAAAACTACTACTGTTTGGCTCAATGTTTCTGCAAATTAAGGCCTGAAAAAGTCTAATATTTATGTGTAAGAGCTACTGGGTGGATAATCGAAGCAAATCAAAGACTAAAACACCTTAAACTAAGAGAAATTCTCCCCAGTGGAGTTGCCAATTTTTTGGGCCAGAATTGTAATCTACGGATAAATTACGCTTCCCTAGACAGGTGTTAGTCTAGAAAAATAGGTGAAAGACTTTACTGCCATTTCTCCTAACTCAGAACAGATACACAGAGAGAATTGGAGGCTTACTTGTTTCAGTTGCTTCCAAATGGATCCTTCTGTCGCTTCTGTTGCAGCTTCAAATTCAAGTGGTTTGTGAGCTGAATGCTTCCTGCAAGAAAGAACACTGAAATATTAGAAGATGCAATAATATAGATATTTATTGAATCTAGCTAGCTAAATAAGTTAAGCATAAACTACATTCATCAACCAAGATCTTACAATATGGAAAATCAAAGTTAGCATAGATACATGTAGGGAAAAAAAATAAGTACTCTTTATTGATGATAAAGGAGATGTTACAACCTAGTGACTAATTTGGAGTGACCTTCCAGCATAGTTCCCAAGTCTCATCACAGCATAAATCGCTCCAGCAGTAGCTCTACAAACCAAGCTCTCAATTGAAAATTCTCCAGCATTTCTCTACTCAAATTCTTCCTCTTCAAACACTTAGATTTGTGTTCAATTTATAGATGAACTGTAGGTTGTTTTGCAATCAATAACTTTCCAAAAATAGGCAAAACATGTTTCCATTCATGTAGATGTCAAATGGACACCTAGATCCGAAGCTTGACACATGTGAACTCTTCTAGAAGGCACTGGCCAAGTGGAGATTCCGGAACAATGAGAATTTCGCTCCCAATGTGACCAACGCACCTTTGAATGTCAGGAAGTGCTTTACAGAGCAGCCTTGCATGGGGCTACCTGCATATGCAATGCACTTAGGCCCCTTAGAGCCTACGTTGGTGAGCTCTTATATTCTATAGAATAAACTTCAAACCATGAAAAACCTTTGCTTGATGAAAGTCTTGCTTGATCTATCTTTTTTCTTGTCTTAGGGCATGTAGCAACTAAAATGATAGGGAATGATAGACCCTTGATCATTGGTCCTAGAGATGATGCACAGTTAACCAGGTCATTGGGAATGGTGCCCAAATTGACCTATAACATTAAGGACCAATAATGGAAGGGGCATGTTAGAAGAAGGATAGCCTCAGTCATTTCGAGCAGCAGAGACCAAGTTGGAAGGGTTGTAGCAATGGTTACAATATGCCCTAACCAGAGGTCCAAAATATGAGATAAGGACACATAAAAAAGTTTAAAGAGAAGTAAAGAGCAAGGTATGTTATTATCCTTTTGGTGATAAGAAGGTCCAAGTTTGGACATATTTTTGGAGCATCTTGTGGTTGTTAGAGGGAAACAATTAGGTTTTCCTTGTATGCCCTAATTACAAATATTAATAGGAAATTTGGCCGAAGTCTAGAGGGTTGGTTATAGGAAAAAGAAGGAGGATTATCAAAATAAAGAAGAAACGAGACTTCTGGGTAATTACTGTTGGGCTGAGAATAAGGTACGTTTCATCCTATCTTCACCACGAATTGTTATGCAATTTTATGAATTTTTCCTCATCTTGACAATAAAGGAAAATGAATTAATGTAAAGTCAAGACAAAATGAACTAATGATTAAAGGGGATGTTTGACAACAGAAAATTGACTTGTTGTATCTTTATTAACAGGGAAACAAAGCAGTTGAACTGATGATAACCGGAAGACAACTGACAAGAGAAGAAAATAAGATCATGATGGCTCCCATGGGCCGGAGGAAGATGGAAAGGCACATCCACGCTTGAAGAACTCAAATGACAGTCGCGAGCAGCAGGATCCCATATGGAAAAGACCCGTTACCACTGTTGAAATCACCTTTAAAATGCAAAAGATGAACAAGATAGATAGATATGAATAGAGATTTTCTTTTGTAATAGACGTATCAGGACAGAATTGTCAGTTGTATTAATGTATTAATCTCTAGCTTAATAAATATTTTGGCGTTTTTGAATAGTCAATCTCTGAGTTCTCCTTAACAGTAGACTTATGGTGGCTTTGGTCCCAGCCTTAGGATTTTCCTCAGTAATTTTGTGCTATACGTTAATTACAAAATTTACATTTCGAGTCATTTCATTTATTTAATGAGATATCAATTAATTGATTGAATTATGAACATAAGATGCTACGACTTTCCCTTTCATGAGGATAATTCATCATTCATGCTTTCTTGCTTACAATTAATGTTTTCATAATTTTTTAGACGCTTTCATCATTTCCCAATGATCTTATACTCGTTTGATTAGTTTTAGCATGACTGCTATTCAATTATGTATATAGTTAAAGTTGGATCCTTTCATTATTATTGCGAGGCATCTAGTTGTTGTTTGATTTAGAGAGATGTCATCTATTTAATTTAAAAGATAATTCCATTGCAAAATTAGATAAACATCTGCTGTTCAATTTATTAAAGCTACTGTTCAATTTATTAGGAATGTTGTTCAATTCATCACAGTATGTTTTTAAATCGTAGTTTCTCGTTTCTGCACTTACTTAGACAAAATAGTCAAAAGCATTTTATAATTCCATTTCACTTTGCTTTGATTGAAATTCAAGAATTAGATAGTCTTCCTTATGATAATTTAGAGTAGTTGTCCTTTGATGTCACTCACATATACTGTGCTTACACTCTTGAAATAACAAAACTTGCCCTGGGTTGATAATTAATGGGAGCATTGAGTTGCCTGTAACAGTCACCTTTATGACGCAACATTTTTGGCGCCGTTTCCGGGGAGAGTGTTTAAGAGTGATTTCCTTTACTTTTTTTTTTGCTGAGAAGAATTGGGTATTGAAAACGAGAGGTAAGAACCTATGTACCGAAAAGCAAAACAATTGCTCTCTAGCCCGCTTCTCAGTAGTTTTGCAGAGGCTAGTAGGATAGGTGCTCTTGTTTTATGACTAGGAAGAAAAAGATAGAAACAAATCAAAATCACCCACTTAAATCCACGAAACCCAAAGGACGATGATCCTTGGTAGAATAACATATATAGATGAAATCATTAGGAAGGTTGAATCCTAGGCATCCGTAGGAACCAAAACCATTCCTACTCAAATTTCTACTACACTCCCTCAGGCAGCAGCCTCACCATCTACATCCCAGGCTGATATTCACAGTGAAACAGAAGGGTCTGAACAAATCCTTCAGAGTACTGAGCATGTAAGTGCTGACCCTTCGAGAGAGGGAGGTTCTTGCAATTTACAGGAAGGGGAAGGAGAAACCATCAGTGCAGTATAGGTAAAAAATCCAGAGCATGGATCCCCTAAGAGAGTGGTCAAGATATAGACACACAGTATCCCAGATCAGGGAAGTGCTGTAAGGCTTCCTCCACTCCCTAATTCCAATAAGATTATTCCTCCAAAATAAGAAATCCTCGAATATTATTGGCATATCTTTGATCAAATGGAAAACAATCAGAGGCAGACATCAAATTTGGAGTATCCCATTGTTGATCATGCTGTAAATGCCCCTATGAAAGCCATTCCATTACAAAACATCCCCACCTTCCATGGGTTGACCTCGGAAGATCCTGATGCATTTTTATTTGAATGCAATGTATTATGTAGGGGATATGAATACACCGCTGACCCTCAGAAACTGAAATTTTTTCCCTCTACCTTGAAGGCGACAACATTACGTTGGTTCATGAGGCTTGGTGGAGGAACCATTAATAACTGGGACCAGATGAAGAACACTTTTCTTAAAAAATATCAAGATTATTGCTGGAATTGAGAATAAAAGATGAAATCCTCAATATGTCTACAAAAGACAATGAGACATTAGAAGAATATGTCAAAATATTTCAATATAACTTACAAAGATCTCCATATACTACACTATCCAAAGATATCTTAAAATCAACGATGATTAAGGGAATGAAAGAAGAATGGGTTGAAACACTTAACATAATGGGGAAATGGGACATCTACCAAGAAGAATATGGTGATATTATTTCACTGTGTATCAGGTGTTCTCGGGGTATTACGCGAAGTAGGCCAATCGGGCAAGGCTCAGCTACAAGGAATCCTAAGCAGTCTGGTGGCAATGTAACCAGAGCAGAATTTGGTAATATTTTAGAATATTTCATAACTGATATCCTGGGCACCCTGAAAACATAGCTAGATATACTGAAAGCCAAGCAGAAGCATGCTATAGCAGAACAAAACCTGGTCATCTTTTTCCCACACTGTCGAAAGAAGCACAACCAAAGGGAATTTCCATTAAACATGGCCCAAACATGTGCTATTTGCACCAAGGACTATGCCAATGACCATTTCCCTTCACTTCCGAGGTTGAAAACAGTTTTTAAAGAAGCAGAAGAAGAGACAGAACCAATCTATCTAATGAACCAGCATCGACAATGGAAAGCACGCCTAGGTATGCCACAAGACCTGACTCAATTCTTTTCTTCTTCATAGTTTAACCAGCAAAACCCTGTAACATCTTGGAAGAACCAATCGCCTTTCTCTACTTGGTCATTTAAATCATTTTCTACGCCTCCTTAGCCGACATAACCCTCTTCAGGTAATAATTGGCCAAGTTTTCCTTGTTCTCCCCCTTATTGGAAAAAAATCCCTATCAACCCGAGTGGCTTGCCTACCCTTCACAAACCACAAATTGGCCTAAAAACTAGCAGCGACCTTTGGGAACGACCAACCTACCGATGGGGACAGGGGTTCAAAATCAACCAACATTACCGGCTCCATACCCAGTCCAACACAACCCTCAGCCTATCATATGGCCTCAATTGCTGACTCAACCCAATCCTAATTCTAACAACAAGCCGGTTCAGCTAATTCAGATTGTAGAAAACCCAAACCCTGAAACTGAACAAAATAAATGCAGTGAAATAAGGATGAGATCAAGACGTGTTATTTCACCAGTAGAAGGTATGAACCTACCACAACTTGAATCTGAAACTCTGATAGAGCCTAGACAAACAAGTATGACTGAAACAGAGGTAGAGAAGGGAAGGGAAATGATTGATCAAAGGAAACCCATAAACCTTATGATTTCTCCCCCTCCATTCCCTGAAATATTAACACTACCTAGACCGATAATATCTCTAGATTTTGATATCCTAGGGGAATTAAAAAACATTTTCATTAAAATTCCTCTTTTTTAGGCTATACAAGACATTCCTATCTATGGCAAGACAATTAAAGAACTGTGCGGAAAAAAAATAGGTGAGGAAAGCAAAAACTGTACCCATTGTTCATGTGGTAGGGGCACTATCAGACTTACTATTGGGTAAGGAAACACTCGTGAAATATGAGGATCTATGGAACCCCATAGTATCTGTGAAAATATCTGGCCACTCCTTTCCAAACACATTGATTGACATAGGGGCGTCCATTAACATCTTAACTACAGAGACCTGTGAGAAGTTAGGCATAAAAACATTAGACCTATAACTACCTTGTTGGAACTTGCTAATAGATCTGTTATCAGACCAAAAGGAATATTACAAGACATCCTGGTTTCTATGGACTCATGGGAGTATCCAGCTGACTTTTTAGTTATTAACCCAAAAAATAGGATGGATGATCACCCCCTGATACTTGGTCGACCTTGGTTAGCAACAACTGATGCTTACATAGGTTTCCGCACGAGCATCATGACCATTGCTAGAGGGGATTCCATAAAAAAAACTATCATTTACCCACCTGCCAAGCGAAGTATGCCAACGATAAACATTCTCAGGCATCCACATACATACTGGGAATAAAATATCCATTCACCACTGACAATAGTTGAAGCTCTTGAATTCATAGATCAAACTGAAGACGATGTAATCAATAACTTCATGAATCAACCATCTACACCTGGAAACTTAAAATGCCAAATGTTAAAAACAATTCTTGATGATGAAACAAAAGAAGATCCCTTGCGAGACATTGATAATCAACACATACCTACAACCGTTGTTCGCAACAACATACCAATTGAAATTGAGCCAGGGAAAGTTTTAAATATCAATGGAAGTCTGGATAGTGACCAAAAGCAAAGGCTCATAAAGGTTCTATAGAAGTATCAGGGAGAATTTGCTTGGGACTACCTAGACATGAAGGGTATATACCCTCAGCTATGCACACATCACATCTATACTGACAAGGCGGCTCGACATATTTGGTAACCTCAACGGAGGCTAAACCCACATCTTAAAGACATTCTAAAAGATGAATTTCAAAAGGTACTGGATGTAAACCTCATTTATCCTATCTTAGACAAAAAATGGTTCTCTCCTCTAGTAGTCATTCCTAAGAAGAATGGGAAATGGAGAATCTGTGTGGATTACAGAGAACTAAATAAAGCAACACAAAAGGACCACTTCCCCCTTCCTTTCATTGACCAAGTCCTCGATACATTGGCAGGGAAATGGTTCTTTTCCTTTCTTGACGGGTTTAGTGGTTACAATCAAATCTAGATATCCCCCGAAGACTAGGATAAAACAACCTTTACCTACCCATGGGGTACATTTTCCTATAGGGTATTACCATTTGGAATATGAAATGCCCCAACAACCTTCCAAAGAGCCATACTCAACATTTTTTCTGATTTAATAAA
Source organism: Pinus albicaulis (assembly GCA_034641835.2). Classification (NCBI taxonomy): domain Eukaryota; kingdom Viridiplantae; phylum Streptophyta; class Pinopsida; order Pinales; family Pinaceae; genus Pinus; species Pinus albicaulis. The sequence goes on along the minus strand of CM076581.1, from coordinate 543,133,957 downwards.
TGAAGCACTTGAAATTTATATGGACGAATTTACCCCATATGGAGATGATTTTGATCAAGCACTAGAAATGCTAGAAAAGGTATTGGAGCGATGTATTGCTACCAGATTATATTTAAGCAATGAAAAATGTCACATGATGATGAACGAAGGACTAATCCTAAGACACTACATCTCTGCAGCTGGAATACAAGTAGACCCGACAAAAATAGAAGTAATTCTCTTATTAGGCACACCTTGTACGCATACAAAGGTACACAGTTTTCTTGGATATGCAGGGTACTATCACAGGTTTATAAAGGTTTTTTCACAAATCGCTGCACCCTTGTATGCATTAACTGGAAATGTCGAATTCCATTGGTCTGATAAATGTGACACTGCTTTTACAGATTTAAAGAAACTAGTCTCGACAGCACTGATCTTATGCTGTCCTAATTGGAAGCTTCCCTTTCAAATTTCTTCGGATGCATCCGACACAACAATAGGGACAATTCTTGGTCAAGAAGAAGACAAAAAGCCCTATGCTATTTATTATATCAGTAAGAATCTCACTCCTACTGAATTAAATTATACAGTGACTGAAAAAGAGTTCTTGGCTATCATTTATGCTATCAATAAATTTAGACATTATATAACTTCTATCAAGTACTCCTGTATACTGATCACTCTGCCATTAGATATCTAGCTAATAAACCAATTACAAATGGGAGAATAACTCATTGGTTGCTAATTTTTCATGAATTCGATATAACTATCAAAGACCATACAGGGAAGGAGAACGTGGTTGAAGACTTCCTATCCAGAGTTCCCAAAACAAATGACACACTAGCAGTGGACGATCAGTTTCCCGATGAACATCTATTCGCTGTAGCAACAAAAACACCATGGTACGCAATTGTAGTAAACTACCTGGCAGTAGGAAAGCTGTCCAAACATTTAACATCAAGGGAATAGAAGCTGATTGTTCAGCGCAGTGCTAGATTCTCCTAGATCGGTGGATACCTCTTTCATATGGGAGCTGATATGCATATACGCAGATGCATCCCAGAAGACGAGATTTATGACATTATATGAGCCTGTCATGATGAAAATTGTGGTGGCCATTTTGCAGATCGCAGAACGGGGCACAAAATATTGCAATTGGGTTATTATTGGCCTACGATTTTTAAAGATTCCAAGAAATATGTCCAAGCCTGCGATAGTTGCCAAAGAATGGGCTGCCCGGGCCAAGCTGATGAAATTCCATTACAACCACAATTGGTAGTAGAACCGAATGATGGGCACTGGACTTCATTAGACCAATTCTACCCTCCATCAAGCCAAAATATCTACATACTGGTTGCCATAGATTACGTAACAAAGTGGGTAGAAACAGTGGCCTTATCAAGAGCTATGGAAGAATCTGTGATTAATTTTATTTTTGAGTTATTTGTGTGATATGGCTTACCATTGGAAGTGATAACAGATGGAGGGGCACAATTTGTGGGAAATAAAGTTATGACCACCCTGAAGAATCAATATATCATCCAGAGTCACATCTCCCTACCACCTGCAGGCAAACAGGCAGGTTGAAAGTACCAAGAAAGTCCTTGAGGAAATTCTCACTAAAAAAATACCAACACATCACCGGGATTGGGCTATTAGACTACCAGAGGGCTTATGGGCTTACCACACAACATGGAGAAACACCACTGGATATTCCCCATATCATCTAGTATTTTGAAGAGAGCCTATTTTTCCTATCAAATTCGAAATAAAGACTCTAAGGATAACCCGAGAGGTAGGGCTGGACTTGTCGGAGGCCCAGATTAGAAGACTACAACAAATAAATGAATTAGATGAAATAAAACTACTAGCTCTGTAACACACCGAAATCATCAAACAACAACGAGGCAAGTGGCATGATGACCTCATCAAAAAGAAGACATTCCAGAGAAGAGATTGGGCGCTTCTCTATGACTCCAGATTCCAACATTTTCTGAGCAAGTTAAAAACAAGGTGACTCGGTCCATACAAAATTCAAGAAGTACATAAAAATGGTACCCTCACCTTGACCACCATAGATGGGTCTAGATATAAATTTTGAGTCAACGGGCACATAGTGTACCTCTATCACAAACCACTTACAAGGGAGTATTTCTGCTAGCAGGTACGCAACGATCCCACTATAGAAGTTTTAGCAAAAGGGGGTGATAACCCCACAACTTTAAGTACATGAGAGCTTGCTACTTCCTTTTTTAAATAGTGTATATAATTTCCCTACAATTTCTAGTTTTCTTATTCTGTTTTACATTCTTTATACTCACAGTTGTATCCTTTTTCTTCATCATCCCTTTTGTTGTTGTTTATTTTTGTTGTTCAAATATTTGAATGACTGCTGTTCAATCCAATTGAACAGTCGTGTATTTTGTGTGTTTATTTGTTGCTATTCAAATCTTTGAACGATTGCTGTTCAATCCAATTGAACAACTGCTGTTCAATCAAATTGAAAAATCGTGTCTTTTGCGTGTTTATTTTTGCTGTTCAAATATTTGAACGACTGCTGTTCAATCCAATTGAACAACTGCTGTTCAATCGGATTGAAAAACCGTGTCCTTTTGCGTGTTTATTTATTGCTGTTCAAATATTTGAACGACTGTTGTTCAATCCAATTGAACAACTGCTATTCAATCAGATTAAACAACCGTGTGTCGTTTTTGTTGTTCAATCGGATTGAACAGCCGATTTTTTTCCCTTTCTAAGCATGATCTTTCTTTTTTTGATGATCTCTTCTCGCAAAAACACACTCCTCATTTCACACCCTAGCTATAAAAGACATTTATGAGTAGGAATTTGCACATGAAAAGGAAAAAAGAAGTAATATTACTAATATGATGATCCTTTGGAAATTTAATGGAAATATCTACTCCGGAAGTTGACATGGTACATCTATGCAATGAAGGGCTAGACATCTCCCACTCAAACATGTTATCACACAATTCATAGTCTTATAATGGTATATCTTTCTACACTCTCGAGTAGTCTGACATAAAGATTTAGGAAAAAGGAGTATTAATTGTATGGCATCCTTTTTACTTCTCACACCATCCCTAACTCTTAAGGAGTTAATGACCATCCCTTCATGTATAAAGAATAAATATTATGTTTACATGCAAATTTAAAAAAAGAAAAGAATAGGAGGTCTCATCACGAGCTAGCCTACCATGATCATACAAATTTAACAAGTGACATGCCCACAATGGCCAACACACAAGGGTAATGTGTTAGGTAAACTTGACTCGGAATAGAATCAAAGTTGACTAGGGTAAATAGTAGTGGTTTTGGGGCACATGGTTTTGTGCACCCATGGTTTTGGCCCATGGTATTGCATGTAATGGAGCCTATAAGAGGCTGAGAATACTTCATTGTAAGGCAGGCCTAGAGGTGAGCGGTGAAGGCTCACTTGGCCAGATTGGCCAGGGTTGTGGCTAATGTTTAATCAAATTTCATTGGTTGGGTTTTTCCCCGGATTTGGGGTTTTCCCGGATAAACAATTGTGTTTATGTTTGTGATTTGTTGGTGGGTTCTTTATGTTTTTCTCTCTCAGTAAATTCTTGTTTTATTTCTGTTGTAAAATTTCTAACAACTGGTATCGGAGCCATTTTGGCTTCAGAGGGACACCTCTGTTGTGAAGGGTTTATTTGACTGCAGAATCTATTCGTAGTTCTGGGCACAAGGTAGCTTGGTGATTGGAGAGATGAGTTATAGCATTGAAATTGTGGAAGATGAAGGTCCTGTTTGTGTTGGCAGCACAGGTACCATCGGATCGCTTCTGTGTCGAGAGCTGGATTCCCTTCGGAAAATGGAGCAGAAGAAGAAAAAGAGTAGCTAGGCCCTGCAGAATGACGTGGTTTTGATCTCTTGCGGGTGTCCCCTGGTGTCCTTGGCGGGTTGCAGGCTCGACACACGAAAGGGGCAGGATTTGAACTCGAAGCCCCGGTATTTTGAGAGCTCGGTTACGCCCCACTCGTCCAGCACGGAGGCCATGGCGGTGGCGGGGGAAGGGAGGAGGATGAGTGCGGGTAAGGTGTGGTCGAAGGCTCTGTTCGATGCCGGCTATTTTGAAGGGTCGAAGACAGTGGGTTACGGGACATCAAGATCTGAGGCAATGCGTGGGGAAATTTCCAGATCTGCTGGAAAAATGGCATGTCGAATGTAAAGTGCACAAGAAAAATCTAAGGCAGTGGACTCCTCGATGGCGGAGGATTGGAATCGATTGCATTGGAGTGTAGAAATAGGATCAAGATGAGATTCAAAAACCCAACGATGCGGATGAAAAACTGTCCCTTCAAAGAAGTCAAATGTTCGGTATAATTCAAGATGTTTGAGCAGAGGATATCGAAGCCATTGTGATGCTCATGAACACCAGAACGAGTTGGAGTCTACAGGAAGAGAAAATTTGAAGAACTTTGAAAGGCTGCGAGTTACTGTCTTGTGGTGAAACATAGTGGGACTTGGGCGGCCAAAGTACCGGGAACATAAAAAGCGATATGAATCTCATATCTTCCACATGGGAATAAACATATGATTTGCAGCTTTTGGTTCTGCATCAAGTCATTATGTTGTGCTAGATGTTGATGGTCGTTGTTACCCTTTGAAGGAGTGCAATGCTAGAGTGGCACGTGTTGACAACAATCCTTGTTATGAATTGAATTTGACAAGAATATCATTGATCTTGTAACCATGTTGGTGTTGTTGTGATCAAGCTATCCTCATGGTGCTATTTGCGTAGGAGGAATGTAGCCTATGGAATTATATTGTTGGTTTAGAGAGGTATTTGTCTGTAAATCCATAGAGTAAGAAACTATGGGGATTGGTTACATGGAAAGTGTTTGACAGAATGTGTCAATCAAATGTTTTGAAGAATGTCAAAATGAGAGAGGATATTTGCAGGAGGATTAATTAAAAAATTGATGAAGCATGTATTTGAAGAGAATTCCTAGAGGACTGGCGGTTACAGAGGCTGGTGACCCATGTAATCCAGTAGATGGATTCTTTTTATATGGACATTGATGTCATTTGGCAGATTGATGTACAACTATGATGTCCTCTTTGGAGAGGACATCATGTATGAATGTAGAGAATGGTCATACAAAGAACAACAACAATGAAACATAAAAAAAATTATTATAATGGAGTTAATTTTTTACATGTAAATGGGCATACTGCTGTAAGACCTGGTATGGCATGCATACCCCTGGATAAATCACTGGTAAAGTCTGGGTTAGACCTAGGTGATAGGGGGGATGTCAAGTTAACAATTACCCTGAGTAAAAAATTTGAGGGGGGAAGAGCTAGAGTGAGCGGGGTTGTCTCATCTAGCAGGTTTGGCTGGATTTAGTCAATAATCCCCAAGTCAAATTTAAGGGGGGAATTGTTAGGTAAACTTGACTCAAGATAGAATCAAAGTTGACTAGGGTAAATAGTAGTGGTTTTGGGGCATATGGTTTTGTGCACCCATGGTTTTGGCCCATGGTATTGCATGTAATGGAGCCTATAAGAGGCTGAGAATACTTCATTGTAAGGCAGGCCTGGAGGTGAGCGGTGAAGGCTCACTTGGTTGGATTGGCCAGGGTTGTGGTAAATGTTTAATGAAATTTCATTGGTTGGGTTTTTCCCCGGATTTGGGTTTTCCTCGATAAACAATTGTGTTTATGTTTATGATTTGTTGCTGGCTCTTTCATGATTATTTTTATTTATTTCTCTCAGTAAATTGTTTATCTATTCCTGCGGTAAATTTCTTAACATAATGACCTTCTCGACAGCTCCAACTGCTTGAAGGACAAGATGTCTCATCATGAGCCGACCTGATCACTATGTTACAATCCCAGTGAATGGCACTATGACTATCTGGCCACCACACCAACACAATGGTTTCTTCATAAAACAAAGAAAAATGCCTACTTTTCAAAAAGAATTATTATGTCTATATGAAAATTTTTAAGAGAGAATAGGGGGTCTCATCACGAGCCAGCCTACCATGATCATAATGCTTTAGCAGGTGACATGCCCACAATGGCCAACACACCAGGGTAATGACCTTCTCGACAGCTCCAACTACTTGAAGGATAGGAGGTCTCATCACGAGCCGACCTGATCACTCTGTTACAACTCTAGTGAGTGGCACCTTGAATATCTGGCCACCACACCAACACGGTGATCTCTTCATAAAATTGGAAAAATATCTACTTTTACATAGAGGATTCTAGTCCATTTTTCAGGTTAAAATAGCAACCCTGTCGAGGCTATGAACGCGTGCTGGCAGCAATGGATCTTTTTGTGGTATGAGAGTATTTTTCTAATGATAGCCAATTACTCTTATATATACCTTATCTCCTATTTTCATCCATTTCCGAGATAAACACACTATTCGAATAAGTGATAATACTATTTACCCGCATAAGTAACTATGAATGAACTATGATTTCATGTTTGAATTACGGGACAACGGCACCAATCATTATCCATCACTCTCATGCTATCGTCATACCATACCATTAAATAAGGACATCGTATCATAATAATTGTTGTATTGATTTCTCCCCTTCTTGAGTCATTTCCACATGTGATACACTTATGATAAATTCCAATTCTTAACTTTTCACTGCATGCATTCATGATTGCTGCAATCTCTCCTCTTTTCTTGAGCTCCAAGGCCACATACACCGTTCTCTCGTACAAACTATGATTACTGATTTCTAAAATTTTCCCCCGTATGCATTCATGATTGATCCAATCTCTCTTGTACTTAAGGATGTGGATGCCCTTATTTCGAGAGAAGGGGAGTAAATATCCATAAATATTAAGCATGTGAATTCCCTGCACAAATTTCTTCGGATACGCTGATAGGACCAAAATATCATTGCAATTACGATATGAAGTTACATACATTTATGACAGAAGGCTGCAATTTATTTTTTCTCTCGCATGCAGTGTTTATTCTAACTAACAGGGCTGAAAGAAACAAATACAGAAGGAGAAAGTAGCTCAGATAACACATCATCCATGGGATGAAATGCTCTCTGAAATTAACCTACAACCTTCCCAATCTCAGACGCAGCTTGCACCATTATTCAGTAAGTTGGCTAGTTGCCATACCTACACAAATTGCAAGGGTTTGACACAGAAATAGCAGTTGAATTCCTGCAGAACCTACAAGAGGGACATACGAGACTCAGAGGAAGGATTATACTAGTCACAAAGGATATTATCAGTGAAGTCTCTGGAATACCAGCGGAGGGAGAAAGATGGACCGAAAACACCCTCTTCTACGAGAGGCAATCGCAGCATACCAAGACCCAGGAGAACTATTGGAACAGAAAGGAAAGGGGATTAACCCGACATCCCTACAACAACCTTGGTATGAATTGACATCATTAATCCAAAGATACATCACATGTGATGGACTCCAAGAAGTGGTAAAACCTCGCCAAATAAAATTGTTAGCCGTCCTTAAACAAAAAATTTCAGTTAATCTGCCTTCTTTCTTAAATTATGTATTATATGACACTATTGTTCGAATTATAAAGGATAAAAACCCCCAAGAATTCGTCAGACACCATGGCTTAATCAAATTAATTATCATTCATGAGCTAGGAAAATAAAAGACATCCTGGGAAATTTTTTTTAACCCTGTCATGCATGCCCCTGAGGAAAACCCTGTCGGAACAGAAATTGAGCTTCCTAGAATAAACATACCCAAGAGAGAAAGAGGGAAAAGGATCCATGCTTCGAATTCAAAACTAGGGAAGTGAAGACAACCTGAAAGAATGAAATTACGCCAAGACACTTTAGAATTACCAGATGAAGCAAGGCCATCCCATAAACCACCTTCAAGCCCTCAAAACATACCCTTGCAAGACAATGAAGAAGAAATGGCTCAAGTCCTGGAGCAAATGAGGGCATCCCGTGAAATTATAAGTCCATCTGAACAAGCTAAGGAGCAAGAGGAACTGTTGAATCAATCTGCCACAGCTAGCAGCTCTGGCCGCACTGAAATAGTACCCCACCAAGATGAATCACAAGATTTTAGGGCCTTATCTCCTCCCGAGAATGATTGGGTGAATAGGGAAGATCAGGTGGAAGGGATAGCCGAATTTGAAAATCAATCAGGAGACACCATCCCATTAGAACAAAATGCAAGCATGGAGATAGTCCCCCTAACGCCTGAAGGGAAAAATATCTCACCCACTTGGGAAATTAATGCAGAAATAAACTTCGGAGTGTAGGAAGGAAATATCATCAATGATAACCTTGGAACTGGCACCACCATTCCTGAAAACAAAGCTTTTGCTCCTCCATCCCCTGCCAAAACCGTGCTAGAAGAGAAATCAACTGAAAATAATTTAAGGAAAATGAGCAGGACCTGCAAGAGGTTAAGAAAAATGATAAAACATCTGAAGAAACAGTTGAAGGAAGTAATAAAGGCTTGGAAGCCTAAGAAGGAATTGGTCACCACAGAAACCCAAACAAAGTTTGTCACCCAATTGATAGACACTATTGAGATTGAGGTATAGACCGACCTAGTGGACACTAATGAGATTGAGGTACAGACTGACCTAGTAGACACCACTGAAGATTTTGTGCAGAATAGGCTGGAACTTACAAAAGAAAAGGAAACTCAAATGGAGGAGACACCTAACTACACTCCCCTAGTAGAAAATGCTGCCAATAAAAAATTCCATAATGAATTAATTCAAACTCAACATGAATTTTCACAATGCAGAAAGGAATTAGTACCCGCACAAGAACATCAGACACTATTGAAGAAATTCAAAGACCTTTTTGCAACCGAGGATGAGACATTCCTCAACTCAGAGAAGAAAAGGAAAAGGTAAAGAAAACATAGGATCAGGTGGAACAAGCCAAGAAAAAAACTAGTATGGTTTTCTCTCTTTACTCTGATGTGCTAACGTGTAGGGCACCAGCCACCAACTATGCCCTTTTATTAGTAGAACGGTACGCATTACTAAAAATCAAGGCTGTTAGGGCAGGGAAGCCCACGAATTTTAAAACCATCGAGGAATTCGTCCAATGCTGCAATGAAAAGAATGAGAAAGTCCAATATCTTTTGTGTGAATTATACTTACACAAATTATTTCTAAAGGAGGACAGGGACATGGCCTAGACCTATGGGTTAGGGGGGAGCCTACTAAACCCCTGCACCTGTTCACGCAGCATAAGAATTTCATGTAGAGGAAAGGTGTAAAGAATAAAATGGGACTTATCCACAAGGATATCATACAACATGGGCGGGAGTACTTCGAGGAAATTCAGGGAGAAGCTTTGGCGAAAACCAAGCAGAGGTGGCTAGCCTCCATGAACAATGTAAAAAATAGACAGCCATTTGATTAAAAAAAATTCAAAGCAGCTACCTCCAGATTCCTTTTATACAAAAATATAATATTCAACATGGGCCCTACATGGATAGGATGCACGTACAGGTGCCCTCTCATCTGGTACCCCCCTGAGGGTTATGATCACGATTTGAGCTGCCAGAGGGGCACACAAAATCCGCCTTTGCAAAGATCAGACAAAAACATGGCTTCAGATTCTATAAAGAAGAAGTCTACCCTGCATATTCTCTGACCCAATTACACCTCAACCATTTGTTTGCACAAGGACCTGAAAATAGGTAAGCAGGGGAGTATATTGGGTCGAGAATAAGGTATGTTTAATCCTATCTTCACCATGAATTGTCATGCAATTTTATGAATTTTTCCTCATCTTGACAATAAAGGACAGGGAATTAATGTAAATTATGGACAAAATGAACTAATGGTAAAAGGGGATGTTTAAAAATGGAAAATTGACTTGTTGTATGTTTATTAATAGGAAACAAAGCAACTGAACTGATGATAACCGAAAGATAGCTGACAAGAGAAGCAAACGGGATCATGATGGCTCCCATGGGCCAGCAAAAGACAATAAGACACATCCACGCTTGAAGAAAACAAACGACATCCACGAGCAGCAGGATTCCGTATGGAAAAGACCCATTAACACTATTGAAATCACCTTTAAAAGGCCAAAGAAGAACAAGATAGATAGATCTGAATATAGATTTTCTTCTGTAATAGACGTATCGGGACAGAATTGTCAGTTATATTAATGTATTAATCTCCAACTTAATAAATATTTTGGCCTTTTTGAATAGTAAATCTCTGAGTTTTCTTTAGCGGTAGACTTCTGGTGGGTTTGGTCCCAGCCCTGGGAGTTTCCTCACTACTTCTGTGCTATACATTAATTACAGAATTTACGGTTCTAGTCATTTAATGCATTTAATGAGATATCAGTTAATTGATTGAATTATGAACATAAGATGCTACGACTTTCCCTTTCATTAGGATAGTTCATCATTCATGCGTTATTTCTTACAATCAATGTTTTCATAATTTTTTAGATGCTTTCATCATTTCCCAATGATTTTATACTCGTTTTATTAGTTTTAGCATGACTGCTGTTCAATTCTGTATATAGTTAAAGTTGGATCCTTTCATTATTATTGCAAGGCGTCTATTTGTTGTTTGATTCAGAGAGATGTCATCTATTTAATTTAAAAGAGAATTCCATTGCAAAATTAGATTAACAATTGCTGTTCAATTTATTAGGAATGTTGTTCAATTCATCACAGTATGTTGTTCAATCGTAGTTTGCTCGTTTATGCACTTACTTAGACAGAATAGTCAAAAGAATTTTATAATTCAATTTCACTTTTCTTTGATTGAAATTCGAGAATTAGATATCCTTCCTTATGATAATTTAGAGTAGTTGTCCTTTGATGTCACTCGCATATAATGTGCTTACAATCATGAAATAACAAGACTTGCCCTGGGTTGATAATTAAATGAGAGCACTGAAGTTGCCTGTAATAGTCACCTTTATGACCCAACAATTACAAGTTGAAAGAAGGGTGTGTTTTGGGGGTCGAGTTGCCTAATAGACCTTCCAAAACAAGGTCACATATATTTGTGGCAACAACACTAGAAGAAGGTTTTTTGGTAAGAGTGTTATGTTGACATGTTTTGCAGGTACATGAAACCCCTAAACAAGGACGAATGGTGCAAGCTCCGACATGCAATTGTTTAGAGGAAAAACTTGAAGAAGATCTTTATACAATGATCGCAAGAGATGGTTCACCATTGTGAGAAAAAAATTCTTAAAAACCTAAGGACAATGAAGAAATGGACATTCACTATCAAGTGTGTTTTTCTTGGAGGAACTTATGATATTAATCTTAGAGTAGCTAAGCAACTATTGAAAGGCAGCTTGATTGGTGCTCTAAGGGCTGTCAATTTTAAGACAGTTAGAGGGCTAAGGAAAATCATCTAAGTGGTAGCTAGAGGACTGGAAAGATGGTTTATTTAAAGACCCTGGGAGTTGGCTATTTTTGGAAAGATGAGAATAAAAGCTAGAGGGCAGAATTATTTGAGTTTATGGAACTACGTTGACTGATAGATATTGATTGGAAAGGTAAGGAAAGTTGTCTTCAAGGTTGAATGAATAATAGATTGAATAACCTTGTGTTGTAGTAATTATTAAGGTGAAGGAGTTGTGTGATGGACTATCTTCAAGGCAGGAAGCAATGTAGGACGTAGTGAAATGCAGGAAATAGTGTTGGACACATTTTAGGATGTAGTAGGTGAAGACATCAAGTAAAATATTATGGAATGTTAGGAGGCATATTTGGAACCCTATTTCAAGAATTTACAAGATGAGAAACAATGATAAGAGAGCAGGTTGATGAAGCTACAACTATAACATATAACTGATGTAATGGAAGTATGAGTACGTATGAAACAAGCTAAGGTTTGTTTATGAATTATCCCTATTTGAGAGGGAGTGAGCATGGATTTCTCCTCTCAGGTTGAGAGGGATTAAGGTTGGAAACTGGTTCTCCCTGTGTCATGTACCAGGCCAAGGCTAACCATCGTAAGTCTAATGCATGCATCACATATAGGGAAAATTGATTGAATAAGCATAGTTCTCCTTGTTTCAGGTACTCTGATGGATTAGGAATGATAGCGTAAGTAAATTACATGGACATGGATAAGGAAAATGTTGGATTGGATAAGCATCTTGGACATACATTCTTGAGTCATGTACTATGATGGATCAGGATGGAGAGCCTAAGTCAAGTACATGGAATTGTATAAAGAATGGTTCAGTGGACTGAAATTTCCTAGAGGGAAATGGTCCAATGGAGGACATATTCTTAGTATCCTAGGTGCAGTACGTACCTTGGATATGCAGTGTGGCGTCCCATAGAATGCCTCCTAGAATTATTCTTTGATATTGTGGAGAGATAGAGTGTACTTGTCAAGGACTTGGTAATGTGACAATGTTGGATATGCTAAGTGATGCTTACTAATATGGATCTATTCTTATGAGAATATTTCAATTTCAGAATTATTCTTCTAGTAGTTGTGGAATTATGAATACCTCCCTAGTTAAGAGGGAGTGTTAGAAAATGGCTAGGTTCAATCTTCATAATGATCTATGTACCTACATCATTGTATATTTTATGTAAAAAAAAAAGAAGAAAATTAATTATTATTATTATTATTTTATTAGATGAGCATGCGATTCATGCTTTTAGGTTTTTCTTAAGTCAAAAAGTTAAAGTCCTATTTGCACCTATTGTAAAAAAAAATGAAAAAAAAATATTTAAAAATGTGTTTTGGGTAAAAACTCCTTCTAGAAGTTAAGTCGACCCTTCCTATCATGTAGCATATGCCTCGAGGGACATGATTGTTTGCACCCATTTGGACAAGCATAAATAGAATAAAGTTGGAGCTCATTTTGGACACACAATTTGGAGCATCTAATCTGAAATTTCGTAGAAAAAAGAGGAAGGCTGAAATATAAGTAGAAAGAAGGCTTGAATTGGCTTCTAGAGGGTGGAAGGATCTTGGATGTCTCATTTGATATGATTCTATAAGAAGACAATTCTCTAGGTTTTCCCCTTGGAGGTGTTTTTATTTTTTATAATTTCTTGATGAAAGAAGAATAACATAATAAGATATTGAAAACAAATTCACAAGTAATTATCAAAGAAGGAGAAATTGAATTTAACTTACAAAAATTCCATTTCTCCAACATCATATACATGTGCGAGAAATCATTTATCTAGAAAAAGGCCATGGGATGGGAATAAGAAAATATGAATCAAATCCTGTGAAAATTGACCAACACAAAAAAGATCCAAATATATAAGGGAAGACGAAGAAGCACAATAAAAATAAAAAATCTCTAAGGGTGAACATTGTTAGAAATGAATTAATAGAGCAACGGAACAAATAAAATATTGTGGAAACCGAAACACATAAATTCATAATACAAGAGAGACATGAATATACGTGGTTGACCCAATTTAGGCTACGTCCACAGAGAAATAGTTAGGCCTTTCTTTTATATTATCCATCAAAATGAAGATATACATCCTACAACAAATTCGTTATAACTTCATCTTCGCTCTCATACAGTCTCCTCTCTCTTTCTCGCACATAATAATAAATATGAAACCACAATACAATTATCTCATAGAAAATGAGGGTTTCCTTCTAAGGGAAAAAGCCTAAATTAACATAATTTCTAAAGTTTTATCTTATTCCTAATGAACAACCCAGATTAACTACAAAATTACAATATTTTACAAGGCAATTTTTATCATTTTTTTTTTCTTCAGGGGGCACTGCTCCTCGAATCCCCCACGAAAGGGGGGATCATAAAATAATTGTCACCCCCTCCCCTGGACCCCCTTGATGATGATCCTATGGACAACATTTCCGCCCTGTTAGGAAATGGGGTCCAACACGGCTAAAATGAGACCTCTGAATCAAGAAGATAATCAAGATCCACACCCAATAAAAATGAGGCCACTAGAACACATATAGCATGAAATGGTTGGAAAAGAACTCCATTGGAATCCACCCATGGTAGTGGATTCAAAACCATAGACATAGAAATCCCTTTAAGGTGTTGAACAATATCAAAATATTTGATCAATATTGTAGGGATGACGTGGATGCAACAAATTTCTTGTTTCTCTTTGCATGTGGCATACCATTCAATTTTATTCGCTCACCTTATTGGCATGAAATTATTACCACCATTAATGATTCCCCTAAAGGGTATAAGAGCCATGGGTATGAAAAAACTAGAACCGTGGGACTTGATCAAGAAAAATCTGAAATAAAAAATTCTTTGGGTAAATTCACAAATTCTTGGAATGAATATGGGGTATCCATGTACCTAATGATTGGAAAAATGTAAAAGGAAAGCCATTGATAAGAGTTCTTGGTGTGTCAAATACTGGTGTAGTATTACTTTCATCTCATGTCTACTCATATAAGTACAAGATTAATATCAACATTGCAGAACCATTAATTCAAAAAATTGAAACTATTGGGTCATGCAATGTCATCCAAGTCATTGATAATGCTACTGATGTAATTCAATGGGAGAAATCATTGAGGATAGATACCCCAAAATATTTTGGACTGGGTGTTTGTCTCACACAATTAGCCTTTTTATGCATGAAATTATTATGATAAAGGAACTTGAAACAAATGGATTGGTTCATTGTACAAGAAAGGCAATTACATGTTGAGATTTATTACCAATCATAACAATTCCCATGGAATTTTCCATAGTCACTCAAGGTTGGATCTATTGAAGATTATAAATACTAGCTTCATTAGTTATTACCTCACCTTCGGGCACCTTTTGAATTTAAGAGAGGCATTGGATAACATGGTATCAACTAAATCCTGGTATATATTAAAGGACAAGGTTGCAACTGCATTTGATAGGGAATATTTTCAAGAGGTGAAGGATATCTTTCTTGATGGTTATTTTGGGAAAGTGTGAAGAATGTTTTGTAGTTCACCAAGCCCATTTATAACATGATTCATTTGAAAATATATATCTGTCGGTTATTGGGGAGTTATATGAGCATATGGATAGCATCGTAGGGAAAATCAAATATATTTTTCAGCTGAAATATGCCATCTTGTATGATCATATTCAAAAACATGTGGTTAAAAGGTGGGATAATATTAATGTTCCACTCCATGCCTTGGAATATGTCCTTATGCCAAAATACTACTCTCCATATTGGTTGTATAGACTTTCACCTAGGGTGGGGTTAGGAGAAAACCCCATACAAATATAGAGGTACAAAATGTTGTAAAAATTTTCATTGATGTCAAAAGGTGAATGGGCTAGCATTGGATTGGAGATTCATGTGCACAATTCAATGAATTTGGATGTAAGGACCATCTAGATTGATAAACCTCGTTGTTTGGTCAATTTAGTGTGTCCTAAATTGCTACATTAATTTTTCAATCTGGGATTCGTAAGCTGACGAAGTGTGGCGCACTATATGTGCAAGATAACCTATCTCTTACTTTTTGTCGTTTTTGGTTTTTTTATTTATCTTGGGGTTTTATCTTGGTTGGTTTCCTAATGTGAGATGGAAATTCTAAAAGACAAGTATGGATATAAATTTTCAAGGAAATGATGTCCTTTATAATGATTTCCCAAACTTCAAACTTCAAGAGAGTTTTAAAACATGCAATAACAAAATTAATTCCTAAAAGAAAATGAAAATGTGCCACTATACTAGTCAAACAAACAGTGAACTATTGATCATGAAACCCATTACCCTTGCTGCTGTCTAAATACAAAAGAAACTGTGCTCAAATAAATCCAAGAATTGCAAGCAAAGTAAAGCTAAAATCAAATTACATCAATTCATATTCTGACCCCTCACCATTAGTCTCACTTTGGCTTTTGGAGGTAATCATAAACAACTTGAGCAATCTGATATCTAATTTGCAGAAAAATAAACTAATATCAAATTACACACTCATACTTCAATCCCTCACCATTAGTCTCGCTATGGCTTTCGGAGGTAATTGATAATGACATGAGCAATTTAATATCTAATCTAACTAATAAAGAAAATGTACAAAATTGAAATAAATAAAACAATGTTGGAATTAAAAGCTAAGAAAAATAAATCAGCAGAAGGACAAGACTGATTCCATGTCATTAGTCATTGTAAAACTATATGCAAATGCCCGAGCTGCCTACTGTAATCTGGAACAAAGACACTTATCAGTTAATAGCAGTATAAAGCATGAAAAATTATGGACAGAAATAAAACTTTAATATCATAAGAGATGTAATATATACACGTGAATAACTATGGCATAATGAACGTAAGGAAATGAAGCATGAAACTATACAGCAATAAACAAAACCTCGGCGTGTGCAGGGGCCCTCTGCACAATCCTCGGGCAACAACTATCAACCACGAATTATGCTTATGAACAGAGTCTTCTCATGTATTCAAAACGCAGTCATAACAAGGAAATAATGTCACGGCATAGTGGGCTTTCTTTTCAGCAAAATTACATTACAGAAGCTAACTACTATGCGTATGAGAACACATTATTTATAACAGAGGATGACATAACTAATTTCCTACAATCTACGCTGATAAAAGACACGTGAACAACCACGTCCAGAAATTTAGCATTATGGCTGCCGTGAAGATTAAATCTATGGAGGGTGGCCGTTGGATTCGGCTTATGGAGCAGTCCACAGGTGTTGATATGTCCCCTGAGATTTAGGAACGACCACGCAAGTCTTCACGTGGTGAAAAACGGAGTTATGTCACCGTAGGACTCTTAAGTTGACCACCGCTTGACTACCTTTGACCACGGCCCTCTTTGACGAATTCGACTGAGCCAGTAGGACTTGGTCCATGTCCATGTCATTTCCAACTTGCCCATGTGGCTTGATTTTCCTGAAGACACCTGCAATATAGACTTTAACAAAATGGCCGCGGAAAGTTGAAGCAACTGCGGAAAGTGACAAGATTCCGCAGCTCAATGAGCAAAAATCTAATTCAAACAACAGACACAAAACATAGTTAAAAACCACTTTAAATGCTCTTTTATGATTAATATGCAATGATGTTGATGACTTAGGAGGTCCAGGTAAATGGAAAAAGTCTAGAAAGGTGTATAGGAAATATGCAAGTTTGGGACTCAACACTCGTCATGCCATTTTGTTTTCTAAGTGGAACGCATTGTGGGTCTTCTTAGATAAAGAGATATTGGTTTTTGAAGTTTGATGCCCCATGGTTGGGTTTAGCACTAACATCTTTGCCCCCAAGTTCGTGGAAAAAATAAGGTCATTGCTACCTTAGAATGAGGTCAAAATATGTCCAATTTAACCTTTAATGAACACATCATGAGAGACAAACAAATATTTTTAGTGTACATAAACCTCCATGTTCAGGTCTGCTCCTAAATAGACATGGCTATTCAAAGGGAAAATTTTTATTTTTATGGTTTAGGTCAACTTTAATAAAATAAAAGTCTATTGAAAGGTTAAGTCAACCCCATATTAGGCTCCTCCATTATATATAAATATGTCTTGGTCATGGACATTCAGGGCGTGCAATTTGGGTAGAAATTCAGGTGATCTGAGGTAAAATACAAGAAGAAGAAGTCCAAGGCCTGAGCCAAGTTTGAAGATCTGAAGAAGGTCAAGTAAGCTTAGAGATTGATTGTCTAATCTTGTTATGGAATATTTTGATTTTGGTTCAAAGAAGCGTGGTAAGGTTTTTCTTCTCTATCTGAAGCTTACTGAATAGATTTTATTTTTATTATTGGAGAAAAACTTTACATGATCTAAAGCTCTAATATGAGTTCATTCTAAGGCCATAATCTGAGTTATTTCTGTGCCACTTGCGAACTGTTTGAGGGTAATTTCAGGTCTATCCCGAGGCCTCTTCTGCAACTACCTCAAAGGCCAAAATTTGAACCCTATTTTTTAGGATATACATATATTCATGGTTAAAATTCGAAGTCTACTTTCATTTGGGAAATTTTGAGGTCTAAAATGGGCCTCCTAAGGACTATTATAAAATAATAATGGAACTAATAAAACAATATTATATTACGTCATCAAATTTTAGAGGGAAAAAAGTAAAAACTACATTTTCAAATCATATTTTCAACTTATATCCCTATGGTTTTACTCAAATTTCAAGCGGGAGCACTCGTTGGATGAAAATTTTAATTCCTCATCCAAGGAGAACCCATGTTGCATACTTTCGATGGTCCCCGCTACATGAAAAGTGAGAAATACATGAAAAAATGTAATGGCAATCACATTTTTCATGTAGCAGGGTGCATCAGAAATATGTAACATGGGTACTCCTTGGATGAAAAATTAAACTATGCATCCAAAAAGAGATCCCCCTTGATATTTGAGCAAAAACATAGGGAGATAAGTTGAAAATACGAGTTGAAAAAGTATAAGTATATATATATATATATATATATATATATATATATTAACCCCAAAAATGGTGAATCATCCTCCATGGTTGGCATCATCATCTTGAATCCTATTGGTTCTTATAAAGTTGATTTTGGTTGTACATTTTTGTTTTGAGACCCAGTTTAGACCTCAAAATTTCACTAATGTCAGCCTATCCTTCTATGAGTACCTCAAGGTGTTTTGATGCATATCTAAGTTTGTTTTAGGGCATAAATTTTAGTTCTTTTGGAGGCTAATCTCAGGAAGAATTAAAGAATATTTCTAAGCATACCTAAAAGTCACTCTTAAGTAGTCCTTAAACCACTTTTTATGGTCAGTCTAAGATTAGTTTATGAGCTCAATTTGTAGAAATATATAAACGGATTCAACTAATCTTGTAATTTACTAAAACAAAATACTAAATCACTTATACAAATTACGAAAACCAATTTCGATCACATAATCACATAGCAAGTAAGACAAAGACTCTTATCAATCGAAAAACACAAGATGTATCTAGGGAAAGAAACTGATCAAAACCCCTCTATTTGTATATTTCATTAAGTAAATATCATGAAACAATACAATGTTATTTCTCTTCATGAGAAACCTATGCACTCCATTGACTGTCTCACTCTGATCTATGAAAAATCGGTCCAATACTTAACCATTTCTATGCCTTTGTATGACCAGTCTTGCTTACGCATTCTTAGAGGAATTGTGGCCCTATTAATAAGGAAATTCCCAACAATTTATTGCACAATTCCTTCAAGGAATATTTATGACCTCATCCATGACCTGTACAATTTTCTAATTATACAACTAATAGTTATCTTCCATTTAACCCAACCTCAACATGGCCTTCCTTATAACTGACCTGCAACAACTATTTATAGAGAATTATCAGTTAAATTATTGATCACTACTTGTGGATTAAATCAAATTTAATTCACTGGACCTATCACTAGCTCAGCTCTCACTGAGAACTAGTTAAACTGCTTTTAACTCAAATAATTGAGTTAACTAATTACAATTCACAAATAACTATAACTAGACCTCCTAAAACTTAAAGTGGAATATACATGCCTCCAGTTTGACCCTTAACTCAAATTAATTGAGCTAACTAAGTCTTCCTAACTCAGTTAACACTTAAAAGTTGTCATATGATGGAATTACAATTTTACTTCTAATTTAATTAAGGGAAAATCAAATCAGAAG
This sequence comes from Pinus albicaulis, assembly GCA_034641835.2. Lineage (NCBI taxonomy): Eukaryota > Viridiplantae > Streptophyta > Pinopsida > Pinales > Pinaceae > Pinus > Pinus albicaulis. Next base: position 543,114,361 of record CM076581.1, on the reverse strand, counting down.
CCCCCTTGGGGCTCCATTTCAACACTCCCTCTCAAGAAGAAAGGGATTATCTGCTACCTCAATCTTGTCTTTGTGGAACTCAAATTTTATTCTTTACAATGCCTTCGTTAAGATGTCTACATATTTCTCCTCCGCGGGAATGTACTCTAATGACATAATCTGCCTCTGCACACAATATATGAGATGGTGATACCAGATATCAATATGCTTGGAATTGTCATGAAAAACTGGATTTACCGAGAGTTTGATGCAACTATTGTTATCACAAAATATCACCATCCGATCCATCTGTCGACTAAACAAACCAACAAGTATCTTCCTCATCCATATGGCCTCACTTGCTACCTGAATGGATGCCATGTACTCAGCCTCTGCTGAAATGAGTGCAATTGATCTATGTTTCCTATTGTACTAGGAAACTGTTGCTGAACCTATGTTGAAGATTTCCCCTGATGTGCTCTTCCTGTCAGATGGAATCCCTTCCCAATCTGCATTGGTGAAAACTTGAAGCTTCAATCCCTCTGTCTGTTTGTACCATAGCCCATACTCTGTAGTGCCTCTGAGGTAGCTCAACACATGTTTGTATACCTTCCAAAAGAGCTTGGTAGGCTTAACCATAACTTGACTAATATGGTTAAATGTCTAGCATATGTCTAGTCGTGTCTTCACCAAATACATGAGTGAACCCAAAAGCTGCATGTAAATAGTAACATCCTCCTTCCTCCAGTTTCCTGCTAGAGGAGTCTCCATGGGTTTTTTTCCCTCCATGTGTAACTTCCTAACGACCTCATTGGCATACTTTCCCTGAGATACAAACAATCCTCATCTCTTTGCCATATTTCCAATCCCATGAAATAGTGCAAGAGCCCTATGTCCTTCATCTCAAATTCTCTTGCAAGATCCTCTTTGCAACACTTGATGAGATGCTCATCACTTGTCAGTATCAGATCATCGACATAAAGTACAATAATAAAAAACTTATGTTCTACCACAATATGATAAAGGTTCGCATCTACTTCACTCTTGGTGAAGCCCGACCTGGTGAAATAACTGTCAATCCTAGTGTACCAAGCATGAGGTGAATCATTAGAGGAAATTTTCAGCCCTAAAGTGGCCTCCTAAGGAAAAATAATAAAATAATAGTTATGAATTTTGGAGGGAAAATAAAAAAAATACTCTTTTTAATTTTATTTTTGGCTTACCTACTTACAAGTTTACTCAAATTTCAAGTATCGTTGGATGAAAAATTAAATTACCCATCCAACAATTACCCATCATGCATACTTTTGAGAAGACCCACATTGACCAAAAATGAAGATACATTAAAAAAACGTGTTGAATACGCTTTTTTAATGTATCTTCAATTTTTTTCAATGTGAGTCTTCTCAAAATTATGCATGATGAGTACTCGTTTGATGTGTAATTTAATTCTGCATCCAACGAGTCTCTACACTTGAAATTTGAGTAAACCTATAAGGAGAAAAGCCAAAAATACAATTAAAAAATGTAGTTTTTCTTATTTCCCCCCCAAAATATTTACATGTACCTATTTTTAAATTTAAAATATTTTCATTGGTTTACATATTATGACATGGAAATTACGTGAAAATTTCATGGGAAATTTTAGGCTAAAATTTCCTCTAATGGATTCATCCCATATAGTGCTCTCTTATGTCTGCACACATGTGATTCCCTGTATAAGGTCTCAAAACCTTCCAGCTGCTCAATGTAAACCTGTTCCTCAATCACCCCATTGATGAAGGTTGTATTTACATCCATTTGATGTATCTTCCATCCCATCTGCATTGAGAGTGCAAGGATGGATCTAATTGATGAGTACCTTGCATCTGGTGTGAAAGTCTCATCATAATCAATCCCCTCCACCAGAGAGAACCCTCTGGCCAAAAACGTGACCTTGTGCTTCTCCAGACGCCCATTTTCTGCCTAATTCACCTTGTAGATCCACTTGGATCCTACAATTGACTTCCCCTCTGGTCTTGGGACAACTTCTCATGCACTGTTTTTGATAATGGAGTCATACTCCTAAACCATGGCATCAACCCAAATTGGTTTTTGCACTACTTCCTCGAAAGAGGATGGTTCTATATATATTCCTTCGCTCATAAGATCCATGTATCCAATGTACCGCTCTAGGGACCTTCTCTTCCTGCGCTGTGATGTGGGTTCTCCCACATTCTCTCTCGTATCTAGCAACAAACTGTCAGCCTCTCTAGTGCGCTTTCTTCTGTCTCGGGATCTATTTGCATGAGTGGGTGCCTCCACTCTCTACACCTTTGCTTGTGGGTGCTCCACATCATGAGGTTCTTCTTTTGGATCCAAGAGCTCCTCAACTGCATGCAACTAAATCTCCCTCTCAAATTAAATTCGCATGGATTTATCTTCATCAAATTTCACATCTCTTCTGACCACTGTCATCCTATGTGCTGGCAAGTAAACCTGATAATTTTGAGGTGTATCATTGTACCCCAAAAATATCCCCAACTTAGTTGTTAGCTCTAGCTTCTTCCTGGCATCTTTGGTCACATGGAAATAAACTGATGAACATTTTTTTTAAAAATGTGACACATCTAGTCTCTTACCCAAAAAATCTTCCTCTGGTGTACTCATGCTAAGTATTCGATGAGGCTCTGTTATGAACAAATAGTGTTTTATTGCATGCCTCTGCCAACAGATGCAACGGTAGGCCCTGATCATGCAAACATAGCTCGTGCTTCTCCCACAATAGTTATGTTATTCTTTTCTACAACCCCATTCTTCTGTAGGTTATGAGGTGCTATCAATTCTCTTAAAATTACTTCTGAGGTACAAAAGTTCTTGAATTTGTTAGAGACATATTCTCCACCATTGTCACTCTTCAGAGCCTTTACCTTCTTCCCTATATCTTTGTCGACAAGTGATTTGAAATCAAAAAACTTAGATAACGTCTAATCTTTTTTGTGCATGAATAAATTCCAACACTTTCGTGAAAAATCATCTACAAAAGTCACATAATACGTGTGATTTTCTATGGAAGTTGTCGAGAACAGTCCACACACATTTGAGTGAACTCTCTCAAGGATCGCCTTTTCTCAACTTCCTTTATCATGAAAGGTGGATTTTTTATACTTCCCCAATGTACACCCTTTGCATGTATCTCTCTACGTAAGTGCACCCTTTGGAAGTCCTGTAGAAATATGCTGCATGATATTCAAAGCGCCATGGTGTAAATGACCCAATCACCTGCGCCATAAATCACTGATTTCTCGACTCTCCACCTTCTCTGCTTTCATGCTCAAGGTATCATAGTATTATATATCCAATTTTCAAAGGTTCTTTACTCGAACCCCAATATTTTTCACCTGTCCTGTGGCTTTGTGATGAAGGAACACCTTTCCTTCACTAAATATCATATCATATCCACGGTCTTCCAACATAGCAACATAAAAAAATTTATTCTTTAAACCAAGAACTTACATGACATATTTTAATGTGAGAGGATTACCCGACTCCCTCTGAAATGTAATTTTACATTCGCCGGTAGCGCTATACCTCCTGTCATCTCTCATCTCAATGTGCATCTGGAGATCCTTCTCCTCCAATATACTGAAGAATTATTTGTTTCCGGTCATATGGAATGAAGCTCCATTATCTAAGTACCACACAGACCCCATCACCGATGACACCATGCATGTGATAAGGGTGAAATCCAACTCGAACTGTGAAGCAAGTGCTTCACTTGTTGCTCCCCTTGAGCTCTTCTTGTTGGTATTCTTGTGTAGACACTTTGTAGCAAAGTGACCAAGCTCATGATAGTGAAAAGATTTTACCTTTGACAAGTCTCGCTTCTTTCCTGCATGACTGAAATATGATATGGAATGGGACACCTTCCTTTTCCCTTTCTTCTATTTCCGAGCCAATGCACAATTATTCTCATCATCATTCTTTGATGAGGATCCATCTCTGGTGTTCCGCCAAATATATTCTTGTACCAAGTTGGACAACAATCACACCCACGTTGGTAGCTTCTCCCTCACATTCACCAAGTTCTGGTAGCTATTCCATATCTTGGGAAGGCCTGTAAGTTATAATATCACAAAATCATCTTGGGAAACTGTTACCCCAACACTTCCAAGCTCATCTCGACATTGAGTGAAATTCGTCAAATATTTTGGGATCATGTCACCCTTCTCCATTTTTATCTTTTTGAGCTTGTACTTCAGCACTGACTTCCTGTGGTCACTGCTATTATGAAAAAAATATGTTAAGGCCTTCCACATAGAATATGGGGTTTTATTTCCATGGAGGTTTGATACAATATGATCTCAAACTCCTTCTAACAAGATACTTCTCACCTTTGCTACATTCTTCTTCCATGCATCAAGAAGTTGAGCATCTACTGCTGCGGGCTGAGGAATATCACTGTATATGAATGCCTTCAGTCCATTTTCCTCTAGCACTGCTTCCATCTTGTCCTTTCATGCTATATAATTCAAATTTTCCTCAAGGGCATATTCGAGTCTCAAGCCATTGAAAGACATATTAATCTACTGCCGGTCCTGAAGAATAAATTTGAAAATTCGATGTACTTGTTCAAAGAAAACTATGGTTCTTCTCTTATATTTTGATTCTTCCTCTAATACCATGTATAAATATCTAAATGGATTCAACTAGTCTTTTAATGTACTAAAACAAAATACTGAATCACTTCTACAAATTGCGGAAACCAATTTCGATCATACAATCACATAAAAATTAAGATAAATAAATTATCAATCTGACCATCCCCACTTACGCATTCTTTGAGGAATTTTGGACCTATTTATAATTAAATTCCCAAGAATTGATTGCACAATTCCTTCAAGGCATCCTAATGACCTCATACATGACCTGTACAATTTTCTAATTATACAACTAATAGTTAGCTTCCCTTTTAACCCCAATATAAACTGGGATTTCCTTAGAAATGGCATGCAACAACTACTTATAGCGAATTATCAGTGAACTTATTAATCACTACTTGCGAATTAAATCAGATTTAATTCACTGGACTTATCACTAGCTCATCTCTCAGTTAGAACTAGTTAAATTGATTTTAACTAAAAATATTGAGTTAACTAATTACAACTCACAAAAAAATGTAAGTGGACCCCATTAAACTTAGAGTGGACTGTACATGCCTCCAGTTTGACCCTAAACTAGAATTAATTGAGCTAACTAAGTCTTCCTGACTCAGTTAACACTGACAAGCTGTCATGTGATGGAATTGCAAGTTTACTTCTAATTTAATTAAGGGAAAATCAAATCAGAAGCCCCCCTTGGGATGCCATTTCAACACAATTAAGAAACATTGGAAGGAATTTTGAAGGAAGTACAAATCACATTTTGAATTAGACCTTGAATGTTCTGAGGCAAATTTTAATATGTAATTTTCATTAGAAATTTTGAGCAATTTTTGAATTTATAGCAAGCTTCTTGGACCAAAATTTGAATTTATAACAGAATTCTCTGACTAGATTTTGAATTTGTAGCAGACCTCTTGGAGCAGATATTGAATTAGGAGCAGACCTTTTTATGTTTTTTCTGGAATAGATCTTGAATTTTTTTTTTTGTAAGCAAACTTCAAAACTTGTAGTAGACCCATGGTGCTTATTCTGGAGCATACCTTTGAAACCCTTGTTGAAGTCTTGGAGCAAGTTATTGAGTTAAAGATAGAGTGATTTAAGGGTTTGGATGTTGTTGTAATTGGCTCATTGTGCCTAGTACGAGAGCCCGATTTTTTTTCTTTTTCTTTGATTCTATAGGGTGGAAAGGTGGTGCTACAAAAGGAAGTTATAGCTTCCTTCACGAGGTTGTTTCCTCCTTCTAGTTGTAGATGATAAATCCAGAAGTTGTAACTTTCCTTGTAATATAAATATATTTTTCATATATATCTTGTGTTCCTTTGATGTGATGTTATTGGTTAATTTTTTTGATAATTAAATTGTTGAAATTTATGAAATATTGATTCACCCCCCCTCTCAGTATTTCCAACAATTGGTATTAGAGTAGGTTACCCTCTAACATTCTAATCACTAGAGGGAAGATCATGAGAATATATGGAAATGGAGGCATCTCATCAATAATAATGATAGTGTTTGATGGAAATTATTATCCATTAAGGAGAAGTTGCATGAAAACCTACTTGAATCCTTTAGGAGTGGATATTTGTCTCTCCATCATAAATGACTACAAAGTTACTAAAAATTCTCCAACTAATCCTGATGAGAAGAAGTTGTCTAGCTGAAATTAAAAATCTCTTCATACCATAATGGGTGGATTGTTAAGAATCATTAAGTATAAGATGATGTCCTACACCATAGCTAAATAATTTTGGGATAAATCTAAAAATTTGTATGAAGGTGATGATAAGGTCAAGCAAGTCAAACTTAGAAAGTATAGAGATCATTTTGAAAGTCTGAAAATGAATGAAAAATAAGATATTGCTACTTACTTACTCAAAGTACTAGAAGTTTTCAACTCCATAAAAGGATAGGAGAAAAAATTGAAGATCCTTTGATCATACAAAAGGTCTTGAGATTTCTTCCCTTAAGATGTGATACCAAGGTATCCACAATATAATAAAACAAGGATTTGACCAAGATGACAATGGAAGAAATACATAGCACTATTACAACACACAATATGCGAATAGGTAGATAATACATACCATCAACCATAGAAACAAATTTTAAAGCCACAAAGAAGACAAGAAACAAAGAACTTAAGGTTGAAGGAACTCCAAATGATGAATTAGATATAGAAGAAACAAACCTCGTCAGGAGCCCCAAAAGAGGAACTGGAAAACAAAAAGGTAAGTTACCTTTTAAATGTTTTGATTGTGGAAGAATAGGTAATTATGCTAAGATATGTCCATTTAAGGAAAATAAAAGCTTCCTTAAGAAAATTTTGTATTCTAAAGAAGAATAGTTCTTCAAATGAAAGTGACATAGAAGAAGGGGATGCAAGAGAAGTTCCCAGTAACAACCCAAGAAGATCAAGATAATGATCCTTATGATGAAGAGGTCAATGATTCAGATGATGAAGAACCAAATATGAAAATAATATTTTTTGGGGGAGTCAAAAAATATTAGAGACCGAATAGGAAGATGAAGATATTCGGGAAAAGTTGAAGAATAGTGAAAATGAAAATGCCAACCTTAGAAATAAAAATAGAGAATTTAAAATCTTGCCTGAAAAACACAATGAAGAAATTATCTCCTTAAAGGTTCAACTTCAAGAAGCAAATATAGTTGAGGAAATAATAAACTCACATGATTAATAAAGAATAAGCTTATAAGAAATTGGAAGAGGAAATTGTGACATTGAAGGTTGAAGTTGAAAATCGTAACAAGAACTTGAACAACTTACTAGTGTTGGATAAAATTCTCATTTGTTAGAAATATATTGGTGATAAAAATGGTCTTGGTTATGAAGGAACATATTCAATCATGGAGGACAAAAGATTCAAGCCTTTAAAGGAGGAAATTAAAGGATAATTTAGAAATGTTGTTGCTTCAAGAAGTTTTGCTAATGTTCCCAAGAACATCCATCACAAAGATGAGCTGATCCAGGTGTATATTGGTGTCCACATACCTATTCCACTTGGGGCCCCACCATTGTCTCTTTCATTTTTTCAGTTTTGACACAACTTACTATTTTTAGCAGTTTTTCGGGTCCTGAACTTCCGGAGCCGTTTTGAGGCCCTAAACGATGTTTTTTGGGAATCACGACTTTGCTGAATATGATTCTATTTTGGAATCAATTTTTGTAGTCAAAATTTGTAGTCCTCAGATGGATATTTCTAACAATGTATCATGTGCGTCAAACGAAGATAGTAAGCCAAAGTTACGACCTCGGGAAGTTGAAACACCAATTTACCCAAACGAGGCCCATATATTTGGCACTTCATCTACTAGGGTTAGGTTTTTGGAAGTTTAGAGTTTTCCTTTGTTTCTCAATAATAAATAGGCCCTCGAGCCTCATTGTAACACAGTGTAGAGGTCTATAGCTGCCACATCTCTTCTAAGAGATAAGCTATCAACGCCCTAGCTAGTTTATTTCCATTCTATCTGTAAGTAAATTTCAGTTCTTTGATATTAGTGAAATGAAGTGTTATTTCCACTGCATCTTTGTATTTATGGTTATATGTGTATTCTTTTGCGTTTCTGCATAAATCCAGATCAATGGTATAAGAGCAGTCTGCTTTTTCTCGATCTTTCTTTGCATGTCCCCAACGAGGTCGGGGTATAAGGAGTTAGGGCTCGATCTGGTTGAACCTTTGCATGATCAACCTCGCAAACCCTAACGGCTACCCATGGGGGACGAAAAGAAAATGAGGAAGCAGGAGATCCTATCAAAATATTGCTCAAGGAGGCCCTAAAAAAACAAAGGAACGCGATGATGGATAACTTTTCCCAAATCCTTCAACGACTGCCCACCGGCAGCACATCTGTATCCAACAACCACTCTAGAGGCACGAATCCCTTTAAGGTACAAGTAAACTTTGACATTACCATATTTGAGGGTCAAATAGATGCAGATGTAATAGATAGATGGTTGAAGCTATTAGAAGGATATTTCTCAATTCATGACTTTTCCGATCTGCAGAAGATTTTTTTACATAACCTTCTGTCAAGGACTGGTGGGAAACCTTCTGTGAGAAAAAGTATGAGACATAACCCTCTCTGTTCTTAGTCGTACCCACTTGAAATTATTTCCGAGACATGATCAAGGAACAATACTATCCCATGGGGAGCTATGAGGACAATTACATACAATTGACCATGTTGCGGAAACAAAGGGATCAAGATGTGCACGAGTTGACGAATCTGTTCCATACTCTGCGCACAAAGTTGGGTATCAAATATTCAGAGAAAAATTTGGTGCTAAAGTATCGAAGTTGTCTGCATAGATACATTCAAGAGGAAATGGAGTTCCTTGAAAACTCCTCGCTTGGTACACCATACCGGTATGCTGCCAAGATTGAGAAGAAATTCAAACAGAATAAGCGAGACTTTGGATCTGCGAATCAAAAGTAAGGGAAAGGTGCCCCAAACCGCACAACAAAGGACAAAGCCAAGGCATGGAAGCCCAAGACAACTTGCCAAAGCCACAAGAAAATAATAACACCGCGAATCCAAAGAAGGAGACGGGAAAGTGGTGCAAGTTCCATAAGAGCTCCACTCACAACACAAGTGAGTGTCGGGCCAAGCAGTCGCTGGTGGCCGAGATGAGGGCTTATGAATCAGATGCATGCTCTGACTCTAAATCAGAACCTGACAAGGGGAATGACAAAGGGGAAAATATTATTGATGCGGAGCCCAACACCACTATTTCCACTGCGAAGATCCAGAAGGAGGAATTGGAAGATCCATAGGAGGAGGAGCATCTCTTCCACTCCCAGATGTGGGTAAAGGGTTCCCCGCTACAGTTCATTGTAAAAAATGGGAGCCAAAAGAACCTCATTTCAGCAGACACCATGAAGCGGTTGGTCTTGCTGACCACAACACACCCACATCCATACACCATCGGGTGGCTTCAACAAGGGCGGGATCTTCGCATCAGCCAGTAGTGCCGCCTTCCCTATAGCATCAAGCCCTTCACGGATGATGTATTATGTGACATTTCTCCTCTAGATTTTTCTGATGCATTATTAGACCAACCATACTTATGGAAGCAACATGATGTGTATGAGTCCCGACCTCATGCTATTATAGTTACTTTGGGAAATAAGCTGTACAGGATACCAGATGTACCACCGCCTTCCACTATCTCTTTGGTTATTGCAAAACAATGCAGTAAGCTCATTTCCCAAACAAAGAAATTTATTTTTTCTGATGATCTGCCCTCAGGGCAAGAAGAATACTATGGCCAAAACCTCTAAACAGGGATCCTTTGCACGACAAAAACAAATGGAAAAGGTTGTGGAGGAGTACGAGGACATATTCACCTCACCCATAGGGGTTCCTCTGCACTGTCAGGTCAAGCACCCCATTGATCTGACCCCAGGTGCGCTTCTACCCAATAGATCGATATATCAACACTCTTTTCTAGAGAATGATGAAATCAAGATGCAGATTCAGGATTTTTTGTAGAGAGGTCACATCCGGCCAAGTTCATTGCCCTATGGGAGCCCGATCGTGTTGGTACAAAAGAAGGATGAGACTTGAAGAATCTGTATTAACTATCAGGCGTTGAAAAAGATCACTGTTCGGAATAGGTACCCGATCCCACAGATTGATGACCTTCTAGACCAACTTAAATGGGAGAAATATTTCAGCAAGATCAACTTGAATTCTGGGTATCACTAGGTACCAATCGAACCCTCCGATGTGTGGAAGACTGCCTTCAAAGCCAAGGATGGCCTTTTCAAATGGCTGGTCATGCCTTTTGGGTTGACGAATGCTCTCACAACCTTCATGAGGTTGATGGATGACATCTTGGGACCATTCACTAACTCATTTTTAGTGCTGTACTTGGATGAAATTATGATCTTCATCAAGACTTGGGAAGAGCACCTCCACCACATCCGACAAGTCCTCCAAACATTGCGGCAACACAAGTTGTGTGCCAATTTGGAGAAGTGCACTTTTGGCATGACCCATGTTTAATATCTGGGATACATTATTGATGAAAGGGGGGTGCATGTGGATCCAACCAAGATCCAAGTCATTCGGGATTGGCCAGACCCAACAACTCTAACAGAGCTTCGCAACTTTCTGGGTCTTGCTAATTTCTACTGTAGGTTCATGTTGGGATTCTCTCATATAACTTGGCCCTTGAGTAAAGTCACCAAGGGAGGAGTGAAAGAAAAATTCTTTTGGTTGGAATCTCAACAAAAGGCGTTTGTAGAATTGAAACATTGCCTCTGTTCTGCCCCAGTGCTCACATTACCATACTTGCAACAACCATTTGAGATCGAGACAATGCATCTGATTATGCTATTGGGGTAGTTCTTACTCAACAGGGGCATCTAGTGGCATATCACAGTGAGAAATTGTCTGACACAGCTTGCAAGTATCCCAATTATGAAAAATAAATGTATTTCATTGTGCAGGCTTGTTGAAAATGGAAGCATTACATTTTAGGGAAGGAAACAACCATCCACACAAACCACCGACCCATGCAGTTCAACAGACACAGGGGAAGTTGCAGTACGATCACCCTCAGAAGTGGTCCACATATCTGCAACAGTTTCATTTGAACATCAAGTACAAGAAGGATAGAACCAATAATGTAGCAGTTTTCCTCAACCGACCACTGATCGTGGCGCTAACCACCGTTCTCAAATCTTGTGGGCACGAGACTTCTGATTGGCTAATTCTCTACAAGAGTGATCTAGAATTTTGCCACACATACAAGACACTCTTGGGGGTACGCAAGTTCCAAAATTTCACCTCCAAGATGCACTGTTATGTCACCTGGGACACCTTTGTGTTCCTTCAAGCGAGCGTGCAAAGATGATATGGGAAGCACACTACAGTCGAGCTGCTGGGAAGTTCAGGGTCTAGAAAATAGTGGCAGTACTGCAGAAGTATTTCTATTGGCCGAACCTTCGACATGATGTCGGGAAGTACACCAGATCCCGCATTACTTGCACCATTGCCAAACCGACCATCAAGAAGCAAGGCCTATATACTCCGCTACCTATCCCTAGTCGACCTTAGGGATCCATCTCCATGGATTACATGTCGGGCCTTCCTTATACTAAGCATGGAAAACGACTGCATTTTCATGGTCGTCAACAAATTCTCGAAGATGGCCATTATGGTGGCCTGTAAGAAGAATATCACAGAAGAAGCCACTGCTAAAATCTTCTTTGAACGAGTGTGGGTGCACTTTGGGATCCCACAGTATATCATATCAGATCGGGCAATAGGTTCCTCAACACATTTTGGTCCAGCCTCTGGTCAACGCTGGACACCAAGCTCACCAAGTCCACAACTTTCCATCCCCAAACTGATGGCCACACAAAGGTCGTTAACAGAATGATTGTACACATTATGCGCATGTACAATTCAAAGCATCCACACACATGGGATGAGAGCCTCCCCTATGTACAACACAGTTATAACCGGGCTCTCCATAGCTCAACCGGCCCACAACTCCTTTCAGGTGGGCTTGGGATTCCAACCACTATGTCACATTGATGTAGCCATGCCATTTGCGGCTACTTAGGCCAATTTGGCTCATGTCCAGTCTGAAGCTGACAAACGAAATTCTTCATCGAGCGCATTCAGCACAGCCACCAACACTTTCATGACATATTGGATAGAGCCAATGCTAAGTACAAGAAATGACATGATCAACATCAGGTGCCACACAACTTCCAGGTGGGTGACAAAGTGTGGCTACATTTGCAGAAGGAGCGCCTCACTGAACCCCACCACAAGCTTCGCCAGCTCTGATATGGGCCGTAAATTATCACCAAGGCTATAGGGAACAATGCAATGGAGCACATTATTCCACCATTCCTTGGTCTGCACCCAGTATTCAATGTGGACCGCCTTTGTCCCTACTTCCCACCTCTACTAGACACCTCTGGCAATGCAGAACAACTCACATAAACATAGTTAAAACCATACTGCATGGAATAGGCCACCATAGATTGTATCATGGACATGAAAATCGATAACACTCACCAACAGAAGATCCAACTGTATAGGGTTGTCAAAGCTAGCAAACTCCTACACTAAGGCAAGTGGTTCACCTGAGACCAAGTTTAGCAGAAGTTTCCTCATATCATGGAGGAACTCAACGCAATGGGGACCATTGCTTTCTAAGGGGGGGAGGAATGATCCAGGTTGATATTAGTGGCCACTCGCCTATTCCACTTGGGGCTCCACCATTGTCTCTTTAAGTTTTTCAGTTTCGGCACATCTTACTATTTTTAGTAGTTTTTCGGGTCATGAACTTCCGGAGCCATTTTGAGGCCCTAAATGACGTTTTTTGGGAATCGCACCTCCAAAAAATATGTTTCCATTTTGGAATTGATATTCATGGTCAATAGTTGTATTCCTCAGTTATATATTTCTAACGATGTATCATGTGCATCAAATTGAGATAGTATGCCAAAGTTACGACCTCGAGAAGTTGAAACACCAATTTACCCAAATGGGGCCCATAATTTTGGCACTTAATCTCCTAGGGTTATTTTTTTGGATGTTTAGAGTTTTCCATTATTTCTTAATAATAAATAAGCCCTTGAGCCTCATTGTAACATAGTGCAGAGGCCTGTAGCCGCCACATCTCTTCTTAGAGATAAGCTACTAGCACCCTAGCTAGTTTATTTCCATTCTGTCTGTAAGTAAATTTAAGTTCTTTGATATTAATGAAATGAAGTGTTATTTTTGCTGCATATTTATATTTATGGTTATATGTGTATTCTCTTGCATTCCTACATAAACTCGGATCATGAGCAGTAATAAATTGAACCTCCTCCAACGCAAAAAAAATTCAAAATATCATCCTACTATCCTAGGTATGAAAATATCTTTCTTGGTTACTATTACTCTTGCGGAAATTGCATGCATAAGGAAATTCATCATAAAATCAATACAAGATACAATTATTCAAGAATCAGGAATGATTATGGATTTAGACCTAGAAATTTCCATAGAAACTACAATCCATTTGACCCACTAATGAACCAAAGAATTGTATGCTACAAGTGCAATAATATTTGTCACAAGGCACAACATTGTAGGCTTATGAAAGAGAATGCTTCAATCATGCATAAAAAGAAGCCAACTATGACATGGGAGAAGAAAAATAAGGAAAAATTCATTATGACATTTATCGATGAGGATAAAGAATATGAATGGTACATAGACAGTGGATGCTAGACACATATGACTAGAGGTCAAAACAATTTTTTCAGCGTAAAATAAAAAAGCGACAATGTTGCATTTGGAGATAATGCTTTTGTCAAGATACTTGGAAATGTGTAGCAAGCCTTGGAAGTGAATATATGAAGGCACAAAATGTGTTTCTAGTTAAGGATTTGAAGCACAATATTCTCAGTGTTGGAAAGATGTGTGATCAACGGTATAATATATTGTTTAAATCTCAGAAATGGGAAATGAAAGAAGACTCAGGAATATTGGTTGCAATAGCCACAAGAAGACCAAGCAACATACATGTTCTAGACCAAGCAGAGTAGAAGAAAATTGAACCTAAGAAAAAGAGTTGTAAGGACAACAAAGAAGAGAAGGATAAGAAGCCAAAAGTCTTGTTGAGTTCCATATTCTTAGGGGCGCATCCCGAAAGACATAGGTCACACTTTTCCATTGATGTCAAAGGGGGACAGAAAATGAAGTGCAACATGGAGATGAAGGAAGTGAAGCATGGAGACAAGGGAAAATGATGACTGGGGAAACATGAGCATTGACATCAATGAAAAAGGGGGAGATGGTTGGAAAATTTATAATTGATGTCAAAGGGTGAATGGGTCAACATTGGTTTGGGGATTTGTGTGCACAATTCAACGATTTTGGATGCAAGGAATCTATAGACTAATATCCCTTGTTATGCCATTCAGGATGGTAGGTGGCATGCCTTGTGGATCTTCTTATATAGAGAGATATTGATTTTTGAAGTTTTTTGCCCGATGGATGGGTCCCCCAAAGTTCATGGAAAAATAAGGTCATTGCTACCTTAGAAGGAGGTGAAAATATGTCCAATTCAACCTTGAATGAGCACATCATAAGAGAGGAATTTTTTTTTTTTAATGTACCTAAACCTACCTGTTCAAGTCGGCTCCTAAATAGATGTGGCTCTTTAAAGGGAAAATTTCTTTTTATGGTTTAGGTCGAATCTAGTAAAAGACAAGTTTGTAGAAAGGTTAAGTCGATCCCATAACAAGCTCCTCCAATGTATATAAATATGTTCTAGTTGTGGATATTCAGGGCATGCAATTTTGGTAGCAATTCAGGTGATCTGAGGAGCAATACAAGAAGAAGTCCAAGGCCAGAGCCTTGTTTAAGATTTGAAGAATGTCGAGCAAGCTTAGATATTGATTATCTAATCTTGTTGTGGAATATTTTGATTTTGATTTAAAGAAGTTTGGTAAGTTTTTTTTGATTTATTTAAAGCTTATTGAATATATTTTATTTTTATTCTCAGACAAAAACTATACATGATCTAAAGATCTAATCCAAGTTCATCCTGAGGCAATAATCCAAGGTTTTTTTTGTAGCACCTATGAACTATTTGAGGGTAATTTTTGGTATGTCTAGAGGCCAGTTCTAGCCCTCCTGAGGCATCTTCTGCATCTGCATCAAAGGTAGAATTTTGAGCTCCCCCCCCCCTTTTAGAATATACATATGTTCAAGGTTCATATTCTAAGTCTAATTTTTGGCCTATCCTTCTTTGAGTAACTCAGTGTGTTTTGATGCAGATCTAAGACTACTTTAGGGCATAAATTTCAGTTCTTTTGGAGACTAATCTCAAGTAGAATGAGAGAATATTTATAAGCAGACCTTGAAGTCAATATTAAGAAGTCTTGAGGCCACTTTTGATGGTCAATCTAACAGTATTTTATGAGCTCAATTAAGTAGCATTGGAAGGAAGTTTGGAGGAAGGAAAAACCACATTTTGAAGTAGACCTTGAATGTTCTGAAGCAGACTTTAATATTTAATTTTTAGCAGAACTCTTGAGCATATTTTGAATTCATATCAGACCTCCTGGAGAAAATTTTGAATTTATAGTAGATCTCTTTGAGCATATTTTAATTTTTTAGCATACCTCTTGGAGTAGATCTTGAATTTGTAACAGAACTTTTTATGCTTGTTCTGGAACATATCTTGTAGTTGTTTTTGCAAGTAGAATTTGAAATTTGTAGCATACCTTTGGTGATTATTTCCGAGTATATCTTTGAAACCCTTGTTGAATTCTTGGAGCAAGTTTTTGAGTTAAAGGTAAAGTGATCTGAGGGTATGAGAACCTAAGAAGTTTCTTTTTTAATCTTTTATTCTATAGTGTAGTAGGGTGGTGCTATGGAAGGAAGTTGTAGCTTCCTTCAGAATATTTTCACCTCCTTCCAGTGGGAGATGGTAAATCTTGGGGTTGTAGTCCTTCCTATTGTAGCTGGTAAATATGGAAGTTGTAGCTTCCCTTGTAATATAAATATATTATTCATATATATATTGTGTTCCTTTGGTGTGATGTTATTGGTTAATTATTTTGATACTTAAGTTGTTGAAATTTGTGAAATACTGATTCACCCCCCCTCTTAGTATTTCCAACACAAAATGGGTACATGCTAGCATTAGACAATTTCGTCCCTAGTATGGAGGAGTATGCTAGATTGCATGGAGAATAAAGAAAATACTTTAGTCAAACTGGAATGTTTGGTACTTTACATGCAATCGATGATAGAGATAGATTGGATCTCATTGAATGGTGGAACATGTATGGCTCTAGGGGACCTTTGGCATAATTGGAAATTAAATTGATTTAAAAGGTGGTTAATACTTATTTTATAGAGAGGTGTTGGAGAACATATATCTTCATACACATTCTCAAAAGAAACCAAATCAATTAAAACCGGGCGAAAATCTTAGTGTATGTACACTACAACTTGAGGTTGTTGACACATTATTGTGAGCAGGCTCAATTTGATAGAGAATATATCACTTGGTACAATAAATCGAAGGAGGATAATTTGGAGGATGGAGCCTTACAATTAGAAAAATTGGAAGAAAAAGTTTTAGATGATGAGAATGGTGGTTATCAAGCAACAACAACAAAATCAACAAAAATTACATCCCCATCGACTAGTGTTGGTGTCCAGTAATTTGGCAGATTGGTAAACCAAATGACAGGGTAACATCAGACCAAGCTTTGGAGTTCTAGGACCTAGCCTTCCTGGACTCATAGAGGGCTCTCTCTATTATGCGAAGGATGGGAACTTGTTCGCTTTGTATGTTTGATTTTAGGCTAGCTGTTAAGTATATTTTAGTTTTTTTTTTGGTTTTTGAGGTAAAATGATCAAAAAGGACAAAAGAAAGAGATTTCATCAAATCAACAGGGCTATGGGGTCAGATAAATTCAGGACTGTCTAAATGGTGGACAAGGTATTACTGCAGGGCTGATTTAGTCAAGGTAAATGGATTCTTTGGGTGAAAATGAAGTGAAATGAACATTAAGTTTGTGAAATACAAAGAGATCTTAAACATATATAGTTTTAAAGCAGGTATTCATGAGGTAGGGAAAACCATAAATCTCTATGAATAAAACTCAAACTGAAACATATGAAAGATAAACAATCCGGCGATACATAGAAGCATAAGAATCTCTAACTCTAGAAAATCACCTTCAGCTGTTGGGAAAAAAAATAAGATAAACAAACAACTCAATCTATGAAGAGGGAACTCCTAAATAACATATCTTGAGCTATCGGGAAACTCTAAAATAATTTTGCAAGAATGGACAAAGGACAAGATCAAACGAGACCTCTTTGACTTAACTAAAACAACCAATATTTCATAGAAAGATTTCAGAAATGGAGTTTTGAGAAACTATAAGTAAGCAGGGCATACCTTAAATCATACAAGATAGCAAAACATACTGACCATAAATGAAACAAATAAAAATTTCTTGATGGACCTAAAGGGCAGTTAAGAATCCTTTAGAAATGATCAAGAAGAGGAAAACATCAAAGCTGTAACATGCAGGATGTTTGAGGTGCTTCCATGATCATGTCTCAACATATACTTTTCTGATATACATCAAATGAGAAGTATGGAACATTAATGAAAACAAGGAAACATAAACAAATCAGAGAAACATCACCATTCACCAAGTCATGGAATCCTGCACACAATGCTCCTCCACCATCAAGCCAAGCAAGACATCATCCACTTCATAAAACAAGTATTTCTTCCAAGCTCATAATTATATGTATTTCTCTCAATATATCAAGTTCTGCCTCTTTGTTACAATGAATCCTCTTGGTTTATATAAGCCAAAGAGGAGGAAAACCACCTAGAGCAACTATAAGGCCATTGGCCAAAAACAAATATCTTAAACTGTCCTTGAGGCCTAACAAAGTCCAAGGCAAAAAATATCCTTCAAAAATATATTTTTGGACCAAAATAGAAAAAAAGAAACACTTTTAAGGCCTGACACATAAGATAAACTTTCTTAACGCACATTTGGCCCAGTCATCACTCATAAAACTTCTTTTCAGCAAAATCTACAGGAGAGTAGCACCAGAAAAAGTCTATTTTGCAGTGAAGTTTTAGTGGACTTCCCCATGTCGAAATGAGTCCCGTGATGGCTCGTTGGAAAGCTACGGATGTATAATTTCCAAAAATACTTGATTTTTTCCAATCTGATGGATGGAAGTCATCAAAAAGTAGAAACAGTGAAAAAACCCAGGAGTGTAGCACCTGCTGATATTAGGGGCAGAAAGGTAAAAAATGGTTGTTTTTGGCTTTTTTGAGAGACCAAAACAACTTCATTTGATCTGAAAATTTCTGAGCATGTTCTTTTGATGTCAAGGAATCCAAAAATTTATTTTTCTTCAGCTGAGGATGCTCCGAGAAAAAATTAAGGCACCCATGATTTTATGCTTTTAGGCCTAAAATTCACAAAAAACAAGAATGTGTCCAAAAATGCCCAATTTTGGTGAGTAAACCCCTTAAGGGTTTTTAGAAACATGCAATGAAGCTTGAGAAATAATTCCAAGCCAGGATAGGCCTTTTCCATGTTTTTCCACCGGGCGCCTCCTTTGGGTAGCTTTGAGTTTCCCTCGGGCAAACTGATTCAAATTCTTATAGTGCTCGGTCATTCTCCTTTGTAGGCCCAAATCCTTGTTAGCTTTCTCCAATTTGGTTTCCAAATGTTAATTTTCCCTCTCAAGCCAAGACTCTTTATCATTCTCAATTTCTAAGGCCAGGAGCTCCGTAAGAGGGTACTTCTGTGCAAGAGCTGATTCTTCTTCTTTCTGCTTTTGCAATGCTCTTCTAAGACCAATGGTCTTAGGTCTCTTTCTTGTTGGCCCTTCTTCTTCATCATCTTCCGCATACTCACCCATGTATTCTTCTAGCCTCACTTGTGACTTTTGAGCTTCCCTTCTATATTTGAGTGCCTGGGCCTCATAGATTTCCATCTGTCCATTCATTTGATTATTTTTCATTTGCAAAAAATAGATAATGTTCTTTAACCTTTCCAGGTCATTTTCCAAGTCTTTAATCTGAGCCTCCCGGTTTTGAAAAAGAGATCTAAGAATACTAGCTTCATCATCTTCAACATCACTATCTATTTGTATTATGTCAAATTGCCTTTCATGCTCATGGCTGCTCTCTTGCTATTCAATCTTCTCTTTGCCCTTGCCTTTAATGATTTTCTTTCCTCTGGTTTTCTTGGGCAATTCTACATTGCTCTTCTTTGGCAATTTGCCTCTACTCCTTAGTGCCCTAGTGATATTTCTAGTCACTGCTTGAGTGGTTTTCTTTCTTGTTGTTTTGGTGTTTTTATCCTTTGCTAATTTTGATGAAGGAAGCATGGCCCCTTGCCTTGGAGAGGCAGTAAACACATGCTCTTGACTTTGGTAATGATGAGTGAGAGGAGGAGTTAATACTTGGGCTTGTTTACTTTGGTATCCTACAGCCTCAGGGCTATCCTCTTCTCCAAAAACATTCTTTGTTTGCACTTCTTGGTTACTTTGCTGTGGGGAAATTCCTTGTTCATTAAATTTGATATTTGTAATGAACTCATCATCAGGAGTAAACTCAAAAAGATCATGCTATTTTTTTGTTTGGTGGGAGATGTCTAGGTCTACTATTTTTTCCTTTCCAAAACTATCTCTGCCTTCATCCATATTCTTGTTGTTATGAATGTTTTTATTACTTCCCTCTGTGCTGTGACTTCTTCCATCATTTTCATATTGACCTTGGTCTTCAAAGGTGTCACTGTTTTTGATGTTTAGGCCTTGACTGTTTTGACTATTTATGCTGTCTCTATCATGATCACTATTTTCATTTTCTCCTTGTGGGCTACCACTTTTACCATCTGTGCTTTTTCCATCCCCTTGTGAGCTGTCTTTATCATCATTAGTGCTTTCACCTTCCTCTTGAGGACTGCTTTCATGATATTTGTATTGTCGATCGACGCCTCCTTCACTGTCCTTACTATTATCACTGTTTTCACTTTTCCCTTGTGGACTACCTACCTCATCATGCTTTCCTTTCCCTCTACTACTACTTCAATCATTTTCTTATTCTTTGTCACCATCACTTCCTTGTTCTTTTCTTTTACTACATTCTTCTTTCTCATTGTCATATGTGGAGGATGGTTTTTGTTGGGGAGTAGACTCATGAGAAGAAGAGGAAACATAGGGTGTGGAGGGCAAGGAATGAGCATGAGGAGGGTCTCGGGAT
Organism: Pinus albicaulis; assembly: GCA_034641835.2. Taxonomy (NCBI): domain Eukaryota; kingdom Viridiplantae; phylum Streptophyta; class Pinopsida; order Pinales; family Pinaceae; genus Pinus; species Pinus albicaulis. Next base: position 543,093,937 of record CM076581.1, on the reverse strand, counting down.
GAAAATGGCCTAATTTGTAGTGGCATAGAAGATGCATAAGTGAAATCAGGGTGAGAGATGAAAGTTTGCCAAGGGATGCCCTTTTGTTTCAGCTAGTGAAGGATAATGATCTTAATGATAGAGTGATGGAATAAACTTGCTTTCTGCTGAGCTGGAGGCTTCTTTTTAACAATGGAAGACATCTTGTCTATACTTTTGCACAGGAAAAAGGGTAGGTTTAGCAACTTAGCTTTTGTAAAATGCATAAGGAGTCTGATGTGATAGGAATATACTCGGGAGAATCTACCTTCACAAGTGAAAAACTTCATGATTATTTTCATGAGGAGTGCATAGTCATCCAGCAAGTGTGAAAAAGGAAAGATGGAACTGAATTCATCTTGATGATTTGGTTTTAGAAAAGGTTGATAGTGGTTGAGGTCAAGGTATGACTATTTGAACCACTCCTTTCCTATGTAAGGGATTTTGGTTTCTTTAGAAACAACTCTAGGAGCGAGTTCAAAATCTAGACCTGCTATGTGAACTTGCTTTACATCCAATCTCAGGGCAAACAGATCAGTTAAATAAGGGTAGCTAGTGACCTCTGGTATTCTACTGCAAAAATCAAAGCAGCCTACCTCTTGAAAGCAGGACAATACAAAGGGAGAGGCAGTGATTTCTTGAACAATGGTGGGCTCAAATCTGTTGTGTTGGCCTCCCTTTTTTACCTTTTTCTTTGGAGGCACTTTGATTTTTCTATCTCTCCCCAATTTCAAATAAAACAACCTTTCAAATGTAATAGACACTTTTTCTTCAAACTACCCTCTCTTTAAATTTATCCTTCAAACATTTTTCTTTAAGAAACAGGAATGATGAGGGGTGAAGAATATGGGGAAATACCTTTAAATAACTTCTTCGGTGTGATGGAAACAGATCCTTGAGCAAGACTGGCAATTTTTGGCCCTTTGTAATGAAATGAGCAGGTGCTACGCCCTTGCACACAGGCGCATATCGTCTGCACGCTGGACTGTTGTGGGCGTCGGGCAGAAAAGTTGAACGTTGGGCGGAATGCCAGGCACGTCGCACCAGCATACAGGCACGTCGTGCCCCATAAAAAATCATTCTGCAGGTTGCTACAGGCGCGTATCACCACAACACAGGCGCACCACGTCCATAATTTTCTGCACCAGATATTTGCCAAGGAACCAGAAATACCCACTCCGTTTTCCAATCAATAAAATGAGAATAAGATATGCCTGTTGAGGGCTTTTGTGCCTTTTGAAATGTTTTTATAGCACGTACTCTTCCTTTTGGCTTTTTCAAAATAGTTTCATTTAAACCTTTGCCTCCTTGTATTCTTTGATGCCCTTTTTTCTCATTTACCCTCTTCGATGAAAAGCCGAAACATCTTTTACAATGTTTCATTAAAAAACTGTTTTGCAAACAACAAAACAAGTTTTCAGTTTTTTGTGTAAAGGAAAATCTCCCCTGTTTCAACCTATAAAATGTGCCCTCTACCTTTCTCCGAAGGGGTACCTCATAAAAACAAATCTGTTCCCCCTGCTTTATAATTGAAGGAGGCACTTCAAACTAAGTGTTTGTCTTCTGCTTGTTTATGAAAGAGGCCCTTTTACAAACTGTGGGTACCCTCTGCCTATCTTTTAAGGAGGCATTTATAAGAAACTGTGTCATTTCCCTATCTCTGTTTGTCATTTAAGTTTCAACCCTTTAACAAAGTTTGGGCCCAGTATCTGTTTATCAAATGAATCTTTTAGGCTTCTAAACAAACTATTTGTGTTATGCCCTCTACTTATCATCTTTGAAGGAGGTTTGCTAGAAATAAACTATTTAGGCCCTCTGCTCATGATTGAAGGAGGTGCCTCATAAAAACAAGTGATTGACATCTGCTTATTATTGAAGGAGGCAATTCAAATGGTTTATCCTTTATCAATATGTATGAGACATGTCTCTTGTAGAAATTTATTGTAGAGATAATGAACAGGTAAGATATTTCAAACTCCAACATATCTGCTTTGTGTCTCTTAGGTTAAATCCCTTTTGCAGTAGCTTTAGCTTCCTTTGTGATGACAGTGTCTTTGATGGTTTAGAGTCTAGGCTATAGGGGTATAAAAAAGGCATCTGTTCCCTTTTTATGCTTTTCACTTTGATGCCTAAACTGATGGAAGTATTTTTACAGAAAACTAACATACCTAGCCTCATAAGACTTTTTTTCAGAGCTGTGCCCATATGTCTGGGAAAAATGTGAAAATTCCATTGTGAGTTGACATGAAGTGCTAGATGCAGTAAATTCCCAACCTTTGTACTCATTTTTCCATGATGGATGATTCTTTGAATTTCTTGGTGCTTTGAGTTTGCAGGGATGAATCCTGTAGGTTTCCTTTCTCTTTGAAATCTGCATTTTCTTTATTTCCCAACAATCAACTGTTCTAGCTTTGAAAACTTTCCTTGAAGTGTCCCTTTGTTCAGAACTGCTTATTGCCATCTATCCTAGCACACCTGCAGAGATGCACTGATAAAATGACTTTGACCATTGGAGACCCTTTCTGTGGTATCATGATGCTAATGTTTGAAAATTCACTTGATCACTTTTCTTCGGACATAGGACCTTCTTACTCTGTTTCTTCTTGAATTTGAACCTTATAAGTTTTGCTGAAACAAAACATAGTGACCATTTTGATGGTGTATGACCTAGGGGTAAACAAGGGTTTTGTTTTGCCAGATAAGAAGAGAGGATGGTTGACTGATATTAAAAACAAGGTTTTTGACTAGAGATATTCTTCTCAAGATACTTACCCTAAACACCATCACCTAAACCTAGATAGTTTGTCATAATTTCTGAAGGACTTCTTGGGCATAGTCATGTCATCATATGGGAATTTAAACAGCGAGAGGGGAGGAGACAACTTTGTCCTATGCTTGTGAGTGAGCTATGTGAAAGTAAGGGATTTTGAATGTTTAGAGATACAAGGCTTATGACAATTATGGACAGGGGAGTTTTATCAAGACTGAAACTTGATGACCACTTCTAACACAGTCTGTAAGAGAGGAAAAAGATAAAAATTTCTCTGAGGGGTTTTCTAGAGGACAAATTGACTGTTTGAAATTGGTTTCTAGAAAACCTAGGCAAGGCATATAGTCATCACAACAGGTAAAAATACTGATGACTAACAGTGGCTCCATTTAGGGAGGGCAGGTCCTTTTCGGGAGGTGTCTAGAATTATAGATCTCTGGCTTATGAAGAGCAGTGCCTCATCCATTGGCGCATATTTATCCTTTCTTGATGCTTTTCCTGAAAATGATGCTGACTGAAAAACTGACAGTATGATTAGCATCAACCTCATCTCTACTTACCCAACTACTTTGCCTAACATTTTTTCTTCTTTGGGTGCTCTTGGAATGGAAAACCCTTGACATGATATTTTTTATAGAGAAAACACTATCTACTTCTACACTTATATCTTCCGGGAGTTTAGATTAAACTAATGAACTCCTTTATTTCTATACCTATACTGGATCAACTGTCAAGATTAAGCTGTTTGACAGGATTTCATTCGCTAGACTAAAACATGGAATTGAAAAATGATCAAATCAGGATTATACAGTCTGATTTATCATGTGTTTGTGGCATAAAGACAAGATGCACACAAATTTTATTTTCGTACAAAATGAGATTTATAAAAATCAGGGCTAGGATACATAGTTTTCTTTTCATCCCTATTTTTCTCTTTGGTTCTGTTTTGAGCATGTGGAACCAACATCTTTATTTTTTAATCTACTTTCTTTTATAAGTCAAGCTTGCATATTTTGACTATCATTCTTTTTCACTAACTTATCAGCAATCAATTTAAAACATGCTCAGTTATGATTAGGCTAGATAACTGAACAAGACATCTTTTGAGCACTAGTAGTGGCATTTAGACTTGCACACTTTCAGCATGACTATTTTTTGAACATGGGGCTTTACCGCTGCTTTAAGACTGCCCTCTTTTTCTATTTTTTTGTTGTTTTTGTATTTTCTGTTTTTTGATTTATTTCTTCAAACAAAAATATGTGCAATGAGTAACAAATTTAAAAATGGAGCTCTTGACAGAAGTAATGTTTCAGTGTCCTGCCATTTACAGGACCTCCAAATGTCTCAGTCCCATTAGGCTCTTACAGGAAGAAAGCATTGTTTCCTCTAACTGAGATGATAATGAAAGGCCCTTTCCATAATTTTTCGAACTTAGCATGCTTTCCTTTATATTCCCTTCTAGAATCCCATTTTAATACTTTATCCCCAACCTAAAAATCATTTTCTTTGGTCCTTCTGTCAAAAATATTTTTCATCTTATCTTGCACTAATTGTGTCCTTTGGTAAACTTCTTCTCTTGTTTGTTGTAAATGGATAGTCTAATTTATCCTCCTTTGCATGTCATTTTCTTCCATTTAAACTTCTTGTAATAGCTTCATCACTGGAACCCCTAAGGATGTCGGGAAAATGGCATCCATGCCATACACTAGTTGATAGGGAGACATACCAATTGATTTTTTGGTGGTTAGTCTATCAGCTAATAGTGCATGTACTAGTTTTCCATGCCATGCTTTTTTATTTTGTTCCAAAAGTTTCTTAATGATATTGCTAGGCTTTTGTTAGAAGACTCAGATAAACCATTACCCTGGGGGTAATAAGCTGTGGAATTTCCTAATGTAATATGATATTTGTAATAGAATTCAACCATTCTTTTGGAGGAAAAGGCAACAGCATTGTCAGTGATAATTTTCCTAGGACAACTGAATCTAGACAAAATGTTGGTTTCTAGGAACTTGATAATGACTGAATCGGTGGCATTCCTGGAGGGTATGGCTTCTATCCATTTGGTAAAGTAATCAATGGTTGTGAGGATCCATTTGTGTTGAGCAGATGAAGAAGGGTGTATTTCCCCAATAAAATCTAAACCCCATTGCTGGAAAGGAGCTTCAACTATGATTGGATGTAAGGGCAAAGGTAAAAGTTTTCTCTTGCCATAAAAAATTTCGCATTTATGGCATGTCATGACCAGTTTGTGAGTGTCAGGGAACAAGGTAGGCCAATAATAACCGGCTCTAAGGATTTTTTTGGCTGTGGCTTTCCAGTAGAGATGTCCTCTGCATTCTCCTTCATGCATAATTTTTCCTGCATCATCTTCAAGCAAACATTTAAGCAACATACCAGTGGGATTTTTCCAATATAGAATTCCATCTAGAATACAAAACTTTAAATATTTTTGTTTGAGGAATATTGCTTTCATATTTGATAAGGTTGAAGGAGCATTAAGATAAAATAACATGTAAATAATATTAGCTTACCAAGGTGAATTTAAAAACACTTCTTCAACATGAGGAGCTCTGCATTCTTCCTGTTCTTCTAAGGTGTCAACAAAATTTATATCTAATGCTTGGAGGTTTTTTTCAGCCATTAGTATTATGAGTCCGTTTCCCTTAACAAGTTTGGTGGGTTTGATTTCTAAGTCATATTATAAGATGATAGCAATCCACTTTCCTCTTTTACCACCGGGACCTTGATTTAATATATATTTGATGACGGTATGGGGAATGAAAGAAATGATATGAGACTGTAAGATATAAACTCGGAAGTCTTTCAGTGCTTTTACCAATGTGAATGCCTTTTTTTCCATGATATTATATTTTAAGGGAGCATCCCTTAGGGATTTGCTAAAAAAGGCTATGGGTTGTTATTGTCCTGCTGCATTCTTTTGTAACAACACTGTAGCTACCGTGTGTTCAGATGCAAATGAGAAGATGTAAAAATCTTTGGTGAAATCAGGACTTATCAGAACTGGTGTTTCGGTGAGTGCCTTTTTAACCAATTCAAAAGATTGTTTGGCTTATAAAGTCCATTTAACTCCAACCTCCTTTTTTAACATGTTTTTGATATTTCTCAAGAGTTCAGCAAGATTGGGGATGAATCTTCTTAAGAAATTAATTTTTCTGATAAAAGATTGTAATTCCTTAATGTTTCTGGGGTGACTGATTTGCAGTATGCCTTCAATCCTTTTGGGGTCTATTTTTATTCCATCTTCAGAAATGATGTGACCTAGGAGCTTTCCTTCTTCGAGACCAAAAAGTGTTTTCTTGGGGTTCAGAGATAGGCCATATTTTCTACATTTTTCAAAAACCTTTCTAAGGTGGACCAGATGTTCCTCATCTGATTTGGAATATATTGTGATGTCATCAAGGTATATTAATATGAAATAACCTATGTCTTCTGAGAAAGCTATTTCCATGGCTCTTTGAAATGTTGCACTGACATTCATTAATCCAAAAGGCATTTTAACATACATGAAAGTGCCCCAAGGCGTGGTGAAAGCGGTTTTGTGTTGATCACTAGGAAAAACCAACACTTGGTTGTATCCGGAAAAACCATCAAGTAATGAGATTCTTTTAGAGCCAACAAATTTTTGAATTATGTGGTCCATTTTGGATAAATGATAGTTATCTTTTAAAGAGGACCTATTCATATTTCTAAAGTCAATGCAAAGTCTAATCTCTCTGGTCTTTTTCCTGACTGAAACTAGGTTTGAAACCCACTCAGAGTATCTAAGGGAAACTATTATCCCGACATCATACATATTTTTTATTTCCTTTTCCACTAAAGGTAGTAAGACGAGATTTATTCTCCTCAACTTTTGTTTGAAAGGCTTCTGATTTTCTTTGAGGGGGATCTTATGTTGAATAATTCTTGTGTCGTATGATTTGAAATCTTAGTATCCCCATGCGAACAAATATTTGAACTATTTAAACAACTCAATGTATTTATGTTTTATGTGAGGAGGGAGCGTTTTGGAAAGTTTGATCATCTTTGGTTCTTCTATGCTTCCTATGTTATACTCTTCTATATCAGTCTCAATGGATTCCATTTTTTGTTTTTTGGCCACGTCATTAAAATCAAACAATTCTTCTAAAGGTGCAAGGCCTCTGGGTATTGTGTCATTTTCACAGTGTAAGGCTTCAAGCTCTCTTTGGTCTAGGTCCTCACATGTTTCAGCTTCATAGGTATGATTAATCAAGTTTATATATGTTAGGGAAGGTAAATTGGGCTCCTGATCTTTATTTTTATCAAGATTTATTTCTTCATGTTCTAAGTTTGGTTTAGCCATTTCAAACTCATTCCTGGATTGCAAAAAATCATTAATTTTCTCGTCATCCTCAAATATCTACTAGTGGTTAATGTTTTCAGGCACTGTAGGACGATGCTTGACTTTGATACTATATTGTTCGTTTGCAGATGGTATTTGGAAATTGCTTTCAATAAAGGCGAGCTCGTTGGCTAGGCTATTTTGAGCTCTAGGAATATAAGTGAGTTCGTATCTCTCGAAGGTTTTAAGAATGTATAATGCTACATTTATGTATTCTCTCAATCTTGAGTTTTTTTTGAATATTCACCTTTGATTTGTCTAATTACAAGTTCTTAATCTCCCTGGGTTGGTATTTTCTTAGCGCCTAAGTTTCTAATTAAGTGCAAACCAAGGAGGAGGGCCTCATATTCGGCAATTTTATTGGTACATTGGAATTCCAATCTGAAAGAATGACCTTCATTAGTATTGTGTATCCAGACTCCAGCCCCTAAACCAGTTTTTCCACAGGAGCCATCAAAGCTTGTGCTCCAAAGAGTTTCTTTTTCATGTGTGTTATTAAGCTATTTCTCAGGTTTCTTAGAGTTATGATCATCAATTTCTTTATTTGTGGATGAGTGAGGTTGTTTAGACAGACTGAATTATTATTTATTTCCTTTTATCTGCTCATTAATATCACTTTCATTGTATAAGATAAAAGAATCTAAATTTGAATGAATGGAATAAACCGAAGTATTGTTTGGCCTATATAGGTTGCTTACCATATATTTCATGTGGGTTTCTCGGTACGACCTCCTATTTTGGTTAAAGACCGGGATGGTAGAAAATGACATGTCCATTTGGAGGCTACCTCATATTTTGGCAGCCCATGACCTTGATAATAGCATCCCATATTTAGGAGGAATATCAGCCACTAATACATCCATGACTAGGCTTTTAGCAGGTATTTGTGTTAGAGTGATACACAGGTTCTTTATCAGGCCTAAGAATTTGACCCAGCTTGAATCGAATGAGTACAAGTCTTTGTAAGGTTTAGTTATCTCCAGGCCCAAACTTTCCATGACTATTTTAGGCATGAGGTTATGGGAAGCACCGGAATCTAACATGGCGTTATGTAATATCTTGTCGTGGATGTTCAAACTTACCTAGAACGGAGAGACAGTTCCTTCTTGGTATTCTCCTTCTACTTTGGGACCAAATAAAAGCTCGGGTTTATCTTCTATCAGATTTAAAGTATCTGCATCATTTCCTATGTTTAGGACTTTCAAAATTTGAGATATGTACCTATCTATAGTCACTAGTTAAGTGAGGGGTATGGTTATCTTGATCTTGGCAATTTCTCCTTCGAAACTAAAAGGTACTTGGGTTTTAGGCATATTCGTCTTAGTTTTCTCAGCCACGCATTTTTCTATAAGTTTATCTTGCTAATTTTGATTAGCAACAAAGTTTTTTCGGGGATATTAGTAGAGGTACTAGGACAGTTATGATCAAGGTTTGATGTATTGTAGATTTCTGTGGTGTAGATTTTTAGAATCAGAGCTCGGAATCTCCAAAGTCCTCATTTTTCAGTCTATGTTTCAGGTCTAAAGCAAGACCCATCATCAGGAAAAATCTGCAAAAAAGAGAGACAAATTATGTTAAATAAATAGTGGAAAAATGACAAGAAAGAGAGCCGACCAGATTTGGAGTTGTTGTTTATACCCTTTTCATTACCTATAACCCTTTCATTATTTATGCTATGAGTTAATATGTTCAAGTTCTTATTTTTATAATTTGTGCCATGATTCCTTGAAAAACATGATGCTGCGCTGGAATGTCTTCTTTAAAACTTCGATGTTGGTTTAACCATTCCATCTTCGTCAAACATAATTTGACTGACATTGTTTGTACATGAAACAACGGTTGTTTCCACATCCATTAAATCAGTTCTGTGGTATGCTTGGTTCTGCGTAGGGTCTGACAACACAACGTTGACCACTGTCCCTACACAGAACCAAGCATACTGTGGAATCGATTTGATGGGCGTGAAAACAACGATGGAAATAGTCCCTATGCAGAACCAAGCATACCACAGAACCGATTTAATGGATGTGGAAACAACTATTGTTTCATGTACAAACAATGACAGTCAAAGTACGTTTGACGAAGATGGAATGGTTAAACCAACATCAAAGTTTTTAAGAAGACGTTCCAGCGTAGCATCTTGTTTTTCAAGGAATCATGGCACAAATTATAAAAATAAGAACTTGAACATATTAACTCGTAGCATAAATAATGAAAGGGTTATAGGTAATGAAAAGGGTATAAACAATAACTCCAAATCTGGTCGACACTCTTTCTTGTCATTTTTCCACTATTTATTTAACACAATTTGTCTCTCTTTTTTGCAGATTTGTCCTGATGATGGGTCTTGCTTTAGACCCGAAACGTAGACTGAAAAATGAGAACTGTGGATATTCCAAGCTCTGAGTCTAAGGATCAAGGTTTGTCTGGCTAGTTTTGTCTTTTTTTTTAATAAGTTTTCTTAGCCATGATTTTTGTTACTGTCTACTGTTCTTTTAAGAATGGTTTCGAGGGCTTTTGTAACAACAGTGCCTGAGCTAATTTTCCTAGAGTTGTCTTTTTTTTTATTACTCCTAAGATTATATTTCCTATGAACTTCCATTATGGCATTTTGTAATCCTATTTCGGGATCTTCGGTGTCCTCATAATTTGTTTCATTTTGGTTTGAGGAGAAGAAAACTTGTTCTTCTTCTGTAAGAAAAACCTCACCCTCGCTATCAGAACCTATAAAGTTTAAGTGATTTTCATGAAGTGGTTCAATATATCTTTCTACCTCATCAACATAGTTTTCTTGGAAAGGTGGCCTGATCTGTTGATCATTTTCCCTTAGTTTGATTTGAGGCGGGTCCCTTTTAAAGTTCTGATTCCGGTTTCTGTTTTGGAGATTTGGCTGGTTGTTCCAAGGAGGTGCCCTTTCACTTAGATTTATTCTTTCCATAATTCTCTCCATAGTTCTAACCAGGTTCTCTATTTTGGAATCTGAAAAGGAATTGGAAGGTATGGTCTCATCTCAGTAAGTGACTTTCTTTTCCGATCTCATCCTAGCTCTCTTCTCTGCTAGGTTGGCTTCGTCACTAATAGCTACCTTTTGCATTTCTTCTAAAGTTGCGGGGTCTCTTTCTCTTAATTGGTATGTCATATCTGGATCAAAACCTTTGGGAAATTTTTCTAGTGCTAGGCCAAGTGGAGGTTTCATGTGAGGCAGAAGGGCATTATAGACACTGTTGAACCTAGTGCAATAGTCTTGAACACTTTCCCCCATATTCCTTTTAAGATTTTTGTATTCGAAAAGGATTTGGATGGGGTTTTTCCTGACTTCCCATCTGTTTATAAAAGTTTGGTAGAGTGATGGGAGATCATGTATACTGTGAGGAGCCAAGTTTTTAAACCATTTCTTGGCTTCTCCGCCTAGGCTTTAGGCAAGCATTCTCATCTTTATGGTTTCATCTTCTAGTTCCATGTAGTCAAAAGCATCATTGATTCTATCTACATGCTGTTGGGAAGTAGTAGACTCAGCTGCAGTGAAGTGTGGGATTCTAGATTGGTAATCATTTTGCAAAGGTACCAAAGGCTGTGGTAGCACTAAGGGCGCATACCAGGCTGCCATGATGGGAGCTGATGGTAGATTTACAATATGAGAATTTGTAGTATGGGATGAGGTGATTTTCACATTGGTGTTTTGAATGGGTGTGACGGAAGTACTTGGACTTGTAAACTGATTTTGAGCAGATTTGGGGTGAAAAGAGCCAAAGTGGTGGAGAAGCTGGAAATCGGGTGGTGTAGTGGGTGAGGCTTCTGTGCTAGGAGTCTGCTGCAAATCTAAGGGCTCAAGATTGGCAAGGTTGATTCTACTTTGCGATTTGTTTCTAAAAAGGATCTTTGTTGAACACAAGTCAAACTGGGAATCTTACAAGGATGTAAGATGTTTAGGTACAGAGCTTGCTTTGTGAATGGTCCTATCGGTAGCTAAGTTATCAGTTTCAGAAGTTTGCCACAAAATATTTTTTGGGTCATTAACTATGATAGGAGGATTTGGGTCTGGATGAGATCTGGTATTAATTCTTCGTGAAGCCAGATTTCAAATTCAAAATTTAGAGAGGATGAAAATTGTGATGGTTTTTGGATGGTTGTCCTCTCTAAGAGTCTTACAGATGCTAGTAAAGTTTTAAAACTAAATGAAGGCTAGTGGAGTCGCCAGGTGGATGCTTTGAAGTTTATGGTCCACCAGCAATACTGACAAAGGTGTTTTTTAGGGAAATTTTTTTTAGAAAATTTTTATGCAAAAGCTTGTAAGAGTGTTCTAAAACTTAGATCGACAGTTTGCTAGGATGTTGAGAAAGTTATAGTTCTATTTTTAGGCTATTCTGCTGATTTTTATGTTTGATGAAAATTTATGAATTCCTAAGTAGTACTTATTTTGTCACTGATTTCAGAGGCTGCATCATGATATTTGTGATTGGAAAGGTAAGTCAACAGGATAGCATGCTTATGGAAATTTTTTGGTTTTTTTTAAGTGGAGTATTAGGCCTACTGGAGGCTAGTGGAGTCGCCAGGTGAATATTATGGTCTTGTAAAGACAAAGTTTTATGGTCCACCACCAATGACTGATAGAAACCAATCTAGGGATGTTTTTGTGAGGTTTTTTAAAGATTTTTATATGCAGCCTGGTTTATAAAAGTGTCCTATATTTGATTCATCACTTAGCTAAGGTGGTGAAACAAATAGAGACTACTCTAACTAAATTTATAGGCTGTTTGTATAATTTTAATATAGAAGGACTAATGAGTCTACCAAGGTTTGTTAGGCTATTTATGTACTTAGTGTTTCCACCGCAATTTCCATTATGTCAGTGTGGCGATGAGGAGGCAGATTCACCGGTATTTCTAAGTCTAACTAAGCTTGTATGAGGTATTCAGGCAACTATGTACTCAGAAGTCCCACCGTGATCGCCATTATGTTGGTGTCCTGTAATTTGGCAGATTGGTAAACCAAATGACAGGGTAACATCAGACCAAGCTTTGGAGTCCTAGGACCTAGCCTTCCTGGACTCAGAGAGGGCTCTCTCTATTATGCGAAAGATGTGAACTTGTTCGCTTTGTATGTTTGATTTTAGGCTAGCTGTTAAGTATATTTTGGTTTATTTTTTGGGTTTTTGAGGTAAACTGATTAAAAAAGACAAATAGAAAGAGATTTCATCAAATCAACAGGGCTATGGGGTTAGATAAAGTCAGGACTATCTAAATGGTGGACAAGGTATTACTGCAGGGCCGATTTAGTCAAGGTAAATGGATTCTTTGGGTGAAAATGAAGTGAAATGAACATTAATTTTGTGAAAGACAAAGATATCTTAAACATATATAGTTTTAAAGCAGGTATTCATGAGGTAGGGCAAACCATAAATCTCTATGAATAAAACTCAAACTGATACATATGAAAGATAAACAATTCGGCGATACATAGAAGCATAAGAACCTCTAACTCTAGAAAATCACCTTCAGCTGTTGGGAAAACAAATAAGATAAAAAAAACAACTCAATATATGAAGAGGGAAATCCTAAATAGCATATCTTGAGCTATCGAGAAACTCTGAAATAAGTTTGCAAGCATGGACAAAGGGCAGGATCAAACGAGACCTCTTTGACTTAACTAAAACAACCAATATTTCATAGAAAGATTTCAGAAATGGATTTTTGAGAAACTATAAGTAAGCAAGGCATACCTTAAATAATACAAGATAACAAAACATACTGACCATAAATGAAACAAATAACAATTTCTTGATGGACCTAAAAGGCAGTTAAAAATCCTTTAGAAATGATCAAGAAGAGGAAAACATGAAAGTTATAACATGCAAGATGTTTGAGGTGCTTCCATGAGCATGTCTCAACATATACTTTTCTAATCTACAGTAAATGAGAAGTATGGAACATTAATGAAAACAAGGAAACATAAACAAATCAGAGAAACATCACCATTCACCAAGTCATGGAATCTTGCACACAATGCTCCTCCACCATCAAGCCAAACAAGACATCATCCACTTCATAAAACAAGTATTTATTCCAAGCTCATAATGCTATGTATTTCTCTCAATATATCAAGTTCTGCCTCTTTGTTACAATGAATCCTCTTGGTTTATATAAGCCAAAGAGGAGGAAAACCACCTAGAGCAACTAGAAGGCCATTGGCCAAAAACAAATATCTAAAACTGTCCTTGAGGCCTAACAAAGTCCAAGGCACAAAATATCCTTCAAAAATATATTTTTGGACCAAAATAGCAAAAAATAAACACTTTTAAGGCCTGAAAAATAAGATAAAATTTCTTAACACACATTTGGCCCAGTCATCACTCAGAAAACTTCTTTTTAGCAAAATCTACAGGAGCGTAGCACCAGAAAAAGTTTGTTTTACAGTGAAGTTTTGGCAGGCTTCCCGATGTCTAAATGAATCCTGTGATGGCTTGTTGGAAAGATACGGATGTCTAATTTCCAAAAATACTTTATTTTTTCCAATATCATGCCTGAAATTCAGTCAAAAAGTAGAAATAGTGAAAAAACCCAAGAGTGTAGCACCTGCTGATATTAGGGGCAGAAAGGTAAAAAATGGTTGTTTTTGGCTTTTTTGAGAGACCAAAACAACTTCATTTGATCTGAAAATTTCTGAGCATGTTCCTTTGATGTCAAGGAATCCAAAAATATATATTTTTTCAGCTGAGGATGCTCCGAGAAAAATTTAAGGAACCCATGATTTTATGCTTTTAGGCCTAAAATTCACAAAAAACAAGAATGTGTCCAAAAATGCCCAATTTTGGTGAGTAAACCCCTTAAGGGTTTTTAGAAACATGCAATGAAGCTTGAGCAATAATTCCAAGCCAGGATAGGCCTTTTCCATGTTTTTCCACTGGGTGCCTCCTTTGGGCAGCGTTGAGTTTCCTTTGGGCAAACTGATTCAACTTCTTGTAGTGCTCGGTCATTCTCCTTTGTAGGCCCAAATCCTTGTTAGCTTTCTCCAATTTGGTTTCCAAATGCTGATTTTCCCTCTCAAGCCAAGAATCTTTATCATTCTCAATTTCTAAGGCAAGGAGCTACGTAAGAGGGTACTGCTGTGCACAAGCTGATTCTTCTTCTTTCTGCTTTTTCAATGTTCTTCTAAGACCCATGGTCTTAGGTCTCTTTCTTGCTGGCCCTTCTTCTTCATCATCTTCTGCATACTCACCCATGTATTCTTCTAGCCTCACTTGTGACTTTTGAGCTTCCCTTCTATATTTGAGTGCCCGGGCCTCATAGATTGCCATCTATCCACTCATTTGATTATTTTGCATTTTCAAAAAGTGGCTAATGTTATTTTACCTTTCTAGGTCATTTTCCAAGTATTTAATCTGAGCCTCCCGATTTTTCAAAAGAGATCTAAGAATACTGGCCTCGTCATCTTCAACATCACTGTCTATTTGTATTATGTCAAATTCCCTTTCATGCTCATGGCTGCTCTCTTACTGTTCAATCTTCTCTTTGCCCTTGCCTTTAATGATTTTCTTTCCTCTGGTTTTCTTGGGCAATTCTACATTGCTCTTCTTTGGAAATTTTCCTCTACTCCTTAGTGCCCTAATGATATTGCTAGTCACTGCTTGAGTGGTTTTCTTCCTTGTTGTTTTGGTGTTTTTAGCCTTTGCTACTTTTGATGAAGGAAGCATGGCCCCTTGCCTTGGAGAGGCAGTAAACACATGCTCTTGACTTTGCTGATGATGAGTGAGAGGAGGAGTTAATACCCGGGCTTGTTTAGTTTGGTCTCCTACAACATCAGGGCTGTCCTCTTCTCCAAAAACATTCTCTGTTTTCACTTCTTGGTTACTTTTTTGTGAGGAAATTCCTTTTTCATTAAATTTGATATTTGTAATGAACTCATCATCAGGAGTAAACTCAGAAATATCATGCTCTTTTTCTGTTTGGTGGGAGATGTCTAGGTCTGCTGTTTTTTCCTTTCCAAAACTATCTCTGCCTTCATCCATCTTCTTGTTGTTATGACTATTTTTATTACTTCCCCCTGTGCTGTGACTGCTTCCATCATTTTCATCTTGACCTTGGTCTTCAAAGGTGTCACTGTTTTTGATGTTTAGGCCTTGACTTTTTTGACTATTTGGGTTGCCTCTATCATGATCATTGTTTTCATTTTCTCCTTGTGGGCTGCCACTTTTACCGTCTATGCCTTTTCCATCCCCTTGTGAGCTGTCTTTATCATCATTAGTGCTTTCACCTTCCTCTTGAGGACTGCTTTCATGATCTTTGTATTGTCGATCGACGCCTCCTTCACTGTCCTTAATATTATCACTATTTTCACTTTCCCCTTGTGGACTGCCTGCCTCATCATGCTTTCCTTTCCCTCTACTAGTGCTTTCATCACTTTCTTGTTCTTTGTCACCATCACTTCCTCGTTCTTTTATTTTACTACATTCTTCTTTCTCACTGTCATCTGTGGAGGATGGTTTTTTTTGGGGAGTAGAATCATGAGAAGAAGAGGAAACATAGGGTGTGGAGGGCAAGGAATGAGCATGAGGAGGGTCTCAGGATGAAAATGGCCTGATTTGTAGTGGCATAGAAGATGCAAAAGTGAAATCAGGGTGAGAGATGAAAGTTTCCCAAGGGATGCCCTTTTGTTTCAGCTGGTGAAGGATAATGATCTTAATGATAGAGTGATGGAATAAACTTGCTTTCTGCTGAGCTGGAGGATTCTGTTTAACAATGGAAGACATCTTGTCTATACTTTTGCATAGGAAAAAGAGTAGGTTTAGCAACTTAGCTTTTGTGAAATGCATAAGGATTCTGATGTGATAGGAATATACTCGGGAGAATCTACCTTCACAAGTGAAAAACTTCATGATTATTTTCATGAGGAGTACATAGTCATCTAGCAAGTGTGAAAAAGGAAATATGGAACTGCATTCATCTTGATGATTTGGTTCTAGAAAAGGCTGATAGTGGCTGAGGTCAAGGTATGACTGTTTGAACCATTTCTCTCCTATGTAAGGGAATTTGGTTGCTTTAGAAACAGCTCTAGGAGTGAGTTCAAAATCTAGACCTGCCATGTGAACTTGCTTTACAACCAATCTCAGGGCAAACAACCCAGTTAAATAAGGGTGGCTAGTGACCTCTGGCATTCTACTGCAAAAATAAAGCAGCCTACCTCTTGAAAGTAGGACAAGACTGAGGGAGAGGCAATGATTTCTTGAATAGTGGTGGGCTCAAATCTGTTGTGTTGGCCTCCATTTTTTACCTTTTTCTTTGGAGGCATTTTGATTTTGCTATCTCTCCCCAATTTCAAATAAAACAACCTTTCAAATTTAATAGACACTTTTTCTTCAAACCGCCCTCTCTTTAAATTTATCCTTCAAACATTTTTCTTTAAGAAACATGAATGTTGAGGGGTGAAGAATATGGGGAAATACCTTTAAATAACTTCTCCGGTGTGATGGAAACAAATCCTTGAGCAAGACTGGCAATTTTTGGCCCTTTGTAATGAAATGAGCAAGTGCTACGTCCTTGCACACAGGCGCGTAGTGTCTGCATGCTAGACTGTTGTGGGCACCGGGCGGAAAAGATGAACGCTGGGTGGAATGCCAGGCGTGTCGCGCCCCTTAAAAAATCCTTCTGCAGGCTGCTACAGGCGCGTAGCACCACAACACAGGCGCACCGCGTCCATAATTTTCTGCACGGGATGTTTGCCAAGGAACCAGAAAGACCCCCTCCGTTTTCCAATCAATAAAATGAGAATAAGATATGCCCGTTGAGGGCTTTTGTGCCTTTTGAAATGTTTTTATAGTAGGTACTCTTCCTTTTGGCTTTTTAAAAATAGTTTCATTTAAACCTTTTCCTCCTTGTATTCTTTGATGCCCTTTTTGCTCATTTACCCTCTTTGATGAAAATCTGAAACATATTTTACAGTGTTTCATTAAAAAAAACATTTTGCAAATAGAAAAACAAGTTTTCAGTTCTTTTTGTAAAGGAAAATCTCCCCTGTTTCAACTTATAAAATGTGCCCTCTACCTTTCTCCGAAGGGGTACCTCATAAAGAAAAATCTGTGCCCTCTGCTTTATAATTGAAGGAGGCACTTCAAACCAAGTGTTTGTCTTCTTATTTTTTATGAAAGAGGCCCTTTTACAAACTGTGGGTACCCTCTGCCTATCTTTTAGGGAGGCATTTATAAGAAACTGTGTCTTTTCCCTATCTCTGTTTGTCATTTAAGTTTTAGCCCTTTAACAAAGTTTAGGCTCGGTCTCTATTTACCAAATGAAGCTTTTAGCCTTCTAAACAAACTATTTATGTTATTCCCTCTGCTTATCATCTTTGAAGGAGGCTTATTAAACATAAACTGTTTAGGCCCTCTGCTCATGATTAAAGGAGGTGCCTCATAAAAACAAGTGATTGCCATCTGCTTATTATTGAAGGAGGCAATTCAAATGGTTTATCCTTTATCAATCTGTATGAGACATGTCTCTTGTAGAAATTTATTGTAGAGATAATGAACAGGTAATATATTTCAAACTCCAACATATCCGCTTTGTGTCTCTTAGGTTAACTCTCTTTTACAATAGCTTTAGCTTCCTTTGTGATGACAGTGTCTTTGATGGTTTAGAGTCTAGGCTATAGGGGTATAAAAAAGGCAGTTGTTCCCTTTTTATGCTTTTCACTTTCATGCCTAAAATGCTGGAAGTATTTTTCCAGAAAACTAACATACCTAGCCTCATAAGAATTTTTTTCAGAGTTGTGCCCATATGTCTGGGAAAAATGTGAAAATTCCATTGTGAGTTGACATGAAGTGCTAGATGCAGTAAATTCCCAACCTTTGTACTCATTTTCCATGATGGATGATTCTTTGACTTTCTTGGTGCTTTGAGTTTGCAGGGATGAATCCTGTAGGTTTCCTTTCTCTTTGAAATCTGCATTTTCTTTATTTCCCAACAGTCAACTGTTCTAGCTTTGAAAATTTTCCTTGAAGTATCCCTTTGTTCAGAACTTCTTATTGCCATCTATCCTAGCACCTATGCAGAGATGCATTGATAAAATGACTTTGACCATTGGAGACCCTTTCTGTGGTATCACGATGCTAATGTTTGAAAATTCACTTGATCACTTTTCTTCAAACATAGGACCTTCTTACTCTGTTTCTTCCTGAATTTGAACCTTATAAGTTTTGCTGAAAAAAAAATAGCGACCCTTTTGATGGTGTATGACCTAGGGGTAAACAAGGGTTTTATTTTTCCAGATAAGAAGAGAGGATGGTTGACTGATATTAAAAACAAGGTTTTTGACTAGAGATATTCTTCTCAAGATACTTACCCTAAACACCATCACCTAAACCTAGACAGTTTGTCATAATTTTTTAAGGACTTATTGGGCATAGTCAGGTCATCATATGGGAATTTAAACAGTGAGAGGGGAGGAGACAAATTTGTCTTATGCTTGACAGTGAGCTATGTGAAAACAGGGGATTTTGAATGTTCAGAGATACAAGGCTTATGACAGTTATGGACAGGGGAGTTTTATCAAGACTGAAACTTGATGACCACTTCTAACACAATCTGTAAGAGAGGAAAAAGATAAAAATTTCTCTGAGGGGTTTTCTAGAGGAAAAAATTACTGTTTGAAATTGGTTTCTAGAAAACCTAGGAAAGGCATATAGTCATCACAACAAGAAAAAATACTGATTACTAACAAGTAGTATGGCTC
The DNA here is from genome assembly GCA_034641835.2 of Pinus albicaulis. Taxonomy (NCBI): domain Eukaryota; kingdom Viridiplantae; phylum Streptophyta; class Pinopsida; order Pinales; family Pinaceae; genus Pinus; species Pinus albicaulis. Next base: position 543,075,044 of record CM076581.1, on the reverse strand, counting down.
AAGTTGCACTAGCTTTGTCGCCACCTCCATCTGCAATATTGTGTGGAGGTCACGTGCCTTCTAGTTCTAGATGTGGTTCACGACAATTCAAGAGTCAAAATATGTGGGAGGATAATACTGTTGTTCATAGACCACGAGAAAATAAATTAGAAGTTTCTCGTGGCAAGAAGAAATTTTAGTAGATAGTAGATTTACTTGTCTTTTCTAGTTTCTAGTACTTTTTAGAACTATTGCCTCTTTCATATTTATTATGGTATTTTTTGTAAACAATATATGACAATTAAAGTTTTAAGTTTTAAGTTGGAAATTAGAACTCATTGGTAATGAATTATGAATATGATGCTTTGTGAAATGTTTCATTTCATGTTTTATATCATTTGCTATAGTTTGGTAATGGTTACAAGTAAAATTTTAGTGATGAGAAATGTTATTTATTGAATTTTGAAACATGAAACTTTAAGGTTGACGAGAATTGAGATGTTATGGACTTGTGGTTGATGAATACAAGTCCATAACATCTCAATTCTCATTGACCCCTCTCCTCTTGAGGATTGGATAAGGAACCCAAAAAAGAAAGGAGGAAATGTGTCGATACTCTGGAGGGCGACTATAGATGCCTTCAAAATTATTGAACAAGGATTGTCTTGGCAGATTGGAAATGGTGAAAATATTCGAGTTGGAAGGGATCCCTGGGTGGGGTGTAACGAGAACTTTGCTATGCCCCCTGGCTTGATTAGGCATCTCGAGTCCAAAGGAATTCTTTTCCTAAATCAGGTAGAGAAAATCGGTCACTCAACCATATAGGGACAAGCTTGGAAATCAGGAGGGGAATTGGAACTTCATCCCCATTGGTGGAACGATTGGAAGGTATACATTCAAGAAATTTCCAGATCAAATGCAAGGTTTAAAGACAAACCAGATCAGCTGGTGTGGGCTCACGCTGATTCTGGAATCTACTCCCCAAAATTCGGATACAAGTTCCTCATGACAAAAAAAGGCTGGGGAGATCCGTAATGGTGGGAAAAGTCATTATGGAAGTTAAAGTGCCCGGCTAAAGCAAAACTCGTCTTCTGGTGTATTTTAAAAGGAAAAGTCCCTACATGGGACATTCTGCAATCCAGATTTAAATCAGGGTCGGGAAGATGCGCTATGTGAAAAAATGATTCTGAAACTATAACGCACCTTTTTATTGGCTGTCCTGTAGTTAAAAAGGTTTGGATGGAGGTTGAGAAGCTTATTCATTTACAGATATCCTGGGAAGGGGATAATACCTCTGAAGCTTGGCACAAATGGTGGCACTTAAATTCAATTTGGAAATTGAGGAATCTGCCTCCTATTATCTGTTGGGGCATTTGGATTGCAAGAAACAGATTCATCTTCAGGACAAGGAAACCACTGTTGAATCAATTTCCATTCAGTGTACATCAATTTATTCAAATATTCCGGATTCAAAGGAAGAAAGGATGCCCCGACAGGTTAAAGAAGAACAAATCAAGGAAGGAGTGCCATGGGCTTACTTTGATGGAGCCTCTAAAAATAACAAAGCTGGAGCAGGTCTAATCATCCATATAAATGAAAGACATTATCTAAAAGCTTCCATAGGCTTAGGCAATGGCTCAAATAATTTTGCAGAATTATCTGCTCTTAAGCTTCTCCTATGCTGGCTAATACACATGAACATCTTCACAGTTTAGATTTTTGGGGATTCATTAAATGTTATCAAATGGGAAAATGATCAAAGCAGATGTCAAAATTATATCTTGTATCCTTTATTAGAAGATATACAACATTTAAAATTATCTTTTAATGTCTTCTCTATTCATCACATCTACAGGGAACACAACAACTCTGCAGACAAGCTTTCTAAAGAAGGTCTACAACAAGATTTGGGCAGTTGGAGAATAGTGGAGGAAAAAAATGGAGGCATCCACCTCTCGGACTAGCCTCCTTATGTATAGATTTCTTGATCCTGGCACTTAGCAGAACTGCTCATACTAGCTTCTTTTTGTATACAGCTGAAAAGTATTTTTTCTGAAAATCTGTTTAGTCTTTTATGCTAGTGCTGCGCATTCTTTTTCGTCTTGGGTTGTTTTCCTCGATAGAGGAAACCCGGGGAAAGATGCCAGCTACTGTCTTTTTGATAACATAAACATAAGGAAACTGTTGACTCTTTTGATAACGCTGAGGAAGGGAGCTGTTTTCCTCTCTAGAGGAGGCTCTGTTTATGCTCAGAATAGCCTTCCAGCAGGTTTTTATGATGCTCTACAACAAAAGGAAAGCTGCGGCATGTATATGTAACCTTTTATCATGGTTATAAAAAGTTCGTTTTTTTCTTTGGAAAAAAAAATAATCACCGAGAGTTACATTTTAAAAACTAATTTGCTCTCAAATGAAAACCCAAAATTTTCATTCTATCATCTCATTCCAATACTTAGAAAAAAACTTGGTACAAAAAAACTTTCTTATGCTCCATGAGGCCCTATAAAGAGAAGTTGACTTGGAAATATCATCATATTTGTTGCCTCGCAAAAGGGATTGATAATCTCACTAAGTTTCTTGACTGTCCTTATAGTTCCTTAACATAAGATTAAAATGTCATCAACAAAGAGTAAGTGGGTGGCATTACAAGAAATTCCCACATTTATACATCATTTATACGTTTGATGTTCCCATATCAAGATGCCTCGTTTAATGATCTACTAAGGCATTTTAAAACAATATTAAGCATGAGGGAGGAGAAATAAAAACTCTATCTAATCATATTTTCATAATTAAATAAGGGAGAGGTGACAAAATTAATGAGGATTGAAACAAAGACCAAGCTAGTACAAGTCATTACCCAAGTGACAAAACAATGACAAAAGATTAAATGAATAAGAATGAGTCTAATGAAGAGCCAACTCACCTAATGAAAAGATTCAAAAAGGTCCACCTTCATAGTTAGGGAATTTATAATCCTAGTTTTTATTTAGTTAAGAACTTTCTATGCTAACACATAGCCTCGTGGATTTACTACCATTCTATTGTAGCATCTACAACCACCCTCCAAAATTTTTCCAATGCTTTGATTTTGGAGCCTTCCTTCCTATCCACAAGAGCTTACCTTGTGTTTTCCTCAAGTATTCATGTTTTAACTAAGACTTGTCTCTTTCATTTGTGCTTGTGTTTTTTTTTTTCACACTTAATTGATATTTCTATCTCACAAGCTATATCCCGACTTGGTCTTACAATAGTTATGGGCTTTCCTCCATAAATTGCGTAATCATTGAGGGAAAGTAGTCTTGATGATTGGAATTGCACAGTTCATACTGGCAGTCATCCTTGAGCTCATAAATTGTGCAGTCATGGAAGGAAGCCCAACATTGAGCCTAGAAACTACGTGATCCCTCACTAAGCTCAGAAACTACACAGTGCATTGAAACGAAAAGTTTCCCAGTTCCCTAGAATTGCACAATATTTCCCAGCAACGTGCATGGAAATTTTTCCCAGAAAAGAAAAAAATCAAAAAATCATCCCTAAAAATAGGGATCCATTATTAGTGTCTCGAAGGAGGCACATTCACTATTTTTAGAAACTTTCGCCAAGTGTCACTTTTTCCTTAAATTTAGGCCCTGGGTGTGATAAAACCTAATTTTCTCAAATCTATTTAATCAAAACCTCTAGAGCTCATGTTCACATTCGATTTTGGATATCTAGCATTCCCAAGGAGATTAAGGGACCTTCGTTGCAGTCATCATCGCTTTTCCAGGTGTTTCTCTTTTACCGTGTAACAACCCTCGTTAAAATTCATGTAAAAACATATAAGACCACGATGATGGGACACATATTCCAAGATGAATGGTGGGAAAAGAATCATAGTGGGTGTTCATTTCGATTATTATGGCTAAATGAAATTGGAAAAGGAAATGGAAAAGACTTTGGAAAGGCATGAGGCATTAATTAGCATTTTATTTATGAAAATAAAGGAAAATAGGAGAAAAGGAAGGTGAAAGGTCACAAGTTGCATGGGAGGAGGAAAATGAAGGGAAATAATGGAAAATGAAGAAAATATAGGCCTCATTAATAAAATGGATTCCAAGGATTAGCTGGGAAGGGTTTTGGTCAATTCAGTTTTGAAGCTCTCATTTCTCTCTCTCTCTCTCATACTCTTGGACACTTAGAGTATTCTTGGAGAACTCTTGGAGAGTGTGGAATACTTGGTGATTCAGAGAAAGAAGGAAAAGGAAGAGTAGGAAAGAGAAAGAGGACATGGGGATCAACACCTACAATAGGTTTTGAGTGCAGGTACTGAGTTTCATGTACATTTTCCTCACTAGTTTTGGCATGCATGGTGTATGCATGTGGATTTTCCTAGCATTTCCATTTCTTGGATAGCCATGGTGTTATAGGATTATTTTCATTGTTTGTTTTCTGCTTGTTTCTCATGATTACATAGCTATTGGGTTGAGTCATTAGTTCCAAGACCCTTGGTTGGACAAATGCTCTGGATCTTGGCAGACAACTATTGGATTGAGGTACTAGTCCTAGAGCCTTGGTTGGAAAAACACTCTGGAGTCTGAAAACAGCTGGGGTTGAGTTACTAGTGATGGAGCATTGGTTGGAACAAACACTTTGTAGCCCTGGTGCAGCTTGTATAGAGACTGATCTGTGATGGTTAAGATGTCCGACCATGAGGTGGAACCACTGGTTGAGGGTTAAGGTGGTTTGGCCTCTATAAGGTATAGATTGATTTGTTTGATGATATCCCACATTCATGCTTGGAATATGGCATGGGGGTGATTGGCTGAAGTGATAATTGGATCAACCAATCTATGGTCGGGTGGAACGTGGAAGTCCCGCCTTTGGTTTGTTTTTAAATTAAGTAATGAAGAGCTCATTCCTATGGTATTTAGTATGCAAATGTACTATTTTATGTATGTATTTTATTGCTGTTGTATCCATTGTATTTCTGTTGTTATTGTGTTGGTTATAAGCATGTATTCGATCAATGATGATGTATGGATTTATCCATGTTTTTGCTTGTAAATGAATATATAATGTATATGTGGTCAAATTCTCTGGAGCCCTGTGGACAACTATTGGATTGAGGTACTAGTATTGGATTCTTGGTTGGACAAATGCTTTGGAGCCTGAAAAAAACTAGGGTTGAGTTAATAGTCATGGAGCCTTGGTTGGAACAAACACTCTGTAGCCCTAGAGTAGCTTGGATAGAGGTATATCCATGATGGTTGTGATGTCCGACCGTGAGGTGGAATCACTGGTTGAGGATTGAGGTGGTTTGGCCTCGGGAAGCTCTAAATTGATGTGTTTGATGATATCCCACATTCATGCTTGGAATATGGCACAAGGGTGATTGGCTCTAGTGAGACTTGGCTCAACCAATCTATGGTTGGGTGGAAACTGGAAGTCCCATCTCCAATTGGTTTTTACATTAAGTAATGAAGATCTCATTGTTGTGTAGGTAAATCCCCTCTGCAGATAGAGGTGATCCCTTTAGCCCTAGGGTGGGTATAGCAACAAGGGAACATGCTATAATTTTGGACTCCTGACATTTAAATGAAAACTGAATTAGGATAGATGACCTACCTTGGTCCAACGCTTCTGTTGTGGTTGTAAATAACGATCTGCTGATCCTCGCCTTCGAGCATCATGGCCTTTCAACGATGAAATTGATGTTCCTATACGAAGATCAAGTAGAAAGTAATAGCATACGAAAGAATATTTTCACTTATAGATATTTGATCAGTCAAGGAGGATCAAAACATCTTGCATGAAACTAAACATATTAAACGTGGGATTGGAACCAAATAACCAGTCATGAATTAATAAGTAGATAGAAGAAGTTACAACTGAAAGAGCATTGATGTTTCAGCCTCCTTCGATGGGTCCAGTCAAATGTGTCTCAAGCATTCATCAGGGATTGGAATTGGCGAGGCAATGGGCCTAGACTCTCTCTTGACAATGAATTCCTCTTTGCTTTACTCTCATACCAGATATAGTAAGGACTATTCAACTAGCTGTAACTATGTGAGAAGGATGTATTTATAGGAGAGGAGAAGGTGGTTTAGGATCCCTCATAAGGTGGAAGAGAGGTACTGTCCCTTTGGGGAGTTGCACAAATGTAGGCAACAAGAAGCCAAAGGGAGGACTTCGACGTTATTCAATCGAACAACCATGATGACTCCACCCACGAAGTGGTTGGAATGGAAAATTTTCTTCTATATTTAAAAAAATTTCCATAAATAGCTCAGCGCAGGCAACCCACTAAGACAGAGAGCCAATGGGTGCGAGGCTCAATGTAAATTTTCTTATTCGTGTGGGGCCATAACTACCCACCAGCACCGACCCAGAATCATGTGTTTTTAAGGGCCTGCTTAGGGAATGATTAATAGAATAAAATTTCTTGACATGATAAGGGATGCAATGACACTTTTTTCAAGGTATGACACTACACATAAGTCACTGAAATGGCCCTCCAATGTGTGAGATGGGGATTTCAGGGACGGTGACAAAATGATGTGTAACAAATGCCCCCTAAAGCATGAGGTCCGAGGGAGAGGGAGGAGTGAAATGCTTTACGAGAACGTGTTCAAGCTAAACACCATCGTTGAAAGACCTGCAAGTACAAGTAAAATTGATATCGCTGATACATGAATATGGGGCATGGGTGTAGCCATCCATAAAAGAGTAAATATAAAAATTAGATCCAAGGTATGGATGCAACCATCCAACAAGAAGGATCTAGAAATAGACTCAGGTATGGTCGCAACCATCCAATCAAAAGAGTCATGCATATATTCATGATAAACCAAAATGTCTCGCAGCTTGGATTTTATCAGACAAAACCCAGGGTCTTGCACTCCATCTCGACCCGAACAAGTACAAATTAAAGCATGTGAATAAGTGAGTTGAAGTCGAACATGCAAGAAAGTCACCTAATTAGCAGCCAATGATAAAAGCTATTAATAGGCATCAGAGAAACCACTAATAATGAAAAATGGCTCTCAAGGTACAATTAGTACAATCCATGGAATGTGAATAGTGAGCTGGCATCGAACACTTGCGAAATCACTCGATTAGAGGCCATTGATGAAGACCTGCCGTCAAATGCGAAGAAACTACCATTGAGGCATGCAAGATCCAAGGTACTGAAAGGGGGTCTCTAGATCAACTTCTTGTATAATACGTTGAAGTCTACAGGAAGTGAACTGGTCGAAGGAGGTCCATAATGTTTCCCACATCATCGAAATGAGACAAAGGAATAAGATGATAGTGAATCAGGACTAAAAAGAGGATCAGAGGTTGAAAACTGCAGAAGGAAAATTCTCTTGAACATATTGACGATACGACTTCGGAATTTAGCAGTATTTGACATCAAGGGATCTCAGGTCATGATGATGCAGAAAAGAGTGGATGAGAGGTAAAAACATATTACCCAAACCCATGGAGGCAAAGAATGACGAAATGGGATGTCCCCAACCCAGCACAAATGCAGATGAATGTCATGTTCAAGAGAGACATACTGCTGACATGACTGAGAACTGGTTCCATTTCCCCCCACCATTGCTGGCGAGTACCCCAATTATTTTGGAAACATTATTGAAGGGGATAACATATGTTTGACATATCATTTTTTCTTTTGGAAAAATCCATCCTAGTATATTTTACGAGCCCTAGGAAGGAGGAACTCGGTTACCTAATGGTGACGATTTCTGATGTCATGTAGGTTTAACGATTATGAAAAAGGAAGAACTCGACATCTTGTCATGTTTAGAGAGTTTGAAAAGATGTGGAAAAAAAAAATCCAGCAGGTCCCTTTTCCTAGGTAGTCTCACAGGTCAAAATAGGTAGAAAATCAAATCCAAGAGAACCTCTTAGTTGCGATAGGCTAAGGTATACCTTTTTCGTAAATAATCTATCCCAGCCCGAAAAAGGGGTAAACATATACTGGGTAGATATCGTTTCACATCCTTTAGCAAGTTCAAAACAACAAGAGTTTCGAAAATATTTTCAGTTTTCGAGAGTCAAAAAAAAGCTGAAAGATGACTCCAATGTGTTACTTCATCGTCGTCACGTTGGGCGTTTGAAGCGGATGAGAAGGAACTTGGGAAGCGAAATTATCAAGACAAGTAGACATGGCCTCAAGTCTAGGCATGAAAGAGGAACGATGACGACTATCGTCCCAAGGAGGATCCTCAAAAGACATAGTCTCCACGATGGCCTCATCGGTGGGAAATATCTCGTTTAAGGGATCGGGTGAATCCAAATTGCCGAGCCAAGGGGATTGAGAATAGGTGTCAAGAGACATAATCAAAGGAGCATGATCAGAGGGTGAAGGAGGCGAAGCTGAAATAAGTTCACAATAATCAATCTCTATTGGGCTTAACGACATCGAGTCACCAAACAAATCAATCTGCTCGGGTGAAGGGATGACCCATGGATCATAAGACTTGGAGATCATGTTAACCTGAGTAGTGTTGGGGGCAGGAAGAGGAAAAATACTCATGAGGGCAGGATCCTTGAAAAGAATCATCCCTATGCTCTCATAAGGCATAGGAATACGATCTACATATGGGACGTTGCTCTCAGAAGACGAAGAAGTGAAAAAGGTCAACTGATCGACAATGATGATCTTTCCTTCGTGTGAAAATCAGAGAACACGAAAGAGAGTGGATGGAACACACAACATGGCGTGAGTCCAACTGCGACCGAGGAGAAGATTATAGTTGAGCTTGGCGTCAACAACTTCAACCTCAACGTTAACTATTTTCCCTTCTAATGTAATTGGTAAACTAGTGAAAACACTAAGAGGGCGAGATTCCCTTCCATCAAAAGCCTCTAGAGCACTTGGAGATGAATTGAGGGCTAGAGAACCGATGGATTTCCAGTAGGAAGATGACATGATGCACGTAGATTCACCCTCGTCTACGACTGCTCGATGGATATTCTTTCCATTAATCCAAAATTGGATGATCAATGCAAGCCGGTGAGGGAGACGTGGGACAAAATTTTCCATATTGAAAGTGATAAGGCTCGAATCGGCGAAATCAACCCCCCCGATAGCAGATAACAAAACCTTATGTTGAGACAGACAACTGTAAAGCACTTCCAATGCAGACATAGCAAAGGGCACCTAAGCCAAATTCTCAACAATACTGTAATGCCGAGCAACACGAGCGTTGGGGTTGTAATAATACTTTCAAAGTACACCTTTGGAAGGTGGCCGTATAATGGGCTCAGTACTAGGCCTTTCAATCTGAAGAGGGACAAAATTAGGTGGTGGAGGAGGACCATCAATGATTTCCTTCCCTGCTTCCTAACACGGTTCGGTGTAATATTTTGATCGAGTAGCAATAGAGACAGATGCAAGACCATTCATCATGAAAACCTAAAAGCCAAATGGGGTGGAGGACTGAGGTTGCTCCACCAACTGAGTCTGCTATGATGGGAATGGTTCTTTGAGAATAATCAGAGTGCTTTGAGTGGCTTTGAGCAGTCGACTCACCTCGGCCCGTTGTGGAGAGTCCTTGGTGTAATGCTCTTCGTCACAATTCAAAAAAAGGTACTTCGGTTTACATTGTGAACCATCATCAGCACAAGATTTATGAGAAACCTGTTTTGGGGTATCGACTTTGGCCTTACCTTTACCCTTCTTTTTACCCTTGGAAATTTTATCCACTGGATTGGATTGGATGACATTCACTTTTGCAGTTTTTCCAGAATTCGGAGGTGGCTAAGAAGCAGTATCATTGGAAGGAGTAGAATTTTGCTTAGCAATATTTGGAGAATATTTTCGAGAAGTATGAGACACAGAACCTATGATTTTGTTGATGGATGGCATCGTCGGTACTTTGGAAGTTCTAGGTCGCGGAGAATCAGGCAAAAGATCATACAACATGCCAGATTGCGAGTACACAAGATCAAGGTACTGGGCACGAGCGACGACCTGTTCTTCGATTACACATTCTCCCATGGAGATGTACTTAGAAATAGGACTGATGAAAGAGGTAGTGAACCAATCAGTCAGAAGCTGATCAGGAATCTTAAACTTTATTAAAAGACAACGTCGCCTCAACTCATGAATATGATTGAAAATATGAGTAGCCCGATCTTACTTCAAGGATGTAAGGAGGTGAGTTCCATTTTCATAATGAACTGGTAGCTGAAAATGGGTGCGAAAGGCCATAGCTAAAGAGTTGAAATCTTGAAAAACGCTGCTAGACAACTCAATGTACCACTTTGCAGTGGCACCGGTGAGAGTCCATTGGAAAATAAAGAGTCGAATTGAATCGTCAAGCCAAGAATTATTGGAACACCAAAGATGGTATGTCATAACATGGGCTTGGGGGTCTTCTCTAGACTTGCCTTCAAACTTGGGACAATTTCCCGAGATATTAATCGAAAACAGAGGCCAATATGGATTATGGATGATAGGATCATTTGTTAGCCTAGACACATCAGAAAATTCCAACGTAGAGAGAAAAGGCAATTGCGGGTTGAAAGGCATGGCTGGCCTTTGATAAAAACCAGTGTTGGGATTCCAACAAGGTTGGGAAAAATTCTTCCCCCATATGTTCTTCCCTGAGGGATTATGTCCATAGGTTTTATAATTATGAAATTTTTTCCCATACACTGGTTGAGGACCAGGATATTGATTTTGAGCGTACCACTGAGGTCCTGTTTGAGCAACATATGGATGTTGTTGTAGAACATAAGCAGTGCCTTGAGGCACATGGTATACCATCTGATATTGAACTTGAGGGATATAAGCAGGGCCCTAAGGTTACGTGGGTTGCCCCTGGGGTACAGGTTGACCCAGATGCTGAGGTGGAATAGGTTGTCCTTGCATATTAGGTTTGCCTGGATACTGTGAGCCACTGGGTTTCCCTTGTTGAAAAGGTTGGCTCGATGGTTGGGATGGGCCAGGTTGCCCCTGAAGACCAGGTTGACCTGACGCAGGACCATAGGGTTGTCCTTGTTTTACAAAAGTTTGGTATTGCTGAATGTAAGGCTGGCGTTATTGCATAAATGGTTGTCCTTGCTGCGGATATATTTCCCCCCCAGGAACATAAGATGTACCTTGTTGAACATATGGTTAACCAGCAGAAACATAGGGTTTTCCTTGTTTGAATGAAGGTTTTCCTTGTAAAGTTTTTCCTTGCGGACCATAAGGTTGTCCCTATAAACCATGGGGTTGTCCTTATTGGACCGAAGGTTGTCCCTGTTGGTAAATGAACTGATTATAGTCAATCAGAGGCAAATAGACGGGGTTTCCGTATACATAATAATGATGTGGAGGATTAACAGGAGCTTGTGGCTGCTGAGAACCCTAAAGGGTGTCATTCTGCTACTGAATGGCTAACAGGTAATGGTCAAATGTCAATCCTCCAGGAATGGAAGTAGAAGCAATGGGTGCACTACTAGTAGGTTTGATTCTTGAAACGTGAGGCTGTGATCAACTCAAGAAAGTCCTAGGAGGTATTTGGAGTGATGAAAATTGACCTACGAACAACAAAATATTGTGACTAAGTCGTACTAACAATCGGTGCAGAAGAAGCCACATAGACAGTGGGTCAGACTGGTACAGATGTTACAATCGTCAACATCATGGGAATTGAGGGTGATGCCCCCCATATGGTGACAGACGAGCTTTTTGAGGGAGTCGATACAATTGACCCTGTCGAGTTTTGATACATATATGCAACACCAAACATGATCTGACCCAAAGTACAATGACTGGGTGGGAGAGATACCGGTTGCGAGGAAGGTTGATTTAAGGCATAAGGAAAATCTTCCAGGAAGAGTTGATAATTCCCTGTAGAAACATAAATCTCTTCACTATTGACGGGACTCAAAGAATCCATGTCATATGAAGCCATGATATTGTCAAAAAGACGAAGAGCAGTGGCTAGTAAAGCAGTGGCAAATAAAGAAGGTTCTGAAGTAAGCGGGGGAAACTCTTCTTCGTTTCCAAAGCTAGCCCAAGCGTCTGGAGGTTTCCAATTGATATTAAATGGCTCCTCAGGAGGAGATCGAGTAGCAAGGGGTAAGACACTCGGAATAAAAGCACACCAATAATAAAAAGGTCTAGTAAGATGGGGTTCCTCCGAAGAAACTTCAGGAGAAGGATCTCCACTAGGAGTTGATAAAGGAGACAATGAAACTGGTGGTTTTGCCACCGTGACTTTATCTCAAAACAAGAGAGAAACAAGATGACCAATTTGAGGCTTCAAAGTCAAATAGTAAGGAATTACTTAAGAACAAGCCAAGAAAATATCTTTAACGGGCATGTGATCATAGGCAATTGATTTCATGACATAGAAACAAAACTTTGTCGTTTCATATTTTAAGAGTCAAGAAAAAGGCAAAAGGTGACTCTAGTCACTTTCAAGTTGAACGAGCGCGAAAGGACAAGTGCTCAATGATCTTTTCAATTTTAGAGAGTCACGAAAAGACCAAAATGACTACTCAGGAAATCTAAGCAAAGGGTGTACCAAGTTTCCGTGAACTTCAATATACACCTTAGTGGTCAAATGAAAGAGAAATGACCAAGGACTTAACGTACGTGTAGGCAGTCTCCCCGAATGTTGTGTTCAATGTATCACGGTTACATGCTAGTAGACTTGGCTTCCTATGGATAAAGTATTGCAACCTATGAGGGTCTCCCCTTATATACTCGATGCTACGGGGAACACAAGTCCGTACTAGTGCTGTCTAATGCCAGATGGCGAATGACAGCTACTAGGTTTAACGACGCCGAAACACGTCACTAGACTATAACTCTAAATATGTGTGTGTTAGGTTTCAATGCTTCCTTAGTGTTAGCCCCCAATAAATTTTTTGACAAGCAAACAGGGGGATAAAATGTTTTTGAGCCTTCAAGGAATGCATTTCCCCTGAAAACAAATCATCCTTGAAGCCTCCTTGTGCCTTTTGTCCTTTGATAAAATCCCCTCTGCTGATTCCCATTATAAAGCCATCCTATTTGTGAAGAAATTCCCAAAATGCCTCCTTTCCCCTTATTTCATCCCTTCCAAACCCTTGTTTCATCCCCTTCTATCCCTCTCTTCCCCCCCCATTAACTCCCTTGAATCATCCTAAAATCCCCTTTAAATCCTACACACACCCCTTGTTGGGTCAATTTTCCCTTTTTTCCCCCTATCGTTACCCTTGCCTAGCCTCAAATTGCATTAAAATGGGAAAAAAACCCATTATCCACCTTGTAATAGGGCCTAGCCCCTTTTCCGCCAGCCCCCTTAAACCACTTCCCCATGTAACCCTGAGCCAGAACCAGGCACTAAGGCCTTGAGCGCTTATCACAATCGCAATCGTTGGCAAGCACATTTCTACGTATTAACTCAAAACTCCGATGAAATTGGAGTATTGGTCCATCGGCTCCCGCAACAATCCCCGTCGTTGATCTATATAGATCCAACGTCCTAGCGTCGATCGCATCGCACCATCACGCCCGCCCATCCACCCTCCACTATTTACCTCCGATCAGATCTGAGCCGTTGACCCTTCGCCGATCCAATGGCTAGCACATAATCACATCCCCAGCTCCGATCACAATCACATTTTCTAATCGCACCCCCCTTCTGCGCCTTGCGATTGCGATCCCCCGATCCAATCTGAGCTGTCCATCCCTCCAGATCCAATGGTTCAGATTCATCCCGCTCCCCTTCTGTCGCCCCTCTCCATCTCCCTCCGATTAAATGTGGACCTTTGATCTGGTCCCAGATCCGATGGTTGGCGTTTAATCGCAACACCCCTCCGATCGCAATCGAAACTTTTTAAAATGTGTCACCCCTGCTCCCCCGATTGCGATCCTCTGATTTGATCATGACCATCCATTCATCTAAGATCGACGGCCCACGTCGCATTGCGTCTCCACTGTATTTCTCCCATTGGGCTTCCCTATTAAACTCATCGCTTAACTACAACCGTTAATCTCCTCCTGAGATCCACGGTTCATATCTAATCGCCCTCCGCCCTGGCCGGGTCCCACATCCAACGACTCCATTCATTGTTTTTCCGTATTTTCCTTTGTAATTCGCCCAAACGTTAATATTTGGGTTTTTAAACTATGCGATCATTTCTCTGCCACTTTTCATTATTTCTACTGTTTCTCCACTGCTCCGCCACCACTCCTCCGACCTCCACAGCAAGTCTTCCACCACCATCCCCAAATTTTATAATTGATTTAATTCATTGTGCAGGGATCACAGAGAGGTCATTGTAGCAGAAGAAACGGATTTGGGTAATCTAAGCCTGTAATTGAAGATTTAAATGTTATAATCCTTATTCAAAGGAAGAAGGCACAGTCTGAAGACCAAATGCACATGAAACAAGCCATATCTGTGTTTAATGTCAACAGAGCACTGTTTCTCCAAGATGGACACCTTCCTACAGAAGTCTTCACGCCTCCTCGAGCCCTTAAATGTATTTCACTGACAGAAGCTTCTTAAAGACTGTCAGGACCACCATTATGAAGCATGGAGACCTTGCGGACTTTTCACCCAGTGCATTTATTCCAGAAGGCTAGCGCAGAGCTCCAAACAGCCAGGAAGGACTCCAAAGAAATATCCGAGGTCAATCTTGACCTGACAAAGACTCCCGAAGCAGACTACAGGGTACACACAGCGCTACAGAGCCATTAAGTAGTATGGGCGTGAACGTTTCCACCATTCTGTCTTAGTGAAATAGATTAAATGTTCATCTACTTCTGTTATTCTCGTCCCCTATAAGAATTCCCGACATATTGAAAAGGTTGTTGTTCGGCTGCTGCCGTTGCAGTTAGAGGGATTCATTTTGACTGTTAGAATATTCTTGGGAGGGAATAGCAGAGTAGTTTGTAATGTAGTAGGCTAGGAGGAGAATTTTGTACTGTATTAGCCATTGAGATCAGTGTATGTGATTGGTTTTGCATCAATTAATCAAGCACATTTCACAGGATCCTGGTTTATTACTATTGGTGATGTTTTTCTAACATTGTTTAATACATTTTCATACTATTCCATTTTCTGCTGGCTTGCATCAGAAATAGGGCATAGGATTTACCCTTGTTAGGTACCCTATGTCTCTGCTCTCCTTTCCTTTAATGTTTTTTGCTGCTTAGTTGTTCTTGTTGGGTTTAAGCTGGAAGATTTGGGAACACTAGGGATTAGAGTTAATCCTGTCCACTAGGATCCTTGTGCGATCAGCTGGCCTTTCTACGATCTCTTGTTAAACTTATCTCCATTTTCCTGGAGCATGCTAAAGCTGACCCGGAGTTAAATGACCTCTAGTATGATCTATAAGCTACCCCTTTGTCCCTCCTTTGAGAGTTACCTATGAGTATGTCCAAGCAGGCCTGGAGTTAAATGACCTCTGACCTGATCTATAGACAGAAAATTGGGTTGCTTTCCTTCTCTCACTTTCTTTCCTTAATGTTCCATTCCACCATCTAATCTAAAAGATCCTTTAGTATTAGATGACTTGCCCTCTGAAAGCCTTGGCTAGTTGTTGCAAGTAATCCCCTTTCATGGCTCCATAACCCAATGGATGGCACTTTCTTGACCTATCCCCTTTGCTGAAACATCCTACTTCTTTGTTCCTTTTCTCCCATTACTTTCTCAGTATATGATATCATGACCAACCCAGCAACCAACCAACCAAATCATTTAAAACCCCCTTTGTGCTTCATAACTAGCCTAACATCTCATTTGAACTTTCAAAGATATATCATTATTTGTTTTATTGGGGAGATCCCTCTCCGGGTCCAGGAGGGCTAGATCCTAGGGCCCCAAAGTGGTTTGATGTTGTCTTATCTTTTGGTATTGCCAAATCTGCCAAAACATAGGAACCCAAACATAATGGCGACTCCACTGGGGAAGCTTTTGAGTATTTTCCACCATACTACATCACAAGCGCCTCAGAAAACCTAGAAACTCTGGTCAGGTTGGTAGTGAAACACTTCCATTTTCATTCCAACTTCTCTACCATTTGTTGTGTTTCTCCCACACTCTTAGATAGAGTCTGGAAAGGGCCAGGTAGCCTCCATATCTCACACTCTTTAGAGGTGACATATCTAGTAAATTCACTCCCATTCAATCTCTGGTTAGAGCTTGCCGTGTTTTCAAGATATCCTTGAAAAAAGGACATCTCATAAGCACCGTGGTGGACAATGTACCCTCTAGAAGCACCCTAAACCTTCCACCTGGTGACTCCATAGCTCCTTAAAGATCAAATACTCCACTAGTGATCAGTAGGCCTGCTGATTATCTTGGTTTCACATAAGACTCCACTGGAAGACCAGCCTTTAAAACAACATCGACCACAATAAAGGTAACAAGTAGGGGTAAGATGCCTTGTTGGAGAACAACATTCTGGATTTCAGAACCATTCACACAAGAGCTTATCCTAACCCAAACCCACCTGAAATAGTTGAAAACCCTGAGAGCATCCTCAAGAGATATCCTACACCAAAAATACCAACTATTTCCAGCAACATCCATAGAGATAACTCTGCTCCAGAAGACCTTACAACTCTATCAGACCCATTTTTTGACCTAGCCCTATCAAACAGACTACCAAGAACTAGGTCATTCAGTGTTCTAGACCAGCCAGACCCCGAGCCTCCCGGTTCACCACCTCAAAGTGGTAAACACATTAGGGACATAGAGACCCCTCCATATACACCTCCTGATATTCACTTCATTCAAAAATTGGGGCTCTGCCACCCTAAATCTGCTCATCAGTCTTCTGCTGGTCATAATATCCCTGCCATCCATATACCAGCTTCTCAGGTTAACCCTCTACCTCCTTAGAACATCATCATGGCAGCCTGGTATGCACCTTTGGTTTTACCTCAGCCTCTAGTACCTTTACCCAATGATTATCAATCAAAGATCCCACATTTCACTACCAAAGAGTCTACCACGGCCCAAAACCATGTAGATAGGATGGAGGACTCTTTTGACTACATGGAAATATATGATGATACAGTCAAAATGAGAATCTTTGCCCAGAGCCTAGGAGGTGAGGTGAAGAAATGGTTCAAAAGCCTACCTCCTAATAGTATCCAAGACCTCCCTGCTTTATATCAGACCTTCATAAACAAATGGGAAGTCAAAGCCAATCCTCGCCAAATCCTAGCAGAATACATGAACCTTAAAATAAATGTAGGAGAGAGTATCCATTATTACTCAACGAGATTTAACAACGTTTATAATGCTCTCCCTCCACACATGAAACCTCCCTAGGTATGGTCCTAGTGATATACCCTGAGGGCCTTGATGCTGACATGGCCTACCCGCTTAGGGAGAGGGATTACAACACATTGGAAGACATGCAAAAGGGAGCAGTAAGTGTAGAGGCAAATCTGGTTGAGAAAAAAGCAATATTGAGAGCTGAGAAAAGGGTAACATATAGAGATGACAATGTAGCTTCCACGTCTGACCCAAATTATGACCGCATGTCCAAAAACATGGAAAAGCTATAAAAAATGATGGAAAAAATGGTTGTCACAGTTAGTAATCAAAACCATAACCAAAACCAAAACTTTATAAGAAAAAATGCCACTCCCAACAGACAAAGAGAATCAGATCAACAAGTTATTCCCCCATTCCAAAAGAACTTTCTTGATGAAGATGAGGGAATCATAGAAGAGTCCGAGGGAAACACAATAACATTTTTTGAAACAGTAGATTCAATCCATAACTGTTACACAGAAGAAGATCAGCTCTCACCCTCATATTGGGATGAGGAAAGATCAGAATCTGAGGATTACAGACTTGGGTTTGAAGATGCCATCATGCAGGTCAGAGAACAGTATGAACTTAGGAGCAAAAAGAGCCTACAAAAGGCCAAACCAAAAGCTTCTGAGGTTACCATCAAGAAAATACCTGAGAAACCTTCTAAAGTGACTGCTGAAAGTAACAAATCAACAGCTGAGAGTTCTGGGGAGGACAAAGAAAAAGATGACCAAAACAGTGAAAAACAAAGTCAACCAAATAGCAACACTAGCACTGCAGTTAGTGCTCCTGATAAAACTGTCATCAACACTGTACATAACGAGAATCAGAAAACTGATTCAGCCACCAAGGTAGTGGCTAACAAAACAGAGTCGAACATTCCAAAGAGTCAGCCCACTTTCAATTTAGAAAGTGAGATTGCAAGAATTCAAATCTCTGTCCCACTCTCTGAGTTGGCCACTCAGGATGTATATAAAGGCCAAATTTTGAAAGCATTAAACCAAGGTGAGAACGGTGACACGGTCAATTTGAGTGATGACCAACCAGCCCTTCTGTTTGGTCCCAAGATTGAGGGGAAATTTCAAGAAGGGGTAGTGCCCCCTTTCTATATCAGTCTCAATGTCCATGATAAGATCCTCCACAATTCCATGCATGACTCTGGGGCCTCACACAACCTGATGCCTAAAATAGTTATGGAGAAGCTAGGCCTGGAGATAACCCACCCTTATAAATATTTATATTCATTTGACTCTAGCAGAGTAAAATTTCTTGGTCTAATCAAAGATTTATGTGTGAGCCTTACCCAGATTCCAGCCAAGTGTATGGTCATGGATGTTGTGGTGGTATATGTGCCACCCAAGTATGGCATGCTATTGTTAAGGTCCTGGGGAGCCAAGCTGCAGGGTACCATGCAGATGGATGGGGCATATGCCACAATCCCTGTTTTCATCCAACTAAGAAGACTGTACAGGGAGGCACAAATGAAATTCTTGGTTAGTAGCCCCGAAAAGCCTGAAAATTATCCTCTGCACTCTGTACACACAGATTTGGACTCCTTTATCTTCTGTAGCGATAAATCTTTGGGAGGGCCAGAACCAGAAGACATAGATGCAAACAGAGGTTTTGAGACTACGGACCTTAACATAATGACTACACTCAACTCAGAGGAAAATGAAGAAGAAATCCTTAGACAATGCACTGAAATAGAGATTCAGACCAAACAAGAAAACGAATGCAATCAGCCGGGTAGTCACCCCTCACTAACTCATACACTCCACGAAGAATGAAAACACTCACTGCACCACACAGAACCCGTCACACAACAGACCAGTGAAACCCACATCCGGGAGGGAAACGAGGATAAAACGAAAAATGAACCCCTGTGGGAAATGAACTTTGATGGGTCATGCACCAAGAGAACTGTCGGAGCCAGGGTGTGGCTACATAACACTGAGAGTGACTACGCGGAGAGCCATGCCTGCAACCTGCATTTCAAATGTACAAATAATATTGCAGAGTACAAGGCTCTGATCCTAGGCTTAAATCTGTTGAAGAAATTAGGAGCCCATAAGATAGCCGTGCAGGGAGACTCTAAGTTGGTTATAAAACAGGTCAACGGTGACTACACAGCCAAACACCCTAGGTTGAGAGCATATAGGAACGATGCCGTGGATATATTGAAAACATTTGTTGAATACGAACTAGTGTTTGTCCCTAGGAGTCAAAAAGTCATTGAAAATGGGTTAGCTTGCCTAGCCAGTTCATACCCTAAGACTCCAAGCGACCAAAAAATAATAATACAGACCAGATTCAAACCTGCAGTGCCGAATAACGAAAAATATTGGTAGGTGTTCGAGGGCGATAAGAAAATTGAAGATTTCCTGATAGGCAGGAACGAGTTCAAATTTTTTGATTCAGACTCTATGTCCAGTGATAGCTGCCTAAGTGAGGAACCCTCAGATGGGGAAGAACCACCCCGTAACATAGAAATAAACACTTTGAATGAACAGATTGGAAACCTAAATGGAAATTGTGAAAACACGGAAAATGAAGAAGTTGAGGTGCTGCAGACCAAAGATAAGAACATACCTCGGGGTCTGGCGCCTTTAGAGGACCTTTTTGACTTCGATGATGTAGCAAAGAAGCCTACCATAGAACGTGCGGACTCTGACGTTGAGGAATGCAACATAGGCATAGAAGATAAGCCCAAAATGATTAAATTGGCTAAGTCTCTGCCTGCAAACATGAAAAAGAAATACATTGACCTATTCAAATAATTTATTGACGTGTTTTCTTGGAGCTACGAAGACTTAAAGGCCTATGACACGAACATTATACAGCAAAAAATACCTCTGAAAGAAAATCAGAAGCCCTTTAGACAAAAACTTCGCAGAATAAACCCAAAGAAATTGCCTGCGGTTGAAAAAGAGATTAAGAAGATGTATGAGGCAGGCATAATTGTGCCTGTGAGTTTCTCTGATTGGGTATCAAACCTAGTGGCTGTGAGAAAGAAAACAGGGGAGATAAGGCTGTGTATTGATTTTAGGAATCTCAATAGAGCCTCACTCAAAGACTATTACCCTTTGCCAAAAATGGAACACATCCTTCAGAGGGTAGTAGGCTCAAAAAAGATCTCCCTGCTGGATGGGTTTTCAGGTTACAACCAAGTCTTAGTAATCCTAGAAGACCAACTCAAGACAGCCTTTACCACTCCATGGGGCACCTTTATGTATGTTAAAATTCCCTTTGGACTGATGAACGCTGGTGCAACCTTCCAACGAGCGATGGATATAGCTTTTTCCGATGATATAGGACACTTCATTGTCATCTATCTGGATGACATAACAGTCTACTCCAAGACTAAAGAAGAACACCTGAAACATCTGAGAAAGGTCTTTGAAAAATGTAGAAGGTTCGGTCTGTCATTGAATCCTAAAAAGACTATATTTGGGCTGCAAGAAGGAAAACAACTTGGCCATATTATATCTGAGAAAGGGATTAGGATAGCTCCACAAAGAGTTGAGGGAATACTACAAATCACACACCCGAGAAACATCAAAGAATTACAGTCCTTCATTGGGAAGATCAACTTCCTCAGGAGGTTTATCCCCAACTTAGTTGAACATCTTAGGAATATGACTAACATGCTAAAGAAAGGTGTAGGATTTAAGTGGACTGTTGGAGATAAGAAATCTTTTGAATCAGTTAAACTTGCACTCACCCAGGCTCCTATCCTAATCAGCCCAGATTTCTCAAAGGATTTCCTCATCTTTTCATTTGCCTATGAGCATACAGTAGCTGCAATTCTGCTGTAGAAAAATCCAGAGGGAATGGAACAACCCATATCTTTCTTCAGCAAAGCACTGAGAGACACACCCTTGAAATACAACATAATGGAAAAACAGGCCTATGCCTTAGTCAAGGCCTTGAAAGACTTTAGGGTGTACATTCTACATTCCCACACCATGGCCTACGTTCCTAGCATAGTGGTCAAATATATCTTGTCCCAAGACCCAGATGGGAAGAGGGGCAAATGGATTGCTATGATCCTAGAGTACGAACTTGGAATAAAACCCACCAAACTGATCAAAGGTCAGGGCTTAGCTCGACTAATGGCTTAATCAAATCTACAAGCCCTTGACATTAACATGGTAGGTACCCTGGATGAGCAGCAGGGATTGCCTGATCCCACTGTTGAAGAGAAGTTTCATAGCTCTCCTTGGTATTCTAACATTATATATGTGCTTGCACACCTCAATGCCCCTCCTGAACTATCAAAGACCAAGGCCAAATTCTTAAAGCTAAAAGCCAGAAGCTATTACATAATGAATGAAGGCTTATACTGGAAAAAGCCAAATGGCCTATTGCTCAAATGTTTTCCTGAAAATGAGGCAGAGAGGATTAAACAAGAATTCCATGCAGGAGAGTGTGGAGGCCACCTGAGCTGGAAGGCCACTGCAAACAAAATACTCAGAGCTGGCTACTATTGGCCTACACTCTTCAATGATATCCATAAGATGGTAATTTCCTGCCACAAATGCCAGAGTTTTGAAGGAAAAAGAAAGCTGCTCCCCTTACCTCTACAACCCATCACTGTTGAAGGTCCCTTTATGCAATGGGGCCTAGATTTCATAGGGGAAATTCACCCTGCTTCTTCTACACAAAACAAATGGATCTTAACAGCCAAAGACTACTTCACTAAGTGGATAGAGGCCATACCTGCTAAGAATGCCACATATTATGTCATCATTAGGTTCCTAGAAGATCACATCCTCTCTCGGTTTGGTTGTCCAAGAAAAATAATCACTGATAATGCTGCTGCTTTTGGATCCAATAAAATGGTTGATTTTTGTCACAGGTATCAAATAACACTCGGTCATTCAACTGCCTATTATCCTCAAGGTAATGGCTTAGCTGAATCATCAAACAAAATCCTAGTGACTATCATCAAGAAGCTGTTGGAAGAGAACAAAAAGTCATGGCATAACAAGTTAGTGCACGCTTTGTGGGCTGACAGGCTTACAACAAAGAAATCCATTGGCATGTCACCATACCAGCTTGTCTATGAAATAGAAGCAGTGTTTCCTACCAGCCTTGGGATACCAGTGATCAATCTGGTCCAGGAGATTTAGACAGAAGAAGACAGTATGGTGAGAAGGATAAACCAAACAATTCATCTCCAGCAAACAAGGGAAGAGGTCTATAACAGAGCTATCAAATTTCAGGAAAATATAAAGAAGTTATTTGACAAAAGAACTAAGGCCTATGATTTCAAAATCGGAGATAAAGTTCTGAAGTGGGACTCAAGGAGAGAGGAGAAAGGAAAGCACGGCAAGTTTGACAGTTTGTGGCAAGGTCCATACATCATCCAGGCCACTGTGGGTCCAAATGCCTTTTTTCTACAAGAATTAGATGGTACAGAGCTGTTTGGGGGTCCTGTCAATGGCAGGATGCTCAAACACTACTTCTGCTAATTTCCAATTTCCAGTTTCCATGTCCATTGTACATACCATTGCAGTGTTTTAATTTCAAGAAAAGGATAAAATGTTTCAAAAAACAGAGAGAAAGGAGAGGGTCAAACATGCTCAAAACATGAACATCTGGAGTGCAAATACTGGCTCTAATATGATCAAAACTTGAGCCAAAGAAAGTAAATATAGCTGGTTCAAACATGCCAAAAACCTGAACCAGTAAAGAAGAAAGAAGAATCAGCTCTAATAAGCCCAAAATCAGAGCTGAAACGAAGAAAAGAAAGTGACTCTAACAAGCTCAAAACTTGAGTCACAAAGAGAAGAAGGATGCTTCAAAACTTCAGATCTCAAGCCTTCAAAGTTTTGTTCTCAGTTTTCTGCAAGTTTTTGTCCATGTGCAACTGTCTTTATGCCTTGGATCCATAACAAACTAGACTGTCTAATCCTAGTTTGGCTGTTTTTGAATTTCTGTTATAGAATGTAGAGAAGAAATCTGCTGGACAGTTTAATCCCAGCAAATATTAGATTAGGTAGAGAAACATGTGAGACCAACAGTTTAATCTGGTCTCATGGAGTGATAAGGGTAGATTTAGAATAGGTTTATTTTCTGTTTATAAAAATAAATGATGTAAAGGGTTTGCTAGTTCAAATGCACCCTAGAAGAAGAAAAAATGCTAGGATTGTAGTCTGGGTAGGTAGATTGTTTGAGAATGCCTCTGCTGATTGATGTCTTTATAACTGTGGCAGCTGAAAACCATGAAATAAAGGTGGCTCAAGTACCAGGCATTTGGCCTACTCCAAAGATCATTTCTGAATTCTTGGCTCCTTCAAGAAGAAGCCATCCCCATGTGGAGCCACTGTTAGCCCCCTATAAATTCCTTGACAAGCAAGCAAGGGGCTAATTCGTTTTATGAGCCTTCAAGGAATGCATTTCTCTTGAAAACACATCATCCTTGAAGCCTCTCCAAGTTCCCTGCCCTTTGAATGTTTCCCTCTGCTGGTCTTAAGTTAATAAGCCTCACTGATGATAAAAAATTGTGCTCCAAAAGGCCTTTATTTGCCCCTTGTATCCCTGCAGAATGCCCTATTTTACCTTTTTTTTCCCCTTTGTCAAAGTCCCCTTTACACCCTCTAAATCCCCCCAAAATCCCCTTTAGATCCTATAATTCCCCCTTGTATGGTCTGATTCCCCTTTCTTCCCTCTATCGTTACCCCTCTTTGGCCTTGAAATACACTTAAATGGGGCAAAAAACCCACTTTACACCTTATAATAAGGCCTAAGCCTTTTCCCGACAGCCCCTTTAAACCACTTCCCCATATGCCCTATGCCCAAGACCGAGCACTTATGGCCTGGGCGCTAATCGCATCGGAGAATTGGAGCGGAACATTTAGTTCCTTTGTAAATAATAAAAACTCCGATGCGATAGTGTTATCGCTCCGTCGGTCCCACCGCAATCTCCACCGTTGATCTATTGTTTTGATCGAACGGCCCTGCGCCGATCACATTTCCCGCCCCATCGCAATCGAAACTTTTGTAACGTGTCACACCTTTTCCCCCCGATTGCGATTTCCCGACTAAATCACAACCGTCCATCCGTTTGGAAATCAATGGCCCAGATCTTATTGCATTGCGTCCTATCACTCTTTCCCTTTCGCCCCTCTGATCAGATCTCCACCATCGATCTCCTTGTTGATCCAATGACCATCACATCGTTGCTCCAATCGCTACCACTCTTCGCCCTTTGCGATTTCGATTCGCCGATTTGATCCTGGCCGTCCATTTCTTCAGATCGAACGGCTATGATCTAATCGCGCCCCCCATCAGTTTTCTCCATCGGATGCCCTTATTAACCACAACTTTCAATCTCCGCTGTCGATCTCCTCCTGAGATCCGATGGTCCAAAACTAATCGCCCTCCACCATGGTCGGGTCTTGCCACATACGATCATTTTCGTTACATTTTCATTCATTTTAATACATTCCGCCTATTTTCATAAACCATTCCAAGGATTAATCTCCGCTGTTGATCTTCGTCACCAGACCATGATCTGACGGTCCACGCTCATTTCTCCACCAAAACCCTATTTGTCGCTGTTTATGCCATATTATTGCATTATCCACCATTGTTTCATCTAAAACCACCACCGCCGCGCTATCACTCGACCCGCCCTCCATAGCCACCTCCCTATGCATGGATTTCATAATTGAGTTTCATGTTTTGTAGGGTTATCAGGTGGTGAAAGCCGCCATGATTCAAAGTCTCTATACAGTCACAGAGAAACAGGAAAGGACCATTTCAAAGAGCTGAACTCATGAAGAAAGGTCTGAGAAGACGTATGATAGGGCTTGCATTAAAGGAACAGAGTTTAAACTCTGTGAAGTTTTCCCCAAAGTCATTAAAGCATTGATTTTGCAGTCAGAGGCAAGCGTGGAAGTGGCAAAGAGTATCAGTGGAGAAAACAGAGTTTTTAAGGCCTGTAATGGAAGATTTTGAGCCTTAATCCAAGTATTTCAAAGCAGTGTACCTGATCAAAGACATCATGGATCTCTCAGAAGGCCCAGCGCACAGAAAACTATGCCATCAGGGTAGCTACATCAGTAGAACATCCCTCCCTGTGAAAGGAAAAAACGCCCATATTGTTTACTCTATTTACCGTGTCCCTGAAGAACATTTAGCCTTGACCGCAGTCCTAAGCTATTAGAGCATTTGTTATGCAGCATGGTGCACTTCACGGTCATTTATTTTCCTTTTTTTTTATTCACCAAAAGTACTACAAATTACTACAGCCAGAGTGCATCAGAGCCACACCTGGAGTAAATGGGAGCCTGAAGAAAATCATTCCTTCATCCAAAGAATGCCAGAGATAAATGCACAGGAGTTAAAATAGAATGGGCTTCGACCCTCTTTCTTTCCTGAGATTAATGCTTCATTTAGTGTTTCACCTACCTCATCTGCTCTCTTTAGCTATAAAATGCAAGAAGAAACTTATTGTAAAGGTTGTTGTTGATCAGTTATCAGGGAATTACAAGCTGTTTCCTTTGAGACATGTTCTCTGTGTAAAGTTGTAAGATAGGCTGAGGAAGATGTTTTCAGACTGAATATCAAGCTATTGGTAATGTTGTACTTGACTGGTGTTGTTTTTTAATATGACAAGCACATTTCTTTGGATCCCGATTTAAAGCAGCTGGTGATGTTTTTCTATCTCTGTGTTATTTCATTTCATTACATTTCTACTGGCTTGCATCAGAAACTTGGCATAGGATTTACCCTTGTTAGGTACCCTATGTTTATGCTCTCCTTGCCTTTAATGTTTTCTACTAAATGTGTTATCTATGAGTTGATTTCAGTTAATTTAACCAGTGTAGTGGATGAAATTACCTGCTAGCTGATGTATGAATTGAAGAAATCTGTTCTTAGATGTTCTTGTTAGGATTTAATTGAATGAATTGGGAACACTGGGAGGTCTGGAACTATGTCCCTATCTCACTAGGATCCTTTTCAGTTAATTAAGCCTATCTAAGTTCCCTCAAGCTGGAGGCCAAAGCATTGAGAGTTCAAAGTCTCTCTCTGATCTCAGGTTTTCAACTTTGTGTT
This sequence comes from Pinus albicaulis, assembly GCA_034641835.2. Taxonomy (NCBI): domain Eukaryota; kingdom Viridiplantae; phylum Streptophyta; class Pinopsida; order Pinales; family Pinaceae; genus Pinus; species Pinus albicaulis. The sequence continues at coordinate 543,048,744 of CM076581.1, read as the reverse complement.
CTGAATATTTAATGTTTCCTTGCTCTCACCTTCCCTCTTGCCTATCCTACCATACTATCATCTTTAAGATCCAATGCTTTAGATGACTAGCCCAATTGAAATCCTGCATATTGATTAGCAAGTAAACCCTTTCCTGACTCCATTACCCATGGTCTTGAATGTTCCCTGGACTTATCTCTCCTTTGCCTAAATCCTCTTTGCTCATCCTTGTCTTACATTGAACCCTTCCTTCCTGATTCTCAACAACCAAACATACAATCAAACAAACAAACCCTGAGCCTTATAAATAGCCTAATATCTTAACCTTTGCACTTCAAGGACATAAATCCTTTAACAATCATAGAGAGATCCCTCTCTGGACCCAGCAGGGCTAGATCCTAGGGTCTGAAAGTGGTTTGATGTTGTCTCATCTTTTGGTATTTCCAACCTTGTCAAAACATGGGAACCCCAACATAATGGCGACTCCACTGGGGAAGAGACCAAAAAGCTTGATTTGGTAAATCACTGTGGTGGACAGTAAAATCTTGAATCATCCACCTGGTGACTCCACAGTTCCTAAATGATTAAAATACTCCACTGGTGATCAGTAGGCCGCTGATTATCTCGGTTTCACATAAGACTCCACTGGGAGACCAGCCTTCATAACAACATCAGCCATGCTAAAGATCCAGTCACTTCACTAATGGAAGACTCTAAACAATTCGTAGAAATGCATCCAAGCCTCATAGCAGAGTTTTAGTATGGAGTAGCAAGTGTACTGGCAGAAACTGAATGGGAGGACCTTCCAAAGATTGTCCTTCTCAGCTCAAAACTCGATACTCAACCTGTGCTTAAGAAGATGTTTCTAGATTTGGTGGTTGAGAGGTACGAAGCTGAGATTGAACTTTTGAACTCACAAGAAAAATCATATCAGTTCAGAGACCCCAGAACATTTTTGGAAACTCTCCCACCCCCTAAAAATGAAGAAATTCCAGTGCTTTTCAATGTGCAAGAAGAAGGTGATCAGGCTTTCAAGAGCGACTTTGAGGATCCAGTGGAGGATGCAGTAATCAAAGCTGCCCAGGATAAAGACAACCTACCAATCATGGAGGGCCTAAAAGAAGAAAGTGCACATCATCTGTCCATTGATCCTATGGCAGAATACATGGAGGCCCTGATTAGCTCAAATTCTCCAGCATTGATCCTTCGCCAGGGCCAGACTCATTAGGAATGGTCACTACTGATGGTGACCTCAGTTTTGAAGAACCACATGCAGAGCACCCTGTGGTTATCTCTGACAGGCAGTCAGTGCTCATATCCTTTTTTGTTACTGCTTGACTGGCTGCACTGGCACTATTGTATTACCTAGAGCATCAAATATTTCCAAGTTAGAGTAGAGTAGGTAGAAAATCTCAATAAAGCTGAATCTGTGAGCATTTAGTTAGTTGTTTTAATTTCTGCAAAGTCCAGCAAGTCAGACAGTCTAATCCTGGCTTGAATGTTTTCAATTTCTGTCTTAGAATGTAGAGAAGAAATATGCTAGACAGTTTAATCCTAGCAAATATTAGCTCAGGTAGAGAAACTATGAGACCAACAGTCTAATCTGGTCTCATGGAGTAATAAGGGTAGAAGTAGAATAGGTTTATTTTCCTGCTTGTAAAAATTGATGATGTAAAGGGTCTGCTAGTCCAAATGCACCCTAGAAGAAAAATGTTAGGACAGTAGTATGGGTAGGTAGTTGTTTGGGAGAATATTAATGCTGATGTAATGTCTTCATGATTTGTGGTAGCTGATCTAAAGAAATAAAGGGATGTGCCAAGAAGCAAGCATTTGGCCTACACCAAAGATCATTCTCTGAATTCTTGACTCCTTCAAGAAGAATTCATCCCCATGTGGAGCCACTGTTAGCCCCCCATAAATTTTTTGACGAGCAAAAAGGGGGCTAAAATGTTTTTGAGCCTTGAAGGAATGCATTTCCCCTGAAAACATATCATCCTTAAAGCCTCCTTATGCCTTTTGTCCTTTGATAAAATCCCCTCTGCTGATTCCCATTATAAAGCCTCTCTGTTTGTGAATAAATGCCCAAAAGGCCTCTTATCCCCTTATTTCATCCCTTCCAAACCCCTGTTTCACCCCCTTCTATCCCTCTCTTTTTCCCCCATTAACTCCCTTGAATCATCCTAAAATCCCCTTTAAATCCTACACACACCCCTTGTTGGGTCAATTTTTACCTTTGTTCCCCCTATCGTTACCCTTCCCTAGCCTCAAATTGCATTAAAATGGGCAAAAAACCCATTATCCACCTTATAATAGGGCATAGCCCCTTTTCCTCCAGCCCCCTTAAACCACTTCCCCGTGTAACCCTGCACCGGAACCAGGTGCTAAGGCCTTGAGCGCTTATCGCAATCACAACCATTGGCGAGCGCATTTCTACGTATTAACTCAAAACTCCGATGCGATTGGAGTATTGGTCCATCGGCTCCCGCAGCAATCCCCGCCGTCGATCTATATAGATCCGACGGCCTAGCGCCGATCGCATCGCACCATCGCACCCGCCCATCCACCCTCTGCTATTTACCTCCGACCAGATCTGAGCCTTTGACCCTTCGCCGATCCAACGGCTGGCTCATAATCACATCCCCGACTCCGATCACAATCGCATTTTCTAATCGCACCCCCTTCTGTGCCTTGCGATTGTGATCCCTCGATCCAATCTGAGCCGTCCATCCCTCCAGATCCAACGGTTCAGATTCATCCCACTCCCCTTCCGTCGCCCCTCTCCATCTCCCTCTGATTAAATGTGGACCGTTGATCTGGTCCCAGATTCGACAGTTGGCGTTTAATTGCAACACCCCTCCGATCGCAATCGGAACTTTTTAAAATGTGTCACCCCTGCTCCCCCGATTGCGATCCTCTAATTTGATCACGACCGTCTGTTTATCCAAGATCGACGGCCCACGTCGCATCGTGTCTCCACTGTATTTCTCCCATCAAGCTTCCCTATTAACCTCATCACTTAACCACCACCGCTGATCTCCTCCTGAGATCCACGGTTCATATCTAATCGCCCTCCGCCTTGGCCGGGTCCCACATCCAACGGATCCGTTCATTGTTTTTCCGTATTTTCCTTTGTAATTCGCCCAAACGTTAATCTTTGGGTTTTTACACTATGCGATCATTTCTCCGCCACTTTTCATTGTTTCCACTATTTCTCCACTGCTCCGCCACCACTCCTCCGGCCTCCACAGCAAGTCTTCCACCACCATCCCCAAATTTTATAATTTATTTAATTAATTGTGCAGGGATCACAGAGAGGTCGTTGCAGTAGCAAAAACGGATTTGGGGAATCTAAGCCCATAATTGAAGATTTAAATGTTATAATCCTTATTCAAAGGAAGAAGGCACAGTCTGAAGACCAAATGCACACGAAATGAGCCATATCTGTGTTTAATGTCAGTAGAGCACTGTTTCTCCAAGATGGACACCTTCCTACAGAAGTCTTCACACCTCCTCGAGCCCTTAAATGTATTTCATTGACAGAAGCTTCTTAAAGACTCTCAGGACCACCATTATGAAGCATGGAGACCTTGCGGACTTTTCACCCAGTGCATTTATTCCAAAAGGCTAGCGCAGAGCTCCAAACAACCAGGAAGGACTCCAAATAAATATCCAAGGTCAATCTTGACCTGAAAAAGACTCCCAAAGCAAACTATAGGGTACACACAGTGCTGCAGAGCCATTAAGCAGTATGGGCGTGAAAGTTTCCACCATCCTGTCTTAATGAAACATATTAAATGTTCATCTACTTTTGTTATTCTTGTCCCTTATAAGAATTCCCGAGGACATATTGAAAAGGTTGTTGTTCGGCTGCTGCCGTTGTAGTTAGAGGGATTCATTTTGACTGTTAGAATAGTCTTGGGAGGGAATAACAAAGTAGTTTGTAATGTAGTAGGCTGGGAGGAGAATTTTGGACTGTATTAGCCATTGAGCTCAGTGTATGTTCGATTTTACATCAATTAATCAAGCACATTTCACAGGATCCTGGTCTATTACTATTGGTGATGTTTTTCTAACATTGTTTATTACATTTTCATACTGTTCCATTTTCTGCTGGCTTGCATCAGAAATAGGGCATAGGATTTACCCTTGTTAGGTACCCTATGTCTCTGCTCTCCTTGCCCTTAATGTTTTCTGCTGCTTAGTTGTTCTTGTTGGGTTTAAGCTGGAAGATTTGGGAACACTGGGATTAGAGTTAGCCCTGTCCACTAGGATCCTTGTGCGACTAGCTGGCCTTTCTAAGATCTCTTGTTAAACTTATCTCTATTTTCTTGGAGCATGCTAAAGCTGACCTGGAGTTAAATGACCTCTGGTATGATGTATAAGCTGCCCCTTTGTCCCTCCTTTGAGAGTTACCTATGAGTATGTCCAAGCAGGCCTGGAGTTAAATGACCTCTGACCTGATCTATAGACAGAAAATTGGGTTGCTTTCCTTCTCTCACTTTCTTTCCTTAATGTTCCATTCCACTATATAATCTAAAAGATCCTTTAGTATTAGATGAATTGCCCTCTGAAAGCCTTGGCTAGTTGTTGCAAGTAATCCCCTTTCATGACTCCATAACCCAATGGATGGCACTTTCTTGACCTATCCCCTTTGCTGAAACATCCTGCTGCTTTGTTCCTTTTCTCCCATTACTTTCTCAGTCTATGATCTCATGAATAACCCAACAACCAACCAACCAAATCATTTTAAACCCCCTTTGTGCTTCATAACTAGCCTAACATCTCATTTGAACTTTCAAAGATATATCATTATTTGTTTTATTGGAGAGATCCCTCTCCGGGTCCAGGAGGGCTAGATCCTAGGGCCCCAAAGTGGTTTGATATTGTCTTATCTTTTGGTATTGCCAAATCTGCCAAAACATAGGAACCCCAACACTTAGGTTGAGTGAATTCATTTTAAAGTTGATATTGAATTAATGTTGCGATTTCAAGGCCTTACCGAATGTGATCTCGAATTCTTAATGCACAACTATATGCAAAAGAAAATCATTCCCATTCAATGAATGTTAGCTAAGATAAGGGTAGTAGTTCATAACAAAGCAATGATCAATTGAATCACAAGAAAAATTTCACTAATGCATTTAAGACAAGAAAAGCAGAAAACGAAAAGCTATTTCCTTGTTCACGAAAAGCTACTAATGTAAAAGAATGTTTTTCATTTTCCAATTAAGAGAAAGAATGCAAATTTTGCCTTTTTTAGATGAATGAGAAGAAATACGCACTACGTACACTAAATGACAAAATAGAGACTAGATTTGAGAAATTCAAACGAAATTATCTAAAGAAAAAAGATAAATCCAGTACGAACATCAAATATACCCAAAACTAAGATGCACTCTTCCAAGAAAACAGAGGGCTTTTGAACCAATTCAGTGAGAAATGTAATCTATACTCAAGGTGACAAATGGAAGATAAACGAAATCAAAGGCGATCATTCAAAAAACCAACGACATGTAGAACTGAAAGAAAAGCTAAAACAATTAGTCGAGTAACTGAAATGATAGATACCATACTAACTCAAACTTAACTCAGAAGGCTCAGTGAGGAGAGAGCCAAACAAGCAGCAGGAGACACCTAGAAAACCTTGGATGACGAACTCCATTGATAAGATGGGGGACAAAAATCTGAGAAGAAAGAGACAAGAGAGTCTAAACAATCCAAGTGGACGAATTGAAAGATAAAAAATTCAACCCAAAGGCAAGGAGAATTGACAAAACTGAGGAGAGAGGTTAAATTTTAACCTACATCATTCGGCGTGTCTGTTTAACTGTAATCCATGCTAAACAGAGGTTGGCGCACCTGTGACAAAAGAAAAATGCTCCAATCGGCACGACTATTCAATAAATAGTAGCACCGAGCTAGAAATATTATGGGAAACATAAAAAACCACTGAGTAGAGGTCAGATTTGACACTTTGTGACTGAACAGGATGGCTGAAAACAGTCAGACAGACCAAAAAAAGCAGAAAAACGATGAAACGACCAAAGTCGACTCAACAAGAAAAAATCTAGACGAACAATGAGAGATGACAAGCACACTAATCCCTAATATGGTCGCCAACTTGTTGTGCAGGTAAATCCCCTCTGTGGTTAGAGGCGATCCCTCTAGCCCTAGGGTGGGTCTAGCAACAACGGAACATGTTGGACTTTTGGACTCCTAGCATTTAAATGAAACATTAGGGGAATTTTGAGGTCAAAAATGGGTCTCCTAAGGAAATTATAAAATAATAGTGGAAATAATAAAATAATATTTGATTACATCATCAACTTTTAGAGGGAAAAAAGAAAAACCTACTTTTCAACTCGTATTTTCAACTTATCTCCCAAATTTTTTACTCAAATTTTGAGCGGGAGTACTCATTGGATGCAAAATTTAATTCCTAATCTAAGGAGTACCCATGTTGCATACTTTCGATGGATCTTGCCACATGAAAAATGAGAAATACATGAAAAACATGATTGTAATGACATTTTTTCATGTATTTCTCATTTTTCGTGTAGCAGGGTCCATCAAAAGTATGCAACATGGGTACACGTTGGATGAGGAATTAAATTTTTCATCCAACGAGTACTATCGCTCGAAATTAGAGTAAAAAATCTGGGAGATAAGTTGAAAAAGTAGTTTTATTATTTTATTATTTTAAATCTTTATACCCTTCTACATAAAAAATGGTGAATCATCCCCCAAGGTTGAAATCATCATATTGAATCTTATTGGTTCTTATAAATTTTATTTTGGTTGTAGATTTTTCTTAAGAGGCCCATTTTAGACCTCAAAATTCCCCTAATGACTGAGTTAGGATAGATGACCTACCTTGGTCCAACGCTTCTGTCGTGGCTGTAAATAACGATCTGCTGATCCTCGTCTTCAAGAATCGCAACCCTTCAACGATGAAATCAGTGTTCCTCTATGAAGATCAAGTAAAAAGTAACAACATACAAAATAATATTTTCACTTATAGCTATCTGATCAGTCAAGGATAATCAAAACATCTTGCATGAAACTAAACATATTAAACGTGAGATTGGAACCAAAAAACCAGTCATGTATTAATACGTAGAGAGAAGAAGTTTACAACCAAAAGAGCCTTGATGTTGTAGCCTCCTTCAATGGGTCCAGTCAAAAATGTCTCAAGCATTCGTCAAGGATTGGACTTGGTGAGGCAATGGGCCTAGACCCTCTCTCGACAATGGATTCCTCTCTATTTTACTCTCACACCAGCTATAGTAAGGAATATTCAGCTAGCTACAACTATGTGAGAAGGATGTATTTATAGGAGGGGAGAAGGTGGTTTAGGATCCCTCATAAGGTGGAAGAGAGGTCCTATCCATTTTGGGAGTTTCACAAATGTAGGAAACAAGAAGCCAAAGGGAATTCAGTCGAACAACCATGAAGAATCCACCCACGAAGTGGTTGGAATGGAAACTTTGCTTCTATATTTAAAAAAATTTCCATAAATAGCTCAACATGCACAACCCACTGAGACAGAGCGCCAATGGGCATGAGGCTCATTGTAAATTTTATTATTGGCACTGGGCCAAAACTGCCCACCAGCGCCGACCCAGAATCATGTGTTTTTGAGGGCCTTCTCAGGGAATTATTAACAGAAGAAAAGTTCTTAACATGCTAAGGGATGCAATGACACTTTTTGAAAGGTATGGCACTACACATAAGTCACTGAAATGGCCCTCCAATGTGTGAGATGGGGATTTCATGGACGATGACAAAATTCTGTGTAACACTCATTCCTATGGTATTCAGTATGAAAATTTACTAGTTTATGTATGAATTTTATTTCTGTTGGATCCATTGTATTTAAGTTGTTATTGTTTTGGTTATAAGCATGTATTCGATCGGTGATGATGTATGGATCGATCAATGTTTTTACCTGTAAATGAATACACATTATATCTATGGTCAAATAGATTGTATTATAGCTTATGATGTAAGGGAGAAATGCTTCTTAGCGATTCTCAGATAAGTATGATATCCCTATGTTTAAATTTGTTGTTTACACCTGTAGATGCAATGTTTGTTACATGTTTGAAAAAATTCCTGTCATGGCTAGGAGGGGTACATATGAGTTCCTGATGATGTGATTGATTCTGTACCTTTTTTTCAATGTTATTTATCATCTCCTAAAGTTTCATGAAGTTCTGGGCAGTGACTTGAGCTCTGGGGCTGAAAAGGTGGCACAAATACAAGAGTTGCAGGCACATAACTGACCAATTGGGCCCCTGACCGAATGCTTGTTGTGTTGTGCCTATGGCTATAGGCTCCCAGCTGCTACCTTGCCTTGGAATTCCTATGGCTATTGTTCAAAAGGGTCAAAAAGTCAATCTCCCTTAGGGGTTAGGGGTCTTGAAGGTTTGGTTACCTCCTCGGGATGTTTTTTATGATGTGAAAGGTGTGTTTGTAATGTTTATGTTGGTTCCACTTCCTCAAGGTCATATATGAGGTTGAATCTCGTATTAGAAGCCTCTTTTCACATGTTTACCCTGATTGCTTGGTTACTTGGGTAGATGTAGGAAGAGGGTGTTACAGAGTGGTATCCGAGCATTATTCAACTCTTGGACTTGATGGGTGGTGTGTTGATCATGTGTTTATGTTGGTTGCATGTGTGTGTAGTATGATTGTGGTCTATATGTTCTTGTTGCATCCATGTTGTGTTGGCCATGGTGGTGTTTCCATGGAAGTGCTAATGGTGTTGCTGTCAACATGTTTTCATGAGTGTATGATTGGTTATGTGTGGTTCTTGATTATGTATTGTTCATGCACACTTGCTTACATGTTGCTACATGTTGTACATGCATTTCTTGTTTATGCTAGGTCACATATTGGTCATGTTTGTGTGTTGTCCGCATATGCTTTCTTATGTGATGCTATATGTGGGACATGCATTGGTCATTCATGATTGGTTATACATGTCAAGTGGGTGCATATGGTCAAGTTTGCATTGGTTTGGTGAAGGTTGTTGTGCATAAGGTACTTGTATGCAATTAGGTCATCATGATGATATTGATATGTTATGATGCTAATGTGTTGGCTAAGATATAACAAGAGATACAAACCATCAAAGTGAAGTTGTAGCATTGGACCTTGAGGAAAGAGCACATCGTCATATAAGTGTGCATGTTTTGCATGCAAATATGTGATTCATGGTTGTTGTAAGCAATAGGGTTACTTATATGTTTTTCATTCTATTATTATGGTTACATATGTGATAAATAATAGTTTATCAATGTAGTTATATGCATTATGGTTATGAGTATTCCTTTCATTATATTGATGTTACGGTTACATACATTATAGATGCTAGTTGATTAGTGCGGTTATATGTACATGTGTCAGATAGTCATGAATAATAGCAACCTGTGGTGGTATGCATTTCTACTGTTGTTTTATGTTAGATAATTCATATGCTGTTGATGAGCATATTATGGGTTAATTTGTTGTTGTGATAGTTAGTTTACCATTAGGTTACATGTTTCTGATGAGCATATTATGGGTTAATTTGTTGTTGTTACATGATAGTGACTTGATGGTTAGGGTTATTAAATTTATCCATGCGTCAACCTAATTATGATAGTGTGTTGTATTAATCTAGACTAACTGTGTATATGTGATTTTTATGTGTTAATGACAATTGTTTATGATCGTATGATGTGAACATGTCAACTAGATATTGTTATGGATATCATAACCTTATTTATGATTGGGTTGATATGTTGTGAAGTTATATCGTGCTAATCTAGATTGATTGTCCAGAAAATATAGCCTCCCTTGAGATGCATTAAGGTATGAGTTTGCTTATGTCGTTTACTTGGTACATGATTGTTTGATTATGTCATTTATGTGACATTGAATGTTTGGTCTCTATTATGTCATCTAGTTGATTTATCTAACATGGTATGTTTATAGTTATTTAAGTGTTTGATTAATTGTTTGATATGAGTATATGTGTCTATAAGATTGCATGAAGCAATGATCTTGTTTTAAGAACAATTGTAATAATACATATGTGTTAAGATAGTTGATATGTACTTGAGTGCAAGTAGGTGATAGTTGTAGCTTTATGTATTATGATCAATTAATGTGAGTTGATTGTTGATTATGACATGGTTGTTAGTCTTGGTAAAAGTTGATTTCAAATTAATAAGATATGATGTCTTGATATTTGGAACACGTGAATGATATTTGTGTGTTCAGTTATAATGCAACATGATTGACACAACAAGGTAAGGAAAATATCTTGTTTTTATTTTTATTTATGCAATGAAACTTATGTGTTTATGGCAGTATGATGCAGGGGATTGCATGGAAAAAGAGACTGTGATGAAGTCTTGAAGAAGGTGTAGGTTGAGCTTTCCTTTGGAAATGTTTGGAAGCCATGGGGGATTGAGTCATGGTGTTTGTTGGTAGTCTTGTGCTTTTGGTACTTTGTGATTTGTGAGCTTGATTCGTGGTCTTGTTTATGTTTGGTGCATAACAATACCACTTTGGTTGCAGTGTCGTATTGATATTAGTTTTCATGGTTTTCTTCTAGTTGTTTCTTATCACTTGTCATTGTATTTTATATTTTGAGTCTTCAGAATTGGTTGGGAAAGAGGAAAGTTAGTGGAGCTCAAGGAGAGTTGTGTGGTACCCAACAAGTAATGAAGGACATGGATGAAGATCAATGCATGTATAAGGGAAACTGAAGTATATAGTGTGATTTTCGGTTTGATTTGTTGGGTCCATTGGGATAAATGGGCATTGGTAGAGAAGTTATGAGAAAGGAAATAGAAAAGGTAAAGTGAATGGATATGAGCCGGTGTTAAATGCCTTGGCTATGTTGGGAACTGTTGTTCTCAATGTTGTGCACGTTGTGCATGGATAAAGGAATTTATCTTAACCCAAACCTTATGCTATCTAGTAATTATGATATGATCATGATTATATTGGTGTTTATATATGTATACATATATGTATGTATGCATATTATGTCTGAAAAGGTCATCATGGATCATGGTTGTTTGATGCTAAATGTTTATATGTATATATGAGTGTATGTATGTCGTTGTATGATAGGATGATGATTATTTTATGCTAATGATTATATATGTATCTATGTCATTGTATGACATGGTTGTCAAGAATAATTCTTGTGGAGGAATGATTGCTTGTGCAGGTGAATGGCATTAAGAGGTTCCTGGCTATGAGGAATCAAGTGGTAGAGTAACATTGATAGATTTATGATGTCAATATCATGTGGGTATGATTTGATATTATATTTTTTTTACTATGCCTATGTTTATGTTATGGCCAGGTAATGCTGAGGGGTACGCCAGCAAAGTGAAAGTAGTGTGATATGCGGCATGATAAGATATGCATGGGTATTGGAAAGACACTAGAAGAAATTTTTCTTGTGGGGTCAGTGTGTAGTCTATGGATGTGCAATGCCACTATTGTGTATATGTGGTGCATGTTGTATATGCAAATATTCTACCTGTGGTGATGTGTACATGTAACATAGATAATATTGTGTATATATGATGTTGTATGCATGTCATGTATATGGTGTTGTGTGTATATTGCATATCCAGTGCTAGGTATAGATTGTGCTATTTACATGTTGGATATGTGGTTATGTGCACAAATCATACTGTGTGCATGTTGGATATGTGATTTCATGTGCATAATGTGTTGTGTGCATGTTGGATATGTGGTGTTGTGTACATATGATGCTATGTACATGTTGAATATGCAGTGCTATGTACATATGGTGTTGTGTGTGTGAAGTAAGTATGATGTTGTGTGCATGATTGTACATGTGGTGTTGTGTACATGTTGTACAAGTGATGCTGTGAGCATGTGGTGTTGTGTACATGTCATGCATGTAGCGCTATGTACATGTAGTGTCGTGTACAGGTCATGCATGTGGTGTTGTGTACAAGTGGTGCAGTGTACATTTGGCATTGTGTACACATTGTGCAGGGAGTGCCGTGTACATTTTCTGCAGGTAGTGCTGTGTATAGGTGGTATTATGTACATGTTGTACATATGGTACTAGTAAACATGTGGTATTGTGTGCATGTCGTACATGTTTTGTTGCAGGAATGCGGTACTATGTATGTGCATGGTGTAGTTGTGGTATCATGACATGTGTATTTGTTGTGTTGTACTTTGTGTATGTATACGTGTTGTGTCATATTGTACACTAGGTGTAGGTGTTTGTGTTGTATGCCAGTGTAGGCATATGTATTGTGTTGTATTGTACACCGGATGTATGTGTATGTATTGTGTCACGCTATACATCGGGTGTAGTTGTATTTGTTTTGTTGTACACCGGTTGTATCTGTATGTATTGTGTTGTGTTGTACACTGAGTGTGGGCATATGTAGTGTGTGGTGTTGTATGCCTTGTGTGGATGTACATGTTGTGATGTACACTGTGTGTATGTGTACATGATTTAAGAGAAGAAAAGGCATTGGGTGATTTCTAGGTGGCAAACAATCCATTGTGTGTACAAAAATAAAAAATAAGAATTAAGGATCAATGAAGGATAAGTATCGATATTTCAATTCAGTTATATTAATCATGTGATCTACGATTCTGACATATGATGGTCACATGTGATTTATGATTATGGTTTATGATGATTGCATGTGATTCATGATTTTTATTTATAATGGTTTCGTTTTGAGCTAACCGGATGTGATATGTTTATACATGATGGTTGATCAAACAACTAGTTAATAACTTGTTGTGATAGGAAGTAAATATGATTGCAAGTGTACCTTATTTATGGGCTACCAATGAGGTATGATTTGAATTTATTTCAATTTATTTTGAATCTAATGGAAATTATGTGCTTTGTACTGGAAGCATGGAAATGCCCAGTTGGGTAGTTGAAACTGATTGCAAGAATTAACAACAACAACAAAAGGGAATTGAACCAGACAACAATATGTTGGTAAAGCACTTCAGGAGCAGGGCCATTATGGGACACTGGTACCCAATAGTGTCCATTTATTTCCATGAGCATGTTAATGACTGGTATGATGGTTTTGAGGCAGGTATATGCCTTGTCTTTTGTATATTTTGATGCGAGGAAGCCTTTCCAATGGATGGATTTCCCGAGATGGAGGTGCCAACAAAACTTGGAAGGCATGTGAATGCATGGAAGGGGGTGAATAGATTTTCCAAGGGACTGTGTAGTAGAGAAGGGAAGGCTGAGGATGGATTTGGTTTGGTAATTAGCATTTCAATATGGAAGCATATGCACATTGGGGGTGTGCCCTGGAACAATGTGCCGATCACTGTTCACTAAGGGTATAATAGTGCAGCATTGTAGCACTGGAATTTGGATGTAGTTTTGGCTCTAGCAGTGGATTTTGGAGTTCCTTGGAAGGAAGTGAATCCTTGTAATACCTTTGAGGGTGGAGGTGTGAGCCTATGGATTCCCTTGTTATTGATACATGCATCATATCCTTTATTTTCTGGTTGAGAAAATGTGTATATGCGTATATTATTGTAAATACTGTATCGAGATGGATTTATAAATCTCCACAGACAGTATGGTTATTTGTTGGTTTAAGAAAATGTGCTTAAATATATGTGGTTGTTATTGTAAATACCTTAATTAGTTGTGTGATAAAGCTCCAGTAAATGGTATGTTTTTCATGTTGCAACAGTCGTCATTGTAAATACTGCAACGAGCTGTGTTATAAAGCTCCACTGGTAGTATGTTTTGTTTTTAGCAGTTTTCTGGTTTGTAGGTGTCATTGAACATCGAGGACAGTGTTCCCCCAAGGGGGAGGGTTCTATTATAGCCCTGGTAAAAAATCATGTAAAATATATATAATATCACGGTGATGGGACACGTATTCCATGCTGAATGGTGGGAAAAACATCCTAACGGGTGTTCATTTCGGTTATTATGGCTAAAGGAAATTGGAAAAGGAAATGGAAAAGGCTTTGGAAAGGCATGAGGCATTAATTGGCATTTTATTTATGAAAATAAAGGAAAATAGGAGAAAAGGAAGGTGAAAAGTCATAGGTTGCATGTGAGGAGGAAAATGAAGGAAAATAATGGAAAATGAAGAAAATAGTCGCCTCATTAATAAAAATGCTTCTGAGGATCAATTGGAGGTGTTTTTGTTCAGTTCATTTTTGGAGCTCTCATTTCTCCCTCTCTCTCTCATACTCTTGGACACTTAGAGTATTCTTGGAGTACTCTTGGAGAGTGTGGAATGCTTGGTGATTTGGAGCAAGAAGGCAAATGAAGAGCAGGAAAGCACAAGAGGACATCAAGATCAGCATATACAGTAGGTTCTGAGTGCAGGTACCAAGTTGCATGTAGGTTTTCCTCACTAGTTTTGGCATGCATGGTTTATGCATGTTGATTTTCCTAGAATTTCTATTTCTTAGATAGCCATGACGTTCTGGGATTATTTCCATTGATTATTTTCTGGTCGGTTCTCATGATTTCTTAGCTGTTTGATTGAGTTATTAGTTCCTGGAGCCTTGGTTGGAAAATTCTCTGGATCCTGACGAATAGTTGTTGGGTTGAGTTACTAGTATTGGAGCCTTGGTTGGAAAAACACTCTGGACCCCTAGGTGGTTTGAGTTACTAGTCCTGGAGCCTTGGTTGGAACAAAAAATCTCGAGCCTTAGAGCAACTTAGATAGAGACCCATCCATGATGGTTGTGATGTCCGATCGTGAGGTGGAAACATTAGTTGATGTTTTAGGTGGTTTGGCCTCTGGAAGCCTTAGATTGATTGTAATTGACGTGTTTGATGATATCCCACATTCATGCTTGGAATATGGCATGGGGGCGATTGGATGAAGTGAGACTTGGCTCAACCAATCTATGGTTGGGTGCAACATGGAAGTCCCATCTTCGGTTGGTTTCTACATTCAGTAATGAGGAGCTCATTCCTCTGGTATTCAGTATGCAAATTTACTAGTTTATGTATGGATGTTATTGTTGTTGCATCCATTGTATTTCTTTTGTTATTGTGCTAGTTATAAGCATGTATTAGATCAATGACGATGTATGGATCTATCTATGTTTTTAACTGTAAATGAATACGCAATGTGTCTCTAGTAAAATAGATTGTATTGTAGCTTATGATGTAAGGGATCAACGTTTCTAGTGATTCTCAGATAAGTATGAGATCCCTATATTTAAATGTGTTGTTTACACCTGTAGATGCAATGTTTGTGACATGTTTGACAAAATTTTTGTCATGGTTAGGAGGGGTCTAGATGAGTTCCTGATGATGTGATTGCTTATGTACCTTTTTATCAATGTTATTTATCGCCTCCTAAAGTTTCATGAACTTCTAGGTAGTGACCTAAGCTCTGGGGATGAAAAAGTGGCACAAATCCCAGAGTTTCAGGCACATAAATGACCATTTGGGGCCCTATATGCATGATTTTTTTGTTGTTCCTGTGGTTATAGGCTCCCAGCCACTAACTTACCTTGGCATGCCTGCGGATATGGTCCAAAAGGGTAAAAAATTTAGTCTCCCTCAGGGGTCGGGGGTCTGGAAGCTGGGCTACCTACTGGGGATGTTTTTGATGTTTTGAAAGGTGTGTTTGTCATGTTTCCATTGGTTCCACTTCCTCAAGGTCATCTAGGAGGTTGAATCTCGTATTAGTAGCATCTTGTCACATGTTTACCCTAGTTGGCCGGTTACTTGGGTAGATGTGGGAAGAGGGGGTTACATATCGTCTTTTGCAGCTTTTTATGTCGTTTTTTATCGTTATGATTGTGTGAGTGTTATTTTTCTTATTTATATTCATGCTTGCTGGTGTTTTAACTTTATTTAGATTTTAGAAGTGTTGTTTCAAGATATTTTTTTCCTTTCAAAAGTGTTGCATCGGTTTTCTTGTTTTTGCACTAATGGTCTTCGTTTCGACGACTCTCCTCACATACTTCATTTTCCTTCCATTTTTTCATTTTTTGTGCTTTATCTACATTAATTCATTCATACTTAGTTAGTTTTTCACTCAAGCTCACATCATCACTTAGTGCTACTTAGTTTTCACACATAAACCTTGAAGATCTGCACTTTCCTTGGCTAGATGTTACCTTTCCCAACTGGGCTCTATGCAATCCTAAGGCTCAAGCCAGAGATTAGCCTCTAGAATTTCTCTATGCATAGTACATGTTGGCCCAACTGCGCATTGCGTAGTTCTTGGGTTTATCCTCTCACCTTGGTCATTGATACTTCACAATGCACAGTCTCTCCCAGTCATTGTGCAGGTTCAACTTCATTACGCAGTCTCAAACCTCAGGCTGTACACTTGACTACTAGGACTGTACGATGCATAGTTCCCAGAGTCATCCTCCCTTTCTTGTTGATTAAAATTGCATAATCCCTCTCATTATTTTCATGATTTGTTGCTTAATCTTACTATGAAGTTAGATGTGCAAA
Organism: Pinus albicaulis; assembly: GCA_034641835.2. Classification (NCBI taxonomy): domain Eukaryota; kingdom Viridiplantae; phylum Streptophyta; class Pinopsida; order Pinales; family Pinaceae; genus Pinus; species Pinus albicaulis. The sequence goes on along the minus strand of CM076581.1, from coordinate 543,032,276 downwards.
AGGCTAACATTTTCTTGAAATGAGTGTCTTTTTGTCCCACAGGTACCACAATTGTGAAGCGATTCTCTCCAGTAGTCACTGTTACCATGGAAACAAAGAGATTTTCTTCAAAAGAGACCACTGAAAGAAGTATTGTGGAAGCAGTTGAGAAAATTCCAATATACTTACCAGTATATGCTGACACTCAATTGTTTATAAAAAAGGAGTCAACACTAACATGGCAACAAGTTAATGAAACTCTTTCAAAAAATATCCTTGAGGAAAATCTAGAGGACCGACAGGTTTATCTTGGTATGGCAGTCAAGACTACAGAGGGTTGCATACAGATATCTAGCCTTCCCATGTGAAGATGTCATCAACTAGATTGTTTCACACATTGTTTCTAGAAATATTATCAACACATGTATCATTTTCGTGAGCCAGTGAAGCTCATGGACTCATATATCTTTTCTACCAACAATTATGTGAACACAAGAAATATTGTTAAAGGCTATGTGAAAGATCCATCAAATGTTTGACAGACAACCACCCATTCATACAAGAAAAAGTCACTTAAGAAGGCCTGCCAGCTCTTGGTTATCTTAGCTTGCAGGATCTATGGTCGGAAAGAGCACAAAGAAATTTCCTGATGGGTAGGAAATCTTATTGAACCAGGTTGTGAGTGAGGGGAACCTGTTCAATTGGTCATATATGTTGGATCTATAGTTGAGAGCCCATGTAGCACAAGCCCAAAATCCTCCCAAGGGAGAGAAAGAAAGGCTTTATATGTATTCATATTTACTAGAAGAAATATATGCACATAATTAGTTTCCTGTCATGAAATAGACATGGGCATGATGATAGATTGTTGTGCATATATTTTCGGATTGTAGCCATTGAGGAGTAATGGAACAACTAACTGGCCATTTCATCATCCCGCTTGTGACAAGCTCATATTTGAACAAGAACCGCCTTACATGTCACGTGGAGTAATGGAGGCAATAACAGATATCATAGATTTGTTTGCCTAATTGGGTGGCACCTTCCTTAGAGTGTTCGACGGAGAGAAGCTGCCACATTTTTTTCGAAGGTATGCCACCAAAAATATTGTCATGCAAGAACTGTCATATCATCTCACCATAGGGTTTTCAACAGTTTTGAACAGGAAGAAGAAATAACCATGGCCCACTCTTCCTTTGCAAATTATATTATACAATATTAACTACTTAAAGGTTACAGATACCGAGGGAAAGGCGATACTGAAGTTTGCATTCGATACTCAAGAATTTAATCCATATAATCACCGTAAAATTTTCCAATGTGTGAGGATTTACTTTTAGCGGCTCAACAGGAAATTTCATTGGCTGAAGGAGGATCCATGGAGGAGTTGCTACAATGCCTCCAAACCCCGTTATATGATCAATTTAGAAGGGACTTCACAAGCCACTCCATAGAATGCAACAACTCTGGAAGAAAAACAAGCAGAAAGCAACAATCCCATACAAGATAAGGGAAAGAGAAAGGTTACTGATAGTGTAGGGGGAGAAAAAATTTACAAGATGAAAGTGGATCCAATCCTTATGAAATAATATTTAGTAGCAGAAGCGAAGAGGAAGAAAAGGAAACAAAGAGAAGAGCGAAGGAAGAGAGAAAATAAAATACTGTAGGAAGCAAAGCTGAGGTTGAAGGAAGCAGAACAAGAACTGAAGGAAGAACGAGAGATGAGGAGGAAAGAACAATAAGAGAAGCAGAAGCAAGAAGAAGAAGAATTAAAAGGTGCCATAACAAAATAAATAACACCAATAGAGGTAGAATAGCAATAAAAAAACCAACCAACAACAGAGGAGGATGGTGAATAGATGCAGGATCGAGAGCTTGCTAAAAAAATTGAAGACTCAATTGAAGTTATAGATATGGAGTTGGAATTGGAGCCGCAAAATGAGGATGTTGACCTAATGCCGAGTGTACCATAGGTCATCGTTAAATCTCCACCACCTACAATAACCGAGTTAGCTCTGAGTAAAGAAGGGGATGCTATTCCTCTTGATGATGATCTGGTAATGGACTTGTAAAATATTTCTTATGATGAATTCCAAAAGAGAATTGTACAAGCACGGAGAAAGAATTTTTCGGATGATCATGCATCACCTTCATTCACAAGAGAGAGGGTGATAGTGGTGGAAAGTAGCAAGAATCCAAATTCCATTTATGAAGCCAAATTGGCCTTTGTAGGTGCAGAAATATCAAACACTCAGTATTTGATGCCCAAGAATACGAAATTGGCACATAACTTACAGGTTGCCCAACAAGAGATAGAAAAAATCCATGCAACAACAGTACACATCTTCCACATAGGTATACATGGAGGAAATGAGAGCAACGATACTTGGTGAAGTAGAAACACTTCCAAATACCCTATGGTACCTCTATGAGGAGATCATAACCATACATAAGGCAGTTTTACACTTGCATGGTTTTCCGCAGCAGAGAAGAGACTTTGTGAAAACTCTTAAGAATGTACAAGATGCCTTTTCCGCCATGCAGGAATGGCCAATGCAATACAAAGGGGCACCGCTTAAATTTCCAAATAAAATGAATCCACAAGCAGATCTAGAGAAATAAATAGTTAAAATATTTATATAGAACAACAAGCAAATTGCCTCATTCATTGGAAGTATTCAACTCTCATATGTAGGGTTATACAACAATTTGGATTTCATGGTGAAAACACATAGGATCCCATTAGTTGGCTCACTCATCGAAGCCAAATGCAAACACTAGGTCAGGAAGGAGATCAAAGAGTACTTGGAGTAGTTAAGACATATTGCCACCAAGGAGGATTTGGAGCTGAACATGTAATATTCCTAAATTAGCCATGAGCTAGTTGGAATATTAATTTTGTTTTTGCTTTCTTGTTTGATGAATAAGAGGATATGGAGATCCATAAATCTCCTTAATATGAATAAAATCAATGCCAATGTGAAAGGAAGACATCTTGGCAGCTTAATTGAGCACCCTTGTGTGTGAAAAGGGGTTGGAACACCTTGACTGGGTCAAATTTGACCAAGTCAACAATGTTGTCATGGAGTAGTGGCATTCAATGAGGGACAACGCAGTTTTAGATGGAGACTCTTTGCATGGAAGTAGTGTCATAAATGAATGGGGCTTAGGGTTAGGAAGCTCATAAATTATATACGGAAGAGGATGGTAGCCATATTGATTATGTATTGGTATTTTATATTTTTGAATATATGGTCTATTTAGACATATACCTTTCTTTGGCTGTTTAGCTAAGATTGCAGTGCTGCTTAGCACAAGGTGTTCCTGATCGGGAATCCCACCTCTTTCCTTGAGAGGCCTCTTGGAAGAGTTTTCACTACATTACATTATTAGGCATTTGGCCAAAGCTTCAGTCTTAATGTACAACGCAGTTTTACGTTGAGAGATTGTGTTGTGTTGCAGGGCAGAAGTTGTGGAGGTTTGATTTGGGAGATTTCTGGGCTAGATCTCATTGGAGGGAGGTTATTTTCTCTTGGGAGGCTAGTAAAGAAGGCCACGGAGAATCATTGATACATTTGGCATCATGCCATAGTGTTTTTATCCCCTACAATGAATTTCCAGTCCATGACTGCGTTATTTTAGTGAGCTGTTGCAGTGGGTAACCCAAAAAGGGCCGAAAATCAAAATTTAAAATATGGCCAAACCATTTTTGGGTTTTTTTGGGTTTTTTGAGTGGAAACCGTGGTTAAAATATCAGATTATTCTGAGCAATCTAACATCTTTCCGCACATGGTTCTTCTCCTCAGTAGCAGTGGTTTCCAGCAGCAACAACACAACATTTCCAGTGCTTGGTTTCTTTAGTGTATTTCAGCCATCTTGTGGCTTGAGTGCATTCCTTTTGGAGAATTGTGTACATTCATATTTTTTGTTTTTTATAATTATATGAATTAGATGTTTCTTCTCATAGTTATAATGTCTTGATGTAAATTTCAGTTGCAACATATTTCTAGAATTTTCCAAATTTTAGTGCTATATTCCTGTTTTTCTTTATTTGGAATGTTGCATTTGTTCTATATTCCTTCTTTTTCCATTTTGGAATATTACAGTGGTATCAAAGCATAATCTTGGCTCAACCTGTGAAGACATTGCACCTATGTTATCAAAAGAAGAAAAAACTTCTCACAAAAAAGAGAAGGCTTATGAAAGATACAAAGGCAAGTCCCTATTATTTGGAGAATGGAGGGAAAGAAGTTTTCAAAACTTCTTCTCCAAACTATGCATGAAATTAACAGAGAAATCAAGGGAATGAGGAGGGAAAGACATGAATATCCCTAAAGAAGATTTACACATAAAGAAATCTCCAGTTCTTCATATTATGGGTATGAGCATTCAACCACACAATTATATCTACAACGCTCTACCATGCCTATGTTCATAGCAAGAGAGATGGAGGAAGGAGATGTACCAAAGGAGGAGACTCTTGGTGACTATATTCAAGAGTATGAATCTCAATCTCATAGGTTCAAAGATTATCTAAACTTCTAATGGTTTTGCAAGATCAAGGAGAATAGAATACCTAGCAATCACAATAGAAGAAAGTGGTGCAAACAACATGATTTGGATTATTCATTTCTTGATCTGTTTAGATCTAGATTTGTATCAGGACATTTCTTTGCATTCTTGAGCTGTTTATCTAAGATTGCAGTGCTATTTAGCATAGGGTTTTTCCGAGCGGGAATCCCTCCTCTTTAATTTAGTAGCTCTTGAAAGAGGATTGTACTACATTCCTTATCAGGCATTGGTGCCATCTTCAGGAGGTTGTTTCTAGCATTCGACTAGGAAACCGGTGGTGGATTCATCCTACCACTTTGTTCTTCATATTCAACTTTTTAGGAGCAACATATCTATATCCGACATTCAGGCCATTGGGTTTTACCTCCATGCAGTAGCAATCTCTTCAAGGATTGCGCAGTCCAGTCCTATAGATCTATTGGAGGAAGGAAGTTTCCAGTATTTCAGCTGGAAATCCTGTGAGGGATCATCTCCTCACATTGGATCTATTGTTTCCATCATTCAGGAGCTGATTTGACATATCTAGCAGCAGGCTATTGAGCCTCCCTCTTTGACAACACAGTTTTCTGAAGTTGTTGTTCATCCAACAACTATTTTCAGTGGAGGAGATTGGAGGAGCTAGATCTTGAGATTTTAGCCCAAGGATCTAGAGAAGGGATCAACCCTTCTTGCATAGATATGATTGTGCATCATTGCAACCATCATATCATCAGATCTACTTTAGATCTGCTTACCCAATAATATATATGTGAAGCCCTAAGAGGGTGGTTTTCTTAGATTGATAGATCTGAGAAACCCTTTTTGGGTTATCTTAGGTATCCATCATAGAGCCCGAATATCTATTTTTAGCATCATCAGAGCTCCCATTCTGCCTAGATCTGAATGTCTATATTTAAGGCAGTTGTAGTCCCAACAGTTACAGTAGGGACAACGCAGTTTACCTTCCAACAGTTCAACAATTATGCAATCCCTCTTGTGGGATCATTGCAGGGTTATTCCAGGCCATCCCTTTGGCTTGAGTGTCTCATATTTGCGGCATTGTTTTACTTGCTACTCACCTCCTATATAATAAAATGGCTCAGCAATTTCTGTGCATTTTGACGTGTATATAGATATATTGTTTACTTTGCTACAATTCTTATATTGTGTTTTAGTATTACTGCATTTTCCCTTTTTGGATTTGAGTAGATTCTTTCTATCTACTTTTGATGGGTCACCTAAATGTACAACAAGGCCTTGGGTGAAGGAGCTAGACACCTATTTGCAGCGGCACCAAGTTTCAGAAGATGAAGCCATTAGAGTAGCAGTGCTGCATCTTAAAGGTAAGGCTTATGCCTGGTGGTTTTATGAAACTTCTTCCTTGAATCATATAAATGTATCTACTTATGCAAAGTTCACTAGGAGGTTAGTGAAAAGATTTGATGTAAAACATTCTGAAACTTCCTTGTTTGAGCTAGCCAAGCCTAAACAAACAAAACCTTTGTATGAGTTGGAAGGATCCATAAACCCCACTCCATTCCAGAAAGCTATTGAGGGGGTTAAAAACTTGCAGAATACCTTGCTAGAGGCAAGATCCCCACTTCAGGAAGAGCTCTCTTCTCAAAAGGAATACATGGAGATCTCTTTTTCAAAAGAGGATCAAAACAAAGAGCCTCTTAATGATGATGGGATAAACTCCATTCATGATGAAGGGGAAGAGCAGGATGGAGGTAACATCACTGCAGGAGCATATATAGTACCTTATGGAGAGGTAGATGGATAAATTTCTCCAATGAGAGGAGTTCTTATATCATTGCAAGAAGTTCCAAAGGATCTCATATGTGGAGATCAAGGCACAATCCATGAACATCATGTGCCATTATTGAGAGATTGTGAGACCTTGAAGATGAAAGGAGAAGGTAGGGAGGATGGCCAACATCATATGATTAGGAGCACACACCCATATCTATTTCAAAAGGTTGATGCACAAAAGAGGCAGACTGATTTTTGCAGTGAGAGCACGGACAAAGCAATCCACTCATATATGAAGTCTAATCTTGATATTGATGTCTCTTTGCATGGAGGCATTCCACCTAGGAGGCCACCAAATCCAGAGATGATGAGGCATGTCTCACATCATGATGCACCATTCATAGATCTAGGAGGAATGGGAGCATTGGGAGGTCATGGTACAACTCTGAGAGTCTTAGGTAGACTTAAGGAGGAGGGAGACATTCTCCCAACATCATCATTACCCACTCTCATCTCAGATATTGCGTTGAGAAAGGAGAAATAGAGGGAGGATAGAAGCCTTCCAATATGTCACTTTGGCATGGGAGATGTCAAAGAGGAGGACAAATACATGACAAATGATTTCTATGATAGATCATCGGCGCTGTCACTGTGGAGGATAGATCCATATTGGAAATCCTAGCTATTGGTGGATTATTCCAAGGATCTTTTTACTTGTATGATACTTGATGACCAACTACACGAGGAGGGATCTTCATTAAGAGATGAGGTCATCTACTATCATGGTAGAATATTCTTATCTAGAGCTTCCAAGCTCAAGGAGAAGTTACTACAAGCAGCTCATGAATATTTTCTCTTCAGCCACACTTATTCTATGAGAGCATACCACACCATCATGGAAGGGTACACTTGGGGAGGCTTTGAAGAGGAGATATATCAGCATTTGAGGAGATGCATGGATCATGTGGAGATGGAGGAGATACATAAATATTTGGGGGAGTTATCATAGTCACCTCTTTCCTCTTTGGGAATGAGATGGGATTTATCTATGAGCCACTCCATTTGTATGAGAAAAGCATATGGTAAGGACCATGTTTGGCTTCATAATGATTTATATAATGAATATGTGCATTCCTTAACCATATATGTGTAGGCCATTGCTCCAATAAGGAGAATTATTCCTTAAAAAATTCATGGCCAACTTTGGGCCATAAACTATGTCTAGCATGGCCAATCCCTAGGAGGATATAGGGAGATGATATATCATTCCGGGTGTACACCAAAGGCACCAAAATTTTCTCACATTCTCAAAAAATGTGAAAAGGATATGTAAGAAAGTAAGTGGAGGGGAAACCACTTACAATATCATTATCTGATGCAATCAGGAGATATACTGCAATGGTTCCATATGTGGGACTATGGTCCACCTCCATTATTGCATTTGGTTGTTTATGTATCACTGGTTTGATCCCATATATTGATGATGTCCTTATTCTTCTTATGGGAATGAGTGGAGGGAGGATGGAAGGATTGGATGTGCCCTTTGGGAGAGAGATTATCCAGGGTTCTTATGTTTCATATTTCTGGAAGAGCATTGGACCATCCATGATTACTACATTGGGTTTCTTGTTTCCTTATGGGATAAGCCATTTGGGTAACTTGAGCACTTGGGAGGTGCCTCTCTCATAAGAATATGGGAGGATTTTTTCTATGAATTACCACTCTGGAGGGTGATTCATTTTGTATGGATGATAGCTTGGAGATTGGAGCTCCATATGGGAATAAAGGTTCCCCAAATTTTCAGTTTTTTCCTTGCAGTTTCTTGGGGACAAGCAACACTTGGGAGGGGAGGATTGTAATGTTCCTAAATTAGCCATGAGCTAGTTGGAATATTAATCTTTCTTGTTTGACGAATAAGAGGATATGGAGATCCATAAATCTTCTTAATATGAATAAAATCAATTCCAATGTGAAAGGAAGAAATCTTGGCAGCTTAATTGAGCACCCTTGTGTGTGAAAAGGGGCTGTAACACCTTGACTGGGTCAACTTTGACCAAATCAACAACGCTGTCATGGAGTAGTGGCATTCAATGAGGGACAACGCAGTTTTAGATGGAGACTCTTTGCATGGAAGTAGTGTCATAAATGAATGGGGCTTAGGGTTAGGAAGCTCATAAATTATATAAGGAAGAGGATTGTAGCCATATTGATTATGTATTGGTATTTTATATTTCTAAATATATGGTCCGTTTAGACATATAGATTTCTTTGGCTGTTTAGCTAAGATTGCAGTGATGTTTAGCATAGGGTGTTCCTGATAGGGAATCCCACCTCCTTCCTTGAGAGGCCTCTTGGAAGAGTTTGCACTACATTCCAGTATCATTGATTTGGCCAAAGCTTTAGTCTTAATGTAAAACACAATTTTATGTTGAGAGATTGTGTTGTGTTGCAGGGAAAAAGTTGTGGAGGTTTGATTTGGGAGATTTCTGAGCTAGATCTCATTGGAGGGAGGTTCCTTTCTCTTGGGAGGCTAGTAAAGGCAGCCTTGGAGAATCATTGATACATTTTGCATCAGGCCATAGTGTTTTTATCCCATACAGCACAGTTCTAGTTCGTGACTTCATTATTTTAGTGAGTTGTTGCAGTGGGCAACCCAAAAAGGGCCGAAAATACAAATTTAAATATGGCCAAACCACTTCTGGGTTTTTCTGGGTTGTTTGAGTAGAAAGCGTTGTTAAAATATTAGATTATTCTGAGCAGCCTAACATCCTTCTGCTTATGGTTCTTCTCCTCAGTAGCAGTAGTTTCCAGTAGCAACAACATTAGCAGCACAACATTTCCAGTGCTTGGTTTCTTTAGTGTATTTCAACCATCTTGTGGCTTGAGTGAATTCCTTTTGGAGCACTGTGTACATTCATATTTTCATTTTTTTATAATGATATGACTAAGATGTTCCTGCTCATAGTTATAATGTCTTGATGTAAATTTCAGTTGCAACGTATTTCCGACATTTTCCAAATTTTAGTGCTATATTCTTGTTTTGATTTATTTGGAATGCTGAATTTGTTCTATATTCCTGCTTTTTCCATTTTGGAATATTACAGAATAGATAGAACATGCAGAACTAAATCGATGGTCCTGTTCAGATTAGAAAAATGTTGCTCCTGCTTGAGAGGGAAGTTAAAATTGGCTCCAAATAATTGTACCCGGATCTTATGGAGGCTAGAGTCCGCTTCCAACCATACACCATCACACAGTTTGGGGATGTCATCCCACATTACCGAGTGTTGGGTCAATTTACTGTTGCAAATTAATGCAAGTATTTAATATCAATCCAATTTGGTGAACTTAGAAGCATCCCCAAAGTATATGGGTTTCAATTACAGTCAAATTTAGAAGATGAACTATTGATGGTTAGTGAAATGCATATTGCAAATATAAAAACTAACTTAATTAATTTCTAAACAATGGATTAAGATATATGAAATAATAATCAAGAGGCTCTATGTTCAGAGATCCCGGTTGTCCTTAATTACTAGTTGCATTATATCATCAATACCATTGTGAAAACATGAAAGCAGGAAATCTAACACTAAACAATAGATATATATGAAATAATATTCAAGAGGCTCTATGTTCAGAGATCCCGGTTGTCCTTAATTATTGGTTTCATTATATCTTTAACACTATTGTGAAATCATGAAAGCAGGAAATCTAACACTAAACAATGCATTAAGAAATATGAAATAACAATCAAGAGGCTCTATGTTCAGAGATCACGGTTGTCCTTAATTACTAGTTGCATTATATCATCAATACCATTGTGAAAACATGAAAGCAGGAAATCTAACACTAAACAATGGATTAAGATATATGAAATAATAATCAAGAGGCTCTATGTTCAAAGATCCCAGTTGTCCTTAATTACTGGTTGCATTATATCATCAATACCATTTTGAAAACATGAAAGAACAAAACAGTAAATCTAAGTAAACTAGTCCACAAATTACAAGTATGAAAACTAAGAAGTGCACTTAGCTCGGTGTGGGGGCCCTTCCACCCTTGCCTTGTGCACTGTAAGTAAACTCAGCTACTCAAGACTTCAAGAAATCAATCAGCATGTAGCAGCATAAAAATATGATAGAATAGATCCTCTATTATGTCTTCAAGTCTCAAATATGATAATAATAAGTCATACAAGTTCCAATGTCAAAGCCTTCAAAGTGTGAGGCTTAAATAGATGAAAAATATAAAAAATTGATCTAAAATGTCTCAAGTAATCATAAATATCCATATCCTATCATATCAAGTTTAATCCATCATAATCTGGAAAAATCCCATAAAATAAGAGTGTTGACCTAGTTTCTAGGGATCCTCCATAAAGACTAGTCCTGTTTGACCGCCTTTGACTAAGCCTTTTAAAGCTCAATCTGAATGTACCAACAGCTGTACTGTTACTCCTAGTTCCCGAGATTTCTAGAAACATATCCAGCTCGAGCCCAAATGTCCTGCACATATGCAAACCATCATGCTATTACGAGAATTTCTGCTGTATCCAAAATTGCACTTAAATTCCAATTTTCACAAAAAACATCTAATAATTGAAAAACATAAATTAAATACCTGTATATGCATCTTTAGGTCTATGTGAGGTGAATATGATGGTAAATGGATGGACAATGTCGCAAAATAAAATGTATTTATTAAGCAAAAAGAGATAAAAAACAAGGCCCAACACTGAGCTTGGAACCAATATGTGACCAAGAAGCATCAAGTGGAAAATGTTGAGCTAGAGTTTCCCCAAACTCATGGATCATAATTTTTTGTCTTGTTAGGCTGTCAAGTTATTTATACCCTATTTTGTCTCATATAGGTATGAGTGTAAAATGTAATATTATTTGTAATTGTTTGTAAAGTGAAATTCCAAGTCTCAATATTGGAATGTGAAGAGACATGATGCAATGTAATGAGTCATTTTGTAAAGAAGTTGAAGAGTCATGATGGGAGTCCAAGAGTCACAAAGGGGGATGTGAAGAGTCACCCCCTTTTGTTATAAATATATCATCATAACTCATGTAAGGGGATTTTGCCAATATTTTAGCTAGGCTTAGGCTAAGGAAGAGCTTGGGAGTTTTGTGAGAGCCTTGGCTTCTCCGTAGCATAGAGGGAGTATACTTCTTTGGAGGAGCAAGTTTTCTTGAATTTAATGTTCCAATATTGGTGCTACTGGTACATCAATGGTGTCTGTATGATTGGAAATTTCACTTTTAATAAAACTTGGACTCGACACGCTTTCATGCACATCTTGTAAATATAGTAGGACTATTCTTGTTGTATTTGTAATGTATTCTATTTAACTTACACTTACGCTTATGAAATATTTCGTTTGCATTTGTATGAATCTTGTTGAATGCATGTTGTTATATTAATTCTTCACCTTAACTTGAGGAATATTCTACATGTTAGCTCATGATGTCATGATTCTTATGTGATCCTTTTAAGCTGCATACTATTACAGGATTCTAAGGGGTTCACTCTATTTTCCCTTCATGTGTTGGAATCGTTCATGCATCGCACTTGACTATTCGTAGGGTCACACACTTGTTCTCACCAAAGACACCGAGCACCACTCTATGCGTATTTGCAACCAAGGCAGATCATTAACACCTCACTGCTGGGACTCCTAGTCCAAACTGTGTGAGGTCTAGTTGGGACTTCATATCGAGGATATGCCCTAAATGTTGGCGGGTCCAAAACTGTCAAAATTTCTGGCGCTAGAAGGAGGGCTAGATGACAAGCTGAGCCCTTGAAGTTTGTTTTGAATTTTTTCACTCATCTAATTAATTCTCCCCAAATCATAACCTCGACATGTTTTTCTAGACACACAAATATGAAAGTTTCGGTGCAAATTATTGATGACTTGTCTAATATGAAATTCAGCGATGAGGGTGAAACAAACTTTTTTTATAATACTGCTCGTTTTCTTGATTTCTGCACAAAACAAAACATCCACTATGAGGATGTTGGTTGTAGGTTGTTCATTCTCACGTTCAAAGGGCATGTACCGAATTGGTGTAACACATTTTCTAATGACTTCAAACACTCTTTTGCAAATATTTTCATAAACCTGTTTTCTAATTTTTGATATGTACGATCATAAAGTTCTGTGCAAGAAAATTATGAATTTGCGAAAATCACTTGATGAATCACTTGAGGATTTTCATGATCGTTTAATTAATATTTTTTTTGAATTTCTTAAAGATGAATTTGATTGGAACTTATTGGTAAGTATATTTTAATATCTTTTTCACATTTCAGATAATTTGCACGAACTTGAATATTTTGAACCCCTCCCAACATACCTTGGTATTAGAGCTTCTAAATCTGCAATCGGTGAAGTTGTTATTACAAGTGACCCTTCATCACCTTCTCATAAAACAAATATAGATACATAGGTTGAGGTGGGAGAGATTGAGAATCCATATGTTGATGTACCACCATCCCCTCCCACCCCACATAATTAGAATTTCAACGCAGGTTTGGACTCCAAATCTAATGGTTATGATGAACCGTTATCTCCTCATCCTCCATCCTTTGGTTCCTTTGGTCCTCTAGATTGTGAGTCATTGTGTTCACCAATTTCAAATATTTCTCTTGATGTTATGAGGATCAAGTCTTGGACGGAGTTGATGTTGAGCAACCAAATTGCGATATCATTTATGATGATTATGTATGGGAGTCTACACCTGAAAAGAATTTGTGATGAAGGATGATTCTTTTCCTTCTGCACCTCTTCTGCATTATCTTGAAATTTTCCACGATTATGTTATTCCTTTTGAATCTAGTGATTTTTTTTTTTTTTTTTTTTGTTATTACTACTTTCAATCATTTGAAAAACACGTGGAATGTCAGTTTTTCATCTTAACATGGAGAGGACAAATTTTCTACTCATGGTTTCCCCAATCTCTCATCTGATCATCATTCTGAAAATATAGAGGGTGGAATTTCTTGTTTTCAATCTTCTCCTCTTATGATTCACCATATCATGAGGATTACTATGTTTATGATATTGAACTTTCTGATCATAGCTGTCGTGATATTTTCATTCATTCATTTGTTCAAGATTCTGATTTTCCCACTCCTAATATTTACAAGCCACCAGTCTTTGATGACCCATATTCTGATGAGTTGGATCTTCCCCAAGATGACAAGGCACTTCAGCCCAATTTTATGGTCATGTCAGGTTCTCGTAGTCTTGATGACAATTCCACTTATGATAAAAAATGTGTTGAATCTTTCCAGGCTCCTCATCACTCTCCCTCACACATTGAAAATAAATCTGTTTTACAATTTTCACATCCTCCACTTGTATCACACGATCCTATCGCTCAGTCATTGGAGGAATCATATGTGGCGAGCAAGGTTGCAAAATGGAATTTTTCTTCTTTCTTCATGTTTTCCCATTTCCACAGTTCAAAATTTTTCTCTTACATGTCTTCAGGTCGCAATGTGTCAAAACACCTCAATGCATCCACAAAATCTCTTCCATGCACGTTTCATTCTTACTTCTCTGCGTGTGCTTTTAAAATTTGAATTCTTTGGTTTTCATTTTCCTATATTTTTTGTTTGTTTTTATGCTTGTATATCTTTCTTGACATGCATTCCCTCATGTACATAGGCCAACCAATGCACCAATGGCTACATTGGAAGTATCACTTCACGTGAGTCTTGCCTATGCTCTGATTAGGTTAGGAGTAGGAGTAGTTTTTATTTTGTTATTTATTTTATTTGAATTTATTTTATTTAATTTTCTTTCCACTATGCTTCTTTCCTTTTATTTATTTTCTATTCATCTATAGGATAGTTTCCGCATGAGACCGTGTTTGTATTCTGAAGAAATATTGGTGAAATCCAAGAGGAAGTTTTGATACTATGGTTTTTTTTTTATTACCTCTATTTGCATGAATATTTCATTGTTTTATTCGATGATACTCTGATGGAATATAAGTTCATTTTTGGAGAAAATCTCAGTGAAATCACGATGTTTGAATTTAACTAGTATCGCTTACTCTAATCGGTCTTTTATCTTTTTGGTTAACCCTTGTCAACTAAGTCGAGTAAATTAAGGAAGGGAGGAAAACCTTAACAAGTATGTTAGAAGTGTAAATAAATATCCTTCTCTGAAGGAACAACCTCTTATGATCGCTATTGGTGTCTTATTGTTCAATGATCAAATGTACTCTTTCAAGTTTACTTAGTAGTGGTCCTAGGTAAAAATTTCATGTTTCAAGTCAGTTTTCAAATAAAATTTTGTTCACTGAATATTTCTAGGTCTAAAATGATTCTCCCTTCACTCCATTCATGGTCATCATCATCTTAAAGGTCATGTCATCCATTTATCATCTAGGGTCTGAGGTCCTAATAGAAGTGCTTCATATTTGGCCACATTATTAGTGGCTTCATATTCTAGCTTGAAAGACAATGGGACCCATTGGCCTGTAGGAGAAATCAGTAATAATCCAGCACCATTACCTTCTCTAGAATTTGCTCCATCAAAGTGAAGGTCCAGATTCCTACTTCACGACTCTCTGAGGGCTGCTCGATCTTGATCTGGCAGAATGATGGTTCTTGAGCATAATCTTGGTCTTCCTCCAACATTAAACATGAAAAATCACCTTCTTTGTTGTAGACTGGTGAATTAACCGAGTTGTCAGCCTTAGTAACCATCTTGAAAAATCTAGTTTCCCTGTACAACCTCCTCTCCTGGCCACCAAAAACCGGGATAGTAGCATATGTTAAGTCCAACTTGATTGACCCACCGATTTTTGTCCCCCAGGACCTTGACAGCAACATGCCGAAACGAGCCGAGATGTCAGCCACCACAATGTCCATCACCACACTTTTTCAGGGAATCTGGGCCAAATTGACCACCAAATCCTTGATCATACCCAGGCACTTAACTCTTTTGGAATCAAATGAATAGAGATCCTTGTATGGATGGGTGATTTGTAATCCTAGTTGTTCCATGACTGACATAGGCAATAGATTATGGGAAGCTCCCGAATCTAACATACAGTTATGTAATAACAGATCATGAATCACTAGAGACACATAAAAAGGAGGAGTAGAAGCATATAATTCCTCAACGTGGGGGCCAAACACAACCATGGGTCTTTCTTCTTGCAGGTTCAGGCTATCTGGGATATGTGCTGCTTCTGGAGGGAGCATGAAAGAGGTGACCTGGGACTGATATGCAGGTTGCTTCAATAATTCAGTCAAGGGAACTGGGATTTTGACCTTCTCAAGCTCATTTTGCAGACTAAAGGTAGGAGAGGACTTTTCTGTTGCGACCTCCTTTGACTCTTTATTTTCGGCCAAGGGTTTGGCTTCTTTTGACACATACTTGGCATTAGGGGGAATGACTACTTTTGAAGAGGAAGGAATTTGATCATTAGACTGCAAAGATTCATTTAGAGGCTTCTTACCTTTGTCTATGACCTTTTGCATTATTGAATCCTTCTGAGCAGGTGCTTCCTTCTAGGGTGGCTCTTCTTCCTGATCTTGAGTATGAGTCCTTTTCCTAGAAGATCTGAGATCATATCTTCTATTGAACTGTGCTTGCATGAAATCAACAATTTGCTTACAATATTCATCAATCTCTGGGTCTTCTATGCCTCTGGCCTTTTCTTCTTCTTGTAATGAGATCTCGGTTCCATCACTTCCTTGCAAGGGGCATTCTACTCCATCACTATTCGAAAAAGCAAGATACGCAACCTCTTGTTCATAGGCAGTGTCTTCAGTAGGACTATCTACCTGGCCTTACAAATACAGCGGGTGTGGTACCTGATCTTGTTGCTCTTTCCGTTCCCTTTGAAGTATTTGCAGAGGTGGTTTCCTGTACTGAGGATTGTAACCCCTGTTTGGAGCATTCTGGAAATTCTTGGAGGATGAATTATTGGCCTCCAATTCAAGTTTGACCAGCTTACTTGAAAGGTTCTTAATCATTTTGTTCATTTCTTAAATCATGTTATAAGCTGAGTCTCTGTCTTGGCTAGAATTAGAAACCTCCTCTTTATCTTTCCTTCTATCATCTTGGTCTGGCTTTCCCTTTGATTTACCAGTGGAGGCGAAATTTTCCTCCAACTCTAGTGCATCTGTTTCAGCATCATCCAAGGTGGTAGGCTTTCTTTCTCTCATAGAGAAACCAAACTCTGAGTCAAAAGTTGCGACAAAAACAACCCTAGCAACAGTTTGATGAGGTTTCATATCAGCGGGAAGCCTCAAATACAACTTATTAAACCTCTTGATGAAGTCTGACACTCCTTCGTTATGTCTTTTCTTGAAGGTGTTAAACTCAGTAAGACAATGTCCATGATCTTTCTTCTCCCCCCATTTTCTAAGAAAAGTATCCTCCATCCCTTCCCAAGGTGTGATGGAACGGTCTCCCAATGTCTTAAACCATTTTCTGGCTTCACCATCAAGAGATTGCACAAATAGTCTTAAGACTACATCTAGGTGTTCCACATTAAAGTTCTCTGCAAAAGAACATAAGACCTCAAGATGTTTTGAGCTTCAATCTCATTTTCCCCATTGAATCGGGGTAAGATCTTCAGATAGTCCTGTGGCATATAATTCAATACTTGAGGTAATGCCAGGGGGGCATACTTATTCAACAAGAAACCAGGGACATTGGCCATTGGGGGAGGTGGAAGTAGTGCAAGGGTTTGGTTTGTAAAAAGAGGAGGAGGAGGTGGAAGTGAAGTATGAATGACAATAAGAATGTATTGAACAGCAGCTTGAGGTGTTGATGGGAACAACGGACTGTTAATAGTAGATACTTCGGTGACTTCTTTGACCTCTTCGAATTCAGGAGTAGGGTGAAAGGTGCAATATGTGGTATCCCTTGACTCAGCTTTGCCTTTAATTCGAACCCCTCCCCGGGGTGGACTATCTGAGTAGTAGTCGGTATCTCCCACAGTGGAGTCGAGACCTTGCACTTGGGCAACTTGAGAGGAGGAGGAGGGAAAGTCTTCTAGAGAGAATTCAGGAATCTCAGTATGGGCTGATTGTCTTTCCCTCCAACTCCTTCTATGTAGGATCTTCTCTGGGTCAGACACAAAAGATGTCTTTGGCTGAGACGTATTTGAAATCAGGTGTGGCTTACGAGGAGCCAGGACTGCAAGTAAATTTATCTAATAAATGAATGTGGAGTCGCCAAGGTGAGGGATATAAAAATCTTCAACTCTCCATGCTCACCTATTTGAAGAGTGAATAAGGTTTTTTCGAGGCCCAGATATTTAACTTTTCTCAACTTCGATCCCAGGCAACAACGCCAAAAAGATGTTTTCAACCCTAGAGACAACCTTGACTTGTGAAAGACCAGTGCCTAGGAAATCTTATATAGCAAGGAGCTTGTGATATAACATAGGAAGCTATCAGAGAAAGGCTCTCATGCTAGCTTTTGTAAACATGAAGGTTAATTTTGAATGGGACCAAAACCTTCTGAAACTTGACACAGGGAAAGCAATACTGCAGAGGCAAGATGTGAAGCTCTAACACAAATGTATCAAACAATTCAAAGGCAGCTTACTGTAAAGAGGGTTGGGTTCTAAAATGCCTCACAGAGATGAATAATCAAAATATGTTCACTGAGTATGAAATATTGAGATAATACTAACTGTCATTGACATGATATCCAGGAACAAATATCGACATGTAATGGCCTTACAAAATTAAGAATCCATACATGACAATAGCGTTTTAAAAATAACATCCCATAAAAGCTAATATAGAAGAAGTATGGTTGAAGTGGAAAATGAAACAATATATCACGCCTGAGCCATATTTAAAGCGCTTGACAGGTTCTTGCATGAGTATCAATTAGGATAAATTCATACTGAAACCAATGAGCCACTCGCATTCCAGAGCATGATATCAGAGAAATGGATGAAAACGAGATGAACAATTAAACTATCACATATAGGGGAGAGTTACAGACTGTGAAGCACAAAGACCATAATCCTCATTAAAGATGTAACTCCTCATCACTGAAACCCAACGAGCTCTTTGCATTCATATAAGAGTTCAAGAAAAATGCATACAAAAATTCTCTCACCGCATGTTTTTCTGAAAATCTGGAACCCATACCATCTGTTCTTGGGGGTTCTTATAGGAGAAAAACCTGTAACAAGAGTGGATGATGTACATTAAATTGATTCATTAAGACAACATGGAGGAAGCGTCCACGCCCATATTGCTTAATGGAAGTGCATTGCTGTATTTAATTCATAGTATGGCTGAGGGGTCTTTGTCAGGTCGACATCTGACCTCTGATGTTTCTTTGGAGTCTTTTCTGGCTGTAAAGCCCTATGTTCTGCCTTCTGGAATTAATGGCATGGATATCAGGTTTGCGGGTCTCCATACTCTATAACTTCTTGTTCTTCCAGTATTTAAGAGGCTTCTGTCAGTGTAATTAACTATTTTTGGGCTCGAGGAGGCGTGTAGACTTCTGTAGGAAGGTGTCCTTTTTGGGGAAATGGTGCTCTGCTGACATTAAACACAGATATGACTTGTTTCGTGTGCATTTTGTCTTCAAATTGTGCTTTCTTCCTTTGAACGCGGGTTAAGCGTTAATTATTCAATAACAGGCTTAAACCCCTTAAATCCTCTTTGCTACTGATACACTTTGCCGCTGCTTAAAGATTATCTTTGTGCATCGAATCACAGTGGCTATGACTATGAAGGCTGAGTGAATTTTCCACTCTGTAATCCCTACACAAATGCAATAAAACTGTTATAAAAATCCAGGGGAGATGGGGGAAGATTTATTGTGGAGGCTTGGAGGAACAGTGGCAGAACAGTAGAAACTGTGAAAGAATGGCAGAAATGGTCGAAAACGCTGCAAATGGAAGTTTGGTGGGACCCGGCTAAGGCGGAGGGCGATTAACGGTAGACCGTTGGATCTCAGGAGGAGGTCAACAATGGTGATTAAAGGAGGAAGTCTTGGGAAGGCCCGATGAAAGGAAAACAAGTAGGGCATGATTAGATCCCAACCATTAGATCTGAGGTGATGGATGGCTAAGATCGAATCGGAGGATCGCAATGGGGGGCACGGGGGGTGACACATTTAAGAACTTCCGACTGGTGATAGAGTGATTCAACGCCAACCATTGGATCGCGAAGGGGATCAACGGCGGAGATTAAATAGACGGGGGGAGAGATGGAGGTATAGACGCTGGGCAGGGGAAATGAGGGCCGTCGGATCGAAAAGGATGGACGACGAAGATCGGATCGGGGATCGGCAATCGGAGATCACCAATCGGGAGTGCGAATGGTGGCACGTTTTCAAACTTGCGATTGGCGATGTCGCGATTACGCAATAGCCATCGGATCTAAAGAGATAGACGACCCAGATCGCAACAGGGCCGATAGAACAACAAACAATCGCATCGAGGAAAACAAGTGTAACAAAGAAAATGCACTCTGTGAAACCTTCCGATTGCAATTAGCACCCAGTCCTGTAGCGCTTGGTCTTGGGTGCTGGGAATATGGGGAAGTGGTTAAGGGGGCTGGCCCTAAAGGGGCTAAGCCTGTTATGTAAGACATAAGTGATTTTGGCTTCATAATAAACATGGTGGTGGAGCCATAAAACATTTTACCTTCACAAAAGCTAAAAAATTTCCACCTGGTGACTCCACTGGCCTCCAGTAGGCATATTACCCTTCCAGTCTGTGTAGACTCCCTTGGGAATGCATTGAGCAAACCCAATCATGCTGTCGGTGGACAGCAAATTTCAAAATCTTCCACCTGGCGACTCCACAAACCCAAAAGACCGGATAACTCTACTGGCAGAAGACTCTGAACTGGTTAAAAAGATACAGTGACCTTAAATACAAAACTCAACCATTATAAGACCTAGACAATGAGCAAGATTATAGAAAAATTAATAAAGAAAAATTACTGATCATGATGGAGAAAATGATGTACATACTTGGGAAAAGATTTGAAAGGCATGAGGCCAATTTAAATATTGATGATCTAGAGTAGCCCATACTCCTTTCGAATCAAGAGCAAACCCAAAAACTACAAAATATGTATGATGAACAAGATTACGATGAGAGCAATGAAGAAGGTTGTCAGGAAACTCCTGATTGCCTACCTATTTCTTGTATTATGCCATTAAGAGAACTCCATAACCAAATTGCAAAATCTCATAGTGAGCAGTGCCTTGAGAAAAACATAAGCCATTTTCAACCGACAAAATTTGAAACAGGAGAAGAGACAATACAACCAGGGTTTCTTCCTTTATGTTTCGAATCATTTCAGATTATTAAAAGACAATGGCATCTTCATAATATGCTTGAAACAACTCATGAACCTTATAGTCGAAGTGACTACCATGAAAATCATGAGGTGTTGGTTGAAATTGAGATAGATCAGGAAAAGGAAGAGAATCCTCAAAATTCCCCTACGAGCACAAGTAATCACTCCCTAGAAGAGGCTCAAGAAGAAATCCAGCCTCAAAACCAATTAACACAAGAGGGAGAGGACTATGGTTCTTCTGTCCAAAGCAAAGAGAACATTCCTTCTCTTTTTACAGAGGAAGAAATTGATCAAATATTAAATAAACAGTCAGCCCTAAATTCTTTATTAGAAAAAAACACTCCTGTTGATTTATCTACTAAATCTTGTTGTCTTGAAATAGAAAATAAACGTGTAGGTCAGCTAAAGGAACAAAATGATAACTCAATATGTTTGATTGGTGAAATTGTGTATACTAATGATTTTTCAACTTTTGATCAATCTAATGATGATGATGAACTCCAAACATAAACTAATCATGCAGGGCAACCAACAGTGGATTGGTGTCATGAAGTTCATTATCATCAGCTTAAAAGCAGCAATCAGCCAATCCAATTCATCAGGAATAATTTTCACATAATTGGGAATTAGCTATCTATTAGTTGTAATGTTAGGGTTGAGAAGAAAGAGGAATTTCTTGAACAGGATGCATACGAGGAGCCTCCTCCTGAAAGGGTTGAGTTAATAAAAGATACCCCTACTCAAGAACATGATGATCTCTTCACAGAGCACAGTCCACTGAATCAGAGCATACCAGGACTACAAGAGGACAACACTGCAATATATGATGAATCCTCTAGTTCAGATAATAATGAAGATGAGGAATTTTTTCTTCCTCATAAGAATCTTTGCCTTAATCCAGTAGAGAAAGAAGAGATGGTCCTGGTTGAAACATATCTTCCAAACACTCACAACCAGGTATTATTTCAAGATCCCTATGCTCATTTCTTTAAAATATTTGAAGAAGGGATAAAGGTGATTAGGAGCAGTATATTACCAAAAGCAAGAGGATTATTTAGCACTGCTGCTAAAAAACAAAAAGAATGGGAGTGGCCCTGTTTGTCCAGCTTGCCCAAGGAGATGAAGAAGGACCAATCATGGAATCATTTGCTGGATTGGTTGTACTGGAAAAGAGAGTTCATCAGCTAAAACATGTAAACGTTCCAAGTTAGATTAGGTTAGATAGGAAAAATAAAAAAATAAAGCTCAGCGTTGAGCATTTAGTTAGTTGTTGATTTTTGTCTTGTAAAAATTTCAAAAATACAAAAACAATAGAAAGAAAGAAAAGAGGGCAGAAAAGGAAAAAAATAAAGGCAAAGCCCCATGCCAAAAAAGGGAAACAAATCTGAAAGTGTGCAAGCTTAAATGCCACTCCTGATAACCACACTTCTAATTAGTCAAACAACCTAATCTTGACTAATCAGTTTTCAATTTTCTTCTGATAGGGTAGTGAATTGTGGTTTGCCAAACTGTTTAATCTTGGCTTATCAGTAGATATATTAGGATAGAAATTAAAGGTTCAAACAAATTCAAAATCTGAACCAAAATCTCCAAAGAGAGATGACTCAAAACTGTTTTATATTCTGAGTCTAAAGATGTAAAATCTGGTTCTAAATAACTCAAAATCTAAACCAGAGAAAATGAAAGAACAACTCAAACAAAAGCAAAAACAGAGCTGTGAAGAAGAGAGAAGGCCGTGATGAGAAACTTTCAGATCCTAAGCCTTCCATTTTGATTTTAATTTTCTGCAAATAATAATCTATGTGCAGCTTATTTTTATGCCATAGATCACAGCAAGCCAAACAGCTTAATCTTGACTTGACTGTTTTTAAATTTCTGTTATAGAATTTAGAGAATGAAACTCTGTTGGACAGCTTAATCCCAACAAGACAGTAGATTAGGTAGAGAAATATATGAGCTCAACTGTTTAATCTGAGTTCAGGGAGAAATAAGGAGTAGAACTAGATTAGTTTTTATGCTTTCAAAAGAATAAAATGTTGTAAGAGAGTTTGCCAATCCAAGTGCACTCTAAGAAGAAAAAATGTTAGATCTGTAGGATTGGGTAGGTAGCAAGCTTGTTGATGAAGGTCCATTGTTTTCATGGCTGCCAAATATGTTTTTAGAGAAGATCATTCAATCACAGAAGGACAGCCCAATGGATGAGGCAACTGATCAGCCTCCCAGAAGATGCAAGTTTGAAGTTCTTGATGCCTTCAAGAAGGCACCATCCCCAAGTGGAGCCACTGTTAGCCACCTATAATATTTTGTTATACCAAAAGGTGGCTAAGATCTTTTTGAGCCTCCAAGGAACAAATTTTATCACTAAAAATTGTTGGCTCTTGAAGCCTCTTTAAGGCCTCATGCCTCTGTCCCAAATCCTCATTTGCTGTCCCATTTTATACTCAGAAAATTCTGCTGATTCCAAATGAAAGACTGCTGAAAGACCATCATTTTCCCTCTTCTCAAACCTTTCATCTGCTCCCCTTTTTCTCCATCAAAACTGCCTTGTTTTCATAAGTCCTCTTCTTTCCATTTATGAAAAATTCCCCTTTCCATAGTTAAAAACTCACTTTTTAACTATTTCGGAACCCCCATTTCCATTAAAAAACCATGAAAAATGTCATAAAAAACAACAAAGTATTATGACCATGGACTTAAGCCCCCTCGGGCTAAGTCCTAACCACTTCCCCCCACATACCCCTTCCCCGGAACCAAGCGCTAACCCTATTCGGCGCTCATCGCATCGGAAATATCCAAATGCGCGAGACTTGTGCTCTATTCAAAAGTTCCGATTGCGATCATGCTTTGGATTGAAATTTTCCAATGCGATTAAACCTTTGTAATATAAAAACCCGATCGCATCGTTTATTTTATATATATCCAGTAAGCCCGCCTCCAGCACTTAAAACATTGTAAATTTTCATTACTGTTCCACTTTTTCCTTTGTAAAACCCAAAAACCCGCTTATCCAAAGTTTCAACTTAAAAGCTTGAAGTCACGTGTTTAATATTTCAATGGGTTGATTGAAAAGCCCAGGCCCGAAAGCCCGATTCCGATAAGCCCATGTATACATAAGCCCCGGGCCTATCGAAGTTATATATAAACAGGCCCCGCAACCGGGCGCCCAATCGCATCAGAACTTTTCTTTGGTGCGGTTTTAATGGTTATCACTGCCGATTGCGATTGGCCGATCGCGCAATCGCATCGGCCAGCGCTCATCGCAAATCGCACTGTCGCAATATCGCTCCATCGCATAAATCCGCCATCGCATTTTCCACCTTTTGCGATTTGCAATCGATCCCGCAGGGCCCACCATAGGACACCCCCGCCATTCATATCAAATGCGCCTTTTTCCTTTGTAAAGTCGAAAATGATATATTTTGTGGTTTACAAAGGTTTCGCCCATTACATCCTGCCGCTGCATCCCCGCCGTCGATCTGCACCCTCGCTCCATGATCCAATGGCTACGCCCCTTCCCCGCCATCTGAAGCAGTTTAAACCTAAAACACGCAGGATTTCCTAATGTTTTGTTTATTTTGCAGGTTTGAATGGTTTCTTCCATAAAAAGGGCCAGGGGCTGGGAATGACGATTCTTGCGCTTTTGACCCATAAAGAGAACCATTCGCAGGTTTCGAATATCACGTTTCATCGATGACTCATGGGCATTGATGCCTTGAGAACCCTGTGCGGCCCTGCACATCGACAAGACATTGTTTTATTTAATAGAACAGTTAAAGAGTATCATTTTTGAAGACGAAGCACAACAGATGAAGATTGAAGACAGTATTACAGGGATTATGGCTAAGACTGTTATCAAAAGCCTAATCCCCAATCTAAAACACAGTTTTAAAGAAAACCTAGAGTGTTTTATCAGACAGAAAGCCTCCACCACCATATCTTGAGGAAAATTTATTCCTCAACTACCAAAGGAGCCACCTGTTGCCACAAAACATTCAAGGAGAGGCAGAAGTTATTGAAGAAGATCAGATTTTGCCTCAGCACAGCCAGGAGTTACTTCTGCAAGGAAATCAATGCAGAAAATATCTGCAGAGTTACTCCGCACAGCACACAAAGCCTCAAAGTCAAATAAAACTCCCATCGAGTTTTGAATTCATAATTGTAAACATTAATACAGTAGTCCAATGTACACTTCTCCATCGAGCCCCTCAAAAGGCCGAGAAGTCATTTAATCTGTATTAATGGTCCATGAGATCTTTTTGTTGGTTCTCACCTCCTCATCTTCCTATAAATACTTCTGTTGAAGATGAGGAGTTGTTGGTTGTTGGTTGTTGTTTGATCACAAGTTGTAACATTGAAACTCTCTGAAATAAATATACAAGTCTGTGGAAGTTGAAAACAAATTGAAGTCTTGGATGTCTTGATGATGTTGTTGCATGCTTGTTCCTGAGAAGGCTCTATCATTGGATCCATGAGCTTGGTTGTTGGTGAAGTATTCTAAGTGTTTAATGTTTTCTCCTGTTTTCATTATGTTTCATAAATTTCTTACTACAGTAGGCTGAAAGTTTTAGGCTAAGAAATGACTCCTGGAAGCACCTTAGACCTGTTCACCCTTCACTGTTTTATGTTTTCTTCTGCTGAAGTATTTTAGAGGCTTTAAACCTTCTCTTTAGTCTTCATGCTCGTTTATTTCCTTAATAGCTCAAATAGTTGGTTTCAACATGATTTATGGTTCTCCCTGCTTGTCTGCTATCACTTGAAAGCTGTTATTGAAGTCTCCCTTTGAAGTACCATTGTTTTAAGTTAATCAAAGAGGTCAGTTTTGATCTTGCCCTTTGCCACTGCTTGAACAGTTGTTTTGAAGGTCTTTATAGTTGTAAGCATAGATGTTATTTAGGTGTTCCCTCTTCTATGAATGCAATTATCAGTGAATCTTTTATGTTTTCTAAAGTCCTTTAAAACAAGATCTTTGAGGAAATAGGGTGTTCCCCGAATCTTAGATTTCATTTTAAAAGTTGTCATTGAAGTCATTATTTGCTTAAAGAATGTTTGTAGAATTTATGGTTAGCCATGTCTATCAAATATCTCTTTATTGTTAAGTTATGTTTTCGATTTCCCTCTGTTGAGAATTGAACTTCTCTTCCCAAATCATTAATGTTCACTTCATTCCAAAAACAAAAGGGTCCTGTGTCCAAGTTAGATTTGCCCCTTGATATCCCATATCTCTTGAAAAGTTTGTCATGACCTTGTTTTGACTCCATTGCCCAATGAAACCGATATTTCTTCTTTCTGTCTATCTTTCCTAGACCTTTCATATTCTTTTGTATCAACTCAACCCAACCAAACAAACATCTGCACTTAATAACTAGTCTAAAATCCATAATCAAAGCAAACAAGATAAACCTTTGCAAACAAATATTTGAGAGATCCCTCTCTAAGAACAGGAAGACTAGATCCTGGAACTCTAAGGATTGGTTCTGATGTTGCCTTGTCTTTTGATTTTCCAAACTGTCAAAACATGGGAGACCAACACTTCCTTGTGTCTCTTTGATGTACTTATAGATGGCTCACTATTCTTTCTCTGGTTTGTGGCAATAAGCTCTTTATCCTTGTTTGGACTAGCTTGGGAAGTTTGTTTGGACTGAGTATCTTTTTGTGAAGTTTTCCTCTTTTGAGTAGAAGTAATAGGCACATCTCGGTTTATCAAACTGTAGTGTCTTTGCGCTGAGCTGAGAGCATTTAGGTACCCCCTTTGATAGTCTTCAAATTGGACTGCCAACCCATCATCATTTGCAAGTACATATTCTTGGTCATCCGACACATATGTTTCCTTGGTATACTTATCATCCTCTGTAAGGAAGATAGGTCCATGATATTTTTAAAACAAATGGTTATCTTCAACAATGTCATCTTCATCTTCAGGTCCTTGGGAATATTTTTTTTGTAATGGAGTATGGACTTGTTGTTGTGCTTGTTGATTTGTAGCTCGCTGCTCTCTCTGCTTAATTCTGAACTGAGGTTGCTGCTGCTGTCCTCTGAAATTGGGATTCTAGATTTGATTTTATGACTATATTTCAGAAATGGACATCATGTCTACCATATTTTCCACAGTTCTAATAAAATAGTCCAACTTTTCTTCGGATGAGATTGATGGCTCTTCCTTAATTATAAATCTCTTTTCAACTTTGCTTTTTGATTTCTGGATCAACATATTGCCTTCAATGTTGAAAAAATTTATCTGCATTTCCTCCAATGAGGTGGGATTTATTTATCTTAGTTGATATGCCATATCATGGTCAAAGGTATCCAGATAGTGCAGCAAGGCCAAGTTAGGTGGAGGTTTGATATTGGCAGGAATGGAATTGTACACCTTATTGAAGCGAGTAGTATAGTCTTGAAATGATTCATTAGGCTGCCTTTTCAATGAGTTATATTCAGCCAATATCTGATGAGGATTTTTCTTTTCCTCCCACTTATCAAGGAAAATATCAGTTAACTGTTGTAAATCTGGCACTAAATGAGGTCCCAAAGCTCAGAACCATTTTTTTACTTCTCTTGAGAAACTCTGAGCAATTATTCTCATTTTTGCATCATCATTATATACCTCTTATAAATATATGAAATCTGTGATTTTATCAATATGTTGCCTAGATGTAATCTCAACGATTCCATGAAAAAGAGGTAGCCTTTTTCCATAGTTGTGAGGTAAATCAATGAGTTGACCCAACAGAGCTAGATGAGAAAAAATGGTTGTAATTTTTCTAGGAGGTGAGCTTGTAGTCACAACAGGAAGTGATGGTATGAGTGGTGGTTTTGTAAGAGGAAGTGTGAATGATGAAGAAGCAATAGTATGAGGGGATGTAGCATCATTGTGAATAGATTAAGCTGAAAAAGGGCTAGCAGACAAGAGCTCCTGCTGATATTGTTTATAAGCCTTCTCAGAGGTATATTGAATATGGTTTGCTAATTTTTGAATTTTTTCAAATTGACTCCAAACCTTCCTATCAAAATCTACTTTTGAATTTACTTATGAATTATATTTTATGGATGAGAAACTTGTTTCAAACTTTTAAGGACTGAATACAATTTCAGATAGAGATGTTTCAACTTCAGATTTAAACAAAGAAAACTTTAACTTAAGATCAAATGGAATATGTTCAAGTGAAACCGGTTTTGAAGGTAGAGATGTAGACCTTACCAAGGTAGATGAACTTGACTGAAACTCAGAATGCTAAATTCTCTACTTTATTATGAGTCTTTCCAGATCTTCAATATAAGATGATGGATTTGGATCAGGATTTGATCGTGTATACCTTTTAGGAGCCAATGGTTCTTGTTTCTGCACTTTGGCTCTTTGCAACTTGAATCAACCTTCTTGAAAACTAGGTCTTGTCACCATCAGACCTAAAATCCAATAAAAATGTAATCATACACCCATGGAATATCTGTCACTTCGATCGCCGACAACAATGCCAGAAATTTTAGACTACAGAATGTCCTAAGGCTGAAAGGATATCGACAAAGGTAACCTCAAACCAAGATTTTAGTTTGGTAGCTAGCCCTACCAAACCAGAGAGGGATCTCTCTATGAAAAACATATGATTTGACTGGTACAAGAATGGATTTTAGGCTAGATATTTCAGCTCTAGGGTTTGAAATATTTTAGGGTTTTTTGTTGGATCAGGAGTGAAAATGAGGGAACTAGGTCAAAACATTAAAGGTTTCAATTGCAAGAAATATAGAAGAGCAGGGTAGGTATGCTTTTGTGATAGCTTAGAGGTTGGTCGATGTAGTGTAGGGTTGAATGAGCAAGAAGATAATAATGATTATGTATTCCATGAATTCATTAATCAAGAAGATAAAATACACAAAATGAGATTCCTAACAAAATGGAGCTTAATTAAAATAATTCTGCTTAAAACCTATTAGGAAAATCACTGAAGATACAAGATATGGCAAGGATAATAAGTTATCTTTCATATAAATCTATAATAGAGAGAAAATATTATCACAAACTCACAACACAAGAATTCCTGAATAATAGTTGCATTTGTCCTTTCATTTCCTATAAAACGTGATGAAGTACAAGCTACAAGACTTTCACCCTCTGATGTCCAACCCTCAAAATGACTGAAAAACACATACATATAGAATAAAAAAAACTTCCCCTCTCTCAGAGGTGGAATCCTTCAATGTAGGAACAACTCACATGAATTTCTCAACAAAACCCTAATGACTAGGGAGGCTAAAACAAATCCTCCATATATACTTTGACTGACCTGCTCCTCATCAATGAGGTCCAAAATTACATCAAAATGACTATAACAAGCCCATTTACCCTCTATTACATCAATTCAACATGAAAGTAGAGAAATTACATCATAAAACCAAGATTGGCTGAGAAAAACCTCGAAAAATGACCTAATAGGCAAAAGCGCAACGCCTCTCTGCAAAAGCGCAACACCAAACTTGTAAGGGACTTTTGAAGGCCTTCCACTACTCCAAATCTAGCTCTGAAAGATCCAATGGAAATCTGAGGATGTCTAGTTGTTATTAGACACCTCAAGCAAGAAAAATTCAGACTTCATGACAGAGAAAAACTCATTATCCCATATCTACTCCCAAAAGCACAACGCCTAGTCCAAAACAGTGGCAGAAAATGAATTTTATGCATGTTTTTGGGAATTTTATCCCAACCATTTTGCTAAGGCACCCAAGGTGGATAGATGACATGTATAAGTGATTATATATCTAGCAAGGCATTTTTTTGGAAATTGGAGATCTAAGGAAAAAGCGCAATGCCAAGGCGATGTGCTTTTGGCTGAAACTAATTTTTCCAATTAGGCCAAAGCTCACAAAAATGAAAAATTTCCCAAAATTTATTCAAAACTTGCTCAAAATTTCTCCATGAATCCATGAGATGGTGTCAAGCTATGAGGGAGGCTGGAACTAGCAAATCAAGCTTATTCTTCACTTTTTTCCTATTAGGGTTTGTTTGAGCTTCTTTTTCAACTGCTTGATCCTGATTTGGGAGACCTGGTTCCTTGTATAATAATGCATGGCCATGTGTCTTTGTAGGTTATTGTTCCTGTTTTTCTTCTTGAGAAGCATTTCCAAGTGGAAATTCACCCTATCCAACCAAGCTTCTTTGTATTTCTCAATATCTGCCAAAATGAGTTCATCAACAATCATTTTACCTTTTCATGGAAATGTTTCTTTTTGTTTCTCAAGTGCCCTCTTGAGACCTCTTGTTCTTGGTATCCTTGCTTTAACCTGTTATTCTTGATCCTATGCATCATCCACCTCAAAAACTGACTTATCTTTTGCATCATCCCTTGTCAAATTTGCTTTGGGCTTGTTTAAGAGCAACTGATTTAACTTTAGCTACATGTTCTCTTGTTGCAAGAATGAGAACAAGAAATTTTCCTTTGACAAAATATCTTTGAGCTCTCTAATCTCAGCTTCCTTATCCATGATGATCTTATCCGATGTTTTTTCCTTTTCATGCTCCAAATTTTCCATATCAGTGTCAAGATGAAATTGTTCCTCATCCCACAATGGTGCCTCATGAAGTGATGATATTTTTTCCTCACCTGATGTAGGCTTGGCCCTTTCAAAAATGTCTATAGCAAACACAAGCCTCTTACCTCTAACATATGTTTGAGTCACCTATGCCCTAGGAATTCTTGTGATAGGTCTGATTGTGGAAGCTACCTCATGTTGTGCTGGTGAAGTCAAAGGTGTAGAGTGACTACTAGACTAAGCTGGAGAAGAAAAAAGAGAAGTTGAATATACAAAACCATCCCATGAAAAAATGATATGTGCTAACTGATGGAAAACCAGGAGTTTCACCAAGCCATGGTGAAAAAAACTAGGATGACAATTTTCTCCCAATCTATGTACCTTATCTCCCATTTTTACCATGCTTTTGTAAAGGTAATTGATGCAAACAAGCTGCAATCAAATCAGAATACGCATGGAACCTATGGTTTATGGGTCCACATAAACTCCCTTACTCACAACGGATTACAACTTTGGAGTTTATTAAACATACATACGCGCGCGATCAACAACGCTACTTTAAATAGACCACACATAAACCCAAATCTCTTTCATACACACAAAACTTCTTTCTGGAGGGTCCCACAAGCCTTGAACCAATCATAGGCAATCACACCTTGCAATATTTATGATTTACCTTCCCCACAAC
Source organism: Pinus albicaulis (assembly GCA_034641835.2). NCBI lineage: Eukaryota > Viridiplantae > Streptophyta > Pinopsida > Pinales > Pinaceae > Pinus > Pinus albicaulis. The sequence continues at coordinate 543,001,465 of CM076581.1, read as the reverse complement.
TTCGAACTTTTAACAAATTAACAAACCTATGATTTCACGATTTCGCGCTTCGCACACTTTATAATTTAACTTAGTGGTTAAACCTTATTCCTTGCGATCTACGATAATGCGTAGAGCCGACACGTGCCCTTCTCCACTTTGCATCGTATACAAATTAACTTACCATGCGACGCCTTAACACTAAAATCTAAAATTTTCGATTTGCGGAATCGCTCCCAGTGCAATTCGATCTCCGTCGTTGGTCTTCATAGGATCCGAAGGTCCGCACTTGTTTCCTTGCCGATCTACTTCGCATCGCAAAGTAAATAACTTATCTTACGAACTCCTAACCACAAACACTAAATCCTGTGACGTGCTAATTATTCACGGTTGCGATGTGATTTCCCACCGTTGATCTGCGCAAGATCTAACGGTCCTCATTGTTGCCTGCAAATCCGATTGGCCTCCACTGTGTGATCAATGCGATATCCCATTCAACATAGAAATAAAACTGACAGTTTAAAACAGAGAGCCCGATTAAAATACAAAACACTTGGAATTAAATTAGAAATGAAATACACAGAGCTAAGCCCTTAGATGGTTGGTTTTTACATTCGTTTCTGCTCACTTTTCACTTCTCTCTTACTCTTCTCTCGCACCTATTCCACCCCTATTCCACTCTATCTTCTCACACCTATTCATGCATATATATATATATATATATATATATATATATATATATATATATATATATACCTGAAAGTGGTTCTTCCTGTCTTTTAATAGCTTTATGGTTGAACTACTCTAACAAACCAATGCTATCCTAACTTTATGATTTAATCTGTTTGGTTTAATCTCCTCGCATGGGAAAACCAATTTGCTATTTTATTCCTAATTAATTTAGAAAATCAAAACAGACTAAATCCTCTCATCTAAAACTAAATAAATATTAATAACCAATGTTTATCCACCTCATGTTAGCCACAACATATGAACACACAATCACATTGCTGGCTAAATCTGGATGCTCCTGCATCAGACTCTCGGGGAAGGAAAGATTGATCCATCAATGTTTCAGGATCTACATTAAACTTTTGTAACTCTGTTGCTGTCATCCATGTTGGGTATGTGTTATATTATTTCCCCGACTAGTCACACGTGGGGTGATAGATCCCCCCGTACGTTGCACCGAGTGCAACAGGGGGGTCACAGGGGGGCCAGTAGCCCCCCCTGTCAGGGTCTGGGGCAGCGCCTCGAGAAAATTTTTTTGGCCCTTATTTTCCGGTGGGCAGACCTGCCCATGGTTTTGTGCATGGTTTTGGGGCATGTTGGTTTTCGACCCTTGGTATTTTGTTGATCCAGTCAAGGGAACTATGGTTATGTTCTAAACTAGGGTAAATGGATTGGGGTTTATGTATGCTTCAGCATGTATATATGTGTGTTGTAAAACTAAAAGGAATATAATGAAAAATCAAGCTGGTCATCCCGATTTGGGATCCAGGGGAAAATCTATGTGTTTATGTGTTTTATGTTTTATGCTCTCGCTATTGTTTATTTTCTATTTTTAAGATTCATTTGCAGATAATTTCTGTACAGGTTTAAAACCTACATTTGGTATCAGAGAAGTTTCAACTTCAAGGGGACGCCTTTGCTGCTGAGGGGTTTTTTGCTCAGGCCTGAGGTAGACCCTGTTCAGTGGGAGATCTGCGGGATTGATTCTTGCGGTGAAAGAAGATGGCGAGCGGCGGGAAGATAGAGATCGAGAAATTTAATGGTCAGAGTTTTGAGTTGTGGAAGCTCAAGATGGAGGATCTGCTGGTGGATAAAGACCAGTGGATCATGGTAGATCCAGGTAATAAACCAACGGCAATGTCAAATGAAGACTGGAAGAAGCTGGATCGGAAGGCAAAGAGAAAAATATGGTTGTGTGCCTCAGATTTAGTATTGTTGAATGTATCTAGGGAAGCTACGACAAATACCTTGTGGGACAAGCTAGGGAATTTATACCAATCTAAGTCTCTGGTGAATAAATTTTTCCTGCAGAAAAAGTTGTATAACCTGAGGATGAAGGATGGAGACTCGGTGAAAGAGCATCTGAATGCCTTTAATATGATGGTAAGCCAACTATCATCTGTTGATATTAAAATCTCAGATGAAGATAAGTGCATCAGTTTTTTGTGTTCTCTACCAGATTTGTGGGACAGTCTGGTTATTGAAATAGGTAGCAATACAACTACCCTGAATTTTGATGACATTGTCTTAGCCTTGCTGTCGAAGGAAATGAGACAGAGAAATATGGAGGGTCAGAATGGAGATTCCTTATCTGTACAAGGAAGGTCCCAGAATAGAAACAAGGATAAGGTTTTGAGTGAGATATCTAAATCTAGAGGGAGATCTAAATCTCCTGGAAAGTTTTTAAAGGTGTGATAGAAATGCGGAAAGGAAGGGCACTATAAGAAGGACTGTAGATCTAAAGCTCTTGAGAAAGGAAAGGAATCTAATGATTCTCCTTCTGCAGAGGAAAAAACCACCTCAAATGAAGGTGGGGATGTGTATTTTGCTTCTTCTTCAAATACACATGTAGATCATGAGTCATGGTTGATTGACTCAGGTGCATCCTTTCACTTCACTCCTTGTAGGGAGTGGTTCTGCGAGTATGAGAAATATGATGGCGTTGATGTCTTCTTAGTGGAGAATAGAAAGGCCAAAATTGTCGGACGTGGAAAAGTCAAGCTGAAGCTGTAAGGTGGAAGGATTAGAACACTTCTTGGTGTTCTGCACATTCCTGCATTGGCCAGATATCTGATTTCTGTAAGCAAGATGGATGATGCAGGTGTAAATACAGTGTTCGAGAAAGATACTTGTAAGATGGTTTGGGGAGCACTAGTATTAATGCGGGGATTTCGGATTGGAACTCTGTACAAGATTTAGGGCAGCACTATTATTGATGGGTGCAATAGTTCTGTAGTTCCCGAAAGTGGAGCGGAAAGCCAAGCGGTCTCTGGAGAAAATACCATGCTATGGCATCAAAGGCTTGGATATATTGGAGAGAAGGGCCTTCAAATACTGCATGGAAATGGTATGGTAGAAGGTATGCCTAATAGCTCTTTGGATTTTGATTTCTATGAACATTGTGTATATGGAAAGAAGAATCGGGTGAGTTTTCTTTCTGGTGCTAAGAGGGTGAACAAGACATTAGAGTTGTGCATAGTGATGTGTTTGTACCTTTGTCGGTTCCATCGCTGGGTAATTATGTGTACTATGTTTCATTCATAGATGACTTCTCAAGGAATACATGGATATATTTCTTGAGGAAGAAATCTAAAGTCTTTGATAGATTTAAAGAATTTAAGGCTCTGGTGGAAAACTAGACAAAGAAAAAGATAAAGGTGTTGAGGACAGATAATGGTGGGGAGTTCTCCAAGAAGGAATTTGAAGAGTTCTGTAAGAAGTGTGGTATAGCACAAAAAAAGACTACTCCATACACACCTCAGAAAAAACGGAGTTGTAGAAAGAATGAATAGAAAGCTGATGGAAAAGGCAAGAAGCATGCTCAATGGTACTGGATTAGGACAAGAATTCTGGGCAGAGGCAGGGGAGACTGCATGTTACTTGGTTAACAGATCACCTTCATCAACGTTGGAGGATAAGACTCCACATGAGGTATGGACTGGTAAGAAACCCTCTCTTTCACATCTGAGGGTATTTGGATGTGATGCATATGTACATGTTCCAAAGGAGAAAAGGAGAAAGTTGGATAATAAATTTGAAAGGTGCATCTTTAATGGGTATAAAGATGGTTTAAAGGGTTACAAGCTTTGGAACTTGGAAACAAGGAAGGTTGTGTACAGCCAAGATGTGGTGTTTAGAGAGGTGAAATATGTTGTTAAACATGAATTCCTACAAAAGGAACCTGAGAAGATAGAGTTTGAGCTAAAGGAGGATGAATCAGACTCTACAAAAGAAGAAGACTCAAAAGAGGAAGAGCCACAAACTCAAGTTGTGAGAAGATCAGTTCAGGAAAGAAGACAACCAAAAAGGTATAGTCCATATGCTTTCTGTTCAAATTTGCTTTAACTATAACTGATGATGATCCCAGAACCGTCAGGGAGGCAGTAGATTTAGAGGATGGAAAACTCTGGAAGGAGGCCATTGTTGATGAAATGGCATCCTTGCATAAAAATGAGGCATGGGATCTGGTGGAGTTGTCGGATGGAAGGAAGCCCATTGGGAGAAAATGGGTGTTTAAGAAGAAGATGAATGTAGAAGGCAAGGTGGAGAAATAAAAAGCTCAGTTAGTAGCAAAAGGTTATTCCCAGGTGCCGAGAATTGATTTTGGTGATATTTTTTCTCCTGTTGCCAAAGTTACTTCTATTAAATTACTTTTATCTGTTGTTGTTGCATTTGATTTTGAGGTAGAACAGATGGATGTGAAGATGAAATTTCTTCATAGGGATCTGGAAGAGGAGATCTACATGAAACAACCTTAAGGCTTTATAGTGAAGGGGAAGACAGAACTGGTATGCAGGTTAAAGAAGTCTCTGTATGGGTTAAAACAGTCACCAAGGATGTGTTATCGGAAATTTGATACCTATATACGAGGACTTGGCTTCACCAGAAGCAAGGAGGATCACTGTGTTTATTTTAAATTAATTGGTGACCGTGTTATTTATTTGGTCTTGTATGTGGGTGATATGTTGTTGATTGGAAATGACAAAGAAATTATCCAAGATTTGAAGAGCCAATTGTTCTCCAAATTCGACATGAAGGATCTTGGTGCTACAAACTATATTTTGGGCATGGAAATTAAGAGAGATCAGAAAAAGAGGAAGCTCTGGTTAAACCAGAGGAAGTATTTTGAGACTATATTGCAGAGGTTCAATATGCAGGATAGTAAACTGGTAAATGTTCTGATTCCTGTAAGTGTAAAGCTGTCTGCTAAACAGTGTCCCAAGACACAAGAAGAAGAGGAGGATATGTCTCGTGTTCTTTATGCAAGTGCAGTGGGTAGCCTCATGTATGCAATGGTTTGTACTAGACCAGACATTGCACATGCAGTGGGAGTATTGAGCAGGTTTATGTCAAACCCAAGGAAGGAGTATTGGACAACAGTGAAGTGGGTTTTCAGATATTTGTGTGGCACTAATGATTATGGCTTATGCTACTAGGGAAGACCAGGATTGGAAAGAGTGTTGGAAATTCGTGGTTTTGTTGATGTAGACTGGGCTAGAGATTTGGACCAAAGAAGATCTACAATTGGGTATGTGTTTAGCCTATTTGGAGGTGCAGTCAGTTGGATGAGTAAAAGACAGTCTATAGTGGCTCTTTCAACTACAGAGGCAGAATACATGGCAACCACTCATGCAAGCAAGAAGTTGTTTGGTTGCAGAGATTGTGTTCAAGTATGGGGTTGGTACAATAAGATATAAGGATAGACTGCGATAGCCAAAGTGAAATTTTCTTAGCTAAGAACCTTGCTTATCATTCAAAGACAAAGCACATTGATGTTCAATATCACTTATAATTCTGGTAAAGGTGGACACCTTGAAGAATGTTGCAGATGCATTGATGAAGTCTGTGAGCACTCAGAAGTTCTCTTGGTGTAGAGAAAAAATGGGTGTTGCAAAGCTGGGCTAATGACTCAACTCTCTTGTGGCCCCCTGCAGAAAGAAAACAACAAGTGGGAGAATGTTGGGTATGTGTTATATTCTTTCCATGACTAGTCACGTGCGAGGGGGCGATAGCCCTCCCTGTACATTGCACCGAGTGCAGCAGGGGGGTCACAAGGGGGGAAATAGTCCCCCCTGTCAAGGTCCGGGGCAGCGCCCTAGGAAATTTTTTTTGGTCCTTATTTTCCAGTGGGTGGACCCGCCCATGGTTTTGTGCATGGGTTTGCACATGGTTTTGGGGCATGATGGTTTTCAGCCCCTAGTATTTTGTAATCTGGTCAAGGGAACTACAGTTATGTTCTAATCCAGGGTAAATGGATTGAGTTTTATGTATGCTTCAGCATGTATATATATGTGTTGTAACACTAAAAGGACTATAATGAAAAATCAAGCTAGTCGTCCCGATTTGGGATCCAGGGGAAAATCTTTGTGTTTATGTGTTTTATGTTTTATGCTCTCGCTATTGTTTATTTTCTGTTTTTAAGATTTGTTTGCAGATAATTTCTATACAAGGTTAAAACCTACAATCCAACTGGCATCTTCCATTAGGTGTCCTTTCCATTTGACTAGATACTGATAATAGATTTTTCTTCTAGTCTTCTTTGCTGCTCTTTTCTCCAGAATGGCTTCCACTTCTTTCTTTGTTGTCTTTGGCATCTGTTCCTTCCAGTTCAAAGTTTGGTCCTCCTTTTTTGTAGATTCTTCTTGTAGTTCTTCCTAAATTCCTTTTTATGGGTACAAATTTGCAACATTAAATATGGGTTATATTCCAATTCTTGCTGGTAATTCAATCTCACGTGAATTTGAGGAAAACTTCCTCAAAATTCTACACGGTCCTATATTTTTCATTTTCAATTTTTTATAAGTCCCAATTGGAAACCTTTCCTTCCTTAGATAAACCATGACTAAATATTCTACTTGAAACTCCCTTTCACTCCACTTCATATCGTCTCTTTGTTTATACTTTTGGGTATTTTTCTGTAAGCTCTGCTTGACATATTCCTGCAACGCCTGTATCTTTTCTGCAAATTCTTCAACTTTTGCACTCCTTGTCTCTTGTTTTCTTAAATTTCTAAGTTCATACACTCCTATTGGATGCATCCCAAAAATAATTTGAAATGGACTCATTCCAGTACTCTGATTAGGCATATCATTATAGGAAAATTCAACTTGAGCAAGTGCTAAGTCCCATTGCTTTGGATTTTTGTAAACCAAACTCCTTAATATATTTCCCAGGCTCCTGTTCACCACTCCAGTTTGTCCATCTGTATGAGGATGATAGGTTGAACTGAAACTGAGGTTTGTACCCAGCTTCTTCCATAGAGTCCTCCAGAAGTGTCCTACGAAATTTGTATCCTTGTCTAAAACAATACTCACAAGCATTCCATGTAATCTTATAACTTCAGAGGAAAAAAAATTAGCAATGTGAGTTACATCATTAGTTTTTTTACAAGCAATAAAATGAGCCATTTTAGAAAACCTATCTACAAACACATAAATAGAATCATGTCCTCTTTGAGACTTTGGCAAACCCAAAACAAAATCCATGCTGACAACATCCCAAGGTCTATTGGGTATTGGAAATAGATGATATAACCCAATGTTTTGGCTTCTTCCTTTGGCATTTTTACAAATCCTACACTTCTCAACAAACTTTTTGATATCAGTTTGTATTTTTGGCCAATAATAAAAATCACTTACTTGAGCAAATGTTTTATCATGTTCAAAGTGTCCAGATAGTCCTCCACTGTGTTTTTCTTTAATCATTTTTTCTCTCATGGAACACTTAGGTATTACACGGTTTATTATTCTTAAATAAAAATCCTCCTTGAATCAAGTAATCTAACCACTGGATTCTATTATGAATCAATGGATACTTAACAACTGCATATATTTCTTTGAAATCTATGTCTTCCTCATACATGTCAATCATCTCTTTAAACCCCAAAATTCCAACCTTCAATTCCTGCATAATCAAATATACTCTGCTTAAAGCATCAACAACTTTGTTTGACTTCCCACTTGTGTGTTTGATTACAAAGGTAAAACTCTGCAAAAAATCCACCCACTTTACATGATTTTGGTTCAACTTTGGCTGATTCTTTATGAACTGCAGTGCATGGTTATCTGAATACAACAAAAATTATTTGGGCAACAAATAATGCCTCCATTTCTTCAAAGCCTGCACAATAGCATAGAAATCCTTATCTTAGGATGAGTACTTCTTCTTGGCCTCATCTAAATTTTCAATGAAATTAGCTATCGGTCTCTACTCTTGACTCAAGACAAATCCAATTGCTATTGATCCAGGTGGATATCGATGGCCACCAACCTATTCCAGTTGGACCTGCACTATCAACTCTTTCAGTTCTTCAATTCCAGCATCTTACTATTTTTAGTAGGTTTTCGGGTCCCACACTCTCAGAGCTGTTTTTGGGCCTGTTGAGGCCTCAAAATTACGCTGCAAAAACATGGGGGAAAACCACCCAGTCTGGACCTTAAAGCAACTCCTTTTCTGTTTGTTTTAGTGACACTGACTGGGGATAATGGGACCAGTTTCCCAATAAGGATGATTTTGGGGATGTTTTGATTATACAACATGCAATGGAAAATGATTCTAATCTATCACATGCATCTATCTAACTATTTATTCTGCTATGTCCCCGAGGTGTTTCTTCCTTTATGCGATCTAAAGATATATCCTTCAACTATTAGTAATGTAGATTATTTAATAGTTGAAAGAGATGAAAATTATGTAAGATGATTCTTCTAAAAAAATAGTTTCATTAGAAGAACTATGAAAAATATATCACATTCATATGTGTGATTATATATTCAATAAGAAATCACAGACAAATATTAGAACATAATTGCATGTAACATTCATCTATAATAATGTTTCAAATATATAATGCAATAAAAAGATGACTATCAATCTATAAAGAAAGACTTAATACAAGTGAATAGAAGTACCATATGTACTAAGTTATACTCATGTAAACTGATAGTAATTGATCTGATCCTATTCACTTTCAAGCAATTTAAAGAGTACAATAGTGCAACATCAGTTAAACAACTTTAATTGTCAAAATATAACAGACTATGTTCCATTAATTCATTAAAGCATTCACAAAATTACAATAGTGCATTCTTTGCAAAAAAAAATTGACAAATTTCTAGACCCTTCTCTAAAATGCATGAGAGGGGTTTAAATACTAAACTAACTATGTTCTAAAATAAATTATTACAAAAATATAGAGGAGGTTTCAAACAACCATCCTCGTAAGACTAACTTAAACTACAATCTAGGAAAATAAAGTAACAATATGATTTATGAATTCTGCCCTTTCTTTTGTATTTGGTCACGAAGTTGACAAATATATAGCATGGGTTTGAGCTGAGTTGGCTTCGAAATCTGTGATTTGACCTATCCCTTGAATACTGCATTTGAGAGTGCTGGCTGTGATCTTCTTGTCGAATCTATTAAAGACTACAGGGTCTGGTACTGATGATAAGGTTTGATCATAAAATTCCAATAATTTTATTAATTAAACTTATTTACCTTTTTAATTATTTCATCATTCATTTCTACCTTTTGTTTCTACTGTGTTTCCAGTTGTTTGAATTCTAAGAGCACTTCAGACGTGCACTCTTTGATAAGTTCTACTTTCACAAGCTGTTCACACATAGATTCAGTATTTTCTTTTGCCAACTTGAATGCTTTCACTGCTGCTTTCTTTGTTTGCTTTATCTGTGCTTCCCAATCTTTGAATAATATTTCCTTGTGGGACTTATCTGCCTAGGGTAGATTAGCTTCCTTTCCTGAGTCTGATGCTTTCCATTGAATGTGTTCATTAATTTTCTTCTCGAGCTTCTCACATTCAATTTTCTGGATAGCTACTTGCTGGATCAGTATTTCATTTGAGTCACAATAAGAGCCAATAATAGAAGCTTTTTGGAAAAATAATTTTTGTTGTTGCTTTAATTTAGCATTTACATCCAATGCTTTTTTTATGAATTTATCTAATTGTGGTTGGCTTTGTATTCTAGTTATTGCTGCTTCCACTTGTGCTTGCTTCTCAGTGATTTATACTTGATGCTGTAAATTAAGTTTTTAAAAATCCTTTTGAAATTGGGAAATCTTCAATTTCATTTGCTCGCTGGAGTTAGATTTTTCTTGATCTAATAGTCTCTCTAGTTCTTGTATTCTGTCTTCCTTCTGCTTTAGTAACATTTTAACCTCAGTAGCTTTATCAAAAGTGGAAGTATCATATGCACCTTCAAACTGTGATACTTTGGTTAAATGTTCAGTAGGATCTGCTAGGGGATCCTTCCACAAAACTTCAACATATTCATTTGTAAGGTTTGAGAATATATCATAATTTTTTCTCTTTTTTCTTCTTTTGACTACAACCTTATGATTAGGACTGTAGAATATATCCAGCGAAGGAATTTCATCAACTTGTAACACTATCTCTCGATCATGAGTTCTTAGAACTTCTTGTAGTGGAAGAACAATTTCCACTAATTTCTAGGAATGTCCAGGTGTCCGAAAATTAGTAGCTTGATCAGTATTGGGATTGGGAGTTTCTATTGCTTTAGAAAAATCATCCCATTCACTATTTAAATTCTTTGGTTGGGATTTTTATGATTAATCAAGTGTATCTTGACTGTGCTGAACTTCTTGAGAAGTTCACTCTGTTCCATTACTTCCTTTTTTCTCCTACATCTCAATCTATTGGATTATTTGATCAATTATATTTTCTTGGTTTTCCTTTCTTTTTTCGGATTCATTTTCAAAATGATCTAAATTGTGATATTGATGCTTTTATTTCCCCGACTCATCCTCATAAATGTCTTTAACTTCATTATCCAAGCTAATACTTAGAGTAGGTATGTTGACATCTTCAATAGTTAACAAATCTAGAGGAATCTTTTCCAATCTCTTACTTCTATATGATTGGAAGGCTTCCAAGTCATCTTGATTGAGTTGATTGGATGAAAACTTGAGTATATATGAATAAATTTCAATTCCTTGAAAGAAATCATCAAATCTATCTATTTCTTTCACAAAAGGCTTCATTTTGAGCTCTGTGATGTAGTTTTTAATTACATCATTTGGATCATATGGCCGCTTTGAAATTACTGCCAAATTCAATAGATTAATCTTTGAAACTTCCTTTTAGGCATGACCAATATCAAAAAGTGCAAAAGTACCACACTATAAAAGAAAATTAGGCCAAACGACCTTCTTAGCATCTTTAAGTTGTTTAAAAATACCATTAACAAGATGGTAGGCTATCTCCCTTGCAAGTAACTTGTCAGGAACATAATATGGTAGGACATGGGGAGAAGCATAACTTCCAAATACTCTGACATATGTGAAACTCTTCTCTACAAACCATCTAGCAATAGAAATAATATCTGTACTAGCCTCTTTGGAAACTCTGGAGGCTTTCTCATTGAATATCATCTGGTGCATAGGAAACATGACTCTATGGAAAATTTTGTAAAAATTCAAATGGAAGTCTGAATCCCAAATGAATCTGTGGTAAATGTAGATTGGAGTAGGGTATTAGATGGTCCATTTCCATCACGTGGTTGGAAAACTAGAAGAAAAGCAAATTGCGTCCATGACATAGGCACTCATGTAAAAGGGATGTATTTCTCTAGATGAAACACTTATTTTACTCTTATACTCCATGATGCGTTTAGCTAAATTATCAGATAGGATATTTTCCTAATTCATAATTAAAGAATTGGCGATTGTGTCAATTAATGAGACCCAATCTACAAAAAACCTAGTGGTATCAGGTTTTTCAGATAATATGGACAACATACTGGCAACATAACAGTAAGGGGAAGGAATTTGGGCAATTGAGTACTTACCGAGTTTATCTCACTCAATTTTGCCTTGGTATTCTTTCCATCCCTTTATGAATTTCATCAGATCTGGATTTTTTGTTCTAAAGTTTTGAAGAAAAGCCTTGTCATATTTCTATTGTGAGGAGGGTAGATGGTACATTGCTTGTAAGTCTTCTGCCCTGAATGACCCTATATTCTCGCCTTTTGAATATTTGAATGTTAAGTATTCTATGCTTAAGTGGCTGATTACCCACCTAACCATGTATGCATAGGGAATAATATTTGGCCTTGCTTCTACCTTATAGACGAATGAACATGCAACATCGAAATAAGTTGCATCTGAAGTAACTGATGTGTCTGTTGTAGCGACTTTGATTATTACCTTTGGATTTTCATCCTCGAAAATCTTATACATTTCATCCCATGAAGAAATGTCACAATCCTTGTTGCAGGTGGTGTCTGAAAACAGGGGAGACATGTATGAGCCTTCAGTAGACAACGCTTGAGCAATCTCTTTCCCTTTCTTGTTCATCTGTATTTTCCTTATTCTGTTAATTGGTTTCCTGATTTCAAGTGAACAGAGAAAACATTAAAAATACATGGAACATAAAGACAAATATGTTGTTAATTTATTTCAAACGTGCATGAATAGATATGAATATATCAAAACCTTAATTTTATTAAATGTTATTAATCACCAATAATCTTTTCAAATCAAATCTCTTACACCTTCACATGGAATATCTATCAATCAATTTAAGACATTGGATCTCGTATTTCAGTCTGATATGACATAATTTATTTTGCATGCTTGAGTAATTAAATTCCATTCATCGCACATCACAACTTATAACTTTTCCATTTATGATGTTACCCACAAATTCTGTGAAATGCGATCTGCACAAATCACACATTGCAAGTTTTATGCGGTAAATGAATTTGATTTTGGTTAAGTCCTATGAAATGAGAAGTGCGCATTTAAGAATTCAAGCGACTGTGCTTTATGGGACTTTGGAGCTTTATGTTTATTAATTTATTGGCTCATTGGGTCTGCATAATCGTGACTTATACTGAATTTCTTTATAAGTTTGATCGGTTAAATGAGGTGCAACATGATTTTAGTTTATAACGACGATTAAAGAATTTTCAATAAGATTTTAATATAACTTCGGTAAGAGATTAGCGCATTTTGCAACCCGCGTGACTTATTGGGTTTCAAGTATTTTAAGTTTGTAAGCTATGGGAATTTCAATGCGCACTAAGGAATAAAAGCGGATAAGAAAAAAGAAACTTTATTTCCTAAAGGTTTTTTACTTAAGGCTAAAAATAAATGAAAATGAATTTCCTAATTACTTCTAAAGGGTCCCGATTTATTAAAATAAATGGGGGTTTTTGTATAGCACAAAAATTGGCGATTCACTTGGGAGAACCAGCTATCTCTGACTAACTTTTTGAAATTTCTGAAAACTCTTGTGAAATAAAATAGTTGCAGGAATGAATTTCAATAAAATAATATCTCACTAAGCGAAAAAATCTCTCTTAATTAAAATTCATAAGAATTCCTCTTTTAAAAATATAAGTATGAGAATCTATATCAGTATTTACTCATTTTAAAAAGATAAAGCAGGTGGCTCTTACATATTTTATTTATAAATATTTACTCTTTTATCGTAGGTAGAGCCTCTAATCTAATAGGCAATCTAAGCTCTTGGCAGGGTTACGTTTTATTCAACAATGATTCACTGTCCCATCCAGTGTTTCTTACAATTTCCAAAAATAAATTCTAACTTTATACAATTGATATTTTTTGAAACTTTTCTTTTTGTATCATATTTTTTATCTACTTAAAAGCCATTGTCTTGGCTTGGTAACTAAATAATGACAATTCCATTCACTAGTTTTAATTAAACTGATCAAGCTGGCTCTTGATGAGACCCCTTGTCCTCTTGATATAATCTCAAGTCATTAACCTGTTTTGGTAGGCAATATTGGTAATGTCAGTTCAACTATTTCCCTATGAACATGGTAAACAAGCTCATGATGAGACTTATTATCTTTTAAGCTTTTTTAGTATAATCATTTTTTTGAATTTCTTTCAAAAATTGATAATTTTTCCCGGATGGGGTGAATCATTTGTCCTTTTGAAGATTCTGGATGATAATGTTGAGTTTTAGATTACTTTTCTATAAAATATACTTTACTATGTTAAGGATTTTTTTCTTGATTGATGACATAATAATCATGCTATATAAGGATGAGTGTTCATCAGAGAATAAATAACTTCAGTGAAATTGCATCTTTCAGTGTAAAATAAAATATATTTGTCTTTCAAATATTTCGATTGTTTCCTTAATATTTCTTATTTCTATAGGCGATAAATAAAAAAGGATCATCTGATATATTTATTTGAAAAGAAAAAAATTTATACTAAGCAACTTTTATTTTCATAAGGAAAAGAAAACGACACTAGTATACAAGGAATAAAAGGAGTTACCTTCTATGAAAAGTATTTTTTTCAAAATCTACCCATTAACATGTAAAGAATCTCTTTTGCGTGATAGATCTTGCAATAAAAATGTTGATGGGCATATTTCTTCAATTATTTGAAATGTACCTAGCTAGAGTTTTTGAAACTTCGTGTGTTTACCTTTTTCCTCATGCACTTTGTCCCATTTCAATACTAGATAACCAATTTGAATTTTTTTTGGAGTAACAAAAGCTTAATCAAATGAGGCTTTTACTATCTGTTGATGATGTGCATGAGTATGTTTAGTTTTTTCTCTTTCTTATTTTAGCTTAAGAATTTTACATTGTCTAAGTTGTAAAGAATAAGAAGGAGATTCATCAATAAATTGTACTAAGTAAACTGAGGGAATAACTACATTGGTAGGAAAAACAACTTCTTTTCCATAAACAAGATTGAATGGAGAGGTGCCAATAGAAGCTTTTTGAGTTATTCGGTCTACCCAAAGAGAAAATATTAATGATTTATGCCAATTTCGTTGGTTTTGATCAACAGATATTTTGATTATTCTAATCAATTTTTTTGTTCGTGGACTCTACTAAACCATTTCCTTGTGGGTAATAATTTATAGAATACTTAAGTTTAAAACCTCTTTTGATTGCAAATTCCATCATATCAGTTCCTGAAAAGTAAGATGTGTTATCAAAAATTAAAGCAGTAGGTAAACCAAACCTAGTTATGATACATTGGTTGATGAATCAATGATATTCTCAGAATTGGCTACCTTTAATGGAATTTCTTCCACCCATTTAGTAAAGTAATCTGCAGCTCTAAGAATATATCTATGTTGATTGGAAGAGTTAGGAACAATCTCACCGATTATATCTAATCCCCATTGTTCAAATGTGTAGAAATTATATGCACTAAGCATGCATATGTCCTAGATTCCCCTGATCTCACAATATTTAACTTCTTCAAAAATACAGAATCATTCCACTGTTAATATTTTGTGGAAAATTAATTGCACACACATGTGAATCATAAATAAAAATAATCGCACATAACAAAATTGTTTAACGAGAAAGCCTAAAGCTAAAAACCCCAATTATCATATATTATGTATCATGAAGATCATATGACAATCTCATATAAAGCTTAGTACATCAAGCTCTCAGTACAATACAATCGTCATACACTAATCAGGAAAAATCTGCAAATCCATGCACCGATCTTTGCCCTTTGCTAGCCTGCCTCCACTGCACAATCCCTGCTGAAGAATAGCTCTGAATGAATTTGAATTACTCTTGCCTTGATTGCGCAATCCTCATTGGCAAATCCAATGTGTGTGTGATGCAATCAATGCATCACTATAGTCACAACATATAGTCCATCTTGCCCTTTCACCTATCTCTCCACTGGGTCTCCACTGGAACTGACATGCACTATAGCTAACTACTGTATTGTTCAGTTGATTACTGAGTTATTATTTGTGAATTAATTAACTAATTAATTCACTCCACTTTCACTAGTGTATCATTTAGATGGACTAGATACAACTAGCGCAACTGAGTCTAACTGAGTTAAACTAAATACAACTCCATAAACTACTCTTCCAACTCTGTCATAACTTTGCCACTTGAGTTCTAACTGAGTCCTCCACGCATGAACTCCAATAAACCCTTGGGAATTGCATAATTCCCTCAGTACACTGATCTACCACATCTGTGCACTGAAAAAAAGTGCTCCAAGAGAATAAGTTGATGTTTAAAGTCCGATTATTATTAACAGCTAATAATAATTGACATGCATCTATTTTTAGCTCAACGATCTATAAATAGACTTCGCCCAATATTCTAAAAATATAATTTCACCTATTTTTCCAACTTGATCAACCATCAACAAATAACATCCTGCAACTTCTGAAATATGATCATCATGTCTAAAAATAGACTTGCGCCAAAAATAGCTTGCGGGCCCACTTAGTGAAGGCGACTCTTTTCACTAAGCTCATCATCTTGTTGAATCTCAACACTTCCTCTCAACAAGATAGGGATTATCTTTCACCCTGATCCTGCCTCTATGGTATTCGAATTTCTCCTGGTGAGCGCCTTCGTCAAAATATCTGCATCCTGATCCTTCGTAGGAATGTACTGAAGCAACATGATCTTCCGCTGCACACAATCTCTGATACGATGATACCGGATATCAATATGTTTAGATCTATCATGAAACACAGGATTAACCGACAGTTTAATGCAACTCTGATTATCACAATGTATCACTGTGGGATCTAAGTGTGAACCGAACAAACCAACCAGGATCTTCCTCATCCAGATAGCCTCACATGCAGCTTGACTTGCTGCCATGTATTCTGCTTCCGCTGAACTGAGTGCCACGGATCTTTGTTTCCTACTGTACCAAGAAACTGTCGTAGATCTGATACTGAAAATCCCTCCTGATGTGCTATTTCTGTCTGTTGGGCTTCCTGCCCAATCTACATCCGTGAAGCCATGCAACTCAACCTCATCCGTCTTCCTGTACCATAAACCATACTCAGATGTTCCCCTGAGATATCTCACGACATGCTTACCTGCCTTCCAAAAGAGTTTGGTAGGCTTAACCATCGCTTTTGAAAGATGTTTCACCGCATAGCATATGTCCGGTCTTGTATTTACTAAATACATGAGCGAACCCACCAACTGTTGATAAACAGTGGCATCCACTACCTCTACCGATGTAGCATCCTTTTTCTTCCAATTTCCTGGAAGAGGAGTTTTGATAGGCTTGTAGCCTTGCTTGTGAAACTTCTCCAGTATCTTCCTGGCATACTTGCCTTGAGACACAAATATTTCACCTTCCCACTGCCATATTTCCAATCCAAGGAAATAATGAAGGAGGCCCAAATCCTTCATCTCAAACTCCTTTGCAATATCTGCCTTGCATGAGTGTATCAACTTCTCATCACCTGTTAGTATTAAATCATCAACATAAAGAACAATGATTAAAATCTTACCCTCCACCACAATCTGGTACAGGTTTACATCCGCCTCACTCTTGGTGAAGCCAAGTCCAGTGAAATAGCTGTCGATCCAAGTGTACCAAGCACGTGGTGCTTGTTTCAGCCCATACAATGCTCTTTTGAGCCTGCAGACATGCGACTTGCTGCTAAAGATCTCAAATCCTTCAGGCTGCTCAATGTACACCTCTTCCTCAATGATCCCATTAAGGAACGTATTCTTCACATCCATCTAATGAATATGCCAACCCATATGCACTGAGAGAGAAAGGATGGTATGTATGGAAGAATACCGTGCGACAGGTGCAAAGGTTTCTTCATAGTCAATCCCCTTGATCTGTGAGAAACCCCGGGCAACAAATATTGCTTTATACTTCTTGACGCTCCCATCAGCAACTTTCTTTACCTTGTAGATCCATCTTGATCCTACAACTTATTTTCCCACCGGCCTTGGAACAATCTCCCAAGCACTGTTTCTGACAATGGAGTCATACTCCTCCACCATGGCATCTACCCATGTGGGCTTCTGCACTGCTTCTTCAAAATAAGATGGCTCTGTCATGATACACTTGCTCATAAGAGCCATGTATCCAGTAAATCAGTCAGGTGACTGTCTCTGTTTGCGTTGTGATGTAGGGACTCCTACATTCTGTGCTGCATCAAGTTTCAGTCTCTCAGCTTCTGTGGTACGATTTATACCTTGTCTAATGTTTGGTTCTACATGAGTGGACTCCTCCACTCCATGAATCTCCTCTTGTGGTTGATCCACATCTAGAGGCTCATCTTTGGGAACAAGAAGTTTCTCCTCTGCATGCAAGTGTAGCTCCCTCTCAAGCAAAAACTTCATGGCTTTCAACTCACTGAATTTTATATCTCGTCTCACAACATTCATCCGACTGTCTGGAAAATACACACGATAATTATGGGGTGTTTCTGTGTACCCAAAAAATATCCCAACTTCTGCAGTTGGCTCCAGCTTCTTCCTGGCGTCCTTTGTCACATGAATGTAAACAGGTGATCCAAAAATCTTCAAATGAGAAATATCAGGCTTCTTACCAGTAAAAGCTTCTTCAGGTGTACTCATGCCAAGTACTCTATGAGGACAACGGTTTTGCACATAAACCGCAGTGTTGCATGCTTCCTCCCACAAGTGCATCAGTAGGCCCTGGTCATGCAACATCACTCGTGCAACACCCACGACCGTTATGTTCTTCCTCTCAGCGACCCCATTCTTCTGTGGGTTATGAGGTGCTATGAGTTCTCTTCAAATTCCTTATTTTCTACAGAAGTATTTGAATTCACCGGAGATGTATTCACCACCATTATCGCTCCATAGAGCTTTCACTTGCTTCCCCGACTCCTTCTCCACCAATTATTTGAACTCACATAACTTTGAGAACATTTCACTCTTCTTCTGCATGAAGAAGATCCAACATCTACGATAATAGTCCTCAAAAAATATGACATAATACCTGTATTTTGTTGTTGAAGCAACTGAGAAAGGTCCACACACGTCTGTGTGAATTCTCTCCAGGATCACTGAAGCACAATTCTCCTTCTCATGAAAGGTAGTCTTCATAAAATTACCCATAGTACATCCCTTGCACTAATTTGACTGTGCAAGAGTACCCTTGGGAATTCCAGTAGAAATCTGCTGCAAAATCTTCAAAGCACCATGGTGAAGACGACCCAATCTCCTGTGCCATAATTTGCTCTCATCCTGGCTCACCACTTCTTCTGCTTTTCCCACCATTGCAGCGCAACCTTCTAACTCAAACTTGTAGAGATTCTTAATTTGAACCCCTATCTTCTTGGTTTGAATCATTGTTTTATGTCGAAGGAAGGCTTTTCCCTCACTGAAAACAACATCATAGCCTTTGTCTTCCAGCATTGCGACCGAGACCAAGTTCTTATTCAGACCTAGAACATGCATAACATTCTTCAACAAGAATGGATTACCAGAATCCCTCTCAAAGGTAATGGTCCTAATGCTAGTCACACTGTACCGACCATCGTCGCCCATCTCTATATGCATCTGGAGGTCCTTCTCCTCCCAGTCACTAAATAACTCTTTATCTCCCGTCATATGGAAATACGCACCACTATCAAGATACCATACCAATCCCATATAGCTTGAAACCAAGCATGAAATCAAAGAGAAATCAAGTTCAAATTGTGAAGCTAAGGCCTCTCCAACTACAGCTCCAGCAGCCTTCTTGTTCTTCTTCTTATGTGGACAGTTAGTGGCAAAATGCCCATGTTCGTGACAGTGAAAACACTTCACTTTGGCCAAATCCTGCTTCTTTCCTTTAGCATCGGATTTTGAAGGATGTTTCCTCCCCTTCCCTTTCCTTTCTTTGGCGGCCAAAGCGCAATTCTCTTCATCTTCATTCTTTGATGAAGAGCCATCCCTGGTACCCCGCCTTATCTCCTGCTGCACAAGATCCGACCAAATTCGCTCCCATCCCGCCAGTTTCTCCCATCCATTGACAGAGTCTTCATAGCTATTCCAACTCTTCGGAAGCCCAAGGAGAGCCTAGCTCACCAATTCTTCATCATCAACATTAACCCCACACTTACCAGTTCATCCTTGCAGTGGAAAAACTTCGTGAGGTATTTTGGAATACTGTCGCCCTTCTCAATTTTTATTTTTCTAAGCTTTTCTTTAAGCGCCAACTTCCTCTGGTCACTTCTTCTTTGGAACAAGTCTGTCAAAGCCTTCCACATTAATAATGGAGTGGCTTTCCTATGAAGGTTGGACACAATATGGTCCTTCACACCTTCCAACAGAATTCTTCTCGTCTTTGCTGTCTTCTTTTTCCATGCGTCAAGTAAAGCAGCATCGCTAGATCCCAGCTTAGGAACATCGCTATCGATGAACTCCTTCATTCTACTATCCTCCAGCACTGCCTCCATCCTGTCCTTCCAAGCTATGTAATTCAAGCTCCTATCAAGGGCATACTCCAGTCGCAACCCATTGAAAGCCATTTCAATGTATACTCAACTTCTGCACCAAGAATCTTCTGTAGAAAATCTGAATTGTCCAACAGAAAAAACTCACTTCACAATTGCAATCTTCAAGAATTAACAATGCTCTGATACCATGTAAAAATTATATGCACTAAGCATGCATATGTCCTAGATTCCCCTGATCTCACAATATTTAACTTCTTGCAAAATACAGAATCATTCCATTGTTAATCTTTTGCGGAAAATTAATTACACACACATGTGAAGCATAAATAAAAAAAATCGCACATAACACAATTGTTTAACGGGAAAGCCTGAAGCTGAAAACCCCAAATATCATATATTATGTATCATGGATATCATATGGAAATATCATACAAAGCATAGTACATCAACCTCTCAGTACAATACAATCTTCATACACTAATCAGGAAAAATCTGCAAATCCATGCACCGATTTTTGCCCTCTACTAGCCTGCCTCCACTACGCAATCCCTGCTAAAGAATAGCTCTCAATTAATTCGAATTTCTCTTGCCTTGACTGCGCAATCCTCATTGGAAAATCCAATGTGTGTGTGATGCAATCAATGCATCACTATAGTCACAACAGATAGTCCATCTTGCCCTTTCACCTATCTCTCCACTGGGTCTCCACTGGAACTGACATGTACCGTAGTTAACTACTGTATTGTTCAGTTGATTAATGAGTTATTATTTGTGAATTAATTAACTAATTAATTCACTCCACTCTCATTAGTGTATCGTTCAGTTAGACTAGATACAACTAGCGCAACTAAGTCTAACTGAGTTAAACTAAATACAACTCCATAAACTACTCTTCCAACTCTGTCATAACTCTGCCACTTGAGTTCTAACTGAGTCCTCCATGCATGAACTCCAATAAACCCTTGGGAATTGTGTAATTCCCTCAGTCCACTGATCTGCGACATCTGTGCACTGAAACAAAGTGCTCCAAGAGAATAAGTTGTTATTTAAAGTCTGATTATTATTAAGAGCTAATAATAATCGACATGCATCTATTTTTAGATCGACGATCTATAAATAGACTTCGCCGAATATTCTAAAAATAGAATTTCATATATTTTTCCAACTTGATCAACCATCCACAAATAGCATCCTGCAACTTTTGAAATATGATCATCATGTCTAAAAATAGACATAGTCTAAAAATAGACTTGAGCCAAAAATATCTTGCGGGCCCACTTAAAGGCGACTCTTTTCACTAAGCTCATCATCTTGTTGAATCTCAACACTCCCTCTCAACAAGATAGGGATTATCTGATTCGGATTTATACAGGAACGCAACAGAATAAACATATAACCATAAATACATAGATGCAGCGGAAATAACACTTCATTTCATTAATATCAAAGAACTGAAATTTGCTTACAGACAGAATGGAAATAAAACTAGCTAGGGCACTGGTAGCTATCTCTGAGAAGAGATGTGGCGGCTACAGGCCTCTGAACTGCATTACAATGAGGCTTGAGGGCCTATTTATTATTGAGAAACAATGGAGAACCCTAAACATCCAAAAAACCTAACCCTAGGAGATGAAGCGCCAAAACTATGGGCCCCGTTTGGGTAAATTGGTGTTTCAACTTCCCAGGGACGTAACTTTGGCATACTATCTCCGTTTGACGCACATGATACATCATTAGAAAACTCTATCCGAGGACTAAAACTTTCGCCATGAGTATCATTCCAAAACGGAATGATATTTGCTGGAGGCACGATGCCCAAAAAACGTCGTTTAGGGCCTCAAAATGGCTCCGGAAGTTCAAGACCCGAAAAACTGCTAAAAATAGTAAGTTATGCCAAAAATGAAAAAAAAAAAAAAAAAAAAACTGAAAGAGACAATGGTGGGGGCCCAAGTGGAATAGGCGGGTGACCACCAATATCCACCTGGATCATTATCTTTCACCTTGATCCTGCCTCTATGGTATTCAAATTTTCTCCTGGTGAGTGCCTTCGTCAGAATATCTACATCCTGATCCTCCGTAGGAATGTACTGAAGCAACATGATCTTTCGCTGCACACAATCTTTGATACGATGATACCAGATATCAATATGTTTAGATCTATCATGAAAAACATGATTAACTGAGAGTTTAATGCAACTCTAATTATCACAATGTATCACTGTGGGATCTAAATGTGAACCGAACAAAACGACCAGGATCTTCCTCATCCAGATAGCCTCACATGCAGCTTGACTTGCTGCCATGTATTCTGCTTCCACTGAACTAAGTGCCACGAATCTTTGTTTCCTATTGTACCAAGAAACTGTCATAGATCCGATACTAAAAATCCTTCCTGATGTGCTATTTCTTTCTGTTGGGCTTCCTGCCCAATCTGCATCCATGAAGCCATGCAACTCCACCTCATCCCTTTGTATGTACCATAAACCATACTCAAATGTGCCTCTAATATATCTCAGGACATGCTTGCCTGCCTTCCAAAAGAGCTTGGTAGGCTTAACCATCGCTTGTGAAAGTTGGTTCACCACATAGCATATTTCCAATATTTTATTGACTAAATACATGAACGAACCCATCAACTGTCAATAAACAGTGGCATCCACTACCTCTGCCAATGTAGCATCCTATTTCTTCCAATTTCCTGGAAGAGGAGTGCCAATAGGCTTGCAGCCTTGCATGTGAAACTTCTCCAGTATCTCCCGGGCATACTTTCCTTGAGACACAAACAGTTCACCTTCCCGCTGCCATATTTCCAATACAAGGAAATAATGAAGGAGGCCCAAATCCTTCATCTCAAACTCCTTTGCAAGATCTACCTTTCATGAGTGTATCAACTACTCATCACCTGTTAGTATTAAATCATCAACATAAAGAAAAGTTATTAAAATATTACCCTCCACCACAATCTGGTATAGGTTTGCATCCGCCTCACTCTTGGTGATGCCAAGTCCAGTGAAATAGCTATCGATCCAAGTGTACCAAGCATGTGGTGCTTGTTTCAGCTCATACAATGCTCTTTTGAGCCTGCACACATGCGATTTGCTGCTGAAGATCTCAAATCCTTCAGGCTACTTAATGTACACCTCTTCCTCAATGATCCCATTAAGGAATGCAGTCTTCACATCCATCTGATGAATGTGCCAACCCATCTTCACTAAGAGAGAAAGGATGGTCTGTATGGAATAATACCATGTGACAAGTGCAAAGGTTTCTTCATAGTAAATCCCCTTGATATGTGAGAAGCCCTGAGCAAAAAATCTTGCCTTATACTTCTCGACGCTCCCATCAACAACTTGATTTACCTTGTAAATCCATCTTGATCCTACAATGGATTTTCCCACCAGCCTTGGAACAATCTCCCAAGCACTGTTTCTGACAATGGAGTCATACTCCTCCACCATAGCATCTACCCATGTGGGCTCCTGCACTTCTTCTTCAAAAGAAGATGGCTCTGTCACGATACACTTGCTCATAAGAGTCATGTATCCAGTAAATCGGTAAGGTGACTGTCTCTGTCTGTGCTGTGATGTAGGGACTCCTACATTCTGTGCCGCATCAAGTTTCAGTCTCTCAGCTTCTGTGGTATGCTTTCTGCCTTGTCAGATGTTTGGTTCTACATGAGTGGAATCCTCCACTCCATGAATCTCCTCTTGTGGTTGATCCACATCTAGAGGCTCATCTTTGGGAACAATAATTTCCTCCTCTACATGCAAGTGTAGCTCCCTCTCAAGAGAAAACTTCAAGGCTTTCACCTCATTGAATTTTATATCTCGTCACACAACAGTCATCCGACTGTCTAGCAAATACACACGATAATTATGGGGTGTTTCTGTGTACCCCAAAAATATCCCAACTTCTGCAATCGACTCCAACTTCTTCCTGGCATCCTTTGTCACATGAATGTAAACAGGTGAGCCAAAAATCTTCAAATGAGAAATATCAGGCTTCTTACCAGTAAAAGCTTCTTCAGGTGTACTCATGCCAAGTACTCTATGAGGAAAATGGTTTTTCACATAAATTGCAGTGTTGCATGCTTTCGCCCATAAGTGCATCAATAGACCCTAGTCATGCAGCATCACTTGTGCAGCACCCACAATCGTTATGTTCTTCCTCTCAGTGACCCCATTCTGCTGTGGGTTATAAGGTGCTATGAGTTCTCTTTGAATTCCTTCTTTGCTATAGAAGTCTTTGAATTCACCCGAGATGTATTCACCACCATTATTGCTCCGTAGAGCTTTCACTTGCTTCCTTGACTCCTTCTCCACCAATGCTTTGAACTCACAGAACTTTGAGAACGGTTCACTCTTCTTCTGCATGAAGAAGATCCAGCATCTACGATAATCGTCATCAAAAAATATAACATAATACCTGTGTTTTGTTATTGAAGCAACTGAGAAAGGTCCACACACGTCTGTATGAATTCTCTCTAGGATCACTGAAGCACAGTTTTCCTTCTCATGAAAGGTGGTCTTCACAAACTTACCCATATTACATCCCTTGCATTGTTATGACTGCGCAAGAGTACCCTTGGGAAGTCCAGTAGAAATCTGCTACAAAATCTTCAAAGTGCCATGGTGAAGATGGCCCAATCTCTTGTGCCATAATTCGCCCTCATCCCAGCTCACCACTTCTTCTACTTTACCCACCATTGCAGCGTAGCCATCTACCTCCAACTTGTAGAGATTCTTAATTCGAACCCCTATCTTCTTAGTTTGACCCATTGTTTTATGTCTAAGGAAGGCTTTTCCCTCACCGAAAACAACATCATAACCTTTGTCTTCCAGCATTGCAACCAAGACCAAGTTCTTCTTCAGACCTGGAACATGCATAAAATTCTTCAAAAAGAATGGATTACCAGAATCCCTCTCAAAGGTAATTGTCCCAATTCCAGTCGCATTATACCGACCATCGTCGCCCATCTCTATATGCATCTGGAGGTCCTTCTCCTCCAAGTCACTAAACAACTCTTTGTCTCCCGTCATATGGAAAGACGCAACACTATCAAGATACCACATCGATCCCATACAGCTTGAAACCAAGCATGAAATCAAAGAGAAATCAATTTCAAATTGTGAGGCTAAGGCCTCTCCAGCTACAGCTCCAGCAGCCTTCTTGTTCTTCTTCTTCTGTGAACAGTTAGTGGCGAAATGCCCATGTTCGTGACAATGAAAACACTTCACTTTGGACAAATCCTGCTTCTTTCCTTTAGCATCGGATTTTGAAGGATGTTTCTTTCCCTTCTCTTTCTTTGATTTGGCGGCCAAAGCACAATTCTCTTCATCTTCATTCTTCGATGAAGAGCCATCCCTGGTACCCCGCCTTATCTCCTCCTGCACAAGATTCGACCAAAGTCGCTCCCATCTCACCAGTTTCTCCCATCCATTGAAAGAATCTTCATAGCTATGCCAACTCTTCGGAAGCCCAAGGAGATCCAAGCTCACCAAGTCTTCATCATCAACAGTAACCCCCACACTTCCCAGTTCATCCTTGCAGTGGACAAACTTCGTGAGGTTTTATGGAATATTGTCGCCCTTCTCCATTTTTATTTTTCTAAGCTTGTCTTTAAGCGCCAACTTCCTCTGGTCACTTCTGCTTTGGAAAAATTCTTTCAAAACCTTCCACATTAAGAATGGAGTGGCTTTCCTATGAAGGCTAGACACAATATGGTCCTTCACACCTTCCAACAAAATTCTTCTCGTCTTTGTTGTCTTCTTTTTCCATGCGTCAAGTAATGCAGCATCACTAGATCCCGGCTTAGGAACATCGCTATCGATGAACTCCTTCAGTCCATTATCCTCCAGCACTGCCTCCATCCTATCCTTCAAAGCTATGTAATTAGAGCTCCCATCAAGGGCATACTCCAATCGCAACCCATTGAAATCCATTTCAATGTATACTCAACTTCTGCACCAAGAATCTTCTGTAGCAAATCTGAATTGTCGACCAGCGCAAACTCACTTCACAATTGTAATCTTCAAGAATTGACAATGCTCCGATACCATGTATAAATTATATGCACTAAGCATGCATATGTCCTAGATTCCCTTGATCTCACAATATTTAACTTCTTGCAAAATACATAATCATTCCATTGTTAATCTTTTGCAGAAAATTAATTGCACACACATGTGAAGCATAAATAAAAACAATAGCACATAACACAGTTGTTTAACGGGAAAGCCTGAAGATGAAAACCCCAACTATCATATATTATGTATCATGGATATCATATGACAATCTCATACAAAGCTTAGTACATCAAGCTCTTAGTACAATACAATTTTCATGCACTAATCAGGAAAAATCTGCAAATCCATGCATCGATCTTTGCCCTATGCTAGCCTACCTCCACTGCGCAATCCCTGTTGAAGAATAGCTCTCAATGAATTCAAATTACTCTTTCCTTGACTGCGCAGTCCTCATTGGAAACTCCAATGTGTGTGTGATGCAATCAATGCATCACTATAGTCACAACAGATAGTCCATTTTTCCCTTTCACCTATCTCTCCACTGGGTCTCCACTGGCACTGACATGCACTGTAGTTAACTGTTGTATTGTTAAATTAATTAATGAGTTATTATTTGTGAACTAATTAACTAATTAATTCAATCTACTCTCACTAGTGTATCATTCAGTTAGACTAGATACAACTAGCTCAATTGAGTCTAACTGAGTTAAACTAAATACAACTCCATAACTACTTCTTCCAATTGTGTCATAACTCTGCCACTTGAGTTCTAACTGAGTCCTCCATGCATTAGCTCCAGTAAACCCTTGGGAATTGCATAATTCCCTCAGTCCACTGATGTGCCACATCTGTGCATTGAACTGAAGTGCTCCAAGAGAATAAGTTGTTGTTTAGAGTCTGATTATTATTAAGAGCTAATAATAATCGACATGCATCTATTTTTAGATTGACGATCTATAAATAGAATTCGCCCAATATTCTAAAAATAGAATTTCATCTATTTTTCCAACTTGATCAACCATCCACAAATAGCATCCTGCAACTTCTGAAATATGATCATCATGTCTAAAAATAGACATAGTCTAAAAATAGACTTGCGCCAAAAATAGCCTGTGGGCCCACTTAGTGAAGGCGACTCTTTTCACTAAGCTCATCATCTTGTTGAATCTCAAAAAAATGGTTGTTCAATATTGACTGGCTATAATGGGAAGGTTGGCTTCCTTTCTCTTCCAGATGCACTTTGACACACTTTGCATTTTCTTATATATTCGTGAGCATCTTTGAAAATTGTAGGCCAATAGTAACCTACATGAAGGATTTTGTGTGCTCTCGTATTTCCTCCAAAATGTCCTCCAACCGGTCCATCATGGAGTTCCTACAAAAATTTCTCTGCTTCAGATTTTTCTAAGCATTTTAGTAGTAGAGAATCAAAATTTCTCCTAAATAATACATCATTGATTAATTCATATTGCTTGGCCTTTAATCTCAAAGTCCGTTTTTTTTTTTAACTGAATTGGGTCAGAGCATATCCATTCTTCAAATAGAATCTGAGATCAGCGTATTGAGATTGTGCGTCGTTGAGGCTTACCTCTAATATTTGCACATTGTTACCTGAATCTTCTTCTGATGATAGATGGGATGCTCATGTAAGCATTCTACAAAAACCTTGACCTCTAATAATTTTAGAGGGTCTTATTTTTACATCATATTCTTGTAAAGCAGTAACCCAGTTAGACATTTTCTCTCCTAATTCCCTTTGCATTAATAGTTGTCTCACTGTAGAGAATGGAACTATGATTTTGGTGTGATTTTTTAGGAGAAATGGCCTGAAATGCTTTATAGCCTTAAAGATAGCAAATGCTTTCTTTTCGACAGATGAATAATTTAGTTATGTACCTTGCAAATTGGAACTGAAAAATGATATTTTTGCTTCAATTTGTTGGTGATTAAGTTGTGTTAAAACAATAGAATATGATGTATCTAATGAAAAATTATCTAAAGTAAAAGGATTAAGAAAATTGGGGGTAGTCAAGAATGGAGCATTGACAATGGATTGTTTAATCAAATCAAATGCTTCTCTTTTAGTATGTCCCCATTTAAAGACTAAATTTTTCTTAATCATGTTTTGTAATGGTAAAAATATTTGTGAAAAGTCAGGGACAAACCTTTTAACAAAATTATTTTGCCCAAGAAACAAATGCATAGCTTTCTTGTTATGAGGGAAAGGAATTATTTTAATCCCTTGAATTCTTTCAGGATCAATACAGATACCTATTTTTGACACAATGAATCCTAAATTTTTTCCTTCATCTAAAGAAAAAAATGATTTATTTGGGTTTAATGAGATGCCATAACTTTTACATCGCTTGAATACTTTCTTTAGGTCATTCACATGATTGGTTACTTTTTTAGAAAATATTGTAATGTCATCTAAATAAATAACCACTGATTTTTTTATGAGACCCCTAAAAGTTGTGTCTGTAGCTCTCTGAAAAGTGGCACCTACATTAATTAATCCAAATGGCATCTTTTGATAGGCGTAAGTACCCCACTTAGTCCCAAATGTAGTCTTCATTCTGTCATATGGATGTATGAGGATTTGGTTATATCCTAAGAATCCATCTAGAAAGGAAATAAGTTCAGAACCAACTACTGTTTGTACTACTTGTTCCATGGTTGGTAATGAAAATTTGTCCTTTTGACATGCTTTGTTTAAATTCCTAAAATCAATACAAATTCTAATATTGCCATTTTTCTTCCTGACAAGTACAAAATTTGATACCCATTTAGAATGCCTGACTGGAAAGATGATTTTTTCCTTGAGAATTTTATTCAACTCTATTTTGATTTGATTTTCAAGATTTGCGTGAATCTTCCTCAATTTTTGCTGTATAGGTTTCTCATCTGAAATCATAGGAATTGTGTGTTGAATCACAAAAGTATCATATGTTTTAAGATCAGTATAATCCCAAGCAAAGATACTTTTGTATGTTCTAAATAACCTGATAAATGATCATCTTTCTTCGGAAGATAGACCAAGACCTAGATTGATATTTTGAGGTTTTTTGTTAGTTCCTAGATTTACTAACTCAAATCTTAAGGTAGAGCTTTGTGTTTTTCAGTTAGTAACTCTTTTAAACCTATCTTTCAGATCATATACGTCTTCTAACTTGAAAAGAGACTTAGGAATAGGATTTTCATCTTGTTCTTCATTAATCTGAATGTCATGTTCATTTTCATCCAAAATTTGACTATCATAAGATCCTTCAGATGTTAGGAAATCTATGATATCTGAATCATTATTGAATACTCTCCAATTGGTAAAATTATCAGCAACAAAAGGTCTAAAAATTAATTCAATGGAAAATCTATCAGGACTAAACTCTTGAGATGGAATTAACTTTGATGCTACATTAGCCAGTAGATCTGCACTAGAATTCTGCATTCTAGGTATGGAAGAAATATTAAAGTCTAAGAAATGAATGGTTAATTCTTGGACTAATGATTGGTAATTATTTAAATGTCCAGAATTACAATGAATGGTATTTCTTACCTATCTAACAATGATTTCTGAATCTCCTAGGACTTTCAGATATTTGATATTAAGATCAATGGCTTTGTACAAACCTTGGACTAATGCTTCGTATTCAGCTATATTGTTGGTACAATTGAATTCTAGTTTGTAGGCTAACATGGTTTTTTCTCCTTCTGAGCTTATTGAAATACATCCAACACCTGCACCATCTTCATATTTAGAATCGTCAAATAAAGAGTCCAAAATAAAGAATTAACTAATGTTTTATCTATAAAATTTATACATTTGGAACTATCTGTCTGGGAAAATTTCTCAATTTGAGAAACAACTGCATTATCAAAGAAAGGTGACTGTTGAGCATTGAAATTTCCCAAAAACGATTCTGCTGAGTAGTTTCCAATAATGTTATTATTGAATGCTACTAGCTCATTTTATCCTTCAATATCGGTGACTGTATGTTTCATGAACTTTTCACGGTCTACCCAGATTTGATTTGGCTTTCCATTATATGGTAGCCACATATGAGACCAGTTCGTTGGAAAATATCCATGAAGTTTTTCAGACCAGCCTCGGGTTAAAAATAAGCCGTAAAACTCAGGAATATCAACCACCAGTATATCAATTATTTGAGTAACCTTGGGGTTTGACGATTATATGATGGAAAAAAAAATTATTTCTCCTACCACCTCTACTCTGGTTCTATCAAGTTGTACTATATGGATAGGGGAACTCTGAGGAGTTATGTTCAACTTAGCACAGACTGATTTTGGAATTATATTAGAGGAAGCCCCTGAGTCTATTAAACAATTATGAACGTTTTTATTATAGATCTCACAAGTTAAGATAAATGGAGGAGTATGAGAGATGGATCGATCACCTATCATAGTAAAGTCTATAGCATCTATTTTTGTTGAAGGAGAGGTGGCTTACCCATTTCATTAGCAACTTGTCCTATTAATGGAGTAGGTAAGGTTGAAGAAGGAACTACATCTAAGTCTCAAAGTAATATTTTATGTTATTGCTTTAATTTAGTAAGCTCGTGAATTGAAATGTTAGCCCTGGTTTTCTTCATATCTTCAACTACATTATACTCAATACTGTCTGAGACTACCATTGTCTTAGACGTAAGTGGAGTATCTAAAGTAATGAGACTTTCTTGTCTAGCCTTTGAAGTAGAAATTTTTATTATTGTTTTATCGTTAGCAGGGGTTGAAATATTTTGTTGTTGATTTGGCTGCATTGCTTCAATAGTATTTTTTCTCCTTGTACTCACAGGTAAAACTTCATGGTGTTCTTCATTTGATAGGATGAAATCCCACATTTCATTTAGTTCAACTTATTCTTCTTCTTGATCCTCTTCTTCCTCTATATATTGATCAGATTCAGCATTAGATATGATATTTGGAGGTTGAGTATTAGAGGACTGACCTTTCTTGAAGTTTCTGAAAGCCTTTTTTGAGCTAGAATTTTCAGCAACTTGTTTCTTGATATCTTCCATCTCGTTTGTCATAGTATTCAAAAAAATTTGAAGACCTTCCACATCAAAAGGTCTTTTGGCAGCTTCTTTTTAGAATCATCTTTGAAAGATACCTTCTTTTTTTTTCTATATTCTTGAGAATTATTCTTCTCAAGATCGGTTATGCGCTTATCTACAGATAGAGATTCCTTCATGTTTTCTGCAAGTATCGACATTTTTTCTCTATCAACAAAAATAACTATATTAGATGGAAGAGATGAAATATACAACTCAATTTGAACTTCTGCACTAGGAACTGATGTAGCAAGAATTTTATTGAGTAATTTATTAAATCTTGAATTAAAATATTTTATCTTCTCACATGTTTTAGCTTTTAGATTTGACAAATCATTGATGAGCGTAGCAGTAGTCCTGTCTTCCCCAAACTTAGCTAGAAATTGTTCTTCGAACATATTCTAGCTAGTTATAGAGCAGGCAGGAAGTGAAAAATACCAGGATCCTGCATATCCCATTAGAGTATATGGAAATAAACTTACAACACAATCCTCTTCAACTACTTCTTTTAAATTAATGGCTAACATAAAATTATGAATGTGTTCTTCTACTGGAAGACCATCATCAGGGTTAAATTTAGGTAACCACCTTTCACGATATTTTGGAAGAGCATGAAGAGGAGTGGGAATATTTACATCCCCTAGATTTTTCCATGGATGTACATTTGGTGGAGGTACTTGGCCTGCCATTGGAGCTTCGGTGGATGTGATGGACGAAGTTTGAGTTGAAGAAGAGGCAGGTTGAGTGCTAGGACTAGCTGAAGGGATAGTAGTTTGAGTACTAGAACTAGTTAAAGTAACAATGATTGTTGGAATGGAAGTTGTGGAAGTAAGTAGAGGAAATGATGGTGAATGAGATAAAATCTCGCTGACGATTAACTCTGATTGAGTCCTATTTATTCTCTTTCGAGTACTATCGATGGGAAATTAAAAAGGAATAATTCTTGTCTTTTGACTTTCTAATCAAGTTAATATTCTTGGAGGTTGTACAGAAGACGAAATACTAATATCCGATATTGGAGAAGATCCAGGATTTTCAGTAGAAATGGACACTCTCTCTAAATTTTCTATCAAAGACTGAACTTCTGGGGAAGTTTGATGAGAATCAGGAGATATTATGGGTTGAGTATCACTAGGAGACTTAGGAGAAGGATGATCAACTTCAGATTTTAAAGATGAGGATATAAATAGTTTTCTAGAAGCTGATGGGTATCTAGAGGGAGAGAGACTCTTAGATTGAACTTTAAATTGATCATACCTTTTGGCCATTCACAAGGCCCTCCTTCTAGTGCCAGAATGTTGAGGCCTTGGAATTCCAGTGCCAAAAAATAGGGGAAAACCACTCGTTCCGGACCTTAAAGCAACTCCTTTTCTGTTTGGTGTAGTGACTCCAACTGGGGATAATGGGACCAGTTTCCCAATAAGAATGATTTTGGAGGTGTTTTGACTATACAACATGCAATGGAAAATGATTCTAATCTATCACATGCATCTACATAAACTATTTATTCTAATATATACCATGGTGTTTCTTCCTTTATGTGATCTAAAGAGATATCTTTCAACTATTAGTAATGTATATTATTTAACAGTTGAAAGAGATGAAAAATATGTAAGAAGATTCTTGTAACAAAATATTTTGAGTAGAAGAATTATGAAAAATATATCGCATTCATATGTGTGATTATATATTCAATAAGAAATCACAGACAAATATTAGAACAGAAGTGCATGTAACATTCATATATAATAACGTTTCAAATATATAATGCAATAAAAAGATGATTGTCAATCTATAAAAAAAGACTTGATAGAAGTGAATAGAAGTACCATATGTACGAATTTCTACTCATGTAAACTAATAGTAATTGATCTACTCCTCTTCAATTTCAAGCAATTTAAAGAGTACAATAGTGCAACATCAATTAAATAGCTTTAATTGTTCAAAGATAACAGATTGTGTTCCATTAATTCATCAAAGCATTCACAAACTTACAATAGTGCATTCTTTGCAAATGTTTTTTGAAAAATTTCTAGACCCTTCTCTAAATGCATGAGAGGGGTTTAAATACTAAGCTAACTATGTTCTAAAATAGATTATTACAAAAATATAGAGGAGGTTTCAAACAACAATCCTCGTAAGACTAACTTAAACTACAATCTAGGAAAATAAAGTAACAATATGATTTATGAATTCTACCCTTTCTTTTGGATTTGGTCACGAAGTTGAAAAATATCTAGCATGGGTTTGAGCTGAGTTGGCTGCAAAATCTGTGATCTGACATGTCCCTTGAATACTGCATTTGAGAGTGCTGGATGTGATCTTCTTGTCAAATCCGTTAAAGACTGCAGAGTCTAGTACTGATGATAAGGCTTGATCAGAAAATTCCATAGTTTTCTTGATTAAACTTATTTACCTTTTTAATTATTTCATCCCGCGTTTTTGCCTTTTGTTTCCACTGTGTTTCCAGTTGTTTGAATTTTGAGAGCACTTCAGACGTTCACCCTTTGATAAGTTCTGCTTTCACAATTTGTTCACACACAGATTTAGTAATTTATTTTGCCAGCTTGAATGCTTTCGTTGCTGCTTTCGCTGCCTGCTTTATATGTGCTTCCCAATCTTTGAATAATATTTCCTTGTGGGACCTATCTACCTGGGGTATATTAGCTTCCTTGCATGAGTCTGATGCTTTCCATTGAATGTGTTCATTAATTTTCTTCTTGAGCTTCTCACATTCAATTTTCTGGATAGCTACTTGCTGGATCATTATTTAATTTGAGTCACAATAAGAGCCAATAATATAAGATTGTTGGAAAAATACTTTGTTGTTTCTTTAATTTAGCATTTACATCCAACGCTTCTTTTATGAATTTCTCTAATTGTGGTTGGCTTTGTATTCTGGTTATTGCTGCTTCCAGTTGTGCTTGATTCTTAGTGATTTTTACTTGATGCTGTAAATTAAGTTTTTTAAAATCCTTCTGAAATTGGGACATATTCAATTTCATTTGCTCGCTGGAGTTAGATTTTTATTGATCTAACAGTCTCTCTAGTTCTTGTATTCTATCTTCCTTCTTCTTTAGTAACATTTTAACCTGCGTAGCTTTATCAACAATGTCAGTAGCATATGCACCTGCAAACTGTGATAATTTGGTTAAATTTTTAGTAGGATCAGCTAGGGGATCCTTCCACAAAACTTCAACAAATTCATTTGTAAGGTTTGAGACGGTATCATCAATTTTTCTCTTTTTTCTTCTCTTGAATACAACCTTATGATTAGCACTGTAGAAGATATCCAATGAAGGAATTTCCTCAACTTGTAACACTATATGTTTTGTAGGGTAAGTCAGAATGATCTCTCGATCGTGAGTTTATGGAACTTGTTGTAGTGGAAGAATAGTTTCCACTAACTTTTGGGAATGTTTAGGTGTCTAAAAACTAGTAGCTTGATCAGTATTGGGATTGGGAATTTCTATTGCTTTAGAAAGCTCATCACATTCACTATTTAAATTATTTGGTTGGGATTTTTCTGACTGATCATGTGTACCTTGAATGTGCTGAACTTCTTGAGAAGTTGACTTTGTTCCATTAATTCCTATTTTCTCCTATATCTAAATCTCTTGGATTACTTGATCAATTATCTTTTCTGGGTTTTCCTTTCTGTTTTCGGATTCATTTTCAGAATGATCCGAATTGTGAGATTGATGCTCTGATTGCCCCGACTCAGCTTCAAACATGTCTTTCACTTCATTATCCAAGCTAATACTTGGAGTAGGTATGTTGACATCTTCAATAGTTAATAAATCTAGAGGAATATTTTCCAATCTCTTACTTTTATATGCTTGGAAGGCTTCCAAGTCATCTTGATAGATTAATCTTTGAAACTTCCTTGTAGGCATGACCAATTCAAAAAGTGAAAAAATACCGCACTATAAAGAAAAATTAGGCCAAACGGCCTTCCTAGCATCTTTAAGATGTTTAGAAATACCATTAACAAGATGGTAGGCTATCTCTCTTGCAAGTAACTTGTCATGAGCATAATATGGTAGGATGTGGGGAGAAGCATAACTCCCAAATAATCTGACATATATGAAACTCTCCTCTACAAACCAGCTAGAAATAGACATAATATATGTACTAGCCTCTTTGGAAACTCTAGAGGCTTTCTCATTGAATATCATCTGGTACATATGCAACATGACTCTACGGAAAATTTTGTAAAAATGCAAATGGAAGTATAAATCCCAAAGGAATATGTGGTAAATGTAGATTGGAGTAGGGTCTTGGGTGGTCCATTTCCATCCCATGGTAGGAAAACTAGAAGAAAAGCAAATTGCATCCATGACATAGGCACTCGTGTAAAAGCGAGGTATTTCTCTAGATGAAACACTTATTTTAATCCTATACTCCATGATGTGTTTAGCTAAATTATTAGATAGGATATTTTCCCAATTTAGAATTAAAGAATTGATGATTGCGTCAATTAATGGGACCCAATCTATAGAAAACCTAGTGGTATTAGGTTTTGCATATAATCTGGACAACATACTGGTAGCATAACAGTAAGGGGAAGGAATTTGGGCAATTGGGTATGTACTGAGTTTATCTCGCTTAAGTTTGCCTTGGTCTTATTTCCATTCCTTCATGACTTTCATTAGATCTGGATTTTTTGTTCTAAAGCTTTGAAGAAAAGCCTTGTCATATTTCTGTTGTGGGGAGGGTAGATGGTACATTGCTTGTAAGTATTCTGCCCTGAATGACTTAATATTCTCGCCTTTTGAATATTTGAATGCTCTGTCTTCTATGCTTAAGTGGTCGATTACCCACTTAAACATGTTT
Source organism: Pinus albicaulis (assembly GCA_034641835.2). Taxonomy (NCBI): domain Eukaryota; kingdom Viridiplantae; phylum Streptophyta; class Pinopsida; order Pinales; family Pinaceae; genus Pinus; species Pinus albicaulis. The sequence goes on along the minus strand of CM076581.1, from coordinate 542,965,628 downwards.
GTATAGGGAAGAATCCTTGACCTTGCTGCTACCTTATGGACGAATGAACATGCAACGTCGAAATAAGTCACGTCTGAAGTAACTGACGTGTCTGTTGTAGCAACTTTGGTTATTACCTTTGTCTTTTCATCCTCGAAAATCTTATACATTGCCTCCCATGAAGAAATTCTGCAATCCTTGTTGTAAGTGGTGTCTGAAAACAGGGGAGACATGACTGAGCCTTCAGTAGATGACATTTGAGTAATCTGTTTGCCTTTCTTGTTCATCTGTATTTTCCTTATTCTGTTAATTGGTTTCCTGATTTCAAGTGAACAAAGCACACATTAGAAATACATGGAATAGAGAGACAAATCATCGTTAATTTATTTCAAACATGCATGAATAGATATGAATCTATTAAAACCTTAATTTTATTAAATGTTATTAATCATTAATAATCTTTTCAAATCAAATCTCTTACACCTTCATATGGAATATCTATCAATCAATTTCTAGGGTTAGGTTTTTGGATGTTTCGGGTTTTACATTGTTTCTCAACAATAAATAGGCCTTCGAGCCTAATTGTACCACAATGGAGATGCCTGTAGCTATCACATCTATTCTCATGGATACGCTACCAGTACCCTCACCCACTCATTTCCATTAAACCTGTAAGCATGTTTCAGTCATTTGTTTTGTAACACAGTCTAGAGGCTTGTAGCCTCCACATATCTTCTTAGAGATAAGTGATCCAGGTGGATTAAACAGGTACAAGTACAAGTGGCTTAAGTACAAAGGCTCAAAAATCAAAGTGTTCAAAAATCTCTCGAACTAGGTTCAGGTTGTAGATCTCGTCATTCTGATTCCAACGATGCAGATGACACTCAATTCCAAGTTCGTATGAAGGAGATAAGAGAAGTCAAAGTTTGAAGTTTGACTTGGTGATGTGGCAGCTTATGGAGGTAACAATTTTTCTGGAACCTGACCACCAGATTCTAGCCAACCTGGCCGGATTCCGATCGAATTTGTGGGACGGTTAAAATGTCTCCTTCGGTCAAAAATCCGGAGATTTTAAAACAACCATTCCTTATTATAATAGTAAAAATAAAAATATATATATAATAAGGGTGGCGGGCCACCAATCCCACCACCCCATACAAATCCGAAAAACCTTAATTTAAAATAAAATGATATGGTTGGGGGGCAGGTTGTCAACCCTGCCACCCTGCAATCCCCACATTTCCGCGGGCCCAAACGAATTACAACCGCATTGTATTAAAATGGGGCGAGGGTTGTGAACCCCACGGCCACCATGCCAACTACCATACGGTGCCAACGGAGAACGTGGGGGCGGGCCACCCAATATGAGCCCGACCCTCCCCCACCCCCCCAAAGTACCAAAATTGATACTTAAAATGCTACCGTTTGTTTCAAATTTAATGCAGATTTTTTTGGGTTTCAAAAGAAACATATTATGAGTTAAAAAAAGGAGTGGGTGGGGTTTGACCACCCAACCCCCTCCCCCAAATATTGGATCTCAACCAACTCATCCAACAGCCAACGTTGGAAATTCTGCCAACTCCACTTCATATAAACCTTGATTTTGCAGTGCGCCAAGGACAGACATGAGAATGCATGGAAAATGAGGCAGTGGAACCCTGAGCAGTGTGCAAGAGGGGACGAAACCATGATCTAAGCCATTTTCCAGAGGGGCCACATTTTCACTTTGTCAGATTGGGGCAATTTTTATGTGGATTCTGCACTACTCGAAGCCACAAATCCAACGGTGCTGCCCATTTTGTCATCATAGGTCTGCAATTTTCAGCCAATTTCAGATTGAGTAGGTATAAGGGTGTAATTCCTCATTTTGTACTTGTATTTTCATTTTTTTTCCAATTACTGAAAGGAGGGCCTCCCCATTATTTGAGCAGGGCCCAAAGACGTAGTTCCTCCTATAAGAACTCCAATATCAACTCTGTGTCTTCGTGCATGATGTTAATTGCCTCTTTATTTTTCCGTTTATGCCTTTAAATTTTCTTATTTAAAGCTACAATTTTCACGTGTAATTCTTTTATACATATCAAGCAAAATATTTTGGATCAAGTGGTATCAGAGGAGGTGTTCGTAGATGTGAATTACATACTTGTATGCTAACGAAAAATAGGCTAAGAAGAGGTGAAAGGATGCTAAAGGATTTTGATCCTGAAGCAGGATGTGCACGTCAGAGAGGGAACATGGGTGACAAAGCTCGGAATGAGGAGGAGCTCAATTTTCGCAAAACCTTCTATACCATGGAAGATCGAGTAGAGAAACTATTCTCTAGACTTGAGAAGATAGAGAAATTAGGATATCATGCATCAGAAGGGCAAGGTTCAGCACATGGAGATGGTGGAGGAGACCCACCTTCAGCAAATGAAAGTCCTTCCTCCTCTTCTAACCATCATAATACAAATTCTGGAAATGCATATAACAAGCCTTTCTTTAAGTTAGATGTTAAATTTTATCTACCAGTATATAATGGTGAAAGTAATGCCGAAAAGCTTAACAATTGTATTAGGCAGCTTTAACTCTATTGCAGGATCCATGAGATTGTGGAGGATGATGCAAAGATCCAGTTGGCTTCTCTTCAATTGAGTGGAACAACTCTCATCTAGTGGGAGAGAAAACTTCGAGGCAATAGTAATTTGGGTAACCTTCTTTCCTCCTGGTTAGATTTTATTGTTGCACTTAAATATCAATTCTATCCCTTCGGTTACAAGCAGAAATCCTTAATGGAGTGGCAGAACCTAAGGCAAGGTAAAGGAAAAAATGTGTAAAGCTTTACCGAGGAATTTAGAAAACAAGCTCTAATTTTTGGAATTTCATTAGATTCTCCCGAAGTAAAGGCCATTCATCTTGAGAACATGGGCAGAAATGATAAGGATGATCATTCAAAGAAACTACCTTTCAAACCTTCAAATGGAAAATTCAAAGGGAAAGGAAAATAAGACAACATCAACAAAGAAGGACAAAGGAGAAAAGCCTTATTGAACTCATTGCAAAAGGGAAGGTCATGACGATGATCATTGTTGGAAACTGTACCCAGAAAATAAGCCAAAGAGATATGGAGTAAAGGGTAAGCAGAAGATGGTAGCAACCGCATAACAAGACCTTGGATCTGACTCTAGCGATGAAGTATTCATCACAGTAGCAGACACAAAAGATACTCATTCTCTTCATGTTAATTTTGAATCGCATGAAAGAACTAGTTCATCAAATGAGCCTCTTCCTAATGAACGAAAGAGAATTGAGTTGTTTCATATTAGAGTTGTTATAAATCATGCAAAAGTAGAAACTATATTTGATTCAGGCTCTCAAGAAAACCTAATTTCAGAATCCTTGGTTAAAAATTTAGGCTTAGAAGTTAAGCCTCATCCGAAACCTTATCTGCTTGGATGGATACATGACAAAGTAAAACTAAATGTAACCAAGCAGTGTAAAGTAAAAATTGTAATTGCTTCTAAACTGGTGGATGAAGTAGAACTGGATGTAATACCATTGGATATTTGTGGCATTGTGTTAGGGAGTGCCTATCATTATGACATGAAAGTAGTTTCTGTGGCCATGAAAATAAATATGAAATCACAAAATATGGGGTAGAATACATAGTAAGAGCTCATCAAACCAAAGTCAGTTCCAGCCTTGTAAGTGCAATACAAATGAAGAGACTGGTGAATTCCAACAAGGGGTGTTTGCTCACGGTTGTGAGTGCAAGAGATGAATAAATATCCGATGCTTTCTAAGGATGTGATCTGGCTCATAAATAGGAATTATGTGATCTTATTTCTAACTATGATGAGTTGTTTCAGGAACCCAAAGGATTGCCTCTGAAACGATAGATCCAACATGAGATCCATTTTTAGCATGATGCTCCATTGCCAAATATTGGTATGTACAGGATGTCATCCATCAAGATGGAGGAAATCAAAAATTAGGTATAGGAACTGTTGAAACAAGGGGCCATTTGACCAAGTACTTCTCCTTGCAACTCACTGATCGTGTTAGTACCCAAGAAAGATGGCACATGGAGGATGTGTGTGGATTATCAGGCACTAAATAAAATCACGGTGAAAATTCAATACGCTCTCCCTCGCATTGATGATTTATTAGATCAATTGAAGAATGCTATCATGTCATCAAATTGGATTTACGTAGTGGTTATCACCAGGTCAGAATTGCAGATCGGGACGTGTGGAAAACCACCTTCAAGACCAAACAGGGGTTGTTTGAATGGATGGTGATGCCATTCGGAATTTGCAACACTCCAGCCACATTCATGAGGGTCATGAATGATCTTTTTAGGCCTTTCATTGATGACTTTGTCCTTGTGTATTTAGATGATATTCTTGTCTTTAGTAGGACTTGGGATGAACATGTATGCCATGTTAAGAAAGTATTTGATGTATTAAAGAGGGAAGAATTGTATGTAAAGTTTTCGAAGTGTGAGTTTGGGAAAACCTCTTTGGTTTACCTTGGTCATATTGTTGGTAATTTTCAATTAAAAATGGACCCCTCAAAAATTGAGGTGATTGTAAAAATGCCTAAGCCAACCAATGTAACAGAGGTTCGTAGTTTTCTAGGTGCAGTAAAGTATTAGAGGAGATTCGTTACCAACTTATCTGTTATTGCATCACCCTTACACACACTGACAAGTATCAAATAAGCCTTTCAGTGGGGAGGAAAGCAATAGAATTCCTTCGAAGCACTAAAATAGAAAATCAGCACCGCACCAGTCCTGGATTTACCCGATCTCTATGTAATATTCCCAAATGGGAAAAGCAAGAATATAGTGTAAAATGATGGAAAAATAATGCAGATCATCATTTATAAAGAAGGAGACCAATATGGAGACCTTTCACATGTTATTACAGCAGCAATATATATGTAAAACATGGCCCATAAGATGCATAACAAGAAAAACAAGTCTCCAATGAAGAAAATCCCTCAATATGAGGTGCTGCAACCATGTATAAAAGCTGGAAAACCCTTACAACATTATTTTACTGGCTCTGCAATAGAAGTAGATTATACATAATATCTAGAGCTTCTATGTGCATAAAAATTTATATCTATATCAGATCCATGCACTATACAAGCTCCTCTAAAGAATCCCCTTGGAGTTTTCAGCAAAACACCAAGTACAAGATGTAGATCTGAGATCCAAGACTGCAAATCTACTGAAAAATACAGATCTGGAAATTTTGGATGATCTGATATGATCAATAAAATATTCTCCTCCAATAGATCCTAAAAGTGAAGGGAAGATCCCCAACACTAGAAAATCAACTCTCCAAATGGTGTGCCAAATCACCCTACAACTCCTCCTACAGAAAGAACGCAGATCTGGAAGTAAAATGTGTTGTAGGGAATAAAATAAGGTTTTCCTGATGCCAAGATCTTAAAATAAGCTAAATTCCCTCCCATAATATCCTCCCAATGGAGTAGAAACCTCCTCCACTGAAAAGGAGCACTAAAATGGCCTAGATCTGAAAGATCTAGCCTCCACTTGTTGTAGCTTGCAAAAACAACCAAACCCTTAATAAGATATGCGCTGTAGTTGAAATAAGAAGCTTGGACCTAAGACAAATAGTGGACAATGTAATACAAACTCTCCCAAGAGCTACTCAATGGGAAGAGGTGGGATTCCCGATCAGGAACACCCAATGCTAAACAACATTGAATATCAGCTAAACAACAAGAGAAAGATATATGTCTAAACAGACCATATATTCATAAAATATCCTATACATCAACAACCTTCTAATGCTACCATCCTCTTCCTTTTATACGTCAAGAGCTTTCAAACCCTAAACCACATCCAATGATAGCACTCCTTTCACACAAAGCATCTCCATATAAAACTACGTTGTCCCTCATTGATGGCCAATCCTCCATGACAGCGTTGTAGATTTGGTCAAGATTGACCCAGTCAAAGTGATCCAGCCCCTTTCACACCAAGGGTGCTTCAATTAAACTACCAAGGTTTGTCTCTTTCACATTTGGCATTGATTTATTCATCATTAAGGAGAAATATGGACCTCCTTTGCCCTCTTATTCTTTAAACATAGCAATAAAACAAAATTGAATATTCCAATTAGCTTATGACTAATTGGGAATATTACAGTCCTCCCTTCCCAAATGTTGCTTGTCCTCAAGCAACTGACAAGGTGAGTGCTTCAAATCTTTCCTTCCTCCATTAGTGACACCAACATGTGATAAGCTTCCCTCATAAGTTAAGTGTTCACCAATCCATCCCTCCATGAATTTCTCCTCCAAAGTTCTCATGAGATGTAAATAATCCATCCCATAAGGAGACAATAGTTCAAATGAAACAAACATGGTTTTCCCAATGTTCTCCCTAAAACATGTAGCATAGTGAACATGGATAATCTCCATTTCAAAAGGCACATAAATACCTCCCATCCTCCCTCCATACATTCCCATAAAAAGTACAAGTACATCATCAATGTATGGAATCAAAACTACATACATACAAACAGAAATTTGTGGATATGGAGGTGGGTCATAGTCCCACATGTGGAACCAGCATAGTGCATCTCATGACTGCATCAGATCATGATGTGGTAAGTGGTTTCCCCACCACTTAATTTCTGCCCAATTCATCTCACTATGGCTGAAAGTGTGAGATATATTTGGTGCCTTAGGAATGCACCCATCATGAAACAAAATCTCCCTTTGATCTCCAAGGGAGTGGCCATGTTCAGAAATTTTTGTGGCCCAAAGTTGACCATGAAGTTTATAAGGTACAATATTCCTTGGAGTTATAGCCTGCATATACATGGTGAAAGAATGCAAGCAATAATCAAATGAAACATTATTTACATGAGCATGTTCTTCACCAAAATCCCTCCTTAAACAAATGGAGTGGTGCATATATTTATCTCCACTCTGAAAAAGAGAAAGAGATGGTTGAATTAACTCCTTTATAGAGTTATGTTGCTGCCCCAACTCCACATGGTTCATGCATATTTGAAAATTATGATATAGTTCTCCTTCAAAGCCCTTCCAAGTGTATCTTCTCATGATGATGTTGTAGAATCTCATGGAATATGTGTGGCTGAAACAAAACTCTTCATAGGCCCTTTGTAGCAAATTCTCCTTGAGCTTGGAGGCTCTAGATAAGAAGATTCTACCATTATAATAGATGACTCCTTCTTGGACTGAATATCCTTCTTCATGCAGCTGGTCATCAAGTATCATGCATGTATAAATATCCTTGGAGTAATCCACCAACAATTGGGATTTCCATTATGGATCAATCTCCCATAGTGATAGCATTGATGATCTATCAACAAAAATTTGTGTCATATGGATTCTCTCCTCCTTGACATTTCCCATGCCAAAGGTACATGTTGGAAGGTCATTCCTTCCATACTTCTCTTTCCACATCGCCAAATCTGAAATGAGAGTGGGTAATGATGATGTTGGGAGAAGATCTCCCTCCTCCTTGAGCCTACCCAAGACTCCCAGCATGTATCATTGCCTTCTAATGCTCCCGTCCCTCCTGGATTTATTCTTGGAGCATCATGTTGTGAGATATCTCCCACCAAATCTAAATCAGGTGGCCTCCCAGGTGGTTTTCCACTAGATAATAGTGTCCCACGCAACAATCTCATGAGCATAATAGATGGGACTGTAAGGTCCTTACTTCCGCTGTGCAAATCCATCTCTGATTTTTGTGTGGAAGTTGTATGTGAGGCATATGTATGCATGCCTTTAATCATCTGAGTCTTACCACTCTTTTTATCCACCCATTCCATTTGCAAAGCCTCTCAATCAGTGGTGACTTTCCCCAAAGTAATCAACCATTGAACACCAAATATCACATTGTTGTCAGGTATGTCAACCACAAAGAAGTGATCAATCAATGTATATGTCCCCATGGTGACAGATAAGGATGGGACATAATGCATGTATTGCATTGTTCTATCTCCTGGGACTAAAACAGAGAATCCCTCAAAAGCATCAGTGGGTATTGCCCTCCTTTGCACTAGTTGGGAGTCAATAAAATTGTGGGTAGCCCCACTATCAAACAAAATAGAAACCCTTGATTCAAGATGGAACCTTGAACTCTTAAGGTCAAGTACTTAGGTACTCCTATCAAAGGTGCAATATCCCCTCCAATCGGAGAAAATGCTCCATTCCCATCTCCTGATGGTGTTGGTTCTCCTCCTGCAGTGTCAGCACTGTGACCTCTTCTTGGTTCATCTTCTTCTTCCTCCTCATCATCTAAGAAGACCTCTATGTAATGTGCTTTTCTAGCTACACATATATGTCCAGGTGCCCATGATTCTTGGCAAGTGAAGCAGAGCTTCTTTATTCCTATATCTCTTCGGACATCATCGTCAAGAGGTTTTTTATTTTGACTCTCCTTAGAAGGAGCAGTATTTTCTTCCTTTCCCTTAGAAGGAAAATAGGGCTTATGCTGAAATGTTGCATTTGCTTTTGGCAAGGCATATTAAAGGTCTCTAGCCCTTTCAGTAACATCATGTAGGGTAGTGGGTTTAGTAGACTTAACCAACCCATGAAGAGATTCATCTAACCCATCAATGAACGTATACACCCTTCTTGCTACAGACAAATCAAGAACCATAACAAAAAGTCTTAAAAATTCAGAGATGTAAGTTTCTACATTACCTGATTGTTTCAACTTTTCAAGGCTCATGAATGGTGCTTCTAGATCTATTTTATCAAATATTTCCACCAGCCTTCTAGTGAACTCTGAATAATCAGTCACATTGGCATGACCCAATGTAGACAACCCATGGAACCACCAGTCACATGCTTCACCTTCAAGGTGCAGCGCTACAATCTTAATGGCTTCCATTTCTGGAACCTTGTTCAAATGAAATTAGATGCCAAGTTTTTCTACCCAAGGTTTGGCAGTACACTTGGATGACCCATCAAAATTGGGTAAACAGAATCTGCCCATAGTGTGGTGTCGATTATGATTCTGAATGAATCCACCACCTCTATGATGATGCCTTGGTATTCTATTGTCCTTCACTTGAAAAAACTCCTAAAAACTCAAGTGATATTTGAACCTCTGATTTTTAGATTCATACTCCATAAAATAGTCTTCAAGGGATTATTTCTCCTGAAACCCTTCATTTCCCACAGCCAAAAATGTAGGCATTGTAGAGCGTTGAGAAACTTGTGGTTAATGCACTGGTTGATCATTCCAGTGATGAGACATGCCAGAGCCTTCACCATGATGAAATCCTCTAATGGATTCCTTGAATCTATCCATTATAATCTCTTTTATCTCTCTAGCAATGTCTTGCATGGCTCTAAGAGGGATCTTAGGGAACTCCTTCTCTTCATCTTCTCCTCCAGATAAAGGGGTTTTACCCTTATCTTCTTTCTCATCATTATAGTCAAACTTTTTGTGTCTTCTCTTTTGATACCTCTTCTCTATGTCAGTAAGAGTCTCTACTTCTTCAGATGACATATTGGCTTTTATAATGCTTAGGTTGTGCCAAGATGATGCTCCGATACCACTGTAATATTCCCAAATGGGAAAAGCAGGAATATAGTGTAAAATTATGGAACAGTGACGCAGATCATCATTTATAAAGCAAGATACCAATATGGAGACCTTTCACATGTTATTACATCAAAAAAAAATATGTAAAAGATGGCCCATAAGATGCATAACAAGAAAATCAAGTCTCTAATGAAGAAAATCCCTCAATATGAGGTGCTTCAACCATGTATAAAAGCTGGAAAACCCTTACATCGTTATTTTAATGGCTCTACAACAAAAATATATTATACATCAGATCTAGAGCTTCTATGTGCATAAAAATTTAGATCTATATCATATCCATGCACTATACAAGCTCCTCTAAAGAACCCCCTCGGGGTTTTCAGCAAAATACCAAGTACAAGATGTAGATCTTAGATCTAAGATTGCAGATCTACTGAAAAATACAGATATAGAAAGTGTGGTTGGTCTAATATGATCAATAAAATAGACTCCTCCAATAGATCCTCAAAATTAAGGGCAGATCCCCAACACTAGAAAATCAACTCTCCAAATGGTGTGTCAAATCACCCTGCAACTCCTCCTACAGAAATAACGCAAATCTAGAAGTAAACTGCACTGTAGGGATCAAAATAAGGTTGGACTGATGCCAAGATCTGAAAATAAGCACAATTCCCTCCCATACTGTCCTCCCAATGGAGTAGAAACCTCCTCCACTAAAAAGGAGCACTGAAATGGCCTAGATATAAAAGATCTAGCCTCCACTTGCTATAGCTTGCAAAAAAAACCAAACCCTCAACAGGATTTGTGTTGTAGTTGAAAGAAGAAGCTTGGCCCTAAGCCAGATAGTGGACAATGTAATAAAAACTCTCCCAAGAGCTACTCAATGGGAAGAGGTGGGATTCCCAATTTGGAACACCCAATGCTAAATAGCATTCAATCTTAGCTAAATAACAAGAGAAAGATATATGTCTAAACAAACCATATATTCAGAAAATATCATATACATTAACAACCTTCTAATGTTTCCATCCTCTTCCTTTTATAAGTTAAGAGATTTCAAACCATAAACCACATCCAATGATAGCACTCCTTTCACACAAAGCATCTCCATCTAAAACTGCGTTGTCCCTCATTGATGGCCACTCCTCCATGAAAATGCTATAGATTTGGTCAAGGTTGACCCAGTCAAAGTGATCTAGCCCCTTTCACACTAAGGGTGCTTCAATTAAACTTCCAAGATTTGTCTCTTTCACATTTGGAATTGATTTATTCATCATTAAGTATAAATATGGACCTCCTTTGCCCTCTTATTCTTTAAACAAAGAAAGAAAGAAAAAATTGAATATTCCAATTAGCTTATTACCAATTGGGAATATTATGCTCTAGCAGCCTTTTGAGATCAAAAACAATGCCAGTGGGTATGCCACAGGAGTTGTACTTTTGCAGCAGAAGAAGTTGATATGTTACCATTCAGAGAAGTTCTCCCAGGATGTAATCAATTACCCCACTTACGACAAGGAACTATATGCCTTTGTAAAAAGTGTGAAAAAGTGGAAACGTTGCCTGATTGGCAAGGAGACCATCATCCATACGGATCATCAGCCCTTGCAATACCTTCAGTCATATACCAAGCTACAAAAATCTCGTCATTTAAGGTGGATGGGGATCCTACATCAATTTCATCTGGTAATAAAGTATAAGAGGGGCACTAGTAACAAAGTAGTAGATATTCTCTCTCACCCTCCTATCGTTACTTCTATTATTTTTCATAATGCATCATTGTCTTTTGAAATTTATGCTGAAAAATGCACTAACGATGATGACTTTAAAGCAATATATGCAAAACTAAATCATGGTTCACATGTGGACAACTATCATTTGTATGGGAAGTTTTTGTATCACCTTGGAAAATTGTGCATACCCACAGCAGAATGGGTACATGTAAATCGAGAGGTGCATACCTCTCTTGTGTCTGGGCACTTTGGTGCCGAAAAAAACTCATGTCATGTACAAAGGTTTTGTTTTTGGCCCCATATGAAAAACATTTTAACCTATTTTGTAAAGGGATGTGTGATGTGTTCTGTTTCAAAGCCCTCTAATAGAAAACTCAGGCTCTACACACCAATCCCTATTCTGGGTCATCCATGGGAAAGTGTGTCGATGGACTTTGTAGGAGGTTTACCTATGTCTAGAAAGGGTCATGACTATTTGTATGTTGTCGTTGACCGCTTTAGTAAAATTTGCATATTGATGTCTTGTAAAAAGCAGGTAACTGCTGAGCAAACTACTTGTCTTTTCTTTCATTACGTTTGGGTCCACTTTGGGTTGCCCACGTCGATCATGTCAGATCGATACTCTCTCTTCCTTGGAGATTTTTGGACCATCTTGTGGCGCATGATGGAAACCAAGTTGAAGAGAAGTATGACATTCCATCAACAAACCGAAATACAAACGAGGTCGTCTACCGTACTGTGGTACACTTTTTGCGGAGCTATTGCAACAAACACCCTAACTTGTGGGATGAGCATCTTCCATATGTGCAGCATGCTTACAACTGAGCAATGCATTCCTCTACGCAACATTCACATTTTGAGACATGCTTTGGTTACTTACCAAAGGACCCTTTCGACATGATCTATGGAAGGGATGAAGATGCCAGTGGACGTGATGACAGGCCCCAAAGCACAACCTTTCATCCAGTGGATAAAGAAAATTCACCAAGCAGTGCAAGAGCAGTTGGAAAAAAGTCAGGCTCGATATAAGGCCCAACATGATAAGCATCGAGCCGACCATCAATTTCAAGTTGGTGAAAAAGTGTGGTTCAACATCAGCAAGGATCGAATGAAGGGGGAAGGAAAGAAATTGTGACCAATCCAGTATGGTCCATTTACCATATTGGAGAAGATTGGGAATAATTTTTTCCGACTCGACTTGCCGATATACATGCAGATGTACTTAGTCGTGAATGTCGAAAATCTAAAACTTTGTGTACCACCATTGATTATGGACACCGAGGAGGTAGGATCAGTTCCTACAGTGAATGACTTTGCACCAAAATATCTCAATGAACTACCAGAGGACATCATTCTCAGTTGAAGAACTAGGACTTCACAAAGAGGAGATGTGGAGTATCTCCGTGTTGGTTTCAAAGGGATGCAACCAAGTAAAGATAAATGGCTTGAAAAGGGGAAGGTGAGGGAGCGATTCCCTCACTTCCCTTTTGATTGATGAGGTTTTTGGGGTCCAAAATCGCTTTAGTGGGGAGGAATGATCCAGGTGGATTAAACAGGTACAAGCACAAGTGACTTAAGTATAAAGGCTCAAAAATCAAAGTGTTCGAAAATATCTCAAACCAAATTCAGGTTGTAGATGTCATCATTCTGATTCTAATGGTGCAGACAACACTCAATTCTGAGTTCGTATGAAGCAGTTAGGAGCAGTGAAAGTTTGAAGATTGACTTGGTGATGTGGCAACTTAAGGAGGCACCAATTTTGCTGGAACCCGGCCACCGGATCTTGGCCAACCTAGCCGGATTCCAGGCAAATTTGTGGGACGGTTAAAACGTCTCCTTCAGTCAAAAATCCAAACATTTTAAAACAACCAATCCTTATATATATATATATATATATATATATATATATATATATATATATATATATATATATATATATATATATATATATATAGATATATATAAAGTCGTGGTGGCGTCACCAACCCTGCCACCCCATACAAATCCAAAAAACCTTAATTTAAAATCAAATGATATGGTTGGGGGGTGGGTGGTCAACCCCGCCACCCCGCGGTCCCCACATTTCCATGGGTCCAAACGAATTATGGCTGCATTGTATTAAAATTGGGTGAAGGTTATGAACCCCACCGCCACCATGCCAACTACCAGACGGTGTCAGCGAAGAACGTGGCCCCCCCCCCCCACCCCAAAAAAAAGTACGAAACTTGATACTTAAAATGTTGTGGGTTGTTTCAAATTTAATGCATTTTTTATTTTATTTTAAAAGAAACATATTCCGAGTTGAAAAAAGGAGGGGGCAGGGTTTGACTAGCCGACTCCCTCCCCCAAATACTGGATCTTAACCAACTCATACAAAAAACAACGTTGGAAAGTCCGCCAACTCCACTTTATGTAAACCTTCATTTTCCAGTGTGCTAAGGACAGACATGAGAGAGCACAGAAAATGAGGCAGTGCAACCCTGATCTGTGTGCAGGAGGGGGTGGAACCATGATCTGAGCCATTTTCTAGAGGGGCCAGATTTTCACTTTGTTAGATTGGGGCAAGTTTTATATGGATTCTTCACTACTCGACGCCACAAATCCAACAGTGCTGCCCATTTTGTCATCAGAGGTTTGCAATTTTCAGCCAATTTCAGATTGGGTAGGTATAAGGGTGTAATTCCTCATTTTTTACTTGTACTTTCATTTTTTTCCATTTAATGAAAGCAGCGCCTCCCCACTATTTGAGCAAGGCTCGAAGATTTAGTCCCTCTTGGACGAACTCCGATATCAACTCTCTATCTTTGTGCATGATGTTAATTGCCTCTTTCTTTTTCATTTATGCCTTTAAAGTTTCTTGTTTAAAGCTACAATTTTCACATGTAATTCTTTTATACATCTCATGCAAAAAAAAATGGATCAATAAGATACCATCGCCCTAGCTAGTTTATTTCCATTCTTTCTGTAAGAAAATTTTAGTTCTTTGATATTAATGAAATGAAGTGTTATTTCCGCTGCATATTTCTATTGATGGTTATATGTGTATTCTGTTGCATTCCTGCATAAATCCAAATCAGTGGTATCAGAGAAGGTCTTCTCTTTTTCTGTTTTTTTTTCATGTCCCCAACGTGGTCAGTGCATAAGGAGTTCAAGATCGATCTGGTTGCACCCTTGCAAGATCAGCCTCGCAAACCCCGATGACCCCCCATGGAAAAAGGAAAGAAATACGAGGGAGCAGGAGATCTATCAAAATATTTCTCAGGAAGGCCCTCAAGAAATAGAGGAACGCGATGATGGATAACTTTTCCCAGATCCTTCAACTTCTGCCCATGGGTAGCACATCTACATCCAACACATCTGCCAACAGGTCTGCGACATCCTGGATAAATCTAATACCAAGTTCAGTACAATTCCCCCCCCCCATAGAGGAACTTAACGCAATGGGGACCATTGCTTCCTAAGGAGGGAGGAATGATCCAGGTGGATATCGCTATCCACCCACCTATTCCATTTGGACCCGCACCACATTAGGGGAATTTTGAGGTCTAAAATGGGCCTCCTAAGGAAATTATAAAATAATAGTGGAAAAAATCAAATAAGATTTGAATTATCAAATTTTAGAGGGAAAAAAAGAAAAACTATTTTTTCAACTCGTATTTTCAACTTATCTCCCAAATTTTTTACTCAAATTTCGAGTGGAAGTACTTTTTGGATGAAAAATTTAATTCATCATCCAAGGAGTACCCATGTTGCATACTTTCGATGGACCCTCCTATACTAAAAATGAGAAATACATGAAAAACGTGATTGCAATCACGTTTTTTCATGTATTTCTCATTTTTCACGTAGTGGGGTCCATTGAAAGTATGCAACATGGGTACTCCTTGGATGAGGAATTAAATTTTTCATCCAACGAGTACTCCCACTTTAAATTTGAGTAAATACTTTGAGAGATAAGTTGAAAATACGAGTTGAAAAAGTAGTTTTATTATTTTATTATTTTTTAATCTTTTTACCTTTTACTTAAAAAATGGTGAATTATCCCCCATGGTTGACATCATCATCTTGAATCCTATTGGTTCATATAAAGTTTATTTTGGTTGTACATTTTTCTTAGGAGGCCCATTTTAGACATCAAAATTCCCCTAATGATCAACTCTTTTACTTCTTCACTTCCAACAACTTACTATTTTTAGCAGGTTTTCGAGTCCTATACTCCCGGAGCCGTTTTTTGGCCTTAATGATCCAGGTGGATATTGGTGGCCACCCACCTATTCCATTTGAACCCCCACAATCAGTTCTTTCCATTTTCAAGTTGTAGCACAACTTACTATATTTAGCATTTTTTCGGGTCCTCAACTTCGGGAGTCGTTTTGACGCCCTAAACGACGTTTTTTGGAAAAACCGGGAGAAACATGGATCCATGGATTGATGTTTCTCACACCGAAAGTTGTACTCCTCGAATATATCTTTCTATCGAGCTATTGAGCGTGTCAAAGGAAGATCATATGCCCAAGTTACATCCCCGGGAAATTGAAACACCAATTTAACCAAACGGGGCCTACAGTTTTGGCGCTTCATCTCCTAGGGTTAGGTTTTTGGACGGTTCGGGTTTTACATTGTTTATCAACAATAAATAGGTCTTCAAGCCTCATTGTAACACAGTGGAGAGGGATGTATCCATCACATCTCTTCTCAGGGATACGCTACCAGTGCCCTCACCCACTCATTTCCATTATTCCTGTAAGCATGTTTCAGTCATTTGTTTTGTAACACAGTTCAAAGGCCTGTAGCCACCACATCTCTTCTAAGAGATAATATAACAGCACCCTAGCTATTTTATTTCCATTCTATCTGTAAGAAAATTTTAGTTCTTCGATATTAATGAAATGAAGTGTTATTTCCACTGCATCTTTGTATTTATGGTTATATGTGTATTCTGTTGTGTTCCTGCATAAATATGGATCAGTGGTATTAGAGCGGGTCTGCTCTTTTTCTATTTTTATTTGCATGTTGTTGGCTTGAGGGGTCCTAACCCAGGTTTGGCTTTAAGGTTTTCCAACAAACCCCTATACTACTGTCCCTTTCGGCAATGACCTGCTACGCAGGCCAAGGTCTCACTCGAAGTAGTATGGGAGGGTGTTGGAACCAGGTTTCTGCACCCAGAGAGAGAGAAAGTAACAAAAGGGGTCACCTTCAGATCTAACAGGCCTGCGCTGAATGACACCTAACCCAGAAACCCTTAACAATGTACTTGACCGAATAGCTTGTGTGAAGCCCATAAATCATTAGATAACATACAACCAGAGAAATCACTTAAACCATATCTATGCATTCAGAGTATCACATCCACATGCGCATTAGTAGACTACTAACAATTATAGTTTCAGAGACACCATAAGCTTAACCAATAAGCATAACACAGAAATACTTAGATATCAAAAAACAGTCTTCTCATGCAATTATAACCAAGTTCCACTTACAAACTTCTTCTTATCAGCCCGTGCACACAGCAAGCGGGGTCCGCACACAACAGGACTTAGGGTCTCCGCACACACAGCCAGCAGGAGCCCTTACCCAGATAATCGATACAACAGATCCACAATTCGTAACTTAGTTCTATCTCAATCTTAGCCTACCTCTAGACTCAATTTACCCATATATTTATATCAAGCTAGCCTACGATATCCTATGGTTCGCAGACCGTGGTTTGTAGAACCTTAGTCTACCATTTTGACCCATTACAATTCATTGGGGGTTTGACCCACCCCAAACCCCCTTTGCTAGACCAAATATTACAAAATATTACAAAAATAGACAAAATTGGGGCTAGGAAACCATGTTCCAACAACCCCCCAACACAATCTTGTAACTCGTCCCGAGTCACAGCGCCGATGGGGTCTTCATCCTTTCCTTGAGCTGCTCCAATGTGGCAGTGAGCAGAGGAAAAACAAGAAGGCTCTGCGTGGCTGCATTCTGGGCAATGTCAACTAGTTTCTACGAGGTTGGTCCTTCTGTAGCAATGGTGACACTGTCTAGAGCCTGGTTCAACTACCACACCACCCCATCTATGTCTTGCGAAATCTTGAGGGCGTCATCCGACCAAGGTGTCAGATGGTCGTTGAGTACCTGCATCTAGCGCCAGAGCGAAAAAATTTCACTGCGAAGCACGTGGTTGGTTTGAAGATGGGATAAGTGCTGGGCTGGAACAAGGGTGGACATCAGAGCTTCCAGCTGCTCAAAGTCTTGTTCCTTCTGAGTCAATTCCTGATCGATTTCTCAAAGGAGAGCATCATGTCATACCTGGGACCATAATTCCATAACATTTTCAAGCAGTGTGACACCTTGACTGATCTGCGTCATGATAGCACTCATAGCTTATGTAACCAATGTGGCTCACTCGGCGTGCACTTCCAGAGGGGTCTCAGGCTAGAGCTTGGCCTGCAACGATGCGATCTGAAGTTCGAACTCAGCCTTGACAACCTGTACCTTGGTCGAAGATGCCTTCAATGCAGTGACCAATCCTTCGACCTTGGCCTAAGGTTCAGCAGAGGCAGGAATGACTTCTAGCAGCTCTGCGTAGAGTTGATTGATTAGCTATTCTAAGGCAGCTTGTTGTCGATGGTGACGACATGTGTGGCCTGCATTTGGGCAGCTTCGGCAGCTTGAGTCATAATGGTCTGCTCGGCCTTGCTGAGGTGTAGCTGTGCGTGGAGTTCTCAGTGCTGGATTTCGCTAGTGAGGGCGGTCAATATCTCATGCAGCCGCATGCCGGCTAGTCGACCAACATCAAGGTCGACCATTGAGCATGCCTGGACTTGGGCGTATAAGTCAGTGGGTTCTATGATAAAATAAGCACTGGGGAGAGAGCATATACGACTGTTTTCGATGGTCATCAGGGCTGTAACGGGGGCCGGCTAAGCCACATGAGTCTGCGTCGCTTGATACACGCTCGCTTGATTCTGCCTCACTTGATCTACGCTCACTTGAAGGGTGTTCGCTTTGAGATGGAGGGCCTACAGTTCTACTTGCAAGACTTCTAAAACAACCTTTTTTGTGCTTCCTAAGTAATCCATCGATTAACAGATGCAGTGGTGACAACATTATCAATCTGGTCGAGGTCATCCTCTGTCAGGGTAATTTCCATGGTGGCGCCGATCTTACTGGCCTTACGCTTCTTTCTAGGCCCTTGAGACAAACCATGGGGCCACTTGAGACCCTGCAAGACTGACATACCTGCGTCCTCATCATTTTTTGTGTTCTAATCTGGTAGGGAGTCAGCTTCAGGCTGCATGGTAGTGCTTCTAGGAGCCGCCTGCTGCATGGAGGTAGGAATCACCAGCTCCATTGTTGGGCCAAGCAGAACGGTCGGTTTTGACACTGAATTGTGACCAGAAGTGCCTGTTGCATCCAGGTCGGTTGGCGAGACTATGACATTCCACTTTGATGGCCAAGTGGAAATTATCTGCTCAATTTCAGCCTCGGTAGTCATATATGGGAGATCAGGCCAAGTGTGATCTTTACTGGCCCAAATTTGCACATTGTTCATGGTTACTTGAAATGAAGCAATATGCTTATACTTGCCATAGACTGTTCAGGACAGGCGTGGTTGGGAATCAATGGCTGCAAAAATAGCCCCATCGTAGAGTATCCAGAAGGTCTTGTTTCCCTCAACCCATTGGGGGTCCTTGGAGTCCCCGAGGTTGGCAAACTATGCCCCTTCACACATGCCAGGATCTAAAGGAGGGAAGATCGCTTCTTTCGGGGTTTCCCAGGCAACTAAGATGATTAGCAGAATCAGCCACGAGTAGTAGAACGCTTTTCCCTGCTCCTGAGCCTCACGCACATTTTCGAGAAATTATTCAACCAGGTACTGAGACCAATTATAGCAGACTCCCTTTTCGCACTAGCCGACGATTTGAATTACATGAGCAGGGGAAATCGCTACCTGACATTTCCGCATCATCTTGCAGGCAAGAAGCTGAGTACCTAGGCGCATTCCTAGGTCAATCTGGAAGCCCCGCTTGTTACGGTTGACCTTGTACTTGTCCCAGACAGCTCTAGCAGTATGGTGCTAAAATTTCTTGCTCGTGCCATCCCTAGGATTGGGTCCATGCATAGGGAGGCCAGTAATATGACGAATGAGAGTAGCGTCAATCGGCATGCGACCTTGGAGTCACAAGCATCCATCGTCAACAAGTTCCAACAGTTGGCGAAAAACTAGGCTAGTTATGTTGTAGTGACCAAAGTGGGGGAGGCACAGCAAGTTCAATATTCCCGCGCCAGCTAGTCCCTTGACCCAAACCATTGGCTCTACTTTGAACACACCATCTTCGACCACCTGTTCCAAGTACAAGTGTGGAGCTAATTTTTGAGGAGGTAAATCCACTCTGCGGACAGAGGTGATCCCACTAGCCCAGATCGGGTCTAGCAACAATCAAGTCATGTAATGGCATTGGTTCCTAGCTACAAAACGACAAAAACCATAACAAGTGGCCTACCTCAAATTCGACGCAGTGGTCATTGAAGAAAAGATGATGTTTCCTGTCCCTTGCTTGACAGATCACGATCCTTCCGCTTGACACGTCCGAACACCTGCACACATGCAAGGAAACAACGACATACAACGTAAAATCTAAAGCATGTAACCATATATCAGTCAGAGAGGATATAATTCATTGCATTACGAAAGGAAATGAACACATGAATGGAACCATAATCAAAGTTGCTTATATTACAAATAACAAAGGAAATATTACAAACCAATGCTCTGACGCTATGATCTTCCTTCGGCAGGGCTGACAGCGGAGCACGTCTCAACAAAGCCTATCGGAAATCTGGACGAAGCTCTCTCTCTTCAACTTGGCTCTCAATAGCTTCCCAGCTATAGTTTCCTTCCTACAAGTTCAACTAGCTTGCTAATGGAGAAGGCAAGCTTTTATAGATGGAGGAAGGGGATTTTGGATCCCTATAACCATGGGATAGGCCCTATCTCTAAGGAATCTTCCATGATAGGTGGAAAACCACTTCCTATACATGAAGATCCGAAGCCAAACCACCCAACTCCTTTTGATGACTCGTTCAGAAGTTTGTTGGAATAAAAATTCCGCAATTTATTTTTAAAAAACATCCCTTATTAATCTTGGCGCGAGTGAGACACAAGGACAGAGTGCCAGTTGGCACGTCCTCTAGTGTGGATTTCCCCCATTGGCACAAGGAATGAACTGGCTAGTTGCGCCAAGGCTAAAACATCTGTTTTTAGGGTTTTTCAGAGGAAAATTTCTTCAGGAGAATGTTTTTCCTTATGTAAGAGGATGTCATGAAGGTGGTTTCAGGACATTTTACTATTCACAGGTCACTGGAATAGTCCTCCAATATACGGGATGAGGGATTGTAGGGATGGTGACAAAATACTGTGTAACAGATGCCCCCTAAAGCATGAGGTCCGAGAGAGAGGGAGGGGTGAAATGCTTTATGAGAACGCGCCCAACTAAAAACACTATCATCAGAATACCTACATACAAGTACAACTGATATCTCTGATACATGATATGTGGTATGGGCGCAGCCATCCATAATAGAGTGTACAATAACCGGGATCCAAGGTATGGGCACAGCCATCTAGTAAGAAGGATCAACAAGTAGACTCAGGTATGGTCGCAGCCATCCAATCAAATGATTCATGTAACTAATTATGATAATCCACAAAAACCTGCAGCCTGGATTTCATCAGACAAAACCCAGGGTCTTGCACTCCATCTTGACCCGAATAGAGTACAAGTCCCAGCATGTGAATAAGTAAGCTGAAGTCGAACATGCAAGAACATCGTCCGATTAGAAGCCAATAATGAAATCCGTTAACAGACACGAGAGGTACCACCAATAATGAGGATGGCCCTCAAGGTACTATAGGTACAATCCACGGAATGTGAACAGTGAGCTGGCATTGAACACTTGCAGAAACATTCGATCGAAGGCCAATGATAAAAACCTTGCGTCGAATGCGAAGAACCTACCATTGAGGCATGCAGGCTCCAAGGTACCTAAAAGGAGTCTCTATATCAGCTTCCTGGATAATGAGATGAAGTCGAAAAGAAGTGACCTTGATCGAAGGTGGGCCATAGTGCTTCCCACATCATCGACACGAGACAGAGGAATATGATGTTTAAGAATCAAGATCAGTAGAGAATCAGAGGGAGGTCGAAAACTACAGAGGCCAACTTCTCTTGAACATATCGATGGCACGACACTGGATTTGGCAGTATTTGACATCAAAGGATCTGAGGTCATGATGACGTGGCAAATAGAAGATGAGCGGTCAAAAGAGATTACCCAAACCCGAGATGAGATGTCCCCAACCCGACACGAATGCAGAGCCCTAGAAAGGAGGAACTCGAGTATCGTCATTACGATGGAGTCTGATGTCATCAGGTTTTAACGAGTTTGAAAAAGGAAGAACTCGGCATCTTTTCATGTTTAGAAAGTTTGAAAATACAGCGGAAAAGAAAACTCCAACAGTCCCTTTTCGTAGATAGCTCCTCAAATCCGAAAAGGTAGAAAAGTGTGTCTGAGAAAACCTCCTAGTCGCAATAGGCTAGGGTATTCCTTTTTCGTAAATAATCTATCCTAGCCCGAAAAAGGGGTAAACATATACGGGGTAGATGTCGTTTCGCATCCAATTTAACGAGATCATAACGACAAGCGACTCAGAAATCTTTTCATTTTTAGAGAGTCAAAAAAGAGCTAAAAGGTGACTCCCCCTAGAGGAACGAGTGGTATAAAGGGTAGCAACTAGTTCCGGTAATGGTGGAACTACTCAGAACAAGTAAAGGTTGAGAGGCTGGCTAACAATACCACTCATCACAGCAGTTCCTTAGGAATGGGTAAAACAACCAAGTGAAGGCATATGATCGGCCAAGCAGATAATGACGATGGAGTGAGAAAACCAAGGCTCATCTGGAAAAACGGGCTGATAAAATGGCAATCACGAGAGGTAAAATGGGAATGGTTTCATTTTTACACAAGATTGAAATCAAAAAACTCTGCTTGAAGTTGGTTTCATTTTTACACAAGCTTAAAACAAAGATAAACTATGCTTGAAACCGGTTTCATTTTTACACAAGCTTGAAACGGAAACAAACTATGCTTGAAAAATTTAAACATGCCCCCGGCATGGTGACTCAATGGAGATTCATGTAATTATAGATTACCTTTGCAAATTGCTGATAAAACAATAACTAAAGGGCCCGATACAACCATCAAAGTCAAAACAATGAGTTGCGCAATAACTTTTAGATCCATTTGGTTTTCTTTCACCCTCCATCGACTAGATGTATGAATAAAATGTTGTCGGTATCAATCACTTTTCTTCTATTTTGTCTTCTTCAGACTCCTACCCATTTGTGTAGGCTCAATCAGGAACATATTATGGCCTTGAGCAACTAATATCTTTACAATAATCTAATATATTTAGATAGAGAACCCTTCAATATCTAGATAATAAAATTTGATACTGGAGAGGAATAAATGGACTAATCCATCCAACGCATTTATTCAAACTGATTGGGGAGGGAATGAAGAGATGATAATAAAGGTTCAATTTTTGATAGCTTTTTTTCTTGCCTTTACAGCAAGTATTCTAGCTCTCAAATTAGGTCAAGCACTGTATGTATGACCTGCTTGGCCTAGCCATATGAAAGGCAAATGGAGTGAAGGTTCAAGTTACGAGATCAAGAGGAAGACTCGACTGGGATTTTACGAGATCTTATCAAAGACTCGAATTGAACGGGAACGTGTTTCATTGTTTTAACGAGGTTGACACATTAAAACAACTATCCTCATATGACCTTGTTTCATTTTTCAACGAGGTTGATATAGAAGACAAACTAGCCTCGGAACACCTTGTTTCATTTTTTAACGAGATTGACACAAGAAACGAACTATTGTCTGACAACCTTGTTTCATTTTTTAACGAGCTTGACACAAGAAAATGAACTCTACTCCGAACACCTTGTTTCACTTTTTAAGGAGCTTGACACAAGAAAATGAACCATGCTCCGATAGACCTCATCATAATGAATAAGAAGTCATTGCTTCCAAGAGTTTCCCGTCCTATGGAAGGAAAAAATCTTGGAAGTCTGGACCTAATGCCCCCAACACATGATGTACAACAGCACTATCACTGAATACGGGCACAGGATAGGTAGCCAAATAATTAAAATGCGACAGGGATGACACAACCTGTGAATAAAGATCTGGCAGGGATGATGGTGGACTAGCTGCCATATTCGGACCAAAGAACGCAAGCTGATCAATGGTCACGATGCGACCTTGGTGAAGAAAACACATCATATGAAAGAGGGAGGAGAGAAGCGCTCCCATGGCATAAGTATAATTGCGGCCCAGGATTAAATTAAAGTCCAAGGGGCCAGGAACAACCATCACATCTATATGGACAGTTTTCCCTCCCAAAGTAACAGGCATGTTTGGAAGGATCCCTAATGGTTGACTAGCTCCTCTGTTAAAAGCCAATAGATTCTTTGTAACAGGAACAATCAGCGGCGAACCGAAATCTTTCCAAGTAGTTGAGGAAAAAATACTGATAGATGCACCTTCATCTATAAAGGTGTTGGGTACGACCAGATGAGAGGCCTGTACTGTGATCTCAAAGGGCACTTAAGATGGAAGGCGGTATCCTGTGAATCGACCCCAATCGAAGGAAGTGACCAAACTACTTGGAGGGGCTACCATCGAACTAAGATGGTCTTTCCCTGGTGTTACGGTAGAAGAAGGATCATCCTCCACGACCTCCATCACGGATTCGGGAGGGGTATCCTCTAGGACCTCCATCATGGGAGGCGGAGGAGTGGCTTCTTGAGGTATAGGGACAGGAGAATCTTTCTCGAAGTCCGAGGAATCTGAAGAAACAAGAAGAACACGAGGGATGTGAGATCCACTCCCAATGGAAAAGACCTGGTGCACCACAGACGGGGCCAGCTCAACCGATCCCACGACCAATGGTTGGTCAGGGATGGATTCATGATTTGGAATTTTCGGGGGAGCTGGATCAACCAAGGGTGACTCTTGACTGATCGTTGAATCAACTGGTGAAGGACTCAAAGAAAGCTGTTTGTAACCAGTTGGAAGGCAAGGTGCAGAAACAGTCAAGTTGTCCAAAACTCTTTTGGCTTCATCCATATACGGACAAAGGTGAATGGCATGGTGCCCTTCACACAACCTACAGGGATTGGAAAGCTTACCCTACTTCTTAGGAGATTTACCAGCACTAGCTGAAGATATGCCCCCAACTTGACTCCCAGAAGCCAAAGGCAACGACGGACGACTGTTGGACCATACTTCGAGCACCTTGGGACTGCCAGGGAAATCTCTAAGAAGATGGTTTCCCTGGCACAACATGCAAGGGAACTTAACTTTCTGCGGAGGGTTGGAAGGTTCATCGAGAGCAGATGTTTTAGAAGAAAAAGCTGCAAATTTAGCCTCTCGCTTATCTTACTTCTTCTTCTTAGTCTTCTTCTTCTTCTTCTTAGCCACCTGGGTACTAGAATCCAAACTTTCATCAGGCGAAGTAGAATATGAGGTCGAAGAAATAGGCGAAGAAGGGGAGAGGTACACCTTCGAATCAACATGATGTTGTTCAGGTGGAGGAACTGATTGAACAGTAGCCGGGACATTCAGGACCACAGAGGTTGAAAACAACCAAACAGGTAACCCAACAGTTAACCCAGGAAGGGACAAAGTTGCCATATAAGGAGCACCAACATTTCCAAAAGGGGGACAAGGACCAAGATTCCCTTTGGAGGGGATTCCTTGGTTGGTGAACTTCGGAAAAGTTGCCATCGGAGACAACTCAAAACAA
The DNA here is from genome assembly GCA_034641835.2 of Pinus albicaulis. NCBI lineage: Eukaryota > Viridiplantae > Streptophyta > Pinopsida > Pinales > Pinaceae > Pinus > Pinus albicaulis. Next base: position 542,940,490 of record CM076581.1, on the reverse strand, counting down.
CACCCTAAGGAAACTAACTTTAACCAAGAATATTTCGTGGGCAGTTAATTTTAAAACACTGAAACCAAACTCTACGGTTTCATATTTTAAGAGTCGAGAAACAAGCAAAAGGTGACTCTATCGCTTTCAGTTTGGAAACAAGCGTGAAAGGACAAGTGCTTGACAATATTTTCAAATTTAGGGAGTCAGTAAAGATCAAACTGAATGCTCTGGTAATCTAGGTAAGAGGTGTACCAGATATCCGTGAACTGCCATATACACCCTGCTTAAAAAATGAAAGAGAAATCAACCAAGGACTTGACGTACATGCAGGTAATCTCCCTGAATGTTGTGTCTGGTGTATCATGGGTAAAAGGTGGCAGACTCGGCTTCCTACGGATAAAGGATAGCAACCTAATGGGGTCTCCTTTTATATACGTGACGACACGGGCAGCACAAGTCTGTACTAGCGCTTTCTAAAGCCAGATGGCAATGACAGCTACTAGGTTTAACGACGTCGGAACACATCACTAGCCTAGACCTCTAGATATTTCGTTAATGTTTCAATGTTGCCTTAGGTTAATTTAATAAATTTTAGAGTTGATATTCAATTTATGTTTCAATTTCAGGCCCTATCGAATGCTGGATCTCAAAAATCCTCTAAATGCACACTACATGCCACAATATATCACTTTGTTCGATGAAGAGCTAACTACAGGAGGGTTGAGAAATTTTCAAATACCAACAAAATGAGCACAAAAACATCCACTACTGTCTCTAAATTCAAGCTAATGAAACTAAAAAATTTTCTCTTAGAGTTATATAACACTAATAATGCGAAAAAGCTTTCAATTTTCACTAGACTAATCAAAATGAAAAGAGATTGTTTTTGTATTTTTTAATATTTAAGAGAAAATGCACTAAATGAATGAAAAAACTAATGAAGAAATCAATTCAAGAAATGACAGTGAGAGAGCTGAAACAAACAAGTTCACTCAATGTAAACACACAAAATCAAGACCCAAACTGATGGAGAAATCCCTTAAATCGAAGAATAATCTCAAAAAGACTCACACAAACCATGTAATCTAGGCTTGGAATGAGACAAAGTGAAACTTGAATGAAAGACAAAACAATCACTCAACTAACGCAATGATACAATCTACTCCAGCAAAACAAATGCAAAGAAGCGAAAACGAAGTCGGCCGGGATAACAAGGACCCAAAACTCCCATGGGAGGTTCAGTACACTGAAGCACCTAGAAGCCCTAGGGCTAGAATGCAAAACAGATGGAAAAGGGCAAACAACCGGAGGAAAAGGGCCAAACATAGTCAACAAAGACTTCAAAGCACTCAATCACTCAGAAAAATGACACCAGGACCAAAAATCAAGCTCAAAGAGCCCAAAAGCAAGCAAACCCTAACACCAAACAAAGTTGGCGCGACTGTTTGGTTGTAATCTGCGCCAAAACAGTGTTGGCACGGGGGCCTAACTAGCAACTGGTGCCATTTGGTGCGACTTTCAAGAGGTAAACTGCACCAATCAAGTTTACTATGGGAATAAATGAAAAAAAAAAAGCAAACAGAGACTAGATCAGGTCTTCTGGGGGCTGTACAGGGGTTTGACACCAAAGGAGGCGAACCATAAGAGAAAATAAATCAATCAAAAGCCAAAAACAACCAAAAGAGAAAATACTAACTCCAACTGACTCCCTAGTGGAGTCACCAGTTTGTAGAGGAGGTAAATCCCCTTTGCGGATAGAGGCGATCCCACTAGCCCAGATCAGGTCTAGCAACAATCAAGTCACGCAATGACGCTGGTTCCTAGTTACAAAACGATAAAAACCATAAAAGTGGCCTACCTCAAATCCAATGCAGTGGTCATTGAAGAAAATATGATGTTTCCCATCCCTCGCTCAATAGATCACGATCCTTCCGCTCGACACGTCCGAACACTTGCACACATGTAAGGAAACAACGACATACAACGTAAAATCTAAAGCATGTAACCATATATTAGTCAGACAGGATATAATTCATTGCATTACAAAAGGAAATGAACAACATGAATGGATCCATAATTAGAGTTGCTTATATTACAAATAACAAAGGAAATATTACAACCCAATGCTTTGATGCTATCATCTTCCTTCGGCGAGGCTGACAGCGGAGCACGTCTCAAAAAAGCCTGTCAGGAATTTGGACGAAGCTCTCTCTCTTCGGCTTGGCTCTCAATAGTTTCCCGGCTATATTTCCCTTCCTAAAAGTTTGGCTAGCTTGCTAATGGAGAAGGAAAGATTTTATAGATGGAGGAAGGGGAGTTGGGATCCCTATAATCATGGAGCCTAACCACCCAATTCCTTGTAATGACGCGTTCAGGAGTTTGTTGGAATCAAACTTCCACCATTTATTTTTAAAAAACATCCCCTGTTAAGCTTGGCGCAAGTGAGACATGGGGACAGAGCGCCAGTTGGCATGCCCTCTAGTGTGGATTTCCCCCATTGGCGCAAGGGATGAACTGGCTAGTCGTGCCAAGGCTAAAACATCTGTTTTTAGGGCTTTTCAGAGGAAAATGTCTTCAGGATAATGTTTGTCCTTATGCAAGAGGATGTCATGAAGGTGGTTTCAAGACATTTTACTGTTCACAGGTCACGGGAATAGTCCTCCAATGTACGGGATGAGGGATTGTAGGGACGGTGACAAAATACTATGTAACACTAATGAAGGAAAAGAATCCAAGTTTCCCAGTTGATGGTCATCAAATTTTATGTGGGGGAGGTGGCCGAACATATCTCGTAGCTAGGGAACTTCTTCCGAAACTAGAGGCATCTGAAGATAGGAATAGACAACATCCACATCGGGCATAGGTGATGATGTTTTGCGCAGTCGAACATAAGGTGGTAACCAGGTCATCAAAGTCACCTGCAAGATTTCTGCTGTGAGTGCCATTTGGATCGGGGTTGTGGCAAGTGATCGCTTCTTAGGCACTTTCGGAGGGGAGCACCGAATCCGAGGGGAAGTACGAGGCTTTTCACCCGCCCATTTTTCCTGCTTTACAATTTATTTTCCTTTCTGTGTTGCTAAAGTGGAGACGATTTCTTCTTCTATAGGGGTTAGTTCTCGAACCTCATCAGATTCTACTTCCTCAGACGTCGTTTCAGGCGGAGGCACATTTGGGTTGGTAGCGGTCATCCTTGCTTGGAAGATGAATTCAATGTTGCTACTGTCAGACGGCGTAGCTTTCTCAGTCATCCAGTCGGCAAGGATATAGATAAGAGGATATATATCAGAGTGGCAAAGGTGTGACAAGTTAGACCAATAATTGAATCCTGTAAAACAAACATTCCCCATCTTACAGCCGCTACGAGAAGAACCCAGCTTGTGTATCCTTAATTTCCCTTCATTATTATGGAAACAGTAAAAATTCCTCGTAAATCACCACATTAATTACCAGTTACTTGCTTCATTAAACGGGAAGCATGGTTTTCCAGGTTCCCGCTTTGTTCCAACAGCTAGTTTTTTCCACTGCACAATACCTGCACTAAAATCACACCCACTCATACTTCCAGTTCTTTGCATCATACATGTATATCCATACCTGCACACCATCCCTGCACATAGTGTCCATTATATAGCTACTTTGGCCATATATTCATTTGGTCGGCACCAAGGAGTCCCAATAGGGCTTCAGTCGACTCCCGTTAACATATCATGGCAGAGAATCACTGCGTAATGTAGCCAATCTGGCTACTCCGCCATTGGTAATTTCCTTTACCACATATGGACCTAACCAGTGCTGTTGGAAATTCCCCAAGAGTTTTGCGAACTAGCTATCATATAGTGTGGACCAATTCTCCCTCCGAAAAGACCTTCTACTGAATATTTCTATCATGCCACGCTTTCTCCCGTGCCTTCTGAACCTGTTGATGGAATTGGGCTATGAAGCGGTCTTCTTCCAATGCTAGCAGCTGGGCCAGGCATTCCTCCATGATGTCTGGGTCCGCCATATTTGTGAAGGCCGAGATACGCACATTTTGAATGATGTATTCCATAGGCATGATAGCTTCCTTCTCCTAGACCATGCGAAATGGTATTCTTCTAGTGAGCTTCTTACACATAGTTCTATAGACCCAGAGCACAGAGGGGATGTGCACATCCCAATCACTCTGTTGTGCGTTACATACCTTGGTGAGTGCATGTTCCAAGATTTCGTTGAATTCTTCGACAGTCCCATTTGCTTGTGGATGATATGGGGTGCTTTAAGTATGGTTGATCTGGAATTCCTCAGTCAAAGCCTTAATTGTTTCATTAATTAAATGCATCCCTCTATCACTCATCAGGATCCTTGGGCACCCAAACCTAGTCAAGTTATTCTCAGAGATAAAGTGTGCCACTGTGTCCGCAGTGCAATCCTTGACAGCTTTAGCTTATGCCCACCTGGTAACTTTATCAGTGGTCGTAATGATATACTGAGCACCTGTCTTCTTACTTGGGGGGTTAATGGGGCCTAAAAAGTCGATATCCCATCTGTCAAATGCCTACAGGGCCACCTACGGCTGCAGGGGCATCTCATCCCGGTGTGAGGGTTTCCCGATGCATTGGCGGGTGTCGTAGGCCTGACAATAAGTATGCGCATTTGTGTGTAGTGTGGGACACTAGAGCCTAGCCCATAATATCTTCTGTGCAGTGGCTTTAGCCGCATAATGACCCCCACAACTCCTCCATGGGCTTCGGCTGGAATAGCCGGCCTTTCATGTTCAAGGACATATCTTCACAATACCTCGTTCGCCCCCATCTTGTAAAGTTGTCTTGCAATGACAGTGAAGACAGTTGTGCGGGCGACCAACTCCTTCTTCTGTGGCACCGAATAGTCATCAGGGGCTTTACCTGTAGTCAATAAGTGGACAATATCAACAAAATGCTCATCAATCGCCTTGATAGCAAACAGTTGTGCATCAGGAAATCCATCATCCAAGTTAGTCGGTTCTCCCCCATTCTCAATTCTAGACAAGTGATCCGGCCTGACGTTCAACCTTACTGGCTTCACAATAATTTCAAAATCATACTCCTGAAAGAGCAGCAACAACCGGCAGATTTTCCCCCCAACACAGGCTTGTTAACTAGGTATTTTAAGGTCGAATGGTTTGTGAACATCTTGAAGTGCCCTCCAAGTAAATAGTGCCTATATTTTTGTATGGAATATACCATTTCCAGCCCCTCCCGCTCCATGGTAGAGTAATTACGCTTCGCAATTGACAAGTTTCGGCTAGCAAAGGCCACTGAGTGATCTATATCCCCTTCTCCAAGCTACGCCAAGACAACCCCCGAGGCGATCCTTGATGCATCCACGTGGACATGGAAGGTATTTTCCTAATCAGGGAATATCAGGATAGGTGTAGTCACCATATTTTCTTTTAGCAGCTCAAAGCTCTTTTGACAGTCGTCATCCGAGAAGAACGACACCTATTTTTTTAGCATATTTTCCATTGGAGCGGTGATCAAATCATATCCTTGTATGAACTTTCTGTAGTAACCTGTGTGGCCAAGGATGGAGCACAGCTATTTCTCCGTGTTCGGAACTGCTAAGTTGATGATAATCACAATTTTGGCCGGGTCAACCATCAGCCCTTGCTGACATACCACGTGCCCTAATAAAATTATGAATGGGACACAAAAGATGCATTTCTTGATGTTTAACGAGATTTGGTGTTTCCTGCAGGCATCCAGCATCATGCGCGGATTTTATACATGGTTCTTTACTAATCCGAAAACTGTCTAGTCGTCAAAATATACTTCTACTAACTTGTGCATGAATTCCTTGAACACGGCCACAACAACGCATGAAAATATGGTCGTGGCATTCTTTAATCCAAAGGGCATGATAGTTTACTGAAAGGAGCCCCACTCCGTCGCGAAAGTTGTCTTAATGCGATCTTCAGGTGCAATACGTATCTGATGGTACCTTAAGAATCCATCAGTAAATGAATAAGCCTCCTGGCCCCCTACATTATATAGGATTTCATCGAAGAATGGTGTGGGGACTAGATCGTGGACACAAGCATCATTTAACTTACATAGGTCGACGCAGATCCTTATCTCTCCTTTAGTCTTCTTCTCCTGGACTACCATGGGGCTTACCCAATCTGACTACTCTACTGGTTCAATGACACCTACGGCCACCATTTTCTCAATTTCCTCCTTAACTTTTTTCTTGTATTTCGGGTTTAGACGATAAGGTCGTTGTTTGACTAGCCGCACATCTAGCTTCAAAGTTATCCTCATAACTCCCATATCTCCCAAAATTCCCTTAATTTCTGAGAACTTGGTCGGGAATAGGTCTTGATATTTAGTTAGCAGCTCAACGACCTTTCCCACCATGCCATCATCCAAGTAATCCCCAATCTTGGATATTTTGGGTTGTTCTATCGAGCCAATATTGATTTATTTTAGTTTCATAGGTTTGGTGATGTTGACTTCTTGTAGTAACGAACCCACGACAAACTGTTCCCCTTCTGACTCTTTGATCGTAATGTTCTAGGGATCTTCATCGCATGCTTCTACTGAGAGATTTCTACAATTTATGATATCTTGTAGCTGCGCATCCCAAGATGGTGCAACTGCGGTTACCTATTTCATCGGTAACATTGTTAGACCAGAGTGTCTATATCCTGTGAAGCTTCATCAAGTTACTCGATACCTCTTGTTAGTCCAAACGTCCTTACAAAGTCTTTAGCCATCGTACTCCAATTCCTGGTGCGTTGATGTAGTTTTGCGTCCAAATACCAGGAGGTGGGGATTGGTCCTAACATGTGAACAAATATGTGGACCCATTCATCCATTGTGTCCCTATTCCCTTATTCTAGCCAATGATTCACATACCTACGTGGGTCTCCTTGCCTTGAGAAGAGCTTTATCGGTGGGTTAGCTGGAATGTGGAATTGTAAAGTTAGCATCCTTTGGAATTCTCCCTAGTCCCGGAAAGTATCTTTATGAGTTTCCCACCAACGCGTCGGGTTTTCACGCATGGCCAAGTCTACGGCCCAAAATTTTCATTCCTTAGGAATGCTTGCCTCAATTGCTACAAGGAAATTTTCAACCAAAGGGGCTTCACTGGGGGAGAAATACCATACCACGTGGATTCATATTGGGGGATAAATATTGAGGAAAAAATGAATTAATATATTGGGGGATATATAGGGGGTAAATGGTTTTTATATTGGCAGGTATAAAAAATGGAGCTCAAAGTTTATGAAAAAATATAAAGGGGTGTAAAAAATATTAATGAAAAAATAGATACCTACAATATCTAGTGAAAGTAGGGGTTTTTAAAATTGGTGAGGTGTATTGGGTTCACATTGGTAGGGGGTTAAATAACGTGCTTTTTAGAGGGTTTTTCCAATATGTAGTCAAATTAGGGTTATTGTTTAGTATGTCATGAATGCACGCGATATGTCAGAGGTTCATTAAGTGAATCCCCTGTGTTTTCAACATTCCTAAAGCCATAAAAGTGGGGTAGTTCTCTTACCTCTGAGGAAATACATCAGAAGCTCTTCGTGATTTTAAGACATCTTAATGCAGACATGTCATGCAATCGATTTTGCTAGTTTTCGATCTCTTCGTCTAAGTCGGATAAGCACTCACTATATTTTTCCTAGCATAGCATGCCGTCAGTTGTGGGGTTGATCCAGTCGTCATCCCGAGTGGTCATTTTGTATATGTGATCCATATCTTCCTCTTCCCGAATCGATTTAGTATATCGTTCTCCTTCCACTAGGTTCAGCGAGACTATTACCCTTGTGCCTTCATTTTCAAATATCGTGCTTCTCCTCTTTAGATTAATGATAACTCCATGTAGATAGCCCAATCCAGACCTAAGAGCGCAGGGTATGGGTCCACGTCGTCTACTATCTGAATTACCTCAAAATATGCGTGGACCTTAACACCTGCAATATCTACCACCACCTTTGTCAATCTTCCTAATGGGATAATCTTCTTTTGATTATTCATCCATAGTTGAATAGTCAACCATTCTAGTTTAGGTTCTCCCATTCGTTGCCAGGTCTACTTGGGTAGGACGTTAGCATCCAAACCTAAGTCAAGGATAACTTGGTCCATCTCGTAATCCCCAATCTGTGCATTCATGCACATTTCTCGCCCCGTCCTTTTTTTATTTTTGTATATCTTATTCAACATTTTTACCTTGGGAAGTGGAGCCATACTTTCTACGTAGTTTTCTATTAGGGCTTGGAGATTTTCTACGGCCTTCTAGTTGTGCAACAGCTTCATACAAGCCTGGAGGAAAGGTTTAACTATTTCTTCTACTTTTGGATCTACCGCTCCTTTGGCGGCAGGTGTTTCATTTTTAGTTACCTCTTTCCGTGTTTTGATGAAGGTTTCCTTTTCCCTTTTTAGGTACAAGCTTTCTTATTTTTCCTCAACCTTCTGAATTAGTGATTCAGTTCCCACCTCTTCCTCAAATCCTCCTATGGAAATGCCACTACGCGTGATTACATTGATACATGGCCCATCATCCCGTGGCTCCGCCTTAACTCTTTAAACATTCTACATAGGTATCTATTTTTTTTCTTTCATTTTTGCTATTAGCATCGGGTAGTATTCAATGACATGATCGAAATATCAGCAATATATACAAGATTGGCATGCCAGGTTCAGGAAATCTAGTGCGAAATGTCCCACATCGCCACAGTTGTAACAAATCAGATGTTTGTGCCCTCGACCAGGACTCCCCCTTATCCCTCCTACCCTTCCTGGTGCGGGGGATCCCCCCCGTCTTGAAGGAGACAGTGGTGATGAAGGGTCAACTTGTACTCGGGAAATCTAGTGTGAAATGTCCCACATTGCCACAGTTGTAACATATCAGATGTTTTTGCCCTCGACCAGCACTCCCCCTTCTCCCTCCTACCCTTCCTCATGCGGGGGATCCCCCCTGTCCTGAAGGAGACAGTGGTGATGAGGGGTCAACCTGTACTCTATATAAATTTCCATTATCTACCATAAGGTCAAGGGTTTGGCAGTTTTTCTCATCATGTCCTACAGACGAGCAGAATTTGTACCACTGCAGTTTCAATTCTGGAACATAAGAACCCAATAGCAAACAGTGATTGGTATTGTGTCTTCCCGCTACCCGATAGTCAGCACACCAGAGCATTGGACTGCTAGGGCCAACAGTTTCCCTGGGTCGTAGAGGGCTTGGACCCCCAGCCTGCATGTAGTCTAAAAATAGTGGACATTGATCCTTAGTGTGACTTGTTCCCTTACAGCGTATGCACCAAATGTCTAGGCTTGCTTCCTTACCGCGGTCATTTTGCAAGCTCTGAATTTCTAATTGCATTACCTCCAATTTGTTCTGGATTTGGAGAGATGCAAACTTCGTGTCATCCCTTGGCACAGCTTCTAGCTTCATGGCTATTTCCAGCGCTTCCTCTTGAGAGCCGATCTTTTGTTGTCCCATGGGCCAACCCAAGTGTGGTAGTAGCATAGCGATGAACTACTCTTTATGCTGCTTATCTTCGTAGACAAATCCCCCATCACTGATAACTTTTTTTAATTGTTGGTCAGCCTCCCAGACGGACTTTGTCATTAGGTGAATTTTGAGGTCTAAAATGGTCCTCCTAAGAAAAATGTACAACCAAAATAAAATTTATAAGAACCAATAGGATTCAAGTTGATGATGTCAACCATGGGGGATGATTCACTATTTTTTATTAAAAGGGTAAAAATATAATAAAATAATAAAACTACTTTTTCAACTCATATTTTCAACTTATCTTCCAAAATTTTAACTCGAATTTCGAGCGTGAGTACTCGTTCGATGTGAAATTTAATTCATCATCCAAGGAGTACCCATGTTGCATACTTTTTATGAACCCTTCTACATGAAAAATTAGAATTACATGAAAAAACGTGATTGAAATCATGTTTTACATGTATTTCTCATTTTTCGTGTAGCAGAGTTCATTAAAATTATGCAACATGGGTACTACTTCGACAAGGAATTAAATTTTACATCCAACGAGTACTCCCGCTCGAAATTCGAGTAAAAACTTTGGGAGATAAGTTGAAAATACGAGTTGAAAAAGTAGTTTTTTATTTTTTCCCTCTAAAATTTGATGATGTAATAAAATTTATTTTATTATTTCCATTATTATTTTATAATTTCCTTAGGAGGCCCATTTTAGACCTGAAAATTCCCCTAATGACTTCCTTTCTTAAAGTCCTTTAGTTCGACTACACATTGAGCGTATGACTTAAGATTCTGAAATTGTTTCTTTAGGGCATTCTTAATATCCTGTATGGATGCATTCGCGTGTTGAACAATGTATCCCAGGAACCAATCCAGTGCCTTTCCTTCGAATTTTATGGATAGATGTGCTCGTTTGATAGCATCATTGTTCATGTTTTGCACGATCCATATAGATTCATCTACAAACCAGAATCGATCCATGTCCTCATCCCCTACGCCCTTGAAGGTAGGTAGTTTCATGTGTGTGGCCATGTCATCTTCTGATGATGGTGTGGGGCGGGTGGGTGTAGAATATTTTTTACCCTTGTGGGGATTCGATGCAGGCGTGGCCAGGTGGCTGGTTTCCGTTTGTGTAACCCATTCTTGGTTATGATCAGATGACTCCCTGAAGGGACTGTATACCGATCTATCTCCTTCTTGATTAACCTGGTAGTATTTACCACTTCGTGTTGTTCTCCCACTCTAATCGGAGGTCATTCACTCGATGTGGCCACACAAGACGCCTTTTTTGCTCAATAGAATTTTAATCAACAACGACAAGGTTTTCAGAAACTTGCCACTAAATCCTTTAAATAACCTTTGTTCTACTTCTAAATATGACACAAACTAATCAACAGCAAATTCCGTCACGAATCCTCCCAATATGTTGTCAACCCAATGATCCATAGTCCTGGTAATCGTATTATTAGTACTCTCTAATTATCGGACCAACCCAGGGGTCCAATGTGTGACCTGATCATCCTTCCAGCAAGTCTGAAATTTCACCAGTCGTGCTAACCACTCTTTTAACTCGTGTGTGAAAGAAACAAAGAAGATTTCTTGCACTTCCGTAAAAATATACCTATCTTTCCACTCTTCTATGGACAACTTTTTACTCCTATTTTCTTTTAGGGAAAATTCATGAATCTGTTTTTCAACCAATCTTCTAACTCTGGCTTTAATGGTTGCCAATGACCCTGTGGCATTACCTGATCTCACTCTCAAAATTCTCCCGGTCCTGACAACAAAACCATTTGTTGGCTTGAGGGGTCTTGACCCAGGTTCGGTTTTAAGGTTTTCCAACAAACCCCTATATTATTGGCCCTTTCAGCAAAGACCTTTTGTGCAGACCAAGGTCTCACATGAAGTAGTATGGGAGGGTGCTAGAACCAAGTTTCCGCACCCAGAGAGAGAGAAAGTAATAAAAAGGGTCACCTTCAGATCTAACAGGCATGCACTAAATGAACCCTAACCCAGAAACCCTTAACAATATATTTGACAAAATAGCTTGTGTGAAGCCCGTAAAACATCAGATAACATACAACCATAGAAATCACTTAAATTAGATCTATGCATTCAGAATATCGCATCCACATGCGCATTAGTAGACTACTTGCAATTATAGTTTCAGATACACCATAAGCTTAACCAATAATCATAACATAGAAATACTTAGATATCACAAAACAATATTCTCATGCAATTATAACCAAGTTCCACTTACAAACTTCTTCTTATCATCCCGTGCACACAGCCAGTGGGGTCCGAACACAATAGGACTCAGGGTCTCCGCACACACAGCCAGCAGGAGCCCTTACCCAAATAATCAATTCAACAGATCCATAATTTGTAACTCAGTTCTATCTCAATCTTAGCCTACCTCTAGACTCGATTTACCCATCTATTTATATCATGCTAGCCTACGCTATCCTATGGTCCACAGACCATGGTTTGTAGACCCTTGGTCTACCCTTTTAACCAATTACAATTCATTGGGGGTTTGACCCACCCCAATCCCCCTTCACTAGACCAAATATTAAAAAAATGGACAAAATTGGGGCTAGGAAACCCTATTCCAACAGTCCCCCAACACATTCTTGTGACTCGTCCCAAGTCACAGTGCCGGTGGGGTCTTCATCCTTTCCTTGAGTTGAACCAAGACAGCAGTGAGCGGAGGAAAACCAAGAAGGCTCTGAGTGGTTGTATTCTGTGAAATTTCCTCCAGTTTCTATGAGGTTGGTCCTTCCATGGTAGCAGTGACACTGTCTAGAGCCTGGTTCAACTGCTGCACTGCCCCATCTATGTCTTGCGAAATCTTGAGGGCGTCATCCAACCAAGGTGTCAGATGGTCGTTGAGTACATACTTCTTGCGCCGAAGCACAACAATTTCACTACGAATCATGTGGCTGGTTTGAAGATGAGCTAAGTGCTGGGCTGGAACAAGGGTGGACATCAGAGCTTCTAGCTGCTCAAAGTCTTGTTCCCTCTTAGTCAATTCCTGATCGATTTCTCAGAGGAGAGGGTCGTGCTATACCTAGGACCATAATTCCATAACATTTTAAATCAAAGTAACACCCTAACTGATCTGTGTCATGATAGTAGTCATACCTTCTGTAACCAATGCGGCTCGCTTGGCGAGCACTTCCGAAGGGTCTGAGGCTAGAGCTTGGCCTGTAACGATGCAATCTAAAGTTCGAGTTCAACCTTGAAAACCTGTACCTCGATCTGAGATGCCTTTAAGGAAATAACCAATCCTTTGACCTTGGCCTGAGGTTTAGCTTAGGAAGGAATGATTTCTGGTAGCTCTGCGTAGAGTCAGTTGATCAGTTGTTCTAAGGCAGCTTGCTATGCGATGGTGACGACGTGCGCGACCTATATTCGGGCGGCTTTGGAAGCTTGAGTCATAATGGTCTACTCGGCCTTGCTGAGATGTTTTTGTGCGCGGAGTTCTCGATGTTGGATTTCGTTGGTGAGGGTGGTCAATAGCTCATGCAGTTGCGTGCTGGCCAATCAACCAAAATCAAGGTTGTCAGATGAGCATGCCTAGACTTGGTGCATAAGTCAGCGGATTTTATGATAAAAGAAGCATCGGGGAGAGGGATGAAACAACTGTCTGCAACGGTCATCAGGGCTGTAACGGGGGCTGCCAGGACACATGAGTCTGCCTTGCTTGATCCACACTCGCTTGATTATGCCTCGCTTGATCTACACTCGCTTGAAGGGTGTCTACTTTGAGCTGGAGGGCCTATAGTTCTGCTTGCAGGACTTCTATAGAAGCCTTGTGTTGTGCTTCCTAAGTAAGCCATCGGTCAGCAAACGTAGTGGTGACAGCATCAGTAATCTGGTCAAGGTCATCCTCTGTCAAGGTAACTTCCGTGGTGGCGTCAATATTACTGGCCTTACGCTTATTTCTAGGCCCCTGAGACAACCCACGGGGCCGCGTGAGACCCTCTAAGACTAACATACCTACGTCCTCATCATCGTTTATGTTTTGATCCAGTAGGGAGTCAGGCTCAAGCTGCATGGTAGTGCTTCTGGGAGCCGCCTGCTGCATGGAGGTAGGAATCATCGGCTCCGTTGTTGGGCCGAGCGGAATGATCGATTTTGACACTGCATTGTGACTAGAAGTCCCTGTTGCATCCAAGTCGGTTGGCGGGACTGTGACATTCCACTCCGGTGGCCAAGTGGAAATTATCTGCTCAATTTCAGCCTTGGTAGTCATATATGGGAGATCATGCCAAGTGTGATCTTTACGGGCCCGAATTTGTACATTGTGCATGGTTACTTGAAATGCAACGATATGCTTATACTTTCCGTAAACTGTTGGGGACGGGTGCGGTTGGGAATCAATGGCCGCAAAGATAGCCTTATCGTAGAGTATCCAGAAGGTCTTATTTTCCTCAACCCATTGGGGGTCCTTGGAGTCCCAGAGGTTGGAAAATCGTGCCCCTTCACACATGTCAGGCTATAAAAGAGGGAAGATCGCTTCTTCTGGGGTTTCCCAGGCAACAAAGACAATTAGAAAAATCAGCCATGAGTAGTAGAACGATTTTCCCTGCTCCTGAGCCTCATGCAGATTATCGGGAAATTCTTAAACCAAGTACTGGGACCAATTATAGCAGACTCCCTTTTCACACTGGCCGACGATTTGAATTACATGAGCAAGGGCAGTCGCTGCCTGACATTTCCTCATAATCTTGCAAGAAAGAAGCTGAGTACCCAGGCGTGTTCCTGGGTCATTGATTGTATCAATCTGGAAGCCCCCTTGTTACGGTTAACCTTGTACTTGTCCCGAACAGCTCCAGCAGTATGGTGCTTGAATTTCTTTCCTGTGTCATCCCTAGGATTGGGTCCATGCATAGGGAGGCCAGTAATACGATGAATTAGAGTAGCATCAATTGGTATGCGACCTTGGAGCCACAAGCATCCGTCGTGAACAAGTTCCAACAGTTGGCGAACAACTAGGCCGGTTATGTTGTAGCGACCGAAGTGGGGGAGGCGTAGCAAGTTCAAGATGTTTACGCCGGCTAGTCCCTTGACCCAAACCATTGGCTCTACTTTGAACACACCATCTTCGACCACTTGTTCTAGGTACAAGTGTGGAGCTAACGAAGGAAAAGCGTCTAGGTTTCCCAGGTGATGGTCATTGAATTTTATGTGGGGTAGGTGGTCGAACATATCTCCCAGCTGGGGCACTTCTTCCGAAACTAGAGGCATCTGAAGGTAGGAACAGATGACATGCACATCAAGAATACGTGACATAGCAGGACTCAAGGTCTCTACGCACACAGCCAGTAGGATCCCTTACCTAGATAATCGATACAACAGATCCACAATTCATAACTCAGTTCTATCTCAACATTAGCCTACCTTTAGACTTGATTTACCCATATATTTATATCATGATAGCCTGTGCTATCCTATGGTCCGTAGACTGTGGTTTGTGGACCCTTGGTCTGCCCTTTTGACCCATTACAATTCATTGGGGATTTGACCCACCCCAAACCCCCTTCGCTAGACCAAATATTACAAAATATTACAAAACTTGACAAAATTAGGGCTAGGAAACCCTGTTCCAACACATGTCCCTAACATGGTCAAGGTATAAGGAGTTTGGGCTCGATCTGGTTGCACCCTTGCAAGATCAGCCTCGCAACCCCTGACAACCCCCCCCATGGTGGAAGGAAAGAAAGACAAGGGAGTAGGAGATCCTATCAAAATATTTCTCAGGGAGGCCCTCGAGAAACATAGGAACATGATTATGGATAATTTTTCCCATATCATTCAACGACTGCCCAGCAGAAGCACATCTACATCCAGCACGTCCGCCAATGGGTCTGCGACATCCTGGACAAATCCAATACCAAGTTCAGCAGAATTTTCCCCCCCATGGAGGAACTTAACATAATTTGGACCATTGCTTCCTAAGGAGGGAGGAATGATCCAGGTGGATATCAGTGGCCACCCACCTATTCCATTTGGATCCGCACCATGAACTCTTTCAGTTTTTCACTTCCATCAACTTACTATTTTTAGCAGGTTTTCGGGTCCTACACTCTCGGAGCCGTTTTTGGGTCTTAATGTTCTAGGTGGATATTGGTGGCCACCCACCTATTCCATTTGAACCCCCACCATCAGTTCTTTCCATTTTCAAGTTGCAGCACAACTTACTATATTTAGTATTTTTTTAGATCCTAAACTTCTGGAGCCATTTTGAGGCCCTAAACGACATTTTTTGGAAAAACTGGGAGAAACATGTGTCCATATTCTAATGTTTCTTACACCAAAATTTTTACTCCTCTGATATATCTTTCTAATGAGGTATTGAGCGTGACAAATGGAGATCGTATGCCAAATTTACATCCCCGGGAAATTGAAACACCAATTACCCAAACGAGACCCACGGTTTTGGCGCTTCATCTCCTAGGGTTAGGTTTTTGGATGTTTCAGGTTATACATTGTTTCTCAACAATAAATAGGCCTTCGAGCCTCATTGTAACATAGTGGAGAGGCCTTTATCTATCACATCTCTTCTTAGGGATACCCTACCAGTGCCCTCACCCGCTCATTTCCATTATTCTTGTAAGCATGTTTCAATCATTTGTTTTGTAACACATTTCAGAGGCATGTAGCTGCCACATCTCTTCTCAAAGATAAGATAATAGCGCCCTAGCTAGTTTTTTCCATTCTATCTGTAAGAAAATTTCAATTATTTCATATTAATGAAATGAAGTGTTATTTTCTCTGCATCTTTGTATTTATGGTTATATGTGTATTCTGTTGTGTTCCTGCATAAATCCAGATTAGTTGTCCCACTAGTCTCCGTCTCAACTTGGAATATTTTATCAAATTTTAGCAAGGCCAAAAAAGGTATTTCAGTGATCTTCTTTTCAACAACTTGAAATTCTGATATGTTTCTTCTGTCCATTTAAATGGTTGGATGCTCTCTCTTATTGCTTCAATTATTAGTGCACAGATTTGACTAAAACCTCTTATAATTTTTTTGTAAAAACTTGCAAGACCATGAAAACTCTTTACCTCAAATACACTTCTCTGAGAGATCAAGAGGTTTCCTCTTGATCTCCTCATCATTTGATATCCACATAATTTGTTTTGTTGCCTCATCATTTTTTGTGCTAACATCTCCTCAAATACACTTCTCTGAGAAGTCTCTACTGTCTCGAATCTCATCTAGCAAAATTGCATTAGCTTCCAGCCTTCCTCGACCTATGCCGACTCCTCTCCTGGGTGGCATATTTGCTCCAACCTTCAAGAAAAGAATTCAACGTCTACTCTGATACCAAATGATGCACACAACCTATAATAAAATCATAATACACACAGAACCTATGGTTTATGGGTCCACATAAACTCCCTTACTCGTAGCGGATTACAACTTTGGAGTTTACTAAACATGCATATGCGTGCAATCAACAATGCTACTTTAAACAAACCACACATAAACCCAAATCTCTTTCATACACATGGAAATACTTGCTAGAGGATCCCATAATGACTTGAACCAATCATAGGCGATCTTACTTCACAATATTTATGATTTACCTTCACCACAACTTCACACTTTTAACAAATTAACAAATATGTGATTTCACAATTTTGCAACTTCGCACACTTTATAATTTAACTTAGTGGTTAAACCTTATTCCTTGCAATTTGTGGCAATGCGTAGAGCTGACATGTACCCTTCTCCACTTTGCATCACATAAAATTAACTTACCATGTGATGCCTTAACACTAAACTCTAAAAGTTGCGATTTGTGAAATCGCTCCTGGTGCGATTTGATCTCCATTGTTGGTCTTCGTAGGATCCGACGGTCATCACTTGTTTCCTTGCCAATCTAATTCACATTGCAAAGTAAATAACTTATATTTTGAACTCCTAACCACAAACACTAAATCATGCAACGTGCGAAGTATTCATGGTTGCGATGTGATTTCCCACCGTTGATCTGCGCAAGATCTAACGGTCCTCATTGTTGCCTACAAATCCGATTGGCCTCCACTGTGTGATCAATGCGATATCCCATTCAACAGAGAAATAAAATGGACAGTTTAAAATAGCGAGCCTGATTAAAATACAAAAAAAATGGAATTAAATTATAAATGAAAGACACAAAGCCAAACCCTTGGATGGTTGGTTTTTACATTTATTTCTGCTCTCTATTTACTCCTCTCTCACTCTTCTCTTGCACCTATTCCACTCTACCTTCTCACACCTATTCATGCATGTATATATATCTACCTAAAATTGGTTCCTCCAGTATTTTAATAGCTTTCTACTTGAACTACTCTAACAAACAAATGTTATCCTATCTTTATGATCTAATCTATTTGGTTTTAACTCCTCGTAGGGAGAAACCAATTTGATATTTTATTCCTAATTAATTTAGAAAATAAAAACAAACTAACTCCTCTCATCTAAAACTAAATAAAATATTAATAGCCAATGTTTATCCACCTCATGTTATCCACAACATGTGAACACACAATCACCTTGCTGGCTAAATCTAGATGCTCCTACATCGGTAATGAGGCAATTTTAGGGCTTTTATGCCGATGAAATGCATCAAGAGTATCATATGATATTGATATAACCTTGAGTACCTACCCTCACATGTGAAAGATAACATGATAAATTTCATGAGAGGTGCATACTTGTCTAGCAATTGTCTAGATGGAAAGATGTGTGTTGGAGTTGCTTTGTATGTTGGTTTCAAATACATTTTGTAACTTTCAAGGTCAAGGCCTCTACTCTTGAACCAATTTTCTCCATTGTTTGGAATCATTGTAGTTGCAGCAAGGGCCTCTGTTGAAAGAGTGAACACCACCCCTCCAATAGTCACCTTATCCTTCCTCAATTTGGTGGCAAAAGTGTTGGTAAGTTTGTCATGAAAACCTAGTTCCTCAACCTTTTGGAAAAAGGCAAGGCAACCAACATCCTGAAATGATTTCTTGACGAAGGGTGAAGACATGATCTCATGTGTTGTAGTGGGCTCATACCTACTGATCTGACCTCCCTTATGCCTCTTCTACTCAATGGTTTCATAATCCATTGCAAACCCTAGCTCAATGGGAAGGGGAATTAGGGTTCGGTGTAGGGAAAAACATGGAATTTGGGAAGTTTTTGGAAATAAAAGGAGATGAAGGGGTTACTGGTCTTCGAAATTCTTGAGAAAATTTGGGGGGGTAGGGATATATTTTATGGAGTAGTCGAAGTGAAATATGAGGGAATGAGTGAGGGGAAGGGGTCCAAAAGGGGAAAACACGGTCCTAGCCTAGGAAAGTGTAGTCTAGGCTATGGTTTGTCAAAAAATAGTGAAAATAAAGGATAGGGGTGAGGTAAAATGTTTATGAAGGTATATGAAAGGTGGGGGAAGCTGTTTGAGCTTTAAAATTATGGTTTTTCTTAGTAATTTTTTAATGAGATTATGAAACCAAGAAAATGCAACCAAAACCCTATAAAAGGGATTTGATCTTTCCAAGAATGAAATAAATTCAAAGAGGTAGTTTTAGGGACCCATTTACTTGTATATAATACACTGGAACCTACTTTCTGATGTAGAAACCGTTGGAATGAATTTGTTTTCCTCCTTGAACAAAGCGCAGCACCTCTGGCAAAAGCGCAGCGCAACAAATGATGAGGCACTTTGGTGGCAAGGAATGGTTTCTCTTAGGGTGAAAATGGTATTTCTTGGTGGAATGATATCTTTGGAAGTTGGAATGAGAAAATAAGAAGTTCCCTTGGTCTTTAAATAGCTTGGAAATCGATTTTCTTCTTTGGCGGTTAAGTGGCCCCACCAAGTCCTTTCAATTTTTGATTTGGAACTACAACTTTTAGAACCTTTTGAAAAATATTACATCATAATAGAAATTAAATTACATTTTTGAAACCTTTATTAAAAAAATTTCACTATTACGACTCCTTCAATGTTCAATTTGATGGTGAAATGTCTGATTTTCATGATTTTGACCCTAATACCTAATAATGACACTACATGAAATGAGATGAATGATTACCATGGTGATGTGACTGAGATGGTGATGAAGAAATTTCAGTTATGTCTCATCAAAATGAATGATGGCAAGTCCAACACATGGACTGAAAGGAGTAGTAACACACCTAGACACACTAGCCAGTGACCAAATTTTTATTTGAAGACCTACTTAAACCATAAAAATTTGACCTAAGACCCTAACAAAACTTTGTAAGAGCACATTTTATCACTAGTGACTGGCAGGACTGGCAGACACTACCACTAATAATAAATTATATGCAAAAAACTAATAATTATTAATGCACTTTGAGAGAGATAGCTCCTCCTAAGTTTTTTTCTCCTTATAGTAAATGAATAAATAGATAAATGTACACACACACACACACACACACTTTTTTCCCAAGTGCATTGCAACTAACATGTATATTTTTTAGTTTTCATTTACATGTGTATATCAAAACATCTCTCCCATACTAGGTTGTATAACACCTCTTTGTGCAATAAAAGGCTTATAAGCATTTCTTTGAATACTAGTAAAATTACTTGAGTATTCACAGAGAATGACATAATGATGTTATATCCTAGTCAAACCATTAGGGCTTCAAGAGCTAGCCAGTCTTCAAAATATCAATAATATCATAAGAACTATTACAATGAATTTAAAGGGGAATTATGATGCCACAAAAAAATAAAGAATATGAGACCAGTATTCATTAATCCACTTATGAGGAAAGGGTTTCATTCTTATCACCGTGTCTATATATGTCCTATTCCCAATTCATAATTCTAAAATTATGTTTTATGTGATAGATATGGCTAATTTTGGAATTGATTGGAGTATATACATTTCATAAGATGTTGAGAGTTGAATATGATGTGTTTCATTATTCAGGACTAGTATGGTTATTACTAACCTACATATTATTGTGATTGTTGGTTTGAGGTGAAAATTATATCAATAGAGTCTTTATGTACTGAAATCCCCATCCATATCATACAGATAGGATCTTATATGGATACTCATATCTCATTCTATAATGAGCTAATACTACAAAGGAATAGTTAACCCCAAACTAGAAGATCAAAACTATGCTTCTTCTATAGTTATCTTCAAGAAGAAAATTAATATTTCTAAAATAAGAATGAACATACACTAGCTTCATAGTGAAATTGGGTTTTTAACAAGACCTAAAATGACACAAGAATAAATAATTTTTAAACTATGTTATATTAATAAATTTTAGGATGAAAAGTACTTTCTCTTATAATAACCTTTGAAATATGCCTACTAGGGATTAATTCTACAATATTTTAACACCAATTATTTATAATTCATTAAAAAAAGGAATCCAAATAGTGGCTAGGAAATTTTCTCTACTATATTTTCAGTCATAGAAATAAATAGTAAAGTAAATCAATTAAACAATATTTTTATGAAATTCTAATATAACAAAGTCGGTCTCATTAGATAGTAATCATAACCATCATCATTAAACGATATCTAATATATTAAGGAATAAGAAGCTATTATAAAGAATATAATATATGATATATAACACTATATTTCAGTTAATAAGAATATATATATATGACCCATGAGAAATATATTTATATTCCATCTTAGGAATATTCATGTTTTAGTCTTTAGGGATTCTCAGACTCAATAATAAGACTCGAAGCCATTACAAAAAATCTCATCATGTCCCTTGCCAGAATTGAACATAGATGAGGAGGATAACAATCATTCCTACAAACCCTGGATGCAGGTGACAGCAGGAGTACGAATGAAAATTGCCTCTCCCATGCCCATGAGGACGAAGATATGTAGCACAAGTTCTCATTCGACATGGATCCTCAAGCCAGTAACCATCTGCATGAGATGAATGAGATAAGGTATGATGAAGACACGCTTGGACAACGTCACCTCCTCCAAGGTGCCTCTCTACAACAATCATCCTAAATGATTACCTGGATTGACAGGTCGGTTGGCCATAACTCTTCACTCGAGCCCGCTCATGAAAAAAGTTATGGCATGCAGCTACATGCAAGGCTCAATCATGATCTACCCCTTCGCATGTGTCACAGGCCTGTTAAAAGGAAGGCCCCTCAGAAAAAATAGATCCACAGTTAGATCCTTCAGTCTTTTTTGTTGATATTGTTCTTGCCCTCCTACGCACCCAGTCTGTTGCGTAGCCCTCTTCCTAGAGCTACACTGCACATAAATCCATGGGTTGTGATTTATCCAGCCTACACATCTTATCCCATCTCCATTTTTCCTACCAATCTCATAAGTTTGCGTGCACCCCTTACCCCACGCCCCTTGAAGCGCTCTCCCCCTCATCTTTCCCCCTATCCTCTCGTGCTTCTCCCTTGCTTCGATCCTCTCCCCATGCTGAGCATCCCCCCATCTCTATCTCACCTCTACTTGAGAGGGCCATGGCACCAAGGCCACACCAAAGAACCATCCATGGAGGGCAGAGAGGGGCGTTCCCTAGTGGATACCACCATGGGACAAATAATCGCCTGGAGTTTGTTGAAGGCTCCTCCTCAGGCAGTTATGTTAGACAGAGCCCTGATCCTAATCAGGAGGAGGAGGCCCCTGGGCAGGCCTCGCAGAGAGGTAGATGTGGACCTCGGAAGTCCACCATTGCAGAGTGGTAGATGTGGACCTCGGACCTTGAAAACCCAAGTCCTAGGGTTTGGGTTCTCTAGACTAAGGATGTACCCCAACTTTTTTTAGGGTTTTTAAAGCGTTAAATAATTTATTTTGGCTTGTATATCCATGCATTGGATCCCCCTTAAAGATATATTTCTAGTGGTATGTGGTACACCACGTGGTTCCTCCTGGTTAGAGAGATAAGTGAGTTTGAAGGTAAAAACCCCAGTTGGTGGGCTAAATGTTGGAAATACTGAGAGGGGGGTGAACCAGTATTCCTTTCAATCAGTATTATTATTAATCTTTTAGAGCATTATTTAATCTTCAATTATTATCAGTGTTTGTACAATGATAGCAGTAAACAAAAAGAACACAAATGCACACAGTTTTTATGGTGGAAACCCTCTCTAGGAAAAAAAAACCACCTGAATGATTTTCTAATAATTATTTAATATTCAACTCCAATTAAAAATAAAGCTCCAACTTCCTAGAATCTAGAAAATCATTCTTCTACATCTCCCACTGGATGGATGCTCCAATGCCCAAGATTATTTAGTAGTCAACTGAACGAATGCCCCAACACCCAATGAGCTACAACTCACCCTAGCACCACCCTACCACCCTGAATTTTTCACAGGCTTGAACTTGTTGGTGACTTCATGCACCAGCCTAGCACCACCCTACCACCCTGAATTTTTCATAGGATTGAACCTGTTGGTGACTTCATGCACCAGCCTAGCACCACCCTACCACCCTATAGAAGAATAGAACAAGAATGGACTCCTGCACCAGGGAAAATGGTCCACTTTAAAATGATATAGAATGATGTAGAAGAAGAAGACACACTAGACCATAACCCCAAATATGACACAACCACCTAATGATGATCCTATACCTCCCTACACTGCCACTTCAACTCTTGGCAGATAGGCACTCGTACAATTTTTACAATGATGCATTTACAATGACTTAGGACAATGATACCTTTATAACGATTGTATGTGGTTCTGCCCACTTGAAGACTTCTTGTGATGAACTTCTTGTTGTTGTTATGCACCTTGATTTCTGCTCTTTTCATGCTACCCTCTACTGCACCTTGCTTTGCTTTGCTACCCTAGAAATTCTGGTCCTTTGTAGCCCTTGACAACACATGATCTATCTTTTTCTTGCCTTCGAGGAGCTCGATGTTGAATTTGGTGTATCTCTGTTATTTTAGATCCCCAATATGTGATTTTTGGTCCTGCAGTCCTATGAGTCTTATTTCCAATTCCATAGGTCTGACCCAATTTGGATTATTCAAGAGAGAGTTATGCCCAATCTCTCACAATTCCCTAATTATGGATTGGTTCAGTAGAGCGAAATTTTATGGTTTTCCACGTCTCATTCTTTCTTCATTCAGCTCTGAAATTGATACATCAAAAACTAAATTCCATGTACTATCCTAAAATTTTTGAATAATTCCAATCTGATACTCAAAGATAGAGTTATGACGATTTTTCCAAGGTCACTTCTTTGAGATGAAGTTCAGGAACCTGCAAAAACACTAACTTCCATAGATCATATCTCCGAAAATATTGTGTACCTTGATCGGAAATTTTAATAGGAGCTTCCTTGAGATTTAGTCTTCTCCTCATAAAAATTTCAGCTTCTGAAACTTCATGGAGAAAAGGTTATAGCCCAAACGCCATGATGACTTGTTTCAGGTAGTGAAATCCCTGCATGAGGAGGATATGAGGATCAAAATTTATATAAATGCTTAGGTTGAGAGGGACTTCAACAAGTGAACATGGGAGGGATTTTAGGAGCTTAAAAATTATTAATTATTGACTTTTGAATGACCCATTCCACAACCCCATGGGGTTTTAGCCCACTAATTGGGGTTACAAGCTTCAAACATGAATATCTCTCAAACCATGAAGAATTACGTGGTGTTCCATATATTAACGGAAACATATCGACAAGTAGAAACCATCAAAAAAATTCTTGACCCATAATATAGTAATTTGGTAGGTCAAAATTCCCATGAAAGATCGGGGTAGCCCCTGGTGCTGCTTAGGTTGACATCAATGACAACCATTGATCAACACTAAAACCCCAAAATAAGGTGACTTGGAACATTTCCGTTAGTTTTAGGCACCTAAAATTAAGATTAAGGGTTTATTTCCATACTTTGTGGAGATATTATCCTAATGAAGGGCTTCAATGTGACTATGCACCCATATAACTCCTACATCTCATTAAAAATCCTAATCTATTTAGGTAGTGCATCTTCCTTAGGGCATAAGAAAAAAAAAACACAATATTTATCAATTAGAATTAACAATTAATAAAGTGTTAAAATCCTAAATACCTCTTTCAACGTTCACTATAGAAGCCCCTCTTAACTCTATAAAAAGAAATCTCATATATCCTCCAAAACAAGTCAACGAAGAATTTTTGCTATAACTTTGTTTATACGAATCTTCAGAAGCTGAAAAAAAAACCCATTTGATCCAAAATCATGATGCACCTCGTGACCAAATTTTAGACCTTGATTTGCTGTATTTCCAGATATATGATCTGAGGAAGTTATGGTTTTTGCAGGATCCTGAATTCCATGTCAAACATGTGACCTTGGGAAAATCGTCATAACGTTCTCTCTAAGCATTGGATTCAAATTTCGTAAAAATGACAGAAATAGGACGGAATTTATTTTGTTGGGTATCTTTTTTAGGGCCAAAGGCCGATACAGTGATATGTGGCACTTTGTACAAGTTTTCTCTTCTAAACTAGTCTATAATCAGAACATTGTGGGAGATTGGGCATAACTCTTTCTTGAATAATAAAATCTTGATCAGACCTGTGGGGTTGGAAAGAGGACTAAGAAGGACACCACAGGACAAAATTTTAGACCTTGTAGATCTTAAATTACATAGATACAACAAATTCAATATCGAGCTCCTAGAAGGCAACAAAAATTGTAGCAATTAGTGAAGGGAACATCCTCCAATTATACAAGCTATTGGAGAAGGATGGATTGTAGGATTTGAATAGTCAAAAAACATGCTTACATATATGTTGGTATTTCTTGGGGGACAAAGTTTGATATCATTGATTGCAGAGCATCGGGATGACCTGAGACACCTTGGGTTATGCCATCATTTGATAGCAGTGCCAGATAGTTTTTTCATTGTGTCGATCTTGATACAATGACGACAGTGATACATCGATGATTATTATTCATTCACGAGTAGTGTGATGATAGTGTTTTGATGACTATTCATTTTTGAAGTGACATTTTTTGGTAGTCGGCAGTTATACAGTGATTTTTAGTGACAATGATATATGATGTGCAGTGATAGTGATACAATGATAGCTTGATATGCAGCTTTGTGCAGTGATCAGTATGTGGGAAAAGTGATCGATGGATACCAAGATTCAATATTTATTCTAAATACTCCTTACATATATTCTACATTGATTCAAATTACAGGGGGTCTAGTGTGAAAATTATGAAATGTGATCTACCGACTCTTCCAGGTGATCGAGTCACCTTCATGTTGTGGCCTGAGAACACTTTAGGGCGACAGCGTGGTGCTAGGGAGATTTTATACTTGCACATGGTGATATGGCATCCATTCAATTGTGGTTGATAAATTGATAGGGAATTGAAGCATCCTTTATGACAACAACTAGTAAAACGGTGTCGGGGCACTCATCAAGTTGTGGTCTAATCTACAAGGCGTTGTGGCATCCTTCTGGTTGCATCAAGATATTAGGGTTTAGTAGCATCCTACATGTTGTGGACTATGAATTATGGGGTTTACAAATCCCTCGGTTGTAGCTTAAATCTTGGTGTAACAAATATGTCTTTTAAAGAAAGAAGAAGACAATTACTAGAGATGCATTCAGTGGCTTTGATCTAGAGGGGGTTTTCCACCTAAAAAATTTGTGTCTATTGTTTTATATTTTTGCATTGTTCTATGGTGTTGTTTATTGTTGATTTTTGTTTATAATTTTTGAATAAGAACATTGATAATAAATTAAAAATGAATAATCCTTTGAAAAGGATTAAAAAGTGCTAATTGCTAAGAAATATTGATTCACCCCACCCCTTAGTATTTCTAACAAGAATCTGGGATTAAGAGGGAGCTAATATTCCCCTATAATACTAAACAAAATGGAGTGGAAGAAAGAAAGAATGGGTCCATTTAAGAATCTATGAAGGCTATGATGCATGATAAATATTTTTCTGTGTCCTTATGAGAAGAAGCATTTGTAACAGTTGTATATGTTCAAAATAGTAGTTCTCATCAAATATTGGAATATATGACTCTTGAAGAAGCATTTATTGGACAAAAGCCAAAGGTTGGGCATTTTAGAATATTTGGTTTCCCAGTTTACATTCATGTTCCCAAGGATAATATAAATAAGCTATAACATTCATGAAATAAAGGAATATTTGTTGGTTATAGTGAATCATCAAAGGCTTATAGAATCTAAATTCCAAGGTAGCAACAGGTTGAGGTCAATCGGGACATTAAATTTGATGAGAAGGTTGCATATTGGAAGTCTAAAGACATTTCCATGGACTCAAAAAATAAAGAAGAACATTAAGCTTTTAAGGAAGAAGGCTCAAGTCCTATAGAACATGCTATAGAGCCAAAAGGGCCTTGTGAACCTGTAGAACCAGTTTTTGTTCCTTAGATTATGAAAATACCAACATGGCTTAGATCTACCTTGCAGGAATCAGAATGACATGCAAATCTACATGGCCATCCAAAAAAATTAAGCGACCTAAAAATTTCTCTAGTTATGTTGCTCTTATAACTAATCTCATTGGTGCAAAACCTTCCACTTATGAAGAATCAACTAAACAACAAGTAAGGAAGGATGATATGATTGAAGAATACTAATTCATGATGAAGAATGATGAATGGGAGATTTTTCCGAGACCTTAATAGAATTCATTGGTGACCTCCAAATGGATATACAAGATCAAGCATGTAACAAATGCTAGTATTGACAAATACAAGGCGTGATTTGTGGCTAGAGGGTTATCCCAGAAAGAGGGAGAGGACTATGATGATACCTTTGCTTCAGTTTCCAGGTACACTTCTATTAGATATATTATTTCTCTTGCTACTTCTATGGGATGGAATTTACATCATATGGATTTAAATACTACTTTTATAAATGATGTAATAGAAGAATAAGTGTACATAGAATGGCCTCAAGGTTTTTAGGTGCATGGGAAGGAATATCATGTTTCTATATTGAAGAAATCCTTATATGGACTCAAGCAAGCTCCAAGATCTTGGTATTCTCAAATTGATAGCTATTTGATGAGAATTGGATTCTCTAAAATTGATCTTGATCCAAACCTCTATTTCGAAGTTGTGAAGAATGTACCTATGATTTTATTGTCATAGGTTATTTATGACAGGTGTTGAGCCTCTCATTATTTAGTGTAAGATGGATTTTGCCTCTAAGTTTGACATGAACGATCTTAGCTTGATGCATTATTATTTGCGGTTGGAAGTATGATAGAATCCTGGGGAAATCTTCCTTGGTCAAGGAAAGTAAAGTATAAATATCCTTAAGAAGTTTGGCATGATGGATTGTAAATCCATGACAACCCCCATGGTGACAAATATGAATAAGTTCAGAGACTCTTAGTCTAATTTGGTAGATCCATCCATGTACTAGCAGTTGATTGGCTCGTTGATGTATTTGGTTAACACCATGTCGGAAAAATTTTTTGCAATAAACACATTGAGCCAGCAGTTCCGGGTGGAACTGAGACATGAACATTAGATTGCAAAAAAACACATATTGAGATATCTACGTGGTAATATAAATTATGGTTTGAGATATGTCTCAAGCATTGATGTAAAACTTCAGGGATATACAGATTCTAATAGGGAAGGGAGTGTATATGATAGGAAGATCACTTTAGAAGGATGCCTCAGTTTGGGATATGTTATGATTTATTTGATGAGTAGGAAGCATAAATTTGTCGCACTCAAAAATAAAAAAGTAGAGCATATCACAACTAATGAAGCTTTTATTGAAGCAATGCGGATTAAAACTTTGTTTGCAAGATTGTTTTATCAAGAGCTAGAATAGACTGTGATATATTATGACAATCAAAGTTGTGTGAAGATTTCAGAGAACCTCGTGTTCCATGATAGGTTGAAGCACATCGAAATAAAGTACCACAACATCCGTGACATGGTGCAAAAGGGAGAAATGAATCTCGAGTACATCTCCATTGATGAGTAGATAGTTGATATTTTGAAAATTCCTTTATCCAAATCAAAGTTCATATACTTCCTGAACAAGCTTGTGCTTGTGTAGATTACCACTCTCATTGAGAGGAAGTGTTGACCATTTGGGGAGAATGGTACTAGACGACCAAGTTCACTCAGTTGCGTGTGTGGCTTTCAACATCAAACTCAGTCTCTCCAGATAGGATGAGGAGCTCATTTAGCATTGGGCCCAGTTGCTCATGAAGAGTGCGACCTTTGGAGTTTCACCAAGGGGTAAAAGGTACCAACCCAAATAATGGTGAACCAAGAATATTCTAGGTCAGAAGTACTGACCAAGAATATAGGTCAGTCGTACCGACGAGGGTTATGATGACTAGTTTATGCTAGATGTTATTCCATGTGTTAGGAATACTGACCAATATTATCGGTCAGTGGTACTAACCAGTTGTGGCAACTAGTTTATAATAATGATTTACCTTATGTCAGAGTTTCCGACAAGGTTGATGATGATGATGATTATTATTTGTTATAACCTTTTCTTAGAGAAATTTTTTAACTTAAGAACATATAAGACAATCATTTTTAATACCTCCCGAGTTAAGAGGGAGCGTTGAATTTTGTAACTATGGTCGATCTTAATAATTTATATTTTAGCCTTTGATATATTTACATTGATCGATGTAAATAATGTTATTCAAGCTAGAGTCAAAATAAAAAAAAATATTTTTGATTCATCTCATGGATTTTTAAAATAGAAAATTTTGAATTTTCAAAATTGATTTTTGTTGCTACAAAACTAGTCAAGTGAGCCCAGGAATAAGACGCACCCATTGAACCTATCAGATCACTATATAAAGATAATTTGACCTCCTCTCCAGATGAGCCTTGGTTTTCTCATTCCATTATCACCATATGCTTGGTCGATCATACACTTTCAGTTGTATTTTTACCCTTTCTTGGGGAACCGTTGCGATGAGTGGTCTTATTAGCCCGCGTCTTAACCTCTATGCGTTTTGAGCAGTTCCATCATGACCAAAAACAATTTCTATTCCTTTTTACCACTCATTCCTCCAGGCGGATTCCTCTTTTAGCTCTTTTCATAATCCCTAAACATGAAATGATTGTCGAGAACTTGTCTTTCAAACTTGTTAAAGTAAATGAAAATATGTTTACTCTATATAAGTTTAACACTTTTGCAGACTGAGATACACTATTTACAAAAAAGGAATACCTTCATCGAACATTAATAAGAGGTTCTCTTGGGTATTTTTTTTCTGGCTTTTCAGACTCAAGGGACTATCTACAAAAAGGAACCTTTGGAGTTTTATTTTTCACCTCTTTTTCAAACTCTTTAAACATGAAAATAATGTCGAGTTTTATCCTTCGTTGGACTCGTAAAAACATCAAACAACGATGGACTCGTCAATCATTATGAGACCAAACCACTCCTTCTCAGGGTTCGTTAAACATACTCGGAGGGATTCATTCAAAGGATGAACTTACAGATCAAGAATATTGAACTAAAAATGGGTGGATAACTTGAAATTATTATTCGCAAGCACCTCCCACTCAGTTAAACAATAAATGATCGTGCTTATACATGACTGTGCGGAATTTTATACTTGAAACAGATGTATGTTTTTTAACTGTTTAAGTGCTTTAAGAACATTTTTTTTCCCTGATATTTAACATGTGAAACATACATAAAATGCAGCAAATAATAATCAACACATAATAGAAAATTTAATAAAGGATTTCACTCGAATATCGTGGGCTATGTCTCCTTGAGCCTATGTCAACTGACTTGGCTTGTAGTGCCCCACTCTAGATTGTTGACCTTGATATGACATTAACAATGATTTAGCCTTAAGGCTCACACGTTATTATTTGAGGACCTCAGGTAGAGGATACAGACACTTCACTCTACTATTAGTGGATGTGTTTATTTCCTAGTCGGTGTTAGGATGATGGTGGCTTTGATGGATATGTATTTTTCTATTGATGTTATGATGATGATAGTTGTGATGGATGTGTCTACTTACATTATTTCTGGGTCACGATAAACAATGATGTGGATGACTATGTTATGTTGATGATTCTGTTATGAAAATGACTAACACTAAGAAACTTGGTTACTGATGATTATTGAGTATTACAAGAAACTGCCAGAGGCACTCACATAGGATGAGTGGACGACATCTGGTTTGATGGAAATTAATATTTTGTCTTTGAAATTCTAAGTCTCGTTTGAAAATTTCTAAATACATATACTCTGATGATATGTCATTGGTTGCAGGAACATATTATTTGCTTGGCCGAATGAATCACATATGGGTGATGGGGTTGTACAATTGGATGGAACTTCATGGGAGGGGTGGGACAATGTCCCTGATCTCACCTACTAGCACTCCTGCCATGACTTAGGCTGGAAAGGTCGAAACACTTTCGCCTTGAAGATCATGATGTCGTGGGGGTAGGTCCCAAATTGGGTTCGCTCACGAGGATTTCTGGGGGGCACGCATCAAGGCGGATTCCTTGATCCCCAGCACCATTAGTCTCACTATAGCATGAAACATACGAGATGATAAGGGTCTATGTTGTTGCACATATAATTTCCCCTCGTAACCACTGGATGCTTGAAGGGCAAGTGGTGTGGCACCCTTGGAATTTCAAGAAGAAATTCTTGAAGGGCACGACCGACTTGGCACCCTTGGCATCAAAAATAAATTCTTAGGCATGGCACCCTTGGAACTTTGAATGGAAGTTCTTGAAGGGCATGACCAAAACTTGACCCTCGACATCATTAAAGAAACTAATAAATATAATCAATATGTGAAATCCAACTAATTCATAACAAGTGATATATGAGGTTAGAACCACAGGAATTAAATCAAGAATAAAACTTAGGGTAAGGGAGGAATAGGAAGAGATGAAATATTTACCATGATAACTCTACCCTTTCCATGTTAAAACAAAATATTAAGTGGATAATGTACATAAGAAACTTAATTAGGCAAAAAGGGGGAAAGAGGGACATAGAGTTAAGTATAAATATTTATTAAAAACTTCATTAAGAGAGGAGGGTGGTGAATTAAAATAATATTAATAAATTAAAATTAGAGAAATTAGAGAACTTCCATGTGGCAAGAGCCAACATAAGAATATTCATCATAAATGAAAATTGAGGTAGTTTAGGGGACCAAATCTGAGACTTATCAATTAACTGTAGTAATAAACGCAAATTAAGGAGTAGAAAAGGGGAATCAAGAGACAACCAGGAGAAGAAATAGGAAGTCTTGTTGGGTTGAGGAAAATTACTATTTTAAATGAATAATTAAGTAAATTATTTTGGAGAGTCTTGATGAGAGGATGACACATGGGTGGGTGAATAATAAAATTTTTGGTTAATAAAAAAATGATTATTTATGCATGAAGTTCTAAGTGTCACCTATGAAACATTCTATAAAAGAAAGGGAAAGGGAAGGGAAAAGGACCTTTTTTTTTGGGTTTTATCCTATTGTTGGATGGAGGAGATGATGTCAAATTTGAGTGGTTATGAGCTATAGTTGACTTTGGTGAGATAGAGTGTTATAGAGAGGGGACTCTTGAGCCAAGAGAGGCTCACCTCTATCAGCTAGAATTTTCCTTTGTTGTACAACCCCATTGCAGCTCGGGGGTCCACGGGGAAGGAGAGTACCCAAGGAGTAGGTTGGGAGGTTAACCGGTGAGTCACTACATTCGGCTTGAGCACAACAACATTCAGGCGTGGAGGTAGACGACAGCAAAGGAGCTCGCAAACCAGCAAGTCCAGTTTGGCTCTCATCTCAGGGTGTATAGTACACGTTTAGTTATATTGCTTTTATTTATGATGATTTCATTGTGCCTAGAATTCACAAGTTAAATGGATGTATGTGTATGAAGTCTAATTTTATGAACTTGGGTATAACTGATGCAAATTCTTGTGTTCAGCTTTGTATGCTTATGTTATAAATATTTTAATTTTACTGAGTTTCAGAAACTTGTATGATTATGGTTTAAAATTTATGTCACTGCGTTGTAAACAAAAAAAAAAGGATTAAAGCCTAGCGTTCATCTAGTAAAATATAGATTTGAGTCTCTACACTTGGTATCAAAGCAAAGGTTCAACCTCTAGGACCTATAGGCCCATAAAGTATTAAGGCTTTCCTTGTATTAATTTCAAAACATGTGATCGGCAATGTGCTGCTCCAAACAAAAAAAAAAATAAACAAAGTGAAAATAACAGTGAAATAGACTACAAGGACAAGTAGTGTAATTGTAATGGGTTGGTGCATATATTGTTATTCTTATCGTTACATCCTTACAAGAGGCATAATTATTTCTACAACAAGAATGCTACGGTTTGATGTTGGAAAGCTCTAGTTCCAACAGTTTTGCGCTTTAAATTTTACGGTGCTTTGTGGGAAAATGGTGCATTGAATTCATATCTTAGCAGCATGGCAAGCTTAGTTCGATTAGTCGTTTCTATCACTATGATACGTGTGCATTTTTATAAATAATGCCATACTTGGTTAGGAGCAAAAATGTGCAAAAGCTTCTTTTAATGAAAGTCTGAGCCCCATTTAAAATGTTTCTTTTTCATAATAGGTCTCCAAGGCACTAACTGACGTTGACATGGTTCTTCAAAATATGAGAGATTTTAATTCGTGAAAAGTTTTTTTTTTTATTGACATCCAAGAAAACCTAATGTCAAACAAGTAGTAGAGTTTTTTATTTTTCATAAAACATAATTCTGATTCAACATTTGATGCAAGATAACTTCATAAGCCCTAGTGAGGCTGCATACACTCACACAGGTCAGAGCTAGTTGACTCCAAAAGGCACAACATCAAAAGCTAAGATGCACACAATGTTGTTGGCATTAACATGGATCATCGGTTTGATTAAATAAGCAACATCATCTACGCTGACTAATGTTGTCAAGGATGTGTAAACTACGTAGGTTGTCTGTTACAAGCTTGTGTAAATGATAATAGGCAGTGAAAAATAGTTTACCTCGTCCCGTGCCTCAAAAACCATGAACTTCTCCGTTGGTATTCTCCCATGGTTTCGAGTTGGCTCAATTACCATTGAATTTTCAATGGTAAATCCCATGGTATCTCGTGTCATCTTGATTCGATCAAGTGGTAATAAGGTTATATAACCCAACAACGATTGGCACTTTAGTGGGCAATTTGGTAGAATGTGGTATGATGTTTGTTCTGGCAAGTTAGGATTGTGCACTTGATCGCTCAGTGAGCCGTGTTCACTGTTGTCATGTAGGTCCAGTTCAAACCATGAAGCAGCTGGAAAAAAAGAAAAAAAAAATTAAAGCAAAACGAAATAAGAATAAGCCTGTTTGTGGATTTTTCCCATCACTTTGACCTAGACCATAGAATAAGCACCTATCGGCTGGACATCACTCTTTCCGAGGCTTTGAATAATCTAATTGTATCAGAAAATATGCCCATAATAACTACTGCAATATAATCTGCACTTTTCTTAATCCAGTTTCTCTCAGAGTACAGAAATCAATTTGGCATAGAACAGAAACTGCTCCACTAACTTTTAGCCACAGCATACAATATATGATATGTACACATTATATGATATGTCCCACAAATATGTCGTGAAAACTGAAATACGAATCAAATCTAGAAACTGGCACATTAAATCACCACCATAACAAATCCCTGCCTAAAAAAAAAAAATCACAATCTCAAATCACTGGAAAGTGAAATTTTGATGTTGACTGAAATTTACATCTATCGTACTACATACCCAACCTCTCGTTATAGATTTAGAAATATTCCTGTAAGCAAAGGTTGAATTCTGAGATGACAAGTTCGAAGTTGTGAGGTCAATACTGAAATAACTGCATGTTACTGGATACTACAACATAGTTAAGGGTTAGAACGTTGGTGGCCCAACTTTCAAGTAGAAGAATGTTCACAGTCATGAGTTCAAATATCATTAGCATTGGCTCAACGCAAGCCATTTAATATGAATAAAATGGAATTAGTATAGGCTCACAATTTCACTTTTAAAAAAATTATCAAAATCATGGAGTCAAAATATTATTATCGTTGGCTCATCAAAATCCTCAGTCCATCCATCTATTCATTAGTAGTCAGCTAAAAGAGTATGCTATTAGGAAAACTGAGTAGCAAAGACAATTGTGAATTTTTGAAATTCCTGAAGATGCAAAATCTTTGTGAACCGTCGGGAACACCTTCATATGATAAATTTTATCAGCTCCAATATAGGAAAGACGAATTAGTAGCATTATGCCAAGCGTATTACTGATGCCTCTTCTCTTTGCAACACATTTCTGAATTTCTGAACTCTCCGTTTGTTTCAGAGGTGCTCTTGGAGAAGGTAATGCCCCAATCATGAGACTAACACTAACGCCAAAACACAAACTCCTTACTCCAACAATTAAATGTATAGTTACAACTAACAGAGGAATTAATGCTTCCCATAGTGTCAAATTAACGAATTAGGAACTTTCCTTGGCCATTGGATCCTATTTGGGAATCTCCAAAATTCATAATATCTCCCATGGGCGTTAGAATCTGGACTTGCTGACAGAGGTTTCCGTGAGATATGCGGGATGCTACCTCGGCGAAAGCCTCCGATTCATCAGATTTCGTTCCTGATCTCAATCTTGGACTGCAGATCTCCCGGTGTGTCTAATAAGTAACGTCAACCATGGGCTCCATGTCTCCCGACGTGATTTAAGGCAGAGCTAAAATTGTAAAGATGAAATAGGAAGTTTGGAAACCGTATTGATCCAATTTTAAGATGATCGTTTGAGTTGTTTCAACACCCCTCACCCGATACATTCAATTTTCAATTTAGCTGATAAAATCACTGTGAGAAGAACTACAGAACAAGAAAACAGAATCTGCCCATAAGTGATAACCCATAGTGAGAACAAATGTTAATCAATTTGACAACGGCAATCAATATTTAGAAAGGTTTTTCTTTCTGATGTTCTAGGAATTTCACACTCATTACAGAATAGACTAATAATAGGAAAACCTACTTTGATCACAAAATCTTCCTTCACAGGTATTTTGCCATTACAAAAGGCAGCTGTAAGGAACAATATCTACTCTGAATCATCTTAAAACTGCTCAATTTAGCTATGGTTTCCATTAAGCGAAGCATTGAGAGGGCCAATATATTGCTATGGGGTTGGGGCACTGTAAGTTACGCGCTTAATTTGATGGCTTGACTACGCACAATTATTCGATCAAACTGTGTATAAAATCTATGATGGAGAGACATGGTAGGTGCGTTGTACATGAATGGGTTTTCGATGGCTTAACTACACACCAATATTGATCAACTCTATATAAAATATGAGATATAGAGGCCCGGTAGGTGTACATGCACATTCGATGGCATGATTACATGCAAATATTTATTTGATCAACTCAATAGAAAATCTAAGATAGATAAATCTAGGTACAATTATTTGATATTAAATAGTATTATCATATATTAGCTACATGTAAAAATATATAACTCATATGCAATATGATACACAGATAGCTAAACTTTCTGGTAACATTTCTCCTCCTTGGAATATTGATTTTCCACATGCCCAACTTGAAGATGTAGTGCTTGGATATTCAAAGTAGGGCATCTATAAACTTATTGTCCGTTTCTCTAAAGATTAAGATACCATTCTGTTGGATGTTCATAATCAGTGACAGTCCTGCCAAATGCCATGCTCTAAATCATTTCGACATATTTTCTACGCAGGTCTAATCAGAATGTGTAGCATTCGGAAAGTGTGGGCTAACGATTCAACTTAACTGAATTACTGATTTTGAGATTCTTTTGAAATTAGATAAATATAAGACAATATATATATATATATATATATATATATATATATATATATATATAAAACATAATTTTTATTTGTCAAAGAATGATTTTTGTCCTGTCAGTAGAATGCGTTGACACGTTGTTATGCTTCCCAACAGTATAGTGTTGAGAATTAGATTTAGTGTATATACGTACGAGTATATTATCAAGTTGTCTATCTGTTAAAAGTGTAATAGAAGTTGTTTTTTTTGGAGGATTGCATGTATAGGTATCAGTAGGGTTTAAATTTAAATTGACCAGATAAATGTTGTCATAATTATGAATAGAAATTGAACTCGATGCTGCCTCAGAATTATAACGGGGACATGAGTTATAAAATTTAAATACTGGTTAATTCTCTCAATTAGTAGTCTTTCTTATTAGTCCATTTCCTGTCCTGCTCCCCTTGCTGCATTATGACTATCTATCTCTCCATGCAATGCAAGATTGAAGGTGTTACAGGACAGACAACAGCAGAGGAGGAAGAAATACTATCATTCGAAGCAGATTTGCCGAGGTGATCTGTGAAATCATCTGAGCAGTGTTCGTCGAAAAGCCCGAGGTTTCTTAAACGTAGAGAGAGTGATTGGTTGGTTGTTTAATTTGATCGATTTGTTGTGTGCTCTGATATTTCTTCTCTTTTGAAGTACTGAATTTAGAAGGTATCGATTTTTCTGTTTTGTGGAATCAGTGAAAAACTTAAGTGTTTTTAGGGATTTTCCCTTTTTGTGCCCCTATCTTTCTCTGCCACAGTCCCTTTCAGCTTTTACAACATCCCTATTACCCTTCCTTACCCTGGTCGCTGGCTTATTTGGCATTATCACAGGTCTATAAGGCTTGTATCTTTTTATCGCAGCCTTGTTCAGCCTTGTCTCCCTTAGCCACCAGCATCTACAAGGTCTTTGCCTTACTGTATACAGTCTGGGGCTAATAAATTCATAATTGCAGGCTCAGAGTTGCATCCTGAAGGGGTCACATTGCCAAATTGGAGTCCAACATTCATGTACAGGCTGATTCTATTTTCACTGTGCTATATCTTAGACCTGGCGTTTTTCCTTTTGTCTCTGAAGCTCATTGTTTATGCGATAGTAGATAGCATTATTTCTCTCTTTGTGAGTTATCTTTCAGATGCATTAATTTGTCAAATTGAAATATCACTGGTAACAATAGCAATTATCTATCTCATTATATTTTGATTTCACTTGTCCTTCTTGCTGTCATAAAACATCTAAGTGAAATTACTACACACAGTGCACACTAAAAGGCATCCAATTCCTATATACATTAGGCGGTTGTCAATTAATTAATTGAAGGACATTTGTTCATAATCATTATTTGAAACTTTTCTCTTGTCTGTTCTAAACTTCATGAACAATACAAAAGGCTGTTACAATATCTCTGCATTCTGAGGCTAACAGTGGTAAGAGCATGCTCCAATACCTCTAATTTGTGATATATACGTCTCTGTTATGAATTGGCTTTGAAATACATAGCAAAGGAAGCCTCTCTCTCTTGTTCATCTCCTTGCTTTTGAACTACCACCATGCTGCACCTGTTTTAGCACCAATTTCAAAGTCTGTTGACAAGTGGATTTCTTTCTTTTTTTTTGCTCTCACTGTGGCATCTAATTATAAATCTGTGATTGAGGATTTCCTAGCTTGAAAATCATAATTGCAGAGGTTGTATGTCTCTTCAAATATCTT
Source organism: Pinus albicaulis (assembly GCA_034641835.2). Lineage (NCBI taxonomy): Eukaryota > Viridiplantae > Streptophyta > Pinopsida > Pinales > Pinaceae > Pinus > Pinus albicaulis. The sequence goes on along the minus strand of CM076581.1, from coordinate 542,902,464 downwards.
AGAATGTCATCTCCATTGCACATTGAGTTCTGATCCATAGCAGTGGAATTTGTGCCTTTGAGAAGGCATGGCTTGTTCATAAGTTTAATGATCACTGTTTCAACTATCTTTGGCTCTCTAGATTGCTCCGGAACACAAGTAATTGACTTTTGTCCTAAATAGTCTACTGATGTCTACTTATTGCTCATCGGAAACACAAGCAGCGTAAGTGGTTGTCATTTTAAGGTGAGTTGATATTGGCTTCAGGTTCTGCATTAAGGATACATTTTGAAAATACTCAGTAAATCTACAATTCCAAGGCAATTGTGTTTCTCACATCTAAACGAACATTGGCATTTATCTCATATTGTTAAATGGTCCCTATCACTTCAGCATTTTGAATTTTCCTATGAGTTTTGATTTTTGGCATATACACCCAAATCAGAAATTGAATCTCATTATTTTGTGTGTTGTTAAAGGATATTAAAACTTAAGATTGTTTCGGGCATCTATCTGGGACTGTGATGAGTTAATATTCCAGTACCTTAAGCAAAGAATGATTGGCTTGAAGGCTGATTATACATCTCTTGATAATTATTTTGTTAAAAAAATATTGGCTAAGAGATCATTTACATTATATATATATATATATATATATATATATATATATATATATATATGGCTTGGTACATTGTACATTGGGGAATCAACATACTGATTAAAATTTTCATGTCGATTTCTTTATGGGAGAAGAAGAGGGAACATGAAAATTGCTTATTATTCAACAATTGCATAGTGGAGACGTGCCATGCATATGATACATGAGGGAGTTTAGCTTAGGTGATTGTTGCGACAATGATGATTAGACACATTGAAATTGATAATTACAATACTCTTAGGTGCAAATATGTGACAGCTAAGAAATTCAAAAGGATATCTACTATTATTACTAATTTGATATAGGTTGATATTGAGTGCTAGCTTTTGGAGCCTATCATATACTTGTATGGTTTTATTTATTTTTTTGGAGCTTTATCATATAACGATATTAATGATATCATGTTAAAGGATATCTACTATGTGATGATTTCTAGCCTAAAAGTCATTTTATTAATTAAACCTAAGTGGTGTAAGTGATGTAGTTGAGATTAATTCACAAGAACAATTGATGCACCTTCACGTAGGCTCATTACACATGTGGTTTGAGTTAATGGTCACTCACTAATTGTACATTCTCTTGTGAGATATTTCATGGTGATAGATGTTAAACATATATAACTCTGATCATTTTAATTTCATAAGAAATCAATTGTGTAATATATGAGAAATAAACATAGGTAAGTTGTAGATATTTTGTTAAATTACTTGGGGATGGTTTTATAGGAACTAATGTGCTCCCAAGTAGTCCACATTGGTTACAAAATGAAGATTGATGTAATGTATTAGGCATATACATACACATATTGTACATTTTGAATGATGTTGTGTGCCCTAAAAGTATTGGCATTAAGAATGATAAAATATAAACGTGGGGCTTGTTTGTCAAAGCATGCAACCCATATTCACATAAGACCATTTAAACACTAGATAAGGGAGGTAATCAGAGTTAAAAAGTGAATAAGATGTTGATATTACTTACATAAAGGGAGCCATAAATAGGATGGAAGATGTTTTAAGTTGAGCTTTAAATATTTCAGCATTCCCTAATGGACAAACACTAGGAAGAAATTTCTCGATTTAAAAAAAATGAGAATACTTGGCACAATGAGGATATCAAGAGTTTAATAGAGGTGACAATGATATGCATCCTTTTCGTCCTTTCTTTTCCTACTCTAAGGACTTCGGGGCGAAGTCCACTATTAAGAAGAGGTGTATGTAGTGCCCCGCTCTGGTTGATGGACATTGATCCTTCATACTTTATTCGTTGAGGACCTTAGGTTGAGGATCCGAACACATGACTCTATTATTAGTGGATTTGATGGTTATGTATGTCTTTATTGATACTATGATGATTGTAGCATTAATGGATATGTCATTTTCTCTATTGATATCATGATGATGATAGATTTTTATGGATAAATATGTTTTCTATTGATGTTACGATGATGATGCCTTTGATGGATATGTCATCACTTCCATGGTTTGAAACTTCGGGACGAAGTTTAATTTTAAGGGGGGGTGTATGTAGTGCCCCACTCTAGATTGTTGACCTTGATATGAAATTAACAATGATTTAGCCTTAAGGCTCACACATTATTATTTGAGGACCTCAGGTGGAGGATACAGACACTTCACTCTACTATTAGTGGATGTGTTTATTTCCTAGTCGGTGTTAGGATGATGGTGGCTTTGATGGATATGTATTTTTCTATTAATGTTATGATGATGATAGTTGTGATGGATGTGTCTACTTACATTATTTCTGGGTCACGATAAACAATGATGTGGATGACTATGTCATGTTGATGATTTTGTTATGAAAATGACTAATACTAAGAAATTTGGTTACTGATGATTATTGAGTATTACAGGAAACCGCCAGAGGCACTCACATAGGATGAGTGGACGACATCTAGCTTGATGGAAATTAATATTTTGTCTTTGAAATTCTAAGTCCCGTTTGAAATTTGATAAATACATATACTCTGATGATATGTCATTTCAGGAACATATTAGTTGCTTGGCCGAATGACTCACATATGGGTGATGGGGTTGTACAATTGGATGGAACTTCATGGGAGGGGTGGGACAGTGTCCCTGATCTCACCTACTAGCACTCCTGCCATGACTTAGGCTGGAAAGGTCAAAACACTTTCGCCTTGAAGATCATGATGCCATGGGGGCAAGTCCCAAATTGGGTTCGCTCACGAGGATTTCTGGGGGGCACGCATCAAGGTGGATTCCTTGATCCCCAGCACCATTAGTCTCACTATAGCAGGCAACATATGAGATGATAAGGGTCTCCATTGTTGCACATATAATTTCCCCTCGTAACCACTGGATGCTTGAAGGGAAAGTGGTGTGGCACCCTTAGAATTTCAAGAAGAAATTCTTGAAGGGCATGACCGACTTGGCACCCTTGGCATCAAAAATAAATTCTTAGGCATGGCACCCTTGGAACTTCGAATGGAAGTTCTTGAAGGGCATGACCAAAACTTGACCCTCGACATCATTAAAGAAACTAATAAATATAATCAATATGTGAAATCCAACTAATTCATAACAAGTGATATATGAGGTTAGAACCATAGGAATTAAATCAAGAATAAAACTTAGGGTAAGGGAGGAATAGGAAGAGATGAAATATTTACCATGATAACTCTACCCTTTCCATGTTAAAACAAAATATTAAGTGGATAATGTACATAAGTAACTTAATTAGGCAAAAAGGGAGAAAGAGGGACATAGAGTTAAGTATAAAGATTTATTAAAAACTTCTTTAAGAGAAGAGGGTGGTGAATTAAAATAAGATTAATAAATCAAAATTTGAGAAATTACAGAACTTCCATGTGGCAAGAGCCAACATAAGAATATTCATCATAAATGCAAATTGAGGTAGTTTAGGGGACCAAATCTGAGACTTATCAATTAACTGCAATAATAAACACAAATTAAGGAGTATAAAAGGGGAATCAAGAGACAACTAGGAGAAGAAATAGGAAGTCTTGTTGGGTTGAGAAAAATTACTATTTTAAATGAATAATTAAGTAAATTATTTTGGAGAGTCTTAATGAGAGGATGACACATGGGTGGGTGAATAATAAAATTTTGGGTTAGTAAAAAAACGATTATTTATGCATGAAGTTCTAAGTGTCACCTATGAAACATTCTATAAAATAAAGGGAAAGGGAAGGGAAAAGGACCTTTTTTTTTTGGGTTTTATCCTATTGTTGGATGGAGGAGATGATATCAAATTTGAGTGGTTATGAGCTATAGTTGAGTTTGGTGAAATAGAGTGTTATAGAGAGGGGAATATTGAGCCAAGAGAGGCTCACCTCTATCAGCTAGCATTTTCCTTTGTTGTACAACCCCATTGCAGCTCGGGGGTCCGCAGGGAAGGAGAGTACCCAAGGAGTAGGCTAGGAGGTTAACCATTGAGTCACTACATTCGGCTTGAGCACGACAACATTCAGGCGTGGAGGTAGACGACAACAAAGGAGCTCGCAAAGCAGCAAGTCCAGTTTGGCTCTCATCTCAGGGTGTACGGTACACGTTTAGTTATATTGCTTTTATTTCTGATGATTTCATTGTGCCTAGAATTCACAAGTTAAATGGATGTATGTGTATGAAGTCTAATTTTATGAACTTGGGTATAAATGATACAAATTATTGTGTTCAGCTTTGTATGCTTATGGTATATATAGTTTAATTTTACTGAGTTTCAGAAACTTGTATGATTATGGTTTAAAATTTCTGTCACTGCGTTGTAAACAAAAAAAAAGGGTTAAAGCCTAGCCTTCATCTAGTAAAATATAGATTTGAGTCTCTACATGGCTCTTTGGGATTATGATGAATAATTTATTTTCAAACTATCTAACTCAACTCAAATGGTTTTTAATGTTGTACCATTGGGTTTAGAATACCATCATACCCTTGGAATGGTTGTCATCACTCTGAAGAAATAACTAGGTTCCCTTGGACTTGATTTCTGTGATCGGTGCCTTAAGCTTCCCTAAGCTTATGTGTGGCACTAACCCTTTAATAAATCATTTATGTCCTTGAAACCTCACCTACTCTCTCCAACACATATCATACCTCCAAAATAGACTGGTCATTTTCTCAAAATGAGCACTAGCTCCCCAATCTAGGCCTCCATCCATTGTTGGCCCTAGGCTACCTGAAACTTCCCTATGGCTTCTCGACTTTCAGAAGTATCCAAATTACTCTAAAAATCCCTTCAATGGATCCATAATGTCTTAAATAGTCAGAATATACTATTAATTTTCATAAATTGGCCTCTATTTGCTCCGGTTATGCCTCCAACACCTAGTGGCACTCTCTGGCTCTAGGTTCACTGAAAACTTATATGAAGCATATCGACCTTAAGAAGTCTTCAAAAGATTCTAAAAATCCTTCCATTGGATTTATAATTCTTATTACAGTTAGAAATGACTATGGGTTTGTTGAGAATGGATACTGGCTGCTCTGGATAGGCCTCATTCTCCTGCTGGCACTTAGTGCCCCTGGTGGCCCCTTGGAACTTCTATGAAGAAAATCGGCTTTCAGAAGTCCTCTACTGGATCTGAAAACCACACCGTTAGTTCCATAATTTCTGAAACATCCAAAATTTACTATTTGTTTCCTAAATAAGGCATGTAGCTGCACTGGCTAGGCCTCTTTTTGTTGATGGCCCTTGGTGGCCCTAATGGCCCCTAGAACTTCTTTGAAGCTAAATCTCACTCAAAAGTCCTCTGATGACTATGAAACACTCACCAATGAGTCTGAAATGTCCAAGATAGTCGAAATTTATTATTCACACTCCAAGAATGGTCGAATCTAGCTCAAGATAGAGCCTAATCAGTTTTTGTCCAGTTTCACCCTAGAACTTCTCCACTAAGTCTGGGGCACTCAAGTTAACTGGAGATATAATTGGTTTATCCGCCAAAAATGGCACGCTGCCAAAATTACCACTGGTCTAAACCGTAACATTAAGTATAGGCGGTTAGGTTGGGCACATGTCACAAATTTCGTGGTTAGTTCACAGTGATCGTTGGGCAGAACTATAGCCCAAACCTTCGGTGGATAAGTTCCAACCTGAAGTTAAGCTCACATAGTTTGGCTTAGCCATTTGTTTAACCATTGCATCAAACATTAAAACACTTCCATGTGACTGCTGCCAGAACTGACGGGTAACGCGTCGATGGTTAGGGGCTTAAGCCCTTGGAAATGGGGTCACAGCCATATGGGGAGGGGTTGGCCCCTCTAACCCCCAACGCGGATTTTGATATAGTTTAAATTAAACTTGTCCACCATATGGTTAAGAACCAAATGTAGATGAGATGGTAAGGCACTATGTATGCGAGCGAGAGGTCTCGGGGTCGACTCCGGTGGAGTCCAACCAAAATTTTATTACACGGTACAAGGGCCACGTGGCAGCCTTAGGGCTGGCCACGTGGTGCCTTATCATTGGCCCATCAAAACCCTTCAACAAATAATAACCTGCCACTTGTCATGATTTGACTGGCCCGAAAGGAATATTCCAAGGAATATTTTGAGGAATATTCCTTAGAATATTCTCTCTCTTTTTTAATTTTCAAAACCCAGTCAAACCTGGTCAAAGGTCAAAAATTGTAGTTTACTAGACTTTTCAAATCGCGATAAATTCTTCATATGGTGTCGTTTTTTCGAACCATTCATAGCGTCGGAATGAGGAAGATGAGATCTATCCATTTTCTCAGTTTCATCACACTTCTGAACACTTTGAAATTTGAATTGTCACTTAGGTCCTTGATCCAAATCTGATCACTCCTTCCCACTAAAGAACTTTTGGACCCACAAAAGTTGATTATCTGTCTTGAGATTCAACACTCTGCTGCTTTCAAGTTATATCAACTGATTTTACTTGACAAATCTTACTGACAATCACCCTGACATGCCTTGCACTGCAACTGACTATGTCTCTCAAGCATTGCTCTCTGTCTATTGCTAACCCGCTTCAGCATTGTTGGCTGCTATAAATTGATACACACCTTGTTGTACCATTGATCTCTCTATGTGTTTGGCAAACTGTTAGCCTTCCCACTGTGATTGAAGTCCCTCTTGCAACTATGGCATAAAAGCTCTGTCTTCGAAATCCACTTTCCAAATTAGCTCGCAAAATGAGTGAATTGTTGGCGTCAACAAAAACAAACCATCTTCAACTACAAAACTGCAAAACATTTTGTATCATGTCCTGAATGGACTACAAGCTTCCTGCAACATCCTATCACAAGAACGCACATCAATCTTGAAAAGAAAATCTCATGCAAGATTTGAAATGAAGATCACCTCTTTTTTCTCCTTCAAAGCATTAAATGTCACCTTCCTATAACATCAAATACATGGTAATCCTCTTTGCACATTGGTGTATTCATATATCGATCCACAATCGAAAAACACATTTGACTCAAAAATAAGTTGTGCAATATGCGACATCAAAAACAAGTTGACATGAAATGTGAAAAACTATCAACACAAGTCGACAAACATGTGCGACACAATCGACACAAGTCGACAAACATGTGTGTGACACAATCGACACAAGTCTATATATAACATGATACCTATAGACAACACTTGTGCATGTATCAATGTACAATGAACCTATCTACAAGTTCTCTATTTACACATACAAGTTTCATGCACATGTACACCTTCAACTCTTCCTTTCAAGTAAAGACATGTACATAATCTCAAAACATATGGGTGACTATAAGAGCTGAACTAAAAGATATTGCTGCAATATAAGTGAGTATCATACTCATCTTTTACACCTCCACGGAGAAATTTTGCAACAACAAAGAAATTCCTTCAACTAAACAGCATTGTATAAATTTATTAATACTGATGTATTACTGGTGTGTAGTCAATTTAGCGTCCTAAATTGCTAACATAAATTATCAACTAGGGCTAGTAAATTGATGAAGTGTGGTGCACTATATGTGCTTAAGTGACATCTTCCTTACTTCGATGTATGTGTTTTTTTTATTGTTTTTGGGGGTTTTGTCTTTTTAGTAATTAGTATGCTACTCTATGTTCAACAGATGAAATCAAATAAAATAAAATATAAGAAAAGAAACTTAGACTTGGAAACGACAATAAATTTATCTAAATTAGGGAAAATGATGCAGAAAAATGAATATTTATGTAGACCCATGGATATCCTAGTTTGAAATGAACATGAAATGTGGACTCCTAAATATACATGAAACCAAATTTCCTTCATCTAATATTGATATACAATATTTTTGGGAAAAATAATTATTGTGTATAATTATATTTTTAACGAACAAAATGCTAATTAACTCAACATAATACAACCAAATCTCTTTCATCTAATATTGATATGTTGGAAGAGCTTTAAGAAAAAGAATGATTGTAAGATAATGAGGATCTTTTAATCTAATTGCAATAACTTAAAACATTATAGTGAAATCTCATTCATTTGATAAAGGTTTGTTGGAAGAGCTTGAGAAAAAGATTACTATAATGTAGTAAGGATCTCCTATGAAATGTTGAAACAACTTATAACATTACAACTAAATCTCATTCATGAGTTAGAGGTTTATTGGAAGAGCTTGTGAAAGAGATTAATCATAATATGATAAGGATCTTCAATGAAGAAAAACAATCAATAACTCACAATAATACAACTTAGTCCTATTCGTGAATTAAAGGTTTATTGGAAAAGCTTTTGAAAGAGACTAACTACAGTATAATGAGGAATCTGATCTAAAATTGTGTGAACAAAATATTTCTTATACAGAGATTGACAGTAGGGGCTTTTACTGGTTATTTCACCTTTACTAGAAAGGATGAAACAAGAAGCTTCTGGTCCTCTTACTGACTCTGCCTAAAGAAATATAATATAAACACTAAATAGATCTGACAAATGAGGATCTTATTTTTAACTAAATAACAGAAAATGAAATGTCAATAACTCAAAATATCACAATTGAATCCCATTCATTTAATAGAGATGTATTGGAAGAGCTTGAGAAAGAGACTAACTGCAATATCATGAGGATCCTTTATCTAAGAAAATGACATGAAAAATAATGCTAAAAGCTATGATTTCAGAAAGCAATCTAAGTAAGGAAATATGACAAAACAAAATTGAAAACAACTTATCTAGAAAACATGTAAAACCTCCTTGAATAGCAGGGGCCCTCTGCTACCAATTTGGTGTAATCCTTCTTCAGCTCCTTAAAATTGTAATCAAAACACCATCAAGAAACTTCTTTATTGAAAAAAACTCACAAATCTACATCCCATTCCATCTTAAGCTTTATTACAAAAGACTCTCTATTCCTTTCTCTTCTTCTCCTATTTTCACTACTTTTTCATTACTTCTTCATTACCCTTGATAGGAGAAAGCTTCTCCTATTTATACAAAATATGAGAAGTTATCTCATTAATGGGAGTCCATGAATCTCTCCTTCCATCTCTAGAGTTACAATCAAAATAGGAAATGATAAGACACATGTCTTTCTAGAGTTTCAACACAACTTGAGGAATGAGACACATATCCTCTTAGAGTTTCAATACAACAAGGAAGTGAGACACATATCCTCTTATAGTTTCAATACAACAAGGAAGTGAGACACATATCCTCTTGATCCCATAATCTTCTCCAACCAAATTCGAATTTGGCTTTAGAGTGCCACATAAGAGTCTTCTAGAAGTCTCCTTTTGACCTACACATGTCACAAAACTCATAATACATATATAGATATATGAAACTATGTTAATTTTCTAGTTTCTAATCATAAATTCACTTAAAATACATAAAATAAATAACTTTGGAAAACAAGGATCCTAACCCATATATTTATAAAAATGGTTACTTGATGTAGGGTTTTAGGTCAAATGGCTATGAAATAAGAGCTAAATGGTTATGACATAATGGAAATATGTATGAATATGGAAAACACTTTTGAGACTCAACATACCCCCCAACTAAAGTTGTTGCATGTCCTCATGCAACTATTGCAATGATTCATTTGTCCATGAGTTGATCTTTTATGAGTTTTGACTCATATAGATTCGTTCCAAACTTTGCTTCTTGATATTTTATTTTTGGCAAAGTATAATACATTTGATTGCAACATTTTTTTAATGGTTGGTTCTTGTGTGACAACCAATTTTTTTGAGTAATGGTTCTTGTGTAACAATGCTTTATTTTCTTTATTGCATCAAAGTTCATGAAAACATTTAGAATCAATTACTTCATCAATGAATTGATCATTTGCAAGGCATATAATCTTTTGGATCATGTTGCAACAATAGTTGGTTGGGAAGTATATGTGGGTGTAAATGAAATGAAAATGTGTGATAGTGTATGACATGTGGATATGAAATGATGTCCCTTCCCCCCCCAACTAAAGATATGACAATGTGGAAAAGGGAGTGAAGAATTTTTCCAAAGTTACAATTTTAGCATTCTAATGAATTACATGATTAAAAATTAGAAAACAACATACCTTCACTTACCTTAAATGTGGATGAGTTGTGTATGTGTGGTGGCTGCAAAATTCTGATCATATTCTTCTTCAAGTGGCTGAACAAGAGGAGTCATGGATAAAGAGATAAGATGACTTTTTATTGTTCCTACTAAAACTTGTTGAATCTGCTCCAAAATGCTGAAAATAATAGTCTTCATGTCTTCAAAACTCATTGGCATAATTCCTACTATGTGAAAAGATGTTCTGATGTCGAACATAGTAGTAAATTGTTGACTTAGTTGTCATTAATAGATGTCACTAGTCAACACGAAAACTCTCACCATTGATGACAATGAGAGTCAAGATGCCCAAACACATCTTGCTAGGTACGAATGATTTTGCCGATGTCGAGTCACCTAGAAAATCTAACGAACAAGGGACATTAATGTATTCCCTTGTTTGTCAGCATGAGAACTTGCCATTAAGGCATGCAAGCCTCGAGCTGTTTTTAGAAAGAACTTAGACTCAAAGGACTATGGACTCAATAATTTGCATTGAAGCAGGGCTTATTTGCAGAATGAAAATGACAAGAAATGGAAAATGAAAATAGAAGATGGCAATGGAGAGTAGAAATGGCAATGGGAAATAAGCATGTGAATGAGTGTCTTGCTTTTATTTGTGGGTTATGAATGAACAAAAAGAAATAGAAAGTGGATGTGAATGTAAATGGAAAATATGAAGTGAAATGAGGTGAGTGGTTTATTATGAGGTATGGATGTGATGGAGACAATAGTATCTGAAAGTTTTTCAAGTGTTTGGATCTAATTTTACATCAGCATATTTCCTCTTTGTTGCTGATCATCCTCTTATGAAACAAATTGGTCTCTTAGAGAGACACCATTCTCTTGTAGTCATTTGTCCTTCCTCCTAGAACCTGCAAAAAAAACTAATACCTCTTCTGCAATGGAATGTAAGATTATCAAAGGAGAGAGGTGATCAATCTCTTTAATTATGATATTTACACACAAAACTAAGAATTTGTATTAATAAAACAAGTTCTCAAAGGAAAAATCAAAAGAATTTATACATGTTTTAGAATTAGTGCCTTAAGTTGAATGTTGCTTTTTCTCAGCAATTTATTTTATTATTTCATTATTTTCAAAATCTAATGATGGATTTCTCACTGTGTAGATCTTGTTGAGACTTTTCTAACGATACTTGAATCATCAAAATATGATTTTGTCTGAGAAAGTTAGGCTGATTTGAACAATGAGGTTTTTTTTTCAGCTGCTAAAAATCTTGAATAAAAAGTTAGCCATTCTTCTTTCATCATCAGTCCAAAATTAATCAATACCTTCAGAAAAGTAAGAAAATAACTTATTCATTTCATTGATTCAATTTTATTTTATTTTTTTGTATTATTTTTTTTTTTTTTTAAATGAAATAAAGCATGGATGAAATAATTGTCCTTATGAATATTTTTGAAACAAAGTCATGCCAATGCCTCTTTCATGCAAGATAAAAATAAAAAGCTTGAAATTTCTAAAGTCAAATTCCTAACTATGAAGGAGATGAAGGCAGAGTCCTTTTCAATTTATACAGCTTGCATTTGATGCACATGTGATAATGTGTTTGCCTCAAATAATCCATTTGTCACTCATCATGTGCCACCACACATGAATTCTGCCACATTTTCCTTCAAATAAGGAAATCAGTTCCTTGATTATTTCTCAAAATTGAATTTTATAAAACCGTGACTGTTTTCATAATAAAAATAAAAATAAAACATTTTTCTCTCACGCACACTGCAAATTAGTGCTCCGAAGAACCCTGAATTTCTCCCAAATGGCTGAGAATTTCATAAATTTTTTAAAAGATTACCTAATTCACCCCGTTCTCGAAAAAACCCATGTTTTATTTTTTTCTAATTCACCTCAGTTTGCTCAGAAAACTCGTTTTAAAATCGGGTGTTTTTGACAATTACGCATTTCGTTTTCTAGCAATTACTTGTGGTTTGATTTGTTTTTATTTTGCAGGTTTTGAAGTGTAATGGCTTGTATCTCACAGAGAAGTTCAAATTGATCTTCCTCATTCCAATTACTTGCAATGGAATCTACAATCTTCTCTTCATCAACAGTCTGAAATCTTCTCTTCATCAGCAATTTCTTCATATGATACACTTCCATTGTATGTCCCTACAATTGAATTTGTAATCTTCTCTTCATCAACAAATTGCAATCTTCTTCTCATCAACAATTTGCAATCTTTTCCTCATCAACAGTTTCTTCATGTGATATACATTCATTGTGTGCAAATTCTTTTAAAAATAATTTCTAATAACTGTTGTTTGAGGAAAAACGAATATGAAAAAGAGAAGGTTCCTTCTTTTTTTTAAAATTGCAGTGCATGGGTCTTTGTGTGGATTGAAGGTCTGCATATATGCATAAAGCCAAGCCAAAGAATGGCCTCATGCGTATGCGTGGGTCTTATTTCCATGAGTCTTTTTTTTTTTTTTTTAAATTGATTTGTTAATAAAATTATGTATGTTATATTTTCAAAAATTTAAAAATACACATATATATTTCATTAAACAAAACAATGTATTGGAATTTTTTCATTTTTTTTTTTTTAAATCACAAGAAATGATGAAAATTATTCTCTTTTTTTTTTCTTGTTTTTTTTTTTTTTACATAACAATTCTTTTTCTGATCCTCCAGATCACACAAAGTGCAGGAGGAGAGCATACTCAAGAATTATTAAATTTTTTTTTTACATAACAATCATTTTTCTGATCCTCCAGATCACACAAAATGCAGGAGGAGAGCATACTCAAGAATTATTAATTTTTTTTTATATGTAAGAAATAAGGTCTCCTAATTACACTTCCCCGGCAACGGCGCCAAAATGTGTAGTTAATTTAGCGTCCTAAATTGCTAACATAAATTATCAACCAAGGCTAGTAAACTGATGAAGTGTGGTGCACTATATGTGCTTAAGTGACCTCTTCCTTACTTCGGTGTATGTGTTTTTTTTATTGTTTTTGGGGGTTTTGTCTTTTTAGTAATTAGTATGCTACTATATGTTCAACAGATGAAATCAAATCTATGTCAAAAAGAAACCTTAGACTCAAAACAGAATGTAATTGTAAATTCTATCTCTAATTAGGAAAATGATGAAAAACAGAACATTCTAATCCATGGATATCATAGCTTGCAAATGAACATGAAATGTAACTCAACATAATACAACCAAATCTCCTTCATCTAATATTGATATGTTGGAAGAGCTTTTAAGAAAAAGAATGGTTGTAAGACAATGAGAATCTTTTAATCTAATTGCAAAAATGCTAATTAACTCAACATAATACAACCAAATCTCTTTCATCTAATATTGATATGTTGGAAGAGCTTTTAAGAAAAAGAATGGTTGTAAGATAATGAGGATCTTTTAATCTAATTACAATAACTTAAAACATTATAGTGAAATCTCATTCATTTGATAAAGGTTTGTTGGAAGAGCTTGAGAAAAATATTACTATAATGTAGTAAGGATCTCCTATGAAATGCTGAAACAACTTATAACATTACAACTAAATCTCATTCATGAATTAAAGGTTTATTGGAAGAGCTTTTTGAAAGAAATTAATCATAATGTGATAAGGATCTTCTATGAAGCAAAACAATTAATAACTCATAATACTACAACTTAGTCCCATTCGTGAATTAAAGGTTTATTGGAAGAGCTTGTGAAAGAGACTAATTACAGTATAATGAGGAATCTGATCTAAAATTGTGTGAACAAAATATTTCTTATACAGAGATTGACAGTAGGGGCTTTTACTGGTTATTTCACTTTTACTAGAAAGGATGAAACCAGAAGCTTCTGGCCCTCTTACTGACTCTGCCTAAAGAAATATAATGTAAACACTAAAAACTAAATAACAGAAAATGAAATGCTAATAACTCAAAATATCACAATTGAATCTCATTCATTTAATAAAGATGTTTTGGAAGAGCTTGAGAAATAGACTAACTGCAATATCATGAGGATCTTTTATCTAAGCAAATGACAAGAAAAATAATGCTAAAAGCTATGATTTCAAAAAGCAATCTAAGTAAGGAAATATGACAAAACAGAATTGAAAACAACTTATCTAGAAAACATGCAAAAGCCTCCTTGGATAGCAGGGGCCCTCTGCTACCAATTTGGTGTAATCCTTAGCTCCTTGAAGATGTAATCAAAACAGCATCAAAGAACTTCTTTATTGAAAAACTCACAAATCTACATCCCATTCCATCTTAAGCTTTGTTACAAAAGACTCTCTATTCCTTTCTCTCCTTCTCCTATTTTTTCATTACCCATGATAGGAGAAAGCTTCTCCTATTTATACAAAATATGAGAAGTTATCTCATTAATGGGAGTCCATGAATCTCTCCCTCCATCTCTAGAGTTACAATCAAAATAGGAAATGATAAGACATGTCTTTCTAGAGTTTCAACACAACTAAGAAATGAGACACATCCTCTTAGAGTTTCAATACAACAAGGAAGTGAGACACATATCCTCTTGATCCCATAATCTTCTCCAACCAAATTCGAATTTGGCCTTAGAGTGCCACATAAGGGTCTTCTAGAAGTCTCCTTTTTTACCTACACATGTCACAAAACTCATAACACATATATAGATATATGAAACTATGTTAATTTTCTAGTTTCTAATCATAAATTCACTTTAAATACATAAAATAAATAACTTTGGAAAACAAGGATCCTAACCCATATATTTATGAAAATGGTTACTTGATGTAGGGTTTTAGGTCAGATGGCTATGAAATAAGAGCTAAATGGTTATGACATAACGGAAATATGTATGAATATGGAAAACACTTTTGAGACTCAACAACTGGATTCTCCTAATCTCACAATATTTATCTCCTTTCAAAATACATAATCCTTCCATTGTTAAACTTGCAAAAATTTAAAACTCAATTGCAAACACATGTGAATAAATTCAATCGCACATAACACATTTTTTTAACGATAAAGCTTAAAGCTAAAAACCCCAACTATCATATATTATGTATATCAATGGAATCATGTAATAATCTCATACAAAGCTTAGTACATTAAGCTCTCAGTACAATCAACAATCATTACACACTGTCATGCAGAAATTTGCATCTCCATGCACCAATTTCTTGCCTCCTGACAGCCTGCCTCCACTGCGCAATCCCTGCTGAAGAAGACCCCTGAATGAATTCGAATATGCCTTGCCTTGACTGTGCAATCCTCATTGGAAACTCCAATGTGTGTCAGATGCATTGAATGCATCACTATAGTCACAACGGATATTATTCCATCTTACCCTTTCACCTATCTCTCCACTGGGTCTCCACTGGAACTGACATGCACTGTAGTTAACTGTTGTTTCTGTTTAGTTGTTAGTGAGTTATTAGTTGTGAATTAATTAACTAATTAATTCACTTAACTCTCACTATTATATCTTTCAGTTAGACTAGATACAACTAGCTCAACTGAGTTTAAATCCATTAACTGAGTTAAACTGAATAACAACTCCATAAACTACTCTTCCAACTCTGTCATAACTTTTCCACTTCAGTTCTAACTAAGTCCTCCATGCATGAGCCACCAATAACCCTAGGAATTGCGTAATTCCTTCAGCCCACTTATTTTTAAAATCTGTATACTGAAATACAGTGCTCCAAGAGAATAAGTTGATGTTTATTGTCGGATTATTATTAAGAGCTAATATTAATTGACATGCATCTATTTTTAGATCAACGATCTATAAATAGACTTCGCCCAATATTCTAAAAATGGAATTTCATCTATTTTTCACATTTGACCAACCATCTACAAATAGCATCATGCAACTTAGAGAATATGCTCACCATGTCTAAAAATAGACATACACCTAAAAATAGTCTGTGGGCCCCACTTAGTGAAGGTGCTTACTTTTCACTAAGCTCATCATCTTGTTGAATCTCAACACTCCCTCTCAACATGATAGGGATTATCCTTCACCCTGATCCTGCCTCTATGGTATTCGAATTTTCTCTTGCCAAGCGCCTTTGTCAAAATGTCTGCATCCTGATCTTCTATAGGAATGTACTAAAGCAACATGATCTTCTGCTGCACACAATCTCTGATATGATGATACCAAATATCAATATGTTTAGATCTATCATGAAACACAGGATTAATTGAGAGTTTAATGCAACTCTGATTATCACAATGTATCACTGTAGGATCTAAATGTGAACCGAAGAAACCAACCAGGATCTTCCTCATCCAGATAGCCTCACATGCAGCTTGACTTGCTGCCATGTATTTTGCTTCCACTGAACTAAGTGCCACGAATCTTTGTTTCCTATTGTACCAAGAAACTGTTGTAGATACGATACTGAAAACCCCTCCTGATGTACTATTTTTTTCCGTTGGGTTGCCTACCCAATCTGCATCCGTGAAGCCATGCAACTTCACCTCATTCGTCTGTTTGTACCATAATCCATACTCAAATGTGCCCCTGAGATACCTCAGGACATGCTTTCCTGCCTTCCAAAAGAGCTTGGTAGGTTTAACCATCACTTGTGAAATTTGGTTCACCGCATAGCATATGTTCGGTCTTGTATTAACTAAATACATGAGCGAACCCACCAATGGTTGATAAACAGTGGCATCCACTACCTCTGCCAATGTAGCATCCTCTTTCCTCCAATTTCATGGAAGAGGAGTATTAATAGGCTTGTAGCCTTGCATGTGAAACTTCTCAAGTATCTCCCGAGCATACTTGCCTTGAGACACAAACAGTTCACCTTCTCGCTATCATATTTCCAATCCAAAAAAATAATGAAGGAGGCCCAAATTCTTCATCTCAAAATTCTTTGCAAGATTTGTCTTGCATGAGTGTATCAACTGCTCATCACCCGTTAGTATTAAATCATAAACATAAAGAACAATTATTAAAAGCTCACCCTCCACCACAATTTGGTAGAGGTTTGCATCCGCCTCACTCTTGGTGAAGCCAAATCCAGTGAAATAGTTGTCGATCCGTGTGTACCAAGCACATGGTGCTTGCTTCAGTGCATACAGCACTCTTTTGAGTCTGCACACATGCGACTAGCTGCTGAAGATATCAAATCCTTTAGGTTGCTCAATTTACACCTCTTCCTCAATGATCCCATTAAGGAACGTAGTCTTCACATCCATCTGATGAATGTGCCAACCCATCTGCGTTGAGAGAGCAAGGATGGTCCTTATGGAAGAATACCTTGCGACAAGTGCAAAGGTTTCTTCATAATCAATCCCCTCGATCTGTGAGAAGCCTCGAGCAACAAATCTTTCCTTATACTTCTCGACGCTCCCATCAACAGCTTGCTTTACCTTGTAGATCCATTTCGAATCTACCACTGATTTACCCACCGGCTTTGGAACAATCTCCCAAGCACTATTTCTGACAATGGAATCATACTCCTCCACCATGGCATCTACCCATGTGGGCTCCTGTGCTACTTCTTCAAAAGAAGATGGCTCTGTCACAACACACTTTCTCATAAGAGCCATGTATCCAGTAAATCAGTCAGGTGACGGTCTCTGTCTGCGCTGTGATGTAGGGACTCCTACATTTTGTGCCACATCAAGCTTCAGTCTCTTAGCTTCTGTGGTACGCTTTCTACCTATTCTGATGTTTGGTTCTACAAGAACAAGAAGTTCCTCCTTTGCATGCAAGTGTAGCTCCCTCTCAAGTGACAACTTCATGGCTTTCACCTCATTGAATTTTATATCCCGTTGCACCACAGTCATTCGACTGTTTGGAAAATATACACGATAATTATGGGGTGTTTCTGTGTACCCCATAAATATCCCAACCTCTGTAGTAGGCTTCAGCTTCTTCCTGGCGTCCTTTGTCACATGAATGTAAACAAATGAGCCAGAAATATTCAAATGAGAAATATCAGGCTTCTTACCAGTAAAATCTTCTTCAAGTGTACCCATGCCAAGTACTCTATGAGGACAACGATTTTTCACATAAACCGCAGTGTTGCATGCTTTTGCCCATAAGTGCATCAATGGGCCCTGGTCATGCAGCATAGCTCGTGCAACACCCACGATCGTTTTATTCTTCCTCTCTGTGACCCCATTCTACTATGGGTTATGAGGCACTATGAGTTCTCTTCGAATTCCTTCTTTTCTACAGAAGTCTTTGAAATCTTTCGAGATATATTCACCACCATTATTGCTCCGTAGAGCCTTCACTTACTTCCCCGACTCCTTCTCCACCAATTCTTTAAACTTATAGAACTTTGAGAATGTTTCACTCTTCTTCTGCATGAAGAATATCTAGCATCTACAATAATAGTCATCAACAAATATAACATAATACTCGTGTTTTGTTGTTGAAGCAACTGAGAAAGGTCCACACACGTCTGTGTGAATTCTCTCCAAGATCACCGAAGCACAGTTCTCCTTCTCATGAAAGGTGGTCTTCACAAACTTACTCATATTACATCCCTTGCACTGATCTGATTGCACAAGAGTACCCTTGGGAATTCCAGTAGAAATTTGCTACAAAATCTTCAAGGTGCCATGGTGAATATGGCCCAATCTCTTGTGCCATAATTCGCCCTCATCCCAGCTCACCTACTTTTCCCATCATTGCAGCGCATCCATCTACCTCCAACTTTTAGATATTATTAACTCGAATACCTATCCTCTTGGTTTGACCCATTTTTTTATGTCGCATGAAAGCTATTCCCTCGCTGAAAACAATGTCATAACCTCTGTCTTCCAACATTGCAACCGAGACCAAATTCTTCTTCAGACCTGGAACATGCATAACATCTTTCAACATAAATGGTTTACCTGACTCCCTCTCAAAGTTAATGGTTCCAATGCCGATCACACTATATCTGCCATCGTCGCCCATCTCTATATGCATTTGGAGATCATTCTCCTCCAAGTCACTAAACAACTCCTTGTCTCCTGTCATATGGAAAGGTGCACCACTATCAAGATACCACATCGATCCCATTGAGCTTGAAACTAAGCATGCGATCAAAGAGAAATCAATTTTAAATTGTGAGGCTAAGGCCTCTCCAGCTGCAGCTCTAGCAGCCTTCTTGTTCTTCTTTTTCTCTGGGCAGTTAGTGGCAAGATGCCCATGTTCGTGACAGTGAAAACACTTCACTTTGGACAAATCCAGCTTCTTGCCTTTAGCCTCGGATTTTGGATGGGATTTCTTCCCCTTTCCTTTCCTTTATTTGGTAGCCAAAGCGCAATTCTCTTCATCATCATTCTTCGATGAAGAGCCATCCCTGGTACTTCGCCTTATCTCCTCCTGCACAAGATCCAACCAAAGTCGCTCCTAACCTGGAAGTTTCTCCCGTCCATTGACAGAGTCTACATAGTTATTCCAACTTTTTGGAAGCCCAAGGAGATCCAAGCTCACCAAGTCATCATCATCAACAGTAATCCCCACACTTCCCATTTCATCCCTACAATGGAAAAACTTCGTGAGATATTTTGGAATATTGTCACCCTTCTCCATTTTTATTTTTCTGAGCTTATCTTTTAGCGCCAACTTCCTCTGGTCACTGCTGCTTTGGAAAATATCTGTCAAAGCCTTCCACATTGCAAATGGATTTGCTTTCCCGTTAATGCTTGACACAATATGGTCCTTCACACCTTCCAACAAAATTCTTCTTGTTCTTGCTACCTTCTTTTTCCATGCGTCAAGTCTAGTAGCATCGCTAGAAGCCGGCTTAGGAACATCGTTATCAATGAACTCCTTCAACCCATTATCTTCAAGCACCGCCTCCATCCTATCCTTCCAGGTTATGTAATTCGAGCTACCCTCAAGGGCATACTCCAATCGCAACCCATTGAAATACATTTCAATGAATACTCAACTGTTGCACTAAGAAATTTCTGCAGCAAATTCAAATTTTCCACCAGCACAAAACTCAACAATTATTCACAATTTCAATCTCCAGTGATCAATACTGCTCCGATACCAAGTATAAATTTGTTAATACTGATGTATTACCGAATTCTCCTAATCTCAAAATATTTATCTTCTTTCAAAATACAGAATCCTTCCACTATTAAACTTGCGGAAATTTAAAACTCAATTGCAAACACATGTGAATAAATTCAATCGCACATAACACAGTTGTTTAACGTGAAAGCTTAAAGCTAAAAAAACCAACTATAATATATTATGTATATCAATGGAATCATGTAATAATCTCATACAAATCTTAGTACATCAACTCTCAGTACAATCAACAATCATTACACACTGTCATGCAGAAATTTTCATCTCCATGCACCAATTTCTTGCCTCCACTGCACAATCCCTGCTGAAGAAGACCTCTGAATGATTTCAAATATGCATTTTCTTGACTGCACACTCCTCATTGGAAACTCCAATGTGTGTCAAATGCATTGAATGCATCACTATAGTCACAACGGATAGTCCATCTTACCCTTTCACCTATCTCTGCAGTAGGTCTCCACTGGAACTGACATGCACTCTAGTTAACTGTTGTTTTTGGTCAGTTGTTAGTGAGTTATTAGTTGTGAATTAATTAAATAATTAATTCACTTAACTCTCACTAGTATATCTTTCAGTGAGACTAGATACAACTAGCTCAACTGAGTTTAACTCCATTAACTGAGTTAAACTGAATAACAACTCCATAAACTACTCTTCCAACTCTATCATAACTTTTCCAATTCAGTTTTAACTGAGTCCTCCATGCATGAGCCACCAATAACCCTAAGAATTGCGTGATTCCTTCAGCCCACTAATTTTCCAAATCTGTATACTGAAATAAAGTGCTCCAAGAGAATAAGTTGATGTTTATTGTCGGATTATTATTAAGAGCTAATAATAATCGACATGCATCTATTTTTAGATCGACGATATATAAATAGACTTCACCTAATATTCTAAGAAAATAATTTCATCTATTTTTCACATTTGACCAACCATCTTTAAATAGCATCCTGCAACTTATATAATATGCTCACCGTGTCTAAAAATAGACATACACCTAAAAATAGTCTGCGGGCCCCACTTAGTGAAGGTGCTTACTTTTCACTAAGCTCATCATCTTGTTGAATCTCAACAAGCATTCATATGCAATATTGCATCAAAATTTTCAACATAAATACATGCATACATGACTGAAATTTGCATCTATGTACAAAAGGATGTATGTCTTACTGAATTAAGAAGTCCAACCACTTCTTACCAAGCCACTTCCATAGCGATTTTTGCTGCTAAAAATCTCTTCATGTGGACCATCTATTCTCACATCAATGATGGAATCTTTGGTTCCAGTTTCACCAGTATTTCTATCCTCTTGCTTCAAATGCTTGGGATGATTAGTTGGATGCAATGTCCAACGTTGGGAAACAACATGTCCCTTCTTATGGCAATGTGTGCAATTCTTTTGCACCCTTTTAGCAAGGTTCCTTCGCTTCATTTGTTTCCTGTATGCCTTCAACCTATTCCAGCATTTTGAAACATCATGGTTACACAAACCACAATAGGAACATCAATATTTCTTCCATCCATGCATGTAGAATTTCCATGCTTAACATAAACATAATCAACTTGACTATGGGAAGAATTATACCTCAATTGTTGTCTTGCATGTCCATATTTTATACCTTCTTGAGGAGATGAACTAGTAGAGGTTCCAGAAATCTTATGAAGACCAACATCAATGTTTATGTCTTGATACCTGTCCGAACTCTCATGCTTGCCATAAACTGCATGTCTACAAACATATTGCTGCAACATAGGCTTAAAACAATGGCAATCAACTTGAAAACAAACTTGACATGTTTGTGGTTTATAACTTGGAACAAAAGTTCTTTTTGAAGTTGTCTCAAATGCCTTCATGGTTGTCGAGTTTTCGCCATAAGATTGAGCATAGCCTAGACCAAAATTCTTAGGTTGTTCCTCAAACATAATAGGTTCAACCATGCCTTGTGCATGTTTGCCTAAACCCTTACCTTCATAGCCCATTTTTAACATCAACTTGGACACTATACCTGTAGTGTGCTTTTCAAATGAACCTACACATGTTTCTGAAAAGGAATTCGAATTAGACAAATTTGAGTGATTTACCTCTACTTCAAGCATGTTCTTGGTTAAGGCCTCTTGGGCTTGATGGAGTTGTATTTACATCTCATGCATTCTTTGAAGAAGTCCTTATTTCTCTTACTTAGTAGCAACCAATTTCTCATGAATTCTAGTGCTTTCTCTTTTATCTCGATACAAAATTTGCACCATATCCTTCAGGATGTAGAAGTCTCGCTTCATCTCTTCATCGAATAATCTTGTGAAGGAGGAGGATTTTAAAACCTCACTTGAAAAATTTGTCATCATTATGTCAATGAACAAAAAAATCAACAACAATTCACAAAGCTTTCATAAACAATTGACAAAGCTTCTGAACAAAATGGTTGTAGAGTCAATCTCTTCTTCAAGCAGCCTATTTTGCAAACACCCTCTTGTGCTTCAAGGGTTGCCTTGAGGTCCTTTGGGTAAGGAGAATGCCTTCAGCCTTCTTCCTTATTTTCCTCTTCTGGACTTATCTAACAATAGCTCTCCCTTCACCTCTATCAAACTCAAACTTTTAAACAACATTCAATTTGCAAATAGTAAAATTATTTGCATTGTTAAACACCTTTCAAGTCAAATAAGAAAGCTAGCGCTATGTCAAGAAAGCAATCATATGCTCTGTCAAGCAAGCAACCTAGTGCTCTGATACCAACCTATTCTGAAAATGGGTGGATAACTTGAAATTCTTATGTGCAAGCACTTCCCACTCAGTTAAACAAATAAATGATCATGCTTGTACATGACTGTGCAGAATTTTATACTTGAAACTGGTGTATGTTTTTTAATTGTTTAAGTGCTTTAATAAAAAAAAAAAATTACTGATATTTAACATGTGCAATAGCCATAAAATTCAGCAAATAAGCATCAACACATAACAGCAAATTTAATAAAGGAGTTCACCTGAATATCGTGGGCTACGTCTCCTTGAGCCTATGTCAACTGACTTGTTTCTTTAGGATTATGATGAATAATTTATTTTACAAGTATCTAACTCAACTTCAATGGTTGTTCATGATGTACCATTAGGTTTATAATACCATCATACCCCTGTAATGGTTGTCGTCGCTCTGAAGAAATAACTAGGTTCACTTAGACTTGATTTCTGTTGTCGGTGCCTTAATCTTCCATGAGCTTCTATGTGGCACTAACCCTTTAAGAAATCCTTTTCTATCCCTAAAACCTCACCTACTATCTCTAGCACATATCAAACCTCCAAAATAGACTGACCATTTTCTCAAAATGAGCACTGTCTCCCCAATCTAGGCTTCCATCCACTATTGGCCATGGGCTGCCTAAAACTTACCTGTGGCATCTCGACCTTCAGAAGTCTCCAAATGACTCTGAAAATCCATTCAATGGATTAATAATTTCTTAAATATTCATAATAGACTATTCATGTGCATAAATTGGCCTTCGGCTGCTCTGGATACACCTCCAACACCTAGTGGCACCCCTTGGATCTAGGTTCACTGAAAACTTCTCTAAAGAATCTAGACATTAAGAAGTCTTCAAAAGCTGCTAAAAATCCTTCCATTGGATTCAAAACTTTCATTACAGTGAAAAATGACTATTGGTTTGCTGAGAATGGATATTGGCTGCTATGGATAGGCCTCATTCTCCTGCTAGCACCTAGTGGCCCTAATGGCCCCTTGGAACTTATCTGAAGCAACTCGGCCTTCAAAATTCCTCTACTGGCTCTGAAAACCACACCATTAGTTCTAGAATGTCTGAAACATCCAAAATTGACTTTTTTTTTCGTGAATAAGGCCCCTAGTTTCACTAGATAAGCCTCTTTCTGTTGTTGTCCCCTAGTCGCCCTGGTGGCCCCTAGAACTTATCTGAAGCTAAATCTCACTCAAAAGTCCTCTGATGGCTCTCCTAACCCCTAAACCCTAATCCTCAATATTCCTCTAACCCCTAATCCCATGGTCTTCTTTGTTTTTGTCTTTTCCAGAAATTCATTTACTATTTTCTCTATGATATTTGCGCTCATCACTTTAGGTGGTATGTATTTGTTATGGAAAATGGCCTGATTGCACGCCACCAAATATTGTTCACGAGATAGTAGAGAAATTCTAGTAAAATTGCATTGAACAATATGATACCCAATCTTCAGTGAATTCCTTTAATGATTCTTTTTTCTATCGAGAAAACATTGGAGCCAAATTGAATAGGTGATAATCCAAGCATTTTATATATAGGGACGTGAAATGAATGTAAGAGAGATGGATTTTTCCTCCACGTCGCATAAGGCATAAAGATTTGGACCAAACCATCCTCTTTGAGTATATTTTCCTATGTTAGCAATTTATTGTTCAATGTCAACAATAACATCACTTTACATTTGAGTTGAAAAGAGTGTTTCCATAAATATTTCCACCACCACCTTTGTTGTTGTGTGGTATTTGATTCTAAAAAAGCCTTGTAACACAATTTTTTTGTGCATTCCCCTAAATGGAATTCTTTGACCAGATCAATAGATCTAGATTGTCTTCATCCAAATGAATAAGGGAATATACAAGAAACCTCACACACACACATGAATTTCATGGTGAATTTTATCAAATATTTTAGATATGATGTTTTTTTCTTATATTTCATTGTTGTTGAATACGAACATGAATGTCATGAGTTGAATTTGAACTTATATATAGTTGAAATTGCTCATATATCATGTGATTTTCATTTTTATATAGCTAAATAAATGTTATCACTATAATATTATATATATATCTCACTTTTCCTTTTTTATTAAAAGAATGTTGTCATTAATAAAAAATTATAGTGTGATTGGATTTTGAGGATTTTGTTTTGAAATTTTGTTAAGGTTCAAAATTCAAGGAAGAGACACAAAAAAAAATCTATCCACGTTGAGGGTTGGTGTGGCCTGGGATAGCTATGAATATTAAATGCTTTTGATATCTTATATTCCCATGAGCCATGTTTTATTAGACAGCTACAAACTAGTCTTGCAAACCCCAAATAACTTTGATAGATTATCCACTGGGTTGTAGTTTATTAGACAACAAGATAGTCTCGCAAGTCACTGATATCTAGTAAACCAAAATATATATATATATATAATAATTTTTCAAGTCCCACAAGTCTCGAATAGCTAACAAACCAAAAAAAATACAAAATAATGTCGTAAGAGAAACTTTTATTGGCAAGTCTTAGGATCAAATATGTGGATTGGTGGTAACAAAAAATAAATTTAATGAATATTTCAAGTTATATGATTTGTAAACATAAAAATATAAAGAAATAACATCTTCTTGAGAAAATAACCATTCATTGTCAACCACATAAATTGTAGGAGTAGGTTGATCTGGTCTTCTCACAAGACCTTCAATTATAAACTCGTGACATAGCACATGCATTCATGGGATTTTAAATAATACCCTCAATTTCCATAGATATTGATAAATATCTCCCAAAATCATTTTCTTGAATCCCCCTCAAATGCATATTTCCTATTAAGGCTCCCCATTTTTATTAAATACCTAATTGTATACTTCCTAATACCTCTAAACCCTCCCCCCACCCCCCCTCCACCAATACACCCAATTATATCCCCCCAATACCTACAATATATTGACTTTATTCGTCATAACTTAAAAACCTCATTTATGAATGAACATTATAAGATATTGGTCAATAGGGTGAAGTCCTCATGGTTCATATATGGCAAGGACCCTACACTAAATAAGATGATTAGTGGACTAGTCAAGGTTACACATGTTGGAACAAGGTTGCGGAAACTTGAACCTATATAAAATAGTGAGAGCCAACATTGGTAAATGATTGTTAATATGGGTTGGGAAATGGGTTTAGTGCATGTTTTTATCACACCTCTCACAAGCATGTCTCCTTTCTTTGTACCTTGGTCTAATATGATGGGGAATTTGGTGGGACCCAACTAATCTACACCACCATGGTAGGCCAATAGAGTCACATGTAAATCAACTCATGGTGCATGGCCTAACCCTTGAACGCTAATCCTATAACCCCTAATCCCCTATTCCCCTAACCCCTAAGCCCCTAACATAAATAATAATAAAAATTAAAAATAATAATAATAATAATTAATCAATTAACATATAGTTTAATTAGTAATTTTTAATTAAGTTTACTAATTCATAGTTAATCAATGGACATCAATTCTTACTGCCTTTTTTCTAGCAATATTGCCCTACTAAAATTCTTACTACTAAGTCTTTCCAGCAATGCAAATGCAATTCTTACAAGTTAATGCAGCTTCCACGCGCTAGCCCTGTAATCATTTTTTAGTTCCATATTATCCAGCATTTGGAATGAAAGCATATCTCATGGAGGCAGCAGAGTAATAGAGGTCGGAAGTGGGGGCAGTAGTACTGTCGAAGGAACTTCCATTTAGACATTTTCACATACGTTGGTTCAGGGGGGAATTTGTCAACCCACAAAATGGTAATGACCTTTATTTGATTTTACGTAGACTGGTTATTTTTTGGACTATGTTTAGACTTACAATAGGACCTATTTCTTCTTTTGATATAGCTTTCAACATTGTGTAGAAATGATTTTGTTTACATTTAAGAATATGGTCGATTATGCTTCCCTCTCGTCTTTAATTGTTTATTCTTACTCAAAATCGAGCTCTGGCTTGATACCTCTAATAACAGATTCAGGGTGTTGATCCCTTCAGTTTCTATCCAAGATCCCCTTAATGTTATCAACCTCTCTGTGGTATCATAATTCAAATAGTTCAAATATGAGGTTGGGTTCAAGAACAATTAGGTTCAGTTTGACTTCAAAAAAATTTGATGAGGTTCAGATGAAGTTTGCAATGAGGCTCATCTATATACATTTTTCATTATCTATAGAGTATGACTATAGTGGTGAATGGTCCTAGATACAAACCCCATGGGCCATGGCACATGCTATAAGCTATATCTTTAGTTGTGGGTGTGGCACAAACTATAGGCCATAGCTTGAGTTGTGAGCCATATCAAATCCCCTGGAGGCTGGGCACAACAAGGGTGGAAAATCACAAACAAAATAAGTCTTTGTGGGTAGTGAACCATAAACCTGATAGGTATATGGTCCATCTGGAAATGGTAATGGAGGGTTGAATTCCACAGAGAAGAGAATTAAGACTAGAATTAGCATAAAGAAATCACATGGTCGAATAAGGTTATCAGGATCAAGGGTCAACAGAAATGGAAAGAGGGTCAGTGACATGGGAAATGGAGACAAGTTGGTTGAGTGAAGAGTGAACAAAAAGTCCAAAAAGGATTATAATTCAAGGGATCTAGGGTTAGAAAAACTTTACTTTATTATTTATAAAAAAATGAGAAAACCTGTAAAAAAAACCCAATTTTGCCTTCAAGTTCAAACTCAACATGAGGTTTTGTCATGAGGTTTGAAGAACCTAATCAAACCTAAGAATTTTCTTTAGGTTCGTTGAATTTTAAACCTCAAGTTTGAATTTTGGTGAACCATGTGACATAGATGGTATCAATTTTTTTAGCTTGCCAAAGGGATTGCTAACCTTCTCAATGCTCATAGTTAAGAGTCTTTAAAATTTAGACCACAAATATCAATTGCATCATAGGCTGATAGAATATGTTTCCCTTAAGAGGCATTAAGGAAAATCAGACAAATACCACCATCTACCTACAATTCTCTCTGCCTTTTTGCTACTCTTTTGCATTCCAACATGAATCTAACATGCTTTCTGCACCAACTGGTGGACGGGTAAAATCATAGACTAGTTTGTCTATTACTTGAGATGTTTGCATCATCTCCAAAACGTTAAAACCCTTAAGGAACCTCCCTCACCTCAATTTCCAAGGCATCTCCCAATCTTTGTTGCATGCCTCTTTCCTTTTTTTTTTGCATCTCTATATCACGATTTCAGATGTCTTATTGGGAAAAACAACTAGATTTTTGTCAAAAAGTGCAGCCATGTAGTATACAAGATATTTTATACCCCCAGAGTAATTATCATTGTATCATTCACATCTTACCCAAGAACCCTCTAAATATATCCCAAATTTCCAACGGTGTCTAAGATTTTTTATAATGGTTTTGAAGCAAATTTCAAGCCTTAACCAAATGATCTAGAAATTCAAAGATGGGAATTTGAGGGAAAAAATAAATGTGAAATCTTATGTATCAAAATACATTCCCAATTTTTTTCAGACATTCTGATTATAGTAACTTATATATGTTTTTGAGTTAAGTGGCCATGCTATGAGGGGCATCCCTATTCCATCAAAACCAATCAGGAGTTGCACCTGGCCTCATCTACAGCCACTCAAGAGGTTTTGAATGTGGATCTCTGTGTTAATATAAGACTAATCACCTCACTGTTAGCTGCTACACACCACAACCATGGGCTGTAGCCTCTATTTTTCCTGTTATACCCATCAAAACCCATTCTAAATGCCTTCAAATGGTTCAATGTTGGTTCTAGAAGGCTCCATGGCACTCCCAAGAAACCCAAGCACTTGAATAAAATATCATAAGATAAAGAACTTTAAGAAAATAAGAACTGTTATATGACTGAATCTTTTTCCAGCTGAAAATCACCTTAAGGGAAAAATATTACAACTAGCCTGTTAAATCACTTGAAATTCTCCTTAAAACCCAGAAAATATTCTTGCAAATGGCCTTCAAAATATCCTCACAAATGACTTTTTGTTCAAGTCAAGGGGTTTCAAAGGAAAATACAAGGTGAAAAACTCCCTCTTATCCTCAAAACTACCAGCAACATCAAAAACTACCATTCATTCAGACTTACCATACTCCACTGCACATGGGAGAACTTGCCAACACTCAAAAGTACAACAAGTATTGACTACCCAATGCTTGGTCAATGTGAGTTTTTTCCAAAGTACTCGCCAAGCCACCACACTCCTGAACAATGTTTTAAAACTTGGACTTGGCCTTGGAATCGGTCAAGGGTCAACTAGGACTTGGAATGACTCAAACTGATCTGATTTCAATTGCTTGGTTTGCTAAACAAATACAGATAATATTTAAATTTTAATGAAAAACTATATTTTGAAATTTGAAGATTCAAAAAATATGAAAAGTCTAATCACATATATATATATATATAATCAGTGAGGCTCTACATGGCCTCTAGAGTGGGAAGGACCCTTAAAAAGGATTAGGAAAATATAATTTTTGAATGACAAAAGGTAATACTGTCCTTCAAAAATTTACCCTTGGGCCTTCAAGTATCTACAGAGTATAAACCTAGAGATACTCCACAGTGAGAAGAAATACTAATTTGTTGTGGGAACATTCAACAAACCACACATCTGACAAATCGTTGCTTGCACACAAAAATTTCGATCCTAGATAAACCCACAAATCTATACATACCCTAAATTAGCAGGCTTACCAACAGCCAAACGTATGCTAGAAAAATGTGCCAAATAGGTTGAAGCATAGCCTGAAACCCAAGATAATAGGCAAGAATACCTCCAACCAGCAACAGAATTTGTGGCATGTAATTGACATGCTCGTACCAGCAACAGAGTGAAGGAGGAAACTGCCAAATTCCCTTAGAATAAACATGCCATAGGCACACTAAATAGATCTTATCAAACCCCGGGTTTTCCGGGCATATTTACAGCATGTTGGCAGAAAAAAAGAAAAATTCAGTGGAGGGGCTACGAAGAGGCTGAAATAAGGCCAAATTTCTGTCTAGGAAAATCTACTCTAAAATATCATCAAAAATACAGATCAAATAATGACCTATGCATAACATAACATGCTCAAATTCCATCAAAAAATTACTTGACCAATAAGGTACGGACTCAACCGAGTTGGGCCGGTTTGGTACCAAACCATCCAAGTCATGCCTTGTGGTTTGGTACCAAAACAGTCTGACTCGGTCGAGTAGGTACTGGCCCTCTGAACCAATCCATTGGCCAAGCTGATATGGTAGTCCGAGTCAACTTGGTCCAAGTTTTAAAACACTACACACAAGTACTCACAAGCAATACCCAAGGTTATGGAAACTATGGAACAAATAATGATTAATTACCAAACTATCATGATCAGCACCATATTCATAATTTAATGATGCGTGTAAGGGCAACTTTAGAGGATATATGACCATCTCAAGCAACCTTAGAAGATTCTATTAGACTTTTGAATTTCATATTTTTCCTTTCCACTTTAAGTGTGACATAATATTGATAGGTATATTTCTCTATCAAGTAACTATTGACAGGATTCCCATGACTTACCCCTTCTTTTCTATTTATGCTTCCTTTAATTTTTATCTTTTTGGCCTGCAAGCTATTCCCAAAATATGGGAAATGTTTCACATGTTGTCTTCCAAATCAAGAAAATCATCAAAATTTGGGAAATGTTTTGCAGGTTGTCTTCCAAATCAAAAATCATCTGAGATTCAAAGCAACGCATATTTGGGGACATAAGTTTTGTGGAAAAGGTAGTTCGATTGAATATTTATTGTGTGCTCTTGAATCATAATGAGTTTACCCCCTGTAATTAAGAAAGTTCTACTTTATAATGTACTTAGAATGTCTACTTTTCCCCATCTTACTCAACAACCCATATCAATCAAGGTTGAGTTTTATCAATATAATTCCATATGTTTTAAGCACCCCCTTCTCCCTTTCGGCACTAGAAGTTTCTTATCCTTTTATGTCACTTCACCTCAGTTTAACCTACCACAACCAACCTAACCTTAGCTTGTATGGAGGAAAAAAACGCATGCACTGAAATATCTATCATAACTCGTAACAAACATAAACATCATCAGCTCAACATAGAATGAATAAAAAGTAAGAGAGTTTGCAATTAGTAACCACCATGTACAGCACGTAAATGGCTATAACAAATGTCATTGTTGTCAAAGGACTTTACACATACCCATCAAATATGTTTACCACACTTAAAACTGATGTGATTGCAACCTTTAATTTTTTCAATTTTGAACCCACAACCAGGACACCTTTTAACATCCTCTTTGCCTTTGCACCACTCTTTGAGAGAGGCATCGGGATCTTGCCTGAATTATCTATATTATTCACATGAGAGGTACGAATGATACTCTAGATGGCAGGTTGTATACAACTCCACTGAACAACTGCCGCAAACAAAGAGTCTACCAGAAGTTGACACCTCATATATTGATGGGAAATCTGGGGTGGTGTAGAATATGTAGGTACCTTTGCTCGAAGCCACAAATGCCCTGAGAGAAGCTCTAAATAAGTCATCCAATGCCTCATTGGAGACCAGGGATTTTATATCAGCAACTAATAACAAATGGTTGCAATCTTCATGAGCACAAACAAGAGGAAACCCCTCATGATGACGCATGATTGAGTTAAACTGCTCAACTAGGCATGATCTACAGAAGGCATGCCCACATCCTTTGAGTCTGTAGCAGTATTCAATATCACAGAAGCATATGGGACAAGCATTCCCACTTTCATCAACTTCTTTTAAAATATGATTATGAATCCCCTTAATACTATTTGTGGTTTCAGTGACAACATTGTCAGCTTTAATTTTTTACTCTCTACTGCCATGAACAGACAAACCATGACGTCGTGTATCAATAATAAATTCTTCCTCTAGAATGCATGCTTTAAATCCACCTAGCTCCACACCAAATTGTTTGACAACTTCCTTCATCAACCCATATGGCACCCCTTCCCCTCTAAGAGATATTTGATGATGTTTGTTTTCATGAAGCAACATCAAGTTATGTACCAGATTTTTAATAGATTTATCACTTTTGTTGGCTGGACCAAAAAAATCTATACTATGACTACTTCTTTCAAATATTATACAAGTCTTGGTCTCCCGTTCTAATGATCTTAGACGTTGAAACCCCTCACGAGTAAAAAGTATATGTATAGCTGCATGATCCAACTTATCATCTGCTACAACATTTCCTTTCAATATTTGTTCTAGTTAGGATCTACATTTTACAACAACAACCATTGTGTTTGAAGATATCTTCACTCTGTAGGATCCATACTATGTCTCATTGGCTTGTAGCTTAACATCTACACAGACAATTTGTTAGATGAATCCACTGATTACTGTCGGATCATAATACAGGAACTTTATCCTAGAAATGCCTCGGTGATATTAATAATCAATAATTTTATATTACATACAAACTAACCATTCACATTTAAAGTGATCACAACATATAGCACTCAAAAATTAATATACTTTTATAAATACATATGATTAGGGTGAAAATGATGAAGTCTTTCGGATTAATCACATCATTAGGATTTGATTAATCCGAAAGACATTCATCTACATTATGGATCACAAAAGTCTTAGATCTAACAATGATGTCTTTACTTGGGAAAAGGACTCCATATTTAAGGTGCTTCATATAAATTCGTGATTAATTAGGTAGCAGAGCAGGTATCACTTCTATGCCAATTATTCTAATGGTTCGCTAGTTTTCAATGGACTTCTTGTAAATCATGTACCTATTTTGTACTTGCGACTTTTTTGTTATATTTATATTTTCGAAATTCAAATTCAACATAGCATCAAAATAGCTCTTTGGCAACCTTAACTATGGCCCTAGATAAAAAAAAAACATTATGTGCATATGATTGTGTATGCATGCTAACTACAATTAGAACAATTGGTGCTCACAAGACCCAAATGGATTTTAATCATATAGAAAAGAGATATATTCTGATGTAATCAAATTTTTGAGGCCCTGGTGTAACCATAGTTTTAAAAACACACAACCTAAGATCACCTTGAGCCGACTACTCACTGGGAAAGTTAATCGTCCCATAATTAATACAACCACTCGTTATAAGGATCTGGCAAGGGCACCACAGATAATAAAGTGTTGTCTTCATATATAGTTCATAACCCTTTTCTACCGTTTGATCCTGCAACTTCAAAGCCTCTAAGATCTTGTTCTCTTTTATTAGCCCATAAATTATGGTACTGTATGTAATTATGTCAGGCATGTAGTCATTCTCATTCATTTCTTCTAGGAGAATGAAATATTCATCCAATTTCCCTCCCTTGCAATATCCATTGACCAATGCATTATAGGTCACTACAGTTAGCTTTATTCCGCTCATTAAAGCTTCACTGAAAATCTCTTTAGCCTCATCTAATCTACCTACTTTTCAGAAATTGTCTACTAGAAAGGTGTAAGTATAAATATTTGGCTAATAGCCCTTACTTTTAATTAAACTCAACCACTCAAGGGCCTCTTCTACTCTACCAACAAAACAGAGACCAATGATCATAGAATTGTAAGTCACAATGTTCGACTCACACCCATTCCTTATAAATGCGCCTCTAACTTGTTGTGTTGTATGTTGAGCTGAAAACTTAGAGAAGACACTATCTTAATATTTCTGATTTACTTTTTACTCTCTTTAAACTCGAATTCCATTTGATGGTAAATTTGTACTCTTCAATGCACAAATTTTATGTATTAGAAAGGTAAATTTAGAAATTATTTCAGTTTTCATTTTGTGTTTTCAAGTTAGATATTGTTTTCAAGTTTTCACATTCTAATTTTATTGCAATGTGGCAGACTGATCGTGGCAGTATAGGAACAACCCCAGGATAGGTAAACAAATAACAATTTCAGTTTCATATTAGTTTCTTTATCTTTAACAAAAAAAAAATATATATTTCATGCTTCTTATTATTTTATAATGTGGCGGGATGATCGCGAAAAGGGGCCAGCCGAAAAACATGTAAAGTGTGAGCCTTGCTCTATCTTCAGTTATTTTAGTTCTTTACATAATTGAAATAATGTTAATTTTGTTCAAATATGCAGACGCCTGGCCATGGTGTGCTTGATGATTCCCTCAATGAGGAAGATTTTTCTTCATCCCCATGTCCATTGGTGTTGCTGCGAAAAAAGGCGCTAAAAGCAACCAAGGAACTTGAGTGTTTGGTAGACATTGTGCCTCAAACACCTGAATTAGGAAAAAGGATAAGAAAACTTATGAACTAGCTAGAAACATAAGAGTTAATAACAAAAAATCAAAAGAATATTTTTATTGTTCTGCATGAGATCAATTGTGATATGTTGATTTTTAATTTTTACATTAACTAAACTAACAAAAAATTTCTTTTGTATGTAGCATTTTCTGGGACCTTATGTCCCCGGTGTTGGTGGTAGTGGGACACAAAGGAAAGATATTCCCAAGGAACCCTCTCATACACCTTCTATGCCTTTAGGTGGCAGCCAGGAAACGCACCCTACCCAAGAATAAAAACAGCCAACCGTTGAACGTGTTGGCAGTGATGAGGCTAGTATTGCCAACTTTATTATTGCATTTCCTAGAGCTACACATGTCACCTCCACGGGGGCCATTCCAAGAAATTTTTTGGTGAACAATAAAGGTGTTCCTATAAATCAAGTACAACTCCCAGGTAAGTTTTAATATTTTAACTGTTTCATGTACTCTATCTAAAACATATTTTATCATGATTATTATTTTTAAATTAATGATAATATCTTTTTTCTATGTAGAAAACAATGATTTCTACGAGGCCTTGGAGAGCAAGACGTTGGTAATTTTTGGCCCAACCATATGCACAAGGTGGAATTCCCATAATTCCAACCTGAAAAAAGAACTTCTAGATTATATAGAAGGCCTTTTTGGGTTGCGCACAATTGATAGAACATCGTTCGCACGGGCAGTTGGAAAATATCTAAAATATACCTAGGACACCTATAGGATGCACATGCAAATCAACTCTATATAAAAGTGTCCTCTCACAGTTCCAGAGAGGGATTGGAGAGCACTCATCGATGACGAAAAAATAGAAAAAGGCCAAGAAAGAAGGAAAAATGCTAACTGGACCCGCATGGTAAATTACAACTTTAATTCAATGGCTTTAATTTTCTCTATGTCTAAAATAAAAATGTGCTACATAACTGACTTCAAGCTTTTGATGATAGGTTTCCTGACACCTCGAAGGAAACCAAAGCTAGGATTGAAAAAAAGGGCCAGAGAGGCTACTTGAAATTAGCCGCAAGAATTGTAAGTAGCTAAACATCTTATAATTAATTGTATCGTCTTCCAACATTTTTGTAATCCCATCAAATAACATTAAAAATACACAATCATATGTAATGTAGGGTGATGACATTGGAACGGAAACCACAGAGGAAGACAGAGAGATCATTTTCTGTTCCGGCTATCAAGTCGTAGTTGAACGTCGTAGAAGCTTGGGACAGGTCCCAATATCCAGAATGTCTGATAAGGTAAAATGTTAACCTTTCAATATGTTTGTTTTCATCCATAAATTTAATTTCTAAGACTTTTTTTTAAATCAGGGGAGAAACACTTTCAATGATCCAAATAACCCAGTTGTAGAGCAGTGCATTGAGAGTGAAATATTTCCAAAAGTACATGGTCCTCACGTGCAACCTGATCACTCTAGTGGGGACCAGGTCGGAAATGCTACTATCAATGAGGGTCACGATGGTAATTAATTTCCAATTATATTTTTTTCTAATTATACCTTGAGGGTTTTGTCCTTATAAAAAAAAATTTAAATGACAAATAATGTTGTACTTGAGCATCCTACCACCAGAGAGGAACACAGGGCAACGGTTCCAACGGTGACAATTGGTGCACTAGGTAAATAATCTCATTGTGTTTTTTTTTTATTAATATTACCGAACTAGTTCAATGATATTTAAAAATTGACAATTAAAATTTAATATTATTTGTTTTTGTAGATGATGCCCTGTCACTGCATGAGACCAAACATCGTGAGTAGGCAACTAGGTCAGCTATGCAGGAAATGCACAAAACAGAAGTAGAGCACAATGATATTGATGATGCAGTTAGGAGCTTTAGAAGTGGGAATAAGAAAAGGAAAATTTGATAATGTAAAATATTGTATTATTATAAGACAAATGTTACCATACTTAGAACCTTTTTGCGTTATATAAAAACTCATTTATCATACTATTTTTATGCCAAGCACTTTCAATGTTTTCTTGCATAATTTTTGTTGCATTTTTTTTTTATTAGTTATTGAATAATTTTTTTTCTGCTCATGAAAGTAAAAAATGAAATATAGATTGGGTATTAGGGAATTGAGAGTGATGTGAGGGGGGGAGGGGTCATAAGAGCTTCCACCTTCACGTGGTTGGCCTTGTTTAGTAGAGAATAATTTATTGGAGTGATTTAATCTTGGAGCAAACCTCCCTCGATCCAATGTAGCAACAAAAAATTCCTTGTTGACTTAGTTGCTACTCTTTCAGATCGTGAGAGGCTTGTTCCAAGTTCAGACGACTCCAATAAATTGTT
The DNA here is from genome assembly GCA_034641835.2 of Pinus albicaulis. Lineage (NCBI taxonomy): Eukaryota > Viridiplantae > Streptophyta > Pinopsida > Pinales > Pinaceae > Pinus > Pinus albicaulis. The sequence continues at coordinate 542,865,872 of CM076581.1, read as the reverse complement.
CTTGAAATGAAGAGGAGCTTATTCAAGTATGTTTTGACATTATCAACATATGTTTTAACATTATCATAAGAATGCATCCTAGAGTAAAAAATACTACATAAAGTACTTGTATTTATTTTATAGATAATTATGGATTTTGAATGACTTGTCAGCGCAGGTAAAAATCCTCTTGCATCATGAGCAATACAACTTGTCAACCAGGGTCATGTCCAGGATATTTTTTCTTGTGCACTTGACCAGGTTCGTAGTGTCACATTTTGTAAGTTCCTTTACAGTTCATAATTCAAGATGAAGCTTGTTCATGATTATTATATGGTTTTTTGTATGTGTTTTTTCCTCTATTTGATTGTAAGTTTGAACATGCTTTTAGACATTGAAACATTTTTGTTTTTATACTATTTTTATACTTCCTTGTTCTAGTTATGGTGATATAAACACCATTGTATCGTATCCATCTTATTGTATTCCCTTGGATTGTAGTTAGGTACAAAGGAACTCCAACCAGTTCCATTTCCCTCACATTCCAGTAATAAGGACCATTGGAATAATTGGCACATACCACGTTGGCTCAATTTTTTGGCCATATTCATTCAAGTAGTCCAAGAGTACATCATCATATTTTGGGAAAAAGAAGCGTGTTATTGGTGACATGCATGTGAATTTAACATATCAAGCGTTTGCATGATATTTTCCACCCTGGGCTCTGGTACCCAATTGCCCAAGTGGACCAAGGAGGTTAATGTTGCTACTTCCAACAAAATCTTGTGTCGTTCCAATAATTGTGCTAGCAAGACTCTGATCACTGTGATGGTAAGCAGAATTCTCTGAGACGTAACCCGAGAATTGAGCAACCTTTTCTTGCGTAACAAAATTTCTCTTGAAAGAGCAAAACAATATTTTCCTTTTCCCTAGTTTCAAACCATCAACCATGGATGGGATGGATCTTTGCAAATCAGCCATGGAAAATAGGATCAGTTCCTTGTTGAAAAAATTGATGTACTTGATAAGCATGTCAGTTTGGTCCAAATATGTTCCCGGCTCAAAATGTCTTAGCCAGTTCTTTCCGGCCTCTATTTTCTTCTTACTGAAGGCCAATTCAATTGCTTCTCCATCTTCCTCATTTATCCACATGAAGTCTTTTTTATGTTTGTCCAAATTTTTGAAATATTCTTTCCCCTCTTTAGATGTACTTATACCGAGACCTTTATAGTACTTTATGGTCCATCCTGATGCTGGTCCACCCAGATATTATCTCCATGATTCATATTCATGCATGGTATAAAAGACAATACCCGTCCATTTTTATGGGTTGCCTTGAAAATAGTAGTAATGAATTCAACATGAAATGAAGGAATCTTGAGTAGAGATGTCCAGAAAGAGTATATGAAGTTGAAGTTTGCCCATGATAATGTGTTCTCAACAACTCCACATTTATCAACTTTCTTCAAAAAATCTTGAGAGAGTTCACACTTTGAACCAAATTTGTTCTGACGAGTTGTCAGTGTCTCCTTGGTTTGGGATTCAAATGCAGGATTTTCAATCAAAGAATTTACAAAGATCCATAAATGATTCTTTATCGTGTGTGTTTTCACCGCAGTTGTCTTGTTCTTCTTATTTACAATTTTGATCACATGGGTTGTTATCTGGTTTACTACTAAATCAACGTGGGAACCACCTTTAATGGTAGTTATTCTATTAACAAAGCTGAGGTACTAGTGTCTGTACCTCATGTCTTTTCTATGTGTATAGTTAGTTGATTACTTCTGCAAGCAGTATTTAACTTAGAAAACCAAGTGAATCTTGGGGAGGTCCCCTATCATTTTCTGGAGTTAGAATGTTGTGGTCCTCTTGAGGATTTATTTGAAATTTGTACCATTGATATTTTGTTACCATTTGTTGCACATGGTCACGATTTGGATCAAAACCTGATCCTTTTCTCTATGTTTGTCTTGCAGATGAAAGGTTTGATGGATATTAATGGATCAAAGAATCTTTTAAGAACTACTTAGGGTTTGAGATGTGATCAATTGAAAATGTTGGTGAAAATTAGATGAGATATAATCAACAAAGGGTGATAAATATCTATGTTGATTTAAGGATTAAATAAGTCACTAAACATCAATCAGTACATCAATACTTAAGTCAAGAAAGTAAAAATACTAGGAACTCCAATACTTAACAAATTTTCCATCTTGATTAACTTATTTCTCATATCCAAGAATTGAAATAAATCCTTTTCAGCTACCTTCTAGACAACAAAAGGCTAATAAAACCCCTATCTTGTTTATATGATAGTTCACCAAAAAAAACCACAAAACAAAATTCCTTAAATGTTGAAAATGGCCACGGTCCCTGACTAAAATCTCATGATTACCATGTTAGAGATCAACTTGTTAGCGTTATGTCATTAATCAAAGGAGGAGGATTTTGGATGCTTAGAGACACATCCAAAAGCAATGGCCAACGTTTCAATGTGGTGGCCAAGAGCATGTTCTTGATGTAGGAAAAAATTTGTACATGGTTTGTATCCTATCACTACCCTTAGTGAAGACAATGCTCTCAAATTTACATAGAAATCCTCTATTTCAGGATGACACATGTACACTATGACAAATGAAATGCACTTTATTCTAGACCTAAATCTAGTTGTATATGTAATTCGCACATTATTTCACTCAACATTATATAAACATTGCTAAGGAAAGTGTCAACTACATTTTAGATATGTGAATAACCACACCAGTATATGTGTATATATTTATCTCTGTAGCGAGGGGTTAGAGATGGATCTTACATTCAGTTTATTAAGGACCAAGAGATATTTTTAAGGCATGTACCACTTAGCCATGTATACCCATATTTTAGTAATATAAATCCATTAAGTATGGACACGCGGTAGGAATGCCAATCAATTAGAGTTCTGAGCTATGAGATGCATTATTCCTTCCACCTTACAGGAATTCCCTATACAAGCAACTAAATCCTGGGTTGTTCCTTAACCATAACGAATGTAGAAGTCCACTAATTTTGAATGAATTCTCTTCTTGGTAGTCATTTTAGTGGGAATATGGGTCTATATAAATATATTATAGTCACTGGTTACAAAGCCACTTCCAAGGCTAGTAGAATGTGTTAACACCAACCAATCATGTGACTCTATGTATATCATATCTAGTACAAATCATATTGAAAATCAGTCCCACGTGTTATTCTTTGGGAATCACAATTTATAAGATAGATTTCGGTGTAATAATAGTAGCATTCAACATAATAGTAGAAACATATCAGCATTTGACATAATGAAAACAATAAAAATAGAAATCATATAATAGTACGCCAACATATCAAGCTCTTGCATGATATTTTCCACCCTGGGCTCTGGTACCAAATTTCCCAAGTGGAGCAAGGAGGTTAATGTTTTTACTTCCAATGAAATCTTGTGCCATTCCAATAATTTTTCTAGCAAGACTCTGCTCACCGTGATGGTAAACATAATGCTCTAAGACATAACCCAAGAATTGAGCAACCTTTTCTTTCTTAACAAAATTTCTCTTGAAAGAGCAAAACAATATTTTCCTTTACCCTAGTTTCAAACCATCAAACGTGGATGGGATGGATCTTTGCAAATAAGCCATGGAAAATAGGATCATTTCCTTGTTTAAAAATTCGTTGTACTTGATAAGTGTGTCAGTATAGTCCAAATATGTTCCCGGCTCAAAATGCCTTAGCCAGTTATTTCCAGCTTCGATTTTCTTCTTACTAAAGGCCAATTCAATTACATCTCCATCTTCCTCATTTATCCACATGAAGTCCTTTTTATGTTTGTCCAAATTTTTAAAATATTCTTTCCCCTCTTTAGAAGTACTTATACCAAGACCTTTATAGTACTTTATGGTCCATCCCGATGCTGATCCACCCAGATATTCTCTCCATGATTCATACTTAGGCATGGTATAGAAATACAATACCCGTCCATTTTTATGGGTTGCCTTATAAATAGGAGTAATGAATTCAACAATAAATGAAGGAATCTTGAGTAGAGATGTCCAGAAAGAGTGTATGAAGTTGAAGTCTGCCCATGATAATATTTTCTCAACAACTCCATATTTACCAACTTTCTTCAAAAACTCTTGAGAGAGTTCACACTTTGAACCAAAGTTTTTTTGAAGACTTGTCAGTGTCTCCTTGGTTTGGGATTCAAATGCAGGGTTGCCAATCAAATAACTGACAAATATCCATAAATGATTATTTATCATGTGTGCTTTCACCGAAGATGTCTTGTTCTTCTTATTTACAATGTTCATCACATGGGTTGTTATCTGGTTTGCTACTAAATCAATGTGGGAACCACCTTTAATGGTAGCTACTCCATTAACAAAGATGAGGTACTGGTGTTTGTACCTCATGACTTTTCTATGTGGATAGTTAGTTGATTACTTTTGCAAGCAGTAGTGAACTTAGAAATGCACTTTATTCTAGACCTAAATCTAGTTGTATACGTAATTCGCATATTATTTCACTCAACATTATATAAACATTGCTAAGGAATGTGTCAACTACATTTTAGATATGTGAATAACCACACCAGTATATGTGTATATTTTTATCTGTGTAGCGAGGGGTTAGATATGGATCTTACATTCAGTTTATTAAGGACCAAGAGATGTTTTTAAGGCATTTACCACTTAGCCATGTATACCCATATTTTAGTAATATAAATCCATTAAGGATGGACACACACCAGGAATGCCTATCAATTAGAGGTCTGAGCTATAGGATGCATTATTCCTTCCACCTAACAGGAATTCCCTATACAACCAACTAGATCCTGGGTTGTTCCTTAACCATAACGAATGTAGAAGTCCACTAATTTTGAAGGAATGCTCTTCGTGGTAGTCACTTTAGTGGGAATATGGGTCTATATAAATTTATTATAGTCACTGGTTACAAAGCCACTTCCAAGGCCGGTAGAATGTGTTAAATCCAACCAATCATGTGACTCTATGTATATCATATCTATTACAAATCATATTGAAAATCAGTCCAACATGTTATTCTTTGGGCATCACAGTTTATAGGATAGATTTTGGTGTAATAATAGTAGCATTCAACATAATAGTAGAAACATATCAGCATTCGACATAATGAGAACAATAAAAATAGAAATCATATAAGATTACGCCAATGTATCAACCAGAATGTTGAGTTACGAAATGGGTATGTATTTACTATTAAGTTTGTTATCGTTTTCCTTGATTCTTATCTTGTTCATATCTTAATGCGTTAATATATTGAGGAATTATGGTAAGAAATGAAGGAACTTTTTGCAGTTACAATGTAACTCACTCTTACCTTTCTTTCTGCAGGAAAGCGACAAAAGGAACGATTGTTGTTCCCTGACGTTGGAGCAGCAGAATCCGACAAGGAAAAGAAGGAACGCATCAGTTGCAGACAAAGCTAAGAGTAAATCAGAGGAATCAGCACGGAATAGAAAAAATTTCTTAAGTCAAAAATCAGTTGTGAATCCCTCAGGATCTCCCGATCCTGAGTGATCGCATTTACTTCTTACTTTTTACCCCTTTCTGATTATAAAAGAAAGCGATTGTAGGAAGAAAGGGGAGGAACCTCTGTTATTTTTCAAGTTGTAAGTTTAATTACAGACTGCATCATTGGAGAACGTGATTATACTTTAATGTTACTCGAGTTTGATGACTAATATATAATTGAAGTTTATGTTCTCTAGCATTATCTAAAGTAATTCAGCAGTGCTCGTTGGTGGCTAAGGGCCTGGCCTCTGGTGAAGTTAACTGCTTCCTTGTGTTATATTTATGATTCTGTTAGAGTTTGGTTTGTTTGATAATTCATTGTCTCCGTGAGTTTATTTCCTTAGATGTTCATTACTTTCTTGTATGGCAATGATATATGTTCTATTTATAATTTACATCGTTGCCATTTGATTTAAGTTTGGTTCATTACATCGCAAATCATCTAGATAGTGTATTGTATTAATTTAATCATCTACAAGAGTTTGATTATTGCTATTAGACTCTCAGAAGTGATACTGCTCCTATCTTGATTGCTTTATAAGATTTAGCATAGTTTAGATTGAATTGGATAAGTAGAGGCGAGTTATTGTTACTGTGCTCTCAGCTGATGATGCTATTGTTTGAATCACTGTATGGTTTGATTTTAGTAGAATATTGAGCTGTGATATTTCCTTTAATAATTGAAATTGGAGTTTATTAGATGCTTCCATTTATTATTGTGTCAAGATATGTACTACAATTTAGGAAACATTACTCTCTGAATTAATAGCAGCCACATACTTTGTACACTCTTGAAATAAGAGGACTTGCCCGGATTGATGATTAATGTGGGATAATTAGGACTTTTAAAAGGAACCTTTTATCAGTCAACATTTTGGCGCTGTTGTCGGGGAGAGTGTAGCCATTTACAAAGAGTGATGTATACCTGACAATTTTTGTTGAGGAAGAACTGGGTATTGAAAATGGAAGGTAAGAACCTATGTAACGAGCGAGTAAAGTGCTTGCTCCTCTGCCCGCTTTTCAGCACAATTACAGAAAATTTAAGTAGGTGTTTGATGCTTGTCTGTTGAGAGAGAAATGGGTATTAAAAACGGAAGGTAAGAACTTGTGTATAGAGCAAGTAAAATGCCTTCTCCCCCACCCGCTTTCCAGCAGAACTGTTACGAACCTAAGGTAGAAATAAAAATTTGAATTTTTTGCATGAATTACTAAGAAACCTGACAAGGGAAAAATTCTTCCTCCTAAACCTGAAAAATATAAGGGACCGGTGACCCTTGGACAATCAAATTTTATTGACGAAATCTTAAGAAAATTTGATTCTCAGTCATCAGTAGGACCCTGAATTATTGTTGCCAAAATTTCTATTAACTTCCTTCAAACTTCAGAATCACCATATGTAGCTAACGCTGAGATTCATAGTCAAACCGAAAGGGCTGAGCATAGTTTTCAAGATACTAAGAACAAACAAGCATGCCCTCCACAAGAAGGAAATTCTTGCAACCTCCGTGAAGGAGAAGGAGAAACAGGGAAGCCTGAAATCGAATTACCAGAACCTAGATCTCCTAAAATAGTGACTGGGCAAAGAATACCCAGTCTTCCAGATCAAGGTAGTGCTGTTAAACCTTTTCAAGCCTCCGGTAGGCATCCTAGGAAAAACTCTCCAACTCCGGAGATCCCTAAAGGATATTGGCATATTTTTGACCAAATGTCTCATAACCAGCAAACTCAAACTTCTACATTGCAATACCCTATCGTTGACACAGTTGTCAATACTCCCATGAAGGTTATCCCATTACAGAACATTCCTACCTTTCATGGGCTAACTTCATAATATCCTGATGCATTTCTTTTCGAATTTGATGTCTTATGTAGGGGTTATGATTACACTACCGACCTCCAAAAACTGAAGCTATTCCCCTCTACTTTGAAGGGAGCAACTTTGTGTTGGTTCATGGGACTTGGTGGAGGCACCATCAATGATTGGGACCAAATGAAAACATCTTTCCAAAAAAAATACCAAGATTATTGCCGAACTAGAGAACTGAAAGATGAAATATTTCAAATGGTAGCCAAGCCTAGCGATACTTTAGAAGAATATGTAGAATGTTTCCAATATAATCTGCAAAGATCTCCTTATACAAATCTTCCATGATAATGTTCTAAAAACCACACTGATTAGAGATATGAAAGGCCAATGGGTAGAGACGCTAAATATAATAGGTAAAGGTGATATTTATCAAGAAAATTATAACGATACTGTAAATTTGTGCATCAAGTGTTCCAGGGGAAATTCAAGGATGAAACCAATCGGATGTGATGCAAACCTCAGAGACAGTAAAGCTTTAGGAGAAAGCGTTACACGAAGTGAAATCGGAAATCTATTAGAGGATTTCAAGATGGATATCTTGGGGACGCTGACAACACAATTGGATTTCATGCAAGCTAAGAAAAAGTAGGCTATAGCAGAACAAAACTTGGCTATTTTCTGCCCCCGTTGTAGACAAAAGCACAGTCATAAAGAATTCCCTCTAGATGTGATACGAACATGCGCCATATGCATTAAAGAGCATGCCACGGAAAGTTGCCCATCACTCTCGGGATTAAAAGCAGTCTTCAAGGAAGCAGAAGAAGAAGTAGAACCAGTGTTGCCAATGGCAAGCACATCAGACAAGTATGCCCACCAATCCATCTTCGTTTTTTCCTTCCTCGCAATATAATTCTCAGCAGTATTCAGGGGCAGCATGGCAGAATCAGCCATCCTTTTTGTCACCTCAAGCACTTTTTATGCCACCATGACCCAATCAGTCAAATTCAAATAACAATAGTTGGCCAAATTTCCCTTACCCACCACCATTTTGGCAAAACAACCCTTATTCTTCCCAATGGTCCCCTTCCACTTCACAAAATCAGAACTGGCAATCAAATTGGCAAAGAGCTACAAACCAGCCTATGGGAAAAGTCCCTCTCCCTCGACCAACTTTACCAGCACCTTACACATTGCAACAGAACCCTCAAACCAACCTATGACCACAACTCCCAGCCCAGCCCAACCTGAATCCAAACAATAGACCAGTCCAATCCGTACAAATTATGGAAGGACCGGAGCTAGAAATTGAGTTGAGGGAGTGTAAGGAGCTTGAATTAAGGTCTGGATGGATAATTGAAACAAAAAGGGATAAGAATATACAATTAGAAGATCCATTACCTATAGAACAAACACCTCAAGTAGAGAATACGGTTAAACAAAAAAGCCATGATCAAACTATTACCTCTTCTCCACCATTCCCAGAGCGATTGATTATACCCTGCTCAATAGAATATCCCGATTTTGATCTTCTGGGAGAATTAAAAAACCTCTACGTAAAAATACCTCTCCTCCAGGCTATTCAGGACATTCCAATTTATGCAAAAACTATTAAGTAATAGTGTATGAAAAATCCCAAGAGGAAAATAAAAACAACCCCAACTGTCCACGTAGTCGAAACTTTGTCTGATTTATTACCAGGGAGAGAGACACCGATAAAATATGAGGACCTAGGAAACCCTATAGTCACGGTACACATAAATGGATGTTCCTTCCCTAATACATTAGTCGATTTAGGAGCAGCCATTAATATCCTCACAACAACAACCTGTCAAAAACTTGGCATTAAATCCTTGGATCCAACCACGACCTTGCTGGAATTGGTTGACCGATCGGTTGTCAAACCTGAAGGGACATTACAGGATGTAATGGTGTCTGTAGATTCTTGGGAATACCCAACAGATTTCTTGATCATCAATCCTAGAAACCGGCTAGATGGACATCCTTTAATACTAGGAAGGCCTTGGCTAGCAACTTCTAATGCCTGTATCAGCTGTCGGACAAGCTCTATGACTATAACTAGGGGAAATGATGTGAAAAATTTAGCTTTATACCCCCCTACTCAGTCGAGCTTGACTATTATGAAAACCAGGAAACAACCTGCAACATACTTCACAGAAAATATTCAGTCACCATTAATTCTGGGAGATGCCCTTGAATTCAAAAAACAAACCGAAGACAATATTATTAATACTTTTATCAATAATCCTGCCACAGTATCAAGTCTGAAATGCCACATGATTGAAGCAGTCCTTGACAATGAAATTGAAGAAGATCCCCTGAGAGAAATCAATGACCAAACAATCCCTACAACCACTGTTTATAATAGAAAACCTATCGAAATCGAGCCAGGGAAAATCCTGAACATTAACAGTAATCTAAGTAATGACCAGCAACAAAGACTTACTCAAGTTCTTAGGAAAAATAAAGAGGATTTTTCTTGGGACTACTCAGATATGAAAGGAATCGACCCTCAGCTATGCATGCATCACACCTACACTGAGAAAGATGAAAAAAACCATTCGAAAACCTCATCGTAGATTAAACCCTCACCTAAAAGACATTGTTAAAGAAGAACTTCAAAAACTGTTAGATGTCAATTTTATCTATCCTATATCTGACAGTAAATGGGTTTCTCCATTAGTTATGGTTCCCAAAAAGAATGGGAAATGGCGAATATGCGTTGAATATAGAGAACTCAACAAGGCAACACAAAAATACCACTTTCCCCTTCCATTTATTGATCAGGTCCTAGGTACACTGGCAGGGAAGAAATTTTTCTCCTTCCTGGATGGCTTCAGTGACTATAACCAAATCCAAATCGCCCTTGAATACCAGCATAATACTACCTTTACCTGTCCGTGGGGAACATTCGCCTACAGGGTATTACCTTCTGGGCTATGTAACACACCTGCCACATTCCAACGAGCCATACTCAGTATTTTCGCAGACTTGATAAATGAAGGGTTAGAAGTATACATGGATGATTTCACACCCTATGGAGATGACTCTGAGCAAGAATTACAGACATTGGAAAAAGTCTTGGAATGGTGTATTGCTACCAGCCTATGTTTAAGTCGTGAAAACTGCCATGTGATGATGACAGAGGGCCTGATCTTGGGTCATTATATCTCAGCAGTTGGAATTCAGGTAGATCCAGCAAAAATATAGGTAATTATCTTACTAGCTACTCCCTGCACTCAAACAGAGGTACGTACTTTTTTGCGATTTGCTAGATATTATCGTAGATTAATCAAGAATTTTTCACCAATTTCTGCACCATTATATGCCTTAACAGGAAACAATGATCTCATATGGACTGGAAAATGTGACATTGCCTTTACAGATCTAAAACAGCTACTATCAACAGCACCAGTTATACGAGGACCAAACTGGGATATACCATTCCAGATCTCATCAGATGCATCAGATACAGCCATTGGGGAAGTTCTTGGACAAGAAGAAGAAAAGAAACCCTACGCTATATATTACATTATCAAAAACTTAGCCTCTGCTGAATTAAATTACACAGTAACAGAGAAGGATTTTTTAGTCGTTATTTATGCTATTAAAAAATTCAGACACTATATAACAGGATACCTTGTGGTTTTGTATACTGATCACTCTATTATTAAATATTTAGCTAATAAACTTGTTACAAATGGAAGAGTGACACGATGGTTGATCCTTTTGCAGGAATTCGACATAACAATCAAAGATCGACCAGGAAAGGACAATCTGGTAGAAGACTTCCTCTCACATGTGCCAAAGACAGACGACTCGGCAGCAGTAGAAGACCAGTTCCCTAATGAGCACTTATTTGTTGTAACTGTGAAAGCACCATGGTACACGGATGTCGCAAACTACCTAGCAATGGGAAAATTACCCAAGCACCTGACGCCCAGTGAAATAAAACTAATAGTACAACGTAGCACTCGGTTCTCCTAGATCGGAGGATATCTCTTTCATACAGGAACCGATATGCATATTCGAAGGTGCGTCAGGGAAGATGAAATCTTCTACATCTTAAAATCTTGCCACGATGGGCCTTGCGGTGGACATTTCACAGACCGTAGGACTAGACATAAAGTCTTAAATATGGGCTATTATTGGCCCATCATTTTTAAATACGCTAAGAAGTTTGTCCAAGCATGCGATAGCTGCCAAAGAATGGGCTGCCCTGGACAGTCTGATGAGATGCCCCTGCATCCATATTTAGTCATTGAACCATTCGAACGATGGGTGTTAGATTTCATTGGCCCAATAAGCCCATCATCTAATCAAAAGACATATATATTGGTTGCAACAGAATATGTGACTAAATGGGTGGAGGCGGAAGCATTTCCAAGGGCAACAGAGGACTCAGTAATCCACTTTCTTTTCCAAATTCTCGTGCGGTATGGCTTGCCTAGAGAAATAATCACGGATGGAGGGCCACAATTCATAGGCCATAATATTGCTGCAACATTAAAGAATCATCATATCATGCACATAATCACATCTCCATACCACCCGCAGGAAAACGGCCTGGTAAAAAATACTAATAAAGTAATCGAAGCAATACTAACAAAGACAGTCGCATCTCATAGACGTGACTGGGCTACCCGATTACCAAAAGCCCTGTGGGCATATCGCACAACATGGAGAAATACAACAGGATACTCCCCATATCAGTTAGTGTTTGGCAAAGAACCTATCTTCCCAATAGAACTTGAAATTCAGACATTGAGGATAGCCCAAGAAGTAGGCTTGGACTTGAATGAAGCACAGATCAACAAGCTACGTCAAATCAATGAATTGGATGAAATCCGGCTATCATCTCTGCAGCATACTACACTAATCCAACAACAAAGAGCGAAATGGAATGATGCCCTCATCAAGAAGAAGATCTTCCATGAAGGTGATTGGGCACTTTTATATGATTCTAGGTTCCAGGATTTCTCGGGAAAACTCCAGACCAGATGGTTAGGCCCCTATGAGATACAAGAGGTGCATGATAATGGCACCCTTACATTAACCGCCATTGATGGGTCTCGCCGCTCTTTTAAAGCAAACGGACATCGAGTACGCCTCTATCACAAACCGCTTACAAGGGAATCATTTTACCAACAGATACGGGAATATTCCACAATACAAATTCTTGTTGAGGAGGGGAACCCTTCCACAGCACCAGTTCCGTGAAGAAATGTTTTTTTTTCTTGAAAACTGTACATAAATTTTACTTTATGTTTGATTGGATTTGCTTGATAATAGAGTGTACTTTAGTTTTTCTTTTTTCTATTTTTCCTTTTTTGTTCCCTCTAGGGAACAGCTATTGTTCCCTCTAAGGAACATCAATTTCTATGTGCATTTTTCTTTGTTGTTCCCTATAGGGAACAGTTGTTGTTCCTTACAGGGAACAACATTTTTTTCTGTGTATTTCGCTTTGTTGTTCCCTACAGGGAACAAAAATTTTCGTTTGAATTTTGTTTTGATGTTCCCTATAGGGAACAACTGTTGTTCCCTCTATGGAACAGCAGTTTTGGCGTGTATTTTTCTTGATGTTCCCTATAGGGAACAGCAATTTTTGTGTGTAGATTTCTTTGTTTTTCCTTACAGAGAACAGTTGTTGTTCCTTATAAGGAACAACAATTTTTGCGTGCATTTTTTTTTTCTGTTCCCTATAAGGAACAACACACATTTTTTGCGTATTTTCTTTTGTTGTTCCCTATAGAGAATAGATGTTGTTCCTTTTAAGGAACAGCACTTTTTATGTGGGTTTTTCTTTTGCTATTTCTTTCAAAGGATAGCACTTTGTGAATGTTTTTGAGAACATCCTCTTTCTCTTCCTTGCATAATCATCCCTAGACCACCCCAGTTTCACTATTTATACTTTTATTAGTGGCATGGAAGGTACAATATATATTTAAAGACAAAAAATAGGGAGGTCTAGTGGAATAGGAAAATACCGTGAATATTGTCATCTTTAACAAGATTTCTTTGTGATGATCCAAGAAAAGAAAAAGGAAAAGGACACAATTATCTATTTCACGTTACCGCCCTTATTTCCACTATAAATCAAACTGATTAATCATCTATACCATGTTGGTTCTCCCTTGCCTGTATAACTCTCTCTATATATTATCAATAAGATTATGGGTATATATATATTTTTTTTTATTGATATGTCAAACTTCTTCTGCCATCCCTACTCTTAAGGAGTGACGAGCCACCCTTTATGTATAAAATGGGAACTAAAAAGAAAAAAGAAAGGAAAAATATATATATACTCGCTAACAATTTTATGATTTTTTCAGATGGAGGATAGGTGGTCTCATCACGAGCCAGCCTACCATGATCATAAAGAAGCAGCAAAGTGGCATTCCCACTATGGCCACCACACCAGGGATATGATCCAATGGATGCTTAAACAAATAAAGTCCTTGGAAACAGGAGGTCTCATCATGAGCCGGCCTGATCACTTTCGCTACTTCCCAGTGAATGAAAATGTGTTCACCTGGTCACCAAGCCAGCACATTGGTCTCTATTATGGACATCATAAGACACTTCCCCAATTATACATCAAGGACCATGGTTCCCAAGGGTTAAAAAGCAACTCTGTCGAGGCTATGGATGCCTGCGGGCAGCAGAAACTCTGCTAATGGTATTGAAGCTTTATTTTACATCAATAATTATTATAATACCCTCTTCTTATAAACTTTTTTTATGGAGAGATTATGGTCCTAACTTATCTTGAACCTTTATGCATGAATATTTTTTTTTTAAATCAATCACAACAATTTAAGTGGAATAATGGCATTAAAGTGTTATTTCTTGCGCATGCTGTCCCTTTTTATTTATCATATCACATCATGGAAGCCTATCATTTATTCATAATTCTCGGTGCAAGCCTTGATTTCACCACTCCCATATTCTTTGTGATCCTCTCATTAATAATCATACCTTTCCAATCCATTACCCCTGTGCTTCGCTGCCAACACCTTACCCTTTCATTTATTCGGTCGTAGGCGACCTATCAATTCGAAGGGGGGTGGGACCTCCAGTGTACTTATGAATGCGCTGTCATTTTCTCATTGGATTTTGCAGAATGATACGACATTCCATGATCGCAGAGCATGTGGTACGATAACAGCCCTCAATAACGGTATTTATATTTATTTGTGTTCCATCACTTAGCTTTGTTCTTCGCTGTGTTTTTCCTACTACACTTATCGTTTACAGAATTCCAGTGCTATGGGAGGAAGAGCAGTACGCAGAGAACCACTAATATGGCTGTTTATGATGCAGCTAGGGAAATTTTAGCTCAAGCCGGGTGGATAACATATTTTATGAGATTTCAACCACCCAACGAGGAAATTTCCATCGAGTTCTTACGCAATTTACAGAATGGACAATCTATGGTAAGGGGTAGGCAAATCACTGTATCAGACGCAGTGATAGCGGAAGTATCCGAGTTACCGGCAGAAGGACTTGTGTGGGCTAATAAGTGGTTGAAGCTGCAGGACGCTATCAAGGCTTTTAGAGACGAAGGACAGGAGCTGGTCAGAAAGGGTAAAGGCGTTTGGCCATCATCTCTCGGAGAGCCATGGGGAGAGCTAGCAAGAATCGTCCAGAACTACATTACATGCGACGGGCGAAAAGACATGGTAAGGCCACGTCAACTTAAACTCTTAGCAGTTCTAAAACAAAAGTGCTTTGTTAATTTACCTGCATATTTGAACTCTTTATTGCATGACACCGTTGAAAGGTTAAGACAGTCTCAACACAGAGAAGCCGTAGTAAGCCACCACTATCTGATCAGGCTGATAGTTATCTATAACCTCGCCCAGCAGTAATCAAGCCGGGTGACCTAATAGTAGCTCTCAAGGGCGGTTCAAACCTGCCTGCACTTAACCCTGTTCAGAAAAGAAAGAGGAATACCCTTCCAAGAAACATACCTCAAAATCACAGACAATCCACAAGGTTGAGGTCAAGACTAGGAGTGGCTGAAAATCCTCAAGATAGTACCAGTCAACCTATAGAATTACCTAGCCCAGTAAATGAAAAACACTTATAGACAGAGTCAGAAGGCCAGGATAACCCTAAATCAACCATGAGGAATAAGCATGGCATTCTGGAGATGTACAAAGAAACGAATCAATACTAAGTATGAGTTTTCAAGGTGATTTGTTGCACGATTTCGAATTGGCCCAGGTCTTGGCTAACATGAACGATTACATGCAGCCTGAAAGCCCGCTCAATCCTAACTTAGGAGCAACCCAATCTCTTGAAAATGCTGGCGATACCAGAAGTCTATCTCCCTTAAGAGATGTAAGCCATGAATAAGAAATCGATGTAGAGGCCATTTGGGAAGAAGTGCACCAATTTGGTGACATGCTTCCGGTAGAAAATAGGCAGGAAAACCTAAGTAATTAAAAAAAAAAAGGCCAAGGAGAAGAAGTAGAGATAGAGATGCTTCGGGAAGCCGATTTTCAATCAGGAGACATGGTCCCCTTAGAATAGAGCCAGGATGAGCAACCAGCCTCTTTAGAGGCAGAAACTATTAATGAGACAGTCAACAGAATAGCTACTCCTCCGAAAGAGTATAGAGCCAAATTGAAAAATCTTAGGAAAGAATGACAGAAGCTGCGCAAAACAGTAAAAAGGCTCAGAAGAAAAATAAAGGAAATCACAGCGGGAAAGGTCCTGGATAAAAACATAGAGACAACAAACACAGCTGTGAAAACATAATTACATGAAGGGAGGGATACAAGGACTCAAACCAAGCCCATACCCATTCAACCAGTCATCACTAATGAATAACAGCATGAAATTTTCATAGATATAGCTACTCAAATAGAGGATGTACCCTCTCACAACACAGCTACTCAGATAGAGGCTTGGACCTCCCATGATAAAGAGACTCAGACAAGAATACAAGATAAAGACATCATGACACACGATGAACCCATTGTTCTGAATCTTCAGGAAGAATTAGCACAGGCTAGGCTCGTGTTAGAACGACTTGAACAAGAAACTGTTCCCCAGCAAATATATCAAGCATTGCAAAGACAGCTTCAGGAAATGAATGTGACAGAGAGCGAGACCTTCGATAGATATAGAAAATCAGAAGAGAAAATAGAGAAAATCAAGCTCAGATTAGATAGGTTCATAGCTCGAACAGATACTATTTGCTCGTTATATACAGACGTCTTGGCATGTAGGGCTCCTGCCACTAACTACGCCTTGTTTTTGTTAGAGCGATACTTGTTGTTGAAAATTAAATCCGTAAGAGCTGGAAAACCAATTGAATTAAAAATAGTTGAAGATTTTATAAATTGTTGAAAACAACATGGTGTAAATTTTCAAAGGTTGCTTTGTGAGTTTTATCTGCATAATTTTGTATTAGCGGATGAGGTGGAAAAGAAACCTAACCCTTTTTTGGGAGATATCCAATTCCAGGCCTTTATGTCGTTTGCAGTTAATCAACTTAAATGGTTCAAATTTCATAAAGTCTTCCAAAGACAAGAGCATAGATTGGATCTTTGGGTAAGAAGTGAGCCCCAGCACCCTTTGCAAATTCTTGCCAACCACAAGAGTCTGATGAAAAGGGAAGAGGTAATTAAAATTTTAGGGCCTATTCATACGGAGATTCTACAAAATGGAGTATCGTATTTTCAATCCATTCGAGAAAGCTCTCTGGCCACGTCCAAGCTTAGGTGGACGGTCTATAATCATAGTGTGCAGGATAGGGAACCATTTAATTACAGAAATTTTAAAGCAGTTGCAGCCCGTTTTATCACATATAGCAACCTAATTTTAAGAGAAGGACCCTATTGGTTAGGATGTCGGTTTTATAGCCCTGTCATTTGGTATCCTCCTGAAGGTTACAGGGCTATCTATGAATTTCCTGAAGGTCAGGAAGGGCCCGCTTTTGCACTCTTAGCTCAAAATCATGGTTTCAGACTAATTTTTGATGCCCCTTCTCCAACTTACTCATTAACTGCACTCCATCAGAATCATTATTTTTCATGAGGACATGAAACAGGGTAAGCAGGGGAGTATGTTGAGTTACGAAATGGGTATGTATTTACTATTAAGTTTGTTATCATTTTCCTTGATTCTTATCTTGTCCATATCTTAATGCATTAATATATTGAAGAATTATGGTAAGAAATGAAGGAATTGTTTTCAGTTACGATGTAACTCACTCTTACCTTTCTTTGTGCAGGAAAGTGACAAAAGGAACGATTGTTGTTCCCTGACGTTGGAGTAGCAGAATCCGACAAGGAAAAGAAGGAACGCATCGGTTGCGGACAAAGCTGAGAGTAAATCATAGGAATCAACACAGACTAGAAAAGTTGTCTTAAGTTAGAAATCAATTGTGAATCCCTCAGGATCTCCCGATCCTGAGGGATCGAATTTACTATTTACATTTTACCCCTTTCTGATTATAAAAGAAAGAGATTATAGGAAGAAAGGGGAGGGGCCTCTGTTATTTTTCAAGTTGTAAGTTTAATTATAGACTGCATCGTTGGAGAACGTGATTATTCTGTAATGTTACTCAAGTTCAATGATTCATATATAATTGAAGTTTCTTTTCTCTCGCATTATCTGAAGTAATTCAGCAGTGCTCGCTGGTGGCTAAGGACCCAGCCTTTGGCGAATTTAACTGCTTCCTTGTGTTATATTTCTGATTCTGTTAGAGTTTGGTTTGGTTGATAATTCATTGTTTCAGTGAGTTTATTTCCTTAGTTGTTCATTACTTTCTTGTATCGTGATAATATATGTTCTGTTTATAATTTACATCGTTTCCATTTGATTTAAATTTGGTTCATTACAGCGCAAATCACCTAGACAGTGTATTTTATTGATTTAATCATCTGAAAGAGTTTTATTATTGCTATTAGACTCTCAGAAGTGATATTGCTACTATCTTGCTTGCTTTATAAGATTTAACACAGTTTAGATTGAATCAGCTAAGTAGAGGTGAGTTATTGTTATTGTGCTCTCAGCTGATGATGTTATTGTTTGAATCGATGTATGGTTTGATTTCAGTCGAAGATTGAGCTGTGATATTTCCTTTAATAATTGCAATTGGATTTTATTAGATGCTTCCATTTATTATTGTGTCAAGATCTGTACTACAATTTAGGAAACATTACTCTCTGAATTAATAGCAGCCACATACTGTGTACACTCTTGAAATAAGAGGACTTGCCCGGATTGATGACTAATGTAGGATAATTAGGAGTTTTAAAAGGCACCTTTTATCAGTCAACACAGAACAACAAGATTTATCGAAGCAACAATTGTAACACAAGAATATTTGGTGATTCCATTTTAGGTAGTGGAACACTAGAGAAAGAATAAGGGATAAATGTATTTATCAAGACTTCTAACCTCAAACACTTCATTTCCCCCAAAAAGGTCCCTCTAAAATAAGTTTGACTCAATCAAAACATTTGTCAATATTTTTGTTCGTTGTCTTTAGGATGGACTCTCGAGTCCCAAGTTTGAGGCCAAGACTCCCAAGTAGGGTAAGTGGGGAATTCCACCAGGGGAGTATCTAGGGAGTAATTGTCCCATAGCTAACTCAACAAGAATCAACCATTCTTAAGAGTAGGGGAAAATTTTAACACTAGTATAATAGATTTTGGGGAATGTTTATTTCAATTTTACCAATATGGAAGAGTATGTTGAGCCCACATGAGTTTATATATCCTATTTCTCCATATGTGGCTTTGTGAGTTTATGCATTATAATGTCTTGCAAAAGACAACAACAGTTTAGAACAGATGGATATTCTTGCATAACTGGTATGATTGTGACACTTCCATGCAAGCCACCAGTTTCCAGGGCCAAGTGGTGGAATTTTGAGCTCATACACTAGCTGAAGAAATTGTAAAACTGAGCATCTCACCGATGTAATTGGATACAGTAAAAACACTTGTTCATGAATAACACCCAGATTATTGTACCACTTGATAAAAAACTTTCAATCACCTTTCCTTCATCAAGGAGATGTAGTACTTTAAGGATTTATTATTCCAAGTCTGGCATTCAAACACTCTAAAATAATTGATGGGGTGAGGGATGTTTTATTGCAGAGTGAAAAGAAACCACTTTCCTAAAAGTTGAAAGATATAATAAAAAGGGGATCTTATGTATCATAGAAGCTGTTGAGATTTATGCTCTCGAGCATTGGATGTGTGTGTCAATTTTTGGGGAATGGAATCATGTTCCAAGGATTTATATGCTTATACACATGATTTTGAATACCCTGAATTACATGTTATCACTAGAATCATTAGACCCAGTTATAAGTCCTTCCATCCTTTCTATCCTTATTAGTTATGTTGTTTAAAATAGAAAGGACGATTATTGGGAATTTTCATGTCTAAATGACATTTATTGAAAAATATTGGAACATAAGTCAAGATCGTTTCTCCAGAGTCCAAATACAATGTGCTCACATTATCATACATAATGAATATGTATCTCTTTTCTAAATATCTTATGGTATGTGCATCAAAAGGCTACTCAAGATAATTATATTTATTTGAATTCTAGTTATAATGTTGCCATTTCATCCAAGGATATTTGTGCAAAAAGAATAACAATGGAAACATGTCATTGAATATGTAAGAATTATATTTGGGGCTCGCACTTCAAGGCCTTCAATAATTTGAGCTATCTGGAAAGAATTTTGTAACTCTATTAGGGCATACCAAAAATCTTAAATGGATATTCGAAGTGAGGATGATAAACTCAGCTTCAGGGTTTTTTTAAATTCACAATTTCTGTTGATTGATAATTCTATTGGCATAAGGCTCTCCTCTCTCTTTCTGCACATAACATTTATCTAAGGGGAGATATTTCTCATTCTTCCTATATACCTGCTTATCATATTCTTCCTATTTTATTCTTTCATTCCTACCCTCGTGGAGCAGAATAGATGGGTGAAACAAAAAAGTTCAACTATTCATGCCAAATTGTTTCAAATTCTGACAACAAGGTTTCAGCTAACATAGAATTTAAAATATCTTAACACTTATTTAGATGCTAAAAATGACCAGACTGTAGATATATTGCTTAAAAATGGTGCCAAATAATATGAACAAACAATATATTGTGAATTCAATAAAGCCACCTAACAAATTAGAATAGTTGTTGAAAATGTTATTTTCCAAGGAATGTGGGGTTTTCAACATTTTCATAAAACTGGAAACAAAACAGATACTTCATAAGAGTTTTAGCAAGAGGTTTTTGACCTG
This sequence comes from Pinus albicaulis, assembly GCA_034641835.2. NCBI lineage: Eukaryota > Viridiplantae > Streptophyta > Pinopsida > Pinales > Pinaceae > Pinus > Pinus albicaulis. The sequence goes on along the minus strand of CM076581.1, from coordinate 542,845,206 downwards.
TATGATTGAAAGAGTCAATGGTTTTTATCACATTCATAGAAGAGGGTTAAGGATCGGGGATAAATCATAATTTTAGGGACATTCAACAAGCCCCGTGACAAAGAACATAACTGTAGCTTTTCATATGATTTAAATTTCAACTTATAAATAAGCATTCATACAATTTTAAATTCAGAGGTGTTCTTTTACCTTATTTTTTTTGCATATTCCTATATAGGTTCATGTTTAAAAGTAAAAATCCTTAGTGACAAGTACAACAACTGTGTTATTAACATAAGTAGGTCACTACTTTCGAGAAAGTGACCTACTACCTAATTCTCAGCCAAGCACTTACCTAAGCAAGATATCGCCGCAGTCATTGATCCTTTTTATTTGAAAACCCACGTCTGGAAAAAGATGGTCTGAATTGAAGGCGTTTAATTTAGCATTTACTGAAAAGTAAATTATAGAGCACATAAATAGTCTTATTCCAGAAAATAAATTGCTCAATATTGGTCTGCAAGGCACTAAAACTTAGTGGAAACTCTTGAGATTGGACAGGGCACTACACCAAAGTGTTTAGGAAGTGACAACTAGTGAATGTATATTGTTGGCTAAGCCTAAAGCGTGTTTTGTGTATTGAAATCAATGGAGCCTGGAAATTTCCCTATAAGAAGAAGCATTGGTTGTATCAGGTTGAAACAATCTAGGAGCCCTATATCGAGTCAAAATATCCATTCTTCACCTCCTCATTTATTTTGGAAGGCCTTCCTCTTGGCCAACAACATAAATTTAATATATGTGGGTTCCCCAACCCAATGACCCCTTTTGTAGTAGAATGAGTGCCCGTGTTCTGGTAATTGTATATCTGCTATATTAGCCTAGGAGTGGACCTAGAGTATTTGCAGCCAATTTCTCCCTACGACCATTTTCTGGAAGTCTAGTTTGTTAGGAAATAAACTCCCTTAGGTCATTTAGTTCCAAAAAACATGCCAATTATTTGGAGTTGAAATCTTATATCTCATATGGAAAAAAAAAAAAAAATTATTAAATACAAGTTTATTTAAAAATGCTTAAAATTGCAGCAAATTTGCTTGGTATGGTGGTGTTATAATATGTGTCAAGTTTCCAACCTTCATTTTTAGGTCCAGGTGCAGGTTAGAAAGTTGGACCTAGATCTAACATATTACATTCATTCCTTGATTTTTTTCTAAGGGTTACTCCATGTACGTAAAATGATTTCCACCCAGGATTCAAATCTCCCCACTCAGCCCAGTCTTGCAAGGTTGAAGGGTTCACCCAACACAAGTTTTATCATACTAAGTGAACACAATGAGATATACAGATAACATCCTCCTCATTCAGATGATGATAAATTTTCTTGAAGTTCACAATCTCAATTTTAGCTAGGTTGACCTAGTTTTGTGGTCACTTAGACACTAATAAAATTATCTTATTTCATCTTATATTATCTCCTCACGCTCATAATCCTAGAAGGGGATAACCCACTGACCAATAGAAAGATGGATAGTACACTTGTCACCCCCAACTAGGGGAGTTGACAATGAAGGCTAGGGGACAAACCCCAAAAATAAGGATGGCTTTATGATGGAAATTTGGTCTGGATTTTTCCTACAAACATCAATCTATCATCACAAACTATTTATTCTACGTGATCTATCTAAATTCGCTCTACCGATTCATTTTAATGCCAAGAATTCCCTACATGAAACAAAATCATTGTTATTTTTTTCGAGTTAGGATACAGTTAATAACGTTAAAAATTTGGTATTGGTTATAGGTCCATAGTGTTGCATATTTTATATTTGAATTACATCAATATTTATAATAATTATGTTTATGTATGTGTGTGTAATCTCTGTGTGTGTATGTGTGTTGGCTCACACACAGACACAACGTTGAGCTGTCAAAGATGAATCTCAAAGGTGTTTTTAAAAATATAAGCGCACATGGGCATTATTAAGCCAACAATTCCTGCATATTTCCTTCTCATGAACAAGTCTCAATGTGGAAAATCCATCAAATATAATTATGTCAACTTTTTCATGTAATTCTTCCACATTTTTCAAAAAAAACACATTTCCACGTGCTCTTGTTTTCTCATTTTTCTAAGCAATGAAATGGGAGCATGTTATGCTATTGATGGTGAAGGTTGTTGTGTCTACCTATAGGTTTCCTCCTATGGGTAAAGGCCTACTACTTCTGTCTTGTCACCGAAAAACCTCAACGATAGGTCACTGAAAATCTCAGAGAATATGTCTGAAAATATTTGTTTGTAGACTGTTTGAAGATCACATTCTCAATTTGCAGTGAAGAACAGTAATATATTCATTGGTATGTGGAACACCCACATGGAAGATAACATTTCATTTTTATTTGGTTCATTATGTTGTGGCACTAAATTAGAATGATGTGGCACACCTATGTGGTAGATGGTGTATCATCATGACATGGTTCATTGGTGATGTGGTGATCACATGGAGAAAACATAGCACTAACGTGGCACTGACATGGAGAGGAAGTGGAAGGTGATGTCGAGCGCATGTCGAGGAATTGATTCTGAAAAAAATAGAATCCATTATTTGGCCTATCTCCCAATACTAATAGAACCTAAAAAATTTCAGTTATATTAATTTTAGCTAAAAATCCAAAAGAAACCTAAGAAAGTATGAAATACTTGTAGCTTCCTAATTATGTAGCCGTCGTGTGATATTGTTATGCATTACATTGTTAGAAGAATTTATAAAAACTGATAATAAATGAAAATAGGATATCCCAATTGGGCATGATGTCAAGGTGTTGCCATGGTGTATACATGCTTGGGCATGATGTCAAGTATTAGTCTAAATTTAACATTAAACACGGTGTATTTTTTAATGGACATAATATTATAAATAATAGACACGTATTATTTCCAAAGGTATCCTTTATGGATATACCTGATATTCTTATTTACCTTAGTAAAGGGTACAAGGTGATGTTATCAAATATCTTTAGTCATTTTTTATTGTTGGGACATTTGTCTTGCTACAACAAAAAGAAAATAAAGTCGTGTTTTAATGACTGGGCAGTTTTCCTTGCTACAACAGCAAAGAAATGGGGTTGTGTTTTTATTATTGTGCAGTGCGTCTTGCTACGGAAATGAAGCCATGTTTTAATTACTGGAAAGTATATCTTGCTACAGTAACAAGGAAATTTCCATCGCTAAACGTCACATCTAGTGGCTCAACACTATTACCATCACCAACTTATTGCCCATTGACCACCAAACTAGTGGACTTATCCAACTTTGGTGTTTGTGTTAACCAACTGAAATTAGTTGTGCACTTTTCCTTTAAAATTTTGCAAAAGAAAGTTGAGTCATGGAGTCTTCTACAATGTAATGGTAGCATAAGACTAATTGGTATAATTTGTGTGATTTGTGTGATTTTCATATATAGTTGGTCTTTATATGAGATATTTCCATCACTTGAGTGTGTAACCATGTTAAGCACTAGTACAAAGACGTTCCATTCTTGATATGGTAATATTATTGGACATGTAAATTCCTTTGTGACTTGGCATTTCCATGGTGCTTTTGATGTTTATTTCACAAGGAAAGCTTCATGGATGGTAGCTCATAATAGGAATGGAAATAATGTGTACACTCGGATATGAGATTAAGATTGTCATGTTATTGGTTTTGTTCTATCATAATACCTCTCTTGTATGTACTACAAGATTAATCACCCTATTTAATGGTTTATAATTGGGTATACACTTGATGACCCTTCCCACATGCACCATGTATTAAATGAATGCAGGTATAGAAACATATATATGCCTCCCTTTGAGGAAAAAAATAGGACTTCTTTAGAGGTAGCAGTATGAAATGATAGTTGTAGGTTTAATTTCCCTCTTTACAATTTTCTTGTGTTGACTCCCTTGGAGGAATTTCAAGCATAGCCTTCCAGTCTTGTAAATGCAACCAACGGGTTTCAAACCTATAGAACACACCTAATATAACAATGATGTTAGGCCAACCTCAGCAAAAGGGTGTTGGAAAAATAACATAAGAATGGTCAAAACTAAGCCATTCAAGGAATAGTGGATCACCCAAACATAAACAAGAACAAAAAAAATCACAATTACACATGGGGGTATGTTACAAGTGACATCATATCCCAAGTTCCAACACTTGACCTTGGGTTGAAAAATAAGTATAAGGACTGGTCTTATTCATGCATGCATAAAACCTGGATCCTTATGTTATCGCTGAGTAGGGTTTCATTGTAGGTAGATCAAACTTGAGGTGAGAAACAAGAGTTAGATCTAACAATGGCACCATACTACCTTGGTAGATCGACATAGAGATACAAATTGCATCATACTATCAATGGTCCTCTTCTATATCAAAAGCCTGGCTTATTATTGATATCTTATCCGATATTTTTTTTATATAAAATGGTTTGTTTCCGTCGGTACTACGACATTTATTTTTATTTATTTTTAATTTTCTTCATTATTTTGATAGATTAGAACCATCGGTATTTTGACGTTTCTTTTCATCTCTCTTCCGACATCTCAGTGTCATCGCTCTAGCGATGTTTTTATTTCTAAATTTATTTTTTCGTCGCTCTTCCGATAGAGTAGAACTGTCGGTCATCCGACGTTTTTTTTTTTTTTTTTTTTTAATTGTTTCATCGCTCTTCTGACAAAGTAGGATCGTCGGTCTTCCGACGTTTATTTTTTTTATTTTTTTTTATTTCGTCGCTCTTCTGACGTTCTTGGACCGTCAGTCTTCCGGCGTTTAGTTTTTTTTTTTTTTCATCGCTCTTCCGACATCGTGAAACTGTTGATCTTCCGACCTTTTCATACCATCGTTCTAGCGACGTTTGGCAGTGTCAGACTAGCGACGTGTCGAGGCGTCGGACTAGCGACGCTTGTAACCGTCGAAAATGTGACGACTAATTAAAATTCGGAAGTGTGAAATAAATATAAAACGTTGGAAATATCGTCGCTATAGTGACGTTTAAGTCAAGTGTCGGAATTCCGAAATGAAGAGAATCCACATTTTGGTGCACCAAAAAATGTTGCTCTTGGGATGCCTATGTGTCGCATTAGCAACATTTTGGCTGTCGGAATTTCGGGCAAATGTGCTAGTGCAGCTACCTCCAGCTTGTAGAGATTATTAACTTGAATCCTATCCTCTTAGCTTGACCCATTGTTTTGTGTCACAGGAAATATTTTCCATCGCTAAAAAGAACGTCATAGCCTCTGTCCTCCAACATTGCGACTGAGACCAATTTTTTCTTCAAAACTGGAACATGCATAACATATTTCAATTGAAATTGTTTACCTAACTCCCTCTGAAAGGTAATGGTACCAATGTTAGTCACACTGTATCGTCCATCGTCACCCATCTCTATATGCATTTGTAGATCTTTCTCCTCCAAGTCACTGAAAATCTCCTTATCTCTCGTCATGTGGAAGGAATCACCACTATCCAAATACCACACCGATCTCAATGCACTTGAAACCATGCATGCGATCAAGGAGAAGTCAAGTTCAAATTGCGAAGCAAGGGCCTCACCAGCTGCAGCTCTAGCATCCTTCTTGTTCTTATTCTTTTGCGGACAGTTAGTAGCAAGATTCCCATGTTCGTGACAGTGAAAACACTTCACCATGGAAAAATCCAACTTCTTGCCTTTAGACTTGGATTTATAATTAATTCCCCTTCCCCTTCCTTGCCTTGGCAGCCAAAGCACATCCTCTTCATCATCATGATTTTATGAAGAGCCATCTCTAGTGTTCCACCTGAACTCCTTCTACCCCAGATCCGACCACAGTCATTCCCAATCCGGCAATTTTTCCTATCCATTGACAGAGTCTTCATAACTGTGCCAACTCTTAGGAAGTCCCAAGAGAGCCAAGAGAGCCAAATCATCATTAGAAACAGTTCTTCCCACACTCCATAGTTCATCCCGATATTGGAAAAACTTTGTTAGATACTTTGTAATGGTGTCGCCTTTTTCCATCTTGATCTTTCTTAGTTTATCTTTGAGCTCCAATTTCCTATGGTCGCTGATGCTTTGGAAAATATCCGTCAAAGCCTTCCACATAGCATATGGTGTGGCTTTCTTATGAAGGCTTGAGACAATGTGGTCTCATACTCCTTCCAACATAATCCTCCTCGGCTTTGCCACTTTCTTTTGTCATGCATCAAGTAATGCAACATCTGTCGAAATAGGCTTAGGAACATCATTTTCGATGAATTCCTTCAAGCCATTGTCTTCGAGTACTAACTCCATCCTATCCTTCCAATAAATGTAGTTTGAGCTGCCATCGAGTGCATACTCTATCCGCAAGCCATTGAAATCCATTTCGATATTAAATAATTTGTAGCACCAAGAAAGTCTTTCTGCAAATTCGAATTCTTTCCACCAACAAACTCAGCTCCTGCTTCAAAATTGCAATTTTTTGTGCTTTGATACCATGTAGAAATTTAATACATTAGTTTGACAATAAACAATAATCTATTCTCAATGAGCACTTGGAAATAGTTAACTGAACTGGAAAATCAGTTAGCTATAGTAATTTCGAGTTAAGAGGTTTCTTGGTGGGACACACAAGTGAACTTAGTTGTAACTGAGTGATTCGAAGTTGTAACAGAGTTGGAAGTGTAGTTATGAAAGTTGTAAAGCAGTTTAACTCAATTAAGTGAGTTAAATGCAATTTTTCTAGTTGTAACTAAGATACACTAGTGAGAGATCACTTAGTTACAACTAAGTTCACTTGCATGTCCCACAAACCAACCTCTTAACTCCTGATTCTCCTGATCTAACAATAATATTCCACTGTTAAATACAAAATCACTTCTACAAAATATTTGCGGAATTTGAAAAACAATCGCTAATCACAATATCATAAAGAAATATCAATCACACATAACATAGATAATTTTACCGGGAAATCATAAAGCTAAAAACCCCACTATCATCTATTATGTATATATCATGGATTATGAAACAATTACATACAAAGCTCCAATCCAAGAGCTCTCAGTACTATAGCTAACTGTCTCACACTATCATACAAAAATTGGCAAGTTCCTTAGCCAATTTACTACCTCCAGATAGCCTGCCTCTACTGTGCAATCCCAGCTGATAGAAATCCCTGAAAGAATGGAATCCTGCTTGCCTTGACTGTGCAATTCTCATGGGCACATCCAATGTGTGTGTGGTCGCATGTGTGCAACCATTAATGTCACAACTGATAGTCAATCTGTCCCTTTCACCTACATCTCAACTAGGTCTCCATTGGATCTGACATGCATGTAGTTAACAGTGATAAATCTTCAGTTGCATGTGAGACCATTGATTGTGAATTAATTAATAATTAATTCACTTGATCTCTCACTTGTGTATCTTTAGTTACAACTAGCACAATTGAGTTTAACTCACTTAACTAAGTTAAACTACTTTACAACTTTCATAACTACACTTCCAACTCTGTTACAACTTCAAATCACTCGGTTACAACTAATTTCACTTCAATGTCCCACCAGCCAACCTCTTAACTCGAAATTCCTATAGCTAATTGATTTTCCACTCCAGTTAACTATCTCCAAGTGCTCATTGAGAATAGATTATTGTTTATTGTCCAACTATTATTAAGGGATAATAATAGTTGACATGCATCTATCAATAGAAATTGCACATACATCTATAAATAGACCTCTTCTATAAATAGACATCCACCTAAAAATAGCCTTAGGCTCCATCCTAGTGTAGGTGCTTAATTTTCACTAGGATCTTTCTTGTTGAATCTCAACACACAGGCGGAGCGTAGGCGGGCTAAATCCCTAAGAACGCATTAAAAAACATTAATCAGGTTTAATTAACATTAATCCTTATTTACTAAGCCTTAAACACAAAGCGTGGGTTTAACCTTAATCCCAGCTTAATTAGTGCCAATACCGATTAATTAAGTTAATGAAGTTTAATTTATTTAATGCGGATTAGTTTGGTGGTCTGCTAATTTCGGAAGAACTACCACTTTGGCCCCAAATAGCCTGATTTAGCACTAGTTAGCTAAATTTAGGCAGAAAATTGTGGATAAACTGTTGGAGGTCATAAATTTTGGATTTTTCGACCAAATCGGCAAAAAGAGGCTGGATGACCATTTTTCAGAATTCTGAAATCATTGGTGCAGGTTTCAAGAGTAGAAAATAATTGTAAACACATCATATTTCAAATTTGAGCATAATATAGAGGCCCAAGCCATGGTAGCTAGACCAAGTAGATGTAGCCCAGGAGGAGTAAACTCCTTCATCAAATCCTTGTGTTGATGTGTTTTATGGTGATGTATTGTACGTTTATTTGTTGTTGTTCAATATTTCTTTTATGTTAAATTGTTGATAAAATTAACATGAAAAACACTCATGAAACTTAGTAACTTGCAAGAGAACTTAGACCCTTAAACACATATAAGACATTGTTTACAAAATTTTAAAGAGGAATTAGCACAAAAATACTAACATACTTCATTCATATCAGTAATATTTCTATTAAATATGTCATCCTCCCCTGGAATGGCTTTGATTATCACCCAATAAAATTAGACCTACTCCCCCCTCTTAATTTTGGTCTTGCCCCTTTTCGATATAGCCTGGCTTACACTTACAACCCTGGATTTTCAAATATAGTCTCCTCCTCCTGGTCAGTTTGGGTGGACGAAAGCCCAATCCAAATTTAAAAAAAAAAAAATAGTACCTAAAATCCTATCTCAAATATTGGGTTCTCATTGCCCATTCGAATAGGAAAGAATCCATCTGAGCCTTGGAAAAAGAGTTAGCACAGATCTAATCAACACTGCAATATGACCCCATCTCCCATGATCTAATTTTAAAATAAAAATGCCTTTTTGAAAACTATCACGCCCTTTTGAAAGAAGAAGAGTAATTATAGCGGTTAAAATAGCGATGTGTATGGTTAAACGTTGGAGATAGGAATACCAATTTCCTTCACAAGCACGCTAAGGACTAGGAAAGGAAGAACACCATTCAATAAATTTCTATTAATGGTCTCAAAATCACATATTTTCATCATATAAAATAAGCAGTCCCTCATTTCCAAAGTATGTATACTTAATCTTATCCCCCCTCCCTTGAAGCTAAATATTATACGTTGGAGCACATTTCCAATCTGATCCTAGAAGAGTTAAATAGAACCCTCGCATATCTTCCCACTAAAGAATAAATCCACATATTTTTCTTCAACTTCCAACATGAAAAATCTCTAGGACCTGATGAATTATTTACCCACTTCTATCAACATTTATGGGAGATAATTAAAAGATACCTTTGCAGAATGATTGGCTACTCTTTAAAGAAACTATGCATAGGTGGAGGTATCAATTACTCATTTATAGCCCTCATCCCTAAAGACACAATCCATCCTCCTTCATTCGATTCATACCTATCTCATTGTGCATTGTATCATAAAAAATCATCTCTAAGGTCTTAGCTGAAAAAATCAAAAATATTCTCCCCTCAATCATCTTAGAAAATCAAGGTGACATTGTCCCCAACATGAAAAAAAAAATTATAACATTATTCTTGTGTAGGAAGCCATTGTGTCCAATCAATCCAGGGGGTGGAAATGCATGATAATCAAACTATACATGGTGAATTTTTTTGACCATGTCAGGCATAGTTTTATTTTCTATGTTTTGGACAAGATGGGGTTTAGCTCAAAGTTCATTCAATTGGTATTACTATGCATAATCTCTCTATGGATCGCTCGTCTTGTCAATGGTAGAGCTTCTATATTATTCAAAGCTTCTCAGGGTCTAAGGCAAGGATACCCTTTATCCCCTTTCTTATAAATCCGGGTTTCTAAGTCTATGAGTAGGCGCTTGGAACATGATTGTGTTATGGGTCGTATTACAGGTCTCTGTTTTAACCCTGGCATCAAGAGTGAAAATCGCTCTCATTTTTTCAATGATACTTTTCTCCTTTGAGGAGCCTCGATGATTATAGCTAATAGATTCAATTTTGTGCTTAATAACTTCATTATGTCTTCAAGAGGTCATACTAATTCTTTCAAATCTCAGATTTATTCCTATAATGTCTCTACCATCATAAGAAATCAAATAAGTGATGTTTTTGGAATCAATGTGGTGGAAATATGGAAATAATTCAAGTACCTGGGCATCCCCATCTGTCTCAAAACGTTATCCACTCAATCATGGCATATATTCTTATCCAAAATAAAAGGAAAGTTGGAATCGTGGGGGCCTCGATGGCACAATTTAGCAAGGAGAATTATCTTAATCAATTGTCTACTTTCAGAAATTCCTATATACCAGTTCTCAGTCTTTCTTTCTCCTCATTAAGTTCTATAGAGACTAGGAAAAATCATTCAAAATTAAAAACTCACAAAAAAAATAAATCATATGATAAATTGGGAAATGGTCAGGGCTCCTGGGTCACATGGAGGGTTGGGTATTCATGACCCAATGTAATGAATAAGTCCCTAGGAGAAAATCTCACCTAGAAAACGAAATTTAATCCTAATTTATGGTGGGTTCAATTTCTTCATGAAAAATACATCCAGGTGGATAATGAGGGTCTGAATGGTTCCCTTCAACATAGAAGGATAAATTCTCCTGTTTGGAATATTATTGCATCTACGATCAATCTCATTGACAAACATATAAACAAGATTCCCATAAATGGATCTAAAATTTATATCGGAATGGATTATATCATGTATAGACCTTCGTTTCAAAATCCTATCAGCCTCCTCCCTCTCAAAGAATACTTGGATAGTAAAGGAATCAACTCCATGGCTGACCTTTCTAAGTGGGATTGTTTTGGGATGTGTTTTTGGTGGAATATTTACAGTACCCACCCAACCCTCCCCCCAGTAGATAATTGGCTAAGGGACTACCTCATGGGATGTGCCCCATGGCATTAATAGAGCTCTGATCATTTGGGTTGGGATTCATTTATTTATATTATCAAATCTGGATATGAAGCTTTATTATTCGAAACTCACACTCCCCCCAAATTATCCATTTATAAAAAAAATATGGTCCACCAATGCCATCCCAAAAGTGAACTCATTTTGTTGGCTCCTCTCCCACAAGAATATCTTGACATCATATAACCTTAAAAAATTAGGATTTCATGGTCCATCAAATTTTCCCTTACATAAACTCCAAGTTGAATCAGTCCCTCATCTATTCTTATCTTGCCCCTTTACTTCTTAGGTTTGGAAATTAACTCGTGGCTCACTTTGTGATAGACTTTTTTGGCCTACAGACCCCTTATACCTTATTTTCTTATTGGCACAATAATTACAAAGGCTCTTTCTATAGTAAACCTAAACTCAAATGAATTTGGTGTTCCCTTCCAAAATAAATTTTCTATACAATCTGGTTATCTTGTAATTTTGTTATCTTAAAAAATGATGACATTCCCCCTAGAAAATCTGCTCAGAAAGCCATTTATTTTTGTCTTGAATTCAATAGGGGCCATATAAAGGAAATATTTTCCTCCCTAGATAATATATAAATTTGGTGGCTAGATATATTTCCAAACCTGTATGCTCAATCCCTTCTCCATCTATTTCCCCTCTCCATTCCAAAGCGACCTGGAAGCTCCACCTCTCGAACCCTAAATTTGAAACCTGGAAATAATCTTGTAAAGGATAGATTATATTTTTTATGGTGCCTCCAAAAAGAACTCGAGGAGGGAAGGATGGGGAGGTATTCTCATCAACCTCTAATAACATCATGAAAATCATTATTATTGGGGATTGGGGGGATGGAAAAACAACTTGGATGAGATGAATGGTCTCCTCTTTGAACTTAATATAGCCAAATAAAAGTCAATTCAAATAATTACTATCATTGGAGACTCAGTTTAACCATTTAACATATTTAAGGATGAACAAATCCAAAGAACAATAATCTATGCATTCTCTTTAGAATTAGAAACATGCTCGATTTCTTCCCTTACAAATCCTTTTTCCACATTCTCAGAATCAATAATGATTATGCAAATGCCCATGCCAATAGGTCATGAACCCTTGAAGTTGGACAAACTCGTGTGAATGGTGTGTTAAGATGGAAACAATTTCCTTAGAAAAATGCCTCTCCCCCATTGAAAAAATAGTGAGAAATGATCAAATGAGAGCTGAAGGAGAAAGGAAGTTGGTTTTTAAGGGTTTTGGTGTTGTTATGGCAGTATAAATTTTTTAAAAATCATAAAAAATAAAGGGAATCTATCCCTATATTGAATGGTGAATCATTCACCCAATGATGATAATATCAAAAGAAGAGAGATATCGTTTGATGGCACTACATATTATGCAATTAAGCAAGTAAATTATGGCTCTTTAGCTTGGATAATGATACCCAGGCACACGCTTGTATAAACTTAATTAATCCTCCATCCAAATAATTAATTAATTCGAGCTCGTTGATGGGTATGGAGGTTAATGATGAGGAGCCTAGGTGGAAGGGGAGAGTTTAGGAATTTATGATTTGTGTTAATAATACACCCTAAAACATTTGTTGTCGCGACACATGGTTGGAGAAAGTGTGCTAGTGCAGAATGCTAAAGAACCTTCAGCATTGGTCTAACCTTGTTAGTGCACCTATGTGCCTCCACTGAAGAGAGAGGAAAAAAAATCACAATATGATGGTCTTGCTTTGGTTTAATTTTATTGGGACTTCATCAAATTCCATAGATGCCACCAGAAACTATAGTTGTTCAGTGCTAGCTTCCAAAACCTAAAATCCCTTTCTCGAAGTGGCTCCATCTGGCATCCTGTCCTGTTACAATGATCTGTCAGAGAAGAATAAAATATGAAAAGTGGATTATTTATAAGATTGTTTATATTGTTGAGGAATCTCCCTTGAATTATGATGTCATATTGTAAAATTATGTTTTTGGTAGGTCAATTTTGAAAATTCTTTTGTAGTGCATCTATTGAATATATCTACTCATTGAAGTGCTTGATAGATCTAGACTTTGAAATCCTTCCCTTTCTTTCTCTTTAAATTAAATTCAAGTTGAAAATGATGTAAATCTCCAAGTCTTTTCATTGCGAACCGACGGAAACTTTATATAAATATATGCATTCTTGTTTAAAAAAATATTTTATTTCGCGCATTAAAGATCTTATCATCTAGCTTTAATGTTGAGTAAGGTTATATGTTAAAATAGCCGCAAATTTTTTATGGTTATATTTCCATATGATTCTTTTATATTGGTATTCTATATGTTTAAGGAAATATTTGAGACATGACTATGGGAAAACTAAGGTTAAAATCCTCAAAGATAATGACTAGTTAGAGATGTTGAATATAATGTCCTTAAGGGTTTGTGTTAAGCAGGAAAATCCTCTCTGCGGACAAAGACGATCCCTCTAGCCCTAGAGTGGATCTAGAAACAAATAGACATGCTAGAGTGTTGATTCCTAATTACTGAATGAAAAGAGGATATGGTAGATCGACTTACCTGGAATCCAATGTTGTCATCGTGGTTGTAGTGGTGGTGGCCTCTCGCTCCTGCCTTGGCAAGTCACAATCCTTCTATAGTCATGCTCGGATACCTACACATAGATCAGCAAAAAAGAACATCAAATGACATAATAACTTCATTCATAAATACTAGCCAATCAAAGAGGGCTAAGCATATTTCATTAAATATATAACATAACACAACATGGAAACCAAACAATAGTCACCTATATGTATTGATAAAAGGAAGAGTTACAACCAAAGCTTTGACGTCGTAGTCTCCTCCAGTGGGGTTCAGCCGAAGCACGTCTCAGATGCTCATTAGGGGATTCGAATGGGATGAGGGCATGGACTCAAGCTCTCTCAACGAAGCTCCTTATTGTTCTATCTCTTCAATAGTTTAGCTATAGTATACTCAATTCTCCATATTTAGCTAGCTTATGCAAAGAGAGATAACTTCTTTTTATAGAGGAAAAGGAGGAGGTTAGGATCTCTACAAAAGTGGAAGGGATACCTATCCTCTAGGAGGTTCCCACAAGAGATGGAAACCATAAAATAAAGGATGGAGTCCATGGTTATTCAGTCCAACCACTCATAATGACTCATCCTCGGAGTTGTTAGAGTGGAATATCCACCTCTATTTTTAAAAAAAATTCCATAAACAGCTTGGTGTGGGTGGCTAACTGGGACAGAGCACCAACTAGCATGGGTCCCAGTTTTAATCTTCCTCATTGGCGTGAGGACAGAACTGACTACTCGCGCCAAGGCAAAAACAGGGGTTTTTGAAGCTCTACTCAGGGAATTTTCAATATAAGGAGTATTTCTCTCATGTAAAGGGATGCAATGATGGTCTTTGCAAGGCATGACACTTATTATTAGTCACAGAAATGACCCTCCAATGTGCGAGATGGGGATTGCAGGGACAGTGGCAAAATGTTGTGTAACAGATGCCCCCTAAAGCATGAGGTCCGAGAGAGAGGGAGGGGTGAAATGATTTATGAGAACGCATTCGAATTAAACACCATTCGAAAAACCTACAATTGCAAATACAATTGATATCTTTGATACATGAACACGTGGTGTGGGTGCAGCAATCCATAACAGAGTGTACAAAAACTTAGATCCGAGGTATGGACGCAGCCATCCAATAGTAAGGATCAACAAAAAGACTCAGGTATGGTCACAGCCATCCAATCAAAAGAGTCATGTAATAATTCATGATAATCCACAAGAACCCGTAGCCTATATTTTATCAAACAAAACCCAGGGTCTTGCGCTCCATCTCAACCCGAACAAGTACAAATTCAAGCATGCGAATATATGAGCAGAAGTCGAACATGCAAGAACATCACCTGATTACCAGCCAATGATGAAATTTGTTAACAGGCACGAGAGAAACCACCAATAATGACAATGGCTCTCAAGGTACAACAGGTAAAATCCACGGAATGTGAACAGTGATCTGGCATCAAACCCCCGCAGAATCACTTGATCGAAGGCCAATGATGTGAACCTTGCGTCGAATGCAAAGAACCTGCCAATGAGGCATGCAGACTCCAAGGTACCAGAAGGGAGTCTCTAGATCAAATTCCTAGATAATGAGCTTAAGTCGATAGGAAGTGACCTGGTCAAAGGAGGGCCATAATTTTTCCCACATCATCGACATGAGACAGAGAAACATTATGATAGTGAATCAGGACCAACAGAGAATTAGAGGGAGGTTGAAAAAATGCAGAGGCAAACTTCTCTTGAACGTATCAGTGACACAACATTGGATTTGGTAGTATTTGACATCAAAGGATCTGAGGTCATGATGACGTGGCAAAGAGAAAATGAGAGGTCAAAAGAGATTACCTAAACCCATGAAGGAAAAAAATGACGAAATGATATGTCCCCAACCTGACACGAATGCAGATGAGTGCCATGTTCAAGAGCTACATACTGTAGACACAACTAAAATCTGGTTCAACTTTTCCCCACCATTTCTGGCGAGTACTGCAATTATTTTTTTTTTAACAAGCTTGAAGGGGATATCATATTCTTGTAATATAAGTTTGTCCTTCGGACAAATCCAACCTAGTACATTTTACGAGCCCTAGGAAGGAGTAACTCGAGTAACGTCATAGTGACCAAGTCCGATGTCATAATGGTTTAACGAGTCTGAAAAAGGGAGAACTCGGCATCTTTTCATGTTTAGAGAGTTTGAAAAGCAGGCAGAAAAGAAAACTCCAACATGGCCCTTTTCGTAAATAGTCTCTCAGACCGGAAAAGGTAGAAAACAATATCTGAAAGAACCTCTTAGTCGTGATAGGCTAAGGTATTCCTTTTTCGTAAATAATCCATCCCAGCCCGAAAAATGGGTAAACATATACTGGGTAGATATCGTTTCGCAACCTTTTAACGAGTTCAAAATGACAAGAATCTCGGCAATCTTTACAATTTTAGAGAGTCAGAAAAGAGCTAAAAGTTGACTCCTCCTGGAGGAACAAGTGGTATTAAGGGTAGAAACTGGTTCCAGTGATGGTGGAACTACTCAAAACAAGTAAAGGTCAAGAGATTGGCTAACAATGCCACTCATTGCAGCGGTTCCTTAGGAAGGGGTGAAACAACCAAGTGAAGGTGTATGATCGGCCAAGCAGATGGTAACAATGGAATGAGAAAACCAAGGCACATCTAGAAAAAACAGACTGATAAAATGGCAATCACAAGAGGTAAAATAATAAAGGTTTCATTTTTACACAATTTTGAAATCAAGAAACTCTTCTTGAAGTTGGTTTCATTTGTACACAAGCTTGAAACTTTATAGAAAACTATGCTTGAAACTGGTTTCAATTTTACACAAGCTTAAAACAGAAACAAACTATGCTTGAAAAATTGGGCATGCCTCCATCATGGTGACTCAATTCGAGGTACAGGCCCCCCAAGCTTCAGTCCTGCTCTAATGAATGAAAGGAAGATGGAGTGAAGGCGCAAATTACGAGATCAGAGAAAGACTCAACTGGGATTTTACGAGATCTGATCAAAGACTCCAATTGAACGGGAAAGTGTTTCATTGTTTTAACGAGGTTGACACATTAAAATAACTATCCCCATGACTTAATTCATTTTTTAACGAGGTTGACATAGAAGAAAAACTATCCTCATAAGACCTTGTTTCATTTTTTAAGGATCTTGACACAAGAGAACGAACAATGCTCCGATGACCTTGTTTCATTTGTTAAGGAGCTTGACACAAGAAAATGAACCATGCTCTGATGACCTCATCATGTTGAATAAGAAGTCATGGTGTCCAAGAGGTTCTCATCTGATGGGAGAACAACATCTTGGAAATCAGGACCCAATGCCCCCATCACACGATGCACAACGACACTATAACTGAATGTGGGCATGGGATAGGTAGCCACATAATTAACCTGCGGCAAGGAAGATACAACTGACGGATAAAGACCTGGAAGGGATGATGGTGGACCATATTTCATGTCAGGACCAAAGAATGAAAGTTGATCAATGGTCACGATCTGACCTATGTGTGGAAAAAAAATCACACGAAAGAGGGAGGAGAAAAATGCGCCCATGGCATAAGCATAGTCAAGCCCCAAGAGTAAATTGAAATCCAAGGGCCCTCGAACCACCATCACATCTATATAGACAATTTTCCATCCCAAAGTAATAGGAAACTTCGGAAGGACCCCTAATGGTTGATTGGTTCCTCTGTTAAAGGCCAACAGATTCTCTGTAACAGGCACAAGTGGTGGAGAACCAAAATCTTTCCAAGTAGTTGAAGACATAACACTAACAGACGTGCCTTCATCTATAATGGTTTTGGGAACGACCACATTGAAGGCCTGTACCGTGATTTCAAAAGGCACATAAGAAGGAAGGTAGTATCCTGCAAATCGACTCCAATGTAAGGTAGCGACCAAACTACTTGGAGCGAGTACCATAGAAATGATATGGTCATCCCCTAGTGTTACCGGGGCAAGAGGAGCATCCTCCTGGACCTCCATCATGGGAGCAGGAGGAGTCGCTTCTTGAACTATAGGGATGGGAGAATATTTCTCCAAGTCTGAGGAATCTGAAGAAACAAGAAAAACATGGGGATGAGATCCACTCTTGACGGAAAAGACCTAATGAACTATGGGCGAGACCAAATCGACCGATTCCTCAACCAATGGTTGTTCGGGAATGGATTCGTGAATTTGAATTTACAGGGGAGTAGAATCGACCAAGGATGAATCTTGACCAATCGTTGAACCAACTAGCAGGGGACTCAAAGAAAGCTTCCGGTAACCAACCGAAAGGCAGGGTGCAGAAATAGTAAGGTTGTCCAATACTCTCGTGGCTTCATCCATGTATGGACAAAGGTGAATGGGATGATTCCCTTCACATAACTTACAGGGATTCGTGATCTTACCCTATTTCTTACGAGTCTTATCAGTACTAGTCAAAGATGTGCCACCAATATGACTTCCAGAAGCCAAAGGCAATGGCGGACGGCCGTTGGACCATGCTTCAAGTACCTTGGGAATTCTAGGGAAATCTCGAAGAAGATGGTCTCCTTTGCACAACATGCAAGGGAATTTGACTTTCCGTGGAAAGTTGGATGGTGTCTGCTCAACTTAGTGTCCCTAAATTGATGTCATAAATTGTCAACCAGGGCTAGTAAATTTTTGAAGTGAAGTGCACTATATGTGCCTAGGTATCTGTTTCCTAATTCGTTGTGTTTAGTGTTTTTCCAATGTTTTTGGTTTTGTGTTTTTATTCTAAGAGAAAAATAACTAAGTGTTGGTAAAGAGAAGTTATTGGTCACACTAAAACAGAGAAAAACCTATTCTAAACTATGTATGGCACTTGAGAACATAAAATTCAAAACTTAACAAAAAAAAATAACTCATAGCATGAACTCAATAACTCATAACATGAACTGAGTCCAATTCATTCAATAGAAATATGTTGGAATAACTTGAGAAAAGGATAAGTTTAATGCAATGAGGTTCTTCTAAGTAAACAACAACCTACAATATCACAAAGAAAATCTCATCCATGGATAGAAATTTGTTGGAACACATTTGGAAAAGATAGTCTGCAACATAGTGAGGAGCTCTACTCTAAATTAACCTATGACACTGAAATTAATCCATTCTACAACTCAAAATATAACTGTTAAACCTCATGCAAGAGTTAGAAATACTTTGGAATAGTTTTGGAAAAGAGGCAGTTTGTGAAATTATGAGAAATTGCAGAACAGTCAAGACTTCAAAATGACACTACCAATTCTTGTTCCTATGATAATGATGTATTAGTAGAAATTAAGAACAAGAGTAGTTTGTAAATAATGAAGGCTGTTAAGTCTAATTTAACAAAACTAGAATACAACTAACTAATAAAACTAGAAATACAATGGATAGAACTGAACTAGAATGCAATCATTCAAACTTGAAATACAGTGAACAGAATTGAACTAGAGTGCCATTAACCTCTGGAGTATTACAACTGAACTAAAATGCAACTAATATCTAAAATACTACAGCTATATCTCATTCAGTGTTAGTGATATTTTGGAACAATTCGTAAGAACAAGACTAGCTGTAACATTTGATGTGAATGAGCATAAAAACATAAAGTTCAGGAAAACGCAACTAAGCTCTAAAATACTACAGCTGTGTCTCATTCAGTGTTAGTGATATTTTGGAATAATTCATAAGAACAAGACTGGCTGTAACATTTGATGTGAATGAGCATAAAAACATAAAGTTTAGAAAACTAGTTGAATTAGGAATGAAACAAGGCTAAAGTTACTTATCTAAACAGTATGCACAGAGCTTCTCGGGCAGTAGGGGCCCTCTACCATCGGATTAGCACACAAATATACTCAAGATTGCTTCAAATCTGGTATTAAAGTTTCTCTTCTTTCATTAAAGGAAAAATACTTCAAAAACAGAGTATTACGTTCTTTTGAGATCTAACAACAAAACATCAATCTAGCTAATTGTCTCTCGGTTTCCCGAGTCATTCTTATAAGAGAAATACATAACTGCCCTGGAGAAGAAATAGGGATAAGTGTCTTTTTCAATTAAAATCAAACTAGAACTCTTGTGGAGGCCTCGTACTTTGCTGGAGACATCTGTAGAGTCCTTGTCCTGGTAGGAATATGCTTCTTAGTTTTGGTCTCTTCCACATGCATAACCACCTGTAGATTCTTGCTCAAACTTCGTAGAGGGCAAGAAATGATGTAGGAGTGTTATGAAATTCAACCATATGTGTTTTTCCGTTAGGTGACACCTGTAACCTGTGTGAACATGAAGATAGCTGCGGAATAGGCGACTGGCTACAGAATGGTTACATTCTGTAGCTGAGTCTAGTCAAAAATTACTACAACAACAAAACCACGAAAATATAGCAAGTCAGTAATTGTATACATTCCTAAAGTGACTTTAATCAATCCTGTTGATCATTTAAGCCTATAATTGATAAGGGACAAAGGAAATGAAGTGAAATTTGGTGAAAGGAAAGGACATCTTTGGGGCTCAACAGATGGTTTATCAAGGGAAGGTATCTGAGGTGCGATAGCCGCAGAGCTAGCTTCTCGCTTATCTGACTTATTCTTCTTCGTCTTCTTCTTCTTAGCCACCTGGTTACTAGAATCCGTACTTTCACCAGGAAAAGTAGAAGATGAGGATGAACAAACAGGCAAAGAAGGGGAGAGGCCCACTTTAGAATCAACATGATGTTTTTCAGGTGGAGGAGATGGTTGAACAGAGGTTAGATCACTCAGGACCATCGAGGTCGAAAAAAACCATACAGGGAAACCAACAGTTAACCCAGGAAGGGACAATGTTGCCATATAAGGAGCACCAACATTCCCAAAATCAGGAAAAGGACTCGGATTCCCTTAAGAGGAGATTCCTTGGTTAGTGAAATTCAGAAACGTTGCCATCAGAAACAACCATAAAACAACACACTAAGGAAGAAAATTTTAACCAGGAATATTTCGTGGGCAAGTAATATTTTAAGACACTGAAACAAAACTCTGTTGTTTCATATTTTAAGAGTCGAGTAATAGGAAAAAGGTGACTCTATCACTTTCAGGTTGAAATGAGCGTGGAAGGACAAGCGCTCGACGTCTCTTCTCTTTTTAAAGAGTCATGAAGAAATCAAAATTACTACTCAGGTACTCTATGCAAGAGGGTGTACCAAGTTTCCGTGAACTACCATATACACCTTGGTGATCAAATGAAAGAGAAATGACCAAGGACTTGATGTACGTGCAGGTAGTCTCACCGAATGTTGTGTTCGGTGTATCACAGTTACAAGGCGGCAGACTCGACTTCCTATGGATAAAAGGATTGCAACCTAGAGGGTTCTCCCTTTATATACTCGACGGTACGGGGAGCACAAGTCCGTACTAGCGATGTCTAAAGCCAAATGGCGAGTGACATCTACTAGGTTTTAAAACGCCGAAACACGTCTCTAGCCTAGACCACTAAAAATGTTGCGTTAGGTTTCAATGCTTCCTTAGGTTAATTGAAAGAATTTTAAAGTTGATCTTGGATTATGTTACAGTTTCAAGGCCCTACCAAATTTGGATCTCAAATTTCCTAAATGCAAGCTATATGCAAAAGAACACCATATTTCATTCAATGAATGCTAATTACGAGAAGGATAGATATCTTTCAAACAATCACAAACAATGATAATATGGGAACATATTCACTCGTGCATATAACACAATCAAACGAAAATGAAAAACTCTTTCCTAGACTATCAAATGCTAGTTATGCAAAATAATGTTTCACTTTCGATACAAAGGAAAGAATGCAAAGAATTTTTTTTAATGACATAAAGCACAAAATGCACTAATTACGTGAAAAAAAAATGGACATTATCCTGAGTATTGCGAATGTAGGAATCGAAATTGAATGACTCAATCAATGCAAAACAAACATAAGAAATCACTCAAACTAATGCTACAATTTTCCGAATCAAAAGAAAATTTTCAAAGTGACCTAAGCAATCAATGTAATCTATGCTTGGAGGAACAAGGAGAAGAATCAAACGAAGAACAGAATGATCATTCAACCAAAGCAAACACTCAAAAGGTTCAAGAAAACTTAGCACAATCAACCCGTGAATGAGACTGACAAAATCAAAAAGACTTGATTTCCAAACAGAAGGCTCAGTGCACCAAGACACTCAGAAACCCTAAGTCCTTAAACTAGACTGATAAGAAGACAGACAAGCGACTGAGAAAAACAAGCCTACAGCAGTCAAAACAGTCCTAAAGGCTCAATTACACACACAAAAAACAACCCAAAGTCAAGCACCACTGACCAAAAGACTCATCAAGGAGGTCAAACCAAATCCTACAGGATTCGGCGCGACTGTAAGGCGGTAATACGTGCCAAACAGGGGTTGGCACAACTGCAACAAAATAAACATGTGCCAATTGGTGCGACTATTCAAGCGAAAATCGCGCCAAGCCGGATAACTAAGGGAAAAAAGAAAAAACCAAAAATCAATGGGCATAGGTCAATATTGACACTCTGGATCTGAACAGAGGATATAAAATAAGAAAGAAAACCAAAAAGATAGATAATAATATCAATGACCTAAGTTGACCTAACAAGATGAAATGACAAACTCGCATTGATTCCCCAGTGGAGTCGCCAATCTGTTAAGCAGGTAAATCCTCTCTGCGGATAGAGACAATCCCTCTAGCCCTAGAGTGGGTCTACAAACAAAGAGACATGCTAGAGTGTTGATTCCTAATTGCTGAATGAACAGAGGACACGGTAGATCGACTTACCTGGAATCCAATGTTGTCGTTGTGGTTGTAGTGGTGGTGGCCTCTCACTCCTACCTTGGCATGTCACAATCCTTCTGCAGTCATTCTCGAATACCTGCACATAGATCAGTAAACAAGAACAGCATACGACATAATAACTTCATTCATAACTACTAGCCAGTCAAAGAGGGCTAAGCATATTGCATTAAATATATAACATAACACAACATGGGAACCAAACAATAGTCACATATATGTATTGATAAAAGGAAGAGTTACAACCAAAGCTTTGACATTGCAGTCTCCTCCAGTGGGGTTCAGCCGAAGCGCGTCTCAGATGCTCGTCAGGGGATTCAAACGGGATGAGGGCATGGACTCAAGCTCTCTCAACGAAGTTCCTTCTTGTTCTATCTCTTCAATAGTTTAGCTATAGTATACTCAATTATCCATATTCAGCTATCTTACGCAAAGAGAGATAGCTTCTTTTTATAGAGGAAAAGAAGGAGGTTAGGATCCCTACAAATGTGGAAGGGAGGCCTATCCTCTAGGAGGTTCCCACAAGAGGTGGAAACCATAAACTAAAGGAGGGAGTCCATGGTTATTCAGTCCAGCCACTCCCAATGACTCATCCTCGGAGTTGTTAGAGTGGAATATCTGCCTCTATTTTTAAAAAACATTCCATAAATATCTTGGCATGGGTGGCTAACTGGGACAGAACACCAACTGGCGCGGGTCCCAGTGTTAATCTTCCTCATTGGCACGAGGAAAGAACTGACTACTCACGCCAAGGCAAAAACAGGGGTTTCTAAAGCTCTTCTTAAGGAATCGTCAACAAAAGTGGTATTTCTCTCATGTAAATGGATGCAATGATGGTATTTGCAAGGCATGAAACTTCTTATTAGTCACATAAATGATCCTCCAATGTGTGAGATGGGGATTGCAGGGACAATGACAAAATGTTGTGTGACAGTTTGTGTTACAAGTTGTATGTAGAACCATATTGAAGGAGCCATTAAATTTCATAATAAACTTAATAAGAACTAACTATTTGTTTCATGTTGAAAGGAGGTGTCAAAATACCTCCATAGTAAACTTGTTTCATCTTTAAAAAATGAAGAAAGTGACCTATGTTTGAAGGAGGCACTATGGAATAATTTGAAGTGGGGTTGTTCAATGAAAATTTTGGTTGAAAGGTTACTTCATTGTTGTAATGGAACATTGGTGTGGAGGTCGTTAAGGAAGTATGCATAGTTCTATAATAATATTATGGAAATATTGTAAATATCATTTGGGTACCATGTGAAAGTTTTGACAAGTTTTAAAGAAGGTATTTGACATATTTTTAAAAAGGATAGGAGATATAGAGCTAGTGTTCTTCATGGACAAAGGATAATACATGAAAAGGCATGATGAATGCATTCCCTTGATAAATGGAAGGCTTTAAAATATCTACCAAGTGGAGTGATGAAAAGGTGGTTATGCCAAATTTGGATATGTACTTGAATTAGAAATTAGAATAGGAATATAACTTTCTAGCATGGGAGACTTATCATAGATGCCATTGTGTACTATCATCATATAGGATGACTAGGAATGATTCTAAGCATTGTAAAATCCTAATGGCGTGGAAAAAACCCCATAATCATGGTACATTCATAATATATGAACATAATTATGGCATGGAATATCTACCCATATTTTAGGAAATGAGAAATTTGAAAGGGAATGCTCCATTCAAGTTATAAAAGGTAGATGATAACTACATTATTCACACACAGTGGAGCTAAATGTGCCATGGTTCAATTAAACTTGAGTAGAATCATTTTTTAACTCATCACTCTTAATAAAAAACATAAATGAGATAGAAACAAATGCAATATAAGAGTATGTAAAATGCTAGGGGCCAAAGAATAGATGTTAAAGGATATAGTGAGGAATTATGGGATTGGCATGTTTGATATTTCAAGGAAGGAGCCATGGTTTAAGAAAGATAAAAAATAACTCATTATCATGAAAAATTCCTCAATAGAGTGTTCAAAAAACTGTGTTTACTCGATCGAGTGGTTAAAAATACCTTGATATAGGGTTTAGAAAAATCATTTTCCTTGCTAAAAAGATCCCAAATTCATGTATTAACCTTGCTTCAAATCACTATGGCACTTCTATATTTCAACCTATCTATTTTCTTTCAGGTCTCCAACGAGAACTAAAATGATCAAATTAATTTAAACAAGAGTTAGCACACTAAACTACAAGCAGCACTATGTCCTTGATCTAAGGATAAGATAATTTCACTTGGTGATTGGTCAATATTTATAATGGATTTTAATTACCAAGAAGTAATGAGAAACAATTGGTGCTCTTTCAAATTTTTGAAAACATTGATAGGTACCTCTGGAACAAATTCTTCATGGAAAATGAGCGACATGGATACTTTAGGTGTTATGCATTAGGTTAGGAGAAGAGATAATGGTGCCTTTTACTTGTAAGAATGATCCTAGAAATTGTTTACTTCATTGATCTTAGATAATGTTGCTTAACTATTTGGGACATTTCATAGCATTGAACACATTATAGTTGTTTTAAATATAAACCACATTATATAACCATGAAACATACGCAAGTGTAAATACCCTTAAGCAAAAACTAAATAAGCTAGAATTATTTTCATGATACATTAAATCAATTTGTAATTTCTTCCAATGCAAAGCATCATACAATATGCATCAATAGAATACAAAGAGTGAGTATTCCATCAAATATACAATTAACATTGAATTAATATTCAATCGATAAATATAGTGTCCAATTCATAACCATGAAACGTTAATGGTATAAAAGGAATAAGTTAGGAAGGAATAAAATATTAATTGATGATTATTAAATAAAATTTTAGGTGGATCCAAAATCTTACAACTTGGGGTTAGTTAAGGGCATTAATAGGTAGGTATCAGGGTAAAAGCAATGGTTCAATCAATAAAAAAAAATTATTTTAGTCCATAAATTTGGTATTATCAATGTGAGGATGATTTGACAAGCTAATCCATTAGTGTTAAATGTTTGTGACCATAATTATGGTCCCAAGGAAAATTGTTCCTAGTTTAGCTTGTGTCAGAATCGGTTTAACCTTTTTCGTGGTGCAAGCTACTTTTGTGTCTATGAAGAGTTAGATTGGTCAAGCTTGAATATTGATATCACTTAAAGGTTAGATATAAGAAATGTGTTGATATATTTCCCTGGTCATTAGAAGGCCCTAGTCACAATTATCATCCCTCCAAGCTATTAGAGAGGTCTTGGAAGAACTGTACATCATGATGGCTTTGGATTAAAGACCTGAAAATAAAAAATTTCCAGTTTCAACCTTCTATAATATACACAAGATAATGAAAAGGAATTCCTCATTGGTAATGAATGTGAAAGAGAGGACCACCCCACTTTGTATCGTAAGGCATGAGAGGTCAGGTGCAGGAGCCTTATAAGATTCGTAGCCTCTCCAATGAAGTGTTCTCTTGATCAAACCAAAAATTGACATCATCAATGGGAAACATAAAAATTGATTTCCAACCATAATGACACTTATGCAACAAATAAAGGGAACCTATAAATGTAGTGAAGGGCTTGTTCAAGGGGGATTGTGTTGGAAAATGTAACTATTTTCGGTCTTCATAATTTTATATGTTCTCAATTCATTATGTATATCTTATGTTACAAAGAAATATATATATATATATATATATATAATTTTGAATATGGGTTTCATGCTCCATTCTTATGGTCATCTAGGTAAAGCATCTTCTACATGCTTCTAGGGTTTGTCATGTCAAAAGAATAATTTTCTCGATTCAAGAGAGTCATTATTATTTGTATAAGACCCTAATAGGTAAGTTGTAAAATAAAAAGGATATAAATTTTGATTCTAGAAAGTCCTATATGTCTCCAAGGACAAAGTCGGCCCCAGAGAAGGACAAGTCAGCCTAGAGAGGGCTAATTCGGCCTCATGAGAAGGCTATAAATAAGAGGAGCTTGACCTCATTTGGAACACACTTATCCAATTCACATTCAAGAAATAAAGGCAAGAAGAAAATAATTAAGAATATAGAAGGAAGCAAGAGATCTCTAATGAAAGGAAAGAAAACGAAATTTTTACTTTTATGCTTGCACGTGTGAAGTCTAGGATTTTTGTTCTACTGCGGGAGGTTGAAAGTTGTAGGTCGAAATATTTGAAGTCAGTGCAGGTCCAAATTTCTAAAGGAAGGGCTTAAATATATTATTTTCAATCAGGTTTGGACACTAATTACTTGGAGACCTTAACTCACTTGAAGGAAGATCCCAAGGAAGGTTTTCACATGCTAAAAGCTAGGGTTTTTGTTGGTCGAGGTCAAAGATATGGAGTAGGAAATCGAAGTTCTCTGGTAGATCAAATTGGAAGGATATTGACTCTTGTTAACTTAATCAATCCTTGAGTTGCTTGAATATGGTTGTCTTGAATGGATGACTTGGTTCTTGGAGGATATCTTAGTTTTGAGGTTTGGGTCTTGGTTTTCTCATTTGAAGAAAATTCTATAAGAAGAGAAGAGATTTTTTTTTCCCCTTGGAGGAGTTTTTCCCTGGCTTGGAGCCTATATCTTGTGTCCATTGTATTTATTATTTTTTTCTCTTCATATTTGTTTGATGAAAATACCTAATAAATAAACCCAATAAGATCAATGAAGTTCATAAGAAAATATTAATATTAAGGAGATTTGAATTAATAGTTTCCCTATTGTATTCTCCAACATGGTTTCAGATCTAAGATGAACAAGAGAAGGATGTTGGAAAGACACACGAAGGGTTTTCTTTTCAAGGGAAATAATTTTCAAAAGGGCACAAGAAAAGAAGAAGAAGACGTATTAAAGAGGGTTTTTACATCAAGCTTTCGTTGAAAAATACCTCATCATCAAGCTCTCACTGAAGTAAGGAAGGACAAGGTCTCATTGAATATTCTCTGGTGCATCATCTTGAATAATAGGAAGCATCAAGTAATCTTGGTATCATATTTAAATTTTTGAATTTGTTCGAAGACACATGTGTTGAAGGCATACTAGATGTTGATCATATGGTTAACATTAGTCATTTTTAAAGATAACCTTGAGTAGCCAAGTATCGAATGTCATGACTCGTGGTGAAAAGTTTAAATAATGGCTAGAGAGAAATGATGCTAAGCTAAGTCACGTGGCTGAAGAACTAAGCACATGTCCAAAAAGGGGAGCAAGATGTAAAGGCTCCGAACATGAAGCAAACAAGCGAAGGTATGGTATAAAAGGTCTAAAACAAAAAATATTATAATACAGCCTGCCTTATATCATGCACATTGAAATGAGTCTCCGCATGTGCTATTCCAGGGGGGGCTAAAATGTTTTTTTTAAGCCTTCAAGGAATGCATTTTCTCTTAAAACACATCATCCATGAAAGCCTCCTTGTGTCTTTGTCCTTTGGGAAGTCCTCACTGTTGTTCCCATTTTTGAAGCCTCTCTGTTTGTGAAGAAGAATGCCCAAAAAGCCTCTTTTCCCCCTATTTCACACCTTTTAAACCTCTGTTTTCATCCCCTTGTCTCCCCCTCTAATTCCCTTCTTACCCTTAAAAATCATCCTATTTCCCCTTTAAACCTCACAAATACCCTTTTTTTGGCTTAATAACCCCCTTTTCCTCTCTACTGTTACCCCTTTTTGGCCTTAAAATGCATTGAAAATAAGCCAAAAAACCATTCATTTTACATATACAAGCTAAGCCCCTTTCGGCCAGCCCCCTTAAACCACTTCCCCATATACCCTGCGCCCAGGACCAAGCGTTTAAGCCCCAGGCACTTATAGCAATCGGAACGATCAGTGTGGGCCCAATCCTTTGCAAACCCGATTTTTTCCAACGCGATGGTGTTATGGTCTGTGGAGCGCGGGTGTAATACCCGCCGTCAATCTATATGGATCTGACGGTCTGCGCAAGTCCTGTCGCGCCCATCGCACCACCGCACCAATCGCAATCACAACTTTTAAAGTGTGCCGCCCGCTGCACTCCTCGATTGCGATCCTCCGATTGTAATCTCCACCGTTGATTTCCCTTTGATCCGACGGCCCTTATTTCTCCCGCTCCGCTCCTTTACCCCCATCCGTCTTCCTGCTGATTGAGACTCCGCCGTCGATCTTGTTCCAGATCAGACGGATGGCGCTCAATCGCGCATCGCCAATCGCAAGTTCTTAAATGTGTCACCCGCTGCCTTCCCCGATTGCGATCCGCCGATCCAAATCGTGACCGTCCATCCAAGTTAGATCAACGTTCCTCATTGCATCGCCCTGTTCATTCATATTTATCCATCGGAGTTTCGGCCCCGCTTTTCTCCGATGCGATTAGATCACAACCGTTGATCTCTCAGGATCCGACGGTTCATACCTAATCTCCCCCCATCATGTTGGGATCCCACCACTCCTACTGTGTTACAGTCATTATCAGGGTACGAAGCACATCTCCAGGAAGAGATGGACCGAACAGATATACTTTCAGGTAAAACCACCTAGTTAAAAGCTGAGACCATTGTTTCGTCGCTCCGCCAAGAATTTTCTCTCCTCCATCTGGTAAAGCATAAAATCCCCACCGATGTAAGTTTCGACGACCTCACCGAAGCTTATATCAAGGTGGAAGGATTCGCAGTAATGCCTAAACCTGTAGCAGATATTCAGCAAAGATGCACCCGGTATGCCAGCCTGGTCGCTAGCTCATCAGCCAACATTCTGCCACCTGTGTCAGTGACCGCCTCGACTCCATCTCGTCCGTGAACATTGTCAATTCATGATTCGGCCCTAGTGGCCTTTTACTTTCATTTTAGTTTGTTACTTTTAACTTTCGAGTGGAATTCACATTCCACTCCTGCATTTTACTTTCTGTCAAAAACTATTGTTTAATATTTTTGTTTAAAACGGTCGTGAGCCTAACTGTCAATGATGAGATGCCCCTATTCCTCATCATGAATTTTGGTTATTTTTGATGGAGACCTCAAACTGATTACAAGCACGCGAGGAAGATATTTTTCCCAAAAATATCTTCTCGCTTATGTTTCTGAGGCTTCTATATAAGCAGCAACTAAAGAGAAAAACGGGTTCCAGATTTTCTAAAGAACATACTGTGAAAGAGTTTTTGTATGCATTTTGTTGAAGCTTTAATATGAATGCAAAGAGCCCGTTGGGTTTTAGTGATGAGGAGTTCTATCTTTAATGAGGATTCTAGTCTTTGTGGTTTACAGTTTGTAAATCTTTCCTATGTGTTATAGTTTAGCTGTTCATTTCATTTACATCCATTTATCTTGTATCATGTTCTGGAATGTGAGTAGCCCACTGGTTTTGGTATGAATTTATCCTAGTTGATACTTATGCCAGGAACCTGTTTGGCACTTTAAATATGGCTCAGGCATGAAATATTGTTCCATTTTCACTTCACCCATACTTCTGCTATACTAGCTGCTATGAGATGTTATTTTCAAATGCTATTTTCATGTGTGGATTCTTAATTTCTTAAGCCCATCGCATGATGATATTTGTTTCTGGATATTGTCTCAACAACAGTTAGTATTCTCTCTACTCTTCATACGCAGTAAATACTTTCTGATTATTCATCTCTGTGAAGTAGTTAGAATCCATCCCTCTTTCCAGTAAGCTGCCTTTGAATTGTCTGATACATTCATGTTAGATTTTCACGATTTTCCCCTGCAGTGTTGCTTTCCATGTGCCAAAGTCTTGAAAATCTCGGTCCCATTCAAATTAAACCTTCTTGTTACTAAAGATAGCATGAGAGCCTTTTCTGATAACTTCCCATGTTATATCATATGCTCCTTGCTATATAAGATGTCCTAGGCACTGGTCTTTCACAACTCAAGGCTATCTCTAGGGTTGGCAACACTAGAAATCATCATTCTAGGGAATCTTTGAAGACTCCTTGAAGGTATTGAAAACACCAAGATAGTTGGAGACACCATCAAGAATGAGGAATCTTGGTTAAAAAAGTAATAGTCATATTTTTTTCTATGTCTCAATCTACACATCATATGTCTACATTTTGCAAGGAAAGCAATAAGCTCATTGGCTCAACAAAATTCCTAGCATGGAAGAAAAGGATTGACTTGGAACTCAAGGAATGATTTCATGGTATATATCCTTGGTGAAGTTGTTGAACCAAATAAAGAGGAGACTCAAGAGTTACCAAAATATAAGAAGGGTGAATTAAGGGCACAAAGAATCATTTTGATAAAAGAACATCGTATTCTCTTTATTGTTGTTTTGAAGAAATCCAAGGCTAGGTATGATAAGTTGGTAAATGTTTACTCTATAATTACATTAGACCACAATATATCCTTGAGGAAACAACTATATAGAATAAGGAAATAAAAGGTTGAATATATTTCCACCTATATTATGAAGATCTCACGAATAAGAGACCAATTGAAAGGGCTTGGGGAAACTGCTTTTGATTCTGAACTAACCATTTATGTATTAAATGCTTTGCCACCTAAAGGGAGTTTTTTTTGCAACTAGTATCCACTCAAATAAGGATACTAAAACTTTGATGATTTTTGGGCTCAATGTATCTTGGAATAATACATGATCAAGGCAAAGGATGACATTGAAACAATTGAGAGGTATCAAGCTTTTACAACAAGGATCGAGAAGATGAAGAAAGCAAAGTTTGGAAAGTACATGAACAAGACAGATATGTCCAAGATTCAATGCTTTGGATGCAATGAGTATGGACACTTTAAGAGGTATTTTTCAAACAATCACAATAAAAAAAGAAAGGAAAGAAGTTAATCTAACATAGCTAAAGAAAAGGGATAACATGAGAAGAAGCTGAAAGAAGAAGATCCCAAGGATATTTACGATTTAAGGAAGCCTCATCCATACTAGGTTCTTAATGCAATTTGTCATTATTTTATTAAGTAGAAAGTAAAGAAGCATGCATTATTGAATACTCTAGAAGAGCCTTGATTTTTTGTAAAATCATGGCATAATACAAAGAATCATGTGATAGTATAAGAATTAATGCCTACTTGATTACGTTGCTTTGGTATAAATCATATAGCTTTCAAGAATGAGAATTTTGGGACCAATTCATCCAAGAATCTTCTAACATCATGTTAGAGGTAGTCATTTTTAAAAAATTATATAAGATCCATCATCTTGGAAGGTTATTGGCAGCAACATTATGACTAGTATTTATTCCATCTATTATGCAAACAATACTATTGAAGGATGAAGGAATGTAGATGGTCAAGTTGAAATAATGAAAGTATTTCAACTCATGGGAAAAGGAACTTATCTTTGGCATGTAAAAAAAAGTAATATCCTTCAAAAGATGGCTAAATGATTATATGGAAGCAAAGGTATGCATATTTTAAGTAACTCTTCTCTAGGGTAAGGTTCATATCTACAAGAATATTGCAAAAAGAATTGGATACAAAAGTGTTCTCAGTAGGTCTTCCATGTGGTTATATGATGCTCAAAATAAAATAAAAAAATTGGCATGCTTTGAAATGGATTGAGATCAAGACTCTCTCACAAGATTACATGGAAATGTTGATAAACATAAAGTATATCCTCCAGAAGAAATAAAGGGAGTTTACAGTGACAACTCCAAGGAAGATATTGCAACTTTGTAACCAATTTATATCCATGGGCACTCTGATTAAAATAAATACATGAAGTAAGATTCATATGAAGAGAGATCATGCGAAATGATGTTGATCTCAAAGAACTCAAGTAATCTGATTATTTGATAAGAGGGCCATCATGACAAGGTAAGTCTAATATTTTCATTTTTGGTTATCTAGTTAACATATTATTTTTTGTTATGCACTTGACACATGAGAAAACCATAATACTAGCAATACGAAACAATATAGCCTGAAACATATAAATATCACATGAAATGAGACAAGTTGCAAAGATATTTTATTATTCAAAAATAGAATATAATGTTCACTTGTCTCTTCGATGGGAAACCTCCAACAGAGAAGAGCTCAATTAAAATAAGACTCGATGATTCTTTCCTTACTATCTAAGACTATTTATAGCTTAATGGAATCCAAAACCCTAACTAATAGTGGTCCTTTGCATAACACGGGTTAACCAATTTATTTATTAACTATGGCCCATTTATCACTAATTGTGGTCCCTTTTATATAGTGTGGGTAATCCACTTACAATTATTATTGATGTGGATAACCGCTTACGGGATTTATTGACTCAACTAACTAACTATGGCTTGGACTAGGACCCTTGGGCTTATTACATAAATAAAGGGGTTATGGTTGGGCCCTAACATGCCCTCCCCCATAAAAAGCAGCCTTGTCCTCAAGGATGAAGTTGTGGAAACTAATGAAAAATAGTCGTTGGTTCCCATGTCGCATATTTTGGAGAGGTTTCTTTCCACTTTATGAGGGCTCCCTTGATTGTGGGGTCGCGGTGATGATTTTCGTGAGTATTGAGGACATGTTCTAGTTGGAGCCAAAGTGAGCCTTCCTCATCTAGTTCTGGCAGACTTGTTTGAACCTTGAAATTTTTCCCCACGACTTTCTTGAGGCATGATACATGGAAGAAAGGGTGTATTTTTCAAGTATTTGGCAAGGTTAGTTTGTAAACGACTTCTCCTATACACTGAAGTACCTAATAAGGCCAATATAATTTTGGTGCTAGTTTCTGGTAGCCCTTTTCTTTGAGAGAGGTATGCTTATAAAGTTGGAGTCGTAGGAACACTTGGTCATCTACTTGAAATGACCGCTCGAAATGATGTTGGTTATCATGTTGTTTCATTCTATTATAATCTTGATGTAGATTATCTTTGAGATGAGCGAACATGACAGCACAATTCTATAGGAGTTAATCAATTTCTTGTACTTTGGAACATCTGAGGATATAAGAAGTAGTTGAAGGTGGGAGTTGTCCATACTACCTCATATGGTGTCATCTTGGTGGCTTCATGATAGTTATTATTATACCACCATTCAGCTAAAGGCAGCCACTGTACCCATTGATGTTTCTTGTCTAAAGTAAAGCATCGCAGATAGGTCTCCAAACAATTGTTGATTGCCTCTATCTGGCCATTTTTTTAGGTATGATAATTTGCACTCAGTTGGATTTGCATGCCCTAGAGATCGAAAATTTCCAGCCAAAATTTTATGGTGAAAGTGGGGTCTCGATCAGATACAATGGAATTTGGAATGCCATGCAGTTTGAATATTTGGTCCATGAAAAATTGAGCCGCCAATGTTGGGGAAAATGGATATGGTAGAGCACAAAAATGAACATATTTGGAAAGACTGTCAACAACCACCATGATGATTTATTTTTTGTCTTACTTTGGGAGACCTGTAATGAAATCCATGGAAACATCCTTCCAGACAGAAGCAAGGAGTGGAAATGGTTGTAATATTCCTTGTAGCTTGATTGTTTCCCCTTTGTTGTGCTAGAATACATCACATTCAGCTACAAAATTAATAATGTACTTCTCCATGCCAGTCCAAAAGAAATAATGACATGCTCGTGCATAAGTATTCTAAAATCATGAATGTCCTGCAGTCATAGAGGAGTAGATGTGGGTTTTGAGGGTGGAGGTCAGGGATACCACTACCCAATCCTTGTAGCAAAGAACCTCATCCTTCCAAGAGTAGTCTTCTAAGGAATAAGGATCCTCTCTTAAGTTATTAATGAGTTGGTACAGAGAGGTATGGGAGAACCATTCATGGCGGGCCTCTTTAATCCAATATGGTATGGGTAGAGAGAGTGATAAAAGGGTGCCATCATCCTCAAATTGGTGCGATAAGGCATCAGCCATTACATTGTCATCCCCCTTCTTATAAATTATCTCGTAATCATACCCCAACATTTTTGCAAGCCATTTATTTTTTTGTGGCGACGATAGACGTTTCTCTACAAAATAGTTTTGGCTATGATGGTCAGTGCAAATTTTGAAACATCACCTCAATAATTATGTTCGCCAATTGTCTATTGCATGTAATATGGCCATCATTTGTTTCTCATATTTAGATTGACCCAGATTTTTTCCACTAAGTTATTGATTGGTAAAATCTAATGTTCTAACTTCCTGCATTAATATTGCACCAATTCCCCCTACCTGAAGCATCACATTCAATCACAAAATATTTGGTGAAGTCTGGTAAGGCTAATACTAGAGTGTAGCACATGGCGTGTTTGAGAGACGAAAGCATATTGAGTTGTGTCATTCTAGAGAAATGAATTTTTCTTGAGAATATTAGTGAGGGGTTGGGCAATGCATCCATAATTGCTGACAAATTTGAAATAGTGGCCCGTGAGACTCAATAATCCCCGCAAACTCTTCAAGGTTTTTTTTTGGTTCCAATCTTGTATTTCCTGAATCCTTTTCATACAACCCTCACCCTGTCACGGCCCACAATGTTTACCAAATACTCTACTTCTTCCATGCCAAAGGAGCACTTGGATAATTTTACAAATATTTTATGATCTTAGAGAAATTGCAATATTTTTTCAACATGTTGAAGGTTTTTGTCCCATGTTATGTTGTAGATGATATTGTCATTGAAAAATACCAGGTCAAATTTTCAAAGATATGGTTTTAAAAGGAGTTTCATGAGGCTATGAAAATCGGATGGAGCATTACAGAGACGAAATGGAATGATTTGGAATTCATAATGCCCTTCATGAGTTCGAAAGGTTGTCTTGGTAATGTCAACTTCCTTTACGCGTATTTGGTGATAGACTGAGCAGAGGTCTATCTTGGTAAATATTTTAGCACCATCCAGTTCATAAAGCAAATTATCAACTACTGGAATAGGAAATTTGTCCTTGATAGTGAGCTTGTTAAGGGCCCTAAATTTAGGAAACATGCACCATTATCCATCTTTATTTAGAACCATGACCAATGGAGATGAATAAGGGATGGTGTTGGGACAAATAACACCAACTTCGAGGAGTTCCTTGATGATTTTTAAAAGTTCAATATTTTATGCAAAAGTATATTGATATGGGCGGGCATTTGGAAGCTGGGCACCCAGGACCAAAGGGATGCCATGATCATGTTCACCCCTAGAGGGCGCGAGCTCCTTATGTTTTTCAAAGACACACAGGCGGCGATCTAATACTTGTTGCATATATATGAGGCGAAGTGGATTCAATAGCCTGGATGGCCTTAAATTGGGATACTACCACATGATGGCCATTTTTTAAAAGCTTCTCCATTTGATACAAGCTAATGATAGTAGGAGCACATGCATGTAGTCCCCTCAATGTATGAGTGTAGTCGTTTTGCTTAAATCTCATATATAACTCCTTGAAATCCATTTTGATAGGGCCCGGTGTGCAGAGCCATTTTGCAACAAGGACAATGTCGCAACCACCCATTTCGATGGAAAACATCTGGGTTTTGAGGTGATAATCCCCCATCTGAAGCTTATTTTTTTCAAAGTGTCCTTCACATTTCATGGTCCCCCCAACAATGATAAGGACTTGGAAATTATATATCACCCATATAAAACAATGAACAAATTCTCCTACTCTCTTATGGACAAAGTTATGAGTGTTGACACTATAAATCAACAACACAATTGGACGATGTTTAATGAAACCATGAATTTTGAGGGTTTGGGTATGTTTGGGGTTCACCCACTTCTTCCTAATGAGCTTCAATGGGTGGAGGTTCATCGGCTGAGATGTTTTCAGTAACATCAATTTGAAATAATTTTGGTTCCTTGCATTTATGTCCTAGAGAGTACTTGTCATCAAATTAGTAGTAGAGTCGTTGTTTCCTTCTTTCATCCATTTATGTCGACAACACCTTTTGAGCCTCAAGTGTTTGGGTGCAGCCTGTATCCTAGATGGGATGTGCCTTTGCGATGAAATTTGGATGATTGGATTGGGCATGTAAAATGAATTATACTTCTAAGACCTTGCAGCATGCGTCCAACCAAATAGTTGGGTGATGCATTCAGATATGGGCTTAGATGGATCAATTTAGGCCATTAATGAAACATTCCAAGTAAAATTCATCTCCTATCCCTTCATTTCATTTCTAGTCCCTTATTTTACTTGTTTCCCTGAGCTTAGTGAGACGACCCAAAAAAGTGAGAATCTCGATCAAAGTGGTCTGTTATGAAACCAGATCCAAAAATAGAAGAAAAGAGATATCAACGCCTTAGAAACCAGCCACTTCGAGAGGGAAACCTCCTTTACATTCCATAAATGAACAATTCTTGGATGATACAAATGAAAAAACCTCCTTTCTATATATAGCAGTCCATGGGGTCACAATATAATCCTAGCTGACCTAAAAATAATAATGTAAGGGCACAACAATAAAAATATGGGGGATACAGGGGTAAAAAAATAACAATAAGGGGATACACTAGTATTATAGGGACCTAACATGCCCCTCTGCTTCAAACAAGTGTTTCCCTCAACACTTGATTATTTATGGATGCTTTTGTATAAAATTATCATCCTCCCATGTGGAATCTTCAACGGGTAAATTCTTCCAATTGCTGAGATACTCTGAAATTAATCGATTTGGTAGTTGTCGATTTCTTGTTTCTGTGACTGCTTCAGAACTTCTTTCGCTGCGATGTTGATTTTCCTATTGTTTCATTCAATTTTGTGCCAAATTTAGCTTATCCTTTGAGAGTTGGAGAAATTTTTTTTGATGCTCAATGTGATCTTCCACTTCTTTATCATCCATATTAGCTTTCATTTTATCCTTCAAACCATCCAACTTAGCCTCCATTTTTTCTTTTAAACCATCTATGTCATCTTTAATTGTTCTTTGTAAGATCAAACATTTTTGTACTTTCTCTTGTAATTTTGATATATCATGTTGCACTTCTTCCTCTTCATGATTCATAGTAGAGCCTTCTGAGGGCTTAATTGGTGTTGAATTATTTTTAGGGGGCATTTTAGAACCTAATACTGATATATATTCTTGAATATGCCCTTGGAATCACTTCAAACTGATTTTTCAAATAAGACTTATGCAATTTGAAAAAAAATACACACATTTTTCTTGCTTTTGAGGAGCTCGATATTGAATCTGAATTATCTATGTGATTTCAGATCTTCAATATCTAAAATTCGGTTCTGGAGTAGCCCTCTGAATCTTCAAATGAATTTCATAGGTCTGACCTGATTTGGATGCTTCAAGTTAAAGTTATGCACAATCTCCCACAATGACCTAATTATGGACTGGTTCAGTAGAGCGAACTTGTACTGTGTGCCACGTGTCACTGTTTCCTCCTTCGGCTCTGAAATTTATACACTGGAAACTAAATTTCGTGTACTTTCGGCCACTTTTTACAGAATTCCAATCCAATGCTCAGAGAGAGAGTTATGCCTATTTTCCCATGGTCACCTCTTTTAGATGAAATTCGGGATCCTACAAAAACCCTAAATTCCACAGATCATATATCTGAAAATATTGTGAACCAAGCTCTAAAATTTTTACCCGAAGTTCCTCAGGATTTATATGAAATGGATTTTGTTTTTTAGTCTCTGAACCCTCGTATAAAAAAAGTTATAGCGAAAATTCCACGATGACCTGTTTGAAGTATAGAAACTCTAGAATCCAAAGCTTTGATACCAAATGTTATGAAACCAGCTCCAAAAATAGAAGAAAAGAGATATCAATGCCTTATAAATCAGCCACTTAGAGGGGGAAACCTCCTTTACATTACATAAATGAACAATTATTGGATGATACAAATGACAAAACCTCCTTTCTATATATAGGAGTCCATGGGGTCACAATATAATCCTAGTCGGCCTAACAATAATAATGTAAGGGCACAACAATAACAATATGAGGGCTACAAGGGTACAAAAATAACAATAAGGGGGCTACACTAACAACAATAAGGGGATACACTATATTATAGGAGCCTAACATGGTCACAAATGGATTTTTAGAACATGTTCCAAGTTGGCCTCCCTAGATATCATTTTTGATGCCACTGTCACCACTGCCATCTCTCTTGTTCCAATCAAAGGGCTCCCACATGTATTTTAGTTCGGTCCTCCCAGATATTATTAAGGAGGAAATATTTTTCCATTTGTGCCACCCATATTGTCAGGTTAGAGCCATCAAATTTTTACATGTCCAGCTTGGGTTTTTGTTGGCTTGAAAAGTGGTGACCTCCATGGAAGTGAATGTGATGGTTGGATTCTCCTTATTCATATGCATTAACACTAGGTTCTTCCCTTATGGGTTCGCGAGGTATCTCTAGGGTATTCATTGCTTCTACGATTTTTCTAGGAAGGGAATTGTGGAATTAATCTAATTTTTTTTTAGGATTTCAGTTCTCTCAAATGCCTTATATGCAGCCATAACTTGAGACCTATTACCTTACATACACTAGCCCTGATCAATGTTTTCAAGCTTACTTAAGAGTAGTATGGTTTGAAAGAAGGAAATATCAGGAGTCTAGTGATGTGGGCCATTTGAAGCCACGTCGAGAAAATTTCAGACCGCATGAAAATTAGGAGCTTACAAGTGAATGGTACCACTACGATAAGCTCAACATCTTGAATCTTATGGGCAAGGTCTCTAGCAACCGTCCTGAGATGGCCCAAGACTTTTTTTTAACTCTGAAAGGATTTTTACTCCCAACTGATCAATACTGCAGTGGTTGGATTCTAGAAAGCTTGATACTGCCAAATATCTTGCGAAAATCAAGTTGGGACTATAGTAATAGCAACTCTAAGGTCTTGGTACTACAGAATGTGCTGCAAAAATCTCATCTGGACTATGGCGGCCAAAACCCTCACTACACAAAGAGTTTGATTTTCGTTGTGAAAACCCCAACTACTAAATTTAATCTTGTTGAATCTTTAGTTAAACTGAGAGGGGGGGTGAATTAGTTTAACACATGCATAAGCTTTTTAAATTTTTCATCAAACTTATCTACAGCTTAATATGTGAACAGTATTTAAAATATTGTGAGAGCGCCAAACCTTAAGCAAATTGAATGGATCATATCAACACACATATAGACAGCAGATATAAGTGGAAACCCATAAAGGGAGAAAACCACATCTTATTATTGTTGTGATGCAAAGGCAAGATCCAACTCCCTCTCACCACTTTTTTTCTGTAGGCACCAACCTACAGGAGGCTCCAACCTCAGTCAGCTACAACTGACAACTATCAAGCTTCAACTTTATAGGGAAGCTCCAACTTCCTCAATTTATCAAAAGAATAGTTTGTCGATTTACCTCAGATATCAACTCTGTTCTGTAGCATTTCTTTCTGCTCCTCTCTTCCTTATCTTCTCTGTCTCAGTTTTCCATACTCTGCATTCTTTATACTCACTCTCTCTTCACCTCCTTTTGCATATCAAGATGATATTATTTATAAAGATTTTCTTGTGACTTTCTGTATTCCTTAGGGAATTCGAAATGGATAGCCATACCTCTTAGTCTTCTGCCTTCTCATTTCTTTTCCAACTTACTCAGAAAAATATAACTGTATGTATTAATTTTAACATTACAGTGGGAATTTTTTTTTCTTCCGGAGACTTGCCAATGCATCACAACAATATAAATCAATCAAAAACATTTACATTCAAATACAATGAAAACTCCAACTCACTCATTCAACCTCTTGGTTCACTGCGCTTGTCTTTTCTTTGATTGTGTTTGACTTTTCTATGACTGTGTTTGTGCCTTTCAGCTCTGATTGATTTCCTGCTTATTGTCGCAGTGTAACTGCCATACATATGTAACTACGCTTTTCATATATCACAATTTCAACTCTCGGCATAGTTATATAGAGTTTTAATATTCAAACTATCGCGTTATTTAGCTCCGATACCTCTTGGCAATATAACAATAATGAATCATTTTAATACATATAATTCCCTTTCGGGCCCACTTGTCCAGCTTGTATTATTCTCCGATGCAATGTATCATCCCTTGAATTCTTCCGATTGCGATTAATCGCAATCGCAACTTTTAGTTGTGAGTTCCGATGCTCCGATGCTCCGATGATTCACTGTTCACTGATTTAAGATTCTCCGATGTTTCGATGCTCCGATTCCGATGATTCACTGTTATACAGTAATTCAAACATATATCAATTATGGTTTATCAACCCATCGGGTCCAGAACTCAATCGCAATCGCAACCTTTTGTCTATATGTTCCGCTGCCAAATTTCTCCGATGCGATTGGATGAGGGTCCCACATATAAAAATTTGTTTGTTTTAAAACCAAGCGAAAAACAGAGCACCTTGCATATATGTATATAGTATGTTTTGGTCCTTTCTATATAAAGCGCAACATATAAAGGGTGTTGCATATATATAAGCTTCTGCTTCCTCTTTAATGTATCCTTTAGTTGGGGTAATGATTCTCGGAATTTTATGTGGGGGGTCCCACCCTACACATATAATATCCTCTGTCAACATTATATTAAGTCTTCGACTTAGACATAAGCCCAGCACTAATATCTATGTATATATATAAATTCTCAGGCTCTGAAGTTCGTTTAATGTTTCCGCTCCCAGCATAGACTTAGCCATGTACTTCACTAGAAAACCTTAGTCTTAATGCTATAAATGGTTCTGGTTCTTTTAATTACATACACCGAACTTATAGCATTCACTTCAAAGTTTATATATATTAATGCAGCACATATATTATCTTATGGATCATGGTTCCCATGCTCTACTAATCACCCTCGTCAGTTCTCCATATAACAATAAAGTTCGAGCTTATATAGGACATTCACAATACCTTTGCATACATCGACTCGGCGTTCACTAGTCAACCTTGTACATTCAACCTTACAACTCGACGTTGGTTGGCATGTATACTTCTATTAGTCCTGCAAACCTTAGTTTGAACAATCCAATCAACATAAATTAAAACTAGGCCCCAGCACTAACGACCCTTCCACATCAAACGGTGGATAATATGTCGCGTTGCCTCGGATGATCGGACGGACGATGCGCAATATCGC
Source organism: Pinus albicaulis (assembly GCA_034641835.2). Lineage (NCBI taxonomy): Eukaryota > Viridiplantae > Streptophyta > Pinopsida > Pinales > Pinaceae > Pinus > Pinus albicaulis. Next base: position 542,803,889 of record CM076581.1, on the reverse strand, counting down.
GCAACTTAAGTGCTCGCTACATAATTTTTCAAAATCATGCGAAAAAAGTTGTTTTACAAAACCGCCTGAGGACACGTGTCCTTCAATAACATATATCGTGTTCATTTTGGTAATATAGCTTACCACTTCAATCGACGCGCGAACCCACTGGTTTTGTGGCCCTCCGATTTTACTGTTCATGGTCGGGGTTCCGCTTAAATTCATGGTTCTGTTCCATAAAGAATGGTGCGTCTTTGTTATAATACATATTCATATAAGCTCTGTGAAAAGGTTTATTTCACTGTTTCATTATTATGTTAACATTTGACTGTTTGATAACGGCTCTGCCTCTACCTCCACTGCTTGATCGTTTCATCTCTGCCTCTGTATTCGTTGCCTCTGCCTCTGCCTCTGTTGCTCGACCTCTACCTCCACTGCTCGACCATTTCATCTCTTCCTCTGTATTTTCTGTCTCCGCCTCTCTTTTTATTGCCCTGTCTCTGTTCTTCTTATGCTCCCTGTAAATGTTACCTGTTGTCTTCTCCTTTGCTTCTGTTGTTATCCTTTGCCTATCTCTGCCTCTGCTTCCTCTTTTGCCATCAATGACAACATTTCCAACAATCTCCCCCTTTGGCATTGATGGCAATACACTTTATATGTTTGCCTTTTAGGACCCTTTCTCTTGTTGCTTGCTCTTCCTCCCCCTTTGACATCAATGGCAAGGGGTTGCTCATTTTTCAGTGTACTTTGCACTGATATTGAGGACCTGTTTCATGCTTTCCTTGCTAACTGATCTCCCCCTGGAATGATATTTTCATTTCTGTTCTCCCCTTGGACTGAAGCTTCCTTCTTCTTTTTTCTTTCAGAGAGTAGTATCTAAAGACACTACCCCTAGTTTATTTCTCAGATATTTGAATGGCTCTCTAGCATGAAGGTTTTGTGAATATATCTAATGTTTGTTCTTTTGTGGGCACATATTCCAACCTTACTACCTTCTGTGCTACTTGTTCTCTTAGAAAATGGTACTTGATTGGGATGTGTTTAGTTTTTGAATGAAGTACAGGATTTTTTGAAATACTTATAGCACTTGTATTATCACATTTGATAGAGATGGGTTCATCAATCCTTACCTTCATATCTTGGAGGGTTTGCTTCATCCACATGACTTGAGTACAGCATGTTGTTGCTGCTATGTATTATGCTTCTGCTGTAGATAGAGAAATATATGTTTGTTTCTTGCTTAGCCATGCCACCAGACTTTCTCCTAGATAGAATGCACCTCCACTTGTGCTTTCCCTGTCGTCCACACAGCTGGCCCAATCTGCATCTGTGTATGTTGTCAAAGTGAAGCTTTTGCCTTTTGGATACCAAATTCCATACTGTGCAGTTCCTTGTAGATATATTAATATTATTTTGACTGCTAGAAGGTGATTTTGTTTAGGTGTTGCTTGATATCTAGCCACAAGTCCTACTGCTAGCATGATGTCTGGTCTTGATGTTGTCAGGTACAACAAACTTCCTATCATGGATCTGTAGAGTCTTTGATCTATATCAGTAGATCCATCATCAACACATAGCTTGCATCCCGTGATCATGGGAGTTGACACAGGTTTGCAGTCCTCCATTTTGAACTTTTTCAACATTTCTTTTAAGTATTTTTCCTGTGAGATGAATGTACCTGTGTTCTTTTGCTGAATTTGAAGTCCTAAGTAGAAACTGATCTCTCCAATCATATACATCTCAAACTCTGATCTCATCTCCTCAGCAAACCCTTTTGCTAGTTCATCTATGTTGCTTCCAAACATAATATCATCAACATATACTACAATAATCAGGAGTTCATTTTCATGGGCTTTTATGTATAGATTGTTGTCTAATCCACATCTCTTAAAACCTTGTTTTTGAAAATACTTATCCAGTCTTGAGTACCAAGCATGAGGAGCCTATTTCAGTCCATATAGAGCCTTCTTTAGTTTACATACATAGTCTTCTTTGTCTGTTAATGAGAAGCCTTTTGGTTGTTCCATGTAGACTTCTTCTTCTAGATCTCCATTCAGAAATGCAGATTTTACATCCATTTGATATACCTTGAATTCTTGGTAGCATGCAAAGGCCAGAAACATTCTTATAGCTTCCATTCTGGCTACAGTGGCAAATGTTTCATCGTAATCAAGTCCTTCGATTTTTTAATATCCTTTGCAGACAAGTCTGGCTTTGTTCCTGATTACCTATCCTTGCTCGTTCATTTTATTTTTGAATACCCATTTTGAGCCTATGACATTTTTCTCAGTGGGTCTAGGAACTAGTTCCCAGGTATTGTTCTTCTCAATTTTGTCCAATTCTTCATTCATAGCATTCACCCAGTACTTGTCCTTGCTAGCTTCTTCAAATTTCCTTGGCTCTATTTGTGATAGCATGGCTATGTATACCTCTTCTGTCTGTTCAGTTAGCTGCCTTCTTGTCTGGACCCCTACTTTCTTGTCTCCAATGATCTAATATTCAGGATGGTTCTTCTTAGTGTATCTTGAGGGGGCTTTCGAGCTTAGTTCAACATCTTCTGTTGTCTTGCTGGTTTCATCATCATCTTGGTTTTCTTCTTCATGGCTGTCTGAAGGACTGCTTCAGTCTGTACCTCTTGTATTGTTTGGAGGTTCTTCATCAAATCTTACGTCAATGCTTTCTACAATTTTTCAAAGAGTCTTGTTGTAGCACCTGTACCCGTTACTTTTGGATGCATATCCCAGAAATATCCCTTCATCTGCTCTTGCATCAAATTTCCCCAGACTTTCATCATTATTCTTTATGTAACACTTGCTTCCAAAGATTCTAAAGTGCTTGATTGAAGCTGGTTTACCATGCCATAGTTCATAGGGAGTCTTGTCACTGCTTGGCCTTAAATGAGATTTGTTTAGAATATACCTGTTTGTGTGTAATGTACCTTGAGAAGGTACGAAATATTACTCTCTTGCATCGTAGCTGCGAAATTTGGTATGCTGAGACACATTTTGTCTCTACCTTTCTCCCATTTGTTGAGGTGTCTGCAATAGTAAATTGTTTCTTGTCCATGTTCATTGCCGCCCAAGTGCAAAAAGTCCTGTCATGAATTCTCACACTCCTTTGTGCGATACGTGCATTTAACTGCACATCTATTTGATATAAGCTAATTCTTTGAATATTTTGAATTTGTCCAGTGCTTCCGATTTATTCTTGAGAAATGCAACCCATGTCATTCTGGAGAAATCATCTATTATCAGCATGAAGTAGGATTCTCCACTTGGTGTTTTAGTTCTTGCATGTCCACACAGGTCCATGTGCACAAGCTGGAGTGGTCTTCTTGTAGATAACTCATCTTTGGCCTTAAAGGATGTGCGGGTCTGTTTTCCCAATTGACAATATTTGCATATGGTATTAGAAGGTCTTTTTATTTCTAGCATGTCTCTGACAGCTTTCTTCTTGCTCAGTCTGATGATATGATCGAAGCTGAGATGTCCCAACCTCTTATGCCATAACCATGACTCCTCAAGTTTGCTAAGATGGCATGCTTCATCTTCCTCTTTCACTATGTAAACATTACTCTCTGTTCGAACTCCTTTGAGCAAAGTCTTACCTGTGGTGCTTGATCTAACTTCACAGTCTTGTGCTCTAAAAAGAACTTCACAGCCTTTATCGCACATTTGACTGACACTCAGCAAGTTTGCTTTCAGCCCATCTACAAATAGTACATCTTGGGCCTTTCCTCTGCCATTATCTAGGCTGACTGAGCCTTTTCCCTTGATTTTTCCTGATTTATCATTGCCAAAAGTAACATTGCCAGATTTCTTTTCATCACAAGTTATAAATTTGCTTCTGTCTCCAGTCATATGTTTTGAGCAGCCACTGTCCAAATACCATTGGCTTTTCAAGTCTTGAGCAGTTAGAGCCAGGTCACATTTGTTCACCTTATTTTTCCACTAGAAGCATCCTCTTGTTTGGAAATTTTTGTGGGATGATGAACCACATTTGGAAGGCATATGTCCAATTTTATTGCATACACAGCATTTTATCAAAAAATTTGCAGAATTGTGAGTATGAGAAAATTTTCTTTGATTCATAAACCTCCTTGAGGTGTTGAACATCAATATTTGTCCATATTTTCTGCACTCAATGATTTTATGGCCAAATTCTTTACAATAAAAGCAGTAACCATAGAAACTATTTGCATACCTGATGTGAGGTTGTCTTCTCTATTTGTTTTCTTGAGGCAGTCTCTTCACTGTTTGCATCTTTTGCTGGTTTGAGTTACTCCTCCTTGTATGACAGTATGCAGCAATGTGTCCCAGCTTGTGACAGACATAACAGGTAGCATTTTTCATAGGAGAGAAGAATCTCCTTTGATGGCTTCCAAATTTGACATACTCAGGGATATGTGATCCTTTTTCTGTTGTCTTAGTATTTATTGTATTCTTTGTTATTAGAGATTTCTTCAGATCTCTGTCTCCCTCATTACATGTTTCTTCTTTTTGTGGGAATCATTTGGGTTGCTTCATCATCCTTATTTTCTTTTACAAAAATAATATTTTGTTTTCTTTTTCTTTGCCTTTACTTGATTCTCCTTCATAGCCTAATCCTGTTTTTATCGGAGGAGATCTTTGAGCATCCAGAATTTCGTTCAACTTACCAGAGCTTGTTGTTTGAGAAGAATTTATAGATACTTTCCTTTGAGAATTTTCTAATTTCTTCCTCAGACATGCAACTTCTTCTTCCAAATTCTCTTGTTCCTGAGTTTTATCCTTGATTTGCTTAAGTAATATGTCTTTTATCTTCTTGGCTTCTTCAAGCTCTATATTTAGCTACATGAGGACATCTGAATTCTGTTCTTCTCGTACATACTTGAGGAGAATGTCCTTTTTCTTCTGCACTTCAGTTTGAGTCTGTCAATCTCCTCCAAGGCACTCTTTAGCTCCCCCTCAAGGTCAACTTCACCTTCTTATTCATCTTCTAGCAGGAGTCCTTCAAGTTCTTCTATGGCCATCAGTAAAAATTCAGAGGTTCCTTCTTCACTTGAGGGTTCATCTAAGTCTTCAGATGCACTGTTGTCATGTTGAGCATAGAAGGATTTTCTACTAAATTTCTTTCCTTTCTACCAGTTCTTTGATGTATTTTTCCTTGATTCTTGAGTCTGATTCCTTACTTTCTTGTGAGGAAACTTAGTAGCATAGTGTCCAATTCTTCCATATTTAAAGCATTTGAAAGGAATTTTACCTTTGTATTTACCTAAGCCTCTATCCAGTTTCTTGACAAATTTAGCCTCTTCTTCATCAGAGCAAGAGCATATGTCTTCCTTTTCTTCTTTCTTCTCTTTTTTTTTAAAGGCTGCCTCCCTCGTACATGGCTTCTTTTGTGGGAGCCTCATCTCATATGCTGTTAGATTTCCAAGTAGTTGGTTCATGGTCAAGGTTTCCCAATCAACTGTTTCTTCTATTGCAGACACCTTGGGGTTAAAACTGGGAGGAAGAGATCTTAGAATCTTTTGTACAATTACACTTTCTGGTATGGTTTCTCCAAGAGCTTTCATATTGTTAACACTTTCTGCAACTCTTAAGAAGTAGCTGCCAACATCTTCATCATCATTCATTTTAAAATTTTCAAACTGAGCTCTATATACTTGAAGTTTGGCAGTCTTTACCTTTTTATTTCCCTCATGAATATTCTCTAGAGTGTCCCACATATCTTTGACAGTCTTACTGTGCATTATTTTGATAAATTCAGCCTCACAAAGTCCACTTAAGATTGCATTCATGGCCTTTTCATTTGCTACAAATTCTTGTTTAGCTTCTCTTTCTGGGTCACTTGCCTTTGGAGAATATCCAAATTCTACAACAGCCCAAACCTCTATTCCTAGAGACATTATGTATGCTCTAATTCTGATTTTCTAGAAGGAATAATTAGCACCAATGAATAAAGGGGCTTTATTGGTTGAGCTTCCTTCTTGACTAGCCATCCTGGGGACCTAGGATCTCCTTTCAGTGGTTAAACTGGTACAAAAGGAACTTCGCTTTGATACCAATTGTTGAATTCTTAGTTAAAAGGCGAGAGGGAGTGAATCGGTTTAACACATGCATAAGCTTTTTAAATTTTTCATCAAACTTATTTACAACTTAATATGTGAACAGTCTTTAAAAATATTGTGAGAGCACCAAACATTAAGAAAATTGAATGGATCATATCAACACACATAGAGACAATAGATATAAGTGGAAACCCATAAAGGGAGAAAACCACATCTTATTATTGTTGTGATGCAAAGGCAAGCTCCAACTCCCTCTCACCACTGTTTTTTTGCAGGCACCAACCTACAGGAGGCTCCAACCTCAGTCAGCTACAACTGACAGCTATCAAGATTCAACTTGATAGGGAAGCTCCAAATTCCTCAATTTATCAAAAGAATATTTTGTTGATTTACCTCAGATATCAACTCTGTTCTGTAGCATCTCTTTCTGCTCCTCTCTTCCTTATCTTCTCTGCCTCAGTTTTCCATACTCTGCATTCTCTATTTTCACTCTCTCTAACCTCCTTTTGCATATCAAGATGATATTATTTATAAATATTTTCTTGTGACTTTCTGTATTCCTCAGGGAATTCAAAATGGATAGCCATACCTCTTAGTCTTCTGCCTTCTCATTTCTTTTCCAACTTACTCAGAAAAATATAACTGTATGTACCAATTTTAACATTACAGTGGGAATTTTGTTTTCTTCCGGAGACTTGCCAATACATCACAACAGTATAAATCAATTAAAAACATTTAAATTCAAATACAATGAAAAATCCAGCTCACTCATTCAGCCTCTTGGTTCACTGCGCTTTTCTTTTCTGTGACTGTGTTTGTCTTTTCTATGACTGTGTTTGTGCCTTTCGGCTCTAATTTATTTCCTGCTTATTGTCGCAGTGTAACTACCATACATATGTAACTTTGCTTTTCATATATCACAATTTCAACTCTCGGCATAGTTATGTAGAGTTTTAATATTCAAACTGCCATGTTATTTAGCTCCGATACCTCTTGGAAATATAACAATAATGAATCATTTTAATACATAGAATGCCCTTTCGGGCTCACTTTCCGAGCTTGTATTATTCTCCGATGCGATGTATCATCCCTTGAATTCTTCTGATTGCGATTAATCGCAATCACAACTTTTAGTTGTGAGTTCTGATGCTCTGATGCTCCGATGCTCCGATTCCAATGATTCACTGTTATGCAGGAATTCAAACACATATCAATTATGGTTTATAAACCCATCGGGTCCGGAACTCAATCGCAATCGCAACCTTTTGTCTATATTTTCCGCTACCAAATTTCTCCGATGCGATTGGGTGAGGGTCCCACCATATAAAACTTTGTTTGTTTTAAAACCAAGCGAAAAATAGAGCGCCTTACATATATGTATATAGTATTTTTTGGTCCTTTGTATATAAAGCACAATATACATAGGGCGCTGCATATATATATAGACTTTCTGCTTCAGCTTTAGTGTATCCTCCAGCTTGGGTTATGATTCTCGGAATAATATGTAAGGGGGTCCTACCCTACACACCCAATATCTTCTGTCAACATTATATTAAGTCTTGGACTTAGAAATAAGCCCAACACTGATATCTATGTATATATATAACTTCTCGGGCTCCGTAGTTTGTTTAATGTTTCCGCTCCCAGCATAGACTTAGCCATGTACTTCATTAGAAAACCTTAGTCTTAATGCTATAAATGGTTCCGGTTCTTTTAATTACATACACTAAGCTTATAGCATTCACTCAAAGTTTATATATATTAATGTGGCACATATATCATCTTATGGATCACGGGTCCCATGCTCTACTAATCACCCTCGTTAGTTCTCCATATAACAATAAAGTCCGAGCTTATATAGGACATTCACAATACCTTTGCATGCATTGACTCGACGTTCACTAGTCAACCTTGTACATTCAACCTTACAACTCGACCCTGGTTCAATCCAAACTCAACGCTTGGCATGTACATATATTAACTCATATATCACACAATCCATATTGCGCCAACTTTGCATATTCAACCATTATATGTGTCTTACAATATATCAATATATCAATATATATATATATATTACCTCCTTCTTCAATTATTGGAAGCGGAATAATAAACCCCAAGAACATCGGACATACTTCTATTAGTCCTGCAAACCTTAGTTTGAACAACCCAATCAACAAAAATTAAAACTGGGCCCCAGCGCTAACGACCCTTCCACATCAAACGATGGATAATATGTCGCGTTGCCTTGGATGATCCGACGGACGTTGCGCGATATCACGCAACTTAAATGCTCACTTCATAATTTTCCAAAATCACACAAAAAAAGTTGTTTTACAAAACCGCCTGAGGACACGTGTCCTTCAATAACATATATCATGTTCATTTTGGTAATACAACTTACCACTTCAATCGATGTGCGAATCCACTGGTTTTGTGGCCCTCCGGTTTTACTGTTCATGGTCGGGGTTCCGCTTAAAGTCATGGTTCCGTTCCAAAAAGGCGCATCTTCGTTATAATACATATTCATATAAGATTCGTGAAAAGGTTTATTTCACTGTTTCATTATTATGTTAGCATTTCACTGTTTGATAACGGCTCTACCTCTGCCTCCACTGCTTGACCGTTTCATCTCTGCCTCTGTATTCACTACCTCTGCCTCTACCTCTGCTGCTCGACCTCTGCCTCCACTGCTCGACCGTTTCATCTCTTCCTCTATATTTCCTGTCTCCGCCTCTCTTTTTACTGCCTTGTCTCTGTTCTTCTTATGCTCCCTGTAAATGTTACCTGTTGTCTTCTCCTTTTCTTTTGATGTTGTCCTTTGCCTGTCTCTGCCTCTACTGCCTCTTTTGCCATCAATGACAACATTTCCAACAAATCTATGTGGCGGCGACAAAATCCCAATTATTGGATCTGATCTAGAAAAAGATAGTCAAACTCCAACAATTGGATCTGATCTGGATGAAAAGGTAGGGGAGATCTTCATATAGTTGAGGAACCATAGTCTCAAATGAGTTTCAGGTGCTATAGATCTCAATATACGCAGGGGTCCAATAATAGTACTCGGCCCAATATTTTAGGGCGCTAACAAGGAGGATTGACCGTACCCTTATCCGTACTACCCGACTACCCTATTTTACGTGTGAGTAATCTCCTTGAGTGTTGTTATCAGTGTACTATAGTAGCAAGATGGTCAACCGATTATCTAAGGTTAGGTTTCAGGTTACCCTAGGGGGGATTCAAATATACCCCAAGGGTACATGGAATTGCAGTTTGTGTGTGATTTTGATTAATGTGATACTACTCAAAGGGGTACTCATAGGGATTAGAGGGGATTTCAAAAATCATGACCAACTCTTGTAATTCTTGCGTGCATGCCTCCCCAAATCTGCAGGTTTATGCGCTCAACGACAGATCTTGTGGTTTAAAGACGTTCGAACACTTCTCTAGCCTTAAAAAAAAATTATGCGGAAATTGGAGGTATAGTTGGCCTTGGAAAGTGTTCTAATGCCACTTTTAATGCACTTGACCTGCGAGAAAACCAAAATACCAACAATACGAAACAATATATCCCGAACACACAAAAATATCACATGAAATGATACAAGTTACAAATATATTTTATTATTCAAAAACATAATACAATGTTCACTTTCCTCTTCCAGGGGGAAACCTCCAACTGAGCAGAGCTCAATTACAATAAGAATTTTTATAGCTTAATGACATCCAAATCCCTAACTACTAGTGGTCCCTTGCATAACACGGGTTCACCACTTTATTTATTTACTATGGCTCGTTTATAAATAATTGTGGTCCCTTTTCTATAATGTGGTTCAACCACTTACAATTATTATTAATGTGGATAATTGCTTACGAGCTTTGTTGACTCAACTAACTAACTATGACTCAGACTAGGCCCATTGGGCTTATTACATAAATAAATGGGTTAAGGTTGGACCCTAACATTTTTCTACCTAGAAGGATGTTGTAGGATTACATAGTGATAGTTGAGGCAAGTTCAATTCTTGGTGTTGAAAACTCGACTCAAAGAACATATGAATTGAGTGACTTTTTTCAGTAATCCCTAAAAAATTGTGAACTCGATATGTTTATATCAAAATCTTGGAATTGAAAGGTAGAAGTTTAAGAAGATAACTTTGTGTTCATGTTCTTACATCAACAAATATCACTTTCATGTTTAAAAGGAGTTATGACTAGCTTGAATGTTGATAAGGCTCAATATAATTCCTTCATTGATGATGACTAGAGGAAGTGATGTGTAATATTGATGGCTTGGAGGAAAGTTATATTTAATATTGATGGCTTGAACCCTGTCACGAGATTGAAGAAAGAGGATGGCTCCATAATATCTAGGAAAGAATAATATCGATATGATGAGATACAAAAGGAAGGAGGGATCTATGCAGTTATCTCCAGGAAGAACTAGTAGTTGATACATTTATGAAGACAATATAAAGAGCTTATGGTTATGACTCCCCAATTGAAAGAAGTGAAAGAATATCCTCTATACTTTAGAGGGAGTATGAAGTCTTCTTAATGTTTGTGAAGGCGCAAAGATCCATTCCCTAAACCAAGTGGGAATAGGGATATCCTCTTTGGTTGAGAGGGAGTGATGATGCAAATCACATTTGTATTATATTCTTCATGCATCATGCACTTGACCAAACATAACAATCATAATTCTAAGTTAAGGCCATGAAGGGAGAATGGAGAATGGAGGATTGAATAAGCATCTATAATTTCCTTGAGGATAGAAAATCCAAGATAGGTAATGGACTGACACTCTTCGAGGATTGGACATCTATCCAAGACAAGAGTTTTCAAAGAGGAATGGTATTATTTTATGATTGTAAATCCAAGATAATAATAGTCCTAAAAAGACATACCTAGTGAACATCTGGATGGGGTATGTACCTTGGAGAGGTAGTATGGTTTCTCATGTAAATCCTCCCAACATTATGCTCTTGTATAAGAAAGAGATTGTCAAGTTAATACCTTACTGTGTTGACAATGTTGGTCATGATGTCAATGCTTAAATATGGCTTACCAATCTGACTCTTATTATAAAAAATATTCAGTTTGAGAATAACCTTGTATCAGGTGTAAAATTATGAATACCACGCTAGTCAAGAGGGAGTGTTCGAAAATGTAACTAGTTTTGGTATTCATGATTTGTCTATATTCTAAATTCATTATGTATATATTATGTTACAAGAAAAATAAGAAATAAAAATATTATTTTGAGTATGGGTTTCATGCTCCATTTTGATGGTAATCAAGGTAAAGCATGTTCATCATGCTTATAGGGTTTTTCATGTCAACATAGTATTTTTCTTCGGTCAAGAGAGTCATTATTATTTGTATAAGACCCTATTAGGCAAGTTGTAACATTTAAAATATGTAAATTTTTAGTATAGAAAATCCTAGATGTCTCTAAGCACAAGTCGACCCTGGACAAGGAAACGTCAGTCCAGAGAGGGCTAATTCGACCACATGAGAAGGCTACAAATAAGAGAAGCTCGACCTCATTTGGAACACACTTCTGCAATTCACATTCAAGCAATAAAGGCAAGAAGAAAATAAAGAAGAAGCTAGAAGGAAGGAAGATGTCGCTATTTAAAGGAAATAGGACGAAATTTTTACTTTTTTGCTCACATGTGTGAAGTCTAGGATTTTTTTTCTGCCTTGGGAGGCTGAAATTTGCAGAAAAAAATATATGAATTCATTGCAGGTCTAAAGTTTTAAAGGAAGGGCCGAAAATTGTAATTTTGAATAATGTTTTGCTGCTAATGACTTGGAGGCCTTAACTCTCTTGAAGGAAGATCTCAAGGAAGGTTGTCACAAGTTAAAATATAGAGTTTTTGTTGGCCAAGGTTATAGATCTACAGTAGGAAGTCGAAGTTCTGAGGTAGAGAAAATTGGAAGGAGATTGACTTTTGTTTACTTATTCAATCCTTCACTCACTTAAATAAGGTTGTCTTGAGGGGCCGACTTGGTGCTTTGCGAAGATATTAGTTTTGAGGTTTGGGTCTTGGTTTTCTCATTTGAGGTAGATTTTATAAGAAGATAATAGATTTATATGGGTTTTACCCTTGGAGGGGTTTTCCCTGGCTTGGATCTTATATCTTGTGTCCATTTTCTTTAATGTTATTTCTCTTAATAATTGTTGGATAAAATAATCTAATAAAGAAACACAAGAAGATAAATCAATTTCACAAACAATTAGTAAGATTAAGGAGAAATTGAATTAATAGTTTCCCTATAGTATTCTCCAACAAATTGGAACAATGGAATTGAGGATTTAATGAGAAAGAAGCATCCAAAGTTTATAATTAATGGTATGTGGAACTAGGGTAACGGGAGAAGGATGAATTCCGGAAGTGTTAAGGAAAGGATCCTTGTGAAAGATAGTAGTGAGGATCAAGAGCAAGATATATCACGTCGATACTTAGTGAAATGGATACGATTAGGATAGGTGGAGCCACAAGAGAAAGGGAGATGGTTGCAGGAGTGCACCACATGCAGGAAGTTTTTTTGGTGCAAGTGTTTAAAGTGGAATGAAGGTTTAGGGGGATCTCCCATCAATTCGTTATGAGCACAAAAAATTGGGTGAGATCATAATGCATGAACGATCAATATATATTTCATTATAACTTCTAATTAAATTGAATTCAAGGTTTTAGATTCAAGGTTTTATTTATTAGGGTTTAAATTGCTTTGATCTATGCAATATTCTCTATGGTTAAATTAATCAGAGAAAGGGGAATTATTTTACCACCATATCTTTGTTTCCCACGATGATGTGCCACCACTTTTGAACTCGGTGTTTCACCACCTACTCGATAGACCCCCTTTTTGAATGCCTTTGTGCTCCATATGCTTGATGGAACCCCTTCTCGAATGCTTGAATATTGATCCACAATGCCCATTGATCCACCTACAAACTCAGTGCTACACCACCTACCACTACCTTCTCGATAGACCCCCTTAGAACCCGTTTCTCTAATCCCCTTGTCCCCTGCTCGACAAATTTTCCCCTTCTCATTAAGTTGTACAACGAATTGAAAAAACACTTTTCATATAAATCGCTACTTACCTCATGTATTTGCTAAGATCATATATAACTTGTTTGACATTATTATTAAAGTCTTCTGGGAGAGATAGAGGAAGAAAATATTGTAACAATAAAAATAAATCATTATTTTTTTAATCCAAAGTAGACAAAAAAACTATGAAGATGTATACCAATATAGAAATATATATAACAAAATAATTACATTAATGAAGGTATGTCAATCATGTGTTTTAACCCCACCAAGTTCATATTTCTTTGTTAAGATATTATTTATGTTTGAAGAAAAACCTATGGTAAATTCAATTCTTTGAATGACCTCTTTTACAACATTGCTTTGCTTCTCTGTTAGTAACACTAGAAGGCTATTTCGGTCTCCATCGCTATTTTATTGGATTCCAATTTGCATTGCATGATTGACTTCTTGAATTTCATTAAAAAAATTGACGATTATTTCTGTATTCCCCCTACCATCTATTATTTTCCATATTGTTTATGTAACATTATTCCCGATATGCATTGTATCAAACAAATGAACTATTATTAGGTCCTAATAGTAGGGAAACCTCATGAATTGATTGGGATAACTTTTCTTTCCTCGTGGAATCCCATTATTAATACCTTCACGACCCTGATGAATCATAGAAGAAATCACAACAATAACTATCAAATATGGTAAAATAAATTATATAAAAATAAAAATTCAAAAAATTAAATATATGATACATAAACAAATTGCATACCTTAACGATTTTTGTTATATTTCAACTTCCATAGGGGAGGTGTCATTCTTTGTGGTTTTAATCCAGTCCCTTCTTTCCCATTTAAAAGATGTTTTTCAATGGTACGATACTTATGGTTCTTAGAGAGAAAGTGCCTATACTCATCAAAAAACGTCTTTCCTAAACATTTTAGACAATTAAGTTTCATCTTAGGACCACAAACTAGACATGAAAATATACCCTTTGTTTAAAGACCTGCAAGAGATGGATTAACATCAATTATATGAAGGGATTATCTAAAAAAACATGCATGATATCTTCAAATAATTACATACTATTAAAGTGCAATACTGGAATGTTACATACCACAAAAATTTGTTAGTCTTGTGGCATCCTGAATTGTCCATACAATTGTTAATAATGTAAAAAATTACTTGGAACAATCATTGTCAACATTATGTGCTCCTCCTTTATTGACATCCAAGGAGGAAGGTTATGTTGATAACAAAAATTTTCCACACTGAGGAAATAGACCTAAGCTCTCCAAATGGATTAACATCATCATTTGTCAATGAAATCCTAACATTACAAGGTTCATCTTTAAAATGTGGTCATTTTTCCCCAATTTCGCTCAATGCATAACCATATACATGCATTCGAAGAACACCATCTCCACTTCTATTCCATGCATAGTAATCCATAAACGGTGCTATGTTTTCACACCTGAACAATTGCTGCAAGAGTGGAATTATGGGAATATGATGAAGAAATTTTTGAGGCACCTTTTTGTTATTTGATCGGTTTGATATCTATTGCTCTTAACATTGTGAGTAGTTTATTTTCAATGCATGTTTTCCATAATATATCATATGATCTTAGGACATGCATGTATATCTTGATACTCCATTCCAATTTCTTTCATAGTGACATATAAATCTTGGTATGTGTGAGGTAAAATAATTCACGATAGTAACATAATTTCACCTAAAAATCTACAACATAATAAAACCATTAGTTAGTGTAAATAATATTAATCGTAAATTTCATATTCTTATTTTACACATTAATTAACAAAAAAAATATGTATAATATGGGATGAAACATAGTACATACCTTAGGATCTACGCCATACAAGTGTTTGACAAACCATTCAAAGCCTTTAAGTTCAGTAACAATAATGTAGTGGAGAGAAGATTTGATTTTGAGCCTTCATAAAGTGGTGGTGCTCCCTTTTCTAGCAGAGGTTCATCAAGAATATCATCATCGTCCTCAACCTACTCATTGATTGGTCGAGCGAATAAGTCTTAAATCAATTAATTTGTCCCATTATATTGAAATATGTTATTATTGTCATCTTCTTCCATAGTATCATTAACTTGATCTTCAATATCTTTACTATGTTGCTCAACTTGTGCATCATCATTTCTACTACTACTTGAGGCATTCAGACACCAACTAGGGGGGCAGCTTGACTTTATAATTACAAACAATAATGCAAAATTAGTCTGCATAACAAATATTATAAAAATATAAAAGTTTACAAATACGATTAATATAAACACAATAAATAATGAATATATAACTTACCAAGGGACAATATTCCTTCGGTCCCACTTCAATGTGCCCACGTTTCCTACAATGTGCTTTATTTGTTTCTTTTAAACCTCTTATGTGGCGTAAGCGCCCGCATTTAACGCAAGGGCAATAACATCTCCATTTTTCCCCTACTAATGTTTTTTGACATTCTTCCTTGCAAAAAAATATGTGATGATTATGTTATAAAGTTGAGTGGTGTACTAGATCTATTATATTTTTTAATTCAATATTTGTGTGTGTGTGTGTGTGTGTGTGTGTGTGTGTGTGTGTGTGTGTGTGTGTGTTCCAATCAATAAGAATACCTTATAACCTTTTAGAACCATTGTAATTATAGTGAAAATGTCGCAACGTCTCTTAAATGCAATATATTTAGAAGTTTACGTACCTTCGGAATTATGACGATCATTGACCAAGTCAAGGTTGACTAGTCAAAAAGTGACCAGTCGTTTCATTAATAACTCAACGAATAGAAGTGACTGGTCAAAAAGGGGACTTTTTTCAGTTGCAACAAACGTCGCATACCATCATACTTACAACAATATAGAAAATATTGTCGTAATTAAGATGATGTGGAGATATATCATCGTAAAAATCATGAATGTGAATTGACTATATATATATATATATATAATTCTGATATTTTTCGATGATACAACCAATTCTATCTGTATCGTCGTACTATTTCATCAAAATTTCTTCCTATATACAATGGTGTCTCAACACGAGATAAAAAAATATCCATATTATAATTTAATAAAAAAAATTGTTATCATGTATAAAATAAATAAATAAAAATTACAAATATATATATATATATATAACCAATCAAAACTATATAAATGAATAAGTAATTCACTTATCAACTCATAAATGGATATGTCAATTCATACATTAATACATAGAGTTTTTATTAAAGTAAAATGATGGGTGAATAGAAACATTGAATTATATTTCTTGAAAATCTATGTGAATAAACTATTAATCCACTAGCCATCTCATAAATAGATATATTAATTCATACCTAGATATGTAGAATTTTGATCAACATTTTGGAATAGAGTAAGAAGATGAGCTGATAAAACTATGTAGAATTACTGAATTGTTTTCTTCATTAAAAAATAAAATATTTTAAAAAATTAAAATTAAAAAAATAAAATAAAATAAAATAAAAAATCAATCTTACCTAACATGTTTTCCATTAAATATATTGAAAATTAATAAATTTTAAAATTAATTATTATATAGAATATGTTTTTTATTTATTATTATTATTTTTTAAATAATCAAGTTATTTTACAAAATTTGTTATTTTATTATTGTTTACTTTATTGATTTTTCTAATAATATTATTTATTTTCATTTTTTTAATTAATTATTTGTTTATTTAGATTAATGGGCCTAATGGTTAAGAGCATGTGTTTTCTCTTATAAGATTATAGGTTCAAAACTAGAGATGTAGAGTATTTATGTCTTCATAAACTTAACAATGAAATTGCTATGCTAAGATAAATATTTTGTCCCACAAACAAAGAGTCTTATACATCAATATAGTATTTGATTTGATTATAACCCTTATATATATATATAACCCTTATATATATATATATATATATATATATGTATCTATCTATATATATATATATAGTTAATTCTAAAATTTTATCTCACAAAGCAAAGTCTCATATATCAATATAGTATTTTATATATATATATATATATATATATATATATATATATATATATATATATTCCATCCACCAAAAATTGAACATCAAATTTCATTATTTATATAATATTTCATATCATAACAATGACTAATTATTATATATTTTTTTAATATTTTTATAGTATTATTTATTACTTATTCTTTAAATATTTTTTTAAAATAATATTTTTTCATTGATCAATGTTTATTGTTTTTTAATTGGAATTTTCAATTATAAACTATTATTATCTTCTTATCATTCATTTTATTGACCTTTTCAATAATATTTTCTAAATTATAAATAACATTTAATAAAAATTAAGAATTAAGTAATCATATTTTTACAAATAGAATTGTTACATAGAATCAATGCATTGAATTTCTTCATCGATAAAAGAGAGGAAGAAAAAACTGAAATTAATTATTATATAAATCATTGTCCATTAAATATCTTTCATTTAAATTGAAAATTAATTACTACACAATATTAATTTTTTTCAATAGCATTTTATTTTTAAAAAATATTGCTATTTAGAATTATTTTATTTTATTCTATGGTATAGATTTTTCCATTAATATTATTTATTTTATATAATTTATATTATATTTTTTTATTTATTATATTTATTTTAATATTTTTTATAACATTTTTTTAAGTAAACATTTGGATTTTTCTCATATTAGAGTGTTTTAATAGTACACCCATTCATTGTCAATCCAAAACTCTATATATATATATACTCTAAAGTAATCATTTTTCTCTTATAGATCATTAATCATGGTTTTTTGTTATTGGTCTTTTCAACTATAAAACATTGTTATCTTGTTATTCATTTTCTTTCCAACTATTTTTTTTTTGTTTGCTATGTAATGTGAATCCTCAGATGATTGGCATGTCTAACCTATGACTTTGAGTAGCCATAATTTAGAGGTATCTAAGTCATCAAAATCACTGAGAGATCACACCCGGCTTTGACCACACCAGCTTTTATCATGGCTGGATTTTTTCCCACTAAATTTAGAACTGGTGACATTTTTTACCAAAGAATACCTTAATGGCTTGACATTTTTTACCAAAAAATACCCTAACAAAACATTGTTATTTTCTCCAAGCCACATAACACTACCCTTTTCTCTAGGTCGCGTTCACATTTTATTCCAACTATAAAACATTGTTATCTTCTTCCTATTACTAGCTTTATTGGCCTTTTCAATAATATTTTCTAAATTATATAATTAATAAATAAATAATTGAGTAATCGATATTTTTATGAAAATTATTTTTTACTCCATATCAAAAGGAAGGATGGTAGCAATCAATTCACCACATTTGTATTATTTATATTTTGATTATTAATATTTATGTTTATAAGTGTGTCCATTTTAGAATCGGATTTTTTGAATTTTAATTTAATTATCAACAATTATTAGGTGGATAGTAGAGATTTAACCTCCATGAAATATGCCAAAATGTTTTTAGTAGTTGTTACAAATCAAGGATTAAGATTTATCTCTAAGTTAATTATATTTTTTAATTAATTTATCTTGAATTAATTAATTTAAAAAAATCATATCAACATATGTCATATTGGACATGTGGTATTGATAAGTCATGGTATTGACTCATTTTATTGTAACAAAGGCAATTTACAAGTTAAAAATTTGCATTGTAAAGTGGAGATAAACATTTTTTTAAAAGGTATAAATATGTTTAATTGATATGTTAATTTTTTATATTTTTTTTTTAAATTAATATTGTATTTCCTTACCAAAGCATAAAAGTAAGATACAATAATCAACCATACATTGTAACCATACTTATCAACATGTGGTCTCAACATTCTCATTGGGAAACCAGATATTTTTTACCACCTACCTATAGAGTACCTTGTCCAAACTTCAAGCAACATTAACACTCTTAACATAAAGAGTCTACAGTCCAGTCCAAAAACCAAAAACTATAGGCATACATATTTCACTTAAGGGTTTGATGAAGTAACAAGAGCAGGATATTTTGCACTAGACCGTGTACGCACTGAAGTGGCAGGGACACACTTGATAGCACGTCCAATATGCTCCAACCTAGCACCAATTTGTTACATCCTATCAATGAATTGCTTAAGGAAAACTCGTTGATTTATTTGAACCCATTTGACACCTTCAAGGCTAGCAAAGATGTTATATCTTTCAACCTGCTTCTCTATAAGAACTTTTCCCAACAAGGTCTTCATCTGCCACTACAAGAGAGAGCACCAAAGTATTTCTTCCTCCTAGGCCCGGTATGGCTAGTGTCAGGAATCCATTAACTAACATCATCCATAATCTTTGAATCAGAAAAGGATTTCTACAGGGGAAAGTTTAGAGGATAATATTCGCAGGTGGGCTAATTTTCTATATTTTTCCAAAAAAAGATTCTCCAATTTCCTTTTTTCCTAAAAATGATTCGCCCAACTTTTATATCATACAATTATTTTAACTTAAAAATAGCCAAAGTTTATAGATACTCCATCCTTAAAATTTTCCCTGTTCTATCTCTGTCCACTAGAGTTTTGAATCGACGGATTTCATTTTTGGCCTGTGAGAGTATGGTGTATGGTTTAAAGGTAAGATGCAGAAACCTCCTAGGCCTACTGTTGGGCCCTAAGGGCCTCAACCACCTCCCCACATGTCGGCTTCTCATTCCTTGACATTGCATGGGGGCTAACAAATAGAATTTATAGGCAACAACACAGTTGTGGGAAATATCGATGGCAGGCTTATTGAGGGAAGCCAACTCCTAGTTTAAAAACAAGACAGGGTTGGGGAAAAACCAATGTATCCAAGACCAGTTACCACGCAGGAAAAATCCACCTCCAAACAGAATGACGGTAAAAAAATACACCAGTAATATTATATAAACAAGGATAATCACCACATCAAACATAAGAGGGAAATTGAAGGAGTTTATAATTACCAGGAGAAACACAACCATAACATGGTAGGAGTGTCGAGCAAGAGGAGGAGGTGAAGAAGCAGGAACCCGCGACCCTCAAAATCTAATAGTCTATTGTGCATTGATAACCCCCTAACGTCAATGCTTTACAGTACCACCAAAATACTTTCCTCCACGCCACCTTTATGTAGGGTTCCCCAATTAATGCAATCCCCTGGTCCACTCTCAGGTCGAGGAAAGACCTCTCGGCAAGTGGCACGAACCTTTAATGATGAACAGTATGGTTCAAAACTTCCCTCTTGGAACCAACAAATTGTTCCACATTCTTCAATAGATATAGCTTTTTACTTTTAGTTTCGCTCTCCCTCTAAAGCCTCTAGACTCTCATCCTGCTCCGCAAACCACTTATAATAGTAAATGTTTGGAGTTTCCTTCGGATGACTATGCATGCATGGGGTGGCCATATCAGGCCCCATCATTGAATATACATGTATCTTCATGGTGGTTGGCACAGTTTCCAAGACAATTAATTAACTCGTTGTCTCCCCCATTAGCGGGCCTAGTGGGCTTCGTCTCTCATGAAGTTGTCTACCGAGTTCGTGAAAGAGCTTGGATGGCAGAAAATTGCCGGAATCCGGTCAACTAAAACTCGAAAAATCATGTGCTTGGAGTGTTTAGAATCCATTTTTGATGCTGAAAAAAGATTCAGCACTATCAAAAACCCTTAGAGCACTCAAAATATTAAAGTTTAACAACTGTAAACAAGATTCTGGGCAAATCTTTGCCGGATTTTCTGAAAATCATTGCCAGATTCTGGGTGAAAACGTGGTCTTTTTAGACTACGCGGTCTCTCATTTGCAATCCCCACTACTCGGTTGTCTTCCCCATCAATGGGCCTTGTCTCTGATTTTCAATCCCCTCTATTGCTTGAGAATGATCATCTTCCAAAGTATGACACATATTATTGTACAATAATTCCAAATTAATAGGTGGTCAGACTGTGTCCATACTTAATCCTCTGTAAGTGCATCTCATGTTGGCTAAAAGATCAATTTATCTGTTCCCAGTTCTCCGAATATGAGATGTGGTAACATTACTAATGGAGAGAAGCAACAATAAAACTCGAGAGATCAAATAATGAGTCTCCAATTCTTGGATAGTTTTTCAACCAGAGTACTCTAAATCAACTTTTGAGCAGTTTGGATAACCAATTGAGAATCTCCTTCAATTTGAAGCTTGGAGTATCCCATTGATATTACCAGTTTAAGGCCCTTTTATAAATCGAGGAACTTTGCTTTGTTTTTGCTTGCAATTGCGCAACCTGCTGCATAGATCCATAATACTTATGCTCCTGATCTCTTAACAAACATCCATATCCAACAAGACTAGGGTTTCCCTTTTAAGCTCCATCAAAATTGAGTTTTAAAATTCCCACTATCGGAAGAAGATAGGAGTTGGGAACTAAGTTTTGCATGGGAGGAGGATTCCATGAAGCGAGCAATATCATAGAAGGACACAAATTGAGCTTGTTTAAAATAGTTACTTCTTGAGGTTGAGTCTTCTAGTCATCTTGGTACCAATTTTATGCCAGAATGGTTTCACAAATGTTATGTTTGATTATGTACCATACCCTTTCTTCATTAGTTTTCTTTTCCTTGAAAATCCTTTTGATCTACTCTTTCAAAACAACCTACATGAAAAATTCAAATAGTAACACCCATGCTTTGTTTAACATTGGGCTATAGGATACATTGGTTCACCATTGTTCTAGGGTCTCTATTAAGTTGTAATGTGATATATCTGAGTGTCCAAAACCCTTTGCCATTTTGAATCAAATAACCAACAAATATTGAGTAAATGTTCCATTGTTTTTTCCTATTATTTACACATAGGGTAGTAGGATGAGCCATGAAATCCTTTCCTTTAGATGTGATCCCAAGTTAGAATCCTTCTTCGTCCCACCATCCAAAAAAAATTGAGTAACCTTAGGCCACACTCGATTCGTCCATATTTATTTTCCAAAGGTTCTCTCAAGGAAGGGTCAATAACCAAAATGCAACGTATAGGCTTAGGCTTAAGGTAGAACATGCCACTCGATTGATACCTCGATCGAAGAGTATCTGGCTAGTCATCAAAGGGGATTTTTATATTCTTCAATTATTTAACCAAGGTGTGCCATTGAATCATAGGAGGAGGATTCAGCTAGTCTTGTGTTGCTTCCAAGGCCGCCATTGAATTTCTTCTATCGTGTCTCTCTAGAAATCAACAACTTTATAACACCTTTGCTCTGTAATAAAATCCTTCTCTTATATCATTATGAGCACTTAGTCTCGAAAGTTGTTTCCAAGAGTCCAACCAAAAATGGGTTGTGCTCCCATTTCTAACCTCCCAAAAGGCATGTGCTTGGATCAGTGCCTGATTGCTTTGAGCAAGATTCAAAATAAAGGATATTTAAGGGAAGCTCTCCACTTGCAACTTCTCAGTCTCGGAATGAAGGTGCCCGTAATTTATATCCCATATTTGTTTCAAAAAAAATTCTCCCCCTTGTAACCATCGCCACCACAGCTTCGCTCCAAGGGCCTTGTTCAGTATCTCTAGGTCTCGTAGGCCCAATCCCCACACTAATTTAGGGATGCAAAGATGTTTTCAGGCAATCAACACCCATTTTTTGACCTTTTGTGCTCCTCTCCATAAAAATTTCTATTAGGAGGTAATAATGGAGTTGTATATAGTTTTAGGAGTCGCTAAAACAAAAGATGATACATAGGGATAGCTTGAAGCATTGATTTAAGCAGAACAATGTGACTAGCTATATTGAGGGACCTAAAATCCCAGCTTTCTAGCTTGTTAGAAATCTTTTGCAAAATATTTTTCGAGCAAGCCATTCTGAAGGAATTAAAAATCGTTGAGACTCCTAAATATTTCACCAAGAGATTTTTTATCGAGAAATCCAAGAAGCTTGCAAGTGACCTTAAATCACTTGATTAGTGTTGAAAAATGAAATATTGGATTTTTCACTATTTATCAGAGTACCTGAAGCTTCCATGAACATAGAAAGGATAGATTTTAAGGCTCTATATTCCCTCAGTGTAACTTCTCAAAAGAGTTATATGTCATCAAAAAATTGTTGGTGGGTAATAGGAAGGTCCTCTCCACAAGGTTGAATCCCTTTTATTAAACCCTGATGACCAGTTGCCTTGAGGTATCTCCCCAAACCTTCTGCAGCCAAAATGAAAAGAAAGGGAGAAATAGGATCACCTTGACGCAGGCCCCGAGAAGGATTAAAAATCTTAGTGGGAGACCCATTCAACATAATGGAGTAAAAAGGGGAAGAAAATATAGATTTAATCTAGGAGATCCATGACGAAGAGAACTCGAAAGCATCAAAAAAACTCGAGAGATAATCCCAACTAATTCTATCATAAGATTTAGAGAGGCAAAGTTTAATAAGAATTCCAAGGTTTTTAAACTTCTTAAGAGAGTGAATAACTTAATTGATTATCACAATGCCATCAAGAATCTGACAACCCTCAAAAAACCCTGTTTTTTTCTAGGGAGATGATGCCATTTAATAAGGGCTTAAGATGCTTAATCATAACAGAGGAAATAATTTTATGAATAACATTACATAGAGCTATAGAGTGGAAGCCACTAGATTCCTTAGATCTACCAAATTTAGATATTAAAGTGATAAAATATCCATTGAGGCTTGACCATACCTTTTGAGTTTGGCGGGATTCTTCAACCAAAGAGTGGACTTTTGGACTAATAAATTTCCAGCATGCCTGAAAGAAATCTATGATAAATATTTCCGGCCCTGGAGCTTTGTTGTGTGGCATAGTCATAATAGTTTCTTCCACTTTTGAGTAGGTTATCTCTCTCATTATGGCTTTGTTCTGATCTTGATTGATAAGACAAGGAATGTGTGTCTTTATTCTTTGAATGGCTTCCCTTCTATTAGGAGCAAGATCCGTAAGAATATCAAGAAAATATGAGACTAATTCTTCTTCCATTTCATCATGTTGCAGGAGACATTTTCCTTTGTATTTTACAGAGATCTTACTATGGCGACAATGCTTTATCATAGTTTGGTGGAAGAATTTGGAGTTGTGCTCTCCCTGTCGTAGCCATTGCACTCTAGATTTTTGTCTCCATAATGCCTCCTCTTGCTTCTATATGTTATAATTTATTTATTAGTTGTCTCTCTTCTAGGATTAGAGAATTTGTTCTCCCTCCTGTGATTATTTTTTGTTCAAGTTGTTGCATTCAAGCTTCCAATGCCTGCTTTTCTATAAGTATGTTTCTGAACTTCGTATTGTTCCATTTTTTGTTTTTCTTATTAAAAACTTTTAGTTTGACCTGGAAGGTATGCATAAGAGTGTTTCCTTGCACCTCAATCTCCTCCCATGAAGTCTAAGCTTTGTTTAGGAATTATGGATATTTCATCCAAAGCTTTCAAAACAAAATGGGCGATTTTTAGGGGTGGTTTTTAAATCCACCCCTAATCTAATGGGCCAGTGATCTAAGCCTAAACAAGGTAAGATCACAACATCCACACAAAAATTTCTACCCATCAGAGCTTATGATACCAAGAATTGATTGAGAGGACTCGTGATTTGGTGTTTGTTCCCTCTACTATTGTTCCATGTAAATATCCCATTGATTGTATCTAGATCAACCACCCTTAAATCATGAATCAATTCTCCAAACAAATGGGCCTTCAGATCTAGTCTTCGTAAAGCCCCTTTGTTTTCTTCCAACAGATTTTATTAGGTTAAAGTCGCCTCTTGTAATCAAGATACCATCAATGTGCAGTTTTGTATTGCCCTAAGGTTTGATAAGAAGGTTATCTTCTATGCAAGTATGTGGGGTCCATATATTGTTGACAATTTTACCACTTCCTTGGTTCCAATGTAGCTAAATCTTCCAGAGATAATCCCTGGATAGGCAATCCAATCCATGAAATAAATTTCCAATGGATTCCATAGAATGGTTATGCTGCAGCACTTCTAGTCACATCTAGAGCCATAGCTTCATATTCTTTTCCGCAACGTCCTGTAATATCTCTAACCCTCTCATAAGATATTTTAGTCTCCTCTAAGATGATAATTTCTAGGTGTTCCTTATTTATCCTCTCCTTGAGGTGCCTCTATTTGCCTCTACTATTGAGGCCACTTATATTCTATATAATGATCTTCATTTGAGAAAATGTCTTTAGGAAAATCTCTTAGAGCACAATCACTTGTCTCGTATTTATGAGATGCTCACCGACTATTTGGATTGATTCCTGAATGGTCTTACGCCTGTGTTTCCTGTTGCTTTTACTACTTGAATCTTTTCAAGGTTTTGTTAGGGTTGGGGTTGCGTACCTAATTTGGTATGTGTCTCCCCTAGTCTATGTGCCCTAGACATCCTTGGCTCTATTTTGAAAAATCTCTTGAAATTCACTCTCTTGTTTATCTGAGATTAATTTGGAGTTAATATAGTGTCATTTCGCTAACAATTTGGTCAATATCTATTCCTCATTATTGAGACTCATTTATTTCCTTTGTATCCATTATATATTTTTCTTCTCTTGGGTTCTCTTCTCGTTTTGTGTTCTCTAACACGTCCTCCTAGGCCTTTCTCTTAGGCGTGACCTTTTCCTAAGGTTGGTCAATCCCTGAATCAAAGATTCATAAGATATTTTGAGAGTTTCGACTCCTCCTCCTTTATAGAGAGTGTTGAATATCATTTTCCTACTAGATTTGTCTTACCTGCCGTTGGAACAAGCTGACTTTTCGGGGTTTCATTTGTTGTTAACTTTTTGAAAACCCTCTGCATCCTCCTTTGTCATTGACTCGAGTGTTTCGAATTTATTCAACGGGCAATCCTGAAACAAAAGTTCATATTCATTACATCTCCCACACCAAAATGGCACACTCTCATAATCCAGTGGTTGTCGCCAGATCTCATCATGTTATTTTGACATTATATATTCAGGTGATATTCAGGGAGAGGTTGTGTTATATTCATGTAACAAAAATCCTTGTGAAGGAAGTATAGCGCCCTCGTTTTGTAATATTTGTAATTTTCACAAAAGTTCCAGTAGAGTTTCTTATTCCTTCTAAGAGTTATGGATCCCAGAAATATGTGGGAAAATATAATCGTTGGACCCAGACCGGGGTTGACATAAACTTTTCTTGATCGAGGTTATAGAATTGCTCTGAGTGTCTCATATAAAGACCAACATTGTTGAAAAAATAAGGTTCGCCCTAGAAAATTCGTGTCTTGTCTTCCATATTTGAAAATATAACCATAAAAAAGCCCTATGTTACCAGTTTTAGCTAAATGTGGCCCCTAAGTTTCCATTTTATCTAGATACATTTAACTAGATCCCTCTCCATTGGCCAGACTCCTATGAACTTACATATGAGTGTGTGGTCCTTCATATATTGGTGATAGTCGTCCAATTTGGTTTTGTGGATGACATTTTTTATTTGTCGTAGCTTTCGATAGGAATATTCCCTTCAAACGGGATTTCCATTGAGCCCCAAGGATAGGAGAATCTGATCTTGGGCCTTTCCTTTACTTTTTCCCTCTCCATTTGAATTATCTTATTTATCTCCAGTTACTACAGCCTTGTAGGAGGGGTTCACTCACCTCCCCGCTTGTCCACTCATGCGTGGATTTAGTGTTGGGGAAGTAAAGAACTCCTTCTCGGTGGTAAGTGAAAGATATGAAAACAAGTTTCCTCTAGCAATTGTCGGGTGATTCATAAAATTTTGTAGGATAAAATCCTAACCCTAGTAAGGCTCTATTAATTATTTTTATAATTAATAATCTATATATATATATATATATTGACAATGCTAGATGTATCGATGTAAGTGTTGCAAATTTTATCATGGATTGATGTTTATGCACATTTGCTAACCAATTAATTTAAATGGTTGAACTAATTATCTATTTACTACTATCAAATATTGAGCAAATATTTTTATTTTTATGATATGTTCAAATTTTATTTTCTTAGCATAAATAATTAAAATTGTATTACAAACTAAATTGCAAGAAAAAAATTATGATATATTAAAATTTTATTTTCTTAGCATAAATAATTAAAATTGTATTACAAAACTAAACTGCAAAAAAAATTACATCTAACCATAAATGTAAATATTGTGCCCTAAATTTAGGACTGAGCTTAAATTCAACAATTTAAACCAACTCTGATGCCCTAATCTGCATTTTAACCAGACAATTTGAATTTTAACAATTTAATTGCAAATACTTACTTGGAACTCGTATTTGAAGGCGATTATGGGTTATTGTTGCTCCCACTACCAAACCAACCATTTTCCTCTAGCCTATCTAGGATTATCCTATATGGTTCCCAAATCCAGAAGACTTCGAAATAGAGGTATTTTGGCCCTTGTGCCCAAAGATCCAAAAACAATTAAGACTCATTCTTCCTCTCTTGGTGACTTCCTCGAAATTTCCTTCTTTGTCTGTGAAATATCCAAAACTCTCCCCCCCTTCTATGTGTTATTCCTTCTCCTTATATCCCTCACGCCACCGTCTTAGCCTCCAGCAAGGTCTTCTAATTCCCTTCCCTCCAATATGTGGAAACCTAAAATGGTCTTTTATTCGTTTTAAAGGCAGTCACATTTTTATAGCATGACTTGAATGAGTCAGTTCACCCACATTTAAGGATATGTTCTTGTTAAAAGATTTATTTAAATATATTTATGTCATACAAACTTTGGACATCTCTATTTAGTTCATATATATATATATATATATATATATATATATAGTTGATATTTCTTGTATTTCATTTAATTCCTTTATATTATAGTTAATATAAATATATAATTTCTTTTAGTTAATATAATAAATAATATTATAGTTCTTTTTTATTTTGTATTTACTTTTATTTTGAATAATGAGTTAATTATATATTATCATTGGTGGTATACATAACGAGTAACCCACTCAAAATATTTATTATATTCTAGTGATTTAAATATTTACTTAGTACTTCAACAATTAGTTCATTACCCTATACTTGGACATTTTTTTTATAATTAGTTACTACGTGTACTAGTGGAGTACATACGATGCATGTATATATAGCTAACATACGCATGTATCGTATGCATGCGAATATTCTTGTGCTCCTTATAATTATAGATGTATCATCACATACACCCCTCCTTTAGAAAACTTCGCCCTGATGTTAGGGTTTATATAGTATATTAGTAATTATTTTAGCAATTAGTATAATTATATAAGGCTTATGTTTCGTGATTGAATTCTTGTTTAGTGTAAGCCACTTTGAAATTTTTATTTTGAGCATTTATAGGTTTACAACTTTAGTAGTCATATCCTGCCCTGCAAAATCCCTAAGCTATTTGAAAATCATCTTATCCTTCCTAATCTCTTTTTCTCCCATCCTATCCGTCCTCTACTAGAATATGTCATGGTGTTAGCTATACTGATCTAACCATTCATAAACCTCAAGGGTGATAGTGTCGACTATATTAACTTAATTTCCCAGTAGGTATCTAACAGTCATCATCACATATCTAAAGGAGCGTGACTCGCAAAGTCCTCCCATGACTCTAGATTTTGGAGGATAAACGATGGGAAACACTTCCACCCATCCTAATAGGACTAGGGTCAGTACCCTATCATGGATTCATGTACCAGCGATGTTAAATAGCATACTTCATATCGGTATCCATGTACCAGCAATGTTAAACAAATAACATACTTAACACTTTCAATCTCTTATCTTGTTTGAAACAACTCCCCCATTCTTAATCTTGTGAAGATTTTTTAACAATATTATGTAATGTACATAATATAAATATAATAATTATATTTACTTATTATTAATATAATTCATATTTATTTTAGGGATGTAGGAGGGGGAGAAGGGAATTTGGTTCCCAAAGAAATCAAATTTTTCGAGTATTCATGGGCCTTCAAGAAGATAACAAATAATTAGGAAAAAGTCTATGGCTTATTCCAAGGTATTCTTCTCGCTAAATAATTTTAGGTCTCTTCTCTCATTGTGTTGAAGGACTTCCTTTGTTTTTGGCCAAAGGATCTTCCCTTAGAGATAAAGTTATGAATAATCTCCTAATTCGAATTAAGAGGATATCAAAAGATATCCCAAGGATGAGTTTCAAGCACTTTCTATGGAATAAAAGCCATGAAGCAAATCAATGATAAGTTTCAAACACATTCTATGGAATAACAACCATGAAGCAAAGCAATGTGCCAACCAAAGTTAAAATTTGAAATTTAGAGTCGATTAAGAGCATCCTCCATCCTTTAATGAGTTTAAGCAAAAATTCTATGTTTAAATATCTAAAATTTTGAAGAGGCCTACTAATCAACGTGGATCCAAAGATTATATTCTAAAGTAGGTTATATGTAATGCAGAGTTTATTTTATTTATTTTGGGGCTCTATTGGAAAGTATTCACCACCAAAAACCCATATATACTCGGTAACAATTGTATTTCTCTTCGAAAAACAACTTTGATTTAAAACTTTTAAATAATATTAAAAATGAAAGAAAATCATAATATAACACGTATATTGTGATCTAAACACATATTTTCCAATTAATACACATTCATATATATATATATATATATATATATATTTAAAATTTTAAACACATACATATATATAAACTTATTTTTAAAATTTTAAATTCTCCAGGAATTAAATTGCCTTATTTAAGAAGATTGCCTTATTAAATTGCCTTATTTAAGAAGATTGCCTTATTTAACAAGATATTTTCTATAAATTGTAAATGATATTTAAAGTACTTCCTAAATTTATTTTACTTAGTAAAAATCAAAATCAAATTTATTTAGAATATACAAAAATATATTTAGCATCTTATTTAGCTCAAATTTATTTAGAATATACAAATATATATTTACCATCTATGATAATGACATGTACTTAAAGTCATCTCAAATTTTATTATTATTATTATTATCCAATTTTTAAGGTCACGACTAAGCGAGACACCAAATTGGTGTATGACACTTCCTTGTTTATTTGATTGCTAAGTCTAGGAAAACATACATACTTTACCCCCTCTGGTTTGATTGCTAAATCTAGGAAGACATACATACTTTACCCCCTCTTTTGAGGAAACACATGCTCTTAACCATTAGGCCCACTCGAGCTGTATAGATATTTAGGCCCACTCGAGCTGTATAGATATTTTTAAAAAGAGCATTAGGCCCACTCAAACCTTATAGATATTTAAAATCATTTTTAAGTAATCACCAAATTTCCCTCTAAAATCTTACCATTATTTACCTTCTTTAACAAAAATCAAATTTTAAGTATAAGGGGTTTCCGCAGTGCATTATATTAGATATAATTTTTGGGATTCAACTGCGTTAAGTAAGTCATTCATCTATGACCATTTTCACGAGAGGTAGTCATAACTGAATAATTTCTCATGATTTTTGAATAATTCACTTAGCACTCATTGCATCGGGTGATGCTCATAGGGGTGAAGAAGTGGGATTGAAACTAGTGAAATGAATCACATAGCATCAATCATCACTCACGGGAGGGCTTGCCACAGAGTAACCGGGACTTCAGGAGGTCACCCATCCCAGAACTCCTCTAGCTCAAGCGCGCTTAACTGTGGAGTTTTTTCCCCACAATCAAGCCCACTTAGCTTGCTACCTCATTTGCAAAACCTTAGCAAGTATTGTGCCTCGTGAACCATTGAAGTAGAGATCCCTTTACTCTTTGTATTTTAAGTATGAGGGGTTTCCGCAGTGTATTATATTAGATATAATTTTTGGGATTCAACTGCGTTAAGTAAGTCATTCATCTATGACCATTTTCACGAGAGGTAGTCATAATTGACTAATTTCTCATGATTTTTGAATAATTCACTTAGCACTCATTGCATCAGGTGATGCTCATAGGGGTGAAGAAGTGGGATTGAAACTAGTGAAATGAATCACATAGCATCAATCATCACTTCTGGGGCTTGCACCCAGTAACTAGGACTTCCCGGGAGGTCACCCATCCCAGAACTCCTCTAGCTCAAGCGCGCTTAACTGTGGAGTTTTTTCCCCACAATCAAGCCCACTTAGCTTGCTACCTCATTTGCAAAACCTTAGCAAGTATTGTGCCTCGTGAACCATTGAAGTAGAGATCCCTTTACTCTTTGTATTTTAAGTATGAGGGGTTTCTGCAGTGCATTATATTAGATATAATTTTTGGGATTCAACTGCATTGAGTAAGTCATTCATCTATGACCATTTTCACGAGAGGTAGTCGTAACTGACTAATTTCTCATGATTTTTGAATAATCCACTTAGCACTCATTGCATCGGGTGATGCTCACAGGAGTGAAGAAGTGGGATTGAAACTAGTGAAATGAATCACATAGCATCAATCATCACTTCCGAGGCTTGCACCCGGTAACCAAGACTTCCCGGAAGGTCACGCATCCTAGAACTCCTCTGGCTCAAGCGCGCTTAACTATGGAGTTTTTTCCCCACAATCAAGCCCACTTAGCTTGCTACCCCATTTGCAAAACCTTAGCAAGTATTGTGCCTCATGAACCATTCAAGTAGAGATCCCTTTACTCTTTGTATTTTAAGTATGAGGGGTTTCCGCAATGTATTATATTAGATATAATTTTTGGGATTCAACTGCGTTAAGTAAGTCATTCATCTATGACCATTTTCACGAGAGGTAGTAGTAACTGACTAATTTCTCATGATTTTTGAATAATCCACTTAGCATTCATTGCATCGAGTAATGCTCACAAAAATAAAGAATATATAAATTTATTAAATTTATTTAGAATATATAAATATATATTTACTATTTATAATAATTTTATTTACCTTGTTTATAAAAAAAAAAATTAAATTGGAATATAAAAATATATATATTTACCATTTATGATAATGATTATTTACATGTACTTAAATTCATCTCAAATTTTAGATTTTGCATTTTAAAATTTGATTTGATTTGCTCTAAATTTAGAATATATAACTATATATTTACCATCTATGACAATGATTATCTTATTTAGAATATACAACTATATATTTACCATCTATGATAATGATTATCGGACATGTACTTAAATTCATCTCAAATTTTAAATTTATTTTATCTTAAATTTTAGATTTATTTTAAAAATAGATTTGATTGGTCTTTTTTGTATTTTAAAAAGATTTATTTTATCTCAAATTTTAGATTTGTTTTAAAAATAGATTTGATTTGCCTTTTTGCATTTTAAAATAGATTTAGATTGTGAATTTTAAAAATTTAAAATAGATTTCATTAAATAGATTTAGATTGTGAATTTTAAAAATTGATTTGATTTGCCCTAAATTTATTTAGAGAATGAATATAGAGCTATATATTTACCATTTATGATAATGCATTTTAAAACAAAAGATTTGAATTTGCATTTTAAAAATAGATTTAGATTTTGCATTTTTAAAATTGATTTGATTTGCCCTAAATAAATTTAGAATATAGGGCTATATATTTAGCCTATGTGACTGTGATTATCTGACATTACTTAAATTCATCTCAAATTTTAAAACTTGCATTTTAAAATTAAATCCCAAATTTCAACACTTCATCAATCATAAATCCAAAATACTAAATAAATAAATTAAATCTAACACCCAAAATACACTAGCTAATGATTATCGTACATGTACTTAAATTCGAGATTAAATAGTAATAAATAGCAATTCAACATGCTCCAAATTCTTTCTTGGAACTGTCGGGGCTTTCCATGGAACAAAGGCCCCAAGCTAAGTTGGATTTCAAATGATGTTGATATTGTATTGCATGTTGAAACTTGGGGGCTTTCCATGGAACAAAGGCCCCAAGCTAAGTTGGATCTCAAATGATGTTGATATTATATTTCTTGTTGAAACTTGGGAGCACAAAGAATCTAAGGTCCCAAACATAGATGGCTTTGCACTACGGTCTACTTGGAACAAGTGATCCTCCCGTAGAGGCATTGGGGGCATAGCTTGATACATTAAGAAGAACATCTCCCCCGATGCTAAGATTTATAAAAACGACCCTTACAACCAATATAGTTGGATTGAGATTACTGACATTAATGATAAAAAGACCTACATAGCAATCTGTTATTTTTTCTCCATTAATTCTAACTTCTATAAGAAAAAGAATCTAAATAAAAATAGTCCTTACAATGGTTTAGAGAATGATATTTCTAGCCTAAGGAATGAAGGTAATATCCTTTTAATGGGTGACTTTAATGCTCGAACTTCAAGCAACCAAGCTATTTTTCTAAGCAATCATTCCAACCCCAATCCTCTTTGGTTAGACGAAGACCTTACTCTGGCTAGCCGGTACAAAAGGAGCTCTGAAGACCTCAGGGATAATTTGTTTGGTGCCGAGCTAATCAAGCTCTATAGTGCTCAGGATCTCATAATTTGGAACGGTCTAAAAAAGTGGCCCAATTCTAGCAAGATGACATGCATCCATGGGCTTGGCAGGAGCGTGGTAGACTATGTTATTTCCGATCTCCCTTTATACAACGAAATAATAAATTTTGACATCTTAGAGGACCACGAGCCTGACTCTGATCATAGGCCTTTACTCATAACTCTCAATTTTGTCATGCATAGAGATCCCATAGAAAATAATCCTTATAGTCAAAAGCACTTAATCTTTGATAAAAATAAAAGCGATCTCTTTCTAAATGAATTAAAAACTAATATGCTTCCTTTATCTAGTATAGACAACATAGATGACCTCTATCATAATTTTACTACAACCCTCTAATATTCTATTAACAAGTTCTCAATTGAAGTCTCAAGTAATAAAAGAAACAGCAAAACCAACCCATGGTATGACAAAGATTGTAAGAGTGCGAGGAGAGAAATTAAGGAAGTTGTTGATGAATCTCTCAAAATTAACAAGATAAAAATCTACAAAGCCCTAACTAAAAGGGAAAAAAAAGGCAATATATTCGTAAAAGACAAGAGAATCTCTTACACCTCTCTAAGGTCGCTCCTAAAAAATTCTGGAGGCAGATTCTAACTAGGAAAACTAAAGATAATAATAAAATTGCTTTACACGACTGGAATTCCTATCTTAAAAAACTTTATGAATCTCCAAATGCCAGGGATTTTGAAACCCTGCTCACAACGAAAGAAGTTTTCTCATTAGAAGACATTGATTTTGGGGTTAAACACCTGAGAAATGAGAAAGCTAAAGACATTGAAGGTTACCAAGTGGAAATATTAAAAATTGGAGGTCCTGTCCTCATCCCCCACATCCACAAGCTTTTCAACCAAGCAGTCAAGAAAGGGTTCCCTAAACCTTGGACTCAGAGCCTCATTATCCCTATTTTTAAAAATAGGGATACAAATAACCTCTCTAATTATCGAACAATTATGATCAGCCCTCTCTTAGCCAAGTTATATGGTATTATTTTGGAAAAGAAGTTGAGCATTTGGCTTGAAAGTGAAGGTAAGCGAGCTAAAGGTCAAGCAGGTTTTAGAAGGCAGCACTCAACAACGGACCACCTCGTTACGCTTAGGATCATTGTGGAGGAATGCTGCAATGATAAATCTAATCTCTTTTGTTTCTTTGTGGACTTTAGAAAGGCTTTCGATACGGTTCCTAGAAATAACCTATGGAATACGCTAGAAGAGCTAAATGTTCCTTTCGAGCTAAGAGCGACTGCTATAAGGTTATACGAGAATGTAATTGCCAAGTTAAAAAGCAATGAGGGGTGGTCGAAAAATATTAAGTGTAATATCGGAGTTAAACAAGGTTGCCCCCTCTCCCCTACCCTATTTGGCATTTACATCGACAAGCTAGAAGCTTGTTTAGAAGAAGCAGGATGTGCTAGCACGATCTTAGCTGCGATAGTCATCATCCTTCTTCTCTATGCTAATGATATTGTTCTTCTCGCAAGGTGCCCATCTGATCTTGATAAGCAACTTAGACTTCTTAAGGATTTGAGAAGAGAGGAATAACCTGTTTATGAGTTTTTTGTTAATAACCCAACGTTTCGAACTTCCCAAGTGAGTCCATCATCAGGGGTGAGCATCCAATGTTTTTTGATATGTTGAGAGAAATTAGGGCAAAAAATGGTAGAATAAATAGTAATTTGGGAGGAGTTCTCAAAAGATCAGTTTGAATAGTGATTTTAGTTTTAGAATTTTTTTATTTTTTTATTTTTTTTATTTTTTTTAATTAATTAATAATATAATGTATTTGATTTATGTTTATGTTACAAAATATGTGTACATTAATTAAACTACTAATTATGTTTATAATCCTATAGTACAAATTATATAAATTAATATATATAATTAAATAATTTATTATTGTAGTTTGTTTTTAATTTAATTAAATCATTCATATCATTAATTAGTTTATTAATGGATTTTGCTTTATATTAATTAAATTCCTATTTCTGACTTATACCTTTGAAATGAGAGAAAATTGGTTCTACTAAATAAAAGAATATATATATATATATATATATATATATATATATATATATATATATATATATAATTTTCATTTATATTTAATTAATTAATTGATTAATTTATTTGTTTATTTATTTATTTTTGATAATTAATTAATCAATTTATTTATTTATTTACTTATTTATTTTTATTTTATTTTTTAAACTTATTGCGGGTGGATCAACTAATTATTATTTTTTTATGTTTTTTAAGAGGTTTTGATGTATCAAGGGTTTCCAAGTGTCGCTAATAATAAGACCATCATCCCGATTTATGTTGTTTTTTCTTTTTTTCAACTTCGATGGCCTCTTTGATTTTCCTCTTTAGGTAATGGTCCTCCTTAGAGACAAGTTTGGCATCCTCCATTTGTATGTAGTGTGAGGATGAGAATGCATGCTCTGCCAAGGCGGATTTGGCTGTTCTGTTCCGGGATAAGTCTGCAGCATGTTCTTTTAGTCTAATATTAAGGGATCTTCCTGTTTCACCTATATACTCTTTTCCACAAGAGCAAGGTATAATATAGACGCCTTTTTGCAGTCTAGGGTTTATAGGATCCTTAGCAGAGTCTACCATTTTTAAAATAGTATTAGGAGGGGTGAAAGCAATCTTAATGTTATGTTTGTTAAAAACTTTAGATATTTTATCAGTTGTTCCTTTTATGTAAGGTAAAAAGATTTTAGGGATGTCAAAGGTTCCTTTTAAGTTATTCTTCCTAAGGGTTTGGTGTATAGTTTTATTGATGACATTTTTGTTGTATCCATTTAGTTGAAAGACATGACGAAGATGGTTTATCTCATGTTCTAGGAGGTGGGAGTCTGTAATTCTAGATGCCCTGGTCGTTAGGGTTTTAATGATGCCAATTTTTTTACTAGGGTGGTGATGTGAGTCAGCATGAAGGTATCTATCTGTGTGAGTCTTCTTTCTATAAACTACGGTGTTGAGTTTACCTTCTTTTTTTGTTAAGAGGATGTCTAGGAAAGGTAATTGGTTGTCTTTTTCAATTTCGATGGTGAATTTGATGTGTTCTGAGATGCTATTAATGTGAGCTAAGAAATCATATAATTTCAAAATACCATGGGTCCATTTAGCAAAGATATCATCTACATATCTTTTCCATTCTTCAGGGGTGAAGGGAAAGGAATTTAGGGCTATTTGCTCAAAATGTTCCATGTATATATTGGCAATAACAGGAGACAGAGGTGAGCCCATAGCTACCCCATGAGTTTGTTCATAAATAATTCCGTTGAAGCTAAAGAAAAATGATTTTATACATAATTTAAGGAGGTCTATGGTTTCACTATCTGTGATAGTTTTAAGAATGTTGATGGCTTCATCTATAGGAATCATGGTGTAAAGGGAGACAATGTCAAAACTTACCATGAGATCGTTGTCTTGCATGTCAAGGTTTTTGGCCCATTGAACAAAAGAGGCAGAGTCTTTGATATGAGAAGAGGTGTTACCAGCAAGGGGGCGAAGTTTTTTCGCAAGGTATTGTGCGAGAAGGTAGGTAGGCGAACCAATTGTGTTGACTATGGGTCTATGGGGGATGCCTGCTTTGTGCACTTTTGGAGCACCATATATTCTAGGTGTGATGGAGCTAGAAGGGGTGATTCTCTTTTTTATGATGTTGTCAAGAGAAGAGTCTTTTATTTTTTTGATAACTTCCCTAAGAATTTTAGTACTAGGATCTTTCTTAAGAATTTTGTAGCAACCACTGTTGTTTAGATGGTCTTCCATTTTCTTATTATATTCAAC
Source organism: Pinus albicaulis (assembly GCA_034641835.2). Lineage (NCBI taxonomy): Eukaryota > Viridiplantae > Streptophyta > Pinopsida > Pinales > Pinaceae > Pinus > Pinus albicaulis. Next base: position 542,766,523 of record CM076581.1, on the reverse strand, counting down.
CCTATCCATTATTACCGTTGCATTACCCTAATTTGCCTTTAGGATGATTATATTTTTTTGTTTTTTAGGTTTTTTAAGGATTTCTACTCTACCATGGGTATGTCTGTTAACACTAACAAAACAAAAGTTATGATTATCAAATCCAAGGAGGACACTTACGCTAATTTTATGTATGACAATAGTAACTTGGAAGAAGTGTCTTCTTACAAGTACCTAGGAATTAATATTCATCACAAGCTCAATTGGAACTATAGCATTCAGAAAAGAATTAATGGGAGGTGGAAAGCTTATTTTGGTTTTGAAAATAATTGTAAAACGGCAAACATCGTAATGTGGGATAGAAAGAAGTTCTTCTTTGAAACTTTAGTCACTCCTGTTATCTTATATGGATGAGAGGTTTGGGGTTGCAGCATCTCTAGAGAATCCTGGAGAAAGATTGAGCAAATCCAAAAGCGTTTTATAATGTATAACCTTAAAATTAAAAACAGTGCACCCTATCCTATTATCCTTATAGAAGTGGGTCTTTCTCCTATCGAGAGCCTAGCTATGACTAGGCTTCTGTTGTACAAGCACAAGCTCAATAGCATAGGAGAACATAGACTTCCTAAGCTAGCTTTAAATTCCAGCGAAAACCACCTAAGGCTTAAACGAGGTTGGTATAAAGACACCAAAGGCCTGGTTAAACCATTGGGAGATCGACGAGAATGTTGCAACTGCAAAACATTAATAACATTAAAAAAATGGTTACTTCTAAGTTCAAAGAAAAAATGTAGTGTGAGAAAGATCTAGCAACTAAAAGAAAATTAAGATATTATAAGGGGGTCATCAACCCCACCTTAGAAGAGGTCATCAACCCCACCTTAGAAGATCAAAAGTATCTCTTTGTTTTAACTAGCTCAAAAAAAATTAATATATCCAAGATTAGAACGAACTCTCATGAGCTCCATAGTGACACAGGTCGTTGGACAGTTTCTAAAACACCATGGATGGAAAGGATCTGCCATCTCTGTGAAAATATGAACATCGAGGATGAAAATCACTTTCTCTTAGAGTGTCTCGTGTACAACCACATTAGAGCTCAATTTCATAAACTTTGTTGCAATACTGACCTTCCTAGCCTTTTCAGATGTCAAAATTATAGTGAGCTAAGGAGACTTATTTCCAAGCTTTTTGAGCATAGAAATAAAATCTTAAATCAAATCAAATCACTCTTTTCTTTAGGTTCGATAGACCAAAGATTGGTCTTAGTGAACGTTAACCATCATCATCATCATCAATAAATTAATTAAATCCAGCACCCAAAATACACCAGCTATGATAATAGCTGGTAATGTGATTATCAGACATGTACTTAAATTCATCTCAAATTTTAGATTCTGAAATACAGAAGCTATAATAAATAAATTAAATCCAACACCCAAAATACACCAGCTATTAATTCATCTCAAATTTTAGATTCTGAAATACACTAGCTATAATAAATAAATTAAATCCAACACCCAAAATAGATTTGATTTGCTCTTTTTTGCATTTTAGATTTTGAGATTTTAAAAATAAACATTTTAGATTTTGAAATTTTAAAAATAGATTTGATTGGCTTTTTTTGCATATTTTAGATTTAGAGATTTTAAAAATAGATTTGATTTGCTTTTTTTGCATTTTACATTTTGAAATTTTAGCATTTTAAATTTTGAGATTAATACACCAGCTAATGATTATCTGACATGTACTTAAATTCATCTCAAATTTTAGATTTTGAAATACACCAGCTATAATAAATAAATTAAATCCAACACCCAAAATACAACTACTATGATAATAGCCGGTAATGATTATCGGACATGTACTTAAATTCATCTCAAATTTTAGATTTTGAGACTCTAAAAATAGATTTGATTTGCTCTAAATTCATCTCAAATTTTAGATTTTGAGATTTTAAAAATAAATTTGATTTGAGATTTTGACATTTTAGATTTTGAGATTTTAAAAATAGATTTAATTTGCTCTTTTTGCATTTTAGATTTTGAAATTTTAAAAATCTGATTTTAAAAAATAGATTTGATTATAAATCCAAAATTAAATACCAAATTTTAATACTAACACCCAAAATACTAAATAAATAAATTAAATTAACACTCAAAATACTAAATAAATAAATTAAATCTAACACCCAAAATACTAAATAAGAACTTCTAAATAAATTTTAAAAATAAATTTGATTTGAGATTTTGAAATTTTAGATTTTGAGATTTTAAAAATAGATTTGATTTGATCTTTTTGCATTTTAGATTTTGAAATTTTAAAAATCTGATTTTAAAAAATAGATTTGATTATAAATCCAAAATTAAATACCAAATTTTAATACTAACACCCAAAATACTAAATAAATAAATTAAATTAACACTCAAAATGCTAAATAAATAAAATACTAAACAAATAAATTAAATCTAACACCCAAAATACTAAATAAGAACTTCTAAATAAATCTATTCTAATGTTTGGAATGAGAAATTGAGAAATTCTGGAAACCTGTGTATTTTAAAATAAATAACTAAATCTATACTATTTTAAAACAAATAACTAAATCTATACTATTTTAACGACAACGACAGCTCAGTGATCATTAAGTAACTATAATCGTGTAGATAAAATACAAAGATCGTGTAACTAGAACACACAGAATTTAGTAAATCTAGTGTGGTTCAATGCCAACGCAATGATCATATAACTAAAAGACAATTAATTACATGTGTACGATCGCGTAACTAAAAGACAGATCGTCAATTAATTACATGTGTACGAAGAACTGACCAGTTCGACATTTGCTTGGCTATTCAGCGTTAAATACTTTTTATTAAAATTTAGCTACCAATTAGACACAATTTCGTACATCTAAGAATTTGTGCGAAAATTGAAATCCGTGATCTCATGTTCAAAACAATGACTCAGCAGAACCATGTTGTGTAGGAATACAGATGCCATTTTTTACTCTATTATCTAACTCTTCCCGCAAATTGGGATCATTAAGTTCTTCCACCCAAGCCTTAGAAATATCTGCAGAACCAATATGGGTAGAGCCAGAGGTACAGTTCGATTCCGAAGATCTACAGATGTCGGTTTTCCTTCTCTTGTCTAAGAGCTCATGCAATCTCTGCAGGAAAAGGCAAAATATACATTAAATTACAAAAAAGTCCAAATTGGCAAAAAAGTGGGTCTAACCCACTATTGTGACCACTAATGCAAAAAGCCCAAATAGAAAATGTTGATCGTACTTATGCCGACTCAAGCAGAACAATAACCTCACAAACTGCAACAAACGTGGGATTTATGGAAGGACTGGACAGGTGTAGAGAGGTTGGAGAATTGATACAACAAACAAAAGGCATGCTTTAAAATACAATTATTTCGATGAATAAGAAAATGTAGACTTTGGTAATCCACCAAAATGTTCATGTTTGAATGTAACCTGGTCGTTAGCAGGGTGAAACTGCAAACAAAAATGCTGGTTATAATATACCGTGCTGATGCAAATCGGACACAAACCATAAATTTAAAAAAAAAAATGATGATCATAATATAACGCTTAGTCTAACAAATAACAAGTAGCAACTGAAAACTGAACTATGTAGGAACTCAATCCTGTTAGTCGTCAATGCCAACGGCAACGGCAAAAAAAATACAGACATCAAACTACCTGTTTTGAATACCAAGGGAGCGAATCTTCTAAAGATTGGGATCTGACAATTGCAACAAAAAAAAAAAGAGCAAAACAAAAGAACTGGATGGACAAGGTCAGCGACATCTGCAATTAGAAAACATGGATAAAGGCAAGGTCATATGGAGAAACTCATTGTCAATTACAATTAAAAAGTACCAGACCCAGACAAGCATGCATGGGCTAAAATGGTCATTTGGAGATGGCACAGCTGAAGGCAAAAGATGAGCATGTAAAGATTCGCGTTGACAAAAGAGATCCAATCAAAGAAAACAAATAAACAATATAAAATATGGATAATATAAGCTTTAAATTCACCAACTAGATCTTCTCACAATTCCACTTTAACTGGAAACTAGTAGTTTGCAAAACCGGTAGATTGGAAGGGAAATAAGCCTATTATTAGTAGCCATTCTCGAAAGATTTGTAATAAGAGCTCATTTGTAAAGATACAAATGAATTCGTTCAATGGTGTCGTAAGTGTTTCCTTGAATACTGAAATTCGGTGCCAAGGCCTCGGTTGATGAACGTGTCTTTTAATTTTAAATGTGACACCCAAGTCTTTGTCGATTTCATGAGACTAGAGAGTATTGGCTAGAGGTTATTTTTATCTATAATGTTGCATGTGTTCAAACAATCTATGGACATCTATTATATTTGTTGAAGGAAAAACAGAAAGATATCCCTTGAGAGTCTAGATCGACTAGAGAGTATTGGCTAGAGGTTATTTTTATCTATAATGTTGCATGTGTTCAAACAATCTATGGACATCTATTATATTTTTTGAAGGAAAAACAGAAAGATATCCCTTAAGAGTCTAGAGATAACATCTAGACTGGCCTCAGTTGATAAACGTATCTTTTAATAACTACGGTCCAACATGTCTTCAGTGTTTACTAGAAAAACTAAAAGATATTAGATGGAATCTGTCTGATTAATGATTATATATTTCTATAATAAGCAAGCAACGCCACCATCCTTCCTCCAACATGTCTTCAATGTTTACCAGAAACAGTCAAGGCTTTAAGCTATTTATTCGTCCGACATGTCTTCAATGTTTACCAGAAAAACTAAGATATTAGATGGAAATCTGTCTGATTAATGATTATATATTTCTATAATAAGCAAGCACCCCCACCATCCTTCGTCCTTCATGTCTTCAATGTTTACCAGAAACATTTAAGCTATTTAATAATCACTTCGTCCACAGTCCAGCATGTCTTCAATGTTTACCAGAAAAACCAAGGTATTAGATGGAATCCGTCTGATCAATTATTATATTTTTTTATGATAACCAAGCACCATCCTTCGTCCAACATTTCCTCAATGTTCACCAGAAACACTTGAGCTATTTAATAGGCTGGATGCCGAGATCAGATATTCTTCATGACTCACAGACTTGACAACTCAACAACAATTGGAGAGCAAAACGTGTTAAGAATGACTTTTGAATCCTAGTGGGAGATAACAATTTAACATGTCTTCTCCACCTCAGCTAGACCCAGTAGACAATGGATCATTTATATATATAATTGGAAATTTGGATGTATTATCAGTTCCTCTTCATCTCAGTATTTCTTGATAAATACAGGGAGTCAACAAAAGCACAAAAGGCATAGTAATATAACATAAAGTCTATAACATGAACCAGCTGGAGACTCTTATTAATTTATGATCTTAAATTAGGTAGATAATAAAAGACAATGAAACAAAAAAATTGCATTCTGCCAAAAAAGAACCCAAATGGAAAAGCTATCATGGATTCAAATCATGCCAAGTTAACTTGGATGATTATGCTCATCTACCTAGGAAAGTCACTTCATGTTGAATCCTGTGTTGCAATGAGTTTCAGGGACTGGCAGAGGGGCAGAGGGACGATTTCAGGGACAGCTAGAAGGCAGCAGGAGGCAGCAGCCCAGTTTCCAGGGGGCAGTGGAATGGGAATGATAAAAAATATATCAGGAATTTTCAAAGATCATTAGGAATTAAATATATAAAAAGCCTAAAACAATGAAAATTTTAAATATACCGACTACAGGGAAATTCAAATGCAAAAACTGTGAACATAATGAATTATCAAAGTGAACAATTCCACATGAAACTTACACAGATATCACGCATGAATCCATAAAATAAGTAAGAAGAGATATTGATCTATGGATGGCATCATTCATGAATCCATCAAATAATAGAGGAGGAATATTGATCTGTTCATTGATATTTCAATTGCTACAAAAAGGATATATAAAAGCTTAAATCAATGAAAAAAATAGATACACCATGTGAAGGAAATTCAAGTGCAAATAACATATGAACATAATCAATGATAATATAGAACTCCACATAAAACACATACTGATAGCATTCATGAATAGAGAAATACCCATCTAATGATTAATATTTCACAAAATTTGAACCTAAGTACATCGTCTGAACTTCAATGGAAGAAAAGCGTTCGAAGCACTCGCAGCCTTACAAGGAATAAGGGTGACATTAGGCCGGGGCATTTGAATCGTTGCGGGGGTGTTTGAGCCATTATTGTTATAGGGGACTCGACCATCATCGTAAGGCTACACTTGTGTTAAGAATGGTGTATAATATTCACACGTGGCCAAGGCTATTTCATATTGTGCCATTAATGAATTTTGTTAGGCATTAATTATGACTGAGGTCCTCATTTATTGCAATACTAATACTAAGTTATATTTAAGACCAACCTAATCAACTATAATCAACTTCAATATGCAAGCTCAATAACCCTCTTTGGGAGTGCACCTTATTTATGTGGATCAATAACGCCTCATGGCAGAATACCCTACTAGAGTTGTATATAAACACTACTCAAACCACATTTGTAAGATCATTTTGTACGATCATGTGATCTAACAATCATTCTTTAGCCTAAGGATCATTCTTTTATACAAGGATTAATATACAACTACTCAAACATCATTTGTAAGATCATCTTGTGTGATCATGTGATCTTGTGTGATTCTTTAGCCCAAGGATTATTCTTTTATACAAGAATTAAGCATCGAGCACAATAACTTTGGCATTCTCTTGTTCTAAGGATATGTTTTTCTCTTTCTAGCAATCTTTTGGACAGCTCTAGTGCACTTGTTTAGTGTTGTTTTTTATTTTTATTTTGAAGACTTTTGGGTTGGTTTTTGGTTCCATTCACTCCCCTCATTCTCTTGTGATCTGAAGATCGTATCAAAGCAGGTGTGAACCTTTGTCTACCTATTTCACTGTTGGCTCGGGTTTTCTTCTCGGTTGTTCATGGTGCTAAACTTTCTGATCGGAATTAGGCATATGGAAGAATTTTTAAATCAAGTTGTGGGGTTGTGTTTTTCATCATGTTAACGTTGGTTGACAAAAGTGGTTTGTTTGAAGTTGTTTGGGCTGTGTTTTGTGCACCTTTTTCAAAAATCTTGTCCATAAATCAATGTGCCCAGCATTAAGGTATATTTGTTGATTTTTATTTCAGAAATTTTTTACAATAAATCCGACCCTATTGGTTGATGGCATCACCGTTATTTGACCACCTTTTTGTCGTGTATTTCAAAATATTTTTCTAATGATCCACCAAATGTCTAAGAGAAGCTAGAGAAAGGAAATGCATCTTGATGATGAGTGAAAACACCTCCCAAATGTTAGTTTTCTTAAAACTTAGATCTCTAATCTGTGAATTGTTACCAAGTAAAGAGCTCAAAACTGAATTTTAACTTTTACCCACAAATATACTGAGTTTACCAACTATCATGCAGGTGAAATAAGGAACAAATGACGACAAACACACAAGAAAACCATACACAACAAATTTACCCAGGAAACCCCAACTGGGGAAAACCTGCAATCTTGGTGGTTTTATTATTCTGCTCAGCTCTCTTTTGTGACTTGTACGAACTCGCATGGCCTGCATGGCCTCTTCTGCACACTGAATTAGGCCCCTGGAAGAAGTCTGCGCTGTCTGGAAGTGATCTGATGCTGAATCGGCCTCTCTTTCTCCCTCTATTTCACTGATCTGAAGCCATAGTCGCTGAACAGAACTCTCTTCTCCTTTTATGAGCAGAGAACACCAAGCACTCTAGTGTATAATGACCAAGTTTGCGCATTTTTTCTTCTTAGAAGTCGACCTGGGCCCACCACTGCCATGAAGGGCTAAGATTAAATCTCCTTGGACAGTTGAGATCCCTCTAATACTTGACTATAAGAAAATTTAAATTTTCCTAAGTCAAGAAATGATAGAAAAAGTGAAATTTGTGCCTTGGCCCCACTTGTGGGCCCCAATGCCAAATTTAGTGCAGTTGCTAAATCTGGCTGAACCCTTCCTCCTCTAACTCCATTTAACACTCCCTCTTAGAGAGGAAGGTGTTCTAGAATCTAAACTACACCCAGTTTGTCCCTGAAATGGATAAAGCTCCCTGTAGGCAAAGCTTTGGTCAATATGTCCATTGTCTGCTCTGATGTAGGAATGTACTAAAGTCTGATCTTGCCCCTCTGAACAGAGTCTTTGATATGGTTGTACCTGGTCTCGATGTGCTTGGAGCGGTCCTGGAACACTGGATTGTCAGAGAGCTTAATGCAACTCTAATTGTCACAGTGTATGATTGTAGGCTCTAAACTTTGACTGAAAATCCCAACAAGCAGCTTCCTCAACCAGACGGCCTCACAAGCAGCTATGCTGGAAGACATGATTCAACGTCAGCTGAGCTCAGTGCCATTGATCTTTGCTTCCTGCTGAACCAGGAAATAACTGTTGACCCAACATTAAAGGTGCAACTTGAAGTGCTCTTCCTGTCTACTCAACCCCCTGCCAAACTACATCTGTGAAGCCTTCCAGCCTCACTCCATCAACCTGTATATACAACAATCCATAATCCCCTGTGCCTTTGAGGTACTCGAGAATATGTTTAGCAACAACCCAGTGTACTCAAGTGAGTTCTACCATGAACTAACTTAATTGGTTCACTGCATAGCAAATGTTCGGTCGTGTGTTCATGAGATGCATCAATGACCCTATAAGTTGCTTGTAGAGAGTGGCATCAACTCATTCTGCTCTGCTAGCGTCTACCAAAGGTGTGGCCATGGGCCTACAATTCTGCATGCGGAACCTCCTGAGAATCTTCAGAGCATACTTACCTTGTCCCAAGAAAATTTGTCCATCTCCCTGCCAAACCTCCAACCCAAGGAAATAATGCATGGGCCCTATATCCTTCATGTCAAACTCTGTTGCAAGAAACTTCTTGCAGTCACTGATGAGCTTCCCATCCCCTATCAATATGAGGTCGTTTACATAAAACACAAGAATGAGAGGTTTCCCCCCCAACCATGATGTAGTAAAGGTTAGGGTTAGCTTCACCCTTGGTGAAGCCCAGTCCCAAAAGATAGCTATCAATGTGAGAGTACCACGGTTGTGGGGCTTGCTTGAACCCATATAGAGCTCTCTTGAGCCTGCATACATGTGTCTCCCTAATATGTGCCTCAAACCCCTTTGGCCACTCTATGTAAATCTCTTCCTCAACCACATCGTTGAGGAAGGCAGTATTCACGTCCATTTGGTGGATCTTCCACCCCATCTGCATTGCAAGTGCTATAATGGTCGTAATGGACGAATAGCGAGCCACGGGTGCAAAAGTCTTGTCGTAGTCAATGCCCTTCATTGAGATTTTTGAGTGTTGGGATAAGCATCGGATGTGCTCTAGCTCCCAAACTTTGTGGAGGGACTAAAGTACATGAGATCTCCAAGACCCAAAAAGGGATTTGAGAAATTCCATCTTGTTTAAGAGATATTAAATTAATTAATCTTTTTAATTAAGAATCATAAGTCTAACTTACGAAAATTCAAGATTAAAGTTAATTAAATTAAACATGTGATGAAAATGACAAGTCACACGGATTAAGCTTTCTTTTAATCTGAGTCGTCGATAAGAGATTAGATCACTGTCGTAGGTTTCCCAACGAGAAAAGTGTAAAGGAAAAGCTTAGGGTCAGTTGGAGAACACACACAGTGGCAGAGCACTGAGACTAAGCTAGAATTCTAGGGCGTGGTTTGCTAAGAATTTCCAGAAGTGTTTCAGCTACAGCGAGGGGTAGCATTGGTGGAAGGGATGATCTGATCCCAGGCTAAGAGTGCAACAAGAGGTAGAGAAGCAGCAAACTGAGCAGCGCAGAGGGAGCAGCAACTGCGCAACACAGAGGCTTCAGGTGCTACGCAGGCCTAGAAAGGGTAGCGCAGAGGCAGCAAGAGGCCAATAGGGTTGACGCAAGCCCTGCCAGGGTAGCGCAAGGGCAGCGTAACCCAGGCTGGGGTGATGCAGGCCCTTCCTGAGGAGCGCAGGGGCTGACGCAAGCTAATAGAGCTAACGCAAAGGGCTTCAGAGCAGCGTTGGGGTTTCTGAAGACTAAAAAGGGTTGAGTTCTGTAAATCCCGTTTGAGGGTGGGAATCAGTGAATTTTCTGTCTCCAGAACAGAAGTATTGCTGCAGATTGTTTATTTCTCTGTCGGGTTAACCAGTTTGGTGCCCAAATTTGTTGTACTTAGATTCTACTTAATAATAAAACCCTCCAGCAGCTAGAAGACCGATTTTCCCGCATTGGGTTTTTCCAGGGACAGTTGCCCAGCAAATCCTGTGTGTTACTTTGTCATTGTGCATGTATTCAATTTAGATTTGTATCTGTGTAGACTGTTAATATTACTTCAATGTTAAGGCTGAATATTTCAGATTAATAACTTGTCTAAGTAGGAGAAGTAAATCAAGATTTAACAGTAGGGTTTATGCATAAGTAATATTCATAAATTTTCACACCCTCCACCACGTTACCATCAACTTCGTGCTTAATCTTGTGGACCCAGCTAAATCCAATCACATATTTGCGCTTCGGCCTTGCCACAATCTCCCAGACATCATTTTGTATGATGGAAAAGAACTCCACCATAGCATCATGCCAAACCTATAGAGAGGCTGCCTCCTTGTAGCTAGAATGCTCTGTGTCTATGGCGTCAGCCATCAATGCCATAAAACTTGAGTATCTTTGTGGTTGTATGTTCTACCTTAATGTAGAGTTGGGTGCCCCAACCTTGTCCTAAGCCTCCTGAATCAACTAATCACCCTACCTCGACTTCCTTTTCCCTGTGCTAGGTGTCACTGTTGGAGTGGGCCCTGCTCGCTCTTCTCTCTACTCCTCCTCCTGTGCAGGCCCCTCATTTGACTATTATACGACCTACCCAACAATTGGTTGTGACGTGGCATGAGGTGTTGGCTAAGCCTCCTGCTTAGGAGCCTACAACTCCTCCACCTTGTATCCTGCTCACACTCTAAGGACTTCCTGAGAGCCCTTTCCTCCTCAACTTGACATCATGCTTGATAATTGTCCTCATCAGTGTTGGTACATACACCCTATATGCCTTGGACGTCTCATTGTAGCCCACGAAAATCCCTTCTTCTGTTGTAGGCTACAGCTTCTTTTGGCTCTCTGAAGGCACGAGGCAATAAACCAAACTACCAAATATCTGGAAGTGAGAAACATTTTTGTCGATGAATGCCTCCTCTGGTGTAACTCGTCCAAGCACCTTATGTAGACTCCTGTTCTGCAAAAAGATTGCAGTGTTGCATGCCTCTGCCCAAAGAAATAATGGCAGTCCCTAGTCATGCAACATGGCCTTGGTTGCTCCAACAATGCTCTTGTTCTTGCTCTCTGCCACCCCGTTTTGCTGAGGGTTATTAGGGTGTGGTGAGCTCCCTCCTGATGCCATCCTTGGCACAAAAATCCTTGAAGGCATTGGAGATGTACCCCCCACTATTATCTGATCTCAGTGCTTGGACCTTCTTTCTTGTTTGGTTCTCCACCAATGCTTTGAACTCCTAAAACTTCAAGAACGCCTCGCACCTTTCTTCTTCATGAAGAAGATCCACGTCTTCCTCGAATGGTCATTAATGAAGGTGATGTAATACTTGTATCCCATGACGGATGGAGAGAAGAATGGACCACATACATCAGAATAAACCAATTCCAAGATGCCCTTTACTTGGTTTTCACTGCTGAGAATGGACGTCTTGACATACTTGCCAAGTGTACAGCCCTTGCACACGTTGTATTGGTTTGTCTTGCATGTCATACCCTTGTGGCTAGTATCTCCTTGAGGATTTTCAACACTCGATGGTGTAAATGTCCCATACGTCTCTGCCAAAGCTCCCAAAGGTCTCGGCCTGCTCATGGCCCTCGTTCCTACTCTAGGTCGCGACTATCTCAAACTGTAGCTTGTAAAGATTTTTCACCCTCACTCCAATCTGCTTCATGGCCCCAGAATTTAAGGGCTTGCGGTAGGCCTTTCCTCTGCTGAAAATGACCTCATAACCCTTGTCCTCTAGGGCTGAAACAGAAACAAGGTTCTTTTTAAGGCCTGGAACATAGAGGACATCCATGAGACGAAGTGGGTTACCAAACTCCCTCTCAAATCTAAGAGTACCCACTCCCCTGGTCAAGTACCTGCCATCATCTCCTAGCTCAATGTGAAAATGCATGTCCTTCTCCATCAACTAGCTAAAATATTCCTTGTTCCCAATCCTATCATTGGATGCTCCACTATCATTGTACCATATGTTGTTGGCTACTGAGCTTGCCATGCAAACTATGGGCGAGAACTCCTCAAACTTGAAATTGAACTTGTCCACCTCTGCCAAAGCTACCACTTGGTCCTTCTTGAACCCCTTCTTCCTCTGTGGAAACTTGGTGGCGTAGTGTCCAAACAAATGACACTGGAAGCATTTTATCTTACTTAGATCCTCCTCCTCTTTCTTGCCTTTGGAGCTGGACTCAGCCCCTCCTGTGCTCTTCTTTCCTTTGGCCTTGCCCCCTTTGCTAGCTAGGGCAAAGTTCTCCTCATAACCATGCTTAACATGGGGCCCCAGATCTAGCCTGCCTCAAAATCCCCTCCTGAACACAATCACCCCACAAAAGCTCTCAACCCAAAAGCTTCTCTCTGCCACTCACTGCATCCTGGAAGTTATCCCACGATTTGTGAAGCTCTAATAGAACAAGGCTCACTGTATTTGCTTCAGGTAATGTCTCCCCCACACCAGCCAACTCATCCTTCATCAGGGTGAACCTGGTGAGATAAGAGATTATGGGCTCAAACTTTCCCATCAAGATGTTTCTTAGTTTGTCCTTAAGCACAAGTTTTTTTGCTTGTCCACATTTCTTTGGCAGTTTTCTTGCCGGAAAGATGTGATAGGATATGATCTTTGACTCCCTCAAGAATGATCCTCCTCGCTCTAGCATCATTCTTGTTGTGTTGAGCCAACTAGTGGGGGTAAGTTGGTGTGGCCGATGTGTTCTCCACAAACTCCTCCACGCCCTACTCCTCTAGCACCACAGTAATCCTCTCCTTCCATGAGCAGAAATTTGTTGCTCCCTCCAAACTATGCTCTGGTCTCAAATTGAAGAGAGATACATGTCTATGTGATCCTTCCAAATTCATGGTCCACTAGAATGTTTTCTACTACCTCATAAGGGCTTTTCCACAAATGATTTACAGTCTACTCTAGTGAATCTTTCTCTATTACAATATGATGTACCTCCTCGTATTGATGTACCTTCTATGGAGATTTCTTCTACACAATTGGTATACTTGATGGATTCTCCTTAGGTACACATAGTGCGATATATTTTTCCTATTACTCCTATTAACCCTTGAAATAGAAGGGGTCATTTCACATTTTCATGGAGGGGTCATTTCACATTTTCATGGACCTTTAGGATCTTTTCTACTCCTTGTTGATAGGCAAGAATATCCCTCCTTCAACAGGGGGAGAAATACCCGATGGCAAGTCGCAATTATGCCTATTCTCATTTGGGATGTAGTTTCCAAACGATATGTGGGCTCCGTTAGCAACTAAAAAGAAGTGGAAATAAATTTGAATTCTTCGGATAAGAGAAATCCATATTTAATTTACTACTTAATATTCCCAAAACTAATTAAATATAACCTGGATTAATTATCTATCTCGGCCAAGAGCATAAGACTATTTGATAAGCAGATATAAGATAAAATATGGGTTACTGAGGCTATAGAAAAATTTCATAAACTCAATAACCTATCAAGCACATAAACTCTATTATTTGTTAACCAAAAAAAATTTATTTAGATAGCAAACATGTAAACTTCATAAACTCAATAACATGTCAAGCACATAAACTCTATTATTTTTTTAACAATAAAATTTTACTTAGATAGTAGACATGTAATCTCATATCTAACCCATGCAATATTGATGAATCACAACAACATTAGAGAAAATAATTTCTCATAAAGTGAATAAATGAAAGACTCGTACACTCACAAAAATGTTGTCGCATAGCCCAATCATTCTCACAAGTATAGATTCACCAAAAAGAGTTTGAACTTTTAAAATTATAATCAAACCAATAATAATATCTAGTCTTGAATACAAAAACTCCAACCCTTCAAACTAAGGTTTGTTCCTTGCTTTTCATCAACCGTCATTCAAAATAGAAAGGTGATCTTCACATATTGATTAGGAATAAGAACTTTCTTTGCTTGCAGTGAATTCTTTGTTGACCTATTCTTTTAGTTATGATCGCCATAAAGAGAAGTTGTTTAACAATTGAGAAATGAGTGGAGATCTAGGAAGTTATTTAACAACTAAGAAATGAGTGGAGATCTAGGAATTTCCATAATCTGTTTGTACCTAAAGTCTAGAAGCAACCTTTTGTACTCATAAAGATTATAACAACAAATTTGTACTTGTAATTTCTAGCCATTAAATCAACCCAAGAACAATACAGAAAGATGAATAACCCCATTTTGAAATGCCCCTTAAATTCTCCGCTCTCCCCCACAATATTTTCAACTAAGTTTGAAGGGAACTCCACACATCCAACTGTGCATTTAGCAAATGAATCTTTCATCTATTTATACCTTCCTCCATCCCAAATTAGGGCTTCATCAATCTAGAATGTATAGAGTTGAAAATAATATTTTAATGTGTCCTCCAACCTAGGGTGCATCTTCCTAGGAATTTTTTTGGGTGATTTAAGGCCTCTTTAATCACTCTCCTTAGAGAGATTTTAAAAACCTAATGTCCTCTTTCAGAGTACAAATGGTCTCCCATTTAGTCTTCTTTTAGAATAGATCTCTTTGCCACTCATCATTTTTCGAAGTCATTAGAGTATGCATTATTATTTGTTTAGGGACTTCGACCATGCCCAGGGCCGCAAGAAAGCGCCCCCACCCCCGCGGCCCTGAATCCGATCTCGAAGCACGCTTTGCTCGAGAAAAGATCTGGAGCATGCTCCCTTAAAAAAAACACTCCCTAGTTTTTCGAGAGTGAATGTCCGAGCGGTTGGGGAACAAACGCTCCCTAACCACTCCCGAAGCAACTTTTTTAAGTCGGAAGTGGTCGAGGAGCAATCACTCCCAACTACTCCCAACTTAAAAAAGTCGCTCCCCATAGGCGCGAGCCGCGCGATCGCAAATTTTTTTGGAAGGAGGGGAGGCAATAGGAGAATTTTGAGGTCTAAAAAGGGCCTCCTAAAGAAATTATAAAATAATAGTGGAAATAATAAAATAAGATCATCAAATTTTAGAGGGAAGAAAAAGTAAAAATAAAATAAAATAAAATAAAATAAATACATAAAAAACAAATAAAGAAACAAACAAACTACCTTTTCAACTCGTATTTTCAACTTATCTCCCTATTGGTTTACTCAAATTTCAAGCAGGAACACTTGTTGGATGCATAATTTAATTCCTCATCCAAGGAGTACCCATGTTGCATACTTTCGATGGACCCTGCTACACGAAAAATGAGAAATACATGAAAAAACGTGACTAACTTTCATGTATTTCTCAACTTTCATGTATTTCTCCTTTTTCATGTAGCAGGGTCCATCGAAAGTGTGCAACATGGGTACTCCTTGGATGAGGAATTAAATTTTGCATCCAACAAGTACTTCGGCTCAAAATTTGAGTAAAACCTTAGGGAGATAAGTTGAAAATACAAGTGGAAAAATTAGTTTTATTAATTTTTTATTTTTTTGTCTTTTTATATTTTCACCCCAAAAATGGTAAATCATCCCCATGGTTGACATAATCATCTTGAATCCTATTGGTTCTTATAAAGTTTATTTTGGTTGTACATTTTTCTTAGGAGGCCCATTTTAGACCTCAAAGGTTCTCTAATGAGGGGCCAAAAGAAATAAATCCCCTCCTCCCCTCCCACAAATGCACCATTTGCTTTGTGTTGAGAGCAACAAAGAGCAAGAGAGGACTTGAGAGGAAGATTGAAAGAAGCAAGGAGGTGAGTGAGAGAGTTGCTTGGGACCTTAAGGAGTTTGAAAGGGAGATTGGAGTTTAGAATTGAAGGCACCATCGGAGAACCAAAGAGGTAGGGTCTAGACTCTAATCCCATTCTTTTTATTTTTCCATGAATCCATATAGCAATAGCATTTGTGTTTTTTATATGTCCATTGTTGAATGAAAGATGTTCTCTTCTCTCTTTCCCATTCCATTCCTCCATTTTATTGAAGGCAAGAAACTATACCTCCACCAAAGATCATGGCTATATGTCTTTGTTGCAAATTGTAACTAGGTTAGGTCTTCATAATGACTTGTAATTATGAATTTATGTAATGAAGAAGACAAAGATAATAAAATGTATTTTGCCTCATGGGTTTCATGAGCAAGGAAGTTTTTATTATAGGTCAAAGACTTCTTCTTAATGTCTTTAGGGGTTTGTTACCTTGTCATAAATTTGAAATATATAATTTAGAGTCATGTATATGAAGTGTTGTTACACTTGTAAAGGACAATCATTGATGTAATTGTATGCTCCAAAGACCTTGTCAAAGTGCTCCTTGAAGACGACCTAGAAGATGTTGGAAGATGCTCCTTGTAAAGTCAGCGCACAATCAGTTGGTAAAGTCTGCCTTATAGCAGATGTCATGTCGGCCTAGAAGACATGAGATAGTCCCTATATATATATAGGACTGCAACCTCAATGTTGCAATATAATTCAGACAAGTTTTGTGATAAAGTGCGATAAAGAGCGAGCTAAGGGTCTGTCTTAGTGCAAAGTATAAGAGCTAATCTACGAAGAAGAGAGAAGGATTGATTACCTTTGATCTTGGGCATAGTGTACCTCACATAACCTAGGAGACCGAGACCTGTTCCAGCAAGGGAGAAGTCTGATCTCAGTGTGTATTAAAGGACTGAAGTTTGGTGTGAAGAGAAGTGTCAAGTCAGCGAAGAAAGGTCTCATTACAGCGAAGTGAAAGGGATATCTTATACTCGGTCTTGAGTATGCTACATCTCTGTATAGGGTCTGCAATATAGTGTGAGATAAAGGATTGTAAATAAGAGCAGAGAATATGGCAGACCAAGGGCTACCTTAGCAAAGGTTGAATCTGTCTAGAGGACGAAGTAAGACAGACCAAGGAACAGTGATTGGGCGACCGAAGAAAGGAATCAAAGGCTAGGGACCGAGCTTCCCTTGGGTTGGTGCAAAACAGTGCAAAAAAGGAGAAGATCAAAATAAGGAGGCTAGAAGAGCACTAACAAGGTCTTGGAGGCATACTGAAGTCAAGGGTCTATGTCATTGTCATGGTACTCGTCAATTTAAGATATATAAGAAGAATTAATTTCGGGTTTTCCTCTCCAAGAAGGAGAGGTTTTGGCCTTGGCTTGAAAAGCCTAAATTCTATGTCTCTTGTATTTTGATAATCGACTTGATGAAAGACATAATAAACTAATGAAGATAAGATCTAAGTAATGATGATAAGATCTAATTAAACGCTCTAATTTCTCAACATGGAATCAGAGCTAAGGTGTTGAAGACAAGTAAGGGAAGTTTAGCAAGAAGACACAAGGATCAAAGCTTCAAGGAAGTCAACAAGGATCAGTTTTCTAGAAGGCAACTAAACAAAAGTCAGACATCTACATTGAAGAGGCAATTTGCAGAAATTGGAAAGCCATCACAAGAAATTCAAGGACCTATACATCAAGAAGGACGCCGTGTAGAAGCCATTACCATCATCAACTATTTGGTGTTGAAATCAAATCAACATTGTTGGAGACATCAACAAGCCACCTTGCTAAAGTCATCATCCTTGATCATCATTATCATCAAGAATTCAAGGTGATTTAGTTCTCTTTACATCTCGTGAAACAGCCAATCTAAGAGGGAGCTCTTGCTGCTATTTACATTAGCATCAAGGACGCTGATAAAAGGAGAAAGCTTCTACTCCAGTAAGTATCCTAATGCCTTTATCTAAATCTGTTAAAATGACCTTTTGCAAGGAAAGTAACAAATTATCTAGAACTACAAACTTTCTTGCATAGAAGATAAGGACAAATTTAAATTTGATTGAAAATGAAGTAATGGACTATGTCAAAGGATCAATAGTTGAACCTTCAAAAGAAGATACTCAAGCTCATGAGTCATGCCAAATACATGAAGGGAGACATAAAGAGCCAGAAGGATTCTTATAAAATCCATAAAGGACTCTCTCATTCCCTATGTATCAAATATAGAATACTCAAAAGAAATATATGATAAATTGGTGGAGCTATTCTCAGTAAGTACTGCAGGGAAAATAATGTCTCTGAGACAAGAACTATAAAAGTTAAAGATGTCAAGAGAGGAAGGAATAACTTCATATTTTATGAAGATTTTCAAAATACAAGATAAACTGCAAAAATTGGGAGAAGTAATGTCTGATGGAGAAATACTTACTATGGTCCTAAACGCTCTACCACAGGAATGGGGAAGCTTCACTTCAAGCATCTATGGGAAGAAATAAGCAATGCCATTCCAAGATCTATGGTCTTTATGTAATACAAAAGAAACTAGATCAAACATCAATACATAAAGCCTATCCTACTATGTCAAGAAGGAAAGGAAAATTTGATAACTTTGGTCCTCGGAAGAAAAGAAGGAACCTGGATAAAATCCAATGCTACAAATGTTATGAACTTGGGCACTATGAAAGGGATTGTCCCAAATCTAATAAGGACAAGAGGAAAAGGGAAGAAGCCCATGTCACCAGAGAAATAAAAGGGCCAGATTCAAAAAAAACCTAAGAAAGAAGTGAATGATCTCTATTATGATTAAGGTCATCTTCCTCTTTAAGAGGTAAGAAGTATTTGTTGGTTGTAAAATAGTATGTTCGGATGCATTGTAGATAGATGCATCATTTTAAAATTATCATCATGATAGAAGCATCAAAAGTAAGAGTACTTGTCATAGGAGGATGTCTGGAAAAACATTTATGAGATATCTATGTTATGAGATAAGTGGCTCATGGGAACTTCACTAAAAATAATATTTATAGAAGGCAATCATCTAAATCAAGGTTCATCATTCATTAATCATATGGAAATAGGTGTTGACATTTTCTAATGGAATCCTCTTTGGATTCACTGATTAGAAAGAAAGCAAAAGGTTTCATCGAGAATTCTAACTTGCAAAATTATGGGATTAGGATATGATAACATATTGATGAAGCAAGTCAAGGGAATAAAACTTTTCATTCTAAGGAAACCTGCTGCAAGATGACTCAAAAGGAAAAGAATTATATATGTGTGTGTGTGTGTGTGTGTGTGCGCGCGTGCATTGGATGCTATGAAATCATGTCATGTGATTGCAGGTAGTATAATTCTATCTTTAGAAGCATGATCAAAATAGAAAGCAGAAACTCTTTTGATGCACATGTCGCCAAAAAGGCATGATCTACACTAGATGAAACCAACAATATGTCCTCATATGGAAATGAGGTGATTGCACATTATCAAGGAACTGCTCAGTGGAAGTTCTTGGGAATGAAATAAAACTGTGTGGAGAAAGAAAAAGGAAGAGATCATGGGAAGTACAACCATGGAAAGAAGCAGTCAACATCCAAGGAAGCCAAGAAGACTTAACTAGAAAAACTCCTAGGAATATATGTAGACTCTGATAGAAGTATGGAAAAGATGAAGACCCTTAACAATACATATCTTTAGGAGATGTGTCAATCTGTAAACAAAGGATGTCGATGCCTACAAGAAGATGTCATTGTGAAAGATCATCACTAAGGTAACTTTTGATTTAAAAGTTAATATTTATAATTAATTAATATATGATGAGCTTATGCACAGCTGCCAAAGGGAAGTGTATGTCTTCCACAGGATGACAACCATATGACAGGATGAAAGATCCTTGGAAGAAGTATGGTTCAAAGGAAAGCAGCATGGCATGAAGCTAGATCAGATGAGAAGATTGATGGATCACTTTCTGATAGAAAACATGACTCTTGGATGAAAGTGATGGATGTTTTGTGCCCTATGTAGAGATCCCAAAGATGAAGACTCCCCAACAAGAAAGAAATTCATGACATTGAAGGAAGGAGTTCTTCATAAGCAGTTGGGTGTTTTCATCATTGTTGTTGCAGGTCTCTGATTAAGAGGGAGCCTAGTAATAAGTTTCTTACTTGGAAGAAACTCGGTAATTCCTAAGCCAAGAGGAAGA
Organism: Pinus albicaulis; assembly: GCA_034641835.2. Classification (NCBI taxonomy): domain Eukaryota; kingdom Viridiplantae; phylum Streptophyta; class Pinopsida; order Pinales; family Pinaceae; genus Pinus; species Pinus albicaulis. Next base: position 542,746,282 of record CM076581.1, on the reverse strand, counting down.
GCTTAGGTACGTTCCTTTTATAGGAATGAGTACATTCCTGTGTGGAATGTGTCCTCCCCAAATGAGAGAGAGAGATAGACACATCATTCTAGTCTTCACCTAGAAGACAGAATGTGGGATTGGGTAATCATCTGGCATCTGATACTCTTTCGGAATGTATTAGGGCATCCACGGAAAGAGTAGTCGTGAAAGGACAAATATTCTTTGAGGACTAGGAATCCAACAGTAAGTATAGTCCTGATGGACATATCCTATATGAACCCGGGTGGGATATGATCCAAGAGAGACAATGATAAGGGTGTCTACTCAACATTGGTCTCGCCAGTGTTGTAGCTCATGGTCTCGTGGAGAGATGGCGCTGTTAGTCAAGGCCTTGCACTGTGACAATGCTGGTTAATATGTTGCTATACAGATAGGATTACCAATCAAATTCTTCTTATGAGATTCTTCAAATTGAGAGTGACCATGTACCATTATGAATACCTCCCTAGTTAAGAGGGCGTGTTGGAAAGTGTAACTAGGTTCGGTCTTCATAATGACTTGTAATTATGAATTTATGTAAGGAAGAAGACAAAGATAATAAAATGTATTTTTCCTCATGGGTTTCATGAGCAAGGAAGCTTTTATTATAGGTCAAATACTTCTTCATTTCTTTAGGGATTTGTCACCTTTTCATAAATATATAATTTAAAGTCATGTATATGAAGTGTTGTTACACTTGTAAAGTACAATCATTGATGTAATTGTATGACGCTCCAAAGACCTTGTCAAAGTGCTCCTTGAAGACGGCCTAGAAGATGTTGGAAGATGCTCCTTGTAAAGTTGGCTCACAATCAGTTGATAAAGTCAGCCTTATAGCAGAAGTCATATCGGCATAGAAGACATGAGATAGTCCCTATATATATAGGATTGTGGCCTCATTGCTGCAATATAATTTGGATAAGTTATGTGATAAAGTGTGAACTAAGGGTCTGTCTTAGTGCGTAGTATAAGGGCTAATCTACGAAGAAGAGAGAAGGACTAATTACCTCTGATCTTGGGCATATTGTAGCCTGCATAACCTAGGAGACTGTAACTTGTTCTAGCAAGGGAGAACTCTGACCTCAGTGCATATGAAAGGATTGAAGTTTGCTGCGAAGAGGAGTGTCAAGTCAACGAAGAAGGGTCTCATTACAACGAAGTCAATGGGTTGTCTTATACTCGGCCTTGAGCATGCTACATCTCTTTATAGGGTCAGCAATATAGTGCATGATAAAGGAATGTAAGTAAGAGCAGAGAATAGGGTAGACCAGGGCTACCTTAGCAAAGGTTGAATCTGCCTAGAGGACGAAGTAAGACAAGTCGAGGAACAGTGGTTGGGTGACCGAAGAAAGGAATCAAAGGCTAGGGACCAAGCTTCCCTAGGGCTAGTGCAGAACAGTGCAGAAAAGGAGAAGATCAACATAAGGAGCCTAGAAGAGCAGTGACAAGGTCTTGGAGGCATACTGAAGTCAAGAGTCTATGTCGTGGTCATGGTATTTGTCAATTGAAGGTATATAAGAAGAATTACTTTCGAGTTTTCCTCTCCAATAGGGAGAGGTTTTGGCCCTAGCTTGAAAAGCATTAATTCTGTGTCTCTTGAATTTTGATAATTGACTTGATGAAAGACGTAATAAACTAATGAAGATAAATAAGATCTAAGTAATAGAAGCATAACAAGTTCACAAGTAATTATCAAGAAGAGAAATTTGAATTAAACGCCCTAATTTCTCAACAGGCTTGGCATTCTCTTGATGTTGGTTCCTTTTTTTGTTATGATGGTGTTGGGGAGCAGAAGAAGAAGGGGTGATGAAGAGGATGAAGGAGTGGGTAGTGGTGGATATGAAGACCTTGGAGAGGAGTGCCAACAGGAAGAGGAGGAGGATAATGAGAGTGGAGATGATGAGAGAAAAAAAATAAAGTAGACCAAACCCCTTGTGGAAATATGTTACTAGGATTTGAGGAGGGAAAGGGGGTGGAACCACTAAATTTACATGCCTCCATTGCAAAAACACTTACACAGGTTCATACATTCGTGCTAGACAACATCTCTGTGGAAAAATGGCATAGGATAGAAATAAACAAATAGGAATCAAAACTTGTGGAAGTGTGTCACAAGTTCAAAGAGCCAAATACACAAGGGAAGAGGAGAAAGCCCAATACAAAACTAAAAGATCAAAGGGTGACTTTGAACATGACACCACTAGCCCACAATCACATATGGACTAAGAACTCCGTCAGCATCCACCCATGGTAATGGATATGGAGGCATAAGCAGTGGCACAGACATCCCTTTAAGGCGTAGAACCATATCAGAAATGCTTGATCAAGGGTGTAGGGATGATGTGGATGCAAAAAAAAATCAATTTCTCTATGTATGTGGGATACCATTCAATGTTCTTAGCTCACCTTATTGGCATGAAATGGCTTCTGCCATCAATGATGCCCCTAAAGGATACAAGAGCCCCGAGTATGACAGAGCTAGAACCAATGGACTTGATCGTGAAAAAGCCAAATTAACACATGCTTTGGGTAAATTCACAAATAGTTGGAATGACTATGGGGTATTCAATGTATTTGATGGTTGGACAAATGTCAAAGGCAAGCCATTGATAAGTGTTCTCAATGTGTCTACTTCTGGTGCAGTCTTCCTTTCATCAAATGATTACTCAGAAAAGTTCAAGACCACCATCAACATTGCAGAACCATTGATTCAAACAATTGAAAGTACTGTGCCATACAATGTCATACAAGTCATCACTGATAATGCTTCTAATTGTAAGGTAGCAAGAGAAATCATTAAGGATAGATACCTCGACTTATGGTCTAGGTGTTTGGTCCACACAATGAACCTTTTGATGCATGACATTATTAATATCAAGGAACCTCAATACAGATGGATTGGTGACTTGTACAAGAGAGGCAAGAGAATGATAAAATTTATTATCGGTCATAGAAATACCATGGGCTTTTCCACAGTCAATCAAGGTTGGAGCCATTGAAACTTGGGAAGACTAGATTTGCTAGATACTACCTCACCTTCAGGCACCTTTTGAAGGTAAGAGGATCATTGGCTAGCATGGTATCAAGTACACATTGGCATATATTAAAGGACAGGGCTCCAACTACAAATAACAGGGAAGCTTTTGATGATGTGGAGGTGACCACTCTAGATGGTCAATTTTGGGCAAGTGTGAGGGATGTTTTGCAATACACCAAGCCCATTTATCGCATGATTCGTTTTGCAAATATAGATGCACCAGTGATTATGGAGGTCTATGAGCATATGGATAACATGTTGGGGCAAATAAAAGATATTGTTCAGCCAAAAGATCCCTACTTGTATGATCATATTTACAATTTTGTACTTGTATGATCATATTTACAATTTTGTGTGTGCACAGTGGGATAAACTTAATGTTCCACTATATGCCCTGCCATATATCCTTATGCCAAAACACTACTCTCCATCTTATTTGGGAAAGCCTGCACTTGGGGTGGGGTGAGGACCAAACCCAAAATAGATCCAGTGGTACAAAATGGTTATATGACAACATTAGACAAGTTATTCCCTAAGAAGGAGTGTGCTAAATTGCGTGGAGAATTAGGCAAATACTTCACTAGCAATAGATTGTTTGATTCTTTGCATGCAATGGAAGATAGAGATAGATTAGATGTTGTCACATGGTGGGGCATGTATGGCGGCTAGGGACTTTTGGAAAAATTGGAAAAAAAATGTGCTTTCACAGGTTATAAATACTTCTTCTGCAAAGAGGTGTTGGAGCACCTATAGCTTCATCCATAATGTGAAAAGAAACAACCTCAATGAAAACCAGGCAAAAAGCTTGGTTTTTATGCACTACAACTTGAGGTTGTTGACACATTATTATGAGTGGGCTCGTGTTGATATATCCTATCTGACTTGGGACAAAATCCCAAAGGAAGATAATTTGGAGGATGGAGCTATGCATCTAGAAAAATTGGAAAACAAAATTTTCGAAAGATGATGATGAAGCAAGTGCAGCAACAATAACCATGCCAACCCCGACATCCAGTACGAGTGTTTCGGTTCCACAAGCTTTGTTGCCGCCACGTCCATTTACATCCTCACGTGGAGGTCATGTGCCTTCTGGTTTTGGTTTTGGACATGGTCATCCAACTATGCAGGAGGAGATTCCCAATAGACCACGAGCTTCTCATAAATTAGGCATTTCTCGTGGCAAGAGGCCCAAGCGGTAGATAATATATTTACTTGTCTTTTCTAGTTTCTAGTAGTTTTAACATTTTATAACTATTGACTCTTTCATATTTATTATGATATTTTTTGTAAATAATATGACAATTTAAGTTTGAACTTTGAACTTTGAAGTTGGCAATTATAACTCATTGGTAATGAATTATGAATATGATGCTTTGTGAAAGTTGAAAGTTGAAACATTTCATTTCATGTTAGATATTCTTCGTTATAGTTTGGTCACTTGGTAATGGTAATGGTTACAAGTACAAATTTAGTGATCAATGATGACAAATGTTATATATTGAATTTTGAAAGCTTGAAACTTTAAGATTAATGAACCTTCAATCATGAGACTCGATATGTTTTATGTTACGAACTTGTGGACGTGGTTGATGAAGATTATAATTTATAACTTCTAGATGATTGATGTTATATGGTTTAATCCATATTTTTATGCTTTTTATATCTAATTCATCAGTCTACATGCTTTTGTTGACATATATGTATCAAAATATATATTATATAAAAATTTGCTCCCCAATTCGCTCCTGACCTAGGAGCTTTTGAAAATGTCACTCCCCACTCCTGCTCCCAAGCAGCCCTGACCATGCCAACAATGCTACTTCCTAATGAAAAGGAATCTACTCCAAACACGTAGAACAGACCTTGAACCAAGTGTCCTTACTCAAATATCTCAAAAGGTAGAACATGCCTCAAAATATGTGAATTATGCCTCGAATTATGTTTGATGCCCCATAAAGTCTTTTTAAATGTGTTTTAAATGCCTTCTTGCAGAAAGCATTCCCCTACAAGGCAGTAGACTCATGCTCTACCCATCAAGCAACGAAAATGATCCCTTGAAGTGGAACACTTATGAAGAAGTGACCTCTGAACAAACAAGTGCTTTCATTACAACATGGCCACATACAACCTAGGGGATTCCTATTCTAGCCTCTTCTCTTACCCTTTCTCATGTTGAAGAATGTAACTAGGTTCGATCTTCATAATTGTACTTGAGTCAAAATGACATATATTTATCAAAATAAGGCAAAAGAAAATTTTATTATTAATTGAATTGACTTGTTAAAGCATGGGTTTCATGATTGGGTCAACTTGTCATAGGTCAAGCCTCCATTGTAGGCCTTTAGGACTTGTAAGTCAAAGGCAAAATCTATTTTGTTATGTAAAAATCTTCCTCCATCAAATCTCCTTGTTGTCGACCTTCAAATTAATTGTCAACAAATCGACTTCACTAATTGGACTCGAGTCGGCTCATTACATAGGGTAACAACTATATATAGGTGTGTAAGCTTTGGTCAAAAACAACAGACAAGAGTTCGGTGCAAATTTCAAAGAGAAGTTTGGATATTGCAGAGATGAGTTCGATGAAAATTTCAGAGAAAATTTTGGATATTACAGAGTAAAGTTCAGTGCAAATTTCAGAGAGAAGATCAGTACAATTTCAGAGATTACTTTGGTTCATTTCAGTGATTAAGTTCAGTTAATTGCAAACAAAGATGAGACAAGTTCGATGTAACAATGTGTAAGATAATTCAGTAAGAGGACCATATGAATACAGGACGAGAGAGCTAATCTAATATTGAACCAAAGTATGAACCTAGACTATCTTTACAAGACTGAAGAACTGGGTTGTGATCGAAGTTTACTGAAGGACAGTGTTAATGTATGCCACCTCTACAAGACCGAAGTTTATCACAAGACTGAAGCTCGTTTGGGATATCACAGAACTGAAGTATTGAAGCTAGTTTGGAACTGTCACGGGACTGAAGAATAAATAAGATGCCACAGAATTGAAGCATGATGTGTCAAGGTTGACTTGATGGATGGAAGTGGTCTTTGGTCTAAGTGGTGAGGGTCTTGGTCATCTCAATTGTGTTTTGAATCTACAGAAGTTAGAATTACTTGTTTGGGTTTTCCCCTACATACGAGGTTTTCCCGTGACTGTGTGCCTACATCTCGTGTCCTTTTCTATTTGTTGTTTGGCATTAGTCTTGATGATAAGAAAAGATAAATCAAAAGAAAGAAAAATAATAATGAATTATCACAAGATAATGTCATAATAAGAGAAATCACTTAACTTGCCACGCTATTGGATTTCTCAACATGGTATCAGAGTTATGGTGAAAGAAGGTTGAAAATCACCTTATTGGCAAGATGGTTTTGGAATTAAAGCAAAGTCACTGTCTGAGATCGAATTTATTGTCAAAGCATCCAAGATGAACAAAGGTCTAAAGCCTCCTTAGTTAAGGTATATAATTTGAAGGAACCTTCACTACAGGTAGAATTTCATCATTTAAGGGTTGAATAACTGGTCTAATCTGAAGGTGTCATATTGAAGTAAATCACAGATCAAATAGACGATCTCAAGTGATCTACCACTTTGCAAACAATTAAAATCACAAGAGTCTTCAACGGAAGGGTATCATCACAATGATATTCATTATCACCAAGACTCATGTGATTTGAATTGTTTGAAGAGCAGTTTGAAGTCCAAATTACTTCTATGAGGTGATCCAAGTCTGGTCCAAAATTATGAGCACTATTGTGAGCTTAATCTAATATCTATAGCATGCATTTAAGAATTGTGAAAGGGATCTGAAGTCTGACCTATGGAGAAGAAATACAAGCCTTACTCTTTGAGAATCTAAATTGATAGTTCGAGCTTATTCTCTTTGTGATCAACACAAGGAACCAACTCAAAGAAATCAAGTATTTTCAATGTTCCTTACTTAACAAGATGCATATGCAACAAGTCTAATGGGCTATCAAATCAAACTTCAAAGGTATGTAAAAACAAGGTACGTATATTCATTTAAATGAGCTTTTAGATTTTCAATATATCTAATCTTAAATGGTTCATATAATCCTTGTTTATAGTTAGTTTAGTGTAAAGACTGTAATCCCTAAATAACATACGAAAATCTCATATTAGAACCTTAATCCTTATCTTCTAGGGTTTACAAGTAATCTAGGATGTCAAGCAAAATCCTAGTGCTAATTGGAAGAAGGAATAACTTGATCTACGATATCATAGGATTCCATCCTCCATTGTTACATAAAAAATCTAGATTGAGAAATTAAAATCATGTTCTTGGTATAATATGTTTTGCTTGAAAGCATTTATTACAGGTATAAAAGGATCATAACTTAATACAAAGAGAACACTTCAAGGAATCCTTACAAGGTTTCTCAAGGAACATCTCCAGGGATCCTTACATCATCTTTTGCATTACATTACTAACATTGGTGTGTCTAGCTCTCTTGAATCATGAAGATTCTTGATTGGATGATTCATAATTAGATCACCCTTCTCATATCTTTAATTATTCATGTGAAACCCTAAAAAGGTTCTCTAAAAACCCTAACTTAAGGGTATGTCAATGATAATATGACCCTAATATGCTTAAGGTTATTGATGAAGTCTAGAAAAATACTATTCTTTTGATGTTTGATGATGTCATGTTTGGGGTTTTGGTTTTGGTATGGAAACCCTAACCTGGTAGGGTTGAATGGTGATGATTGATATCTCAAACCTTTGAAAGTCTTGATAAATTAGGGTTTTCTTTTGAAACCCTAGATCTTTAGGTTTTTGTAGGGTTTATGAGCAAGACCCTTGTTAATTTTGGGCACCTAGGTCCAAACTCGATGTTGCACTGCTCATATGGCGATGGTCATATTTTTGTTGGATTCCTCTTTCGGAGAGGCGCAAGATTGATCTAAAGATCATCTTGATCGGATGAGCAAAACATTTATTTTGAATTTATTTTCCACATGTGCAAGGTCGACCAAATTTTTAATGTAGGCTCACATGCCTAATAGATGTTTCACACACCCTCACCCATGGATATAAATTGGAGAGACTTGGAGGTCATTTCATCATCAACTCATCACACATTCCCTCATTGTGATCTAATTGGTTCGATGGCCTTTGGAGGCCTTTTTCCCCTCACATGTGTGGAGCGAAGCTATTGTTTTTTGCAGATCTGTCTAAGGCTTTTTGTTGCAGCGTTGATTGTGGTCAACCCTTGGTCGTTTGACCTCCATCTTATGCCAAAAATCTGATTTTAAGATGTCGTACGGCTGGGCACTAAAATCGAGGAATTCCAGGTTGTTTGACTGATGCCCTAATTTGCTGCATTGACTTTTCTGTTGCTACCTGTGTTGACCTTTCTGCATTGTCTTTACGTTGACCAGTGTTGTCTTGTGATGAGTTGTCTTTGAGGGCTGTGGGTGTGACAAATGAAGGAGTGGCTAACCGAAAAAGACTTTGCTGGTTGAAGCATCCTACTAACTGCCGTAACACAACAATATCTCATATCTTTGCTGGACAAAAAGGAATTGTAAATCTCATCTATATTTGGCTTGTCTTCTATTGATCTATTATTGTGTTCTATCAGCGTTTTACTTTCATGTTTATGTGATTGTTATTTTGTATCAGGCCTAAGAAAGATTGAAGTAAAAGAGCATCAAGCATAGAACACCATGGTTATCTAAATTTAACATGGTATCAGAGCTGAGGTGAAGACAAAGTCCAAGAGTCCAAGCGGGTGTTAGAAGCAATCTCTGAAGGAAGAAATCCCATCAAGGACAAATGGCCTCCTCAACCTACAAGGGTTTCAAGGCTAATGATAAATTGACTGATAAGTCTGATTATCACGCATGGAAGATGTCCTTGGATTTGGTGGTAGAAGATCAAGATGTCATGGTCTGTGTGCAAGGGAAGATCCAAGAGCCTCCATCAAATGCAGCTGTTGCCACGAAGACGGAGTATAGAAAAGGGGAAATCAAAGCAAAGATGATTATCCAAGATTTTCTATTCATAAGCACTTGGTTGCTTACATTTTTGAGTTGAAGACATCTAAGGAGATGTATGATAAGCTGGTGAGCATCTTCAGGGCTAGCAATGCTAATCAAATTGAATATCAAGAAGGGTAAGAATGAATCTATTCAATCCTATTTTATGAGGCTCACTGAAATCAAGAATAACCTCCTAGCTATTGTGGAAGCAATATCTGATCGAGAGATGGTTCTTATTGCACTTGGAGGTCTCCCTCGTGATTGGCATGTATTCAATACCACTATTCTTAATAATAGTGTGATTCCTGATTTTGATGAAATATTGACGAGATGCACTCAGAGAAAACAAGAATGATGGAGTATGCCTCTAATGGTAATGGAAGTGACCCTACTGCCTTCACCGCTCACGTAAAGAAGAAGAACCATGGTGGCTCGAGAAATCAAAACCATGGTAGAGCAGGGCCCAAAGGAAGGAAGGGAAGATGATACACTTGTACAAGTCTGGTCACTATGCAAGAGAGTGCCCTAATAGAAGGGACTCTGATGATGATGATGACAACAACTCGAGAAGGAATGGCAGGAACAATAGGTTCCAAGGAAAAATGAAGGCTCCCTCTGATCGTAGTGGAAATGGGCAACCTTTCAAGAGGTCAAGAAATTCCAGGTACGATGAGTCTAATGTGGTTGATAATAAGAGAAATGAATTTATTCTTGTATCTGCCCTCTCTGTTGCATCTCCACCCGACACCCTGGATGTCTGGTTGATTGATAGTAGTGCTTCAAGGCACCTCACTGGTTATAAAGAAGCCCTTGTCGATTTGGTTAAAAAGGATACTAATTTGGAAATTATCCTTGGAGATAATGCCACATATCCTGTGAAAGGGACAGGGACTGTGATCCTCCATCTATCTCAAGGTCAAGTACTTCGATTACAAGATGTGTTGCACATAACTGATTTGAAGAAGATACTTGTGTTCATTTCGGCAATGGAAGACAAAGGGTTCAAAGTGGCATTCGTTGATGGAAAGGTACTTATCTAGAAAAACTTCAAGGAAGCTCTTTCTATTGGTTTTAGAGTTGATACACTCTACCAAGTTGGAGGAAGCCCACTAGGGGCTATGACATGTGATACAACTCTTCAAATAGAGTTATGGCACCGCAGGTTTGCACACCTTCATTACAAAGCCCTTCTCGAAGCAAGGAAGGTGGTGACAGGGATGCCCGAATTTAGGGATGATCATGAAGTTATACGTCAAGGTTGTGCCGAAGGGAAGCATACAAGGGGACCATTCCCCTCAAGTGTCATAAAGACAACTGATATATTGCAGTTGATACATTCTGACTTATCTGGTATGTTGCCTGTAACATCCTTGAGAGGATATTCCTATTACATGACTTTTACAGATGACTTCTCCCGCAAGACCTGGATATATTTTTTGAAGAAGAAGGACTAAGTATTCAAATGGTTTTGTACCTTCAAGGCCTTGGTGGAAAATCAAACCGAGAAGAAAATCAAAGATTTGAGAACCGAGAATGGGACCGAGTCAAAGTCAAATGAGTTTAATGACTTTTGTAGAGAAGTTGGCATTAAGAGGGAGACCACAACTGCGTACACTCCTGAGCAAAATGGTATTATTGAAAGAAAGAACAAGACCATTGTGGAAGCTGCCCGCGCCATGCTATGTGACCAAGGTCTTCCAAAGTTTCTATGGGGAGAAGTTGCGAACACTGTTGTGTATATTCAAAATAGATGCCCGCATTCTGCTCTGGACTCCAAAACCCCCGAAGAAGTCTTCTCTGGTAAGAATCCTGATGTTTCTCATTTTAGAGTTTTTGGTTGTCCTGTTTACTTTCATGTGCCAAAAGAAAAGAAAAGCAAGCTAGATGCTTCTAGAAAGAAGGAAATGTTTGTGGGCTATAGCGAAACTTCAAAGGCATATAGAATCTATGTGCCTGGTCAAAGAGAAGTGGAGATATGCCATGATGTTACCTTCGATGAAGATGTTGCCCTCAAGAAAGTGAGAAATCTTCCTAGCTCCAAGGAAGACAAAGAAGATGAAGAGGCAGGGAAGCAGGAAGAACCGAAGGATGACCTGATGCCCGATGTTGAAGGACCTATAGATCCCATTGATCCACCTCCTTCAAATAAGACAAGACCCTCATGGCTTAGGGATACTCTTGAAGATGCCAAGAGACATGTTGCCCCAAGGGGGACATTCCGTGAAAGCAAGAAGCCAAAGAGATACCAAGGGTATCTAGCAGCCATGAGTACGATAGTACAATCTAAGCCTGGACCATTTGAAGAATCCATAAAGCATCAAGTTTGGAAGGATGTTATGCACGAAGAGTATGAGTCCATTATGAAAAATGATGTCTGGGAAGTGGTCCGAGACTGCTGGACAAATCTGTTGTCACCTCGAAATGGTTCTATAAGATCAAGCATGGATCTGATGGAAGTGCTTAAAAGTACAAGGCAAGATTTGTTGCCCGAGGCTTCTCTCAAAAAGAAGGCATAGATTATGATGATATATTTGCACCTGTGGCCCGTTATACCACCAGTGACCATCCGATCTATTATTGCCCTTGCTGCTACACGAGGATGGAGTCTACATCAAATGGATGTGAAGATCGTTTTTCTGCATGGATCTATATAGGAAGAGGTGTATGTGGAGCAACTTCTGGGGTTCGAAGTCCGAGACAGAGACAACCATGTATGCAGGTTGAAGAAAGCCCTCTATGGGTTGAAGCAAGCCCAGGGCTTGGTACGAGAGGATAGATAACTACTTGATGAAGCTGGGCTTCACTCTAAGTAATGTTGATCCGAACCTTTATTTTAAGGTTGATAGAGAAAGGCCTCTCATTTTGGTTCTCTATGTGGACGATCTCTTCCTAACAGGTGTTGACCCTCTCATTCATCAGTGTAAGAGGGAGCTAGCTTCTGAGTTTGAGATGAAAGACCTAGGACTGATGCACTACTTCCTAGGCTTGGAGGTCTGGTAGAGGCCATGCGAGATTTTCCTTTCTCAAGGAAAATATGTCATGAAGCTGTTGGAGAGATTTGGTATGGTGGACTGTAAGTCTGTGTCGACATCGATGGAACTCAACTTTAAGAAGTTGAGTGGAAATATTGTTAAGCCCGTGCTAACAAATCCTACCGAGTATCGACAACTCGTAGGGGCCCTAAAGTTCTTAGTGAACTCCCGTCCGAACGTATGTTTTGCAGTGAACACTTTGAGTCAACATATGGTTGATCCTCATCACATCCACTGGATTGGTGCCAAGGATCTATTGAGATATCTTCGGGGAACAATCAACCATGGTCTAAGATACACTATCGAGAGCTTGAGACTCCATGGATATACTGATGTTGATTGGGCTGGCAGTGTGGTGGATCGCAAGAGCACATCTGGATGTTGCTTCACCTTCGGTTCTGCTTCGATATCTTGGATGAGTAGGAAGCAGAAGTCGGTGGCTTTGAGCACCGCTGAGGCCGAATGCATTACAGCAAGTATGGCCTGTTGTGAAGCTGTCTGGTTGTGAAAGCTCTTCAGTGAGTTGTTTGGGCATGTGCTAGATACCACGGTTATCCTTTGTGATAACCAGAGTGGGATTCGTCTTTCAGAGAATCCCGTGTTCCACGATCAATTCAAGCATATTGATATCAGATACTACTTTATCCAGGATATGGTACAGTGAGGTGCCTTAAGGCTCAATCATATAGGAATTGATAAGCAGGTCGCGGATATTCTCACGAAGCCCCTGGGGAAGGTCAAGTTCCTAACCTTCCATGAGAAGCTTGGAATCGTGGAAAGACCCTATTCTGAGGGTCCTGATTGAGTTGGACTATGAGCTCTGGGAGCTCCGAGGGGGTTGGGGATAGCTTCTTGGAGCTATAAGCACATACGAGGCTAGGCTTGTCGAACCTTGTTGTGCTTCTGCCCCACCGTTATGATATTGAGTTGGTTCACCTCTCTTTGATCTATGCCCCACACACTTCCTACCCATGGATTTTCGGACTCATGGGAAGTACCTCTCATTTGTCCAATGAGGTGGGAAATGTGGATAGAGACCAATAGCAAGACTGATAAATGCATCACAGATTGTCGTACTCAATATGTCTACGATGGCACGTGTCCAACACCGTGATCTAGGATCAAGTATGAGGAGGTTCTTACCTCTAAACTGACTTCGGGTAAGTAAACTAACTTCGGGTTAGTATGTGACTCTTTTTGAGTCTATTGAGGTTTTATCCTCTAAACTGACTTCGAGTCAGCTGTGTGTGATGTCTTTGTGACTCACCTTTTTGTTTTATCTGAAATAAAGAGCCAGCAAAGCAAGTTACAGCAGGATGACGCACGATGTTTGGTAAAAGCACATGATGGCACTGATGGATGGCACATGTGGACAGATGGAGTTCTCCCTAGTTGAGAGGGAGTGTTCATTTTGGGCAACTAGGTCCAAACTCGATGTTGCACTGCTCATATGGTGATGGTCATATTTTTGTTGGATTCCTCTTTCGGAGAGGTGCAAGATTGATCTAAAGATCATCTTGATCGAATGAGCAGAACATTTATTTTGAATTTATTTTCCACATGTGCAAGGTCGGCCGGATTTGTAATGTAGGCTCACATGCCTAATAGATGTGTCGCACAACCTCATTGATGGATATAAATTGGAGAGAATTGGATTTCATTTCATCATCAACTCCTCACACATTCTCTCATTGTGATCTGATTGGTTCAGTAGCCTTCGGAGGCCTTTTTCCCCTCACACGTGTGGAGCGAAGCTGTTGTTTTCTGTGGATTTGTCTAGGGCTTTTTGCTATAGCGTTGACCAATGTTGACCGTGGTCAACCCTTGGTCGTTTGACCTCCATCTTCTGCCAAAAATCCGATTTTAGGAAGCCGTACAATTGGGCACTATAATCGAGGAATTCCAGGTTGTTTGACCAAAGCCCTAATTTTTTGCGTTGACTTTTTTGTTGTAGTCTGCATTGACTTTTCGGCATTGTCTTTAGGTTGACTAGTGTTGTCTTGTGATGAGTTGTCTTTGAGGGCTGTGGGTGTGACACATGAAGGAGTGGCTGACCAAGAAAGACTTTGTTGGTTGAAGCATCCTGCTGATTGCCGTAACGCAACAATATCTCATATCTTTGCTGGACAAAAGGAATTGTAAATCTGATCTATATTTGGCATGTCTTATATTGATCTATTATTGTGTTCTATCAACATTTTACTTTCATGTTTATGTGATTGCTATTTTGTATCGGGCCTAAGAAATATTGAAGTAAAAGTGCATCAAGCATAGAACACCATGGTAATCTAAATTTAACAACCCTTCTTTTAGATGATGTCCTAGGAATGAATCCCTAGGTATATGTTTGTTCATCTGATCAAGTTGGTTATATGTCACATTTAATCTGTTTGTGTCATTGGGTTTTACTGACATATGTTGTTATGATATGTTTATGCATGATGATGAAATCCTAGATATGTGTGTTGACCTAAATGTTGATGGTTATAAGTCTTAGGGTTTGGAACTAAGCCCTTGTCAAAGTCTGATATTCAAGCATGATATTGTTTGGGAAATCTAGGGATTTGTAGCAAAACCTTAGTAGAAGTTAAATTCTCTAGTATGTGATATGACAATCTGGAATCTATGGAATTGTATTGTGATTATCGAGGATTAGTAGACGAAAATCTAAGGTTTACATCAAACCCTAGTAGAAGTTAGTCATATTGTTTAAACTTTATTTTGAGCCATGATTGATTGAACTCTAGGGTTTGTATGACATCCTAGTACAAAGTCTAACATATGAATTCTGGAAGTTGTTAGATAGTTGTTGCTTTGAGATATCTCTAAGGGAAATATTGTGGCTCTAGATATAAAGAGATCGATGTTGACATGATTTAAGGTTTTTATCAAAACCTAGGCAAGAAGTATGTATTTCTTGTTGATTATCTTCAAGTATGCTTCCCTCATTGTATGATTTTGATATGGCTAACTTCATGCTTCAATAGATTTGGTGGTACTTGCTATCTAAGTTGTGCAAGTACATAATCTTCAAAATGGTGAAGATATACATAAGTAAAGTTGATATGATAAGCATGATGAAGGAAGATATATGAATGTTGATGATCAACATGAAAGATTCTCCAATGTCATAAGAAGAAGTTGATCTCCCTAAGTTGAGAGGAAACCTGGATAGGATTCTCTAGCAAATCCTGCTAATCACATGCCGATGGTTCGCCTCCACACCATTTGCTAGACCGCCAACGGATAAGTTATATCCTAAAGTCTATTATGGGTTTTAATGCATGAAAAATGGCGTTGTTTTAAATGAACACCTTATCCTAAGACCCTAGGTGTCAAGAAGACCGAGATCAACCTATATCTGATTATTGTTGTGGATAATTTCGAAAAGATCCATGATGGGATAAGAGGCTTGGAAAGAGTAATGATTCATTAAACAATTGTTAAAAATGGAGTCTACATTAAAACCAATAAACCTTAATCTTCGAGATATGAAGATAAAGATAGTTGTTTAATGCCATTTATTTGCCCTCATCTTATAAAAGAAGAAAAGAATGCTTCGTAAGGCCCATGAGGACAGGAAGAGAGAAGTTCTCAAGAAGTTAAAAAGAAGCGCTTTTTGAAGAAGCAATAGAACACTTTGTAGAGAGAGTTTTTGGTTTTGCAGGTGTATAATGGAGTATCAGAGCTCTTTTTCCTACCTAGATACAGAACTGAAGTTCGTTGTAGAACAACGAGATCCACTTCAATCTTCAAGAACTTAGTTCAACTACCATTGTGCAGAGGTCCATACGCTTAAGTCCATCAATTAGAGTGTGCACATCATCATCAGATTTTCTTGGTCAATTAAAGGCCCATCAAAGAAAAGAGACTATATCTATAAAGCCTCATTAGGAGAATTGCATTCTACAACATCAGTAGTGTTGTTTGGCGCTTGTCAACTGATAGATCATTGTATTCCTTTTTCTCTTGGTTTTATCAATACAGCGGTCGCACACTACTGAAGCGGACCCGAAGACGATACAATCTCTTTTCTTTGATGGACCTTTAATCAACCAAGAAAATCTGATGATGATGTGCACACTCTAACTGATGCACTGAAGCGTATGGACCTCTGCACAATGGTAGCTGAACTGAGTTTTTGAAGATTGAAGTGGATCTCGTTGTTCTACAATGAACTTTAGTTCTGTATCTAGGCAGGAAAAAGAACTCTCATACTCCACAATATACCTACAAAACCAAAAACTCTCTACAAAGCGTTCTAGTGCTTCTTCAAAAAGCACTTCTTCTTAACTTCTCGAGAACTTCTCTCTACCTCTCCTCATGAGCCTTACAAAACATTATTTTCTTCTTTTTATAAGATGAGGGCAAATAAATGGCATTAAACCACTATCTTTATCTTCATATCTCGAAGATTAAGGTTTATTGGTTTTAATGTAGACTCCATTTTTAATAATTGTTTAATGAATCATTACTCTTTCCAAGCCTCTTATCCCATCATGGATCTCTTCGAAATTATCCACAACAATAATCAGATATAGGTTGATCTCGGTCTTCTTGACACCTAGGGTCTTAGGATAAGGTGTTCATTTAAAACAACGCCATTTTTCATGCATTAAAACCCATAATAGACTTTACGATATAACTTATCCACTAGCAGTCTGGCAAACGGTGCAGAGGCAAACCATCGACATGTGATTAGTCGGATTTGCTGGCGGCTAACTCTGCGATTTTGGATCCGGTGGTTGACTCCGACATTTACTGTAACATCTGCATGTGACAACAGATCTGACTGGCAGTCACGGTTTTAGAACCCGACGATAAAGTTGTGGCTTATCCCTTAACCTCCACCTTGTTCACATGTGACTCCTTAACAGTCAGCTTGAGCTGGCGGATACCATTACAGTAGCATTTTCCGCTATGGTTAACTCCATTCACATGGTTTTCCAACAGTCACCATATACGGTTTCGGGCTTCCCAACTCCATTCACATGATTCCCAATGCTTGTTCACCTGATCACATGGTTTCTGGAACTCCGACGTGATCTTCTTGATTCGGTTAGACTGTTATTCAAACTGCGGGATTACAAATCTTTCAAACTTGACATAACTCCGTTGCGGTTAACCTTTGAACACATGACAACGGTTCTATTGCCACGGTTTTGTTTCTCCGATACGGTTTAATCCACTGTTTAAACATTACATTTGATTTGTAATGTTTTTACATTGTTTGTCGAGGGTTTTACATTAGGTTGTAGTCCTAAGCCCGAAAGTGGGTTTATTGCATAGCTTTAATACCATGCACCTAGACTTAGATTATAACCAAGACTTTAGCGCTAGGTTTTAGGATTAGTCTTTTCACCTTAGGATTTAACCTTAGGTTTACAATTAGGACTTAGACCTAGGCATTATCATTTACATCTTCATTGTGCCATAACATCAAGACCATAGTCACTTAGGCATTTTTAGGATTTTAGTCTTTAACAAATGTTTTTAAGACTAACATTTTTGCCTAACACTAACACTTTAGCTGACTTAGACTTATAGTGCTAATGCTTAGACTTAGGATTGTGTTTCCTTAAGTCTTTACATGGACTTAGCACTTTACAATCATGACTAATGCTCTTTATTGTTTCAATGTCATAGGTCGACATAATTCACTATGACGACTTTTTCTTATGACGAAAGTTTGACTTCAATTCATGAAGAGATAAACATTGATGAATGTTGTCGAAGTCACTGATGTTGATGTCGAAGTTGACAACAAACTTGTTGAACTTGAATTTCCTGCTCATAGCAAGAACGCTGAATGTGACCATCTTGGTCGCTGACCAATTTTGACAAGATTATGCTTGACGACTTGAGTTGATGAACCATTGCTCATAAGACCATCTTGGTTGATAAAATTTCGACTCAACCTGTTTATTACAAAATCGATGACTAATTACTTGTAAATGACCATCTTGGTCATTTTGTAATTTCGATACAAAACTTCAGAATCCCAATTGGATCACACCTTCCCACAAAAAGAACTTTTGGTTCTCCAAAAGTTTTAATACAATGCATTGATGAAAAATAACTCTAGATCCTAGTTACAGACTTATCTAGATCTGGAAATTTTTTACAGACTCAATTTAGACATATGGCATAAAGTCTGCCCAGTCCCATTTGGCAGTCGGATGTTCCCCAGCAGGTGAATTAGATGTCTCCTGTGTTGCTGATATCAATGTTGTTTCCTGTGGCAGGATTAGACAGTTGCTTTTACCATGCCCCGACAATTTGCAATGTCAACAAATTCTCTCCCTAGAATTTGTACTTATTTCCTTTGAGTTTTCTGAATTTTGTTCCTCTTTAGCAGATTCATGATAATTTGAAGCGAGATTTTACATGAACGCTTCTTCACTTGAAGTGTCTCATCATCTTCTTGTGGTTGGCTTTTGGTAGCTCCAACTTTCTTGTTGTAGGCTCTATGCTTCTAGCAATGTTCTACACAATGCCAAGAACTTCCACAAAATGTGCATGGATATATTCTTTTAACAGTTTCTACAACCCAATTCTAATAAAAGAAATCACTTCCAGAATCACTACTAGAGGATTGTTTTTGCTTACCCTTTTTGTCATGTAGCTTCTTTGGCATAAGCTCAGGATGCAAAGACCAACATTGACTCGAAATGTGGCCCATATTTTCACAATAGTCGCACTTCATTATACCATAACCTAGACCTTGATACTTAGGCCTTTCTTGTACAGCTATTGGTAGAAGTCTCCCTTGACCATTCTTTCCAAGGCCTTCTCCTTCCTGATATCCCATGGCCTTCATCATGGACTAATCTTTTCTTTCAGAAGCTGCACATGGCTTCTTGCTAGAAACTTTCTCAAAGTCTAAATCACTTATTGGTGATATCAGTATGTTGGGAGTTTCCTCAGCAAGTGAGGAAAAGGTTCCGATAGCCTCACTTGATGATTTTGGTGATGATGAAAGAGAAGAACTATCTTCATCCTCCTGACGAAGAGATAGTGTTACCTTCTTTCCATTAGAAGTTGCACTGTCTATAAGAGGGTTGTTTCCTCTTTTGTTCTTTCTCAAGACTTCAATTTCAGACTGCAAGATCTGCTTACCACTTTCCAGTGCTTGCACCATCCTTCCTAATGCAGTATTCTCCTGCTGAAATTGTTGATTTAACTCCTCGAGTTCTTTCAACCGAAGCTGTTGTCTCGAGTTTTTGCCCATTTTTGTACCTGAAAAAGAGCTAGTATGCTCTGATACCAAAATATGATCTGAAAGCAGATAGCCAAGATCTAACTAACTCTTGACAAAAATGAGAATGGCAAGAATAATTACTGAAACAGTTACTTTTATGTGATTCTAACTATTTAGCATGAAGTGTTTTCTCATATAATTTGTCAAAGTTAAAGTGTAAAAATTATGCATCATGCATAACATTAAAACCATATGACAACAAGGATTAATGATGGAATTCGTCCCTCTTGGACTACGTCTCCGGGTACGCTTCAGAAGTGTGCGACCACTGTATTGATAAAACCAAGAGAAAAAGGAATACAATGATCTATCAGTTGACAAGCGCCAAATAGCACTACTGATGTTGTGGAATGCAATTCTCCTTATGAGGCTTTACAAATACAGTCTCTTTTATTTGATGGGCTTTTAGTCGACCAAGAAAATCTGATGATGATGTGCACACTCTAACTGATGGACTGAAGCGTATGGACCTCTGCACAATGGTAGCTGAACTAAGTTTTTGAAGATTGAAGTGGATCTCGCTGTTCTACAACGAACTTCAATTCTGTATCTAGGCAGGAAAAAGGGCTCTCATACTTCACAATATACCTGCAAAACCAAAAACTCTCTCTCCAAAGTGTTCTAGTGCTTCTTCAAAAAACACTTCTTCTTAACTTCTCGAGAACTTCTCTCTTCCTCTCCTCATGAGCCTTACAAAACATTCTTTTCTTCTTTTTATAAGATGAGGGCAAATAAATGAAATTAAACCACTATCTTTATCTTCATATCTCGAATATTAAGGTTTATTGGTTTTAATGTAGACTCCATTTTTAACAATTATTTAATGAATCGTTACTCTTTCCAAGCCTCTTATCCCACCATGGATCTCTTCGAAATTATCCACAACAATAATCAGATATAGGTTGATCTCGGTCTTCTTGACACCTAGGGTCTTAGGATAAGGTGTTCATTTAAAACAACGCCATTTTTCATGCATTAAAACTCATAATAGACTTTAAGATATAACTTATCCGCTGGCGGTCTGGCAAATGGTGCGGAGGCGAACCATCGGCATGTGATTAGTAGGATTTGATGGCAGCTAACTCTGCGGTTTTGGATCCGGCAGTTGACTCCGACATTTACTGTAACATCTGCATATGACAACAAATCTGACTGGCGGTCATGATTTTAGAACCCGACGGTAAAGTTGCGGCTTATCCCTTAACTTCCGCCTTGTTCACATGCGACTCCTTGATAGTCGACTTAAGCTGGCGAATACTGTTACGGTAGCATTTTCCATTGTGATTAACTCCGTTTACACGGTTTTCCAACAATCACCATATACGGTTTGGGCTGACGGCTTTCCAACTCCGCTCACATGATTCCCGACGATTGTTCGCCTGATCACATGGTTTCAAATTAAGGCTCATCTTAAGAAAACTTCAAAAGAAGGTTCATCATTTAGGAGACCCTACACGCCTCCATTTAAGAGAAATGCTCCACCTCCTACCAATTAACCTCCTACTAAAGAAATTCATCTCTAGGATTTTACTTAAGACAATTTCTATAAAGCACACAATGTTAAACAATTCGAGAAGACTTGCCCAGCTTTCCCCAACATGTTTAAAATCTTTACTAGAAGTAAAGAAGAAGAAGAAACTGAAGTTAATAAAAATGAACTAGAATATGAGGGAGCACCCAAATCATCAATAATGTAACTTGGAATACTTCATTTGGAATTTTCGATGATGATGAAGGGGAAAATTTTGAAGAGATTAATATTTCTCAAACTAGAAGCAAATAACCCCCTTCAACCTCAGCAAGACCCCGTAATATTGCTATTGCTAAGAAATATCCATCCATAGATAAGCCATCCTCAGATAATCAACTTACTTATCTAAGAACAAACATAAAAGAAAAAATATCCAAAATACTTTTTAAGAAACAAGTTAATATTTATGTAGCCTTACCCACAAGGCGTAGAGCAGACAGTGATAAGTTGTTCTATTGAGGCACTCTGTGGTGTAAATGTCATCAGTTCGAAACTCCGTGGTGTAAAAATCCAGCCATGCTAAGCCCTAGTGTGGCCCAAGTCAAGAGCGATCCTCAGGTGATTTTGACAGCTTAGATACCCCTAGGTCACAACTACTCAACCTACAGGTTAGGCGTGTCAGTCATCTCAAGACTCACATACCCTAGCAAACAAAAAAAAATATTAATACAACCTTGATTGGAGATAAATCCAATTCCCATACACCTCTTTTTCTTTTGAAATTTCATATAAATGTTCACAATTGTCTAGTTGATTTAGGGCTTCATCTAATGTTATGCCATATTCAGTTTATAAAAAATTGAATATAGTACCCCAAAAATCTGCTACCCAAGTTTTACAACACAACAGATTTGATGTCTAAGTGTTAGGGAGGTGAAAGATGTATTAAATAGATTTGCTTCAAACCCACAAATTCACCAAACTATTGATATTGTCATTGTTGATATCTCTGAGTCATATGGATTGCTTTTGAGTAGATATTGGTCAAAGATATTGAGAGGATATTTTTCAATTGGCAAGTCACATTTATGGCTGCCATACAATGAACAACCAAATAAGGTCAAAATTGAACGTGAGAAACACACATGCAATATATTGTTACTAATTTGAATGATTCCAATGAACCAATCATGTTCAATGATTCCATTCTAAGGAACTATCTTTTCAACTTATATTTTAAAAATTTCCCTCTTGATCCTTCACCCTTTGTATATTCGAGATTGCAATCTGAAGTTCTTCAATGCACATAAATTTCTTCTTTAAATTGTATATGCCTAGAATCTAGTTCTGTAAATAATGATGTAGATAATGATTTATGGTTGTTATTCTTACTGATTCCAAAACCAATTTGGGTGTAAGTGTTGGTTGCATATTTCAAGACTTTCATGGAAATAAATTTTTGTTATCATGTAGATTAAAATTTGAATGTACAAATAATGTTGTTGAGCATGAGGCTTTGTTGAAGAACTCAAAAAAGCAAGTGATCTAAAAGTAAGGAATTTTTGAAAGCAACCTCTGATTTAGAAATAATTACTAAACAAGTTTGATATTCTAGTCATTGTGTTTTTTAATCACCTAGAGAAAGCAATTGATCTAAAACAAGGAATTTGAAAGCAATAGGTGATTTAGAAATAACTACTAAAAAAGTTTGCAATTATATTCATTGTATTTTTAATCACCTAAAGAATTATCAACATGAGGTCTAGAATCTAGTACATAATTTTGATAATTTTGAAATTGTTTCGATATCTCATTCGAAAACTTCGATGTTGATTTGTTAGCAAATGTTGTTTCCAAATTAATTCTTGTGGATTTCTCATGACAAGTTTTCGGTAGAGTTAACTTCTAAACTCTCGGTCCCTAATAATATTACAAATTGGAGGGTTTTCAATGATGATGATCAAATATTAAACCTTCTCACTCAGGAAGATATCTTTAAAGGATCCATCAATGACAAAAATGAGCATGACAAGAAATTCATCTCTTCTCTAGAAGTTCAACCTGAGGAAGAAAATGCTATTCCTAAGTCAATTATTTGTCTAGAGAAATATTATGTATAGACAGTAAGTTTAGGAGATTGACCAAGTGTAAGATCAATAGTTACTCCATGCAATATGATGTGACTAATTTAGGAACTGAACAAAATCTCTGAACGTCCTCCTTTTATTAGACTTTTTAAAAAATACAAAGACATTTTTGCATGGACTTGAGACTCTGAAAGTTTATAGTACTAAAATCATAGAACAAGTCAATCCAATTAAAAGGGTTGTCAAGCCTGTGCAACAAAAGTTAAGGAAAATTCGTCCTAATCTTGAGCCTGACAGAGTAAACAAGTTATTCAAGGGTAAGCTTATCTGTTATTATCCTTCCGTGACAGAATTACCAATTAGATAAACACTGATTTCCAAACGAATTTGCCTACTTTTTATTTTTTGTACAACTGTTAAGGAAAATTCATCCTACTCTTGAGCCAATTAAACACTGATTTTACCTTGATTACAATATCATTCAATGTGACGGTCTTTGAAAAAAAAAATCGATCAAAAAGGGGAATAAGCCAATAACCTACAGAAATATTTTCAAAAGGAAAATTGGATAAAATAACAGAAAGGCAAAAACAAAACCTGCAAATGCTCGTCGTTGAAGCGAGGAACGCCAATCTGCCCAACGGTAACAGACCCAAAATAATTTCCGACGAGCACGGCATCCTCCACCGATAATCCATGCATCAGCCCGGCAGAGAAACCCGCCAGAAAGCTGTCTCCAGCGCCCGTGGGGTCGACTTCCTGCGCCGGAAAGGTGGGGACATGAAAATCCCGGTGCCGCTCGTAGACTCTGCACCCGTTCTTCCCCTGCGTAATGATCACGCACGTCCTCTGTCGGACTTCTTCGACATCAAGATACGCGGCCTCCTGAGTTGACGCCTTCAGAAACGAAATTTCTTCGAGGAAATCATAAAAATCCGTTTCAGAGAGATTCCTCAGCCCGACGGTGCCGTCCACAGGATCAATGGTGCGTATCAAGGCCTGTATGTCGACCATGACGAGTTTCGAAACCTCGCTCATCCGCCGCAGGGTCTCCGGCAGTATCTCCCGCGCTACTCCTACTGCTAGGCCGATGGCATGGTCCTTCGAATTGGAGGGTATGTCGGATGGGTAAATTGGATCGCAGCTGTCGGGGACGCGAAGCACGCGGTCGCTACCGGCGGTAAAGTCGGCGTAAAACCGCGTGGTTTTGGCGGCGTCGACGACATTGGGCGGGTGGGATTCCGTCGCGGAGGCGTAAGAGAAATCAGAGCCAACCTTGGAGATAACGGTGGACTGAAGGCCGAGGGCATCGAAGATGTTTGTGACGTATGAGACAGAGCCACCCAGGGATTCGACCTCGCGACCTGCGTGCAGCCTGATGAGGTCGTGGCAGTAGTTACCTACGACCAGAGCTCGAACCCCTCTTCCTCCTCTTGCTGCTTCTTCTTCGTTTTCATCATCGTCCTGTTGTTGTCCGCTTTTGTGTGATCGGGCACCTCCTCCTGCCATGGCAAAAAATGGGGGATTGGGATGAAACAGGAAGAGAGGGAGGAGGAGGGCCGTGTGCAATTCATTCCTTTCATGGGATTTTGTATAACCATGGAATGGAATCAAATTATTTCACTAAGCATTAAGGATTGAGCACCGGCAACGCAAAAGACTGGTTTGAAATGGAAAATGGGAGGAAGGGAATCTTGTTACACGTATTGGAACGGCCTTCCTTCTCGTTTACTCTACTCTCCACGTGGGTGTGGACATGTGCAGAGCCATGCTTTGAAGTTCGCAAAGCTATCGGGAAACGTGCCAATAAATAACTTCTCATATTTTGCCCTTTTTGAAGACCAGGAATCGACCTCTACAAACACTTCTTTTGGTTGAAACTTTTGGACACTCGTTATTATTTTATACACATTGACCTTACGTCCAAATTCAACCCGTTTGGTGGCACACAGAGTCCTTGGGATAATTACTCGATCTCGATTCCACATTTGGTTCGATTCAGGGTCTTTGCTATGGTTAAATCCACATTAATAAAAAATGCAAGGCAAGGCTTTATGACGGTCAAGAGGATTGATCCTAAGACTTCTTTCTTTTAGATTAGTCTAAAGTGTTATATTCACCATAGTTAAAAAAATATATATAGGGGAGAGGCTTCTATTGTTGTGCAAGGACCAGTAGTAGTTATACTACCCACACATCCACCAAACATAAATTAAAAACTCACTAAAATATGCACATAAATATTTGATAATATGCACATAAATATTTGGAAATAAGTTATATAAGTTACATAAATATGTCCAAAATGGGCCCAGTTTTTTACTAGACCAACAACTTCCCTACACCAAATCTAACATCACAAGTTGACAAGACCCACTGTCTCAAGTACCTCCAGTTCTGAATTACCATTCAAGGCAAAATGCACTACAAAACATTACAAAGCTACCCATCCAAAAGTACTGTTATCCCATCAAACAGTCCCCCACTGATTTTGCATTGGGGGACTACATCTCATTGCTTAATAACAGCTGGACAAAAACTGGGTAACCCCTGGACAAAGATTGAGTACCACCTGCACAAAAATAGGTGAAATGTCTGTCAGCAATATCTACATGTTTGTTTAACCATTCAGCCTATTGAAGACATTAAATGACACCATTCAATTCAGGAAATAGTTTACCCAACCTTTCATTTCAAGAATTAAACACAACAGTCCTGGAATTACAGGAATTAAATTCTGAAAAGCATTTCAATTCAGAAATTAAGTTCAGGAAAGCACAAGGATCAACCATGATAGCTTTTCAGCCATTGGATCATGTACAAATCAATCCACACCACACAATTAAATTTGGGAGATGGCAATCCATGCCAATCTTCCCTACCAATGAAATTATAAATCATAAAACTATAAAACCTCAACTGTTACTGCATTTGAGGCATTCGTTTTGCTCTTAAACTACTGCTGACATACATTCAGAGTTTTCAGACAGTGTTCCATTCAGTTTTCAGAAAGTGAGTTTTCAGACAGTGAGTTTCCATTTTGCAGACATACAATCCTTTTCAGACAGTGTTCCAGACATACAAACAGAGGACAGAGTGTGCTTAGTGTTACATTCCAGACAGAGTGTGTGCACAGTGTTACATTCCAGACAGATTGTGTGTGCAGTGTTACATTCCAGACAGAGTGTGTGCACGGTGTTACATTCACTCTCTTCATCAGTTGCTATTCACTCTCTTCATCAGTTGCTGGAAACAACATACAGGTATTTCGTTGTTCTTCAATAATGTTATTCAAGATATTAAGCAGATTTGGATATTGACTTTATATTGAATAAAATCTTTCAATAAAAATAGTTGTAACACACAGTCCATGTCCAAATATAAGTCCATTTTAAAACAGGCACTTACTGATTTTAGACAAGTCCATGTAGCTAACAGCCATGTAGGTATCACATATCTTTCTGATGTTGATATTACAAGTAATACATAATTGACAAGTAATACTTCAATGCCAATTAATTCATAACAAAAAATTGAAAGATTTCATGTTATTAGCAGAAATTTTGGAATTCATACATAATTATAGTTTACTCTATACAGTTGTGCTGTAATACTTATCAAATTTCTTAACGATGTTGGAAATTGCAGGTTGTAGCCATGCCAAGAGTTTCTGTTGCAGATCGGATAAGGAACAGGAGGCGAGGGAGAAGGGGGGCCCAACTGCGGAGCAGTTCATCGGATGATGATGTCAATGCTCCCATTGCTCCTAGTAATGTAGTTGAAAAGGACCCTATGGTTGCAGATCATCCCAGCCCACCATCAGCCACAGAACCACCTTCGACCACAATACAAGGTGCAATTTCAACAAAGAAAATCAGTGCAATCAGAGGCTGGACGAAGGAAGACATGCTTGCTGCAATTGATGACATCGAGTTTAAGGGATATTAAATTCGTGCATCAGCTAAAAAACATGGTATTGCTGCCTCAAACATACATTATTGGATAAATGGGTTGACTAATACAAAGCGCAGAGGGCCTGTTACAGTCATGACTGAAGAGGAGGAAGATGAGGTGGTGGAGTGGTGTAAGGAGATGGCCTAATTGGGACATGGGTTAGAGCTTATCCAACTTAAATCCACTGTAGCTCAAATATGTCAAGGGAGGCCAAACCCCTTTAAAGATGGTTTTCCTGGTAAGTCATGGTGGAGTGGGTTTAAAAAGAGGCATCCAGACCTTGTGTTACGTACAGCAGAGGGCCTTGACAGAGACCGGGCTTTAAATCTACGCCCTGCAATTGTTTCCAAGTTCTATAACACTATTTCTGCTGCATATGACCAACACTCATATGCCCCAGACCACATATGGAACTGCGATGAGACAGGCTTACAGGCAGGAAGAAATTGCGGTATGTGGGTAATTGCAAAGAGAGGGAGTAGAAATGTGCCTAAGATATTGCCTAAGAGCAGGGAGTGGATCACAATTCTTGCCTGTGTCAATGCAATTGGCTCATCTATACCGGGATTTTATCTATTTAAATGTAAAACTCAACTAAAAAATTACATACAGAATTGTGAGCCGGGGGCATGCATGGCTGCACATCCACATGCATGGATGACAAAGGAACTGTTCCTAAATTGGCTTTGCCACTTTGCTGCTTCTGTACCGGGTGGTGTCTCACCTGAAAACAGGCACTTGATGATTTTAGATGGCCATGGAAGCCACATGGCTGTGCAGACAATAGAGGAGGCCAATAAGTTGGGCATTGACCTATTAACATTGCCGGCTCATACTACTCACAGATTGCAGCCCCTTGATGTGAGCGTGTTTGGGCCTTTCAAGAACTATTTCAGGGTCGAGCGAGCTTCATGGATGGCAAAGAACCCAGGGGTGGAAGTAAAGAGGTTTGAGCTAGCTGAGCTTGCTAGCAAAGCATTTAAAATGGCTCTCACACCTTCTAATATCAAGGCTGGATTTAGGAGGACTGGTATATGGCCACTCAATTATGATGCTCTTATGCATGATACCACATGTAGCCAAGCATTTGAAGTCGAAGGTCAAGAAGCAGAGAATTTAGAAGAGCATGTTGGTGCCCAAGAAGATGTAGCTGCTGCTGAAGGTATAATGTCCCTTTCTGAAGGGTTGTTCTGTGGTGGTGATGATGCTGAGCATGTCAGTGAGACACAGTTCAGTGATGAACCAACTAACAATATCAATGAGGCTGTGACACCCACTGATGCAGCTAATAATGAGCAATTGACCATGCCAACCCAAGTAAGTGCACCATCATCGCTGGCAGAGGCCGTGATAAATATCACTGGAAATAATGTAACATCCACCAATGAGGATGAAAGCATGGACATGCCTTCACAACCATCAGGGTTGAACACCGAACTTGTTCATTATTTTGTGGACAATGGATCACTAGAAGAGGAGCCTATTCAGCGTGAAGTACCTGAAGAAGACAACAATGGGGGCCATTCAGTTGTCCCAGAAGATGAAATCCAACAGGCAGGTCTGGAAAAGCAGAGATTACTTGGTGCATTCCTAAAGCTACCAGTAGAGAGAGTGAAGGCCTCATCAAGGAACTCAGCCTCAGATTATCTTCGTTTAGGGAGGAGTTCACAATTGCTCACATCTGAAAACTATATGAATTTAATGTTCGAGTCTGAACGTAAAAAGAATGAAATTCAGGAAGCTAAAAAGAGAAAGAAGGAGTTAGCCAATGAAAAGAGGGTTGCAAGGATTGCAACAGCAGAAGCTCGAGCAAAGGAAAGGTTGGAAAGACAAAAAGCAAGGGAAGATAAGGAACATCAAAAGCAATTGGCAAGGCAACAGAGAGAGGCAAGAAAGGTTTAACAAGAGTTGGAAAAAGGACAAGGGGTGACAAGCAGAGAAGAACATGGTTCAAGACAGTTTGAGGCAAATAGGTTGATGTCTAACACGCTGGACCACATTGCAGAGCATACACCATCATTCCAAGACCTGATTAACATCCAAGTCCCTAGCTATCAGGCAGGGGTTAGGCCCACCTCTTATACCCCTACCAGTGCAGGTTTGAATCCTAATTGTGTTTATATGACATCTGCAGTCAGTGCTGGGGTTAGTAACACAAGTGGACACTTGGGCTACTTAGTCCCACCATGGCTACATGGAGCAAATTGGAGTCAACCATATGCCAACATTCAGGCACATCCTAATCATCCAATGTTGGGCAGTCCACCATACTTGGGCAACGTAGGAAATGGAAGCCATCAAGCATAGAGGTGCCATGACTTAATTTTTTTAACTACAAGACACTGTGATTTTGGTAAGGATCAAATAGGTTTGCTAATGATAGCATCCATGGATGTTTGGGAAGCTACAAACATTTTCAAATTAGTATGTATGAAACAGTGTCTAAATCCCCCAAGTTTGTTAATCTATTGAAGTTATAGCCTTATAGCCTATATCAGATTTTGTATGAAGTTATATATCAAACAGTTTATAATTCCTACATATCAAACAGTTTCTAAATCCTACAAGTTTGTTAATCTGTTGAAGTTATAGCCTTATAGCCTATATTAGATTTTGTATGAAGTTATATATCAAACAGTTTATAATTCCTACAAGTTTGTTAATCTGTTGAAGTTATATATCAAACAGTTTTATGAAGTTATATATCAAATAGTTCATGATTCCTACATATCAAAGTTAAATCTTCCACTTAGCAAAAAAAAATTATATAAGATATGCTTAAACCAACTCAATGTAGCAATATCTACAAGAATAGAAATTAAATTATGGGGCTCTTCTAAAACACTCGTGTTGCAGACACGATTGTACATTAAGATTCAAATAGCTAACAGAAAAATTTATCACCATTTTTTCTTCAGTTAGCTTTTTTGTACATCATTTCAAAGTTAAATCTTCCACTTAGCAAAAAAAAAATTATATAAGATATGCTTAAACCAACCCAATGTAGCAATATCTACAAGAATAGAAATTAAATTATATGGCTCTTCTAAAACACTCATGTATAGTCAAAACATTTATAGACATTAATCTGGATTTCTTTACAGACCACAGACATCTTAATTTACTGTTCTCTTGTAGCTCCTCTCCAAACAAATTAAGATTGAGAGAGAATATAGCTTACACAAAGTTTGAATAATATAACATTATCTCCAGTTTATACTGGCTAGAATAACATTAAAGAAAGGTACACTATCTTAGATGTGGTGACTGTTCAGCAAGACAGAGGATGGTTATATAAGATCAACATTTAGTCAACATGACCTAAAAGAACAAATTTCAGTCCCAATTGGGCCGGCATCCAATTCAATTCATGTATAATTATATATATACAAAAGCTTGAGCTGGCGGGTCTCCCATAAAATTGCGACTTAGAGTAATAACCTTCATCCTATATCTAACAGGAATTGTAGACGTAATTGAATCTTTTAATCTTAAAACAGGGCAAAACTCTAGTTAGCAACCAGAAATACTCTAAACAATCTCCTATATGTTGTAGATTCACATTAAAAGAAGGAAAGGAAAAAGGATAACAAAATCGCATGTCCACATACAGGCAATAAGGGTCAAAGATCAAATTCCACACATATTGCAACAACAATATATTTAATCATTACCACAATCTCTGACGCAAGCAAGTCATCCAAACCATGCACAACGAAGGTCCCATTACAAAGGTTACCCTAATACATAGCTTAGTTCCAGTATTCTAGTAATATGAATGAATACGTGTTGTAACTATTGATAAAACATAGCATTATCTGTAATAAGCATGAAGCTCAGTCAAAGTATAAGCTATATCTATATGATACTTTGAAGCTGATTACCTCATAGTAAACATTATGACTCCTTGTAACATGTATGCCTTATAAGTTATAAGCATTGTATAACCAGATCAGGTCCCAGTGTTACTGCTTACATTGCAGTATAAGCTGAGCTGTACAACCCTTGTAACATTTGTAATCAGTGTATATGGATCTTACACAATGACGTAATGTAAACATCAATGTAATCACTTGTATAAAGTAGAGCACATATAAGGTATGGTAATGATAGTGTATAGCTCTTTCCAGAATCTTCATAATAATCGACACTATTACACCCTTGTAAGGATAACTAGATACTAGTGTTTATACCTGTATATAATGCCATAAGTATTGGATACTGTGTAATGATTAGTGTATAGCTCGTAATGAGGATGTAAGTACATTGGTTGAAACATGCAACTAAGCTTCTGTATTAAAGCTTACAGGATATAAGTTGGCACTACTAGTATAACCATAAAAACCTTGTAGTAAGGGTTACGTTTGCAGTATCCTTTTGATTACTGATCTTATCTATGTGGATCCCAATGGTAATCATTCACTACTTTGATTTTATATCTCATAGGTTACTTATCAGTAGTATTGCATGAGTGTAATTACGTAATCAAATCATGTATGTTATCTCTTTTTCATAGCATCATGGCACTCATAGAGCTTACAGACCACAAACATCTTAATTTACTGTTCTCTTGTAGCTCCTCTCCAAACAAATTAAGATTGAGAGAGAATATAGCTTACACAAAAACGCATGTCCACATATAGGCAATAAGGGTCAAAGATCAAATTCCACACATAATGCAACAACAATATATTTAATCATTACCACAATCTCTGACGCAAGCAATTCATCCAAACCATGCACAACGAAGGTCCCAGACAAAATAGTGAAGTCTTTGAGCGCAGCAAAATTTAGTCAACATGACCTAAAAGAACAAATTTCAGTCCCAATTGGGCCGGCATCCAATTCAATTCATGTATAACTATATATATACAAAATCTTGAGCTGGCGGGTCTCCCATAAAATTGCGGCTTAGAGTAATAACCTTCATCATATATCTAACAGGAATTGTAGAAGTAATTGAATCTTTTAATCTTAAAACAGGGAAAAACTCTAGTTAGCAACCATAAATACTCTAAACAGTCTCCAGTCTCCTATATGTTGTAGATTCACATTAAAAGAAGGAAAGGAAAAAGGATAACAAAATCGCATGTCCACATACAGGCAATAAGGGTCAAAGATCAAATTCCACACATATTGCAACAACAATATATTTAATCATTACCACAATCTCTAACGCAAGAAAGTCATCCAAACCATGCACAACGAAGGTCCCAGACAAAATACTCTAACATTAATCTGGATTTCTTTACAGACCACAGACATCTTAATTTACTGTTCTCTTGTAGCTCCTCTCCAAACAAATTAAGATTGAGAGAGAATATAGCTTACACAAAATCGCATGTCCACATACAAGCAATAAGGGTCAAAGATCAAATTCCACACATAATGCAACAACAATATATTTAATCATTACCACAATCTCTGACGCAAGCAATTCATCCAAACCATGCACAACGAAGGTCCCAGACAAAATAGTGAAGTCTTTGAGCCCAGCAACATTTAGTCAACATGACCTAACAGGACAAATTTCAGTCCCAATTGGGCCGGCATCCAATTCAATTCATGTATAATTATATATATACAAAAGCTTGAGCTAGCGGGTCTCCCATAAAATTGCGGCTTAGAGTAATAATCTTCATCCTATATCTAACAGGAATTGTAGACGTAATTGAATATTTTAATCTTAAAACAGGGCAAAACTCTAGTTAGCAACCAGAAATACTCTAAACAGTCTCCTATATGTTGTAGATTCACATTAAAAGAAGGAAAGGAAAAAGGATAACAAAATCGCATGTCCACATACAGGCAATAAGGGTCAAAGATCAAATTCCACACATATTGCAACAACAATATATTTAATCATTACCACAATCTCTGATGCAAGCAATTCATCCAAACCATGCACAACGAAGGTCCCAGACAAAATACTCTAACATTAACCTAGATTTCTTTACAGACCACAGACATCTTAATTTACTATTCTCTTGTAGCTCCTCTCCAAACAAATTAAGATTGAGAGAGAATATAGCTTACACAAAATCGCATGTCCACATACAGGCAATAAGGGTCAAAGATCAAATTCCACACATAATGCAACAACAATATATTTAATCATTACCACAATCTCTGACGCAAGCAATTCATCCAAACCATGCACAACGAAGGTCCCAGACAAAATAGTGAAGTCTTTGAGCCTAGCAACATTTAGTCAACATGACCTAAAAGAACAAATTTCAGTCCCAATTGGGCCGGCATCCAATTCCAATCAAACACTAAAGAGAACCCAAAACCCAAAACCCTACATTCCAATCAAACACTGTAAAACCCAAAACCCTACATTCCAATCAAACACTGTAAAACCAATCAAAAGAGAACATCTCCTTAAGGTTAAATGTGTTTACAAACACATAGATATGACTGGTAGGACAGAGTCCTACCTTAAAACTCCTATCCCTCCAGGCCTCCTCCTTCATTCCACAGAGTCCTGCATTGCATTGTCCTTGCCTTCTCCACTGACCTGCAAAAAAAGAAAAACACAATCATTCAGAAAGCACCAACATTAAAAAAAAATGCAAAACACTTCAAAAAAAAAACCCCCTTACGCACCTGAAAGCACGAGCTGAAAAACGCACCACCACAGAGCCGATAAAAACCTCCACAGAGCCTAGAAAAACCACCACAGAGCCGAACTAAAACCACTACTACGCCGAGCAAAGTTAAACAACTACAGAGCCGAATAAAATTACGACAGGGCGAAGGTAAACCAACTACAGGGCCGAGGCATGATAAAACCTCGCCAAGCATAAATAGCAAACAGCCGACCCATAACCACACAGTGCCGAAGAAAAACAACCAAACCGCCGAGGTTAAACCACCAGGTAAGCGAGGTTGAACAGGGAACGATTTTCCACCACCCACGATTGCAATGCTGTTGCAGCCGAACCAGGACCAGGGGAGCTCCACCCATGAGAGCAGCGGCGCCATCGCCAAGGAGGGAGCGCGCGGACAGTGGCGGCGGAGGCGTCGGGCATTGGAGCCAAGCATCGCAACAAACGGAGAATGCAACAGACAGCAACCAGACTCGGACCAAAAAACAACACTTTGTCGACCAGGCTCCACAAAAGGGCGGGAGTAGACCGACTGGACCGGTTGTTCGACCGCGTGACCGGCACGTGAAAGCCATGCCAACCAACACATGTCGTACATGCGGTGGCATCGGTTGACGTGGCCCGGGTCCAGTCAGCGCTGAGGTGTTCAGCGACTGAGGCCTCTCCCCTATATATTATACGTTAATTTAATTTTTAATTTAATTATTGTTAATAATATTTTTATATATTGATTTAATTTTAAAGTTATTTATGATTTTGAAATTAAATTATTATTTTATTGTTAGGTTAAAATGATTTAATCATTAAAAAATATGACAAAGTAAAAATAATATATAGTTTAAATATTTTATAAATTTTATTCAAAATGAAAAAAAAAAAAAAAATCACACCAAATTATGTGGAGAATGTTTAATCAAGAGAATGTTTTGGGTGGACATTCGATATTTTGAAAATGAAATAATTATAAACGAGAATCATTTAATAAGACGAATTTAATGGAATAATTATAAACTACAATCATTTAATAAGACTAAATGTTCCATTGTATGTGATTAATACATAAATAATTCTATAACTTGTAAAGATGGATTACAAAAGCCAAAATTCTAAAAAGACTAAGAATTTTTAATTGTTAAAGAATAATATTAAAATAATAAAAGTAGTTGTTAAAGAATAATAATTAATAATATTAAATTATATAATTAGTTGTTAAGAGAAAAGGTCAAGTGAATAGATTAAATAAAATCTATGTCAATAGATTCTCTTAAAAGTTATTTATATGTTTTATATTATTTAATTTAATTTATTGACTTTACATCTTCTTTTAATAGCTAATTATATAATTAATATTGTACATGAGTCTTTCAGATTAATCACATCATTGAATTGGGGTTGAAGTTATCTAATGTGGTTCATCTTCAAGACAAAGTTGAGAAAAACAGGTCACATAAAGGATATAAATAGTGGAGATGCATAAGTTCCAAATGTGACTGTTAGAAGATCATGAATATTATAATTTTAAAAAGGACCATTAGTCAAAAAGCAGTTTAATAATAATATTAAAATTATTCATAAGTTATGAAATATAAATTAAATAATTTATAGCCATTATAAAGTCAAGGAAGATTAAAGAATAGAATAAATAATAAATAAAATAATCTTATTATACAACTACTCCAATTTGTAATATCCCCAAATTAGCAATCAATTAATTGGGATATTAATTTCGATAAATTTGTTCTTTTCCTAAGTTTGAGATGAAATAAAGGGATGAGGGGACCCATGAATAAAACATTAGACTATAAGAACTTTCCTAAAGTCACTTGAGCACATATTTACTTGACAGTGTGGGGCCTAAGAGGGTGAAGTGGCAGCGTGAGGGAAGAGGCAGTGTGGGCAGCGTGGGCCCATGACAACGCAGTGAGAGAGGGACAGCACAGTTTGGTGGGGGGCAGATGAGAGCAAGAATCTCAAAGCATAAAAAGGGGAAGAGGTTCCTCATTCTAGGATTCGATTATGCATTTTTTGATTCGTGTCTTCTGGCATTGAGCACGCTTACACTATTTAGTGAAGTCTGCAAGTGTTGTTCAGCACACCGGGTGTCTCCGAGCAGAGATCCCAACCTCAGCCCAGGGGGACTTCAAGTGCCTGCTCGGGTGAGGAGTTCTACCTATCAATTTTCAGGAGGGAGCCATAGCATCTTCAGCCAGGGATTACACACTTTCTTGGACAGCGCAGTCCCAGGGCCTTGGAGGAGGCAGTTCCGGGAGTGAGGATTCATTAGGGGATTCAGCCCGAGATAGTGAAAAGGGATCAGCCCTTCACTATTGCATCATTTTGGTACATGAGGAGGCCACTATTTGCAGAGGATCATTTAGGGCCAGCGTATTTCACTGGGATAACGTTATTCCTCAAGGGAGGTCAAATTCTAGGGTCATCCATTTCGAAATCCCTTTCTGGGATTTTCTGGGTATTTAGAGGAAAGCTCATTGCCAGAGTTTCATATTTTTCTAAGCAGGGGAATAGCCCCAAAGAGCCATCCTATCCCAAGAGTAGCAGTAGTCTAGTAGCAGCAGCAGCAGCATTTTGGAGATAACGTAGTCCTTGATAGAGCAGCGATTCCTTGAGCATTTATGATAGTATTTTCAGCTTGCCTTGTGATAGCCAAGGTGCCATCGTTTTGATCACATTTGTATTCATTATACCTTTTAGTAATATAATAAAATGGCTCAGTGTTCTCCATATTTTGCATTGTTTATGTGATGTATCTCCATTTGCTGTGAATCCTTGTTTATGTTGCTTTATATTGTTGTTTATTTCTATTTGGAATATTACAATGGTATCAGAGCTCATAGACTTGGCTCAACCTGTGGAGCAAATTGTCTATGACACAAGCAGGAAAACCATATATCACTTTCCAGGGAAGGAAGTACAAGGACCAAGAGCGTAGGCTTAAGACCACTTTTGGAGAGGGATATTGCATTCCAGTTGTGAACGCAGAGAAGGAAGGCCAATGGCAGGTGAGAAAGATGAAGGAAGGGAGTTCGAGGAAGTCCTCATAAAATCTGTGCAGGAGCTATCGAGGAGAATCAAAGAGATGGGGCAGAAGTTTACCGCAGACCATAGGCAAACAGAAACCCCAAACAGGTTTCAAAAAGACGAAGGTCCCAGTACTTCTTACAGCAGCAAAGAAGCCTAGAGAAGTAAAGAGCTTCACATTATTCCACTAGATCCACTTTCTTTGATGAGAAAGAGGACTAGTCTGAATATGATGAAGGCTTGGGGCATGAGACCCTAAGTGAATATCTGTCTGAATACAAGTCATAGCCTAGAGCATTGAAGGAGAATCTTTCTCTCCAATAGTTTTTGCAACTCAAGGAAGAGAGGAGATCTAGGTTATTCTTGCCTACATTTGATGGATCTTCCACGAGCACATTGAGGGCTTGGAGGGAAGAATTGGCTACCTTCTTTAAGAGAGGTTGTGGAGTTTGCAATGCTACACCTAGATGGTGAAGCAAGAAATTGGTGGTTCAATCACTTATCCCATATGAAAGTATCTGTTTACGCAGATTTTATTCAAAAACTGAAGAAGAGGTATGGTAGAAAGATACCAGAGACATCTCACATAGTGACATCTCCCATCATCAAGGAGATAGTACATGAAGATCTAAAAGAAGATGTCCTCATTATCACTCAGGAGGAGGAGCCTCTACCACCACCAGCTACATATGTACTTACATCAAAAGGAGGATCACTTGCATCTTCACAAGATGGTCTTGATTTCTTGACATTTGGAGCCCCACGCATTACTCATGAGATGCATGATGAGAAGGAGACAGATACCACTGCTGGTACATTGATAGAAGAGCAGCCATCACTCTTACCAGTAGTTGGGGACACCATTGTCCTGGTTGGAGGAACTCTTGTGATCATGCAAGAGGTTCCCACACATCAATTGATCCAAGGTATGCAGCCACTTTCATCTCATATTGTTTCATATTGTTTCAGTACCTCTTATTGAAACTTATGGGGACATGCCATCAGGGCTATTGCATGACCAAGGGTTAGAACAACAAGCTGATTTGGAGTAGCATCATATCACTGTGCAAATGACCCTTGATCTAATCAAGGGAGATATGAAGAACCATCCTAGTTTGTCATTGATGAACTACATTCAACCCTTCAAGCTGAAATGTAGAGCTTCAAAAGGTAGGATGAGTATGATCCTATGTACAATGGTTGGCTATGAGTTCAACATTGTGCCTTGCTTTGAGACAACACATGTATCACCTTGCAGATATACATCGTTGTTAATGAGCAGCAGTGAGAAGAAGAGGACCCATTCCTTATGGGAGAAATCAAATGGCAGCTTCATTCATGAAGCAATGGAGGAGAAGATGATAGATGGTAGACATCTTGAGATGGGAAATATTTTCCCCTTTCAAGATGACTCTTCCTCAAAGAGCATATCACAGCTCAAAGAGAAACTTATACCTACAACAGATCCAGAACCTTATTGGTTTTGGAGGGCCATTGATGAGAAGAGGATCTCATGGAGAGAGACCTCAATGGAGGTGCACTTCAACATCTCATGGAGTGAAAATCTATTCATTTGGAGGATGATTTGTGCAGTGAGGGCAAGGACAAATCAGTCCACTCACATATACAACATGCTTTGGGCTTTGATGTTTCATCACATGGAGGCATTCAACCAGGGAGACCCCCTGATTGGAAGATGATCAAAGAGTTCTCTCACCATGGTGCATCATTGATAGAATTGGCTAAGGAACGAGCCTTGGGAGGAGCTAGCACAAGGCAAAGAACCTTTGATGGGTTCAAAGGAAGGATGAGCAATTTTATGATATGGAAATTTCCATCTCCCACTCATTTATTTGAGCTGAAAGATGATGATGATTCAAAAATCTGTGATAGCACAAGCATGGTGTCAAAGGGCTACTCCATAGCCTTGGAGCAACAGAGGCAAGATTGCAACATCCCGATGTATGAATTTGGCATGGGAGATTTCAAAGAAGAGGGCAGCAACATGACATGTGTTATACATTATAGATCAGCAGTGTTGTCATTATTGAGTATTGATCCTTATTGGAGATCCCAACTGTTGGTGGAATACTCCAAGGATTTTTTTTCATGCAGGATTCTTGATGGCCAGTTATCAGATGAGAGATATTCAGTGAGATATGGGTCATCTATTTTCATAGTAGGATCTTCTTGACTAGAGCCTCTGAGTTCAAGGAGAAGCTACTACATGCAGCATATGAAGGTTTTCTCTCTAGCTCCACTGGTTTTATAAGAGCATACCGTACTATCCTGGAGGGATTCATTTGGTAAGGCTTCAAAGGAGAGATGCACCATCATATGAGGAGATGCGTGGATTATTTGGAGGCTGAGGAGAGACATAACTCTTTGGTAGATTTATCACAGCCACTTCCTTTCTCATTGGGAATGATAAGAGGCCCATCTATGAGCCACTTCACTAGCTTGAACAAAGTACATGGTAAAGGTTGTATTTATGTACATCATGATTCACTTATTATGTATTTGTATTTCCTTACCATTCATGTGCAGGCCATTGCTCCAAGGAGGGGCACTCTTTCTTATAGAATTCATGGTTTACTTGGGGCCATAAGCAGTGATGATTATGGCCACTCCCTAGGAGATTTTGGGAGATTATATCTTATTCAGGGTGTGCTCAATTTGCACCCCACATCATGCACCTTCTCCAAGCATGTGAGAAGATTGGGCAATAAGAAAATGGTTGGGAGACCACTCATCATGCCATATTCTGATGCAGTTAGGAGTCAAACTGCGTTGGTTGCACTTGAGGGACCATTGTCCTTCTCCTGTATTACACGTGGCAGCTAGTACGACTTTGTTTATGATCCCATATGTTGATGGCGTCCTTATCATTGTTGTGGGCATGATTGGAGAGATGATACATGAATTGGGTGTGCCCATTAGAGAAGAGATTCTCCACATTTCATATGCCTCATACTTCAGGGAGAACATTGGACAATCCATGATTGCTACATTTGACCTCTTGTTTCCATATGAGGCGATCCATATGGTTAACTTGAGCACTTTGGAGGTGCCTCTCATGAGCATTTGGGAGGATTTTTTCTATGAATTACCATTCTAGAGGGTGATTAATTTTGTATGGATGATAGCTTGGGGATGGGAGCTTCACATGGGAATGAAGGATCCCAATATTTTTCTGATTCCATGCATCGAGAAGGCCTATAGACAAAATATAGTTGCCTCCATGGAGATCCCACCTTTTCATGATGAGAGCCATTTGGATTTATCACCAAAGGCTTACTTATACACTTGGGAGGAGCAACATGGGGCCATATTGATGAGAGAAAATCTTGTTCATTGGAGGAACTTATCATATGAGGATGCTACAGGAGAAGGAGAGGAGCCTCTCCAATTCTATCCTTGCATTTGCTTGAGGACAAGCAACATTTGGGAGGGGAGGACTATAATATCCCCAAATTAGCAGTCAACTAATTGGGATATTAATTTCGATAATTTTTTTATTTTCCTAAGTTTAACAAGAAATAAAGGGGCGAGGGGACCCATGAATAAAACATTATATTATAAGCACTTTCCTAAAGTCACTTGAGCAAATATTTACTTGACAGCATGGGGCCCAGGAGGGTGAAGTGGCAGCGTGAGGGAAGAGGCAGTGTGGGCCCATGACAGCGAAATGAGAGAGGGACAGCGTGGCCCAAGAGGGACAATGCAGTTTGGTGGGGGTCGGATGAGAGCAAGGCTCTCAAAGCATAAAAAGGGGAAGAGGCTCCTCATTATGGGATTCGATTATGCATCTTCTGATTCTTGTCTTCTGACATTAAGCATGCTTACATTGTTTAGTGAAGTCTGCAAGTGTTGTTCAGCACACCGGGTGTCTCCGAGCAGAGATCCCAACCTCAGCCCCGGGGGACTTCGAGTACCTGCTTGGGTGAGGAATTCTACCTATCGATTTTTAGGAGGGAGCCATAGCATCTTTAGCCAGGGATTACGCACTTGCTTGAACAACGCAATCCCAGGGAGAGATCGCGCAGTTCTTAGAGGAGGCAGTTCTGAGAGTGAGGATTCATCAAGGGATTCAGCCCGAGATAGTGAGAATGGATCAGCTCTTCCATATTGCATCATTTTAGTATAGGAGGAGGCCACTATTTGCAGAGGATCATTTAGGGCCAGCATATTTCACTGGGATAGCGTTATTCCTCAAAGGAGGTCGAATTATGGGGTCATCCATTCCAAAATCCCTTTCTGCGCTTTTCTGGGTATTTGGAGGAGAGCTCATTCCCAGAGTTTCATGTTTTTCTGAGTAGGGGAACAACCCCAAAGAGCCGTCCTATCCCAGCAGTAGCAGTAGTCTGGTAGCAACAGCAGCAGCATTTTGGAGATAACGTAGTCCTTGATAGAGCAGCCATTCCTTGAGCATTTCTGAGAGTATTTCCAGCTTGCCTTGTGCAAGCCAAGGTGCCATCATTTTGATCACCTTTGTACTCATTGTACCTTTCAGTTATATAATAAAATGGCTCAGCGTTCTCCATATTTTGCATTGTTTATGTGATGTCTCTCTATTTGATGTGAATCCTTGTTTGTGTCGCTTTATATTGTTGTTTATTTCTATTCGAAATATTACATAATTTAACCATATAGTCCAAAT
Source organism: Pinus albicaulis (assembly GCA_034641835.2). Lineage (NCBI taxonomy): Eukaryota > Viridiplantae > Streptophyta > Pinopsida > Pinales > Pinaceae > Pinus > Pinus albicaulis. The sequence goes on along the minus strand of CM076581.1, from coordinate 542,705,094 downwards.
AAATAATTTGTTAGTTAATAAATAAAATATTAAGATAATTTATTAGTTATGAAATATGAATTAAAAAAAAATTGTTATAAAGATTTGGAATAAATACTTAATCATATTTATACATATATTCATATTCAACAATATAGTCAAAAAAAAAAAAAAAAATATATATATATATATATATATATATATATATATATAAGAAATAAAATAAAATCTGAAAGGAATTAAAGCACAAAATCAAACCAAAAGGAGACATCAAAAATATAGGGTTGGAATCCAACTTCTACTTAACTTCCAGTCATCATCTTTATTGAGATTATTCGCATGTTTTTCTATTTCAATGGCTTCCTGTAACTTCCTATAATGAAAATGATCCACCCTAGCAATTACATGGGAATCCTCAATGCAGATATCGTGCATGCCATTTCAATGGCTCCGCATAAATTCCTATGATGAAAATGATCCACCCTAGCGATTACACGGGAATCCTCAATGCAGATATGGTTTTTTTTCTATTTCAATGGCTTCTTGTAACTTCTTATGATGAAAATGATCCACCCTAGCGAATACATGGGAATCCTCAATGCAGATATTGTGCATGCTATTTCAATGGCTACCCATAACTTCCTATGATGAAAATGATCCACCCTAGCGATTACACGGGAATCCTCAATGCAGATATGGTACTTAGTTTTCTCTGCATGCTCAGTTATGGCTGAGGAGCGGGAAATTTTATGTCTAGTATCTATGACATGCTCTTGAATTCGTTGATTAATGGAGCAACCAATTTCCCCAATGTAGGGAATACCACATCAGCAAGGTATTGCATAAATCCCTTTCTTGTCTTTAGGGTCAACAGGGTCCTTAACAGATTTGAGAGAGCTTCTTATGGTGTTAAGGGGGTTGAAACTAGCTAATAATTTAATATTATTAATCAGTCGTTAAAGAATAATATTAAAATAACGAAAGTAGTTGTTAAAGATTAATAATTAATAATATTAATTTATATAATTAGTTGTTATGACAAGTGAATAGATTAAATTAAATAATATAAAATATGTCAATAGATTCTCTTAATGGTTATTTACATGTTTTATATTATTTTATTTTATTTATTGACTTCACCCTTTCTCCTAACAACTAATTATATAATTTAACAATATTAATTATTATTCTTTAACTAGTACTTTCATTATTTTAATATTACTCTTTAACGGTTAATTTTGGATTCCCCCATCTATTAAAGGATTCACAACTCTCATTTATAATCACTCAATTCACAAAGTCCCAAAGGATGGGTGGAGTGTCCACCCGAAACGACACCCTAAAATTTCTCTCAATTCTATATATTTATTTTTTGGTGAGCATTTATTTGATTAATTTTGTTGTAAATGTGGTGAAAATTTGTTGTGAAAAGATAATAGCTCGAGTGGTAGATAGCATATTTAATTCTCCCTCCACTTGGGTTTTATTCTCTAAAGACATCTTAGCATGTATGGAAAAAATTTGAACAAGTTGAAAATCACGATGAGTAATTCCTATAAGTGCAAAAAAATTTGAATATATTGATATTAAAGTGAATAGTGGTAGTCATTGTTATTCAATCATGGGTCTTGCCCAAAACAATCTTGTGAAGTTACTTGATTTATACATTTCAAGTAACAAAAAGTAGTGATTTCACCAAAATTTGTATCGTCGAATGACGGTGAAAAAAAAAATGTAGAACAACTAAACTTCACCTAAGAAACTTTGTGGCATCTTCACTACATAGTCATGAGTAAAGTAAGAATTTTTCTTCACCTAGGAAGTAGAAGATAATTTTTAGGAGGGATCGTGTGACTAGTAGACAGTAAAAGAGACGTTCATGTTGATGGAAACAATAATTTTATTTAAATCCAACAATAATTATATTTAAATTTATTATCAAATTGTGCATTCATTTTTCTTAAACTTTTTATTTCTTTAGTTTTATTTTAAATTATTTTTCCCAACACAAACTACTTGTATTATAGATTTGTTTTTTTCATCAAAATTCAATGATACAATTCTTGGCGAGATTGTGATTTTTTTATTGTTTAAATTGCATTTTTTAATGCTTTTAAAATGCAAGTAGGCACTGTGATGGAATAATTTGACGATTGGAACCTATGTTAATTCCTTGAGGGGTGTTTTCTAAATATGGTAAGGGATATGTTTGATGGAATGAAGCCATGGGCTTCCAACCTTGACCTATTGTTTGGTCTCCATTTTTCATTATGCTCCACACATTCTATAACACGTCTTTTCATTTTTTCTCATAGTTTCCATGGACAAGGAATTTATGGATTTTTTAGACGATCCTTTAGAAGGGACCAGATTTGGACCCTTCCCCCATCATCCCTTGCAATTATCCTTGAGCCTGTGGTAAATACAGAGATGTCAGAGCGCCTGCCAGAAGTGGTTTTGTGATGCTCTCCTACTAATGAGTGGGATGAGTTGGCTCCACTCGCGCCCCCATGAATTGTACCATCACCGGTATCACTAATCAAAGCTTAGCACTTAACAAAGGTCCCTCCCTAGTTCCCTCACCTTCACCTCAAGCTTAGTGTAGGCCTTCATTTTATGTTCTAGCTAACCCTTCCTCTCCACAGTCTAACCTTGAGGTTGTTGTTATGAGTGAGTATTATTTTGCTTTGTATTTTTTTTGGCCGACCATCTTCACTGACCCACCTACCTCACTGTCCAAGTTTCTTAATAGTTTTATGACTTTTCAATATGCTTAGTGGTGACTCCTCCTCCCCTAGTCAGTCGCCATCCCTCTAGCTAGCAAAGAAGGGGCCTCCAAAAATAAGTAAAATATGCAAAAAAAGAAAGAAAGTTGAGGAGCCCAGTTTCATTCTTGGGAAGACGTCAAGCTTAACGACATTCCTATGGAGGAGAGGAATGTTATAGTGGGGATTTTTTCCAGCAAAAGGATGACCATCGCAGTCATGAGGTCATGAATGAAAAAAAATTTCTCAACTTACCTGGGATATTCATCGAGATGCTTAATCCGAGCCAAAGTTGAAAGGGTTGGATATTGAATTAAGTGAAAGACATTGGGAGGATTTTGTAGAACCATTGGAATTGGGGTTCTTAAGCCCTGTATATAAAAAAAGGGCAATGTACTTCGACACTCGGTCGGAGCGACTCATTGTTACCCCGATATGGGTTCGCCTTCCTGGTCTTCCACTCCCCTTCTTGTCTGGAGGAATTTTGAGGGATACTATAAATATTTTAGGGTTTTTATATGATGTGAACTACTCCTTTCAATCCTTTGGATACATGGTGATGACCAAAATTTTGATAGGGATAAATTTATCTTCGAGCCTTTTGGACTCTACTTCAATCCAACATGGAAATATCAGTCACAAACAAACCCTCCATTATGAGGGTGTCCATTTTAAATGTAGGAATAGTCACTCATATGGTCATTGGGAGCAGACTAGGCATAAGGAAGAGCTGCAAAAAAATGGGTTGTAAAATCATTTTTGAAGGTGGATGCAAGAAAATCTCTTTCTAGAGGCTCTCCAAAAGCTACTTCAAAATCGCCAAAAAAAAATGTGGGCCTCACTTTAGCTGAAGCTTATCAGAACCAATTTGTTTCTCTTACACCTCCTGAGGATGGTTCTCCCCCTCCATGTAAGTTCTAGTAGTTTATTCTCTAGTGGAAATCTCCTCCTCTACGGATATGAGCTTGTTACTCTCATACTCCTTCCTCTTTCCCATGAAAATATTTTTGCATTAAATTTTTGTAGTGCTTCCAGGTTGAACTCTCTAATTGGTAATAGCCACCTAGCAATGCTATTTTGTTTATCAGATCCTCCGCCTTCCCCTATTTTTTTCCTTCTATTCTAGGACCCCTATTGTCTCCCCTTCTCCATCACTTTCTACCCTTGCTTTCCTCCCAATTGAACACTTCCCCCCTCCCCCTTCATTTCCCCTACCTCGTGTATACAACCCTCGTTTCTTCTTCTCCACCCCTTCAACTCCTATAGCGAACTCTTTGGTCTTTCTCGTCCTCGAGTCATGAGGGGGATTAGGGAGCTCTGTAGAATCAAAGTTTAGGGGTTAGTGTAAAGGAAATAGGTCTTACTTATCAGTCATGATGAAATAAGATTCCTCTAAAATTCATCAATGACAAAAAAAAGTGTAGTTTAGGGTCTCTTAGAGAAAAATCCCCTACAAAGGGTTTTGAATGAAAATTATCTCTCAATATTTGGGGTCTGGCCAAATTGACAAGGCCTTAAATAGCCTCATCACCCAAATTTCCCCTCGCATCCTTTTCATCAAGGAAACTATGATAGATGGGTCAAAAGAGGCTTCAATTGTAACCACCTCCTCCCAAATTTACCCAAGCTAACCTATCCACTGGGGTAAACAAGTGACGAGAGGCCATTATGATGTGATTCAACTCCCCATGTAAAACTAAGGAAGTGGAACCGACAAAAAAAACCCAATATGACCTTCCTTACCTGCTATAGAACCTCCAGGAGCCAACCAACCTTTCTAGGTGCTTAACCCCTGAAGCAACTTGTCTTTCACCCACCAAACACCCCAGTCTCTCCCATGACAAGGAAACAATGTGAATGGAACCCTCCAGTCACTCCCACATCAAGGCCATCCCAACGACTGTGGACTTTTCTGGGTAGTCATGTGCTAGCGACCTCAAATTTTGTGCCATTTTTTAAGGGCTAAGACTCAGGCGACTACCCATATCTCCAAAGGCTTCCAGAAATGATAAATAACACTAAAAAAAATTTACTAATGCAAAAAATTGATCAATGACTTGACTAGACCCCTACTAGCCATGACAAGCATTTCGTCAAACATGTCACAGATATGCATTCTACAGGTCATAACAACATATCTGAGCATAAGGGTCTCATATTTATCTGAGAATCGATAAGAAAAATTGATGCCTTATCACGTTAGTTTCATTACCATCTAATAGGTCATATATTCATTTTTCATTCATTTACAAATAAAAACGTGATGAGATCCATACATCATCATTGTTATAAAACATACTGATAACCAACATATAACAATAGAAATAGCAAGGATATAACAACCATATAAACGACATAATAATGAGTACATTTACCCATCAAATACAAAAGGAAATATCTCTTATTGATTTATGCAAAGTGCAACCCGGTCTGGGACTTCCACGTACCACCTGACCATAGACTAGGTTGAACAAATCTCTCTTTCAGCGAGTCACCCCCGTGCCATATTCCAAGCATGAATGTGGGATCTCATGGAACAATCCAAATAAAATCAAACCAGGGCTTCCAGAGGCCAAATCACCTCAACCCTCGACTGATGATTCCACATCATGGTCAGACATCACTAACTATCACCAGATTGGTCTCTACCCAAGTTGTCCGGGGCTCTAGAGTGTTTGTTCCAACCAGGATTTCTAGGACTAGTAACTCAACCCACAACTGTCGTCGAGCTTCTAGAACGTTATTCCAACCAGGGCTTCCAGGATTAGTAACTCAACCCACCAAGGGCCAGAGTGTTTTTCCAACCAAGGATTATAGGACTAGTAACTCAACCCAAGCTGGTACAGGTCCTCCATAGCGTTTGTCAAACCAAGGCTTCCAAGAACTAATAACTCAACCCATGACCAAAGGAACATGAGAACCAACTAGAAAACAAAAGTAACACCTTAAACCCATGGCTATCCAGGAAATGGCAACGCTAGGAAAAACCATTGTCAATCCAGGAAATCCACCATGCCAATGACAGATCATAACTAGGAAACCACATGCATATGCCATGCATGCCCAAACGAGCAAGAAAATAATACATGCAACTTGGTACTGCAAGAAAAAATCGTTTTGGTTATTGATATGAATGTCCTCTTGCACTTTCCTGCTCTTCCTTTCCCTTCTTTCTCCAAATCCCAAGTATGCCACATTCCTCCAAGAGTGCTCCAAGAAAACTTCAAGTGTCTAAGAGTATGAGAGAGAGAGAGAAAGAAAAAATGAGTGCTCAAAAACTAAACTAATCAAAAGCCATGAACTGGTCCTCAGAAGCCTTTTTATTAATCAGGCCTTTATTTTCTTCAATTTTGTAATATCCCTAATTAGCAATTATGTTAATTAGAATATAAACTTTTGATCAATTTCGATGTTTCTAATGTTAAGTAGAAATAAGGTGGGTTGCGACCCACAATAAATAATTAAGGGAAAAACTACAGCCTAGTCCTATAGTTCACAAGGAAAAATTGCGGCCTTAGTGGGGTCCATGTGGCCACCAGTCGATTTGGAGGTAACTCCCTAGGTGGCAGCGTGGGAGAGGCTTTATGGGGGCAATGCAGTGAGTAGCTAGATGAGGGGACTACATAGTCCATGGTGGACCCAAGGGAACGTTCGAGGCTCAATTGATAAAAGGAAGTGAAGGAATCTCATTTCCTCATCCATTCATCTTCTATTTTCATTGTCATCTTGGCATAGCACGATTGTGTCGGGTGCCAAGTTTGTCGTGTTGTTTAGAACATGAGATCTTCAAGCGGAGATCTCAACCTCTACCTCGGGGGACTTCGAGTGCTCGCTCAAGAGAGTAGTTCCACAATTTTGGTGAGGAGTTGACATAACAGCAGCAACAGGAGTGCATAGTCCCTTCAAGACTACGTAAAGGCAGTAGAGACTGCGTAGTGATTGTGTAGTGCAGTCTAGAGGAAGTGTCGGGAGTGTGGGAGAGAAGAGGAGTTAAACCAGAGGGTTTGTAGGGGAGGCTAGCCACCTCCTACCAGGGATTTTGGCAGCATTTTGGAGACATATAACAGTAGTTCCATCTAAGAGTTGAATTTCCAAGCAATTGGGTGAGCCAAGCCCAAGAGGGCCAATTTTCGAGGTCAAAACTAGGACAAACCATTTCTGGGTTTTTCTAGGTTTACTGAGGAGAAGTCAAGATTAATTTGGCAGATTTTTTTTGGGCAAGTTTGAGGTGTCAAACAAATATCCTAACTCAACCAACAGTTAGTGGAGCTAGGGGAAAATAGGGTCGAAATTCCGGGGTCAACATTTGGCCAATTCCTTTGCGGGTTTTTGTGGGTTTTGTGAGTAGAGTCTGTCGCTTAAAGCTTGAATTTTTTTTATCAGTGGAAGCAGCCAAACCAACAGTTTGAAGTCAACTAGTAGCAACATTACTAGGCAGAGCAGCGCAACACCAGAGCCACGCAGAGCCAGTTGTAGAGAGTCATTTAAGCTTTGGTTGAGAAGTATTCCAGTTTGCATTGAGTAGGCCCAAGTGCACCTATTCCAGCACCTCTTTTGTACTCAACTACTGACATTAATAAAATGTCTCAACTCATCTTTTGGCTTCAATTTCTCATGTATTGATGGTGTAATTTATTTTGTTGTAGCTTTAGTCTATTGTTGCTTGTATTACTTTCATTTTCCCATTTGGGGATATTACAGTGGTATCAAAGCCATGATCTTGGCTAGTTGTGGAGTAACCAATTAGATCAAGGAATATTTATGCATATATACACAGTGACAGGTTAACCCATAGAAAGACCATGGCACAAAGGGGACTAAATTACCGCAAATTATTGACCAAATTGATGAAGGCATCAGACGAGTTCTATCATCTTCCTTATAGAAGAGACATTAGAGTTGCACAGGCTGTGGGGGTACAATCACCCACACAGGTTCGTGGGGAGCAAATGGATACACCCAGTATGACGCAGGGGTCACCCGTGTTGGAGACTTCCTTGACTGTGTCGGCTGACATCTTAATGGAGAGAGTAGAGCCTACCCCAGTAGTGACATCCAATGAGGTGATGACGGGGTCATGTCCAAGTTTTTGGGTGATAAAAACACACAAAAAATGGGTGAGGTGTCAGGAGAGGTATCCTCCCTTAATGAAACAAAGGTGCATGGAGGCACAGGAAGTGATGAGATGAGAGAGAACATACACATTGAGGAGAGAGTTCATCTAGATACATTACATCCAGCTGAGCATGAGGCTAATGGAACGCAAGAGGAGCACAAGGATACACCTAGTGTGATGCAGGAGCCACCTCTGATGGAGTTCCCTTTGGTAGCCCCAGTGGAAAGATTGAAGGAGGTAGTGGAGCACGCAAGCATTGATGAGGAATATCGGTCTATGACAGAGCTTTAGAACGACAAACATCTACGGTTGATTGATGATCACATATTGCATGTTTGGTTGTCTGAGTAGTGGGAGGCTCATTGAATCCATGGTGGAGGAGGATGTGCAATAGTCTTTTGGGTTAGCCATTGGTGAGGGGCAACAAAGAGGCCACACATTGGGTTTCCAACGCAGTTCACTCCAGAGGCACACTAGCAGGGACTACAACATTATTAACCCACCCTTACACATTGAATTGAGGGAGGCAGAGTTATCCAGACACACCCGAGGGGATGGTCAGGTTAGCAGGATTGAGCGACATGAGCTGAGCATGACATCACACCAGCTTGGTGGGCTTGTTCCTTCCACAGAGGATTGCACATTCGATCCCTCATTTGGGATTGGATTGCAAGAGGAACTGAGTTGGTACTCCATGGAGCAGGCTAGGCAATTGCATACATCCATGGCAAAATTTCAACAGATTCCATGGATTACCAGAGGAACATGAGGGCCATATTGTTGTTGGGATCCAGGTGGGATTTCCCATCACATCATAGAATCAGTAGGTGATGGTAGTAGTTGCACGATAAATCTGATGTTTGGCCGCACACACATTTTCAGATCTCTATCAGAGCCACGTACAATCCTAGTGACAGGATGGTTCGACAGGGGGGAATACACTTTTCATGAGTTATCCCAGCATATTGACCGTGTGCAGAGTCACAGGGTGATTAGCCTACTTTGGCAGGAGATGGTAGGAGGAGGTGGTACCAACAGGCCACCAGACAGGGCATTAGATACAGACGTTTCTCTCTCATCGGTATATGGGACACTTGAGCTATGGAGGATAGGTGCAATGGTGTCATTTTCTTTGGCATGTGAGGAGTTGGGTTTTTCCAGTCCTTCAGAGTAGATGGGGAGATGTAGCCCACATCATGGAGGGTTTACTAGCAGAGTGGTGGATATTTGGGCCCATGCAAGATATTATACGTTATAAGGTGGTATGGCAGTGGGCACTTACACACATGACTACATAGAGTTATGTCATAGGGTCTAGTGTTATGTAGAGGGTTGCAGACTGATGCATACAAACCCAATGCTAGGCCGTAACATCTAGGGGTGTGAAAGGATATGCAACAAGGAGCAGTGGCCTGCAAAGTAGCATGGAGATTCATGGGGGTGTGTTGTAGTATGTAGGACTGCGTTGTGGAGTATGAGTGCCTCACATCCCATTAGGTACATGTGGGGAGTGACACGTGTAGTGACACATGAAGGATACATGATGATATAGGATGGTATAGTCATAGCCAGGGGTATCCGGTGATGTATAGGGACATGTTGCAGCATACAATGTCCTTTTGAGGAGTGCGGAGACACTTGGTGGTATGCAGTGACACATGATGCGGCGCAACGGGCTCTTGGAGTGTTGCCTCTAAGGGGACTTATGGGCAGAGGAATTAGGTGTACCATGGGATGTAACTCACCTAGGATCTATGAGGATCTTGTTGAGCATCTAGAGAGACCACGTTTAGCGGAGACAGAGCTACGAGGGTGTTATCAGCACATTTGAGGCAGAGAGAGTGTCGTCTGGAGGATTACTCTTGAGCATTCAGGTAGACTCTTAATCATACCCTTTGGGGCATACCCACCCATCATCCTCCATTATTGCTTACGATCACAGAGTGTTTGGTTGGTGCCCCTTGACACTCTCCATTCAGGTAATAGGGCATGGGAGGTTCACCCTAGGCAGTTGGATGAGATACTGCGTGTCATGAGCTGGGAGGAGACTCTCCAGTTGAGACACTTGGTAGGTGCATGATTTGACGGGTACAGGCTTAGGGATGGTGTGGTTCATTGCTAAGGTGGTATATGTTCCACCCCTGGACTCACATTTGAGGGACGATGGATGGTAGAATTCGACTACAGGAGGGTACCTAGACTTTGAACAGTGTCCGTGTGTATCATCAAGAGTTGGGATAATGGATTTCACTATGTGGTCTAGCAGGAGCAGGGAAGGTACACATGTGTGGGACATACTCCCGATACTTGGGGTCCACCTAGGGGATACATACAAGGGTCAGAGATGAGGGCCAAATGGGTTCTAGCAGGTAGTAGCACTACACAATGGCATCCCATGAGGAGTGGGAATTGTGAGCTCCTAGTATGGTTGGGGGATCCAGGGATCTGTTAGGCAGGTGGATCACTCCATTTTTTGATGAGTAGGGACATGGAAGAGGGTGATCGAGTCCACATTGGGTTTGACACGTGGGGTAGCACTGAGACCTCCATTGCATGGCATGGCAGACTTATCAGGTTGTTGCTCAGGGTCATGATTGGCAATGGAGGGGTAGATATCAACATCATGGATATGCCCGAGTAGGATGAGCTTGGCCTTCACATATTTTTCGCCATAAGGTCCCAGGAGAGAGGTATACAGTTTGCACATGATGGGGAGTATCTCATAGTCAGTGTGGGGCAGTGTCATCATGGTGGCACCTCTCCGAGATTATCAAGGGACCTGAGTATTACAACTCTACACATCTTGATAACCTTTAGGGATAAGCTATATCCTACATGGAAAGATCATGTAGATCTTCCATTGGGCTTTAGCGAGTCACTGATGGATTTTGCAACTTCATTAGCATTGGAGGTTGGTTAGCGAGGTGATAGCAGGAGGGGCTCATGTGAGCGAGACATTATCTCTACAGGGATTAGGTGGTATATTCAAGGGTTTACTCTTGGAGTGCATGGGATGGGCTACTTTGTAGGGAAAATTCATGAGGAGCTCGGCATAAAGGCATATTATCATGATTTCCTACTCACTGATGGTGTTCAGAGGGCTTCTGCTACTTGCTCCTGGCAGGATGGTGAGTGGAGAAGGGGCAGCTTCATGTTGGACAAGATGGCTTGGGATTTGGGTATTGAGGGATCCCTTCATGTCAGGGAGATGCAGAGGTCAGGGATGATTCAGTGCCGCATCTCGAAACCTGGCACATTTTTGCAGTGACAGTGGGGAGCGTCAGCTAGAGAGGATGCTTATTCAGGCATTGCTTGAGGACAAGCAATTTTTGGCAGGGAGGACTGTAATATCCCTAATTAGCAATTCTGCTAATTAGAAAATTAATTTATGATAAAGTTTGATGTTTCTAATGTCAAGCAGAAATAAGGTGGGTCGAGACCCATAATTAATAATTAAGGGAAAATCTATAGCCTACTCCTATAGTTCACAAGGAAAAAGTGTGGCCTTAGTGGGCTCCATGTGGCCACCATTCGATTTGGAGGCAGCTCCCTAGGTGGCAGCGTGGGAGAGGCTATATGGGGGCAGCATTGTGAGTGGATGGATGAGGGGAATACACATTCCATGGTTGGCCCAAGGGAACGTTGGGGGCTCAATTGATAAAAGGAAGCGAAGGCATCTCATTCCACAATCATTCATATTCTATTTTGATTGCCATCTAGACATAGCATGCTTGTGTCGAGTGCCATTTTTGTCATGTTTTTTAGCACACAAGATCTTCAGGTGGAGATCTCAACCTCTACCTAGGGGGGCTTCGAGTGCTCACTCAGGAGAGTAGTTGCACAATTTTTGTGAGAAGTTGACATAGAAGCAACAATAAAAGTGCATAGTCCCTTCAGGACTGCGTAGAGGCAGCAGAGACTACGTAGTGCAGTCTAGAGGAAGTGCGGGAGTGTGGGAGAGAAGAGGAGTTCAACAAGAGGGTTTGAAGGGGAGGCTAGCCACCTCCTACAATGGATGTTGGAAGCATTTTGGAGAAATCTACTAGCAGCTCTATCCAAGACTCAAATTTCTCAACAGTTGGGTGAGCCAAGCCCAAGAGGGCCAATTCCCAAGGTCAAAACTAGGATGAACCCTTTCTGGGTTTTTCTGGGTTTATTGAGGATAAGTCAAGATTAATTTGGCAGAAATTTCTGGGCAGGTTTGAGGTGTCAAACATAGATCCTAACTCAGCCAACATCTAATTGAGCTAGGGGAAAATAGGGCTGAAAGTGTGGGTTTTGTGAGTAGAGTCCGTGGTTAAAAGCCCAAAATTTTATGAGCATTGGAAGTGTCCAAACTAGCTGTTTGAAGTTAGCTAGGAGAAACATTTATGGGCAGAGCAGTGTAGCACCAGAGACATGCAGAGCCAGTTTCAGAGAGTCATTTAAACTTGGGTTGAGAATTATTCCAGTCTGCCTTGAGTAGGTCCAGGTGCACCTATTCCAACACATCCTTTGTACTCAATTCCTGACATTAGTAAAATGGCTCAGCTCATCTTTTGGCTTCAATTTCTCATATATTGATGGTGTAATTTATTTTGTTGTAGTTTTAGTCTATTGTTGCTTGTATTACTATCATTTTCCAATTTGGGGATATTACAAATTTTCCATTATTTTCCTTCATTTTCCTTCTTACATGCAACCTATGACCTTTCACCTTATTTTTCTTCTATTTTCCATTATTTCATAAATAAAATGTCAATAAATGCCACTTTGCCTTTCCAAAGCCTTTGACATTGACTTTACCAATTTCCATAGCCATTAATTAATCACAAGTGATCCTCGTCACTATGTTTTTTCCAAACATTCAACTTGGAATACATGTCCCACGACCAAGGTCTTATTTTACCTTTATTAACTTTATTACATGGATTTTTAACTAGGGTTGTTACATCAATTCTAGCCTCGCTTCTTTTGACTTGTTCCTTCCATCAGATTGACGCTATTTGGAATTTTGGTGGCTTGATTACTTGTTGAAATGAAAGTATGTTCTTTTGCACATCATTTTTGTCTTTATGGTCATGTATGGAAATTTCCTTCAAGTCAAGAGACAAAGACATATATTTTATAAGATTTAATATTTATGGACCATGCACTAAAAGGAAATCCTTTTGGAAAAATAATTTCAACCTTCCATGTTTCTTAAATATGATATAATCATCCTGGGTGGAGATTTAAACTTCACTCTATGTCATTTGGAGATCTGAGGGTGTAATGTCCCTTTCCAATCTATAGGAGTATGAGAGGTTGGGGTCATAGCCTGTCTAGATCCCATGGGATATTGAAAAAATAAAAGGGGTCAACAAAATAGAATAATTAATAATTAAATAAAGTAGGTAAAAAGTCACTTTAGAAAAATAAAGTGACTCGTGGTTTTCAGAGGAGGAAAATATCATAAAAAGAGAGAAAGAGACTCAAAAGGGTTGTTAAGAAATTAATTGTGAATTGACAAGGAGCTTGAGAAACTTATTGAATGAAGGGGAAACCATCATTATTTCCCAGTTTTGTTGTTGTAATATACACTCGAGCTTGTGGCGGTTGGTTTCGGTGGTCATAAAGCCACCCTAACTGATCATTTGTGATTTTTTCAAGGAGATCAAGTTGTTGGAGGTTGAGTTGTATTGCATTCATGAAGGTCGAATTAGATTTTAATTGTAGGGGTTGAGTTATTGTCTACCTGTCCAAATAAGGAGCCATTTATTTGTGAAGGATCCCAAATTGTCGTATTCAAAAGGTTGAATCAACAAATCCCTTGAGGGCCGAATTGATCTTCTCATAGAGGTTGAATTGCATATATTTCTGAAGGAAAATTTATTTTGATTCGAGAAGCCCAATTATTGAAGAATCATTAGGGCTGATTTTCCAGTCATAGGAGGTCAAATTTCCCAAGCAATTTGAAGGACGAGATGTCAAGGTCGAGATAGTTTTTAGAGGTTGAATCACTTATCTCCAAGGGTCAAATTGTTCCATCAGTAAAGGAGCCAAAATATCCAATTTTTGAGGTCAAAATTATTGGTCTCCAAGGAGGGCTAAATTTGTGTCAATTAGGAGGGTCAAATTTCTATTTGCAAGAAGTCATAAATTTTCTATTAGAGGGCCAAATTATTAAGAAGTTCAAAGGAAATCATTTCTAGGGTTTATTCACCAAGTTGTATCTCAATAATTTATGTAAATTTCCTCTAGAGAATCCCATTAATAAAATATAGCTAAAAGAAACATCTTTCTAATTGTTGGGTATTTACAGCTGCAAATTTCATTTGTTAGTAATTTATGTTGTGCGAAATTATGCAATTTTATTGTGTCTTTAGGAAAGAAATTTATGATGTATTTCTCTTGAGCAGTTTTTTGAGAATTTTAGTAAAATATTATCAAGGGATATTACAAGGACCTCGTGACACATCAAGATCTTCCGATTGATTATTTTGTGGAAAGTATCGATATTCTTGGGCTAATTGATGTCCTCCCTCCCAAGGTTCTCCCTACCTAAACAATTAATAGAACTAGCAAGGTGTATATCTCATAGAGGTTGGGTCATTTTCCTATATTCAAATCTTGTTTGAACCAAAATATTCAAATCTATTAGTGGACTTCTTAGTGGGGGCGGGGTGTGGGGAGGACTCAAATCATTAGCCCATCATCCTGGATATAGATTATTCACACCAAAGGTCGATAGGGCCCTTGTTTAGTCAATTTAGTGTCCTAAATTGTTTGCATTAATTATCAATCTGAGGTTTGTAAACTGATGAAGTGTGGTGCACTATATGTGCTTAAGCAACCTATTCCTTACTTCGTTGTTTTTTGTTGTATGTTGTTTTTAGGGGGTTTTGTTCTTTGAGATCTAAGAATGGTTAATCTAAAAACTATGGAAATATTTAAGTGAATCTAATGAATTTTAGAAGGAAGAAAATGAAGTGTTCCTTAAACTAACCTAATTTTCATAAAACAAACAAAAAATGTGGGCTAGTTAAAAAAAAAAAGCATCTATATAATTTGTTTATTTGTCCTAATCCATGGATCTATTTCTAAAACTAAGATTGAGAATTACAACGCCTATCTTAAATGAAAGTGGAAAATGAACAACTAGTGTACCTTTGGCTACTTCAACATTCAATGTTTAGGTATGACCTTATTGACATGATGTAAAGTAACTGTTTGGACTTTTAATCTCCTAATGTCTAGAACAGTAAACAAGAAATGTAATGAAAACTTCTAAGGTATGTTTAGTTACTCCCAATATTCAATTTGTAAAGAGTGATCTTCTTGAAGTAATGTTAGGTAACTAATTACAATTGTTGAACTATAGAACTAAAAAAAATCTGCAAATGGATAATCGAGAAATTGCTTTTCATTAACCATTCAACCATCCCATCTTGAAACATGATCAGATCAATTCCTTTTAGAGTGATTTTTAGAAATATTATTGTTTGCAATTAAATGAGGGTCTTGAAAGAAAAAACATGTAAGTTTTAACTAAAATCAACTAATGTACAATTGATTTTTTTGCAACATTCAATTGTAAAGTGTTTAGCCTTTTGAGATGCTTTAGGAGAAATCAATTATGCCTTAGTCTTCCGAAAGCAAATGACAATAAGCGAGGTAAATTCAACTATTGTATGTGTGAGATATTTAACCATTTAATTTAGGATTAACATATTGAAAATGGATTTTATAGACATCTATTGACACAACAATTGACAATTCTGTTCTAATGGAAATAAAGACAAGAACAATAAAACTAAACAACTCTGGTTTCTTAGCACTTCAATCCTTAATTCAGTTTTGAAAACAGAGTTTCTATTTCCATGAAATGTCTTGGAAGAGTAAGTCTGCACAATTGTGATTTATCATTAAACTATTTGAAAACTGGAAATGAAGCATAAGCCTAATTAGAAACAGAAATTGCTGAAACAGAGTAAAGGAATTTTAACTAAAAACACAAATAAAAATATCCTTTAGAAGCAGGGGCCCTCTGTAACTGATGTGGTTGAACTCCTAGCTTGTTAAAGGTGCAATCAAGCCATCATTGGCAAATTGAACTTCTTATTATGATGAAAATAAAGTCTAGAAATAGAGTATCCACAAAAAGCCTGTGTTTACACTTAGAAATATGAATTGTACTGAACTGTCTCTCAGTTCTGTGGAACCAATATTTAAAGGGAAACTACATAATGAATTACGATTTAAACTAGCTACATGTGTCTATCTCGAATTGCAATTGAAATAGGACTGTTGGACTCATGATTTGCTATGAAGAGCAAATCAGGAGTTCTACTACTACAGGTAACGTATTTTGACTTGTATCTTTGACCATGAGTTTAGGCTCCTTTTTCTGTCGATCTGGACCGAGTGAGTAGGATAGAATCCATGTAGGCATGATTCTAGAAACACCCATGTGGCCCAATTCCTTAGTTGACACCTGGAACCTGCTAAAGCATAAGAGTGGCTACGGAACACACAGTTAGCTGCAGAACGGGCTACATTTTGTAGCTAAATTGCAAAAACTTATCCAAATAGAAAAATCATGAAAATATAATATGACAATCATTTAAATGCATCCTTAAGACAAAACCTAGCATTCTTCATTGATTAGGGTTTGTGATCTTATGGAAAAATGATGGAATGAGGTGAGAAAAATTGTCAAAGAGAGGGTAATACTGAGGTTTAACAACCCTTTAAGCTAAACCCCCACTTCTTGACAACACCTCTCTCTTAGATATTATCAAAGATTCATATGTTATTTATAATCCCTCCTTTGGGGACTCTCTTCCAATCCAATTCTAATGAAAACTAAGAAAATCAAAAGAGATTATTTCCAAATAGGCCCATGATAAAAGAATCTAAGATGAACAACTTTGTGCAGAAGAAGAAAGGAAAATCCAAGAGATTATGGAATTGTTGAGCCCTTCAACTTTATCATAAGAGAAAAAACGTTCCCAAAATTTGTTGGAGGAGAAAATATTATCCCTGCTCCTGAAAAAAAGTACGATAGTGGTGACTGAAAAGAAAATCCCTCTAGTTCCAACATAGAGATTATAATACAAAGTACTTCCATAGAATTTTCAACCAGATGAAAGCCATCATTTTCTTTGGGAAATCAAAACCTCAAATGGCCACAGTCTTCCTCCTTCGATGATATAGCTAAATAAGGTTGTAATTAGTTTAAATCCATCTTCGAAAATGATAATAGAGTGAACATTGAAAAAATTCTCCAAATTGCAAATCTTTTTCCAAGGGTTCATAAATGAGGAAGGAAATTGGGATCTCATGGTTGAAGGTTCTAAAGCAGAGCTTCAATCTGTCCTAAAAAGTTTCCAAAAGGATAAGTGTTTGGGCCTAAATGGGCTTCCCATTGAATTTCAACTCAGCTATTATGATTTCACAAGGGATGATTTGTTAAGGGTGATTAAGTATTCCTGATTAAATAGCAGAATGTTGGCTCCCTTCAACCCTACCTTCATTTTCATGATACCAAAGTTAGACAAACCCAATTTTTTTTATCAATTCCATCGTATTTCTGTCTGCAACATTGTCTATAAAATTATTTCCAAAAAAATCCTTCTTTTCTTTAAGTGCTTCCTCTATGATCGGAATTCTATGGAACAATTCAACTGCTTGGAGGATTGACAAATCCACTATGCCATTAGATTGGCTCAAGAGGGATTGCACTCCATTCACACTCAAAAATAGAAATCAAATATCTTCAAGGTAGACCTCTCCAAGGCCTTTGATAGGGAAGACTAGCTCTATATAAGACTGCTCCTCCTCCATCTAGGTTTTTCCCCTATTTATTTTTTAGATCTTCAATTGCATTAGCTCTTCTTTTATGGCCTTATTAATAAATGGTTTTTCATCTCCCTTATTTAACCCTCAAAAAGGTATTTGATAGGGTTGCAGCTTCTCCCCTCTCCTTTTATTATTGGCCATTGAAGATCTTAGCATAGCCATGCAAGATGCTAAAAATGTAATAGAGCTAATTAAAAATCCATGTAATAAAGTTAATAAAGGTAAAATAAGACCTTGGTCATGGGACACATATTCCAAGCTGAATGTTGGGAAAAAACATAGTGACACAGATCACTTGTGATTAATTAATGGATATGGAAATTGGCAAAGGAAATGGAAAAGGCTTTGGAAAGTCAAAGTGGCATTTATTGGCATTTTATTTATGAAATAACGGAAAATAGGAGAAAAGGAAGGTGAAATGTCACAGGTTTCATTTGACAAGGAAAATAATATAAATTTGAAGAAAATAGAGGCCTCATTAATAAAAAGGATTATGAGGATCATTTCATGGCTTTTGGTTAGTTCAGTTTTGGAGCTCTCATTTTCTCCCCCCTTCTCTCATACTCTTGGACACTTAGAGTTTTTTGGTAGCACTCTTGGAAGAGAGTGGCATACTTTGGATTTGGAGCAAGAAGGAAAATAAGAGAAAGAAAGTGCAAGAGGACATCGGGATCAACAACTACAATGGGTTTTGGTTGTAGGTACCTAGTTGCATGTATGATTTTCTTGATGGTTTGGGCATGAATGGCATATACATGTGGTTTCTTGATTATGATTTGTCATTGGCATGGAGGATTGCATGGATTGAAAATGGTTTTGCTTAGACTTTCCATTTCCTAGATAGTTATGGTGTTGTGGATGTTACTTTTGTTTTCTGGTTAGTTCTCATGTTCCTTAGGTCGTGGGTTGAGTTATTAGTTCCAGGTCGCCTTGGTTGGACAAATGCTTTGGAAGCCTTGTAACATCTTGGGTTGAGTTACTAGTCCTATAAGCCTTGGTTGGACAAATGATCTGGAAGACCTTGGTGCTTTTGGTTACTAGTCCTGGAAGCCCTAGTTGGACAAATGCTCTAGAAGCGTGGCAACAATTGTGCGTTGAGTTACTAGTCCTGGAAACCCTAGTTGGAACAAATGCTTTGGAGCCCTGGACAGCTTGGGTAAAGACCAATATGGTGATGTTTAGTGATTTCCAACCATGAGGTGGAATCATTAGCTGGGGGATGAGGTGGTTTTGGCTCTGGAAGCCCTGGTTTGGTATTATTTGGATTGTTCCATGAGATCCCACATTCATGCTTAGAATATGGCACGTGGGTGACTTGCTGAAAGAAAGATTTGGTTCAGCCTGGTATATAGTCGGGTGGTATGTGGAAGTCCTTAACGGGGTTACATTTTGCATAAATCAATAAGAGAACTTTCATCTTGTATTTGATAGGTAAATTTATTGATTATTATGTGGTTTATATGGTTGTTATATCCTTGTTATTTCTGTTGTTATGTGTTGGCTATGAGTATGTTTTATAACAATGATGATGTATGAATCTCATCATGTTTTGATTTATAAATGAATGAACAATGAATATATGACCTAATAGATGGTAATGAAACTAATTTGATAAGGCATCAATTATTCTTAGTGATGATCAGATAAGTATGATACCCCTATGCTCAGATTTGTTTTAATGACTTGTAGAATGCATATTTGTGACATGTTTGATGAAATTCCTATTAGGGCTAGTAGGGGTCTAGTCAAGTCATTGATCAAGTGTTTTCATTAGTACCTTTTTTCATTTTTATTTATCATTTATGGACGTCTCATGGAGTTCTGGGTAGTGGCCTTAGACCTGGCACTGAAAAAGGGGCACAAAATCCGGTGTCGCTAGCATAGGACTACCTAAAAAATTCCACAGTTGCTAGGATGGCGTTGCTGTGGGAGCGACTGGAGGGTTCTAGTCACATTGTTGCCTTATTATGGGAGAGACTGGGGTGTTTGGTGAGTGAAAGACAACTTGCTTCCGGGGTTAAGCACCTGGAAGTGTTGGTTGGCTCCTGGAGGTTCTGTAACATACGTGGAAGGTCAGATTGGGTTTGTTTTGTTAGTTCCACTTCCTTAATTGTACATGGGGAGTTGAGTCACATCATAATGGCCTCTCATCACATGTTTACCCCGGTGGACTGGTTATCTTGGGTAAATGTGGGAGGAGGTGGTTACAAAGTGGTATCAAAGCATGGTTCACCCTTGGACTGGATGGTCGGTGTATCGGTCATGCATACATGTCGATTACATATTTTCTCTTTATGCTTGTGGTCTATGTGCTTGTTGTGTATGCATGGTGGTGGTCATGGTTGCAGTTGTGTCGTTGTGTGAAATTTTAAGGTGTTTTTGTTGAATGTGTCGTCATGAGTGTATGTTGGGTTAAGCATTGTTTATGTGTGACAATGTTTACAATGTTGTTGTGCATACATTGACATAATGATAGTTGTCTTACATGAGGTCCTCCCCTGAACTAAGTTGAGTTACGTTTGTTTGTTTATGATTTGGTTTAGCTGACGTGATATACCTTGCAGGAAGAGAAGAGAAAACATGGCTAGCAGAGTGGTAGACTTATAGTTCACGATATTCTCCCTATGGAGCAGATGAGAAACATGGTGAGGAATACTCCCCTCACATAATAGACACTTTGAGAAGTCTAAAGGAATAAATAATTAGTTGTAAAGCAAACAATGACAGAATTATTCAACCATAAGAGAGACTTGCTAGGGCACAAGAGACACAATTAGAATTAAATGTCATTATTCTTTAGAGTTTTTTAGACTTGCAGAGATAGGGACCGCTTAGAATTAGTCATGAGTAGAAGGATAGGACTAATGGGGCATATGGCGGTAGGTCTCATAATGGGCACAAGTTAGATAGAAATGACATAATCAGAGATGGCAGGTTCTTGGATACAACATACAGGAGAGGTGATGGACACAAGTTCTATTCTAGCTATGATTCTAAAAGGTATCACGATCATAATTGTTATCATCCTTGCAAGAGGGATGACAAGGAATATTTGTTAGATGAGTTCAAGAAAGCAAAGCCACCTACATTTGATGGAGAAATGAAGAAATCACAAGATTCAAAATCTTGGTTACTTGGGATGAATAAGTCCTTCAGGTTTCACAATTATTCGACGAACATGAAGGCCATAATAGCTACGTTTAGTCTAAAAGTGATATAGGTGGATATCACTGGCCACTCATCTATTCCATTTGGACCTGCATCATCAATTCTTTCAGTTTTTCACTTCCAGCACAACTTACTATTTTTAGCAGGTTTTCGGGTCCTGCACTACCGGAGCCGTTTTGGGGCCTTAATGATTCAGGTGGATATTGGTGACCACCCACCTATTCCATCTCGACCCCCACCATTAGTTATTTCATTTTTTCACTTCCATCACAACTTACTATTTTTAGCAGTTTTTTTGGGTCCTGAACTTCCAAAGCCATTTTGAGGCCCTAAACGACTTTTTTTGGGGAAAGCGGGAGCAATATGGGTCCAGAAATCAATGTTTCTCACTCAAAAGTTGTAGTCCTCGGATAAATATTTCTAATGAGGTATTGAGCGCATCAAACGAAGATCAGATGCCAGAATTACGTCCTCGGGAAGTTGAAACACCAATTTACCCAAACGAGACCCATAGTTTTGGCGCTTCATCTCCTAGGGTTAGGTTTTTGGATGTTTAGAGTTTTCCATTGTTTCTCAACAATAAATAGGCCTTCGAGCCTCATTGTAACATAGTTGAGGGGCCTATAGCCGTCATATCTCTTCTTAGGGATACACTACCGGTGCCCTCGCTCGCTCATTTCCATTATCCCTCATTGTAACACAGTGGAGGGGCCTATAGCCCTCACATCTCTTCTTAGAGATATGCTACCAGTGCCCTCTTCCGCTCATTTCCATTATGTCTCATTATAACATAGTGGAGGGGCCTGTAGTTGTCACATATTTTCTCAGATATACGCTACCCATGACCTCGCCTGCTCATTTCCATAATGTCGCATTGTACACAGTGGAGGGGCCTATAGCCGTCACATCTCTTCTTAGAGATACGCTACCAATTCCCTCTCCCACTCATTTCCATTATGTCTCATTATAACACAGTGGAGGTTTCTGTACCCGTCACATATATTCTCAGAGATACGCTACTAGTGCCCTCGCCCGCTCATTTCTATTATGTCTGTAATAGGCCTCCAAGCCTCAATGTAACACAATTCAGAGGCCTATAGCCACCACATCTCTTCCCAAAGATAAGCCTACCAGTGCCCTAGATGTTTATTTCTATTATGTCTGTAAGCATATTTCAGTCATTTGTTATTAATAAAATGAAGCATTATTTCCGCTGCATCTCTATGTTTATGGTTATATGTGTATTTTGTTGCGTTCCTCCATAAATCTAGATCAGTGGTATCAAAGCGGTCTACTCTTTATCTGTTTTTCTTTGCATTTCCCCAACGCGGTCAGGGTATAAGGAGTTAGATCTCGATCTGGTTGAACTGTTGCAAGATTAGCCTTGCAAACCTCGACTACCCCCCATGACGGAAGGAAAGAAAGACAAGGGAACAGAAGATCCTATCAAAATCTTGCTCGAGGAGGCCTTTGAGAAACGGAGGAACGCGACGATGGATAAATTTGCCCAGATCCTTCAAATACTGCCCACCGGTGGCACATCTACATCTAGCACGTCGGCCAAGAGGTCCGCGACATCCTCGACAAATCCAATACCAAGTTCAGCAGAATTTGCCTCTCATGGAGGAACTTAACACAATGGGTACCATTGCTTCCTAAGGAGGGAGGAATGATCCAGGTGGATATCGGTGGCCACTCATCTATTCCATTTGGACCCGCATCATCAATTCTTTCAGTTTTTCACTTCCAACACAACTTACTATTTTTAGCAGGTTTTCGGGTCCTGCACTCCCGGAGCCGTTTTGGGGCCTGAATGATCCAGTTGGATATTGGTGGCAACTCACCTATTCTATTTGAACCCCCACCATCAGTTCTTTCAGTTTTTAAGTTTCGGCACAACTTACTATTTTTAGCAGTTTTTTCGGGTCTTGAACTTCTGGAGCTGTTTTGAGGCCCTAAACGACACTTTTTGGGGAAACCAAGAGTAACATGGGTGCATAGGCCAATGTTTACCACTTAAAGGTTGTATTCCTTGGATATATATTTCTAACGAGGTATTGAGCGCGTCAAACAGAGATTGGATGCCAAAGTTACGTCCCTGGGAAGTTGAAACACCAATTTACCCAAACGAGACCCATAGTTTTGGCGCTTCATCTCCTAGGGTTAGGTTTTTGGATGTTTAGGGTTTTACATTGTTTCTCAACAATAAATAGGCCTTCGAGCCTCATTTTAACACAGCTGAGGGGCTTGTAGCCGTCACATCTCTTCTCAGGGATACGCTACCTGTTACACAGTAATTTGTCACCATCCCTACCATTCCCCGTCCCGCACAATGGAGGACCCATGAGCCGAGACCCAGAACATTGTCATGCCTTGAAAACATCATCAATGCCTTTCACGCATGAGCCTACTACCAAAATATCTCTCGGTGTATCCATAAAATGATCTTCCTTGCACCGCGCGGCGCATGTGCTCACTACCGCGCTAATGGGGAAATCTCGTTAAAGAGTGTCGTTGAATCGGCGCTCGTTCCGCAGCGTAGTCGGGCCGCCCACCCTTAAGAGTGTTTTTTAAATAAAGATGGTGAAAGTTGAGTTTCAACAAACTCAGAAACCATTGCCTATCTTGAGTTGGGAGGTTTGGCTGCGGGAGTTCTATGGAAGGGAAGTGGTTTTGCCACCTCCCATGGAACCTTCCTTGTTGATAGGGCCAATCCCACAATAATAGGGATCCCAACTCCCTCCTTCCTCATCTATAAAAGCCTGCTCAATTCCATGGCAAGCTAGTCTTGAAGTGCCTAAGCTTTGAATCTCCAAACTCCCAAGAGCCTTTATGCTGTAAGAGCCCTCTTTCTTCCCTTAAGGCCGACTCAAGTAAGGAGACTATTGTCGAGAGACTCAGGAGAGGTTTGCCCTTTCCCTGGCGAGCTTTGCGAGACGTGAACGACTGGAGACCCATCCGAAGGAGACCACGACGTCAAAACTTTGGTTGTAATCTCTTTCGATTGTTATTTAATGAATGATTACGATTATGGTTCCACTCTGTTTTCGATCATGTTAATATGAGTAGTATCCTTTCTGACTGATATTTAGTTACGTATGCCGGATTTTATGCTTGTATCTGTTTGTTTCTTGCACGTGCAAGTATCCATCCACGAAGATCGTGATCTGCCGAGGCTGAGGAACGGGAACGCTCTTTTCTTCGGATCATAACATTGGATTCCAGGTAGGCCTCCATCTTTGGTCTTTTCATTTCGTAACTAGGAACTTGCGTCGTAACATTTCGTGATTGTTGCTAGACCCCTGCTGGGCTAGTAGGGATCGCCTCTGTCCGCAGAGGGGATTTACCTCCTCAAAAATTTGGCGACTCCACTGGGGATTCGTCTAGATTTCACTGTCTCGTTTGGATTGTCTCGTTTTGATTATTTTATGTTTTTCCTTGCTTGATGAGCCTTCTGGGTTGGGTTCTTTTGCTGTTTTTTACTTCTTGGTTTGCTTAGTATGCATTGATCTGCTTCTGGAGTAGTTCTTTTTTGTTTTTGTCTGAGAAACTCGACTGGCGCGCTTTTTATCTCAATAGTCGCGCCAATTGGCGCATGTTTCTTTTGTTTAGACCGCGCCAATTTCTTTCTGGCGCCAGTTGCAGCCTTACAGTCGCGCCACTCCTGTAAGGTTTTTGAGTTTCCTCATTTTTGAGCTCTCTGGGTTTGGTCAGTGCTTTTCTTCTTGATTTTCCGACTACCTGAGTGTGTTGGAGTCTTGTTTGACTGGGAATTCACCTCTGTCCTTTGGTTGTTTGCTTTTATCTATCGATTTCACGTTTTGAGCCCTAGGGCATCTAGTGGCTTAGTGTATCGAGCCCTCCTTGGGAGTTTTGGTGTTTCGTTTGTCCGGTCGACTTTCTGATTGATTCTCCGCATCCTCTTAGTAGTTGTTCATTGTTTTGTTGCGATTTTTGGGTGATTGCTCATTCCTTCATTCAAATTTCGTTTGGTCTTGCATTGGGCCTAGATCACACGGCCCATTGGAGCCCTTGAGTCTTTTCTTGGTTTTGAGAGACTTTGGTCGATTTGGGATCTGATTGCTTGCATTGTTGAGTGAAATTTGTTTGTTTTGCTCTCTCAAATATCGTTTCTCAAGTTGTTCCGTTTGTTTTCAGTTTGTTTAGTGCATATTAGCTATCAAACGTTGAAAATTACAAAAAAAAATCTCTTGTGCTTTTGGTTGAATTAGTGCAAATTGTAATCTTTTCGATTTTGCTAGTAATTAGTGATTTGAATGAAAAGTTTTCAATTTCATTAGTTGCATTAGAGATCTCATTGTTTGTCTTTCGATCATTTCGTTTGTGTAAAAGCTCTCAACTCTTCTGTAACTAGTTTTCATCGAACGAAATGTTGGACTGTGGCATGTAGCTTTGCATTTAGGAGTCTTTTAAGACACTACATACGATAGGGCCTGAAAATTGAAACTTAATCGAAGATCAACCTTAAAATCTATCCAATTAACCTAAGGCAACATTGAAATCTAACGAAACATATTTAGAGGTCTAGGCTAGAGACGTGTTCCGGCGTCTTTAAACCTAGCAGCTGTCGTTCGCCTTTTGGCTTTAGACAGCGCTAGTACGAACTTGTGCTCCCCGTACCGTCGCGTATATAAAGGGAGACCCCTCTAGGTTTTCAATCCTTTATCCACAGGAAGCCGAGTCTGCCGCCCTATACCCGTGATACACCGAACGCAGCATTCGGGGAGATTGCCTGCACGTACGGAAAGTCCTTGGTCGATTTCTGTTTCATTATTGAAACCAAGGTGTATATTGCAGTTCACGGATATTTGGTACACTCTTTGTGCCTAGTTTTTCCTGAGCAGTCATTTGGTCTTTTCTGACTCCCTAAATTTGAAAAGACCGTCAAGCGCTTGTCCTTTCACGCTTGTATCAAATCTGAAAGAGATAGAGTCATCTTTCTATTGTTTCTCGACTCTTAAAATATGAAACGATAGAGTTTCTTACTTTTCAATGTGGTAAAAATTAATCACCCACGATTACACGCCCGCTTAGATATTGCTTGTTGACCGTTTGATCGTGTGTCTTAACTCATTTTCAGCCCGTGTGTGTGTTTGCTTCTTTTTCTCTGGTCTTTTGCCACAGTGGCAGAACCTTCGGTTTCGTCTACTGGTAGTCCTTACACGGACGATTCTTCGGAGGCTTCCCATTCCTCTGTCGAACCACAGCAGCCTGTTGTTTCCGAGTTTCCTGATGGGGGACCGGTTCTCGCTGAGCAACCCTTTGGAGGACCAGTTGAGTTCAATTGGCCCTTTTCAGACCCTGTGTCTGAATTGAGATTAGGAGCTGATTTCCTTTCTCTTACCTCGGGTTCGCCTTTTGTTGCTGCTGTATTTCCTCCTAGTCCTCGCCGTCTTTTGCGTGATTTAATGGCAGGATCAACCATGAGTGATTCTGGTGAGGAAATCCCAACGTCTGGTGAAGACTATCAGCTCTTCCCACGAAGATTGTTTCAGGGAGACAACTCTGAGCTGGCTGCCATGTCAACAGCCAGTCCTTCTTTACCACGGGGATACAGATGTCTGGGTCAGATCATTTCCGCTGTAGCCTCTATGGGAATATCATCTCCTGCTTCAAGGCCAGCTGCTACTACCCTCGGGGTGTCTCCTCAGATGCCCGTCACTTCTGTTCCCGTCCGACCCACTGTCTGTGTGGCCGCCTCTTCTCTTGTTGTCTCAGCATCTGCTACTAGGGCTGGGCCAACTCCTGAAGATGTTTATCTAGCCACTGCTATACCGGAGAACATCTCTCCGGAGGAGTATCGGTTGTCTTTGCAACAGCCGAACGCCGAGGTTGGACCGTCCTCCCAAGATCCCTACCGATCTTACTTTTCGCATTATGCACAGGATGGTACTCCCGTGTATGCTTTCCCAGGTCAGTATGACGAGCACGGGGAGATTTTGCGTCTACCCGCTCCTGAGGCTTATCTCTATGCTTAAGGTTTACCGTTTAACCGGGCTTATAACCCGCAGGGACAGCCTTTCCAAGGCCAACCTATGGGCCAACCTGGCTATCTTTATGATCCACAGGGGCAGCCCATCCAAGGTTACCCTGTCGGCCAACAAGGGCCATCGTACGGTCCGCAAGGACAGTATTATAGCCCTTCAGGTCAACCTGTTCAGCCTCAGCCGGGGTATCAACCGGGACCGGTCTATGGTCCTGGGGGGAAAATCCAGCCTTCTTTACCGATGCAACCGCAGTATCCTGTTGTTTCTAACGTTGCATATCAGCCAGGACCATCCTATGGTTCTGCTTCAGGTCAAACCGGTTTCCAGCAAGCACCTGGTCTTGTTCCACCACCGGGCCAACCGGTTCATCCGGCACAACCCGGTGTCCCGCCTCCAGGCCAACCGGTCCATCCGGTACAACCTGGGGCTCACTTACAACCAGGTCAACCTACGCAACCAGCGCCGCCTATCTATCCGGGTCAGCCTGGTCATTCAGGTCAGCCCTTGCACCCGGGTCAACCTGTTCACTCAGGTCAGCCCTCTCAGTCGGGTCAACTTGTTCATTCAGGGTAGCCCGCTCATTCCATTAACCCTGCACAGTATCCGGTTCATTCAATGCCGCAGCCAAATCAACAGCTGCGCCCTACGTATCAGGCTCCGCAGGGTTCCACTTTTCAGCAGCCTACTCATCCTCAGGGTGGTTATTATCCTCATGGCCAGTCTCAACCGAACTATAACCACCCCAGAGGCTCTCAGTATTATCCTCCCCCACCCGGTTCTACCTACACTCAGCAGCCAAATCCAAACGCTGCTTATACAGGGCCGACGCATAATCAGGGTCCGTACCCTGGTTATCAAGCCCCACACTATGATTACCAGCATCCAAATCAGTCTGGTTATACGACCTACGCCCCCTACGGTCAGAATCCTGCGGGACAGAACCCGTGGGGGCAAGGATATTCACAACCATCGTGGAGTATGGGTACCGGACCTCATCCTGGGCCTGGCATGGCAGTTAATCCTCCATTGCCATTCCTGGCTACCTTGGAGCTGCCGGATGTTTCAAAGTTGACCAACGATCCGATTTTACATAATCCGTATTGGCCTCCGGTTCCCACCAAGATACCAGGTGATTATCCCAAGTTTGAGGGAAAAGCTGGGGAGGACCCCCAGGCGCATGTGATGACGTATCATCTTTGGTGTTCGTCTAACTCTTGGGTCGACGATTCGATTCGCCTGCGCCTCTTCCATCGTACTTTAACTGGAGCTACTGCTAAGTGGTACATAGAGTTATCCCGTGGCATTTTTCAAGCTTTCAACTCTTTAGCCATGGCTTTCCTCACGCATTTCCAGTTACCGGTTCGGTATGATGCCGGGACGCACCTCCCGACTTTCCTGAAGCAGGATAAAGCCACTCACATCTCAGATCACATTCATGAGTGGCGGCGCCGTCGTAGACTGATTAAGTTTTACATACCTGATCAGATATTGACTCACTGGTTCACCACCTCCTTTGTGAATAAAATCGCTCAGGATATCGCGATGGGAGCGTGCGTGATAGAGGAACAAGCCATCGCGCGTGCCCAGTACCTGGATCTTGTCTATTCACAGTCTGGCACGCTTTATGACATCTTGACTGATGCTCCACGGCTCGGAAGCACTAAGGCTCCGCCCACCCCTGCGGTGGATGGCGTCATTGGTTCTGTCTCTTAGAATTCGACGAAATCTTCGAATGGGAAGCAGAAGGCTAATTCTTCCAACAATACCTCTGCCAATCCCGCCTCATCCGATTCTGGTAAAACCGCGGAGGTGAATGCCGTTCAGGCCAATCCTGCAGACAAATCCTCCAAGGGGAAGAAGAAGGGCAAAGGCAAATCTAAATATGATGCCCCGAAACCAGAATCTAAGTCTCGTACTGAAGATGGCTCCCAGCGTAAACTGAAGTACCCTTGCCTCATCTGTGAAGGGGACCATTATACTAAGGACTGTCCACGACGATCCGAGGTTAGTCAACTTCTTAAAGGCCCTAAAGGGACTCCGACTGTTTTGAAAGAGCCATTTCCATCTCAGCAGACCCAGATGGTCGAACAGCCGTCACCATCTGCACCGTTTGGGTCTCAGGTTTTCATGATGAAGACTGTTGCACCTATCTCTGTCGCTACGCGATCGAAGGATTACAATGAACCGCGGCAGGCACCCGGGAAGACAGTTGCGGATGGGCCGCCTCCCCCACCTGTCTCTGGTCCGTTGGAAATCGAGAAGCCTTCTCTGGAACCCGTTGTGAAGCCACCTCCCAAAGGTGTCCTTCGAAGATCTTCTTATAATCCAAACGCTCGTGCCGCTCAACATTACAGTATTGTTGAGGATCTGGCACAGGCGCCATGTGCTATGTCTGCACTGGAGGTTCTTCAAAGTTGTCCTTCACAACGGAAGGCTTTATTGTCTGCGATCGGGGGCATTGATCCCGCCGACTCGAGTCTTCTCACCTTCGATCTGGAGAATTTTACTCCCCGACTTCCACATCAAATCGCTTTGGTCATTCAAGTCGGGATTAACGGTCTGAACATTCATAGGGCCATCGTAGATGAGGGTGCATCTACCTGCGTTATGTCCTCCGCTTGCTGGAAGGCCATCGGCTCTCCAGCCTTGTCGTCGTCTCCCAATGCCCTTGAGGCATTTGATGGTCGGGAATCTAAACCCCTGGGCGTTCTCGAGAGTCTCGCGATCACATTACAGGGAAAAACTGTCAACGTAGAAGTAGAAGTGGTTGACGCTAAACTCAACTACAATATACTTCTTGGCCACAGCTGGACCCATGCCATGCTCTGCGTGCCGTCCACCGTCTTTCGATTCATTAAGTTCCCTCACGAGGGCAAGATTGTCACAGTGGATCAGTTGTCATTTTTCACCTCTAACTCTGAGAACAACGTGCCATACGTGGATCAAATTACGAATCCCCCAGACAGTGTAGGACCTGGTCTCTTCAAAGACCCAGTCCTCGTGGGTATTTTTCCTGCACCGCCACCGCATACCGCTCAAGTCAACATGTTGTCCAGGTCCGATGACCCCTGGCTCATTCCTACACCTGAGCAGGTATATGAGTTTGGAGAATCCATTCCTTTAACGCCAGTAGAAATCAGCTACTGTGAGATTGTTGCTGCATCGGATCCTCCGCCTCCTCAGCATGCTCCTTTGAGCATGACTCTCGACATCTACTCTCAATCCCCCTGGCTTGGTCAGGCTGATTCACCTGATCCTCTCAGAGAGACTTTTCTTTCCGATGAAGCTATCATTGAAACTATGTCTCTTGAGGAGCTGCCTTGGGGCGATGGACATCATCGCTCCTCATTTATGCCTAGCTTGGGGGCAATGACTGATTGTCTGGAGCGTTATGCTACTCAGGTTCCTTCCCCTCCTCTTCAAACACCTATCTTGATGCACGAGGTTTTTTCGAAGGGTAATCTGAGTAACATTACTCAAACTGTTCCAATCAACATCTCCGTTAAACCGGGGATTGTTGAGAATATTCATGTGGGTGTGACTTGTTCTCCCGATGAGATTCAAGTCTATACTGAGCTTTTCAAAGAATTCAGAGATGTTTTTGCATGGTCTTACGAGGAAATGCCGGGGATTGATCCCAGTATCATGGTCCACGAGATTCCAACCTATCGAGGTGCGAAACCCGTGCGCCAATGCTTACGCCCCATGCATCCTCGAAAAGCCGCCGCCATCAAGGCAGAAGTTGAAAAACTTCTGAACGCGGGTTTCATTTATCCCATCCCCCTCACAGAATGGGTGTCTAACATTGTCCCTGTCGATAAAAAGTAGGGTACGATTAGAGTCTGCATGGATTATCGCGACATCAATCGCGCCTGTCCAAAGGATAATTATCCCACTCCGTTTATAGACCAGATCATCGATGAATGTGCTGGGAGTGAGATCTATTCCTTAATGGACGGTTTCTCAGGATATAACCAAATCAATATTGCACCTGAGGATCAACACAAGACCACATTCATCTGTCCGTGGGGTACTTTCGCGTACAAAAAACTCCCGTTCGGCTTGAAAAATGCTGGAGCCACTTTTCAACGTGCGATGTCCTATGCTTTTCATGACATTCGTCATATCGTTCAGCCTTATCTGGATGACTTTCCAGCCCATTCGGGTAAGCGAGATGACCATCCTGAGCATCTCCGCCAGATCTTTCTTCATTGCAGACGCTACAATATCAGGCTCAATCCTCATAAATGCGTCTTCTGCATTGATTCTGGCTGTCTTTTAGGATTCATAGTCTCGAAAGACGGAATTTTCCTTGACCCTTTAAAGGTCGAGGCCATCGTAAATCTCCCATCACCCTCTTCCCTGTATCAGTTACAGAGTCTGCAAGGGAAAGAGAATTTTCTTCGGTGCTTTATCCCGAATTATGCCGAGGTGGCCAAAGGATTCACTCGTTTGTTAAAGCAGAACGTTCCCTTTCACTGGGACGAAATTGCTCAGGAATCCTTTGAGAAGCTAAAGAAGTTGCTTGTCAATGCTCCGTTGCTTCATCCTCCGGACTACCACCGCGACTTCACTTTATATCTAGCCGCCGCATTTAGCACCATAGCCATGGTCTTGGTGCAGGATGACGATCGCGGTGATGAACATGTTGTTTATTACCTATCTCGGAACCTTCTTGACCCGGAAACGCGTTATGCACATGTCGAGAAGTTGGAATTAGCAGCAGTACACGATGTACAATGCTTTCACCATTACATCCTTTTGCGCACGATAACAGTGGTTTCAGACTGCAACCCTATGACGTATATTATTTCTAGACAATTACTAGGGGGCAAGTAATCCAAATGGATTGTGATCCTATAGGAGTTTGACTTGGAGTTCACTACTGCCAAGTCAACTAAATCACTGGTCTTCGCGTATTTGATATGTTCTCTCCCTACAGACTCTGTTCCCTCACACTCTGAAGACCATATACCGGACGAAACACTTTTCCTCATCAGTACTCGTGACCCTTGGTACGGTGACATAATAGTGTATCTTCAGACCTCGACATTTCGGTCTGAGTTGGATAAAGCTGCCCGCCGTCGGATTCGGCACCAGTCCCAACCCTACCGTATAGTAGGAGATACCTTATATCGCGTTGGAGTAGATTCGGTGCTCCGGCGATGCCTAACCTTGGAAGAGGCTGAGAAGGTCCTAAATGACTGCCACAGTGGCGCATGTGGCGGACATATGTCCGGGTATGCTACTACCCAGAAGATTCTGCGAGTAGGTTATTTCTGGCCTTCCATATTCAAGGACTGTATCACTGCAGTCCGTAAATGTCATCCATGCCAGATATTTCAGCGCAAGATGTGCGCGCCGCCTTTACCATTGCATCCCGTTATTATCGTCGGCCCTTTTGCGAAATGGGGCGTTGATTTTATGACGTGTAACCCTCACTTGGCTGGGGGGCATGCGTATATCATTGTCGCCGTCGACTACTTCACCAAGTGGGCCGAGGCGATGCCTACACTAGTTGCTGATGGGAAAACGGCTGCTCAATTTATATTCAACCACGTTATTGCATGGTTCGGGGTTCCTCAAGCCATCGTCACTGATCACGGTACTCATTTCCGAGATTATATGATGGCGGAGCTGACTTCAACGTTGGGCTTGCGTCACGACAGCTCGAAACCATATTACCCTCAAGCGAATGGTCAGGTTGAAGCAGTGAACAAGGTTTTGGTCACTATGCTTCAGCGAACGGTTGGCATTCACAAATCCAATTGGCATCTCCGACTGTTCTCAGCTCTCTGGGCATACCGAACATCTGCAAAGAGTGCAACTGGGTTCACACCATTTCAATTGGTGTATGGCCTGGAAGCAACTCTTCCGGTTGAATGCGAGATTCCTTCGTTAAAATTAGCTGTGGAGCTTCTACCTAATACTTCTGCTGAGGAAGAACGTCTTCTGTATCTGGAACGGTTGGATGAAACCCGTCGTCTGGCTGCTTTGGTTATCGAAGCACAAAAGAAGAGGGTCAAAACTCATTTTGATCAATCTGTTTCTCCTCGTTCCTTTATTGAAGGGGACCTTGTCCTCCTGTACGATCAAGCACATGATAAGCTTGGAGCTGGTAAGTTCCAGCCTATGTGGCATGGGCCCTATATAGTAAAACGCGTTTTGAAAAACGGGGCCTACGAGCTTATAGATTATGAAGGAGTTCCGCTGGCACAGCCCAGAAATGGGTTGTACCTCAAAAAGTACTATGCCTGAAGTGATTTCTTGGTGTGGTGTGTGTACATAGGTGTGTGTTTTTCATTTGTGTGCATGTATTGTGTGGTGTGCTTTGTAAACATCTTTCTGCTGATCGGGTCTTCCTGGTTGTGCAGATGTCTATTCATCCATTTGTTGGTTTCGCGGATGGTGCTTCCCGCAGTACCAGGAATCTGTCTTCAGCAGCCTGGGTAATCTATGATCCTACTGGTGAGTTGATTGACTTGCAAGGAGTGTGTCTAGGACGTACCACGAACAACATCGCGGAATATAGTGCTGTGTTAGAATGATTAACCGAGGCAGTAAGCCTTGGTATTCGTGAATTGCTCGTGTATATAGATTCGCAACTTGTGGTGTTACAACTGAACGGACACTATTCGGTAAGAAACCCGTCCATCTTACGTTTGTATCTGCGTATTCGATTACTGGAAAGGAATTTTGACTACATTACATATCATCATATACCCAGACATTTGAATACATTAACAGATGCAGTAGCAAATTTCGTATTAGACAGACATTTGCGCAATTTGTAAATCATCATCACATGTAAGGAAAGATCCATCCAGAAATAGATATGCACATATATATAGATATCGAAATGTTTACATAAAGTGTGTCACATAAAAGTCAAAATATACATAATCGTCTTAAGTACATCCGGAGACGATACGTCTCTCAAAAAATAGGTATGGTATAAATCCTAAGAGCTAATCCGCATGGTGCTCATGATAGCACGTGACTGCACGCACTAAGCGTCTCAGGATTCAGTGGATCCGACCCGGAACTCCTACCGTGTGGCGCTGGTATGCCATCGGTACGTCCACCAGCCGAGCATAGTCCGGAATCCCTCGGGCAATGCCCTCAAGATTCTGGATCAACTCCTCTCCTCCGGTGCCCTCTCCCTGAGGATCAGGGGCGAGTTGTGTCCTCCGTGAGATTGGAGACATCCCAGCTGGTCTCTCAGGTCCCACATCTACATACAGATATAAAATGTGTTAAGACGAATGTGTATTAACAAAAAAAAACATAAAACAAAAAAAATCGAAAATATGAGGTCTTACCCAACTCCTCGTCCTAGTCATCTCCTTCTGGCAGTGGGAGATCTGGGTCTCCGGTGAAGTCAGTTCCTGCATAGGGCCAGTCTTCCATGACAATCAGCTGGCGCCGTAACCACCTATAGAATTCCGGCCTCCAGGACATCTGTTGGCCGCCTCCAGCTCTGGGCATCAATGCTGCCTAGCGAGCCATTATTGGCTCTCGTGGTATCGGATTTGCTACTGCGGCCCCTTGGCCCTGGAAGATTGGTAAGTGTTCCAGAATGAACGATACCAGGATGGAACCATAACCGAACTGTTTTAGTTTACCCTGTTTGCATTTCGTGAGCTGCCTTTTCATATTGATTGTTACTGCTGTTGCCCAGTCGAACAGTAGGGGACTCATGCATTCTGAGGCCAGCAAGAGTTGGGCCTTTGTGACCTCGTGCAGTGCCTGCGACCCTGCAGCCCGCGTGATGGTATGTAGGACCACTCTCAATGCCAGATCAGGGATAGTGTGGATATCCACCTTCTTGCTGCCTGATCCCATTTGTGCTCCTCGGCACACTCGTGCCATCACTTCTTCCATCTTCTCCCCAGATGGTCTGCTTCCAGTCAACACAGGGATCGGACCTCTGCGGGACAATCCAGTGATAAAATAAACATCGGAAACCTCCAGCTCTAATACCTGGTCTCGTAACCTGAACACCTGTTCATGTTCATCCTAGATACTGATTAAATACTGGAGGAGCTTGGGCTGAGCTCGTAGACAGGGTGTGAGGAAGAACTTTTTCAGCCCACAGTTTCTAAGGGCATTCATGCAAGCTTGACTTTGGATGGCTTGTTCATCCTCTTCTCCATGCTCTCGTTCTTTCCATTCAATCGCCATTTTGCTTGACTACCTGCATTCATATGGTCATAAGCCCTTAGTTAGATCTCTGATAGGCCTCAAATTCCATGAAATTTGGTTTAAATGTCGAAATTTTAGGCGGATTTTTAGGTTCGGCTGCTGGCGCGGCTGTTTTGTGAACAGTCGCACCACGTGGCGCGAGCCCTTTGTACAAAAGAGCCCATT
This sequence comes from Pinus albicaulis, assembly GCA_034641835.2. Taxonomy (NCBI): domain Eukaryota; kingdom Viridiplantae; phylum Streptophyta; class Pinopsida; order Pinales; family Pinaceae; genus Pinus; species Pinus albicaulis. The sequence continues at coordinate 542,669,866 of CM076581.1, read as the reverse complement.
GGTGCGGGTTCGTGCCCGATACCCGCGCCAATGAGCGCAGCCCTAAAATTTTAAAAGTGGCCACATAGAACTGATTTTCAAGGGAAAATTATCAAAAAATGGATGAAAATGAAGGGCAAGGGAGCGCCTCTTACCTGTAGCAGACGAGAAGCTGAATGGTCAACTGGATTTGTCGCAATCACCGTCAGAAGTTTCTGCTCCAAATGGACCACTATTGCTTTTTACCAAGGTAAATAGTAAATGTAATTTTATTTTTACCAATTTGACATATTTATAACTTTTTGACATAAAATGAGTTGTAAAAAGTCATTTTTATCAAATATTTTTATATGTTATGTCGAAAATGGATTTTACACTTGCTTGGTATGTGCAGCAGCAGGTTTCTGCGACTTTAACGATGGAAACGAGTTGTATTTTATACTTTTTCGGACTCAGTAAATACACGAAAAAGTCACTTTGGAGTCACCTTTCAGCTCTTTTCTGACTCTCTAAACATGAAAAGATTGCCGAGGCCCTTGTCGTTTCGATCTCGTTAAATTGGACACGAATCGACATCTACCCAGTATACGTTTAACCCTTTTTCAGGCTGGGATGGATTGATTACGAAAAAGGAATACCCTAGCCTATCGCGACTAGGAGGTTTTCCCGGATATTGTTTTCTACCTTTTCGGATCTGGGAAACTATTTACGAAAAGGGACCCGTGGAGTTTTCTTTTCCGCTGTCTTTTCAAACTCTCTAAACATGAAAAGACGCCGAGTTCTTCCTTTGTCAGACTCGTTAAACCCTGATGACATCGGATCTAGTCGAAATGACGTTCTCCGAGTTCCTCCTTCCTAGGACTCGTTAAATGCACTAAGATGGATTCGCCCGAAGGGCGGACTTATAATACAAGCATATGCTATCCCCTTCAAGCTTGTTATAAAAATAATTGGGGTACTCGCCAGAAATGGTGGGGGAAAAATGGAACCATCGTCGTTGTCGTCGGCAGTATGTCGCTCTTGAACATGGCACTTGTCTGCATTCGTGTCGGGTTGGGGACATCTCATCTCGTTTCTTCACTTTGCCTCCGTGGGTTTGGATAATCCCTTTTGACCTCTCATCTGCTCATTTCCTCGTCACCATGACCTCTGATCCGTTGATGTCAAATACTGCCAAGTCCACTGTCGTGCCGTTTATATGTTCAAGAGAAGTTGGCCTCTGCAAATATCAACCTTCCTCTGATTCTCATACGATTCTGATTCACAACAAAAAAATCATGTTCCTCTGTCTCGTGTTGATGATGTGGGAAACATTATGGCCCACCTTCGATCAAGATCACTTCCTGTCGACTTCAGCTCATTATCCAGGAAGTTGGTCTAGAGACTCCTTATGGTACCTTGGAGCCTGCATGCCTCAATGGCAGGTTCGTCGCATTCGACGTGAGGTTTTCATCATTGGCCTCCGATCGAGTGATTCTGCGGGTGTTCGACGCCAACTCATTGATTCACACGCCGTAGATTGTACCTGTAGTACCTTGAGGGCCATTGTCATTATTGGTGGTTCCTCTCGCGTCTGTTAACAACTTTCATCATTGGCTGGTAATCAGACGATGTTCCTGCATGTTCGATTTTGGCTCACATATTCACATGCTCGAATTTGTACTTTGTTTGGGTCAAGATGGAGCGCAAGACCCTGGATTGTGTCTGTTGTAATCCAGGCTACGATTGTGGATTATTATCATTATGTATATGACTTATTGATTGGATGGCTGCGACCATACCTGAGTCTATTTATTTGATCCTCGTTGGATGGCTGCGCCCATACCATGGATCCGGATTATAATGTACTCTATTTTGGATGGCTGCACCCATACCACACATACATCATGTACTTGAGATGTCAGTTGTATTTTTCTGCACAGGTTTTCCGACGACGGGCCTTCAGTTGAACATGTTCTCATAAAGCATTTCACCCCTCTCTCTCTTGGGCCTCATACTTTAGGGGGCATCTGTTACACAGTAATTTGTCACCGTCCCTACCATTCCCCGTCCCGCACAATGGAGGACCCATTTTGTGACCCGTGAACATTGTCATGCCTTGAAAACATCATCAATGCATTCCTCTAAGCATGAGCTTCATTTTCCCTAAAGACATCTCCTTGCAAAAATCATGAAAAACATCCCTTTTTGCATTGGCGCAGGAAGACGGTTTAGTACTCGCGCCAATGGGGAAAATCCTGCAAAGAGGTCGCACCAACTGGCGCTCTGTCCCAGAGCAGTAATCGCGCCACCCAATTTGAGGACTGTTTTTTAAATAAAGATGGCGGAAGTTGAGTTCCAACAGACTCAGAAACCATTGCCTATCTTGAGTTGGGAGGTTTGGCTGCGGAAGTTCTATGGAAGGGAAGTAGTTTTGCCACCTCCCATGGAACCTTCCTTGTTGATAGGGCCAATCCCACAAAAATAGGGATCCCAACTCCCTCCTTCCTCATCTATAAAGCTCGCTCTCAATTCCATGGCAAGCCAGTCTTTAGTGCCTAAGCTCGAATCTCCACCCCAAGAGCCTTTGTGCTATAAGAGCTCCCTTCCCTTAAGGCCGAGATCCGCAAGGAGACCATTATCCAGACCCGCAGGAGAAGCCTGTTTTCCCCAGCTTTTGCGAGACGGGAACGACTGAGACCCATCCGTTATAATTAATGATGTTTAACTTTGGTTGTAATCTCTTTTGATCGTTACTTAATGAATGATTACGATTATGGTTCCACTCTGTTTTCGATCATGTTAATATGAGTAGTATCCTTTTTGACTGATATTTAGTTACGTATGTCGGATTTTATGCTTGTATCTGTTTGTTTCTTGCACGTGCAGGTATCCATACACGGAGATCGTAGAGGATCGTGATCTGCCGAGGCTGAGGAACGGGAACGCTCTTTTCTTCGGATCATAGCATTGGATTCCAGGTAGGCCTCCATCTTTGGTCTTTTCATTTCGTAACTAGGAACTTGAGTCGTAACATTTCGTGATTGTTGCTAGACCCCTGCTGGGCTAGTAGGGATCGCCTCTGTCCGCAGAGGGGATTTACCTCCTCAACACTACCAGTGCCCTCGCTCGCTCATTTCCATTATCTCTTATTGTAACACAGTGGAGGGGCCTGTAGTCATCACATCTCTTCTTAGAGATACGCTACCAGTGCCCTCGCCCGATCATTTCCATTATGTTTCATTGTAACACAGTGGAGGGGAATGTAGCCGTCAAATCTTTTCTCAGAGATGCGCTACCAGTGCCCTTGCCCACTCATTTCCATTATGTCTCACTGTAACACAGTGGAGGGGCTTGTAGCCGTCACATCTCTTCTCAGAGATATGCTACCAGTGCCCTTGCTCGCTCATTTCCATTATGTCTCATTGTAACATAGTGGAGGGGTATGTAGCCGTCACATATCTTCTCAGAGATATGCTACCAGTGCCCTTGCTCGCTCATTTCCATTATGTCTGTAATAGGCCTCCGAGCCTCAATGTAACATAGTTCAGAGGCCTGTAGCCACCACATCTATTCTCATATATAAGCCTACTACCACCCTAGATGTTTATTTATATTATGTCTATAAGCATATTTTAGTCATTTGTTATTAATAAAATGAAGCATTATTTCTGCTATATCTTTATGCTTATGGTTATATGTGTATTCTGTTGCATTCCTGCATAAATACGGATCATAAAGGTAAAGCAGATATTTGGTGGGAAGATGTAAATAATGTCAGAGGTATTTATGAAGAGGAATTGACTTGGAATGAATTCGAGAGATTATTAAGGAAGAAGTACCTATCAGAGAGATACTATGACGACAGGGCAAAGGAATTCTATGAGCTAAAGATGGGATCTATGATAAATGAGGAGTATATGACCAAGTTCCTAGAGCTATTGAAATATTTACAATATCCTAAGGATGAAAAGGATAAAGTTCATAGGTTTGTCAGTAGATTACCATTGCCATTTAGAGATCATATTGAGTTCAATGAGCCTGGATCATTGGAGGAGGCCATCTGGAAGCTAAAGCATTGTCATGAGAAATGAAAGTGCATATCTGAGACTAAATTGGACTGGAAAGGTAATGCAAGGAATAAAGGAAAATGGGACAAGAAATGAGCAAGGCCTCGGGAGACAGGTAACAAAGAGAATGCAACGCTGCTTAAGAAGTTTAATGCATCTAACAGAGGACAGGAATTTCGGTTTGAGGAGAAGAACAAGGGTGCAGGTTAGAATCCTTTACAGTGTTGGACTTGTGGTAAGGATCATCATAGGAGAGATTGTCCACAACATTAGGGTGGTAGATCGAAAATTACAGTGCTCAGGAGGCAAAAATAGTGGGGGATGTTGGACAGGGCATTCCCCATATTTACGAAACATTGGATAACCGATAAGGAGATCATCAGGCATCTATCATTGAGATGGATGATTAGCATTGTGATAAAGTTTTTTCTATTTTGATTGACCCTAGATCTAATTATAGCTATGTTAATCCTGACCTGGTGGATAAGTGTGGTTTGAGTAAGGAAGTACAGTTGGCTACAGGTATAAAGACGGGTGAAATTAAGGGACATTATTTGAATGCTACTGCAGGTACATGTGAATAAATGATAAAAAGGACAGTATTTACAAGAGAATTGGGAGTTCCTATTGTTATGCATGACTACATGATGAGAGGTTTTACTGAAAATACTTATTTGGCTCATTATTGCCGAGACAACGACCTATTTCTTCACATTCACAAGAGAGTTCATCATTGGGTAAGAGCTTGTGCATTTGAGTTGAATGATATGCCTACATCAGCGCATTTTAATGTATTACCGTTGGGATCATACAATATGCTTTTGGGTATGGACTGGTTATATCTTCACATGACCAAGGTGGATTGTTATGACAAAGCTATTGAGTGTTTAGATGAAAATGGGGAACAAAGAATATTATAGGGTAAGAAGAATGCAACATCGGTAAGAATGGTGAAGGCTACGCAGGCCAAGCGCAGTGACAGGAAAGGGTGTGTGTTATTTGCAGTGCATATTTCCAGTGATAAAGGTAAGGATGTTAAGGATGCATAGGTATTGAATAGGTACCCAATTCTACAACAGTTTCAGGATGTGTTTCCAGCGGAGATCTCAGAGTCGCCACCTCATAGGGAAGTGGAATTTTTCTATTGTGTTGGTGCCAGGGGCAGCACCAACATCAAAGGAAACGTACAAGATGAGCCCTCTAGAGTTAGTAGAGTTAAAGTTGCAGTTGAATTAAATGCTTGACTAGCGATAAATTAGGCCAAGTTTATCATCGTGGGGTGCACTGGTATTGTTTGTGAAGAAGAAGGATGGTACTCTCAGGTTTTTCATCGATTACAAGCAGTTGAAAAAGGTGAATATCAAGAATAGGTATTTTTTGCCGAGTTTTGACGCCTAGTTTGATCAATTGAAGGGAGCAACAATGTTCTCGAAGATTGATATGAGATCTGGATATCATCAGGTACGCATCAAGGAAGAGGACATATACAAGACAACTTCCAGGACCAGGTATGGGCATTATTAGTTTTTTGTAGTTCCATTTTGTTTGACCAATGCTCTAGCTACTTTTATGTGCTTGGTTAATAATGTGTTGTGTCCTTATATGTAAAAGTTTTTTAATGTATTCATTGACAATATATTGGTATATTCTAAAAATGAAGAAGAGCATGTTGAACACTTAGTAACAATATTAATATTTTTGAGAGAGCATCAGTTGTATGCTAAGCTCGTTAAGTGTAGTTTCTTTCATATAGAGGTACATTACTTGGGACATGTGCTCTCCAAGGAAGGCATAGTAGTGGACTCGAAAAAAATAAGGGCTATCATGGAGTGGGCAGCTCCTAGGAATGTGGATGAGGTAAGGTCCTTTATGGGGTTAGTAGGTTATTACAGGAGGTTCATCAGGAATTGATCACATATTTCTTATCATATTACATTGTTGAAAAGGAAATGTAGGAAATTTGATTGGACAAAGGAATGTGCAGCCAATTTTGAATAGTTGAAGTAGTTTTTGACAAATGTTCCAGTTCTGAAGATTGCAGATCGAGACAAAGAGTTTTTGGTGTGTATAGATGCTTGCAAGAGAGGACTTGGTGGAGTCCTTATGCAGGAGGGATATGTAGTATGCTATGAGTCACAGAAACTGAATGAGCATGAGAAAAATTATCTGACACGTGATCTTGAGTTGGCAGTGATAATACATGCATTGAAGATGTGGAGGCACTAACTTCTTGGTAGGAGGTTTGTACTGATGAGTGATCACAATGGATTGAGGCATTTATTTTACCAACCGAATCTAGATGCTATATAAGCTAGATGGTTGGCCACGATCAGTGAATTCAAATTTGAGATTAGGTACATCAAAGGTAAAGAGAATATGGTTGTAGATGCTCTTACAAGGAGGATACATGTGAATCACATAGCAACTATGAGTTCTGATGGGAAAAATTTACAGGATAGGATCTTCCAGGCAGGACAGCTTGGATGAAAAGTATAGAGAGCTTAGGCACAAGATACAACATTGTACAGGTAGTGGTATAAGTGCAGGTCTATAGTACATGTAGTGGTACAGGTGCAGGTGCACAAGATATGGAATATCACCTTACAATTGATGTTTTGAATAGGTTTAGGGACAATATCTATGTGCCAGATGACAGTGAGCTCAAGAATATTATCTTGAGGAATTTCATGTTAAGCCATATTCAGGTCACCTGAGATATCAGAAGGCATTGACAACAATGAAGAAGTTATACTATTGGTCGAATATGAAGAAGGAAGTGGCATAGTTTATGGCGAGATGCATATATTGTCAACAGGTAAAAGTAGAGTGTAAGCATCTAGGTGGACTACTACAACCTATTCCAATTCCAAATTGGAAGTGGGATGTAATTTCAATGGATTTTATCACAGGTTTGTCAAGGACATCTAGACAACATGATTCTATCGTGGTTGTGGTGGATAGGTTGACAAAGGTAGCGCACTTCATTCCGATGAAGTCTTTGTATTCAGCTAGTGATGTGGCATAATTAATAAGAGATGTGGTAAGGTTGCATGGTGTACTGAATACGATTGTATCAAACAAGGAAGCTAAGTTCACTTTGAGATTGTGGAAAGAGTTATTTTCAGGCTTGGGTACAAAGTTTGCCTTCAACACAACTTATCATCCGCAAACAGATGGACAAATAGATAGGGTCAATAGGATATTGGAGGACATGTCGAGGATGTATTTAATGAACCAACATAAAATATGGGAGGAGTACCTTTTGTTGGTTGAGTTTTCTTACAACAATGGGTATCAGGAGTCGCTGAGGATGAGTCTGTTTGAGGTATTTTTTTTATGGGTAGAGTTGCAATATTCCTATCAGTTGGAGTTATCCAGTTAATAGGGTATTGATTGGACCAGACATGTTGGGAGAGATGGAACAGGAAATGTAGGTAATCAAGAATAATTTGAAGGTAGCACAAGACATACATAAAATTTATGCAGATTAGAACATGATGTTTAAGGAGTTTCACATTGGGGAGCATGTGTAATTACACATCAAGTCCAAGAAGAGCTCCTTGAGGATTGGATCATGTTTCAAGTTAGCACCTCAGTACTGTGGAACTTTCAAGATTATTTAGAGGATTGGACCAGTATCGTATCGACTTGCACTTCCTCCGACAGTGAAATTCCATGATGTTTTCGATGTGTCATTGATTAAGAAGTATGTTAAAGATGTTGATCATGTGATTTATTTGTATGTATTGTAGGTGGATCCAGAAGGCGAATTCCAACTAGAAACACAACTTATTTTGCGGAGAAAGATGCTCATGCACCAAAATTGAGCAATCGAGCACGTTAAAGTGCAATGGAAGCACTTTGGGTCCGATGAAGCTACATGGGAGATGGCATATCAGATTCAGGAAATGTATCCCTCTCTATTCGTTGGTTGAGCGAATGTTTTTGGTATATGTTGTGAAACCGGCTCCAAAAATAGAATAAAAGAGATATCAATGCCTTAGAAATAAGCCACTTCGAGGGGGCAACCTCCAATACATTACATAAATGAATAATTCTTGGATGATACAAATTACAAAACCTCCTTTCTATATATAGGAGTCAATGGGGCCACAATGTAATCCTAGTGGGCCATAATGTAATCCTAGCCGACCTAACAATAATAATTTAAGGGCACAATAATAACAATATGGGGGTTACAGGGGTACAATAATAACAATAAGGGGGTTACACTAACAATAATAAGGGACTATACTAGTAATATAGGGACCTAGCATGCCCCTCCCTTGCAAAAAGTATTGTCCTCAACGCTTGAGTATCTCTGGGTGCTTCTGTATAAAATTCTCATCCTCCCATGTAGAATCTTCAGTGGGTAAGTTCTTCCACTTGATGAGATACTCTGAAATTGATCGATTTCGTAGCTGTCGAGTTCTTATTTCCGTGACTGCTTCAGGTTCCAATATGATTTTTCCTTCCTTATCAAGTTCGGGCAATATTGTTTGAACTGGAATATTTTCACCTATAATCTTCTTTAAGCATGAAACATGGAAAATTGGATGCACTCGTGAAGAAGCAGGAAGCTACAATTTGTATGCCATAGTACCAATATTTTTCAACACCTTGTAAGGACACAGTACTTTGGCAATAATTTATTATCCTTCTTAGCTTGCTTGAGAGACATTTGTTTGTATGGTTGTAGCCATAAAAATACCCAGTCTCCTACATCAAAACTTCTCTCGCTGCGATGTTGATTTGCTTGTTGTTTCATTCGATTTTGTGCCAAATTCAAGTTATCCTTTAAGAGTTGGAGAACTTCTTGTTGATGCTCAATGTGATCTTCCACTGCTTGAACCTACGAATTTTCTCTTAAAAATGATGTGATGGATGGTGGATGATATCCATAAAGTGCCATAAATGGGGTCATTCTTGCTGTAGTATGGAAGGAAGTGTTATACCACCATTCAACGAGAGGTAACCACTTGACCCATTGTGTTTTTTTATCACATACAAAACAACGAACATATCCTTCCAAACATTTATTTACTATCTTAGTTTGACCATAGGATTGAGGATGATAAGATGAGCTATGAGCTAATTGAGTACCCAAACAAGAAAAATAACTCCGTCCAAAAATTTCCAGTAAAATTGGGATCTCTGTCGCTCACAATAACCCTTGGGTTTCCATGTAGTTTTTGAAATGTTTCCATAAATGTAGTAGCAATTGTACTAGCTTTAAATGGATGAGATAATGCACAAAAGTGTGCATACTTGGTAAGTCTATCAACTACCACCATGATGACACTCTTTCCTTCGGAATTAGGTAAACCTGTGATAAAATCCATTGAAATCTCCTCCCAACGTTGGCTTGGAATGGATAAAGGTTGTAGAAGACCCGGGGTCTTAATTGTCTCAACTTTATTCTGCTGGAAAACCAAACATTCCACCACAAAATTTTGAATATCAGATTTAAGGCCATCCCAAAAAAATTCTTTCTTCACCCTATGGTAAGTTTTAAAAAATCTTGAGTGTCCTCCTAAAGGAGAAATGTGCAATTCCAAAAGAATATTTTGTTTTAGTTGGGAATTTTTACAAAGATATAAGCGATCTTTGTACCATAAGGAATAATTTTTCCAACTAAATGTATCAGATGTACTAGGATCTTGCTGTAAATTTTGAATGAGTGTCCACACTTCTTCGTCCTTCTTCCATTCATCCCTTGCTTCGGTTATCCAATCTAGTTGGATAAGGAAATGGCATAAAGCAATGCTTCCACCTCTTCATTCTTTCTTGAGAGTGCATCTACAACAACATTTAGCTTCCCTTTTTTGTAGATTATTTCAAAGTCATAACCCAACATCTTTGTGACCCTTTTTTGATGCTCTTCTGAATATAGTCTTTGTTCCAAAAAGTGTTTAAGACTATCATGATCAGTTTTTACCTTGAAGTGTCTTCCCATTAGGTAAGGTCACCATTTATTTAGTGCATGCAGTATTTCTAACATTTCCTTCTCATAAATAACTTTCTATAAATACTTTCCTTTGATTGGACGACTTTCAAAAGCAATGGGTCTTCCTTCTTGCATTAAAACAACACCAATTCCATTTCCTGAGGAATCACAATCCACAATAAAGGTTTTTGTGAAGTCTCGCGTAGCTAAGACCGATGCTAGGCACATTTCCTCTTTAAGATGTTCAAAGGCCTTAGTTGCTTCAGGAGTCCATGAAAATGCATCTTTATTCAATAATGTTGTTAGAGGTGCTGCTATTCTCCCATAATTTTTAACAAAATTGCGATAATACCCTGTTAACCCGAGAAATCCTCTCAACTGCTTAATGGTTGTGGGGAATTTCCATTCCTTAATGGCTTTAATTTTGTTAGGGTCTACCTTAACACCCTCGTGAGATATAATATGACCCAGAGATTCCACCTCTTGTACTCCAAAGAAACATTTGGATGTTTTTGCATACAATTGTTTCTCCTGCAATAGTTTGAGCACCCTGTCAACATGTTGAACATGATCCTTCCAAGACCTGCTGTAGATTAGTATATCATCAAAAAATACTGGCGCAAATTTTCTAAGGAAGGTTTTGAAAATGGAATTCATCAATCCTTGAAATGTAGAAGGTGCATTGGTAAGGCCAAAAGGCATAACCAAAAATTCATAATGACCCTCATGAGTTCGAAATGTTGTTTTCAGAATATCTTCAGTCTTCATTCTAATTTGATGATATCCTCAGTGAAGATCCAACTTGGTAAAATAAATTTCTCCATGTAATTCATCCAATAATTCATCAATCACAGGAATGGGAAATTTATCTTTAATGGTAAGCTTATTGAGCTCCCTATAATCTGGACACATGCACCATGATCCATCCTTCTTGTGTACCAATACTACAGGAGCAGAGAAATAACTTTGAATAGGTTGAATTATACCAGCCTCTAACATTTCTGCAATGATACGTTCAATTTCACTCTTTTGGACATAAGGATATCTATAAGGCCTGATGTTTGGAGGAACACTTCCGGGAATCAAATGAATAGCATGATCATGATCACGAATAGGTGGGAGTCCTTTGGGAGTTTCAAACACCTTGGAATGATTTTCTAAGACTTTTTGGAGATCTGCATAAATAGATGATTTTGATGTTGGAACTTCTAGTGAGCACAGTTATGCAATTACGCCTCGTTGTTCTTTCTTTAGAAGCTTTGTCATGACATTAGAGATTATTATCTTTCCCAGCTTCCCTACAATACCCCGTAATTCAACTTCCTTGGCTACCTTACAATGAATAAAATTATGGGTACTACCTGAATCAATCAACACTATTACCTTTTTCTTCTTGATATGTCCTTGTTGTAGAGGTAAATCCCCTCTGTGGAAAAAGGCGATCCCTACTAGCCCAGATCGGGTCTAGCAACAATCGTATCACGCTAAGGCGCAGGTTCCTAATTACAATAAACCACCTTGCGAAGAAGGCCTACCTCAAGTCCAACACTGTTGTTCGTAGAGAAGATGGCGCTCCCGTTTCCTTGCTTCAGCAAATCACAATCCTCTTGCTCACCGCAACCGAACACCTGCACATGCAAGAAACAAAACAAACACAAGCATAAAACCCGATATATGCAATTATGTATCAGTCAGAGAAGACACAACTCATGATCATAATGAACAATACAAGTGGAACCATAACCAATAGTCGCTTATCATTAATTCATATAAAAGAAAATACAACCAGGCTCTGACGCTGAACCTTCCTTCGGCGGGTCGTCAGCGGAATATGTATCAGTAAAGCTTGTCAGGCATGGGGACAAGTCTCTCTCTTCGATCGTCAATCTCCTCGCTATGAATTTGGCACTATGAGGACTATCAAAGCTCTTGCAAGATTCTTTAGGCTATGAAGGCTCTTGGAGATTCTTGGAGACTAGCTTGAAAAGGGAAATGGCAAGCTTATATAGATGGTGGAAGAGGAGTTGGGATCCCTACAATCATGGGATTGACCCTATCCTCAAGGAAGCTTCCATGAGAGGTGGAAAACTACTTCCTCTACATGGAAATCCGGAGCCAAACATCCCAACTCAATTTAGAGACTAGTTCAGGAGTTGGTTGGAGTCAATATTCCGCCATTTATTTTTAAAAAACACCCTTTATTAAGCCTGGCGTGAGTGCGACTCTGAGACAGAGCGCCAATTGGTGCGCCCTCTTTGGAAGATTTCCCCCATTGGCGTGGGTATAACACTGGCTAGTCGCGCTAAGGATGAAAAGGCTATTTTTAGGGTTTTTCACAAGGAGATGTCTTCAGGGGAATGAAATTCCATGTTTAGGGGAATGCCATGAAAGTGTTTTAAGATCATGTCACTGCTCACAGGTCACGGAATAAGCCCTCCAATGTGCGATATGGGGAATTGCAGGGACGGTGGCAATTTTTTGTGTAACAGATGCCCCCTAAAGCATGAGGCCCGAAAGAGAGAGAGGGGTGAAATTCTTTACGAGAATGTGTCCAACTGAAAACATTGGCGTCGGAAAACCTGCGTAGAGAAGTACAACTGATATCTCAAATACATGATATATATGTGGTATGGGCGCAACCATCCATAACAGAGTATACAATTATCCATACCCAAGGCATGGACGCAGCCATCCAATAAGGATCGATAAAAGAGACTCGGGTATGGTCGCAGCCATCCAATCAGTGAGTCATGTAACCAATCATAATATTCCACAAAATTGCAGCCTGGATTATAACAGACGAAATCCAGGGTCTTGCACTCCATCTCGACCTGAAAAAAGTACAAGTTCAAGCATGTGAATAAGTGAGCTGAAGTCGAACATGCAAGAACATCGCCTGATTACCAGCCAATGATGAAAGCTGTTAACAGACACGAGAGGTACCACCAATAATGACAATGGCCCTCAAGGTACTATAGGTAAAATCTACGGCATGTGAATCAGTGAGCTGGCGTCGAACACCCATAGAATCACTCGATCGGAGGCCAATGATGAAAACCTCACGTCGAACGCGAAGAACTTGCCATTAAAGCATGCAGGCTCCAAGGTACCAGAAGGGAGTCTCTAGATCAGCTTCCCGGATAATGAGCTGAAGTCGACAGGAAGTGACCTTGATCAAAGGTAGGCCATAGTGTTTCCCACATCATCGACGTGAGACAGAGGAACATGATGTCTTTATGAATCAGGATCAGATGAGAATCAGAGGAAGGTTGAGACTTTTGCTGAGGTCAACTTCTCTTGAACGTATGGCGGCACGATAGTGAGTTTGGTAGTATTTGACATCAAAAGATCAGAGGTCATGATGACGAAGCAAAGAGCAGATGAGAGGTCAAAAGGGATTACCCAAACCCACGGAGGCTAACAGATAATGAGGTGAGATGTCCCCAACCCGACACGAATGCAGAGAAGTGCCATGTTCAAGAGCGACATACTGCCGACACGACAACGATTTTGGTTCCATTTTTCCCCACCATTTCTGGCGAGTACCTCTTTATTTTTACACAAGCTTGAAGAGGATACCATATGCTTGTCATATAAATTCGTCCTTCGGACGAATCCATCCTAGTACATTTAACGAGCCCTAGGAAGGAGGAACTCGAATATCGTCATTATGACTAAATCCGATGTCATCAGGGTTTAACGAGTCTGACAAAGGAAGAAATCGGTGTCTTTTCATGTTTAGAGAGTTTGAAAAGATAGCAGAAAAGTAAACTCCAACGGTCCCTTTTCATAAATAATTCCTCAGATCCGAAAAGGTAGAAAACTATGTCTGAGAAAACCTCCTAGTCGCAATAGGCTAGGGTATTCCTTTTTCGTAAATAATCTATCCCAGCCCGAAAAAGGGGTAAACGTATACTGGGTAGATGTCGTTTCGTGGCCACTTTAACGAGATTGAAATGACAAGGGACTCGACAATCTTTTCATGTTTAGAGAGTCAGAAAAGAGCTAAAAGGTGACTCCTCCTGGAGAAACGAGTGGTATAAAGGGTAGCTACTGGTTCCGGCAATGGTGGAACTGCTCAGAACAAATAAAGGTTAAGAGGTTGGCTAAAAAAACCACTCATCGCAGCGGTTCCTTAGGAATGGGTAAAACAACCAAGTGAAGGCATATGATCGGCCAAGCAGATAGTGACAATGGAGTGAGAAAACCAAGGCTCATTTGGCAAAAACAGGCTGATAAAATGGCAATCACAAGAGGTAAAATGGGCATTGTTTCATTTTTACACAAGCTTGAAATCAGAAAACTCTGCTTGAAGTTGGTTTCATTTTTACACAAGCTTGAAACAAAGGTAAACTATGCTTGAAACCGGTTTCATTTTTACACAAGCTTGAAACAGAAACAAACTATGCTTGAAAAATTAAGCATGCCCCCGGCATGGTGACTCAATTCGAGGTGCATGCCCCCCAAGCTTCAGTCCATACGAAAGGCAGATGGAGTGAAGGTTCAATTTACGAGATCAAGAGAAAGACTCGACTAGGATTTTACGAGATCTTATCAAAGACTCGAATTGAACGAGAACGTGTTTCATTGTTTTAACGAGGTTGACACATTAAAAGAACTATCCTCAGACACCTTGTTTCATGGTTTAAGGAGCTTGGCACAAGACAAAAAACTTTGCTCCGACAACCTTGTTTCATTTTTTAAGGAGCTTGACACAAGACAAGGAACTCTGCTTCAAAAACCTTGTTTCATTTTTTAAGGAGCTTGACACAAGAAAATGAACTCTGCTCCGAAAACCTTGTTTCATTTTTTAAGGAGCTTGACAGAAGAAAATGAACTCTGCTCCGACCACCTCATCATAATGAACAAGAAGTCATTGCTTTCAAGAGTTCCACTCCCGATGGAAGGAAAACATCTTGGAAATAAGGACCCAATGCCCCCATCACATTATGCACGACGGCATCATCACTGAGTACAGGCATGAGGTAGGTAGCCACATAGTTGACCTGCGGTGGGGCAGACACAACGGGTGGATAAAAACCAAGAAGGGATGATGGTGGGCCAGTTGCCACATCAAGGCCAAAGAACGAAAGCTGATCAATGGTCACGATCCGTCCTTCATGTGGAAAACAAACCACACGAAAAAGGGATGAGACAAGTACTCCCATGGCATAGGTGTAATCGTGCCCCAAAAGCAGATTGAAATCCAAGGGGCCTGGAACAACCATCACGTGCATATGGACGATTTTACCTCCCAAAGTAACAGGTAACCTTGGAAGGATCCCTAATGGTTGACTCGTTCTTCTGTTAAATGCCAACAGATTCTGCGTACCAAGCGCAAGCGGCGCCGAGCCAAAATCTTGCCAAGTAGTTGAGGATAGAACACTAACATATGCACCTTCGTCTATAATGGTGCTAGGTACGGCCAGACCAAAAGCCTGTACTGTGATCTCGAAAGGCACATAAGATGGAAGGCGGTATCCTGCAAATCGACTCCAGTCAAAGGAAGAGACCAAACTACTCGGAGGGGCTACCATCGAACTGAGATGGTCTTCCCCTGGTGTTACAAAAGAAGGAGCATCCTCCACGACCTCCATCTTGAAGGTGGGAGGGGTATCCTCCAGTACCTCCATCACGGGAGGCAGAGGAGAATCTTGAGATATACGGATAGGAGAATCTTTCTCCAATTCCAAGGAATCTGAAGAAACAAGAAGAACTTGAGGGATGTGAGATCCACTCTCAACGGAAAAGACCTGTTGCATTGCAGACGGGGCTCGCTCAACTGATCCCACGACCAATGGTTGGTTGGGAATGGATTCTTGAATCTGAATTTTCGAGGGAGCGGGATCGACCAAGGATGACTCTTGACCAATCGTAGGATCAGCTGGTGGAGGACTCAAAGAAAGCTGTTTGTAACCAGCCGGAAGGCATGGTGTAGAAACAACCGAGTTGTCCAAAACTCGCTTGGCTTCATCCATATACGGACAAAGGTGAATGGCATGGTGCCCTTCACACAACTTACAGGGATTGGTGAGCTTACCCTACTTCTTAAGAGTTTTACCAGCACTAGCTGAAGACGTGCCCCCAACCTGATTCCCGGAAGCCAAAGGCAACGGCGGACGACCGTTGGACCATGCTTTGAGCACCTTGGGAATTCCAAGGCAATCTCGAAGAAGATGGTCTCCCGTGCACAACATGCAAGGGAACTTGACTTTCCGTGGAGGGTTGGAAGGTTTATCAAGAGGAGGTGCATGAGAAGCTGCAGCTTTAGCCTCTCTCTTATCAGACTTCTTCTTGTTTGTCTTCTTCTTCTTCTTCTTAGCCACCTGGTTACTCGAATCTAGACTTTCACCAGGCGAAGTAGAAGAGAAGGACATAGAAACAGGCGAAGAAGGGGAGAGGTCCACCTTGGAATCAACATGATGTTGCTCAGGCGGAGGAACTGATTGAACAGTAGCCGAGACATTCGGGACCACAGAGGTTGAGAACAACCAAACAGGCAATCCAACAGCTAACCCAGGAAGGGACAACATTGCCATGTAAGGAGCACCAACATTTCCAAAAGGAGGAAAAGGACCAGGATTCCCATCAGAGGGGATTCCTTGGTTGGTGAACTCTGGAAAAGTTTCCATCAAAAACTCAAAACCGCACACCGGCTAAAAACCAAGGCACACAATCAAACGGCCAACAAGCAAACTCTAAAAGGGCATGTGATCGCGGGTGATTTATTTTACCACATTGAAACTTAGAAACTTCACCATTTCATGTTTTAAGAGTCAAGAAACGAATTAAAGGTGACTCTATCTCTTTCAGGTTTGAAGCAAGCGTGAAAGGACAAGCACTTGATGATCTTTTCAAATTTAAGGAGTCAGAAAAGATCAAAATTACTACTCTAGAATCCTAGGCAAAGGGTGTACCAAATAATCGTGAACTGCAATATACACCTTGCTTTCAAAATGAAAGAGAAATCAACCAAGGACTTGACGTACGTGCAGGCAATCTCTCCGAATGCTGTGTCCGGTGTATCACGGGTATAGGGCGGCAGAATCGGCTTCCTATAGATAAAGGATAGAAACCTAGTGGGGTCTCCCTTTATATACGCAATGGTACGAGGAGCACAAGTCCGTACTAGTGTTGTCTAAAGCCAAGAGGCGAACGACAACTACTAGGTTTAAAGACGCCGGAACACGTCTTTAGCCTAGACCTCTAAATATTTCGTTAATGTTTCAATGCTGCCTTAGTGTAAATTGAATAAATTTTAATGTTTATCTTCAATTATGTTTCAGTTTTCAAGCCCTAGCGAGTGTTATGTCTCAAAATCTCTTAAATGCACATTACATGCCACAATATATCATTTCATTCGATGAAAGCTAATTACGAGAGAGTTAAGAGCTTTTCACACAACAAAATGACCAGACAACAACCAACGATGTCTCTAATGCAGCTAATGGAAACTAAAAGCTTTTCTTTCAAAGTTACAAATCACTAACGACACAGAAAAGATTTGATTTTCATTAACTGATCAAAGCAAAAGAGTTTTTTTTTTTTTTTTTCAATGTTTAAGAGCAAAGTGCACTAAACAAAATGAAAACTAATGAGACAACCAATTTGAGAGGCGATAGAAAAAGAGAAAAACAACCAAATTTCACTCAATGCAAGCACACAATCAGACCTCAAATTGACAAAAAGTCCCTCAATTCAAAAGACACCCAAAGACTCAAATGAACCATGTAATCTAGGCCCAAAACGAAACAAGGCGGAATTCGAATGAAGAAGGAACCAATCACTCAAATAACGCAATAAAACGATAGAAAACTATCAAACGAATGCAGAGAAGCAATCGCAGAGCTGACTGAACAGACAGAAACCAAAAACTCCCAAGGGAGGCTCGACACACAATAGCACCTAGATGCCCTAGGGCTAAAATGTAAAATTGATAGAAACGGGCAAACAACCAAAGGAAGAAGGTCACATTCAGTCAAACAAGGCTCAAGAACACTCAAGTAGTCGAAAAAAAGAAACCAAAATCATAGATCAAGCTTAGAAAGCTCAAAACCAAGCAAACCCTAGCACCTTTCAACATTGGCGCGACTGTCAGGCTATTAAGCGCGCCATTCAAGTTTGCTATGTAAAAAATAAAAATAAGCAATCCAAGAAGCAGACCAGTGATGTTGGAGCTCAAACCAAAATCCAAACTCACGAAAAGAGCCAACCAAAAGAGTTGATCAAGCAAGAAAAGTCAAGAATCGACCGAAAGACAAGACAATACTCCAAGTGTTCAGTTCATAAACTAAACCAGAGATTGACTGAAGCAGCATTCATCTAATTTCGCTAATGCAGAGCAAGAGCATTTCGAAGGCTATCTGGCTAACTTCAGGCTCCGTCTGTAGTTTATAAAGCAAACAACAAGCTAACTCTCCAGTGGAGTCGCCAATTTGTTGTAGAGGTAAATCCCCTCTGCGGACAGAGGCGATCCCTACTAGCCCAGATTGGGTCTAGCAACAATCGTATCGCGCTAAGGCGCAGGTTCCTAATTACAATAAACCAACTTGCGAAGAAGGCCAACCTCAAGTCCAACGCTGTTGTTCGTAGAGAAGATGGCACTCCCATTTCCTTGCTTCAGTAGATCACAATCCTCTCGCTTGCCGCGACCGAACAACTGCACACACAAGAAACACAACAAACACAAGCGTAAAACCCGATATATGCAATTATGTATAAGTCAGAGAAGACACAAATCATGATCATAATGAACAATACGAGTGGAACCATAACCAATAGTCGCTTATCATTAATTCATACAAAGGAAAATACAACCAGGCTCTGACGCTGAACCTTCCTTCGGCGGGTCGTCAGCGGAATACGTCTCGGTAAAGCTTGTCGGGAATGGGGACAAGCCTCTCTCTTCGATCGTCAATCTCCTTGCTATGGATTTGGCACTATGAGGACTATCAAAGCTCTTGCAGCATTCTTTAGGCTATGAAGGCTCTTGGAGATTAGCTTGCAAGGAGAAATGGCAAGCTTATATAGATGGTGGAAGAGGAGTTGGGATCCCTACAATCATGGGATTGGCCCTATCCTCAAGGAAGCTTCCATGAGAGGTGGAAAACTACTTCCTCTACATGGAAATCCGGAGCCAAACATCCCAACTCAATTTAGAGACCAGTTCAGGAGTTGGTTGGAGTCAATATTCCGCCATTTATTTTTAAAAAACACCCTTTATTAAGCCTGGCGCGAGTGCGACTCTGAGACAGAGTGCCAATTGGTGCGCCCTCTTTGGAAGATTTCCCCCATTGGCGCGGGTATAACACTGGCTAGTCGCACCAAGGATGAAAAGGTTATTTTTAGGGTTTTTCACAAGGAGATGTCTTCAGGGGAATGAAACTCCATGTTTAGGGGAATGCCATGAAAGTGTTTTCAGATCATGTCACTGCTCACAGGTCACGGAATAAGCCCTCCAATGTGCGGGACGGGGAATTGCAGGGACGGTGACAAATTGCTGTGTAACAGTCCTTCTATCTTAAGAGTTTGAGGAGTGGTAATTCCTGCCAATGCATTACATGATATGGTAGGACTCATTTCTTCTTCTAGGGTTGGTTCCTGGTGTATACCCTCTTCTTTTGAAAATTCTTGTTCATTTTCTTCTTCCTTTTCACAATCTATGTAAAATAACTTCTTCTTAGCACACTTATGACCTTTAGTGTATTTGCTATCACAATTGTAGCAAAGCCCTTTTGCTCTTTTTTATTCCAATTGCTGTGGTGTCAACCTTGTAGGTTGTGGAAATCTAGGAGTAGCAACACTTCCCTCTTTATAGAAGTGAGTGGTAGGCTTCCTTGTCGCCACAATTTTACATTCAATTTTTCTTGCCAACCTGAATGTCTTCTCCAATGAATCAGGTTCCAAAACATGAACTTCATGTTAGATGTTATCCTTTAAAGTACCTATGAAGAGATCAATCCTGTGTTCCTCTGAAATATCAGTCACCCTTATATTCAATTTTTGGAAGTCCTCAATGTGCTCCCCCACTGAACACTTTTGTTTGAGATTTATCAATTGGCTAAAGAAGGTGTTGCTCTTTGTATCTTCATAATGTGTTATCATTTCCTCCGTAAAAATTGACCAAGTGACAATTTTTTTACTGGAGCAAAGCCATCGATACCATACAAATGTATTTTGTTCTAAATGTAAAGTTTCAATGCGTACCTTTTGTGTGTTTTGCACATTATGGATATCAAAATATTGCTCCATCTATAGTATCCATGTTACAGGATCCTTTCCATCAAACTTCCTCATATCCATTTTTGGAATATGGTGGTTCTTCCCGCCAACATTAGATTTTATGAAATCACGATTAACATTTATTTTGTTCTCATCATGAGTTTTCTCTACTATCTTTTCACCATTAGGAAACATTTCTTGTATCAACTTTGTCAAACCTTCCATGTCTGCTTTTAGATCATTCTTCATGTTTTCCATTTTTTCATCGATCTTAGCTTCCATGTCATCCATCTTAGATTCCATGCCAGCTTCCATGCCATCCATGCCATTTTTCAAACCATCCATCTTAGATTCCACGCCTTTCTTTAAACCATCCATCTTAGCTTGCACGCCTTTCTTCAAAACATCCATGTCATTTTTTGTTGCTCTTTGCAAGAGCGAAATTTGTTGCACTTGCTCTTGTAATTTTGATATGTCATGTTTCCATTCTTCGTCTTCATGAGTCATAGTAGAGCCTTATAAAAGATTAATGGGTGTTGAATTCTTTTTAGGGGCCATTTTAGAATCCAATACTGATATCTATTCTACAATATGCCCTTGGAATCAATTCAACTTGATTCTTAAAACAATACTTATGCAATTTGGAAAAAAAATACACACCTTTTACTTGCTTTGGAGGAGCTCGACATTGAAATTGAATTATCTCTATAATTGTGGATCCTCAATATTTGAAATTTGGCGTTGTAGTTGCCTTATGAAACTTATTTCCAATGCCACAGGTTTGATCTGATTTGAATTCTTCAAGGAAAATTTATGTCCAATCTCCCACAATGACCCAATTATGGACTAACTCAGTAAAGCGAAATTTTACGACTTGCCACGTGTCACTGTTTCCTCCTTTGGCTCTGAAACTGATAGAAAGAAAACTATAGTCTGTGTACTTGCGGTCACTTTTTACAGCATTCCAATCCGATGCTCAGAGAGAGAGTTATGAAGATTTTCCCATGATCACCTCTTTGAGATGAAATTCATAAGCCTGAAAAAGCCCTAAATTCCATAGATCACATCTCCGCCAATATTGCGAACCAAGATATGAAATTTTTCGATGATGTTCCTCAGGATTTCGTCTTCGCACTATAAAAATTCCAACTTCTGAACCTTCGTAGAAACAAATTTATAGCTAAAATTCCACGATGACATGTTTAGGTTAAATTCAGGAGCCTGCAAAATGACCTACCTTCCACAGATCATATCTCCAAAAATGTTTCGAACCAAGCTCTGAAATTTTGCGACGATGTTCCTCAAGAGTTTGGCTTCACACTCTAAAAATTTCAGCTTATGAACCTTCGTAGAAAATTTTTTATAGCGAAAATTCCACGATTACCTGTTTGGAGCAGCGAAACCCTAGATACCCAAAGCTCTGATACCAAATGTTGTGAAACCAGCTCCAAAAATAGAAGAAAAGAGACATCAACGCCTTATGAATAAACCACTTTGAGGGGGAAACCTCCAATACATTACATAAATGAATAATTCTTGGATGATACAAATTACAGAACCTCCTTTCTATATATAGGAGTCCATGGGGCCACAATGTAATCCTAGTGGGCCACAATGTAATCCTAGCCGACCTAACAATAATAACTTAAGGGCACAATAATAACAATATGGGGGTTACAGGGGTATAATAATAACAATATGGGGGTTACACTAACAATAATAAGGGACTATACTAGTAATATAGGGACCTAACATGGAATTGGTGTTGTTTTAATGCAGGAAGGATAATAAATTATTGCCAAAATACTATGGTCCTTACAAGGTGTTGCAAAAGATTGGTACTATGGCATATAAATTGGAGCTTCCTGCTTCTTCACGAGTGCATCCAGTTTTCCATGTTTCATGCTTAAAGAAGGTTATAGGTGAAAATCTTCCAGTTCAAACAATATTGCCAGAACTTGAAGAGGAAGGAAAAATCATATTGGAACCTGAAGCGGTCATGGAAACAAGAACTCGACACCTATGGAATTGATCAATTTCAGAGTATCTCATCGAGTGGAAGAACTTACCCACTGAAGATTCTACATGGGAGGATGAGAATTTTATACATAAGCACCCAGAGCTACTCAAGCATTGAGGAAAACACTTTTTTGAAGGAGAGGGGCATGTTAGGTCCCTATATTACTAGTATAGTCCCTTATTGTTGTTAGTGTAACCCACTTATTGTTATTATTGTACCCTTGTAACCCCCATATTGTTATTATTGTGCCCTTAAATTATTATTGTTAGGTCGGCTAGGATTACATTGTGGCCCCATGGACTCCTATATATAGAAAGGAGGTTTTGTAATTTGTATCATCCAAGAATTGTTCATTCATGTAATGTATTGGAGGTTGCCCCCTCGAAGTGGCTTGTTTCTAAGGCGTTGATATCTCTTTTCTTCTATTTTTGGAGTTGGTTTCACAACATTTGGGAGATGGTAGATCAGATTCAGGAAATGTATCCCTCTCTATTCGTTGGTTGAGCGAATGTTTTTGGTATATGTTTTGGTTTATGTACATACGTGTATGGATGTAAATACTGGCATGAGTTGATTTATAAAGCTCCAATAAGTGGTATGGTGTCATGTCCTTATGGTTTTCATGTTTTTACGTTTGTCATGTTGGTTTCTTCTCAATAGGTTGATCATTGTAAATACTGCAACAAGCTAAGATATAAAACTCCATGGGTAGTATGTTTTTCTTTCAACAGTCTTGTTGGTTGTAGATGTTGTTGAACACCGAGGATGGTGCTCCCCCAAGGGGGAGGGTTTTGTAACAACCCTGGTTAAAAATGTATGTAATAAAGTTAATAAAGGTAAAATAAAACCTTGGTCATGGGACACGTATATTCCAAGTTGAATGTTGGGAAAAAAACACAGGGGTGGGGATCACTTGTGATTAATTAATGGATATGGAAATTAGCAAAGGAATGGCAAAGGCGTTGGAAAGGAAAAGTGGCATTTATTGGCATTTTATTTATGAAATAATGGAAAATAGGAGAAAAGGAAGGTGAAAGGTCACAGGTTACATGTGAGGAGGAAAATGAAGGAAAATAATGGAAAATTGAAGAAAATAGAGGCCTCATTAATAAAAAGGCTTATGAGGATCAGTTCATGGCTTTTGATTAGTTTAGTTTTGGAAATATCATTTTCTCTCTTTCTCTCTCTCATACTCTTAGACGCTTAGAGTTTTCTGGGAGCACTCTTGGAGGATTGTGGCATACTTGGGATTTGGAGCAATAAGGAAAAGGAAGATAAGGAAAGTGCAAGAGGACATCGGGATCAACAACTACAACGGGTTTTACTTGCAAGTACCGAGTTGCATGTATGATTTTCTTGCTATTTTGGACATACATGGCTTATGCATGTGGTTTCCTGGTTATGATATGTCATTGGCATGGAGGATTTCTTGGATTGACAAAGGTTTTGCTTAGCCTTTCCATTTCCTAGATAGCCATGGTATTGTGGGTGTTACTTTTGCTTTCCGATTGGTTCTCATGTTCCTTTGGTTATGGGTTGAGTTATTATTTCCTGGAAGCCGTGGTTGAACAAGCACTCTGGAAGCCCTATAAAAACTTTGGTTGAGTTAATACTCCTGGAAGCCTTGGTTTAAAAAATGCTTTGGAATCCCTTGGTTGGTTGAATTACTAGTCTTGGAAGCCCTGGTTGGAAAAATGCTCTAGAATCCTAGCGGCAGCTATGGGTTAAGTTACTAGTCCTGGAAGACCTGGTTGGAACAAATGCTCTAAAGCCTTGGAAAGCTTGGGTAGAGACCAATCTGGTGATGGTTAGTGATATCCGACTGTGAGGTGGAATCATTGGTTGATGGTTGAGGTGGTTTGGCCTCTGGAAGCCCTGGTTTGGTTTTATTTGGATTTTTCCATGAGATCCCACATTCATACTTGGAATATGGTACATGGGTGATTCGCTAAAAGAGAGATTTGGTTCAGCCTAGTCGATGGCCGGTTCGTACGTGGAAGTATTAGACAAGGTTGCATTTTGCATAAATCAATAAGACATCTTTCCTCTTGTATTTGATGGCTAAATGTACTCGTTATAATGTGGTTTATATGGTTATTATATCCTTGTTATTTCATTTTTTATATGCTGGTTATGATTATGTTTTATAACAATGATGATGTATGGTTTTCATCATGTTTTGATTTGCAAATGAATGAATAATGAATATATGACCTAATAGATGGTAATGCAGCTAATGTGATAAGGTGTTAATTCTTCTTAGCGATTCCCAGATAACTATGAGACCCCTATGCTCAGATTTGTTTTCATGACCTGTAGAATGCATATATGTGACATGTTTGATGAAATGTCTCTCATGGCTAGTAGGGGTCTAGTGAAGTAATTTATCAAGTTTTTGCATTATTACCTTTGTTTTAGTGTCATTTTTCATTTCTATAAGTCTCATGGAGTTTTGGGAAATGGCCTAAGTCTTGGTCCTGAAAAAGTGGCACATATTATGGGGTCATTGGCACAAGACTACCTGAAAAAGTCCACAGTCATTGGGATGTCATTGTTGTGGGCGAGATTGGAGGGTTCTAGTCGCATTTTTTCCTTGTCATGGGAGAAACTGGGGTGTTTGGTGAGTGAAAGAAAATTTGCTTCAGGGCTTAAGCACCTGGAAAGGTTGGTTGGCTCATGGATATTCTATAGTAGGCGTGGAAGGTCATATTGGGTTTTTTTGTCCGTTCCACTTCCTTAACTGTACATGGGGAGTTGAATCACATCATAGTGGCCTCTCGTCACATGTTTACCCTGATGGGCTGGTTAGCTTGGATAAATGTGGGAGGAGGTGGTTACAAAAAGAAGGAATCAAATTTCTGGCATCTAGATCACCCAAGATTGTTCACTCACACATCTTATTTTTGTAGATGACATCCTTGTTTTTCTTGGAACAATTGTTTTGGGCCCTTAGTGCCTTAAAGGTATTCTAACTCTTTTATCCTCATCTATTGGAATGCAGATAAATCAGGAAAATTCTACTCTATATGGAAATGTGTTGGAGCAAATAGATGTTGAGAACATCTCAAGGATCCTCTCAAAAAATCCTCCACCATTGGAAATATATTTTAAATACTTAGATTTGTATATAAAACAAAACTCTTACACAAAAAATGATTGGGCTTGGATTCTATCAAAATTAGAGCTCAAAATAAGAACATGGTGCAATAGAAGGCTCTCAAGGGCTGGAAGATTAGTTTTATGTAAAGATGTCATTGAGAAAATCCTTGTTTATTGGGCCTCATTAGCATATATTCCTATGGGAATTCCACATAAGATAAGGAAACTCTCCCTACATTTCCTATAGACAAGGAACTAGGGAAAAAATCCCTTTGATTTGATTGCACGAACCTCTATTGTCATTCTCAAAGCCTTAGGTGGATGGGGTTTAAAAAACTCCCTTTCATTTTCAATACCTCTTACTGAAAAAGGTATGTGGAGATTAATACAAGGTTGAGGCCTTTGGTCATATGTTATGATGAAAAAATATATCTCACCCTCTTCCACTATAGATTAGATCAAGTCCTGTGAGAAAGTATTCACAACAGGGGTCCTTCATATGGAAGGCTATAATAAAATATTTTGAAATCATTGGGAACTTTATAAGGTTGTATCCTTATTGGAAAACATCCTTGTATAGGAAGAAATCTCACAAACTCCCTTCAACACCTTTTATACAAAAATTAAATGATTTAGATATTTTCTATATAGAACAAGTCACAAACAAGAGGCATCTTTTTAGTCCTCAAAGTTGGTGATCACCCAGATCTCTATCTTTATAAGGAGAATTGGATAATGAATGGTTGGCATACACTAGTTCACTATAATAGTATCTTGTCACTTTTCCTAATTTAGAGGATCTTCTAGTCTAGCTGAGAATTCCCATTACGGATTACTCTCCGAAATTGGGCTACCAAGATTTGGTTATCTCACAAAAAAATCACCAGCCTCCATGGTGGGAAAAGCGACTGTGATTTTTTTTTTGTCTTCCCAAGATAAAGCTCTTCATGTGATTGTTTTTAAAAAACAAAGCCCCCACATGATACATTCTTCAAAAGAGATCATTTTGTGGCCCCAATAAATGGTTATTATGCATGGAGGTTTCAAAAAAATTCTCTCACCTCTTCATGTAATAACCTTTCTCATATCAGCATGGAAGGAAATTTAGGATAAAGAAGGGGAAAATATCAAATGGCAAGGGGAATCCATTGAAGAACGCTTAAAAACTTGGCTCTCTACAAAACATAATGTATCTCTTAGAGCTCTACCCCTGATCGTAAATTGGAGAATATGGTTTGAATGGAAATACATTTTTTTTTTTAAATAAAGGAAAACCTTTAATTCGAGTTTCCATTAATTGCTTGGCCCTTCATGAATCAATACCCCTTAGTAGAAAACCTCAACAAAAAAACTCTCACTCTGAGGTGTTCACCCAAAACGACAGGACCTAAGCTTTCTTTGATGGGGAAACACAAAAAAATCCTTCAGTTGGTGGAACATGGGTTATCCTCCTTTTTTCAAAGGAGCATTTTCACACCTCCTCTTGCAACATTGGTCAGGAAACAAATAATTATGTTGAATTATTCACTCGAATACAAATCATACAACTTGTTAACTTCCTTCACATCTCTTCCCTTATGGTTATGGAGACTCAAAGTTGGTGATATATTGGATGAATGGAATCTCTAGATTGAGTGACCACACTCTACTTCCTATTTATCATAAAATCATTCAAAAATTAGAAATTTTTTCTCATATTACTTTTACTCATATTTACATGTCTCAAAACCAACGAGCAAATGACTTGTCAAAAGCTAGAGTGGAAGTGGACAAAGGAATATGGAAAGTCTTAGAAGCTCAAGCAAACCAAATTAAGAACATTTTCTTAACCCATGTGACTAATTGTTTGACGATTTTTTTTTTTTTAAAGATACTATTTGGATACAAGAACTTTATTCTTTTTTACCATAGAGGTAGGATATTTATGGGACTCTTTGTGTATATTTTTTTTATGCATATAACATTTTATCTACTTATAATATGATAGGAGCATATTTATGCCTTTTTTCTCCAATAAGCCTTCTAAGGGATGGACATAACACTGCCAGAAGGAACGACCCATTTTTTTTTTTAATCTTTTTGATGGAATGTAATGAATACTTATAGACTAAATTTTTTTGGGCCAAAGAGCCATTTGAATGTGTCGGCATCTACATTCAATGTATTTTTATTTTGACAATAAATAAAAATGCTAGCATATTTTCCTTGGAAAAAAAATAGATTTAGTGCCCTACAAAACCCCTACAACACTCTCATTGTGTAATCTACACGATCCAAACTCGCAATTTGGATAAATATCTACTAAATTTTTGACAAAATTGACCAGAAAATATGCCTAGAAAAGTGAAAATAATGTAGAACATTTAAATTATGTTATTTTTTCCTCTATTTTATATATTTTTGCAAATTTAGGAAAATACTTTTTCTTGGGGAAAAAATTGTTTGGAAAATTTTATGCGGAATTTTAATTTAAGGTCAGTGTATATGACCATACATAAAATCTTCTACTAAAACTACCGTGATGAATTTAAGGTCACTACATGCAATCAAAATAAAATATTCTACTACTAGTGCCTCAATGATTTGTGGATAAAATTTTATTTTAAGTAAAATTGAAAAGAATGAAAATTCGAATAGGAGCTTCTAGAAGTCATTAGAGATATTTTCAAAAAGTAATTTTATTTTTGAAAAAAGTATTTTATTTTGTAATTCACTTTAGTGAAAGTTTTATATTTATAAATTGAGTTTAAATTGTATATGCATGAATTATACTGGGAGTAATCCTAAAAATAAATATAGGGCAAGGTAAAGGCTTTCGACACACTTGTGAAATTCAACAAATTGAGTGACAAAGAGGGAAAGAGTTGGCAACATGGAAAGAGTGGGCAACACGAAAAGAGATGTTTCCTTTAGCATGTAGTTCCATACAAAAATTTTGTACAATCGTACAAAATCTCATACATTGATACAAACAATAATGTACAAATCCATGCAATTGTAGGAATATTCTATACATGTTGTCTAGCAAGTCATATAACAATTTTATAATGATTTGTTTTTTTATCATGTTGTACAAGCTAAGTTCAAGGTGTTTTTGGTATATGTGCAATGTCTTTTTTTAGCATGCAGAGGCTTCCTCGAAAGTTTTCTCGAAGGAATGAAAATATAATTTGAATGGGTGTGAAGCCAAATCTCATGGTTATGTTGTGTAATTTCTAGCTTGTGTTATTGATGTTAAGGTCTAAGAATTTCATTTCAGCATTAATTAAATTCAACAATCTACTTGCTTGATTGATATTGTAAGGATATTAATCACCTAGGTCTTGAAATTTTCATTTGGTACTAGAGCTTGGTCTCTGATTGATATTATCAATGTAGTCATAAATGTATTTCTTGGAAGAAGGATCAGCAATGAAAAAATTTCAATTATTTATTTTCTGATTTGGGATTTGTGTAATAGATATCAAAGATGGCATTGGTGGACGTTCGGTTTGAGGAAAAATTGGATGGTGCCCTAAATTTCTTAACATGGGAGGTGAAGATTACACTCTTACTAAAAGATAATGATCTAGAAGGTATTGTTAGGAATTGTGTGAGTCTACCTATAGATCCATAGGACTTGATAGCTCACAACACAAAGGAAGCGAAGGCTAAGTAGATGATATTGGATTCCATAAAGGACCATATGATCCCTTATTTATCCAAGAAGAAAATGGCGAAGGAGATGTTTAATGTTGTGGTTAGTATTTTCCATAGTTAGAATGTAAACAAGAATATTATATCACGGGACAAAATCATATCCATAGAGATGATCAGATCAAACATATTCACCAGTTATATTATGAATATCACACTAATTCATGATCATCTTGCAACAATTGGGGAGAAGGTTTCATATGCACAGCTAGTGAACATGACACTAAATGGTTTCCTGGATGCAAAAAACCATTTATTAAAGGTATTTGCACTCGAGTAAACCTCACTAACTTTGAGAGGCTTTTGGATGACTATATATAGGAGGAGACTCATATATAGTCAAAGGCTAGTAAGAATGGTGGTGATGACCTATCTCTATTTGGTCAATCAAATACAGGTAGAGATAAAGGACGCATCAATGTAAGGGAAAGAGAAAGAAGTTAACCTCATAGCCTAAAAATATTGACTTTAGTAAAATGGACTGCTTCAAATATCATAAGCATGATCATTATGTATCAAAGATCCTGGAGAAGAAGAAGAAGGGGAAGGGAAGTAGTGGTAGAAGCAGGGAGTAATATTTTTAGAAACTTAGATGAACAAGTATGTTTCCAAATTCAAGGAGGATTTATTAGTGATATATTACTTGTATATTGTTTTGATTTCGAGGGGTATATGGTATGTGGACAGTGGGGAATCTCAACATATGGCATCTAGACATTTTTTTCTACTATGAAAAAGTGGAACTCAAGAGAATAGATTTAGCTTTGTGATGATGCTAGGTGATGAGCTCCATCATTAGACATATTTGGAGGGCTTTATGGTCACATTTTTGCCGCCTTAGATATATTTTTCTTGCATTTTTATTATTATTTGGTTTTATTATGCTAGTATAGGTGGTGATTAAGGCTAACATACTCTGAGTGCCTAATATGAGGTTGAGTGCAAAAAATCATGAATTATTAGCATTTTTATAAGGATTTTATCATAAATACTTGGAGGAGACAACACAGAGAAATTATAGGAGGATTTTCCACCCTCCTTAACTCTCAAAGGCAGCCGAAGGATCCCAAAGATTCTCTCTAGCAATTTAAATTCCAAAGGCAGCCGAAGGATCCCCAAGGATTCTCTCAAGCAATTCGAATTCCAGAGGCAGCCAAGCAACTCAAAGAGGAGTGCACCCAATCTTTGTTTACTTGGAGTCAAGTGGAATCAATCACCATTTTCTAGGGAGCTGTTGGTAGCTTCCCTGTAGAATGAATAGAGTAGAGATAGAGCTAGGAAGGGGGGATTCTAGTCGAAACTTTGTTGCAAGGTATTGAGCTTTTTATTCTTTTACTAAGTGATCAAACTTTCAGAAATGTATGCGGCTATTCTTTTATGAAATGAGTAGATTGATTTCACTATACTGATTTAAGTTTCAGAGAGCTAGGCTTGTGGGTTAGGGCCCAATCCATGTGCCTCAGCCTCTCTGCTGTATTTTTTCTATGCTTTCTGTAATTCAATTATTTTTGTTTCTAATAGTTTCCTTGTTGTTTATTTTTTCTTTCAGTGTGTTGTTGTAGGTTTCATTTTCTTGTGAGTAATAGAATGGAGGAGAAAAACCAAAAAGTTGTGGATCAAGACCCCCTTTTCATCTCTGTCAATAGAGCTCAAGGAGGGTGCACCGTCCCACAGACCCAAAAATGGATTTCTATTCACTGTTCTAAGATTAAAAGTAGAATTGCATTACCATTTTTCAGTCTGCCTTTGCATTTGTATGTTTCTTTGCGCATAAGTTAGCATGGTGATTGCAGGAATTATTGCTAAAATCCTAGAGTAGCTCTGTGGTGCTTCCCATTTCATTCTCCATCTCTATTTTCATGCTTCCAACCACCTCAGTTACACTCTATTACCTCCTTCTTCTTTCATTGCAAATGTCGCTCTTTTTATTCACAAAACGCTTGAAAAACCTTTAAAGTTTGACCTCTGCCTTTCCTCCTCGAAATTACCACTATCGCATTCTGCACTTCGCAAATTTTCTTGAACAACATTTCCGCTACCCCTCAAACTTTGCGATATTGTGAATTGGGATATTGCATTTCGCATTTCGCAACTTTTACCACATCGCAAATCACAAATCGCAACTTTTATTCCGTTGCATTTCGCACTTCGCAGTTTTTTCCCCATCGCACTTCACAAATTGCACTTTTTATTTTGTTCCTTTGACGCTTACCTTTCCTATCTACTGATTGCGATGTCGCCCCGTACTCCACCACTGGTCCCCATCGCCACGTCATTTGCTGCATCGCACATCGAAATCCTGTTAACCTTTACCTCTCCAAACGTCGATTGCGATCACCCTCCATTGCAACTCCACCATCGCACTTTTTAAATCATTCTACTTGAAAGCCTTTTTGCGCCATAATAAAGCTTTAATAAGGTTTAAAGCTTCTCTTTTCACTTCTAAGCCTTGTTTCATGTGTTTATCCCTCCATTAGCACCTTTACCCTTTTCTTATCCAAGTTTCAAATCAATTTTTTTTTTAATTAGAATTAAGTACTGGATAGCTCAGCTGCATGGTTAGAAGCATGGTAGATAGAGCATAAGATGAGTACAGCGTGTTTATCCAGTTGGCCAATTTTAGTGTGGTTTAAATTAGTTTTCTTTCAGCAATTTAGTTTAGTTTCCTTCCTGTCATTTCTTTTCAGCAATTTAATCTAGTTTATTTTTGTCATTTCCTTTCTGCACATTAAATCAGTTTCATTCCCGCCATTTCCTTTCTACAAATTAAGGTAGTTTCCTTTCTGTCATTTCCTTCCAGCAATTTAATTTTCATTTTTTTTATCATAGTTTAAGAAATAACACCCTTTCGTAAAGCAGAAGAGGATGACATGAACATAATGCATATGATGTGTATATAGTATTGTCACCTCCAAGTTTGTACAAACTCGAGAGTTGCAACACTCCAGGGCTCACCACTTTTTGGGGCCATTGCCGGGGAGGTTTCTAGCAGATGCTTTAATTTTGTTTAAGCATTCTTTATTGCTTGCCTTTAGTTTCATGTCATTTCAGAAATATTAAATAAATACAAAAATATCTAATTTTCATGCCTTGTAGGAGTAGGAATACTCAAATACTAATCTTACCTAAAACCCCCACATCACCTCCTAGCCACCCTTCACTATTCTTCAGTGGCAGTGAGATTGAACCCCCTATAGGAGAGCGTTCTGAATATTTTGAGGATCCTATTGGGGAAGAAGAAGAAGACCTTGTTTATACCGAGGGATCTACTTCACCTATCTTAACCATGGCTGGGATCCAAAGATCTTTTCTCATAAGAGAGGCAGATGGGGAAGCTAAGATGAAAAACATTAGCCCCTCAGCTCGTCCACACTTTCATGGACTTAACTCTGAGGACCCTGACACATGTTTGAATTTTTTATTGTTTGTAGGACTTATGACTACACCTTTGATGATCAGAAGTTGAAGCTCTTCCCATCCACCCTTAAGGATGCAACCTTGCGCTGGTTCATGGGTCTGCTTGGGGATAGCATCACTACCTGGACACAGATGGAAGAGACCTTCAACGAAAAAATATAAAGACTACTATAGGTCCAAGGAAACTTAGGATGAGATCTTTAGGATGTCTCTAGGGCCGGATGAATCCTTAGAGGACTATGAAGAGAGATTTCAATTGAACTATAAGAGAGCCAACCGTACTCTTGATCCTTACTCACTCAAACTTGTGCTTCTTCGAGGGATCATAAAAGAGATGATAGAAACCATGAATATGCTATCAAGAGGAGATATCTACCAACAACCCTATGAAACAATCAAAACTATCTTTCATAACCATTCTAGGGCATTTAGGAAGAAGGGAAGAGCTAGCCAAAGTACATCCAATACCCCTTCCTCTTCCACCTTCATAAAAAATGAGATTGGAAACATGCTAGAGGGCTTCAAGAGTGACATGCTGCACACCTTTGATTTGCAAATGGACACAATGCAAGTCAAAAGGAAGCAAGAGGAAGCAGAGAGATCCCTGGCCCTATTTTGTCCTAGATGTACCAGGAAGCACCCAAGAAATGAATGTCCAGTGAATATCATAAAGGTTTTCTTAGTCTGTGAGGATAATCATGCCACAAAAAAGTGTCCCTGCTTACCTGTACTTAAGGCTGTATATCAAGGTGGGGAAGCAATGCCAGAGCAACTCTGTTTCATGAACCAGAGAAGGCCTCAAGGCCCTCGGCCATCTCAACAAGGTATGCAAGGTGCACCTTACTCTTATTATCAGAACAATCAAAGCACACCCATGCAACCTTGGTACACCCCCACTCCCGCATCCTGGTCTACACCTCCTACTTGGCATTACAACCCTTCATATCATCCTCAACCAGTAAATTAACCATTTCAGCAGTATGTTACACAACAACATCAGTGGAAAAATCCATCCCAAGGGTGGAGGCCTGAACAAAATCAACCACCTGCTCTAATGCCTCCACCCTGATCTCAACCTCATATTACTCATGTTACTCCACCTAGGCTACATATAACTGCACAACCCAATCCAAACCCAAACAACAGATATGCACAACAGGCTCCCAATGGAGAAACATCCTATCTAGCTTATTCTGTGGAGATACAGGAGGTTAATCTGAGGTCGGGAATACTACTCCCAGAAAACCATCCTCCATCTCCACCTGTAGAGGTGGAGGAGGAAAAGGCAGAAGGTAACACTCATATCCAACAACCTCTTTTTCCTGAGCGCTTGATCCACCCTAGTCAGCACACCCAGAGGAGACTTAAATCCTGGGAGAATTGGAAATTTGTGTGTAAAGATACCACTTCTCTAGGCCATTAAGGATGTCCCTATCTACAATAGGCCCACCAAAGAAAATTTCTTCAAGAAACCTAGGAGAAGGAAGAGAGATACCCCCACCATCAATGTGGTAGGACAACTGTCTGACCTAATTATGGGGAAGGTGATATTTCCAAAGTACCTGGACCCTGGTAGTCTAGTTGTTGATGTGAATATAGATGGTGTCATAGTCCCCAACACTCTGATTGATCTAAGGGCTGCCATCAATATCATGACGAAGGAAACTATGTTGAAACTTAATCTCCAAGGGACTTTGAGGAAAACCACAACAATTATGCAACTTGCAGATTGGTCCACAGTAACTTCGAAAGGAATTGTTGAGGATGTTATGGTTACCATTGAATCTTGGGAGTATCCTACAGATTTCCTGGTCCTGCAACCAAAAACCAAGTTTAATGGTTATCCCCTCATCTTAGGGAGACCTTGGTTAGCCACTGCAGATGCTTATATTAGTTGTCGGGTTGGAAACATGATTATAAAAAATGGGCCTGTGTCTAAATAGCTAGTGTTATATCCTCCAACCCAGCCTTCCATTGATCATGATATCCCTATATGGTTGGAGGATGAAGAACATGAGTTATATAACACTACCCCTATGTGTACCATAGATGCTATTCTTAGAGGGGGGAAACTTGATGAAGATGAACTCATCGACCATGCCATTCAAAACCAGTCCTCCACTAACATTCCTCTCGAAACCTTAGTCAAAGAGTCTGAAAGCCAACCTTGGGTGGAAGTGCACTCAGTTGAGTCAACCTATGAAACCACTAAGGCTATTGAGTTTGGCCCATCCAGATCTCTGAAAAATCAACCCAAACCTCTCGAATGAAGAAGAGAAGAAGCTATTCCAGCTTTTGAAAGAACATCTTGAAGCATTTTCTTGCGATTAAAAGGACATGAAAGGGGTGCATCCTTCAGTATGCAGATATCACATTTACATCAAAGAAGGATGCAAGCCTGTGAGACAACCCCAAAGAAGGATAAACTCGACTTTGAAGGACATATTCAAAGAAGAGCTGCAAAAACTATTGGATGCAGGGTTCATATATCCTATATCCGATAGTGAGTGGGTATCCCATCTTGTCCTGGTCTCAAACAAGAATGGGAAGTGGCGAATTTGTGTTGACTATCGAGAACTTAACAAAGCAACCAAGAAATACCATATCCCTTTTCCCTTTATAGACCAGGGCCTGGATGGCCTTGCGGGGAAGAAGTTATTTTCCTTCTTAGATGGGTTCAGTGGGTACAATCAGATTCAAATCAGCCTTGAAGACCAGGATAAGACTACTTTCACCTACCCTTGGGGTACCTTTGCTTATAGAGTCCTACTCTTTGGGTTGTGAAATGCCCCAGCTACCTTCCAAAGAGATATCCTGAGCATCTTTTCGTAGTTAGCCCATGACTCTGTTGAAATCTACATGGATGATTTCACACCATATGGGGATGAATTACAGGAAGCCCTCTCAAATTTGGGTAAAGTAATAAGAAGGTGCATCGGGATGCATCTCTCCTGGAGCCTAGAAAAGTGTGAATTCCTGAAGAAATCAGGGGTTGTATTAGGACACTCCATATCCCAAGAAAAAATACAGGTAGACTCGAACAAAATCATTATCATCAAACGGGTACCTGCTCCTCAAAAGAAAAAATATGTCAGGAGTTTCTTAGGCTTAGCTGGTTACTATAGAAGGTTCATCAAATATTTCAGCAAGATGGCTTCACCATTATTTGGGTTATTGGCCAAATATTCTGAGTTTATTTGGTTTGGTCCTTGTCAAGAGGCTTCCGAGCTCATTAAGGGAAAGTTGACTACTTCCCCCATCCTCCGAGGTCCAAATTGGACTCTGCCTTTCCACATCCACATTGATGCATCCGACAAAGTTGTAGGGGAAACATTAGAACAATTAGAGGACAAAATTCCTTATGCCATTTATTTCATTAGCAAGAACTTGTCCAAGGCCGAGCTGAATTATACTGTTACTGAGAAGGAGATGTTAGCCATTGTCCATGTTTTGGAAAAATTCAGGCATTATGTAACTGGATATTAGACCTTTGTTCACACTAACCATGCAACCATCAAGTATTTATTGAACAAACCAGATGTTAATGCTAGGATAATTAGATGGTTGTTACTTTTACAACAATTTGATTTGACCATTATTGATAAACCTGGAAAGGAGAATGTTGTTGCAGATTTTTGTCCAGGTTAGCTCTCCTTGTAGGTGAAGAAGAAATGGTGGATGACCAGATGCCAAATGAGAATCTCTTTTCTATATTAGCACTCTCACCATGGTTTGGTAATATAAGCAACTAATTGGTTGCTGGGATATTCCCTCCTAGTCTTTCATTTAGGGAGAGGAGTATAATCATCAGAAAAAGTGCCCCTTTCACATGGATTGGGGGAAAAATTTTCAAGCTAAGCCTTGATCAAATCCTAAGGAGATTTGTGAGGGAGGAAGAAAATTTTGATATCCTCTATGCATGTCATGACAACCCATGTGGAGGCCACTTTGCTGCAAAGAGACTGCTTACAAATTTATGCAGGCATGATACTATTGGGCTACCATTCACCAAGATTCCCGAAGATACACCAGCAAGTGTGAACAGTGCCAAAGGATGGGGAAACCAACGCAAAGGGTTGAGATTCCTTTGCGCCCTCAGGTGGCTCTTGAGCCATTTGACAAGGGGGCATAGACTTTTTTGGACCTATCGTTCCACCATCCAGAAAAAATAAATATATCATAGTTTGCACTGATTACTTGACAAAGTGGGTTGAAACAAAAGCAATGAAGGTAGCAACCGAGGAGAAAGCAGTAGAATTTCTGAGGGAGAATGTGTTTTACAAGTTTGGGTACCCCATAGAAATAGTCATTGATCAGGGAGCACAACTCACCTCTCACCTCATTGAGAATATTTTGAGGAAGCACAAGATTAAGCATATAACTTCTACTGCCTATCACCCTTAGGCGAATGGCCAAGTAGAGGTAACTAATAGAGCTTTAGGGAACATCCTCACTAAGGTTGTGAGTAGAAGTAGAAAATATTGGGAAAACAGATTGGTAGAAGCTACTTGGGCCTACAACACTACTTGGAAGACAACAACAAGATTCACTCCTCATGAACTAGTCTATGGTAAGAAGGCTCTTCTTCCAGTTGAGTTTAAATTCAATAATTTAAGAATGGCAGCTGAATTAAATCTAGATTTATCAAATGCCCAAAAAGAGATGTTGCTGCAACTAAATGGATTGGATGAGTTCAGAATGCAAGCACGTCTTCACACAGAGGTAGTTCAGCTGCAAAGGAAGTTATGGCATGACAAGAACATCAAAGAAAATACCTTCTAAGAAGGAGATTAGGCATTGTTGTATGATTCAAGGTTTAAATATTTCAAAGGCAAATTGATTAAGATGGTTGGGACCTTACAGAGTGGAAAAATGTTTTGATAATGGCGCAATCCAAATAAGAACCATAGATGAGGAAGGAATCCCCTTGCTTGTAAATGGTCACAGACTTAAAATATGCAAGAATCCCTTTTCAAGGGCAGAATTCATAAATTCAATAAGTGGAGAGGTGTATGTGATGGGAAACTCCATAGTTTCCCACACCTCCTAAGAAAAAAGAGAAAGAAAAAAAAGAATAAATATATATGGGTGAAAACCTCTTTAAGGCGCACATGGCAAGTTTGTGGGTTGAAAACCTCCATGGAGGCAACCCACTTTCTTTAAAAACAAAAAAAAAAAAACAAAAAAACCTAAAACAAGAACAAAAAATTACATCCGCATCTCTGTGTTTTTTGTGTTTGCTGTTTTTCAGGTTATTAATGGTTTTTGGAAACATAGGGAAGCATTCATCTTCTCTCCCCTTCTATTTTACCATCCATCACATCATTCACTCCATTCATTTCTATAACTCCTTCCATCGGCTTCATACACCATATTCCTCCATTCCCGAGCACAATGTAGCAAAAGGAAGAAAGCCACAAACTGCTACAAACATTAGGAAGTTCCTTCAAAAACAAAGTTGTTCATGGATGCAAAGAAAAAAAAGGAGGATTTGATAAATCAAAGCCCGGGAAAGACAAGAGTACCAGCCATGGCATCTGGAGTACCCCCATGCAACATCTACAATGGGAATAAATGACAAGAAAGATCAACATCTCACTCAAAGAGTTTCTCATTCAACAATCTTCTCACTCAGAAAACAAGAAAATAAGGAGGAATGCAACATATAAGAGGCTTTTCTCCAAATTCCAGCTCTTGCAAGCGCCTTGACAACAATAAGTAAGCTCGGGTATAGCTTCTCACCCCTCGTTATGAATCCATAATAGACATAAATAATTAAATTTGTAGACTTAGAGTTTAAGGGGCAGAAAGGTGGCTAGTTAGCTTGGCCACCATCGTAAAATATGACTAGGGAGAACTGCCAAGTCATGCCACCTAGGCATGCAAAAGGAAAAATTTAAATCAAGCGGAGTAGAGGAGAACGAGGGGAGGAAACACACAGTCCATCATGAATTAATAGAGAGAAGGAAATAACGGCCTCTAACTAAAACTGGAGCTAAGGCTGAGTTACATAAGCACTCCACAATTAGTTGCACAGTATAATAAAAAGAGATCCCGTCTCATCCAAACCAGTGAATTGAGAAATTTTAGGGAAGAGACTGAAGGGAGCCTGTAGTACGAAGAGTGGGATGCATATTTAAACAGCATGCAACAACAACGGCAACAGAACAACATCACCAACTGATCTGAATGGAAAATGGCATCCACCCATGGTATTCATCCACCCATGTTATCCATCCACCCATGGAATTTACTCATGGTATTGTAGATGACATCGACCCATGGTATTCATCCACCCATGGTATCCATCAACCCATGGTATTTATCCACCCATGAAATTTACCCACAGTATTGTAAGTGGCATCCACCCATGGTATTGTAAGTGAGATCCACCCATGGAATTTACATGTGGTATTGTAACAAAAAAAAGCTATAAGTAACAAGTCACATTTTGTAAAAGGAGAGATTGTCCACCACAATGTAGCTTCTACAGTTATTCTCTATTTTAATAAAACAAGTTTCTTTGTGGTTTTATTTTCTTTGTGTTATCTCTTTTTTTCTAGCATTCTAATTTTACAGATCTTGTCAGATCCATTTCAATTTTTTAGATGTTGGGGGCCTCCCCCCAAGATCCAGATCACCAACAGTCGAGCTAGCTTCCAAAGTATACCACATATTCGACATAGTAGCAAGGAACCAAGGGAAGCTTTTATAGCAACCCAAACAACCAGAAGAATAACCAGAACAAGAAGAACCAGAAGAAGGAGAGGAAGAGACAAAGGGACAAGGAAAAATGGAGGAGATGGCAATAGAATTCATAGAGGTAGCAGAAAGTTAGCAAGAAGCAGACTCACAACACAACACCACATCCCCTCAAGACAAAGAGGTAGTTGCCACCTTAGCTCCTCTGAGCGCAAAGAGAAAAATGCAGACCTCTATGTATTTCAGAGCTTACAAGAGTCAAAGGATAAGTAAGAGAGAGCCAAAAAATCCTCCCACGAGCCCAAGTATCATTGAAGAATCACCAAGGGAGGAGGAAAGGATCGAAGAAATAGTTCTGAAGGAGCAGCTGCAGAAGGAACAGGAAGAGAATGTAGCACTGAAGGAGCAATTGTAGCAAAAAGGGCAGCAAGTGGTCACCATGGCAGACTTATGCATATAAGCCCTTCAGCACAGATTCCCTTCTGACTCATATGCTGTGTACCTCAAGGAGCAATGGCTCCTATTTCAAATCAAAACTCTAGCCTTCCATGGATCCCTACCTTTCCAAGATTGTAGGCAATTCATAGATTTCTACAAGCAAGCTAACATAGTTGATCAGGCAAAGCTGGCAGAGTTTTATGTGCATAACCTTGTGTTGACAAATCTGGATACTTGGGACCCCAATCCTACAATGGGGGATATGTAGTTGATGGCTTTAGTATCTTGGATGATGAATAAGGACACTAGAGTGAAATATATATGGAGGGTCATGGGAAGAAGAAATAGAGAACCCTTATATATCAGAACAAAAATGTTTAGCCCAAGAGGAGTCATCCTTAACCGTCGAGAAATTGAAAGGGACCCTGTGTTGTGCTCAACTTAGTGTTCCTAAATTGAGGTAAAAAATTATCAACCAGGGTCAGTAAACTGCTGAAGTGTGGTGCACTATATGTGCCTAGGTATCTATTTCTCACTACGTTGTGTTTAGTGTTTTTATGATGTTTTTGGTTTTATGGTTTTATGTCAAGAAGGAAAATAAATAAGTGTTGGTAAAGAGAAGTGGATGGTTACACTAAAACAAAGCAAAACTTACTCTAAACTGTGTATGACACTAAAGAACAGAAAATGCAAAGCTTGATAATGACTCCTAGTAAGGAAACAAATCACAACATGAACTCAATAACTCATAGCATGAACTCATCCAATTCATTCATTAGGAATATGTTGGAATAGTTTGAGAAAATAGAAGTTTTGTACAAATGAGTTCTCCTAAAGGACCACTGATCATCTTACAATATTACAAAGAATCTCATCCATGGCTAGAGGTTTATTGGAGTTTTCTGATTGAAAAGAGATTATTTGTAGCACAATAAGATTTCTCTCTAAATTAACTTTGTAATCTGCCTTACTGTGACTCAACTTGTCCCTTAGTAAACCTCATCCAAAAAGTTAGAGATTTTCCTAAAATAGTTTTTGGAAAAAGGTTTAATTATTGAATTTGCAAAGTTAACGAGAATAATCAAGGCCTTAAAGAAGCGTGTACTATCACTGTCGGTTGATGTATTAATAGAAAGTCAGAACAAAAGAAGTTTTGTAAATAATTAAGGCCGTGGAATTTGATGTTAACAATTAATACTACTCAAAGAACAATGGATAACACTGAGAAAGCAATTTATCAAACTTGAAACACAGTAACCACAACTAAACTACAGTGCCATTAACCTAATTTGAAATATAGTGAACAAAGTTGAACTAGAATGCCACTAATCTAACTTGAAATGCAGTGAATTAAAACTGAACTAGAGTGCCATTATCAAACTTGAAATATAGTGACAGAATTGAACTAAAATGACATCTACCTCCGGAGTGCTACCACTAGACTAAGGATGCAACTAATTACTGGAATGTTTCGGCTCTATCTCATTCAGAATTAGTGGTATTTTGGAATAGTTTGTAGAACAAGACTGGCTGCAACATGTTATGTAAATGAACATGAAAGCATAAAATTCAACAGAACACAACAAAGCTCTAAAACACCACAGCTATGTCCCATCCGAAATTAGTGATATTTTGGAAGAGTTTATAAGATCATGACTAGCTATACAACTGATGTAATTGAGCATAAGAACGTAAAACTAACTCCTAAAATACTACAGTCACACCTCATTCGACATTAGTGATATTTTGGAAGAGTACGTAAGAACGAGACTAAGTTGTAGCATCTAATGCAAATGAATAAAAACTCAAAGTTCAGAAAGTCAATTAAACTAGGAATGAAACGAGGCTAAATTACTTATCTAAATTATATGAACAAAGCTCCTCAGGTAGCAGGGGCCCTCTACCACCAGAGTAGCACGCAAATCTACTCAAGATTGACTCAGCTAGTGTGATAAAATGATGTTTCTTTCATTAAAGGAGAAATTCTTCAAAACAGAGTATTTATGGCCTTCAAAGATCTAGCAACAAAACAAAATCTAACCAACAGTTTCTCGGTCTCCCGAGTCATACTTATAATGAAGTTACATAACTACTCTTTGAGAAAAACGGGGATAAGTGTCTTTCCCACTTCTAATAAAATTAAAACTCTTATTAACAGTCTTGTGCTTAACTGCGGACATCCGTAGAGTCTGTGTTTTGATATGAAACTGCTTCTCTTCTACGTGCATAACCGCTTTGATAGTTTAACTCAGACTTCGTGGGGAGCAAGAGATGATGGGAAGGTGTTGTGGATTTCAC
Organism: Pinus albicaulis; assembly: GCA_034641835.2. Classification (NCBI taxonomy): domain Eukaryota; kingdom Viridiplantae; phylum Streptophyta; class Pinopsida; order Pinales; family Pinaceae; genus Pinus; species Pinus albicaulis. The sequence continues at coordinate 542,628,000 of CM076581.1, read as the reverse complement.
CCATATGCCTTTTTCTTTGCAGTGACACCTAGAACCTACATAAACATGAGGATGGTTGCAGAACAGATGACTGGCTATGGAATGCCTGTATTCTGTAGCCGAGTCTTAGTCAAAATTACTACACCAAAAAAATCATAAAAACATAGCAAGTTAGTCATTATATAAATTCTTAAAGCAATTTTAATTAATCCTATTGATCAGTTAAGCCTGTAATTGATGAGGGACAAAGAAAATGAAGTGGAATGTGGTGAAAGAGAAGAACATCTTTGGGGCTCAACATACCCCCACTGCAAGGTTTTTGCATGTCCTCATGCAACTACTCCATGTACTCTGAGACCTCTGTTAGGACATCCAACCCTCTTCTTCTGCTTTGCCTGACAGTCAATGGTCTTCTGGGCTTCCTTATGACTAACTTGAATCTTAAATTTGTAAGTGCCCTGATTAGCTTTTTGTTTTTCTTCTTCAATTTTTCACTGGCCTTGTACAATTTCTCCATTTGTAAAGACAGAGTTGAATTCATATCAATTTTTAGTTTCACCTGCTCCCTTAAAATGTCATTCTCATTCTTTATGTGCCTATTGAGTACTTCTAATTCATACTTATCTCTTCTTAGCACATCAATTTCAGATTTTGGTGGGCTAGGAGTTCTGTCTCTACTTTCTGAAGCTCTCCTCTCTAATGACTCAATATAATTGTAAACTTGTTGCTGTGCTGGGTCAATTTCTGGAGTTTCTTCATCCTCAATGTTTATGATCCCTGTTTGTCTAACCTCTGTTTTCTTTATTATACCTCTAAGTCTGTGGCTTCATCTTGGTTGAGATGGCCCTTCACCTCTTTCTTTGGCATATCTTTTTATTATCCTCTCCTTCTCAAGTTGCTTCTTTATTTGAGCCAACTTTTCAGAAATCATCTCTTCACTGTCCTCTTGAATTGATTTACCAGTTTCAACTTCAATAGCTTTGAAAGTTTCCCTTCTCCTGCTTCTTCTTGTAGGTTTGCTTTCAGGTGGAGATTCTTTGGGTTCCTCAAAATGGTTCCTCACTAGAAATTCTTCCCAATTATCTCCCATTTTCCTCAAATGATGTTCAATTAAGATTTTGACTAAACCATGGTGATACAAAGTTGTTTCTAGAAATTGAACCCTTTTTTGAACATTTGAGGCCATTCTTTTCAGACTATGAAGTAGGAAAAAGGGAAAATTAATTTCCTCATCTAAGAAATGCATCATTAACCGAATATGGTAGACATAGAGGGTACCAAATCTACCTTCACAGGTGATAAATTTTTGCAAAATGAGTAACATGTTCCTCCACTTATTCTTTAATGCCGAGCTAGGAATACCCTTTTTAAAAATGGAAACATCCATACCTGAGGTCTTAAGCATTTGCCTCCATGCTTCGTTATGGAATTCCCTATTTTTGAACCACCTTTCTCCTTGTCTAGGTAGTTCCGTTGCCTCTGCAATGAAAGCCTATGTAACAGTGAATTTAATGTCTCCTATTTCGACCTCGGCTCCATTGAAGGACCTTGCAAATGTTTTAGTCACCTCTTTGTGAAAACCACTAAATTTCTCCAAAAATTGCAACCAACCTGCTTGCTGTAACATTTCTCTGATTTGTGGATATCCCTCCAAGTACTTGGTTCCAACCGGTTCAGTCCTCACTATTAGACCCATAGCTTTTCTTCCAACCTTCAGTTTACTGCTTCTCTGCTCATGGTGAAAATGGCTATTAAAGAGATATTTCTGCCCCAAAGATGTTTCCTCCGTTTTACAGAGCGGAATGGCTAAGTATTGGCTTCGGAAATGAATGATATGGAGTGGTTTTGAAATGAGTATAATGCGGTGAGGTGGTTCATATGAGTTGAAAGCTAACACGGAAGGCCGCGGAGATATTTCGTTAAGCAATTCAAAATCATCATTAAATACTTTGGCCTAGTGACGTGACTGATCAAATCGTTTCAGTACTTTAGCCATTAAGTTTTTTTAAATGATGATCGAATATGGCAAGATGGAAGGGTTTTTTTTTTTTTTTTTTTTGGTTCAAATTTTTTATGATAGGGTTGGTAGGCATGATCAACACGACTAATTAAAATAACCTTTTTGAATCATATATGACTTAACTATGCTAAAATTTTCATGATTTGTCACCATAATAATTTCATACCTTTGCCTTTCCTTTGATTTTTTTTGTGGTTTCGATATGCCTTGTCCTCAATCATTGATCTTCAGTTCCTCATAAATTTTTGATTTTGCTTGTTGTTTTGAATATGCAGGATCAATTTGCTGCTAAATCAAATGTTTACTGGATAGTGCCTTCAGGGTCTCTGGCTATAGAATGTCTGTCTGGTTGGAGAATGTCTGACTGGCTGCAGAATGTCTGATTGGCTGCAAAATGTCTGATTGATTGCAGAATGTACCTGTAGAAGTCTTAAAACATGGAATGCAATGGTTTGAAGCATGAATGGAATGATGGAATATTGTATGAAATGAATTAAAAATGGATAATGAAATATGGTGTAATGGAGTATGGGTGAAGTGAATAATGGGATGAAATGAATCACAATTATGAAGTGGAGTGAAAAAGTGGCCTGCAATTTCTAATCTGTATTATTCAATTGCAGAAAGAAATCAATCTTAAAACTCTGAGATGGAAATGAGGTGGACCATGGAATGAAATGAAATGAAGTATGGATGAATGAAATGAAATGGAGTATGAATGAATGGAGTGAAATGGATCATAAGTGGGATGTGAATCACTTATGATTTTATGATAGCTGCTTGCAGAGAAAAAAAACAAACTTGAAAAGCTAAAGTGTTAGAAAGATTCTGATTTTCACTCTATCTTTTCTGTATAAACATGCTAATCAGAGATTAGTTTTCATGTTTATACTTTATTTTATTTTATACTTTATTTTATTTTATTTATTTTATTTTATTTTTTTTTTCAATTATCTGACTTCAGAAAATTCAATTAAGTTGATGAAGAATAAAAATTCTTCTTCATTAACTTCACATCACTGTTTTCCTGGAATTTCTTGACAAATTCTTCTCTTGAGAGTGGCTTATGATACAACTTCAATCTATGACCATTCACAAGAAAAGTGACCTTCTCTTCATCTATTGTCCTGATTTTTATTGCTCCATTATAAAAAATTCTTATAATTTCATATGGCCCAAGCCAATGTGTTTGGAATTTACCTTGAAAATCCTTGAACTTTGAATCAAACAAGAGAGCCCATTCACCTTATTTGAACTTCTTTTCCTTGATTTACTTGTCATGCTATCTAGTCCTTTGCTGTTGGACTATACTTGTTTTCTGAACTGCATCTTGTCTGATCTCATCCAATTCATTAATCTGCTCCAATCTATGCTTTTGTGCCTCTGTTAGATCAAGTCCTAGCTGAACTTCCATTTTGAAAGTTTGAATCTGGAACTCTATGGGAACCAAAACTTGCTTTCCATAAACAAGTTCAGAAGGAGTATGGCCTGTTGTGCTTCTCCATGTAGTTCTATAGGCCCACAAGGCTTCAGGAAGCCTATCTGCCCAATCTCTTCTATGAAAATGAACAGTCTTCGTTAGGATCCCTTCAATGACCTTATTAGTAGATTCCACTTGACCATTTGCTTGTGGATGATAGAGAGTAGATTTTCTGTGTCTGATTTTGTACCTCTCCATCATTTGTTCCACTAGCTTTGATGTAAATTGAGCTCCTTTATCTGTAACAATTTCCCTTGGGACACCAAAACGAGTAAAAATATCCTCAAAAAGAAAATTAACTACAGATGCTTCAGTAGCAGAAAGTAATGGTTTGGCCTCTACCCATTTAGTAACATAATAAGTGCAAACTAATATATATTTCTTTTGTCTTGATGGAGGAATAATAGGTCCTACAAGATCCAAAGCCCATTTTTCAAAAGGTTCAATATGTACCTGAGGCTGCAATGGCATCTCACCTGAAGGAGAAGGTTTCCCTACCCTTTGGCAACTGTCACACCTTTTGACATACTCTTTAGCATATTTGAAAAGGGATGGCCAATAATATCCCAAATGAAGGATCTTATAGGCTATCCTTTTATCAGCAAAGTGTCTGCCACAAGGTTCATCATGACATGCCTTGAGAATCTCAGGCATCTCATCTTCCCGAACACATCTCCTAATGATAAAATCTGGACTTGTCTTGTATAACTCATTAGCAACCCATGAATATTTTGCACTGTCATAAATGATCTTTCTTTTGTCTCTTGCATTCATTATTGAAGGAAATTTCCCTGAAACTAAATAATTAGCAATGTCAGCAAACCAAGGAGTTTGAGTAGAAATTGCAAAAAGATATTCATCAGGAAATTGATCTTCAACTAGGGTATTGTCTTGGATGTTTTGGAGTCTAGATAGGAAATCAGCTACTGTGTTTTGTTTTCCAGGCCTATCTAGAATGGTAATATTGAATTATTGTAAAATCAATAACCATCTTATGAATCTGCCATTAGTAATTGATTTGTTCATTAAATATCTAATTGCAGAGTGATCTGTGTGAACAAAAGTTTCATAGCCTGTTATATAGTGTCTGAATTTGTTTATGGCATGAACAATAGCTAAAAACTCTTTTTCAATTACAATATAGTTTAACTCTGAAGGAGTCAAATTTTTACTGGTATAGTAGATGGCATAAGGAATCAGGTCTTTTTGTCCCAATACTTCTCCTATAGTTGTATCTGAGGCATCTGTTGAAATATGAAAAGGTAGCTTCCAGTTAGGTCCCCTTAAAATAGGTGCTTCAGAGATTTTTGTTTTCAGGGTCTCAAAGGCTAACTGGCAATTGGGATTCCACTTGAATTCACAGTCTTTGGTAAGTAATTTGAAAAGCAGAGATGCTATCTTGGTGAAGTTTTCTATAAACCTTCGATAATATCCTGCAAATCCAAGAAAACTCCTAACAGATTTTTGGCAACCTGGAATAGATAAGTTAGAGATGACTTCAACTTTTGACTCATCAACTCTAATCCCATCCCCTGAAATGTGATGACCCAAAACAATTCCTTCAGTAAACATCATAAAACACTTTTCATGACTTAGTGAAAGATTTGCTTCTTTACATCTCTTTAAGACTTTTTCCAAGTTTGCTAAGGCTTCTTCAAATGTGTTTCCATAAACTATGAAATCATCCATATATACCTCTACACAATCATGTATTAGATCTGAAAAGATTCCTAGTACTGCCCTTTGAAATGTTGCAGGTGCATTGCATAGTCCAAATGGCAATACTCGGTAAGCATAGGTACCCCAAGGACAAGTAAATGTGGTTTTATCTTGATCTTCCAGTGCTACTTGGATTTGATTATAACCACTAAACCCATCTAGGAATGAGGATTACTTTTTGCCAGCTAATGTATCTAACACCTGATCTATGAAAGGTAAGGGAAAATGATCTTTAAGAGTAGCTTTGTTTAATTCCCGGTAGTCAATACATACCCTCCATTTACCATTTTTCTTTGGTACAATTACCAAAGGAGAAACCCACTGACTATTTGAAATGGGATAAATGAAGTTAACATTTAATAATTTCTGCAATTCTTCCTTAACAATCTCGCTAAGATTTGGATTCATCCTTCTATGAGGTTGTCTAATTGGTTTATAATTTTCCTCTATGTAGATGTGATGAGTGCAAGTCTTGGGGCTTATCCCTTTCATATCAGTGTACTCCCATGCATATGCAGAAGAATGTCTCTGTAATATCTTGACTAGCTCTTCTTGTTGAGATTTCTCTAGGTTCTTGTTTATGTTTAAAGTTTTGCTTGGAAATATCTCAATTGTAGAGCTGCCAAATTTATCCAAGGAATAGAGAGACATCTGCCTTGATGACAAAAACTCAATGTTGGATTCTTCTTGAAATTGTTCATGCTTATATTCTGAAGAGGATTCAAAGTTTTCCAAGGTATTCAGAATCTGGCTATCTTCACTAATTTCTGAAATTGTGAAGAGAGGTTGTAAGTCTTCTTCATCCTCTATCCATTGAGTATCATATAATTCTGTAATTGTTCTTGTTGGAGGATACAAGGTAAATTTCTTAGTTGAACTACCATCAGAGATGTACATATCACCGGATCTACAGCTAATGAAAGCATCAGCTGTAGCTAACCAAGGTCTTCCTAATATAATAGGATGTCCTCCTAGATTATTCTTAGGAGTTAGGATCATAAAATCCACAGGATACTCCCAAGAGTCTAGGGACACTGGAATGTATTCTATTACCCCATCAGTTTTAATCACAGATCTGTCTGCTAATTGTAATAATGTGGGTGTAAAAATAAGATTAGGAAGTTTTAGTTTATCCATGATTTGTCTACTCATAATATTGATTGTTGCTCCTAAATCAATGAGTGTGTTTTGGATTTCAATTCCATTGATGTGAATTTTGACAACTGGATTTCCTGGGTCTAGATACTTTGGAATAGCAATCTTACCCATCATGATATATGCTATTTTTCCTGCCAGTTGAATTTTCTTTATCTCTCTTATTCTTTTTCTTGTTTTCTTCATGCTCAACTCCTTTATTGTCTTTGCTAAGATTGGAATTTCCTTGATGGCTTGCAATAATGGGATCTTAATACAAACATTTTTCAGCTCATTTAGGAAATCATAATTAGGCACCATAATTTGTTTTTCTACACCCCTATCAATTTGTAATCTTTCTGGGAAGGGAGGTGTAGAAGTGGATGTTGATGGATGCTCTAATATAGGAGTTGAAATTATTTGTTCTTTTTGTTTTGATTTTTCAATGTTTGGGTCTTGGAAAGTTGTGTTCTCTTCAAGACTTTTATTTGCCTGTAGAGAATCTTCCTCAAAATTGTCTTGCTCTTGTATTATTACAGAAGGTTTCCTCTTTTCAAGTATCCTTCCAGACCTAAGTTGAACATCACTAAGGTCTAAAGGAGTGATCAAATAAGTTGGAAACTGTTGGCCTTCTATCATGTATGTGTTCTGAGGATTTTTATTGTTGGGGTTTGGTATGGGTTTGGCAGGCAAATGATTTGTTTTATGAGGAAATGGTAATGGAAGTGGTTGATTTTGATGTTGTGGATTTTGAGGATTTTGTTGAAAGTTTTGTTGAGGAGGGAAATGTGGATATGGTGGATAGGATGGTGGATATTGATAATACTGAGAGTATCTTCCATAGGGATTTTGTGCTCCTTGCACCCAATTTTGTGATTGATTTTGAAATTGGGGCCAAGGTTGCTGCCAAGAATTCCAATTTGGTGGAGGTTGATTGTACATCTGATCATGGAATCCTTGTGTTTGAGGTCCTTGCCAAGGCCTTCTAGAGACAAAATTGAGAGATTCTGTGGAACTTGAAGTAGTATCTTCTTGAAAGATAGCTTTAAGACTAGAAAGTGAAGGACAACTCTTGGTCTCATGTTCTTCTAAACAAATTACACAAGTCTCCACAACTTTGGCATCCAAAGGGCACTCTCTCAAGGCATGTTTCTTTCTACATTTGGGACAAAAGATTGCTAAGGCATCAGATTCATCTTTTTGCTTGTTTTGTAACTTAAGGGTGTCTATTTTTTCACTAAGACTCCCCAAGATATCAGATTTGAACTCATCAAGCATATGTCCTATTTCTGCCCTACTTACTGTCCCAGAAGCAGACTTACTTGCCCTTGCAAGAACAGGGTCTCTTGGTCCTTTTACAGTTTTAGATTTCCCTCTTGAAAGGTTGATACATAATTTAGCTATTTTAGGTAATGTAAGCTGAGATATATCCCCTTTTCCCATCATGTTAAGGATATCTAACCATTCATCCCTAATTGTCTTCAACAAGAGAGCTTTCAAAGTGTCTTGGTCTAGGTTTTCCATTTTTTCTCTTTTGATGTTGTAGTTAAATCTCTCCAACAAATCTTCCAGATTTTCATCTTCTTTTTGTAGCATTTTAAACACTTCCTCCTTATGGTTGGCTGGCATACAGTAGTCCAAATACCTTTCTAGAAATACTTGTTTCATGTCTTCCCATGTCCTAATAGAACTGTTGATCAAACTCATAAACCACTTCAATGATGCTCCTTTCAATGTTGAAGGAAATAATTTAAGTTTTTGAGCATCTTGTAAGTAGTCATAGGCTCTACACAGGACTTCAAATTCAAATAGGAAGGTTTCAGGATCTTTAGTTTTCAGTCCATAAAAGTTTGGAAGGATAGAGGGTGAAATGTTTTTCATAGTTGTATTGGTTTCTTCATCTACTATAGGAAACCCAAAAGAGCTTCCCATTTCTCTTCTACCTCTTCCTCTGCCTCCTTCTCCTTCTGCACCTCTACCTCCACCTCTACCCCCTCCAAATAGTGTGTGTTCTCCATTAAAAAATCCTCCTCCCCCTTCTTCTGCCATAGTTGATTCTTCTGTAGAAGTTGAAAATTTTATGTCCCTAGCAGGGGTTCCTGAATCTCCTTCTAAGACAGGTTCAGTGGGTAAAGTGGAAGGTCTTTCTAATGGAATATCTGATCTTAATTTCTTTGGAAGTCTAGGATCAGTAAAGTATGGAATGTGGGTTTGAGTTGGAGGTGTGCTGGCTCTAGGTCTTGGTGAAACAAGTGGTGTTCTAGGAATCAAGCTTCTGCTTCTTATGAATCTACCCCTTGAGTCTCTTTCTCTACGCATATCATTGTTTTTGGGTAGTAAGAAACAAGGCTACCTAGTTACACTTCCCCGGCAACGACGCCAAAATGTTGTGCTCAACTTAGTGTTCCTAAATTGAGGTAAAAAATTATCAACCAGGGTCAGTAAACTGCTGAAGTGTGGTGCACTATATGTGCCTAGGTATCTATTTCTCACTACGTTGTGTTTAGTGTTTTTATGGTGTTTTTGGTTTTATGGTTTTATGTCAAGAAGGAAAATAACTAAGTGTTGGTAAAGAGAAGTGTATGGTTACACTAAAACAAAGCAAAACCTACTCTAAACTGTGTATGACACTAAAGAACAGAAAATGTAAAGCTTGATAATGACTCCTAGTAAGGAAACAAATCACAACATGAACTCAATAACTCATAGCATGAACTCATCCAATTCATTCATTAGGAATATGTTGGAATAGTTTGAGAAAAGAATAAGTTTAATACAAATGAGGTTCTCCTAAGGACACAATCATCTTACAATATTACAAAGAATCTCATCCATGGCTAGAGGTTTATTGGAACACAATTGAAAAGAGATTATTTGTAGCACAATAAGATTTCTACTCTAAATTAACCTGTAATCTAATCCATTCTACAGCTCAGCTTGTCACTAGTAAACCTCATCCAAAAGTTAGAGATTTTCTAAAATAGTTTTTGGAAAGAAAGGTTTAATTGTGAATTTGCAAAGGATTGCAGAATAATCAAGGCCTTAAACTGATATTACTAACTCCTGTCCAGATGATGATATATTAATAGAAAGTCAGAACAAAAGAAGTTTTGTAAATAATGAAGGCCGTGGAATCTGATGTTAACAATTAATACTACTTAAAGAACAATGGATAACACCGAGAATGCAATTGATCAAACTTGAAACACAGTAATCCACAACTAAACTATAGTGCCATTAACCTAATTTGAAATATAGTGAAAAAAGTTGAACTAGAATGCCACTAATCTAACTTGAAATGCAGTGAATTAAAACTGAACTAGAGTGCCATCATCAAACTTGAAATATAGTGACAGAATTAAACTAAAATGACATCTGCCTCCGGAGTGCTACCACTAGACTAAGGATGCAACTAATTACTGGAATGTTTCAGCTCTATCTCATTCAAAATTAGTGATATTTTGGAATAGTTTGTAGAACAGGACTGGCTGCAACATGTTATGTAAATGAACATGAAAGCATAAAATTCAACAGAACACAACAAAGCTCTAAAACACCACAGCTATGTCCCATCCGAAATTAGTGATATTTTGGAAGAGTTTATAAGATCATGACCTGCTGTACAACTGATGTAATTGAGCATAAGAATGTAAAACTAACTCCTAAAATACTACAATCACACCTCATTTGACATTAGTGATATTTTGGAAGTGTACGTAAGAACGAGACTAAGCTGTAGCATCTAATGCAAATGAAGAAAATCTCAAAGTTCAGAAAGTCAATTAAACTAGGAATGAAACGAGGCTAAATTACTTATCTAAATTATATGTACAAAGCTCCTCAGGTAGCAGGGGCCCTCTACCACCAGAGTAGCACGCAAATCTACTCAATATTGACTCAGCTCGTGCAATAAAATGATGTTTCTTTCATTAAAGGAGAAATTCTTCAAAACAGAGTATTTACGGCCTTCAAAGATCTAGCAACAAAACAAAATCTAACCAACAGTTTCTCGGTCTCCCAAGTCATACTTATAATGAAGTTACATAACTACTCTTTGAGAAAAATGGGGATAAGTGTCTTTCCCACTTCTAATCAAATTAAAACTCTTATTAACAGTCTTGTGCTTAACTGCGGACATCTGTAGAGTCCGTGTTTTGATAGGAAACTGCTTCTCTTCTACGTGCATAACCGCTTTGATACTTTAACTCAGAATTCTTGGGGAGCAAGAGATGATGGGGAGGTGTTGTGGATTTCACCCATATGCCTTTTTCTTTGCAGTGACACATGGAACCTACATAAACATGAAGATGGCTGCAGAACAGATGACTGGCTACGAAATTCCTGTATTCTGTAGCCGAGTCTTAGTCAAAATTACTACACCAACAAAATCATAAAAATATAGCAAGTTAGTCATTATATAAATTCTTAAAGAAATTTTAATTAATCCTATTGATCAGTTAAGCCTGTAATTGATGAGGGACAAAGAAAATGAAGTGGAATGTGGTGAAAGAGAAGAACATCTTTGGGGCTCAACACCCTGCACTAGTTGAAAGCTACCTTCAGACTCAAACACAGGTAATAGGCCACTTTGATGATGTTTCTAGGCAGATATAAGATGAGTGCATTATGGCCAGCCATAGGAGATGGAACAACCTCCCTCACAACCTGAAGAACAGGGAGTACCATACTCCAGAAAGACTGAGGGGTGCATTGGAAAGGGCACCATTATATAAGAGGGCCATGCAGGCCAAAAAGATCCAATGGTTGGGACTAAAGCTCAACCCACCTTTCTTGTTGGTGTTGAATGATGAAAAGGACAAAAATGCATAAGATAGAGAATGGGAAAATGCATAAAAGAATAATGGTTTTTACCCCCTGGGGAAAATCCCACACTTCTTCCTCGGGAAATCAGGGGGGCTGTCAAAGCCCTGAAGGAAATGCAGGAGGAGGATTAGTTGCTCAGAGGATGAGAAACCATTCAATAGGGGGGTGATGATGAGCTCCATCATTAGACATATTTGGAGGGGTTAATGGTCACCTTTTTGCCTTCTTAGATCTCTTTTTCTTGCATTTTTATTATTATTTGGTTTTATGATGCTAGTATAGGTGGCGATTAAGGCTAACATACTATGAGTTCCTAATATGAGGTTGAGTGTGAGAAATCATGAATTATTTGTGTTTTTATAAGGATTTTATCATAAAGGCTTGGAGGAGATAGAAAAGAGAAATTATAGGAGGATTTTCCACCCTCCTTAACTCTCAAAGGAAGTCGAAGGATCCCAAATATTCTCTCCAGCAATTCGAATTCCAAAGGCAGTCGAAGGATCCCTAAGGATTCTCTCCAGCAATTCGAATTCCAAAGGTAGCCAAGCAACTCAAAGAGGAGTGCACCCAATCTTTGTTTACTTGGAGTCAAGTGGACTCAATCACCATTTTCTAAGGGGTTGTTTGTAGCTTCCCTGTAGAATAAATAGAGTAGAGATAGAACTAGGAATGGGGGATTCTAGTCGAGACTTTGTTGCAAGCTATTAAGATTTTTATTCTTTTACTCTGTGATCAAAATTTCAGAAAAGTATGAGGATATTCTTTTATGAAATGATCAGATTGATTTCACTTTATTGATTTAAGTTTCAAAGAGCTAGGCTCATGGGTTAGGGCCCAATCCATGTGCCTCAACCTCTCTGCTTTATTTGTTCTCTGCATTCTACCATTCAATTAGTTTTGCTTCTGATAGATTCCGTGCTATGTAGCTTTTCTTTCAGTGTGCTGCTGTAGGTTTCATTTGCTTGTGAGTAATAGAATAGAGGAGAAAAACCAAAAATATGTGGATCAAGACTCCCTTCTCATCTCTGTCAATAGAGCTTGAAGAGGGTGAACCATCCCACAGACCCAAAAACAGATTTATGTTCACTGTTCTAAGATTAAAAGTAGAGTTGCATTACCATTTTCCGGTCTGCCTTTGCATTTGTCTGTTTCTTTGCGCATCAGTTAGCATGGTGATTGTAGGAATTATTGCTAAAATCTCAGATCAGATCTGTGGTGATTCCTGTTTCACTCTCCATCTTTGTTTTCATGCTTCCGACCACCTCGGTTACACTTTATTCCCTCCTTTCATTGCAGATGTCGCTCTTTTTATTCAGAAAACGCTTTAAAAACCTTTAAAGTTTGACCTCAACCTTTCCTCGTCAAAATTCTCGCTATCGCATTTCACACTTTGAAAATTTTCCTGGACAACATTTCCGCTACCCCTCAAAATTTGCGATATTACGAACTGTGATATCGCATTTCGCATTTCGCAACTTTTACCACATCGCAAATCGCAACTTTTATCCCGTTGCATTTCGCATTTCGCAGTTTTTGCCCCATCACACTTCGGAAATCACACTTTTTATTTTGTTTCTTTAACACTTACCGCTCCTATCTTCCGATTACGATATCGTCCCGTACTCCGCCACCGGTCCCACCACCACATCATCCGCCGCATCACACTCCAAAAATCACACTTTTTATTTTGTTCCTGTTAACCTTTACGGCCCCAAATGCCGATTGCGATCACCCTCCATCGCAACTACACCATCGCACTTTTTAAATCATTCCGCTCCAAAGCATTTTTGTGCCATAATAGAGCTTTAATAAGGTTTAAACCCGCTCTTTTCACTTATAAGCCTGGTTTCATTTTTTTATCCCTCCATTAGCACCTTTACCCCTTTCTTCTCCAAGCTACAAATCAACACTTTTTTTAATTAGAATTAAGACCTGGATAGCTCAGTTGCATGGATAGAAGCATGGTAGATAGAGCATAATATGAGTAGGATGTGTTTATCCGGTTGGCCAAGTTTAGTGTGGTTTAAATTAGTTTCCTTTCAACAATTTAGTTTAGTTTCCTTCTTGTCATTTTTTTTCAGCAATTTAATCTAGTTTCTTTCTATCATTTCCTTTCTGCACATTAAATTAGTTTCATTCCCGTCATTTCCTTTCTGCAAATTAAGTTAGTTTCCTTTATGTCATATCCTTCCAGCAATTTACTTTTCAGTTTTTATCATAGTTTAAGAAATAACACCCTTTCGTAAAGCAGAAGAGGATGACATGAACAGAATGCATCTGCTGTGTATATAGCACTGTCACCTCCAAGTTTGTACGAACCTTGGGTTGATAAAGTAAAGTAGGGCAGCCCCTGGGAGTTGCAGCACTCTTGGTGCAATACCAGGGCTCACCACTAGGCACCCAATAGTAGAGGTTGGTATTATTCATTTCCAACTCAACTCAAGTATTTATTTATATTTTGACAATGTCTTGTTTGCTTGCTTTCAATTTTAGTCATGGAGGATAAGGGATTTATAATGGAGTTAAGGAACCAATAAGTCCTCATCACACCAAAGGATTCTATTCCAATTACAAATTTGGTAATAGGGTTTAGATAAGGTAAGTTTTATATGCTACAATGTGAACCTATTTAAGCTTTGGTGCATAACAATGAAATCTTGTGTGAATCATGGCACAAAAATATAGGGCACTTTCATCACAGCAATTTCCTATTTGAGAGAGATAGTTAAAGGTCATTTAGAGTTTAATACTGAGAAACATGGTGTATGAAAAGGATGCATGCTTAGCAAGCATGCCAAGGTTGCTTTCCTATTTAGCAAGCATATGTATAGAGGGTTTCTATACTAGGTACATTTAGATGTTTGTGAGTTGATATCAACGAAATCAATAAAAAGAAGCATGTATTATGTTTCCTTTATTAACGATTTTTCTCACAATACCTAGATCTACTTCTTAAAGACCAAGAATGAGGTATTTATCAAGTTTTAGGAGTACATAACTCTAGTTGAAAACTAATTAGGGAAGAAGATCAAAGCGTTGATACTGGATAATGGGGGAGTGTATACTTCCAAAGAGTTCAAGGGTTTTTGAAATGATGCAAGAATCAAGAGGGAGTTAACAATTCCATATAACCCACAACAGTATGGGATGGAAAAGTGGAAGAATCATTCCATCATAGGAATTTGTATGGCCATGCTACATGACTAAACTTGCCAATGTTTCTTTGGGTGGCGACATGCAACACAATAATGGACTCCAAAACTAGTGTCCTCGAAAATTTTCAAGGAACAGATACTAGAAGAGGCATTCACTAGTGTGAAGCTAGAGGTGATTCATTTATGCATAATTGGTTCTTCATTTTATATCCATGTACCATTAAAGAAGAGACCCACGTTGGAGCCCTCCAACATGAAGGAGTTCTTTGTGGGTTATAGTGGAACTTCAAAGGTTACAAGATTTACATTTCAATGTATAGTAAGATAGTAGTGAGTTAAGATGTAAATTTAAGGAAGAATTTGCAACCAAGAAATCCTATGAGCCTATTCCATTGATAGAGAACGAGGAATAGAAGCCCCAAAAGTTCATCCAAGGTCACAAGTGGTTTCCTAGGAAATCCAACGACCTTAAGGTGGAGAGGGAAAGATTTGAGCCCCCCTCACTCTTTTCAAGAGACATCAATGGTTTAGTACAACATTAACGGATGCTCGGGATCATGTAGAGACTCTCAGGAACACTTTCAAAGAGAGTAGACCTTTGAAGAATTCTCCAAACTATATGGCCTTGATAATAAGCATTTTATATTCTCAACCTTCCAAATTTTAGGCGACAACAAACCAATGAGTATGGTCATATGCCATGGTGGAGGAGTACACCACCATAATCAAGAATTATGTCTAGAACATAGTGCCAATATCAAAGGGGAAGTCAATTATGAGTTTCAGGTCGCTCTACAAGATCAAGCATGTTGCAAATGGAAAATGATTGAGAAGTTCAAAGCAAGGTTTATGGCAAGAGGGTTTTAGTAGAGAGAGGTAGTAAAATACGAGGAAACTTTTTCTCTAGTCATTATGTACACTTTTATTATACTTGTTATGTTGCTGGTTTCATTTATGGGATGGAGGATAAATGAGATTGATGTGCGATCTACAAAGTAATGTGGATATTCCACTGGATAGTTCATCACAACATATATGTGAAAATAAATTGAAATCTATAATACAAAGGGTTAATCTATTTTAGATTCCATATTTTTTATTATCATTTTTTTTGTTTATGCATGCAATAAATACTATGTTGAAAATAGAGAACAAGTAAATACAATCACTCACAAACCACAATGAACATCAAGATATGTTATAGAAACTATTCTGAGAAAAAACCTAGATAGAAGGCGAGGTTTCTTTGTGTTCGGTGTTCGCTATATTATTTTCATGACTAGTTGCATGCGTAGGGGGGTCACATGGGTGGTGGCATCCCCTCTTGTCGGGGGGTAGCACCTCGAGAGTTTTTTTTTTTTTGACCCTATAATAGGTGGGTAGACCTACCTATGGTTTTTTGCATGGGTTTTGTACATGGTTCTGGGCATGATGGTTTTCTGTACATGGTATTTTGTTTATTTGGTCAAGGGAACTACATATATGTTCTAATCCAGGGTTAATGGATTGGGGTTTATGAATGCTTCGACACGTATATATATGTATTGTAACATTGAAAGGAATATAATGAAAAAACAATTTGGTAGTCTTGGTTTTGGGATCCAAGGTAAAATATTTGTGTATAATTTTTTATGTTTTATGTTCTCGCCATTCTTTATTTTATATTTTAAGAATTCGTGTCCGGTTAGTTTCTATACAGGGCTAAAACCTACATTTAGTATCAAATTTGTTTCGACTCCAAGGGAACACCTTTGCTGCTAAGGGGTTTTGCTCGGGCCTATGGTAAACACTGTTCAGTGGGAGATCTAGGGGATCAATTATTGCAGTGAAATAAGATGGAAAGCAATGGAAATATAGAGATCGATAAATTTAATGGTCAAAGTTTTGATTTGCGGAAGCTCAATATGGAGGATCTGTTGGTGGATAAAGATCAGTGGATCGCGGTAGATCCGAGGACTAAACCAACGACAATGTCAGATGAATATTTGGAGAAGTTGGATCGGAAGTCAAAGAGCACAATACGGTTGTGTATCTCAGATTCAATATTGTTGAACGTATCAGGGGAAGCTGCGACGAAGGTTTTTTGGGACAAATTAGTGATTTTGTACCAATCTAAGTCTCTAGTGAACAATTTGTTGCTACAAAAAAAGTTGTATAACATGAGGATGAAGGATGGAGACTCTGTGACACAACATTTGAATGCCTTCAATACCGTGTTAAGCCAGTTGTTATCTATTGATATTAAAATATTAGATGAAGATAAGTGCATCACTTTTTATGTTCTCTACCAGATTCATGGGATAGTCTGATTGTTGCAATAGGTAGCAATACAACTACCTTGAAGTTTGATGAAATAGTCTCATCCTTGTTGTCAGAGGATATGAGAAGGAAAAATATGGAGGGCCAAAATGGAGATTCCTTGTCTGTGTGAGGATGATCCCAGAACACAAAAAAAATTCCTCGAGTGGGAGATCTAAATCTAGAGGGAGATTTAAATCTTCAGGGAAACCTGTAAAGGTGTGATGGAAATGAGGAAAGGAAGGGAACTTCAAAAAGGATTGTTGATCTAAAGCTCCTAAGAAAGGAAAGGGATTTAATGATGCTCCTTCTGCAGAGGTAAAAACCACCTTAGATGAAGGTGGGGATGTGTACTTGGCTTCTTCTTCAAGTAAACATATAGATCATGAGGCATGGTTGATTGGATCAGGTGAATCCTTTCACTTCACTCCCCATAGGGAGTGGTTTTGTGAGTATGATAAATATGATGGTGGTGATGTCTTCTTAGGGAATGATAGGAAGGCCATAATCGTCAGACGTGGAAAAGTCAAGTTGAAGTTGCAAGGTGGAAGGATTAGAACACTTTCTGGTGTTCTGCATATTCCTGCATTGGCCAAAAATATTATTTCTTTAAGCAAGATGGATGATGTAGGTGTAAAAAGTGTTCGAGAAGGATACCTGCAAGATGGTCCAGGGAGAACTGGTATTGATGCGAGGAGTTCAGATAGGAACTTTGTACAAGCTTCTAGGTAGCACTATTATTGATGGGTGCAACAGTTCTGTGGTTCCTGAAATGCAAGTAGAAAACCTTGTGGTCTATGGATAAAAGACCATGCTATGGCACCAAAGGCTTGGAAATATTGGAGAGAAGGGCCTTTGAATACTTCATGGTAATGGTATGGTAGAAGGTATGTCTAATTACTCTCTATATTTTGACTTATGTGAACATTGTGTATATGGGAAGCATAATTGGGTGAGTTTCCCCTCTGGTGCTAAGAGGGTGAAAGGGATATTAGAGATTGTGCACAATGATATGTTTGGACCTGTGTGAGTTCCATCACTGGGTAAGTCTGTGTACTATGTATTATTTATAGATGACTTCTCAAGGAATACATGGGTACATTTCCTCAGGAAGAAATCTAAAGTCTTTGACAGGTTTAAAGAATTCAAGGCTTTGGTGGAAAACCAAACAGAGAAGAAGATACATATGTTGAGGAGATATAATGGTGGAGAATTTTGCAAGAAGGAACCTAAAGAGTTTTGTAATAAGTGTGGTATATCACGACATAAGACTACTCCATACACACCTCAACAAAACGAAGTTGCAAAAATAATGAACATGACGTTGATGGAAAAGGTAAGAAGCATGCTCAGTGGTGCCAGGATAGGACAAGAATTCTGGGCAGAGGCAGTGGACACTGCATGCTACCTTGTTAATAGATCACCTTCATTAGTGTTGGAGGATAAGACTCCACATGAGGTATGTACTGGTAAGAAATACTCTCTTTCACATCTGAGGGTATTTGGCTATGATGCATATGTACATGTTCCAAAGGACAAAAGAACCAAATTAGATATTAAATCTAAACAATGCATATTTATTGGGTATAAGGATGGTTTAAAATGTTCTAAGCTTTGGAACCCAAAAACAAGGAAGGTTTTGTACAATCGATATGTGGTTTTTATAGAGGTGAAAGATGTTATTAAACATGAATTCATACCAAAAGAACCCGAGAAGATATAGTTTGAGCTAAAGGAGGAAGAATTTGACTCTACATCAGAATAAGATTCAGAAGAGGAAGAGCCACAAACTCTAGCTTTGAGAAGATCAGTTCGAGAAAGAAGGCAACCAGAAAGGTATAGTCCATCTACGTTCTGTTCAAAATTTTCTTTATCTATTACTGATGATGATCCCAAAACTATTAGGGAGGAAATAGATTCAAAGGATGGAAAACTCTAGAGAGAGGCCATGGTGAATGAAATGGCATCTTTGGACAAAAATGAGGCTTGAGATCTGGTGGAGTTGTCAGCTGGAAGGAAACCTGTTAGCAACAACTGGGTGTTTAAGAAGAAGAAGAATGCATAAGGCAAGGTGGAGAAATAGAAAGCTTGGTTGGTAGAAAAAGGTTATTCCCAGGTGTCGAGAATTGATTTTGGCGATACTTGTTCTCCTATTGCTAAGGTAGCTTCTATTAGATTACTTTTATCTGTTTCTACTACTTTCATTTTGAGGTAGAACATACAGATGTGAAGACATCATTTCTTCACGGGAAATTGGAAGAAGAGATCTACATGAAGGAACCTGAAGGCTTTGCGGTGAAGGGTAAGAAAGAACCAGTATGCAGGTTAAAAAAGTATTTTTATGGGTTAAAACAATCACCAAGGATGTGGTATCATAAATTTGATACATATATACAAGGACTTGGCTTCACTAGAAGCAAAGCAGATCACTATGTGTATTTTAAATTTATTGGTGACCGTGTTATTTATTTGGTCTTGTATGTGGATTATATGTTGTTGATTAGAAATGAAAAATAAATTATCCAAGATTTGAAGACCCAATTGTCCTCCAAGTTCGACATGACACAAGAAGAGGAAGAGGACATGTCTCGTGTTCTATATGCAAGTGGAGCCGGTAGCCTGATGTATGCAATGGTCTGTACTAGACCATACATTGCACATGTAGTGGGAGTATTGAGCAGGTTTATGTCAAAACCAGGGAAGGAGCATTTGACAAAAATGAAGAGGGTTTTCAGGTATTTGCATGGCACTAATGTCTATGGTTTGTGCTACCAAGGAAGACTAGGATTGGACATAGTTTTGGACATCCATGGCATTGTTGATGTAGACTTCGCTGGATATCTAGATCAAAGAATATCTACAAGTGGGTTTGTGTTTAACCTATTTGAAGGAGCAGTCAGTTGGATGAGAAAAATACAGTCTGTAGTGGCCCTTTCAATTATAGAGGTTGAATACATGGCAACCAATCATGAAATCAAGGAAGTAGTTTGGTTACAAATATTGTGTTCAAGTATGGGGTTGATACAATGAGCAATAAGGATAGACTGTGACAGGAAAAGCGTAATTTTTTGGCAAATAACCTTGCTTATAATTCAAAGACAAAGCACATTGATGTTCAGTATCACTTTGTGAGGGATATGGTTAAGGAAAAAAAGGTGTTGCTGGTAAAGGTGGAATATTTCGAGAATGTTGCAGATGCATTGGCAAAATCTGTGAGCACTGAGAAGTTTTCTTAGTTTAGAGAATCAGTGGGCGTTGCCCCGGGAATTTTTTTTTGCACCCTGTAATAGGTGCGCAGACCTACGTATGGTTTTATGCATGGGTTTTGCACATAGTTTTGGGCATGATGGAATTCTATCCATGGTATTTTGTAGATATGGTCAAGGGAAATATGGTTACGTTCTAATCCAGGGTTAATGGATTGGGGTTTATGGATGCTTTGGCATGTATATATATGTATTGTAACATTAAAAGGAATATAATGAAAAATCCATATGGTATTCCCAATTTTGATATGCAGAGGAAAATCTCTATGTATGTTTTTTTATGTTTTATGCTCTCGCCACTCTTTATTTTCTGTTTTAAAAATTCATTCACAAGTAATTTTTGTAGAGGGTTAAAACCTACACTTTGCTCTCTTTTGTTTAGAATGGAAATGATGCAGGTACAAAAGAGAAGGCACTATTTATGGAGTTTCCAAATACCTATGGCCAATGCATTGCTACATAATACAAACCCCCTTTGTTATTATCTCTCTCTCTCTCTCTATCCATATTCAACTACTCTACCTTATTATGGAACAAATTGTAAACAAGTAGAAATGGAACCAATTTTCCTCCCTAGTGGCTTAGTTATAACGTAATTCGATAACCATCTAGGGGTTAAGTTTGATCCATTAAACTATCCACCAGAGTTACATATTTGACCCTTCTAGAGTCTTATTCATACTATCTACGTGGCTAGCCATTTTTCACAAGCAATGGAGGCTAATGTAGCATCTTATCGAATTATGGTGGCCAACCACGATAGGATAACTTACAGGAGGCATGAATTTTGCATATGAACTCTAATTGGCATGATTCTTATTCTGTTGGAAAATTATTTAGGTTTAGAGTAGAATCACAAGAAAAATTTTACTCCAAAAAATATCATTGAAGGCCTCAAACAAGCCCCAAAAGGTTAGAAGCCTCGATTCTCCAAACTAGGTCCTACTAATAAAGCTACTCTTATAAACCAATCCCTTCATTTTCTCCACTCCGAAGGCATTGACATGGATGAAAAATTATACAATGCTCTAATCTAGATCACAACTCCCCATTTTGGGAGGATTTTTGTTCCCAAAATATTTACCAAATGAGTTGAGGAAAATTTTCCTCTACCTTCTCCCTGTAACCATTTAGCCTTGCCTAGAAGCTTTATTTTTGACCCAATTTTTCAAAGGTCATGTTGCCCTTGCTTTGTCATTCTGAACCTACTTTGAAATTTTTTATCCTCTGTCAACTCTTTTTGATCATATGGAAACAAATCCTGTATGGAAGATAGGACTAGTTCCTCTTCCTATTCCAACATGAAAGGCTAATAGAGTTTAATAATTTCCACATTCACCATTATGTGAATGTGAATGTACGGGAGTAGATTAATTCTGTGGACATTATCTCCCACCTTTTTTGGTATCTTGAGATGACCATAGCATAAAGTGTTTATTTTCTTACCATGAAACTATAGCATCTATTGTTTAATTGTAAGCATACTCTATATCCCACAATAAGTGTTTTGGGAAATGTTACCCTAAAGGTCTTGGGTTGATAAACCTTCACAGATCAGGGGCATGTAATTACAAGAAGGACTCACTTAACCAACTTCTATGCATTAAAATAGAATCAACAGGTTGCAGACCTTACCCGGATACCGTTCAATTGTAGTAGATCCCGCGGGGTGCAAACCCCCTGCAACTCTTTGAGCTCTGTAATCTGTAAATAAACAAAGAACGAACTCAAAATCCTAGTTGTACAACATATATATGTTCTAGATGTTAGTGCGAAGCATGCATAATCTCATAAAAAAAATATTAAATGAACAATTTAAGATCATTACACATGTACAAAATATTATTGACACGTAAACATCAGGAACAAGATGGCACTTCTATTATTAATGACATGTACAGTAAACAAACATGGAGAGATCACCTGAAATATGCCAGGGCCTTCGAGCATACCGTCCTCTGGATCCGTCTAGCCCCAACCTCTCAACATTTCTTCCAAGACTCGTGCACAATGAATGTCACATAGGGTGAGTGAACATCTCAAGGAAACACGGGTTTCCTGAAAATATCTGGGAAGTGCAGGAGGCACGAGAATATATCACACTTGGATAGGACTTTGACAACGTATAATATATATATTTCTCTCTCTCTTCCTCCTTTAGGCCATTCCCTTTAGGGGCTTTTATACTCCCTCAAATTAGTTTTTGAAGTTGGGAACAGTTAGGCCACGGGATGGGGTGGTTAATTTACTGGAACAACCATAAACCGCACCTCTAAAATAGGGAAATTATATATATTTTTAATGTTTAAAGTGACATACGCGAAAAAGTCTCGGCAGAGTCGCGTATGGGTTTTAAGAAACTATTTTTTGAGAAATATGTCCAAGTCTGAAGGGAAGGGTTGCCCAATGCCAATGCATAAGTCATCAAGTATATGATGGTGATAAATGATGCTATAACATATGCCCCCTAATATATGAGGTCAAGTGGGGTACATGATGGCCGAAATGTATTATGTGCATAGAAAGAACCTTGCGAGGACTAGAGAGGACTTCACTAGATTTCAGCCTGCCAAAAAACTAATGAGAGAGATCAGAAATATAGTTCATGACTAAGGCAGGCATACCCATGCTCAGTGAAAGAAAAGAATGTCCACATATTAAGTATAGAGTGGATCCAATATGTATACAAGTATGGATAAAATATAGAGTACATAGTGAATCATCTGATCACTGCCTGGAAGCATAAGTCAAAATCAGGTCCAAGTATCACATATAGAAGCCTAATCAATAATGCTGCAACAGATATCTGATCATAAACATCACAACTGTATCTCCAAGTACCGAATCATAAGTGGTGGAACAAATGGTACAACACGCAACTCGGGAGACAACATATAAGATGCTGCTGTGATGAAACTACAACATATAAGGGTGGATGGTGTCACTGGCAGAAAACTGAAGGAGCTGTCAAAGTGAACCAAAGCATACTGATGCAAACTCGAGGTCTTTATCGATCACCATGGCACAATTCTACACAATGGGAATAAATAAGCTGAAGTCAACCATGTGAGAAATCATTTGATTACCGGCCATTGATGTATACCGTTAACAAACGCGAGACAACCCACCGATAATGATAATGAGTGTCAAGGTGCCCTAGTACAATCTAGCAAGTGTGAATGAATGATTTGAAGTCGAACACTTGAAAGAATCTACCAATCAGGAGGCATTGATGTATCCTCATTATTGATAATGAAGATCCTTCCACTGATGACTGCAAACCCTAAGGTACTGACAAAAGGACTCTAGACCTTCTTCCTAGAGCAATGAGTCAGAGTCGATGGGAAAATATCTGTTGGAAGGAAGGAATTAAGGCATCCCACATCAGTCCAGCGCGAGTGTAACCCGTAGGCCAAGATTTGGAAGGAACCAGACGAAGTAAATTGAAGTAACCAACCCGAAGTACGTTTCCTGCATGCAGAGGATGAAGCTAGCGCATGACAGAAACCATCTGAACCAACCAATAATGAAAGATGACAAAGAGGCGAGATATCCACCGATAGGGTCAAATGGAAATCAAGGTACTGCACGAATCCCAGGTGTGATAATGTAAGTTGAAGTCGAACACAAGGGAAACCACTCAGTCAAAGACCCATGATGATGATAAAATGCTGAGCACAAGGTCACCTATTAATGATGTAAATAGGGCTAGGGTGCAGCTCTAGGTTTACTCTCAAAGGAAAATGTCGTAGTCGATAAGAGATAAACCCGCCAGCAAGAAGTCAGTGGAGAACTTCTCAAACCAGCACGAGCAAAGGACCAAATATATAATGTGATAGAACAAGATACTGACAATACTGGGACTGAAAAATGAGTCAAGAGACACCACAGAAAGGCCGACTCAGGTTAACTTCCCTTGAACAAAAGCACGACTTATGTTGATTATGGCAGCAAATGATAACTTTGTATAAGTTTGTCATGCAGGAGGCATAAACAAACCCTCCATATGGTTGGAAGAGATAATCAACTGGGGGAGAACTGGCTCATGAAATAAGGTTATGGATTCTCCTAATTCAAAAACTAAAACCATCCCAAATGGAGAAAAAACTTAGCTTTTTTGTGCTTTGTTCAAGGGCAACACAACTAACACTGTAGCTGCCATCAAATATGGAAGTAATATCTCGTTCCCGTTATTTTTCAATATATATATATATATATATTGTATTTTTCATATTCAAAGCCTGAAAAATAATAAAAGAATTATATAGTAAAATGGATAGAACGAGTGTCGTGAAACAGATGCACTAGTTCCTGGGATAGGAACAATCCTATGCTCAATGCAAGGTGGGGAAAACTGGTAACTGACACTCAGAGGAATGTTCCATCCATGGGTAAAGGTGTCAAGTTGCAAAAGCTAAGTGATTGTATGGTTAACTTGTACATAAATTCATGGTAAAAAGATGGCTTAAACATGAGTCCAAATGAAGCCGACTAAAGGCCAAGATAAACAAGTAGTCAATATGCAATGCAATAATACGACTCGACAACATAAGGGAGCCTCTAGGGTAAATGGCCAGAAAATGATAGCGAAGAAGAAGAAGAATGAAGCTTCAACGCATAAGACATGGCGGGACTAAAGAGGACTCCCGAGCCTACATAAATTGTAGCATGGGCGACAAGTGCTAGCGAGGGACTAACTAGGAAGCCCATGTAAAGGAAGGCTCTACCACCAAGTAATGATTAAAAAATCGGCAAATGAAATAGGTTAGTACTCGTGACATGATGGTATCGACCCTATGGCAAGTGATCAGAATGGAGGCTAGTATGAAAAGATGGAACGAAATAGTGGATTCCCTAACCTATATGCCAGTTTGAAATCATATACCTACCATGACAGGTCAACGGTCATGGATCCAAAGAAAAACTAGGACAATCTCGAATTCAACAAAATGTACATGAAAAATACCTTAACAAAGGCTTACAAGCCAAACGGTTATATAGTCGTAGTCAAATTCAAAAAATAAGCACAAGTAAAATTTGTAAAAAAAATTCAAATTCTGGGCATAAATACACCATTTGACTCACATTTTGAACATTTTCACATTGCAGAAGTGGAGAAGGAGCTTTGGGGCAAAAATTCCTCTTCTCAAATACAGAGCAATCAAGCATCAAATCGCGCCAAATCAATCAAGTAAGCTCTAAACTCATCTTTTTCATCAATTTCATTCCTATTTAAAGAATTTTTTTGGAAATTTGACTGTAGAAAAGATATTTTTTGTTGAAACCCTCTATGCATATGCGTGTTGGTGTGGACGAACCTGCGTATCATACGCGACTGTGTACAAACGAGGTCACGTATGCACAGAGCGAAATCAGTCATTTTATGATTTTTCCTAGGATTTCCATCAGCTGGAGAGAGCGTGAGCATAGTGCAATTGACAATGAAGTGATGGAGGATCAAACTTCCTTAGATATTCTCCAGAATTGTGGATTGCTCAAAATTTTCAAAATGCCCAATATGAAAAGCAATGTTGTTTTCTTCAAATGTCGGTTGATCATTGGGAGTCGGAAGAATATTGTTTCATGATTGATCAGATGCCGCTACGCATAGAAGTGGAAGATATATACTTCATTACTGGACTCTCTCGAAGGGGAGACCCAGTATATTTGTACGAAAAGCCTGTTGGAGGGCTTACCGTAGAGGATTATGTCCAAGTCTATTGTGTAGAGGATGAAAAAAATGTAGGAACACAGATTCATATAAGAGATCTGAAGGATTTATAAACGAAGATCCTTCTCTTTTCCATTGGCAGAGTAGCAAGATCAACTTCTCTACATCAGGCTTCATGGACACAAATGAGCATTGCAGTGGAATGCCTGATTCATCTCTTTGATTGGTGCACAACCTTGCTGAGCAATATGAAGAAACAATTAACTTCAATCCAAAAATAAAAGACTAAACACTTCGGGTATGGTGCAATCTTGCTGACGTTCTTCTTCGAGAGGGTCCCAGGGCTTCGGCCCAAGATCATCTCAACGATCAGCAGCCCGAGAGATCTAAGAATAGGCTGATGGGAAGATCTGATGAAGAGATTAGGGAGAAGTGAAGTTCCCCGGACCACTTGGGATGGTGAGTTCTTCCAATGGTGGGAAGAACAAGTCATCGCAGTGGAATATTATCCCTATGCTGGGATGGAATTTTGTGCAGATCCAAATCTAGTCCTGCCACCCAGTGCAACATGGGGCGCAATCGCTGAGATTGCATTTTTTATTTTTGATTATGTGATTCTTATAATTTTTTCAAAGTATGAAAATGAAAAAATGTTTTTGATTAGACTAAATGAATTACAAAATTATGATGATCAAATGCAGACATGGGACTAGTCAGGCCAGAGGGGTACCAAAGGCATAAGCATCGCAGAGGTGAGGCAGATGTTGAAGACCCTGGTAGGACACTCCATGCAGTACAAAGGAAATTGGAGAGCTTGACTCGCCAAGTGCCTATGGCCGCTATTGAGGAACTACTAGAGGCTATCCAGAGACGGGTGGTAGGAGTACCATGAGACTGGGTGCGGTTATTCTGCCGTGTAGCGACTGCCATTGTGTTCTCTAGGAACACAAATTTTGGGCAGGGACCTCAGGAGTAGATTTATAGATATGATCAGATGATTGTAATATTTTTTGATGATGGACATGATCGGGCATAAGCCATAATTTTTTAGGACATGATGGTCCAGATTTTGTATATTTTTGAACACTCTGATATATATATATATATATATATATATACAGTGATTTATATGATGTGATGACTCAAATGTATGATAATGAATGATGTATTTGATATATTTTTTAATTTATTGAATGATTAATATGCCAATCAATTGCTTGATTAGCCAATAAGTCTGCCATCCAATTGTCAGCTCGAGGGAAATGAATGAATGTTATAAATTGAAATGATCGTTGTAGCAAACGTACCCTAAAAAACAATCTATGCAAAAATGGGTCTCAGACACGATATGTGTTGTTCAACTGCGAAACCACCAACTGTGAATCCAAGAAAACTACTAACGAATCAATACACAGAGACATTGCCTCCAAGAGTAGATTAACCACTGTAGTGTATTCTACTACGTTGTTCGAAGCAGGACCAATGCAGACAACTCTTGAAACTAACAATTGATCAGATGAATAATGGAGTACCCAAGCCGCGAAAGCCAAGTTTCGGGTATGTCTACTAGCACCATCGGCGAAACCAAAGTGACTCATGTCATCCAACATTACCTGCCAAGCAGATCAAATTCATCAAAATCACACCAAAAATAAAAAACCCATAAATGTACAAAAACCAAATATATACATCAAAGCAAGATGCTAGGCCAAAGCCTAGGCATAATACTTTTTTCAAATAGAGCCCATTTCTGGGCTCCACCAACTCATTTCCATCAAAATCAATCAAGACATAAGCTCCTTTCTTCAGGACCTTTTTAACGATAAAGGGGCCATACCACATAGATTTTAACTTGCCTGCCCCCAAGGCATCATTCTCTTGGGCATAAACCAAGACAAGGTCACCTTCAGAGAAAACCCTAGGTTTGATCACCTTATCGTACTGAACCTTTACCCATTTCTTATGTGTCTCATTCGTCGTAGCTACATCTCGATGCTGCTCATCAAGATGTTCTAGAGGAAGAAGGCGTTCTTTGAGATTGGAAGTGTCAGGAACAAGGTCAAAAAATAACTTAAAAGGGGGAATTTCACATTCAATATGAAATTTAGATTCCAACCCATAAGCTAGTTGAAACGGAATAAAACCGGTTGCAGTTTTGATTGACATTCGATATGCCCAAAGTGCAGGATACAACATAATATGCCAATTGGATGTGGCTTTATCAATCATCTGTTGAAGAATTGTCTTCAAGGATTTGTTCACGGATTCAAATTTCCCATTGGCCTGAGGATAATAAGGAGAGAAATGCTCCTGCCGAAAACCTAATTTCAGAGCCAATTCAGTCATCATGCTATTCTGAAAGTGACTGCCATGGTTAGTGACAATCTCTTTGGGGATACCAAAGCGAGAAATGACTTGATTGAAGAGGAAGAGAGTTGTTGTCTCACCGTCATTTCTAAAAGTAGGCATAGCTTCAACCCACTTGGTGAAGTAGTCTACAACTACGATAATGTGCTTGTGACCTTTAGCTGAAGGCGAGTTACAAGCAGTATAATCAATACCCCACTTTGTAAAGGGTCTGACTGTAATGATAGGAAAGAGCGGAGCTAGATGAGCATGCATATTTCGAGTATAAACCTGACACAAATGACACGTTTTGACCGATTCCATACAATCTTTGAAAATTGAAGGCCAAAAGTATCTTACACGCAAGATTTTTTGGGTTGTAGCAAGCCTAGATACATGACCACCACAAGATCCACTGTGGCAATCATTCAACACAACCTCATCTTCTTCGAGAGTTAAGCAGCGTCTAAGGATCGAATTGACCCTGCGACGATATAAAGTGTCACTGATAATCAAATAACTTTTGGCTAAGTGACGTAACTATCGGCGCTCATCTTTCAAAAAATTCGAGGGAAACTTCGCAGTCTAGAGATAAACTATGAGATATCCATACCAAGGATCCTGTGAAGAAATGAGAAAAATATGTTCATCAGGAAATGATTCGTCATAAACAATCTCTTCTCCACAGGGCAACTCAAAAATAAACTCCGCAAAAACTAATGATTTCTTGAACTTGGCAGACATAAACTCAATATCAAATTCCTGCAAAATCACAATCCATCTATTTTATTTGCCCCCAATCACTCGCCTACTAAGAACAAACTGAAATGGATTGACCACTGCCAAAACATATGTTTTGTGAAGGATAATATAATGTCTAAGCTGCTACATAGCATGGAAAACTGCTAAAGCAAGTTTCTCTATCGGATAATACCGGAGTTCAGGACCTACCAAGCCTCAACTAAGGTAGTATGTAACATGCTCGGAAAGAGCATTGTCTTCCTGAACCAGAACCATACCAATGGTAGATTTTGTTGGCACAAGAAACAAGAGGAAATATCTGCTATAATCGGGTGGACTCAGTAAAGGAGCAGAGGTCAATGCCTTTTTCAAAGCATCAAATGAGTGTTGAGAAAATTCGTCCCAAAATAATGGAACTCCTTTCTTTAATAATCTCATAAATCCTTTTTTAATCTCGGCATAATTTACGATGAATCTTCGTAGGAAATCAGCTTTTCTTTGCAGACTTTGAAGTTGACGAATTGAAGACGGGGTAGGCAACTGAAGTATTGCCTCAACCTTGAAGGGATCTACCCGAATCCCTTCCATAGACACGATGAATCCCAACAACTGACCCAATGTGACAACGAAAACACACTTGTTCGAGTTCAACCGGATTTTGTAATACCGACATCGTTCAAAAACTTGACGGAGGTGAGAAGGATGATCAATTCTCTTGTGATAATGAGCATCTAGATCATCCAAATATGCCTCGATAATATGTTTGATGTCATGGAAGGCATAAGACATGGCCCGCTGAAAATTAGCTCCAACATTTTTTAGGCCAAAAGGCATTTTCTTGTAAGCAAAGGTACCCCAGGGACAAATAAATGTAGTCTTGTGCTGATCATCAGGACATATAGTAATTTGGTTATATCCAGAGAAACCGTCCATGAAGGAGAAAATATCATTCCCCACACACTCATCGATAATCTAATATATAAACTGTGTGGGGTAGTTATCTTTAGGACATGCTTTATTCAGGTCCCAAAAATTGATGTAAACTTGAATTGTTCCTTGTTTCTTATCCACATGAACTGGATTTGAAACCCACTCAGTTAATGGAATGGGATAAATGAACCCCGCCTTAAGCAGATTCTCTACCTCAACTTTGATAGCTGCTGCCTTCCTAGGGTTGACCGGATGAAGTTTTTTCCTGATAGGATTAACATTTTAATATACCTTGATTTCAAGTTGGACAATAGATGGATCTATACCAGGAATTTCCTCATACGACCAAGCAAACACATCTCTAAAATCTAGAAGAGATCGATGTAAGTTTGAATCTCTTAAGGGGAACACTTAGATCCTATGAAGACATTCTCTACGATGTTGGGATCTCTGGAGATGTTCACCAGGATAGTCGGAGAAATACCAACCATGTTCCCTTCAGCAAAAACCCGTGTTGGTGCTAAAGGGTTAAGGACTGGGTGAACAAGACCAGAAGAATGAGGGCTAGGAAAAATTGGTTCAACTTCGCGCAAGTCTGGTAGAAAGTAAGACCGATGATGCAAATCATCCCACTGTCTCTCTACACCAGTCATTGCTTCAAGGATGGCCTCTTCAGATGGAAGAGTGGTATCAAGGCAATCCTGACCCGAAGATGAAATGAGAGTCCAAGGCAAAGCCACATCTCCATCTAATTCCTTCGGTGAAAGAGAAACTAGAATGGAATCTGCAGAGTCAACAATAGAGTTATAAGCAATCTCAGATGTAGACATAGGAAATGCCATTCCACCCACTTGACCTTCTTCTAATGTGGAGGTAGGAGAAGGTAAGATCCAAGGGTCTGAAAAATAACGAGTTCTGAAGAAATCTCTTCGAATAGGAGCCCTGGAGGTTGAAATAGCATTAATATTATGAACCGAAGGAGGCGAAATATCAAAAGTACCCATCAGGGAAGTGTACATTCCAACCCCCAGATTCTCAATAGGTGGCTTGGTATCCTTCACCAAAGGAATGGTTGAGTCAGAAGATTCATTCGGATCTATAGGAGACAATCTAGTTGGTAAACTGTGACAATTCTCCCTTCGTGAGGGAAAAAAACAATGCGAAATAATGAGGATGCAATGGCATCCATCTCATAAATCTAGTTTCACCCCAACAGAAGGTTATAGTCTAAGCTTGCATCGACTATCTCAACTTTGATATTAATAGTCTTGCCCCCAACACAGATGGGAAAAGCTGGAACAATACCATGCGGCCTATGCTAATGACCATCAAACGCAGTCAGAAGAGTGGCTGAAGGAACAGTTGCGGGAGATCCAATACCCTTCCAACATACAAGAGACATTACGCACGTGGAAGCGCCCTCATCAACAACTGTTCGAAAGATATTGAATTTTCGATAAGTCTACCTAATATGGAAAGCCATATGATGAGGAAGTCTCTTTTTAAAATTCAACATGTAAAATGTAATCATCAGAGAATTCTTTGGATTGACAACCCCAATAGTAGTGAGCAAAGCACTCTACTGAGCAGGACAAGACTGGAGCACCCCTAAAGCAGACATGGCACAAGGACTTTAAGCCAGATCTTCTATGA
The DNA here is from genome assembly GCA_034641835.2 of Pinus albicaulis. Lineage (NCBI taxonomy): Eukaryota > Viridiplantae > Streptophyta > Pinopsida > Pinales > Pinaceae > Pinus > Pinus albicaulis. The sequence continues at coordinate 542,596,784 of CM076581.1, read as the reverse complement.
TCGAGCAATTCTGGGCAACCTTGGCATTAGGATTAATTGTCATACGCTTCGAATACCCTTTCGGCATCCGAGGTATAGGCTCAACAATCGGCCTCATAATATGAAGTGGCTCAGTACTATCAGGAGCACCCTTAGCTTTCGAAGACTCAACTTTGCCATAGTCATGATATCTCGTAGCGATATCTGCGTGAGCACTCATCATGTATATGTTTGATGTATTTTCCACTTCCTGGTGTTGGAAATATTGTCATTGATGGCAAAGGAGAAGAAAGAAGAACCAGTAAATAGGCAAAGAAGACAGGCAAGAGGCAGCCCAGGTAGCAGAAGCATCAGAGGAATTAGAGTTGTGAGAGTTGAAAGGGCCAGAGTAGTAGGTAATGCAGGTCTGTACATACAGTGAATATAGTGAAACAGTCATGCATTGACATGCACAGTCATGCACTGCTAGTGCACTGTCATGCACAGGAACTGAATACAGTGGATCGATGCAGAACAATGATTTTAGAAGCAAAGGTGAAAGGGTTTATATGCGATGGAAATGAGATTGTCATGAACAGCAAAATGGATCAGAGTAATGCACACAAGAATGGAACCTTGGGTTAAAGGAATAGAACCACACGAGGGGATGGAGGTTAGAACCCCGAACATGAAATGGAAGGTTGATATTTTATATCACAGCAGAAGCAATGATTCATTGTTATGTAGAGCTATGAAATCAAATGGAACGATGGCGCAGACGTAATAGAAGGGATGGCGGAACCATGAGGTAACGGAACCACGCAACAACAGTGAATATGATTTCGGGAATCCGCTGATGGTTTTCGTAAAAAAAATAAATGGTAAGATGTTTTCCAAAAAATAATGCGATATAGTTCAGTGATCGACACGTGGCCCAGGTGGTATTCCAAATCCACCTATTTCGCAAAACTTTTTCGTGTTAAACCGCGCGGGTAAAAATTTTGCGACCACCGTTGGATTTCACAGGACGGGTTGAGGTGTTGTGACCACCGTTGGATTGCAAGTAAAGTAGCACGGGCGGAAATTAAGTTATAAGTTGTTGTGGGACCCATGTATTGTTGCGGACTCGTGGTCTGATATATGTTGGTGAGTTATAAAGGTTGTGCGATGATATGTGTTAATAACTATTGTGGGACCCGAACGTTCAATTAATTGTTAACATATATATGAAATTGCTGTGGATTAACCAAAGTTGAACTTGGTATGAGTTAAGCAGATTAAAGATTTATTTGTGATAATACATGTTGTGCAGTTCAAATTAAAGTATGAACTGGGGTGTTGATATGTTAGACTTTAAGACTATTTATATCCACATATGTGCGGTTGCGAAGATATGTTTGGGTACATTGAATATTGTATGCGTGGGGCCCACAAGAGTCCAGCGTAACACAAAAATCTTGTTCTTAGAGTTAAATGGTGTTAACGTTATAAAATTAAGGTTGGTCATTAAGTAAGTGATTTGGAACCAATTATTTCATAAGTATTCAAAACTATGACAAAAGATTAATCTCCATTTATATGCCAAAGCATTATAGATCTGAAGGATTTCGAGTCGGGCTTTTAAGTGAAGTCGAATTAAGAGTTATAACCACAGGACTTTAATAAAAGAGCATATTATATGCTTCGTGGGGTTTTATAACCACCATACCTATAGACAGAAATATTTCGCATAGTTTTATAATTGCCAGAGTGTGAGTTAAATTGAATCAGATGTGTAATCTAGGCAATGTGGTATGAAACAGAGAAAAGAGTTAAGCCTCCGCATTCATTTAATTTTCCAGCAAATAATAAGAAGAAGCTACATTTTTATATACAATGAGAGTTATTTGGGGGCTAAATTTGTAAAGCAGTTATATATACATCATATACACAATTGTAGTAAATAGGAGAGTATGTAGAACTGTTACATGACAACAACTGCCAGATTTAAAACATTAATGCATGCATAGTGAACTTTGAGAATGTGGGTCTGACAGAGGTAAACAGAGATTGCAGATTTGAAGAGGTGTGCAGTGAAGGGATTCAGAATTGCAGAATCAGAATGTGAAATGCACAGGAATGAAAATGTGAGTTTGTTACTCTATAGCAGCAGAAAATTCAAGTTCACAGTGAGCCAAAAACTGAATGAGCTTAATGGAAATACTTGTTGTAACTGAAAATGTAAATGATTTAAAATTATTTTTTATATTGTTTGTGATGCATTGGAAAGTCTCCAATAGGCAAACAAACTCCATTGTAATATTGAAATTTGTACATATTATTATATTTTTTCTGAATGAGCTGGACAAAGGAATGAGAAGGTAGAAGTCAAAGAGTCATGGCTGTTCACTCCAAATTCTCAGTAGAATACAAACAGTGAAGAGGTGAAATCTATAAATGATATCTCATAGATATGAATAGAGAGGTTAGAGAATGCATAATTGAGGCAGAGAGGATAAGAAGAAGGAGGAGCAGATGGAGATGCTGTGAAGAATCAGAGAAGATATAAGACAGATAAGAAAGCTGGAGGACAGCAGTGAAGAAGGAACAGAACAGAGCTGATATCCAAGGTAAATCAACATATGATTTTTGAAAGAGTGAGGAAGTTGGAGCTTCCATATCAAGTTGTAGCTTGATAGATGTCAGTTGTAGCTGACTGAGGTTAGAGCCTCCTGCAGATTGGAGCTTGCAGAAAATAGTTGGGAGTTGGAGCTTCCTTGCAAGTTGTAGCTTGTAGAAATGAGGTAGGAGCCTCTTGTAGGTTGGAGCCTTCAGAAAATCAGTGGTGAGAGGGAGTTAGAGCTTGCCTTTGCATCAAAACAATAATAATATGTGGTTTTCTCCCTTTATGGGTTTCCACTTATATCTGCTGTCTATATGCATGATGATTATGTGTTGATACTCTGTATTTATTTTGCTTAATACCTGCTGCTCATTTATTAAGATTGTTGTTCCATTGTATATTGAATTGATTTCATAATGATGATGTGAATGAGTATAAAAGAAAGTTTAATAAGAACATGAATGCATTAAACTGATTCACCCCCCCCCCTCTCAGTTTAACCAAGGGTCCAACACCTGGCTGCCCCTAGAGGGAGCCCCAATATTTGGATTCGTGCTAGCAAGTAATTACCGCCCTTAGGGAAAAGGGTTTGTTAGCACAACCTAGAACTAGAAGAACCCTGTTGAGCTAACAAGCGCTGCACATATTGAATTTTAGGGAAAAGGTACGTAAGATGATCTCCAATGCACAATTTGCATGGAAACTTCACTTTCTTTTTATTATCCTTTTTACCCTTTCCAACATGATCATTGGATTTGTTCGCATTCCCCTTCCCATCCTTGTCCTTTTTATTGTTATTCCGTCCTTTTTTCTTCCCATCGGATTGTTGATTTCCTTTGGGGTTAGAAGTTTGAACAACATTAATTTCCAAGGACGGGGAAGGAGTTGACACTGAAGGAACAACCTGACCAGAAGAAGCTGATTGTATAGACAACGACTACAATTGACTTAGCACGTTAGCCGTACCGCTATCAATCGAACCAATAAGCCCATCACCATGAGAACTAGGTTTAGTTTTGGCTAAGTCCAATTTGGAGTGAGGAGAGTCCGACAAAATTTTATTAAGGACTCCAGACTGAGAATAAATCAGTTCTAGCTGCTGAGCCCTTAAAATAGCCTTCTCTTCAGATAATACCCCTAAAAGGGATACATCCTTAGAAATATCTAGCTGTAAGGATTTCAAAAACCATTCAATAAGGAATTCATTGGGGATCTAGGCTTTAATGAGCCTCTTCCTTCTTCGCAATTCTTGAATATGGTAAAAAATGTGAGTTGCCTTGTCCTGCTGAAAATTGGCCAGGAGGTCAGTCTCGGTGTCATAACGGATAGGTAACTGAAAATTATTTAAGAACATGGTAGCCAACTCTCCAAAAGTAGAAAAAATTCCCCCAATTAACTCTATGTATCATTTGGCAGCATTTCTAGTTAAGGTTCGTTGAAATAATCTCAACCTAATCGAGTCGTCGATCAGGGAGTTTGATGAACACCATAAATGGAAAGTGGTGCTATGATCTACCGGATCCTCGCCATTCTTCCCTTCAAACTTTGGAATGTCTAAGGGGAGTTTGGCGGGGACCGAAGGCCAGCTTAGACTATACCGAATAGGATTGTTAGTCAATTTCGATATATTTGGAAAGTTTAATGTTGCCATAAATGGTAAGTGTGGAGGAGCCTGGGAATTCCATCCCCCATAGGAAGGATCCCCCACATTCTGAAAAGAATAACCTAGATTTGTTGAGGCACCAGGTTGCCAGACGTTGTTCATAGAAATTGCCGGGCCATAAGAAAATCCTTGTGACCCAAAATTCGGAGAATGACCCCCTCCCAACATAGAGTTATTATACGCAGGAAAATTCCCTCCAATCGAGGTCTTGAATGGAGAAGAAACCCCTTGGTAAGGGTTCCAAGAATTTGCAAATGGAGAAAAAGCCTGAGAAGTACTCGATGAAGGGAAAGGAACATTCCCTTGCTGACCAACAAATAACTGAATCCCCACTCCTAATGCTGTAAAAAAGGGGTTCCATCCCAAAAAGACATTAGAACTTTGACCTCCAGAAAAAGGATTGAAACCTTGACTCTGAGAGGTAAAAGGTAAAGATCCTAAGGAAGGGTTTGAATGAGAGATATTCCCACTTCCAAAGGTGAACCCTTGAAATGAAGCTGACCCACTAGCCATAGAAGGTATGGGTGTGGAGACAGCTGAAGCAACAAAAAAGGAGAAAGAAGGAATTCCACTAGTGGGAATTCCATAAGAAAATGGACCATATTGAGAAGCATGTGCTTGGGTGTTTCCAGAGCCAAACACAACAACACTAGAAGTGATTATCGATATAGCAATAGTGCCCCCTCCTTCAACTGAAAGAGGATTCTGAACACTTGCAGTGTTCACAGTCGAAACTATGTTCCCAGTTGTGGCCATCGAAATAAAGGGATATGACGGAAAAGGACTAGCCGATCTTTGAGACTCGGGCCCGATGTATCGAATAACGTCAAGACAACTAGCAGGCAGAGGAGATGGAAGAGAATAAACAGGCTGAGGGACTTCTTTTACTTCAACTTCTTCTACTGGAAATAAAACTCTAGAGATGAGTGGAACACTCCTCTCTACACTGATACTGACACCAGAACCACCCAAAGAAACAACAAGCCCCAACGGAGGATCACTCTCCACTGCATTTGAAACCACCGAGTGAAAATCACCCACCGAATTACTCCTACGCCTTCTTGATGAAGGCTCGACACTTGTGGGAGATAACCCACAAAGCCTCCTCGATCGACGAGGCGATCGGTCAGCCACTTTAAGAGATTAATTTTAGACCAAAAAAATATAAGAAGCTAAGAAATATAGGAGCAAAGAGTGTTGAAAATGGAAACAAGAAACAGTGAAGGAGGCCTCCTGAAACATCTTTCCTGATCCTATTTGGAAAGTGATCACCTAAACTAGGTGGGGACCACACATGTGATTTTTGTCAAAAAATCTATTTTTAGACTATGTCTATTTTTAGACATATGGAGCATGGTTCAGGGATTGCATGTATGAGATTCTTGGAGTATGTGTCATGTTGGTAAAAATAGATGAAACTCTATTTTTTAGGTCAAAGAGGTCGAAGGCTATTTTTAGACTGCCTCTCCTAAAAATAGGGAAGTCAAATATTATTTACCCTTAATAATATTTGGACTCTAAACTTCAGTTTACTCTCTTGGAGCACTTCAGTTTGAGCCCTGGAAGTGGGGCATGCAGCTGCCAGAAGTAATTACGCTTTTCCTATGAGTTAGGTGAGCTAATGCATGTTAGACTTCAGTTAGACTCATGTGGCAGAGTTTTGGTGGAGTTGATTGAGGAGTTAATGGAGGTGGTGTTCTGGTTAACTAGTTGAACTAGTTGTATTTAGTTTAAATGGCTAATACACTAGAGATGAGTTGGGTGAATTAAATATTATTTAATTCACTAATTATTAACTCATTATTCAACTAAAGAACACATCAGTTTAACTCAGTGCATGGACAGTTCAGTGACGACAAGTGTAAGAGGTAGATGAAAGGGTAAGTACAGCTATTAGTTGTGACATCAGTTGTGCATGAGATTTGCACCACACTTGGAGGTAATTACCAATGACAATTGCGCAGTTGGAGCCAGTGAGATTCGAACCTGAATCTCTATTTAGACCAGCCTTGATTGCGCAATAGAGGAAGAGAAGTAGTGGGTGTGTTTTGAACCTGTGACTTGTTCAAAACCAAGCTAGTTTTTGTGCAGCTTTGGGAGATAGTACTGAGTACTTGTGAGGAGTTTGTACTATGTATTTGCTGCATGTTCTCTCCATTTATAATATACTATAGCTGGGGGTTTTCAGCTATAAGCTTTTCCCATACATACTGTGTTAATGTGTGTGATGATTTGATGTGCTATCGCTTCTATTATTTCCGCATGTGACAATTAATTGTAGAAGAAGGTTATGTGTTATGCATGCAATTCGAAATTGATGTATGATCGGGTTAATCTTCATTGAATAAGTGATTTATTCAGCAAATTTATACAAAGAGCACACTATAAAAAATTCCTATGATACAACCAGACAAGCACCTCTCAGTGTAATGAATAAAATAATGTAAATAGTGATTAATTAGTAATTAGGTTGAAAGGCCGTGTCTGATAAGACACGACCTTACGTGAAGAGGCACTTGCGTAAGTATATAAGCATACCTCATTTGTAACATTCAATCATCTATCTCGTCTCATTCATCATACTATCAAATATAATATTTGTATCCTCATGGATAACTTTGTATTCCAAGTCTTCTGGAGTATTTAGTTTGAGAATGAACTTTGTTCGCTTCATTTGGTATCAGAGCAGTTCGATCTTCTGGCCGCTCATCGCTGCATAGAGCTACACTCCTCGGTCCAGGCCTTTGGCCATCAAAAAATTGTCAACATTGTTGTCGTCGAAGCGTTTCGCTACCAGTCTTCGAGTTTCTCCATTTTCACTAGTAGGCCTTTGGCCAAAATTAAAAATTTGAAGAATTCCACCAGTAGGCCTTTGGCCAGGATTAAAAATTTGAAGAAATTTCACCAGTAGGCCTTTGGCCAAAATTAAAAGTTTGAAGAAAAAAAAAAAAGGGAAATTTTTGAAAAAGGAGAAGCAAAAACAATATATATATATATATATATATATATATATATATAAAGTAAAAAAAAGAAAAAAGAAAAAAAGAGATATATATAAATAAGTACATATATGTACATACCAAGACAATTTAAAAATAAAAAGGAAAAAGAAAGAAGGAAGAGTAGATAACGTTATTTTGATTATTGTTTAAGTGGTTTACAAGCTTGTGGTTTGAGAGGCCCATGGTATTCGCAAGGTAAAATAAGAACAAAAGGAATAAAAAAATCTCTATGTGAATGGTAAGTTTACTTTTACGTGGAGAAAATTAACCAAGCAAAATACACATAAGTGGACATATATTTTATAGGTGAATATAGGTGAATAGCCACGTTTCACTAGGGTTGTAACTTTTCATTTAAAAAAAAAAAAAAAAAAAAAAAACACACCTACTATTATGAAAGTCAAACATCTTAGTAGTTAAAGAATATTTCATAAAAAGAAATCATATTATTAAGAATTTCTTTACATATTAAGGAATCATTATTAAAGCTAGAAGGTATATAAAAGGAAAAATAGGTTATTAAAGGTTTAAGTATTGAAAAAGTATTTCGAAGTTATTACAAATTCAAAACCAAGGAAGATTAAGATTATAAATATTAGGAAGGGTCACCCTTAAAAACCCCGAAGTTATCTGACAAAATGACATCCAAAACATAACTAAAAGGGGGAATATTTCCTAAAAATTATTGTATGTGTGTTGATGCGCTAATTGAAATCAAAGGGTCACTTGCGGGAAAATAGGTTCTCATATCTATCGATTTTACTCGAAAGAATAATTATGTTAGTACTGAATGTGTTAACCAATTATTGATCCTTGAATCAAATATAACTGAAGAAAATTCATTTAACACAAATGATAAACAATACAACATAGAGAATTTACAGCTAAGTATTGGGGAGTATTCCTTTGTCTCGCAATTCACAGTTAAAACCTTATTTTCTAATAATAGTGATATAGTTCTAGGTTCACTCTGGATGGAATCACTAGGGTCATTCATCCTTAATACGAAAAATAAGTTTTTGACATTCTCCTACAAAAAGAAGAAAATAACGCTGCAAGACGTTAACTTGAAGCCAAATTTCGTGACGCCTGAAGACGTACAAGAAATTTCGAAAGTAATTTTCCAATAAGGAAAAAATGTGATACAAAATATGCAGAAGGAAATTGATAAAATCACAACTAACAAGAATGAATAAGTTGCTCGCCTCAAGGACCACAACGATAAATTACTAATGCAAATTAAGAAGCTAAAGAAAGACAAGAAGTCGTTGGAAAACAAGGTGCAACAACTTGTCGAAAATGAAGCATCGAAATCTACAAATATAGAAGTTCAAGTTGAAGACAAAATGAACTTTGATACAGTAAATGTCACAACTCAAGAAGAAGACAAGAAAGTTAAAAAAGATAAAAACTTTGATGTTGCAGTTGAGACGAGGAGCATACTAAGTGAAGGTCCTGTCACCTACTCAATAACATCCTCGCTAAAAGAAAATCAAAGGCAAACCAAAAAGGTTCCCTATCGACATCCAAATCACGGGAGCAGACAAATCGATCGAGCTATGTATTCAAAACATAAACAAGCTGATGTTTTGAAGAATACTAATGTCAGTGCAATCTACTCAAGTGATAATTCATCACAAGTTTCATGTCGTCGTAAGATTCCACAGAAGATTGATTTAGGATGGTCCGATCCATTCTCAGTGCGACAATTTTTTTTGTCACTTAGAGGGTCATATCAACTTGTATCAACAAGGATGACTGCTCCGAGACAAAAAGATGTTCGTAGCAGGAAAAGAAATCGAGGCCTTTCATCGACAAGCTTTGAGGACAAATATTTTTGAGGGGAAGGCAATGTAATGAATAAAATAATGTAAATAGTGATTAATTAGTTAATTAGTAATTAGGTTGAAAGGCCATGTCTGATAAGACAGGAACTTTCATGAAGAGGCACCTGCATAGGTATATAAGCATGCCTCATTTGTAACATTCAATCATCCATCTCATCTCATTCATCATACTATCAAATATAATATTTTTATCCTCATGGATATCTTTGTATTCCAAGTCTTCTGGAGTATTTAGTTTGAGAAGGAACTTTGTTCGCTTCACTCAGGTATTTTCGCTCCAGGTGATGAGGACCGGACACCAAAATACAAGAAAGTGAAATAATAGGACCTTCCAAAAACAGTCTGGGGTAATTACGCCCCAGGTCTACTAGTAAAGGTAACTGAAACCGTTACGCTGACCTCCTAACAACAACCTTTGCCGGTGCAACTCCCCAAGCTTCGCAAGGGCACCCTCCATAAGTACTGATGGAAGTGATGCAACGCCTGTCTCAGGTACCATGAGTATTCCCCCTCGCAGTCACCTGTGTGGTTCGTAGGATAGGAAACTGAGGGCACCAATCCGTATCGACAGCCGAGTGGAACAGTCTTAGGTCAAGGTTCAACAAATATGAGAGGGGATATCTCTTTTCTCTGCCTACACTATCTCTCGTGCTTGACTCTCTGGAGGAGAGCTTTCCCGGTCCACTTAACAGTGTTGGATTTCTCTCTTTAATAAACTTTATATTTTAACAATTTGAGAAGCCTTGGAGAGTTAACTCTCCACTCACCTAATCCAAGGCCCTACAACGTAGCTAGTTGGTGTATGATTAATGACAATAATACAAAAGCTTCTAGTTGTTTTTAATTATATCGCTTGTTTAAGATTGAATGTTACTTAAGTCAAGGGTACACAAAAGTGAAATTGATGGTGTTTTATGATGTAGAAGAAATCAATGAAAAACCTAGTTACATGCAAATGCAACAATTTCCTTTCGATGAAAAGCGATTTCTACATGGGTTCCATGAAACTAATAAAGAAAAAACTTTGTTTTTTCTTTTCAGACACTCACACTTCACATGATCCAGAAAGCTATGAAAAAGACTAAAATTGCTCAAATGCACTTAATGCAAACTACCAATGATATGCAAATTATAAGATGCTAACTCTAAAGAAGCGAAAAAGAGTCTCTAGAAAGACGATGGTTCAATCACTTTTTGACAAAAAAACAAGGCTAGTTCCAAACAAAACTCCTATTTATAATAATGCCAAAATGCATTTGATATAAAAGAGAGAAATCAAGAAAAGACTTCCTTCAAAATTGAGCCAAGAACCAAAGACTAGAAACAAATGAAAAAGCTTCAAAAGATATGATGAAACCGTAAAAACAAATTCAAAGCAAAAGCTACAGAACACAAAAATGTTTCTTTGGCTTTTTACTTATAATGGAAGAAAAAATATTTCAAGAAGACAATCATAAACTACCCAAGAACCGGAATCAAACAAAATGAGTCTCAACAAGGCTTCAAAGTGCTCAAGCCAACTGTGCTACTTTCGTAGCAGGACTTAAATGAGCAAAAACAACCATAAAACTCAAATAACTGATTCAACACAATAGCATAATCTTTCAACGAACAACAATTCAAAAAACCAAAAAGAGATTCTTCACGATTCGCAAAAAGGCAAGTCCAAGAAGTCAAGAAAACCAAAATAGGCCAAGAAGGAAAAAACCACAATTGGAGCAATGCATAGGGCCAAGAAGAGCAAACAAGCAGAGGCTCACTGTTCTGAATGGTCATAACAAACAAGAACTTCAGGAAAAGATCTTGGTGCTTCAGCCGCAATTGCAAACACACAAAACAGGAAATTCACCAAATGGCTAGGTTTTCACAAAAACAAGAGAGAAAAACATATGCAATCACCATAAACACAGTCCAGACACCTTAAAGACACCACAAGAATGGTTCACCACAGACAGAAAAGACTACAGAGGTTGAAAACCTAAATTTTCAAAATTTTCTAGGCATATGCGGTTTTGCAGTGTGCAACTAGCGTGTATATGCGATTGTAACCAAGGAAATTCGCGTATACGCAGGTTCCTTTGGAAAACACAAGAGGTATACGCGAATATGCAAAGACCAAGTTGCGTATGGAAATAAAGATAAGGAAAAAGAAAAAAGTCAAGCTTGATCAAGGGACTAGGTCTTCTGCCTGATTGAAAAAAGACTTACTAGACTGCAAAAAGTGATAAAACCTGTTAGGAACCTATAGGACAGATAAAACAACCCAAACGGGAATCACAAGAATGTGATCCCCAGTGGAGTCACCATTTCTGTTTCGGGAAATGTTACCTTAAAGTTCTTGGGTTGATAAACCTTCACAGATCAAAGGCATGTCATTACAAGAAGGACTCACTTGACTAACTTCTATGCATTAAACTAGAATCTACAGGTTGCAGACCTTACTCGGATATCCTTTGGTTGTAGTAGATCCCGTGGGGTGCAAACCCCCTACAACTCTTTGTGCTCCGTAATCTGTAAATCAACAAAGAACGAACACAAAATCCTAGTTGTACAACATATATATGTTATAGATGTTAGGGCAAAGCATGCATAATCTCATAAAAACAATATTAAATGAACAATTTAAAATAATTACACATGTATAAAATATTATTGACACGTAAACATCAGGAACAAGATGGCACTTCTATTATTAATGACATGTACAGTAAACAAACGTTGAGAGATCACCTGAAATCTGCCACGACCTTCGAGTATACCGTCCTCTGGATCCGTCCAACCCCAGCCTCTCAAAATTTCTTCCAAGACTCGTGCACAATGGATGTCACATAGGGTGAGTGAACATCTCAAGGAAACAAGGGTTTCCTGAAAAAATCTGGGAAGTGCAGGAGGCACGGAAAATAACAGACTTGGATAGGGCTCTAACAATGTATAATATCTATATTTCTCTCTCTCTTCCTCCTTTAGGCCAAATTATTTTTTGAAGTTGGGAACAGTTAGGCCACGGGATGGGGTGGTTAAGTTACTGGAACAATAGTAAAACCCGCCTCTAAAATAGTGAAATTATATATATTTTTAATGTTTAAAATGACATACGCGGTTCTCTATGTATGGACTCGCGTGTATATGTGGAAAAGTCTGGGCAGAGTCGCGTATGGGTTTTAAGAAACTGTTTTTTGAGAAATATGTCCAAGTTTGAAGGGAAGGGTTGCCCAAGCCCAATTCATAAGTAATCAAGTATATGATGGTGATAAATAATGCTATAAAAATAAGTGACCTCTCTGTCTTATGTTGATCATGCTCGACCTTGTATTTTTCTTGTGAATCCTTCAACACCTCTTGTACATGTGAATGGATTTTCCTAATCATCTTAACGATTTTTTCTATCACTCTTAATTTATCCTTTGTGAGATCCTCCCTCACTCCTCCTTTCTAACCATACACAACATCTAAATATGAAGGTGGCAAGTATCCAAAACAAGTCTCAAATTGTGACTTACCAATTGAAGTGTGGTATGCTCCATTATAGGATGTTGTATGTAGACCATATTTTCATACTAGGTCTTCAGATGCTTTTGATTATAACCCCTCAAAAGTTATACAAAATACATGTTGACCAGTTCTATTTTCCCATCTGTTTGTGGATGGAATGTTGTATCCCCCTTCAATTTTGTGTCCATACTCTCCCACAATATAGTCCAAGATGCAATGAGAAACATAGTGTACCTGTATAAAACAATTTAACTTGTTACCCCAAAGTGCACCAAACCTATTCAAAGAAAAAATTTGTTGCTTATTACCCCTTGATATTCTCTTTACAGACCATGAGAATAAACATCTTGTCAAACCTATCAAATACCACAAACAGGTAGTCATGCCCCTTGCTAGTAGTCGGTAAATCTCCCACAAAATCCATAGATATGCTTTCCTAAGGACGAGTGGATATAGGTAAGGGATGGTGTAAAATCCTAATTTCTATTTTACTAGGATTGTTGGTACAACAACGTATACATCCTCTAATGAACTTAGCCACATCTACTTGCATCTTAGGCCAATACACATGTCCCTACAATTTTGAAATTATCTTCCCAACACCAAAATTACCTACAACCATGGAGGTGTAAGCCTCTATAATCAATTGCAATCACTCACCTTTAAAAACACATATCTTGTCGAACCTATAGAGTAACCCATTCTCGAGATGATATCCAATTGTGAATTCATCATCGTCCACATAACTCTAGCATTGTAGTTTTTAATATGCCTCCCTGAATTCCTAATGCTCTATATATACTTATTTGTATGCATCATTGGCTAAAATCTTCATGTGCATGAGAGTTCCAAAGCTATTATTTTTTATGTTGGTAGCATTAAAAGCATGTTATCCCACTTGTTCATGCTACCCTTTTTATACTTGATCACTCAATGGAATTGTTGTAAAAACCTCGTCCACTTGTACTGCTTAATCTATTTTAACTTGCTTTGGGCCTACAAGTATTGTAGTTCCTGGTGATCTGTGTGGATGACTTTCTCCTTACCCATATGATAATGTTTCATTTTCTTCTTAGATTCTATTAGGGAATGGAGCTCCTTGTCATAGGTATGGTAGTTGAGAACCATCCCATGAAACACTTCAGAATGGTAGCACACAAGCCTTCCTGCCTGTGTCAAGACCGCTCCCATGGCATATCCACTGGCATTTTTCTCCACTTCAAAGGGCTACTACAAACTTAGTAATGCAAGAACCAATGCTTAACTAATTTTGATCTACAACTCTTCAAAGGCATTCTACTAACCCTACCCCCACTGGAAAATCTTACCATTTATTGTTATACCATGGAGTGGTGAGACATTGCTAAAAATGAGGCTATACATTTCCTCAAGTATTGTGTTTCCCTAACGAAACTCCTAACCTCAAAAAAATTTGTAGACATCAACCACTCCATGATGGCATCCATCTTGGAGACATCTATCTTGAGCTCCCCTCCACCAATAACATAGCCTAAATACACCAAAGACTGTTGTGCAAACTCACATTTCTCGATATTTTCCAACAACTAGTGATTCTTCAAAGTCTATAGCACCTACAATATGTGTGAGATGTGCTCCTCATATTTAGCACTATAAACCAATATATCATCAAAATGAACAATAACAAATGAATCTAAATAATGGAATAATACATCATTCATCAATCTCACGAATGTAGCTAGTACATTGCATAGACCAAGTGTCATGACTAAAAATTCATACAAGCACTGTCAAGCTTTGAAGGTGGTCTTATAGGTGTATTTTTCATTGAATCACACATGGTGATACCCTAATTTTAAATCCAACTTGGCTAAGTATCTTGTTGTAAATGGTCCAACAAATAATTTATCCTGGCAAGGGGTACTTGTTTTTTAACATAATTTTGTTTAATGCCCTATAATCAATGCAAATTCACCAAGTCCCATCTTTGTTTTGTAATTTTTTGATAGGTAACCCATATGGTGAGGTACTTAGTCGAATAACATTATGCTCCAATAACTATTGCAATTTATTCTTCACCTTGTTTGCGTCTAGAACAGACTAAATGTACAACCCGATGTTCAACAATGGAGAGTCTGGAAAAAAATAGATCTTGTGCACCACTTCCCTCTTGGGTGGTATCCCTTTAGGCTCCTAGAACACTCCTCTGTAGCATGTAGAATCTCTTCTAGTTGTTGTCTCTATTTCTTAGTGCAACCCTCAAAGAATGTATTTACTATCATTGATTCTTCCACATGTTGATTTTCTTTAAGAATAATAAATCACACTTCTTGATATAATTGATCAATTTCTTAGCCTGGTTGGCACTTATCAATGAATATTTCACTTACCCTTGTGTGTTTTTATGATGAATGATTTCCCATCCTTGATGAGGCAATACTAGTTGGATCTTTGCATAAATATTTCTTCCTTTATATACATGTAGGGACTCCTAAACACCACTCCACATGCATTAAGTGGAACTACATCCAATTCTACCTCATTAATAAACTAAGCATTGATATAAAATTTAATTTTAAAGCATTTGGTTACCTTTATATCTAACTCCTTGTCGACCCATCCCTATTGAGAAATAAAGACATTTAGATATTAAGGTTTGATTCCTCTTTTCTTGATAATTACTTGTCATGTGTATTGGCTTATTTTACTTCTTTATTATGTTATCTTTCACCAAGAAATTACCAAATCAAAAGTGTATGAAGATCACAAGAACAAGAAACACAAGATGTAGGCACTCAGCCAGGGAAAAACCCTATGAAGGGGAAAACCCAATCAAACTCTTCCTCTAGTAGATTTAAATCAATATGAGACAATCAAAGACCCTTTTTACCTAGACAAAGACATCCTACAATCACCAAGTCAAGTCTTACTTCAAGTAGACAAACTATGCCAAAGTCACCAAGTGTGAGCTCCTCAAATACTTCTTTATTTCAAAATTTCATCCCCCCAACTACAAAATTTTGGACCTACAGTTACAACAGAAATTTCGGCCCTGCAGCTTTCCCAAAAACCATAAAAAACTTTGCATGTGAGAGAGAGAGATGCCCAAAAACTTTGATGTGGTCTTCCTTAGGTTTGTTCTTCCTTGTTCTTGACTTTGCTTCTTCTTGTCTTTCTCTTAAATTGTAGATCGAAATTGTGGATGAGTGGATGTCAAATAGGTCGAGCTCGTCTTCTACTTATATTTCTTTTGTTGGGTTGAATAGCCCTAATCTGGCCTGACTTCATCAAGGTAGGGCTGACTTGGTGAGGAGGTGGAAAATTACACTTTTGACTCAAAAATAATTTTTAGTACATGATACAAATTATCAAGAAGGGTCTAATAAATGTGACAATGACTCTTGTGACTCAATACAAAACTTAGAAGCCTTAAATGGAGGCTATGACCTAGAAAATAAATTAAAGAGCATGCAACCCATGCTTCAAAAAATAATTTTCTTTTACAATAATTTTTTTTTCTTTATTTTTATAAATACATTACATCATGACTAAAATACAATTATGAAGATCGACACTAGTTGCATTCTTCAGCACACCCTCCTAACTAGGTAGGTATTTATAATAACACATACATAGGTACAAGGATGTACTCAAAATGATAAGTTTTATGAAGAGTCACAACACATATAGTGCTATGGACTAGATACTTAACTAAGGTATTTGTCTGGTTGGGACTAAGGTGTATTCCAAGCTTCTGCCACTATAGGTACCACCAAGCTTAAAATGTAACATCAGTCCACGTGTTGAGATTGCAACAAGATGATGAGCTTAGTGGAAAGAATTCACCTTCACTAAGTGGGCCCACAGGCTATTTTTGGCGCAAAGTCTATTTTTAGACATATGGATCATGTTCTATGAGTTGCAGGATGCTATTTGTGGATGGTTGGTCAAGTCAGAAAAAATAGATGGACTTCTATTTTTAGACATATTGGGCGGAATCTATTGCCAGTCTAAAAATAGATACGTCAAATATTATTAGCTCTTAATAATATTTGGACTCTAAACATTATCTTATTCTCTTGGAGCACTTCAGTTAAGTGCACAGATGTGGCACAGGAGCTGACAGAAGGAATTATGCTATTCCTAAGGGTTAACTGGATCTATTGCATGGATACTTGAGTTAGAACTCATGTGACAGAGTTTGGTGGAGTTGATTGAGGAAGTTAGTGGAGTTGTATTCAGTTTAACTAATCTAAACATAGTTGAGCTATTTGTATTCAGTTTAACTAATTGATACAATTAGTGAGAGTGGTGTGAATTAATTATTAATTAATTCACTAATTATAAACTCATTAATCAACTAAATAATACATAAGTTAACTTTAGTGCATGGACAGTTTCAGTGGAGACCAGTGCAGAAATAGGTGAAAGAGCAGGTTAACTATCAGTTGTGACTATACAGTTGCTATTTGCAACACACGGATAGGTGGAGAAGCCCATGAGGATTGCGCAGTACAAGCCAGGTGGTTTATCCATTTAATGAAGCCATCCCATAGCATTGAAAACACAATAGAGGCTGGCTATCAAGTGGCAAAAGATTGGAGCATGTGTTTTGCTAGATCTAGCTTGATAGTGTGTAGCAATTGAGGGTGTGCATGAGAGCTTGTGAGGAGATTTTGTACTATGATTGTTACATGATCTCCATGACATATAATATATAGATATTTGGGGTTTTCAGCTTTAATCTTTCCCATTAAATATTGTGTTCATATGTGTGATTGTTTGTGGTTTTAATGTATGCATGTAATTGATTTTATTTCCGCATGTGATGATCAATGGTAGAAGAGATTCCGTATTATGCATGAAGCTAAAATAGTGTGTGATCAGGAGAATCTCGGTGAGTAATATCTCAGTTATTCAAATTTCTACATGGTATCAGAGCGATACTGATCATTGGAGCGATTGCAAAACATTGAAGCGATTGAGTTTTGTGCTGGTGGAATTCGAATTTGTAGTAGTGTTTTCTTGGTGTCGAAGTTGAGATGTCTTTCAACGGATTACGATTGGAGTATGCCCTTAAGGGCAGCTCGAATTATATTTCATGGAAGGACAAGATGGAGGCGGTGCTGGATGACAATGGGTTGAAGGAGTTCATAGATGCTGAAGTCCCGAAGCCTACTTCTACTGATGCTGCCGTACTTGATGCATGGCAAAAGAAGATAGCAAAGTGTCGAAGGATTCTGTTGGAGGGTGTGAAGGATCACATAGTGTCCAGCCTTCATGGTAAGGCTTCTCCATTATTGATGTGGAAAGCCTTGACATATTTATTCCAAAGCAAGAGCGACCAGAGGAAGTTGGCGCTCAAGGATAGACTCAGAAACATAAAGATGGAGAAAGGCGACAGTATGCCCAAGTACCTCACAAAGTTCATCCAATGCAGGGATGAGATGGAAAGTGTGGGGGTGATTGTTGATGATGAGGACTTGGTGAGCTTGGCTCTCCTAGGGCTTCCGAAGAGTTGGCACTCTTATCAGGACTCTGTCAATGTTCGGGAGAAATTGCCAGGATGGGAGCGACTTTGGTCGGATCTTGTGCAAGAGGAGATAAGGCGAAGTACCAGGGACAGATCTTCATTAAAGAAATATGATGAAGAGAATTGCGCTTTGGCTACCAAAGCAAAGAAGGGGAAGAGCAAGAAAGCTTCTCAATCCGGTGCGAAAGGCAAGAAGCAGGACATGTCCAAGGTGAAGTGCTTTCACTGTCACCAACACGAACATTACGCCACTAATTGTCCACAGAAGAAGAAAAATAAGCAAGCTGCTGGAACTACAGTTGGAGAGGCTTTAGCCTTGCAGTTTGAGCTGGATTTTTCACTGATCGCATGCTTGGTTTCAAGTGTGATGGGTTCAGTCTGGTTTCTTGACAGTGGTGTGTCTTTTCACATGACAGGAGATCGATATTTGTTTACTGATCTGGATGAGAAAGATCTTGGAGTGCACATCGAGATGGGCGATGATGGTAGATACAGTGCGACTGGTATCGGTACCATTTCCTTTGAGAGGGAGTATGGTAAACCCTTCAGATTGAAGGAAGTGATGCATGTTCCAGGATTGAAGAAGAATCTTATCTCTATGGCGATGTTAGAAGACAAGGGATATGATGTTGTCTTTAGCGAGGGAAAGGCTTTCCTGCGTAGTAAGGCAACTGGTGAGACCCGGAGGATAGGGGTTTGAGTTAAGAACCTTTATCAATTGCAGGTAGATGGCTGCGCAAAAATGGAAGGCAAGGCAGAAGGAGTGGTGAGCCGGGATGATGGCGAGTTGTGGCACCAGAGATTGGGCCACCTTCACCATGGAGCTTTGAAGATACTACAACAGATTTCTACTGGGCTTCCTAAAGGCACTCTTGCGCAGTCAGATCAGTGCAAGGGGTGCACCTCGGGAAAATTTTTGAAAGCCACCTTTCACGAGAAGGATAGTCGCACCACGATGATCCTTGAGAGAATTCACATAGACGTGTGTGGACCTTTCTCAGTAGCTTCAACATCAAAGCACATGTATTATGTGATATTTATTGATGATTTTTCTCGTAAGTGCTGGATCTTCTTCATGCAGAAGAAGAGTGAGACATGCTCAAAGTTCTATGAGTTCAAGGAACTGGTTGAGAAAGAATCGCGGAAGCAGGTGAAGGCTCTAAGGAGCGACAATGGTGGTGAATTCATCTCTGGCGAATTCAAGGACTTTTGCAGCGCAGAAGGAATTCAAAGAGAGCTCATAGCACCTCATAACCCATAGTAGAACGGGGTTGCTGAGTGGAAGAATAGAACGATCGTGGGTGCTGCATGGGCGATGTTGCATGATCAGGGCCTTCCCATACACTTGTGGGCTGAGGCATGCAATACTGCAGTATATGTGCAGAACTGTTGTCCTCACAAGATACTTGGCATGCGTACACCCGAGGAGGCGTTTTCTAGTAAGAGGCCTGATATTTCCCATTTGAGGATTTTCGGTTCACTTATTTACATTCATGTGACGAAGGATGCCAGGAAGAAGCTGGAGCCGACTGCAGAGG
Source organism: Pinus albicaulis (assembly GCA_034641835.2). Classification (NCBI taxonomy): domain Eukaryota; kingdom Viridiplantae; phylum Streptophyta; class Pinopsida; order Pinales; family Pinaceae; genus Pinus; species Pinus albicaulis. Next base: position 542,577,170 of record CM076581.1, on the reverse strand, counting down.
TTGGGATATTTGTGGGGTACACTGATACGCCCCACAACTATCGTGTGTATTTTCCAGACAGTCGTAAGACTGTTGTGAAACGGGATATCAAATTTCATGAGGAGAAAGCCATGAAGTGTTCGCTTGAGAGGGAGCCACACTTGCATGCATATGAGGAGCTATTAGTTCCTAAGGATGAGTCTCAGGATGTGGATCAGTCACAATATGAGGTTCATGGAGTGGAAGAGACCACTCAAGCAGCTCCAACCATCAGAGGGCGGAAGCGCACTACAGAAGCTGAGCGACTGGCTCAAGATTTAGAGAAGGTTGTAGGAGCACCTACATCACAGTGCAGACAGAGACAGTCACCAGATCGGTACACTGGATACATGGCTCTTATGAGAAAGTGTATCATGACAGAGCCATCCTCTTTCGAGGAAGCTGTGGAGGACCCCGCATGGGTAGATGCCATGGTGGAAGAGTATGATTCGATTGTCGAAGCACAGTGCATGGGAGGTGTCCCAAGGCCGGAAAGTCGGTGGTGGGTTCGGAATGGATCACAAAGTGAAATGCAAACGCGCCAGGGTATGGATAAGTACGAGCCAATTTGTTGCAAGGGCACCTACGAATGAAGGGGATCGATTATACGGACGGTTCTTGCTCTCTCGGCACGGATGGGGTGGCACATTCATCAGATGGATGTGAAGACTGCATTCCTCAACGGAGTCATTGAGGAGGAGGTGTACATAGAGCAGCCCGAAGGTTTCGAGATCTTCAGCAGCGAGTCGCATGTGTGCAAGCTCAAGAGAGCGCTGTATGGGTTGAAACAAGCACCTCGTGCTTGGTACACACGGATAGACAGTTATTTCACCGGACTTGGATTCTCCAAGAGTGAGGCAGATCCGAACTTATACCAGATTGTGGTGGAGGGTAAGTTGCTGATCATTGTACTTTATGTAGATGATTTGATTTTGACATGTGATGAGCTGTTGATACTCTCATGCAAGGAGGATCTTGCAAAAGAGTTTGAGATGAAGGACTTGGGCCTCCGTCATTATTTCCTGGGATTGGAAATTTGGCAGCGCAATGGTGGAATGTTTGTTTCTCAGGGTAAGTATGCCCGGGAGATACTGGAGAAGTTCAACATGCATGGATGCAAGCCTGTTGATACTCCTCTTCTTGGTGGATGGAGGAAGGAGGATGCTACTTCGGCGGAGGTAGTGGATGCCACTGTTTATCGACAGTTGGTGGGGTCGCTTATGTATCTGGTCAATACACGACCGGACATATGCTATGCTGTTAACCAGCTTTCACAAGCTATGGTTAAGCCTAGCAAGCTCTTTTGGAAGGCGGGGAGGCATGTATTGAGATATCTCATAGGCACATCGGGATATGGATTGTGCTACAGACAGTCGGATGAGGTGAAGCTATGTGGCTTCACGGATGCAGATTGGGCAGGGAGCCCAACGGACAGAAAGAGCACATCTGGAGGGATTTTCAGTATCGGGTCGACAATAGTTTCTTGGTACAGCAGGAAGCAGAGATCCGTGGCACTCAGTTCAGTAGAGGCTGAGTATATGGTAGCGAGTTTGGCTGCATGCGAGGCTATATGGATGAGGAAGATCCTGGTCGGGTTGTTCGGTTCACACTTAGAGCCTACTGTGATTTATTTTGATAATCAGAGTTGCATCAAACTCTCGGTTAATCCAGTATTTCATGATAGATCTAAACACATTGACATCCGGTATCATCATATCAGAGATTGTGTGCAGCGGAAGATCATGTTACTTTCTTACATTCCTACGGAGGATCGGGATGCTGATATCTTGACGAAGGCGCTCACCAGGAGCAAATTCGAATACCACAGAGGCAGGATCGGGGTGGCAGATAATCCCTATCTTGTTGAGAGGGAGTGTTGAGATTACAACAAGATGATGAGCTTAGTGAAAAGAGTCGCCTTCACTAAGTGGGCCCGCAGGCTATTTTTGGCGCAAAGTCTATTTTTAGACTATGTCTATTTTTAGACATGTCGATCATATTCTATGAGTTGCAGGATGCTATTTGTGGATGGTTGGTCAAGTTGGAAAAAATAGATGGAATTCTATTTTTAGACATACTGGGCGGAATCTATTTTTAGATTGCCAGTCTAAAAATAGATATGTCGAATATTATTAGCTCTTAATAATATTTAGACTCTAAACATTATCTTATTCTCTTGGAGCACTTCAGTTAAGTGCACAGATGTGCCACAGGAGCTGACAGAAGGAATTACGCTATTCCTAAGGGTTAAGTGGAGCTATTGCATGGATACTTCAGTTAGAACTCATGTGACAGAGTTTGGTGGAGTTGATTGAGGAAGTTAGTGGAGTTGTATTCGGTTTAACTAATCTAAACATAGTTGAGCTATTTGTATTCAGTTTAACTAATTGATACAATTAGTGAGAGTGGTGTGAATTAATTATTAATTAATTCACTAATTATAAACTCATTAATCAACTAAAGAATGCATCAGTTAACTTCAGTGCATGGATAGTTTCAGTGGAGACCAGTGCAAGAATAGGTGAAAGAGCAGGTTAACTATCAGTTGTGACTATATAGTTGCTATTTGCAACACACAGATAGGTGGAGAAGCCCATGAGGATTGCGCAGTACAATCCAGGTGGTTTATCTATTTAATGAAGCCATCCCATAGCATTGAAAAATGCAATAGAGGCTGGCTATCAAGTGGCAAAAGATTGGAGCATGTGTTTTGCTAGATCTAGCTTGATAGTGTGTAGCAATTGAGGGTGTGCATGAGAGCTTGTGAGGAGATTTTGTACTATGATTGTTACATGATCTCCATGACATATAATATACAGATAGTTGGGGTTTTCAACTTTAAGCTTTCCCATTAAATACTGTGTTCATATGTGTGATTGTTTTTGGTTTTAATGTATGCATGCAATTGATTTTGTTTCCGCATGTGATGCTCAATGGTAGAAGAGATTCTGTATTATGCATGAAGCTAAAATAGTGTGTGATCAAGAGAATCTCGGTGAATAATATCTCAGTTATTCAAATTTCTACACCACGGGGATATGGGTATCGTATCCAAGATCAAATCTCCACAAGACCAACGATACCCTCCTCTTTAGCATCTGGACACAATCACAGGCCGGTCGGATGCCCTCCCAAGAATCATATAGGAACACAACCCAAGATGATTCATTTCTCCTTATCTACTAAATATGTGACGTCTACTAGTCCAAGCATGCTTCTGAAATATCCAAACTTCTTATTTTGAAGAGATTTCATCAACACGACAACTACTTTTTCATCAGTAAGAATGTATTGTAGCTTCACAACCCCATATTGCACCAAAATTATAATATAGTGGTACTTATTATTAATATGCTTTTGTCCTGGCATGGAACACAGGGTCTTCAGACATCTTGATGTTACTTTGATTATCAAAATTTATAATTGTAGGTTCTAATGACTCTCCAAACTAATATGATAGAATAATTCTTAACCAAACTTCTTCTTTTCCTACTTCACATGCAACAACATATTTAGCCTCAGCACTACTCAAGGAAACTGTATCTTGTTTTCTACTCATCCATGAAATTATTACGGATCCCAAATTGAAACAACCATTGGTAGTGCTTCTTCCATCTGTCTCACTGCCACCCCAATCAGAGTCAGTAAAACCTATCAATCAAATCTCCTTTCCATCATATTTTAGGCAGTGATTAATAGTTCCACGTAGGTATCTCAAAATGTGATTTGCAACTATCCAATGATCACGATGAGGTTTCAACTAAAACTAACTAATTTTTTTTACAAAAAACATATATTAGGTCTAGTTTTCACCAAGTACATCAAATATCCAACCAACTTTCAGTAACTTGAGGGATCAACATGACTAGAATAAGAAATTCTCAACTTCTTTATATTTGTGATCATAGGATTTGTCATAGGCTTGGAATCCATCATACCAAACTTTTGTAATATCTTGATTATGTACTTTCCTAGACCAAGATATATCTCACCAGGTTTCTTTCAAACTTCCAAGCCCAAATAGCAATGCCTAAGTCCTAGATATTTCATTTCAAATTCAGTTGCCAACATCTTTTTACATTCTATAATTCTGCGCTCCACTCTTGTAACAGATAAATCATCCAGATATAAAAGTATAATGATTGGTTCATTCTTCACTATCTTGTTGTAGAGGTTTGCATCTACGAAAATTTTGATAAATCCAATCCTTAAAAGATAGACATCCATTATTGTGTACCAAACCATAGGAGCTTGCTTCAAGCCATATATAGCTTTCTTTAAACTGTAGACGTGAGTTTACCTACTATTTATCTCAAAGCATTTCAATTTTTCAATATATACTTCTTCATCTATGGTTCCATTTAGGAAGGTTTTTTTGACATCCATTTGATGGATATTCCATCCCATAGTGGTTGTTAAAGAAACCAAAGATCTTTTAGTAATGTACCTGTAAGTAGGAGACATTTTTTCTTCATAGTCTATTCATTTCTTTTGATAAAATCCCCTTGCAAAAAACCTTGATAGTCCTGATGATGAACCACACTGGTTGGTTCGAAACGCGTCGACCACGTTCTTTTGCATGTGATTATTACCGAAAGAATTTCTAGTAATTTATATTATGGATCACAGAATCTTAGATTCCAAAAATGTTTGATCTTGTAAATCCATTTGGAAGTGACAACAGATTTGTCACTAGGTCTAGGAACGATTTCCCAAACCCCATTCTTCTTGCTCAGCGACTTCTTCAAAAGTAGATGGTTCTAATTCAATCAACTTCATCATGTATGTTGCATATCCTAAGTATCTTTTAGGATTCTTTCTTTCTATGAATGTGTCCTTCACTAATTTGTGTCCTTCGACTTATTCAAGTGTAGATTTCATCCATGCCGGTCTCTTTTTTCCTTCGGGAATGATGGTAGTTTGAATGGATTCACTTGGTCCTTCTTGATTTGTAGGTGATTTTTTATGTTACTCTACTTCTTCAAATAGTGGTGTATCTTGTTTATCAGATTCAGTAGGTATATCCTTGGATCTTCTGTACAGAATATTTTCTTCAAATATGACATCCCTGCTAACTTCAATTCACCTTTCTTCTTTTATGTAGATTCTATAAGCTATTGATGAAAGATTATAACCAACGAAGATGCATTTTATACTTGTAGAGTCTAACTTTTTTCACCTGTCTTTTGGAACATGAATGTATGCAGGACATCCAAAGATTCAAAGATGAAATATACATGGATTCTTCCCCGAGAATGCTTCTTTTGGTGTCGTATTATCAAGAATTCTACGAGGAATTCTATTTAGTATGTATATCGTTGTCATGGTTGCTTCTCCCCGTAGGAATTTCAGTTGGTCTTAATCAAATATCATAGTTCTTATGCATTCCTAAATGGTTATATTATTCCATTATGCTGCTTCATTTTATTCAGGATTGTATGGAACTATGAGCTCCCTCTTAATTCATGCTTCTTTGCAATAAGCTATAAGTTCTTTAGAAGTATATTTGCCTCCATTATCTGATCTAAGTTTTTTTTATCTTCCTTTCGGTTAGGGTCTCTAATTCAGATCTAAATTACTTAAACTTTTTGAATACTTCATCCTTTGTCTTGAGAAGATAAATCCATGCCTTTCTATAGTGATCATCAATTAAGGTTGCATATTATAGATGGACTCCAAGATATTTATCATACATGGGTCCACATACATAAGAATGAATGTGATCTATTATTTTTTTGGACCTTGTTGTTGGCAGTACGATTCTTATGTCTTAATATGTTGTCCTTGATGGAAACTCTAGAAAATGATGGATTATATGTCCTCTGGAGAAGCTCAGTAGTTTGCAGAAGGTCTATCAAAAGAAATGTGTAAAGTCTAGCAGAAGTTGGATACTTTTCACGTTGACGGTTCTATACACGGGTTAGTACATTCCAAGTCGCGTATACATGCAGATAAGAACGATCCAAGTCACGTATGCCTTTTTGCGCTCTAAAACTATGATACCAGGGGGCATTACCATGGTATTATCCCACAATATTGAGCGTTGTGTCATAAATTTGATTCCGTCCAAGAATACCATCGGCAGTTGTGTGGTTTTGACTCATGGTATTGGTAAAGGCTAAATCTATATAAGGAGAAGAAGATCATAATGCAAGGGTGTGCACGTGTAAGAGTTGTTACTGAATACTTCTCTCTAAAGTATATCTGCATGGGATGAATTCTGTTTTATTGGTAGATCTGAATCTATGATGCTCCCTTGGACACAATGATGGATCAAGATCTCTTGACCTGAAATGACTATATACTTGATCTATTGAAGAGATGATTAGATCTGTGACCTGGTGCATGTTTTCTGAAGTGAAGTGAAGAAATCTCGGTAAGTTCTATAGATCTGAAACATTCTGAAAAATTAATATTTACAGATCTATATGCTAGTTCATCTCGGTAAAAGCATGTATATATGTGGCTTTGTATTATGAAAAGTGCGTATGGAAGTCAGGGTTTTCTGAAGCTTACTGTAGAGGTTATCTGTTTAATGCTATTGTGTTTCTGCTGTCTGTCAATGAAGTCTCCAAGTAGATCTGGGTTGTTTTGAATACTGAATATGGTGCTAAGTTGAATATGTACAAATCTGATCAATGAGTAAGTAAATATGTTTAATGATGACTGAATGATTATGGGTTCTGCAATTCTGGAAAGATATCTAACTGAAAAACCTTAGATCTAGATCTGAGACTGATCACATTCTGTAAAAACAATTCACAGATCTATACAGAGGTTGGTTTGAAGGAAAGCGCGTATACATGCGGGTTCAGTGAAGCAAAGCAGCGTATGAATTTTAAGATAATGAATTTTTAGGGTTAAGTTTGTTTCTGCATACTGATTCAGAAATCTGGGTGATTACTGTGTTCTGGTTACAGTGATCTCACTATTCTGATTGAAGGATTGGGTGAAGTTTATTATTATTGATCTTTATGAAGATTTGCATTGAAGCTGTTTGATCCAGTGTGAAAATTGATGAAACATGGTCTGTAGTGGTTCTGAGGGTTGAAGCCTTCAGTGTGGAAGTAGAAGCTTCTTGCCAGTAGAAGCTGGTGTTCTGATCAGGGGTTTGAAGCTCCCTTCCAGTAGTGGATGGTAAACAAGATTAGGGGGTTGTAGCTCCCTTCCAGTAGCAGCTAGAGAATGAGAGAAGGTTGCAGCCTTCTTCAGGTAGATTCCTGCGTACTGATATGAGTCTGCATCAGTACAATATTGTAAGCAGTTTTCCATATAATGAATATTGAAGACAAAGACGACATCAGCGATAGTTTTCTCCCGAATTGGGTTTCCACCTTAAATCTTGGTGTTCATGCATGATGCTCTTATGTGATGATTTATTATGCTGTTACTGCACATATTTACTATTTAAATAACTGATGCATAACTAATAAGCTTAATTAAATATTGTTTCTGAAAGTTGTCTCAGTATACACAAGTTCTTGTTGATATATCCGCGTGCATACGCGAGTTGGGTTCATTAAAGTCATGTATGGAATTCAGTTAAGAAAAAGTTAAAAGTGAGCTCTAAATACTGATTCACCCCCCCCCCCCTCTCTCAGTATTTTTTCCCAAAAATTGGTATCAGAGCAGGTCCTCTGTAGAAGATTAATTTCTAGAAGGAAGATCGGCTAAGATGAGCAATCAAGATGGGACATCATCTATCAGGCCTCCTCTCTTCAACGAAAACAATTTAATATTATGGAAGACAAGGACAAGATCCTATCTTCAGTCTCTTTGAGCATATATATGGGCTATAGTTGAAAGAGGTTATTCATATCCAACGTCAGTTCCAACAGATTCAGCTGCAAGAAAGAACTATGAAACGAATGTAAAGGTGGTCAATGAATTATTGGGAAGTTTGACTGAATCAGGATTTTTCAATGTCATGTAGTTGAATACAACAAAGGAGATATGGGACAAAATAATTCTGAGCTATGAAGGTGATTCCAAGGTAAAAAGTGCTAAACTCCAAACTCTCAGAATTCAATATGAAAAACTCAGAATGCATAATGAGGAAAGAATTTCTAGTTTCTTTTTACATCTAGATGATATTGTAAATCGTATGAGAAATCTGGGTGAAACCATAACTAACACTACTCTAATAGAAAATATTCTAAGATCTCTAACTCCCAAATTCAAGTCAAAAGTGTCTGCTATTGAAGAGAAGCAGGATCTACAAACTCTTACTGTTGTTCAACTTCATGGGATTCTGACTACTTGTGAAATGAGAAAAGGAGGTCCATCTGAAGTCAAAGAAGCTATATTTAAAGTTTCTACAAAAGGAAAGGAAGTAGAAGAACAAGAAGAATCAGGGTATGTTTCAGAAGAACATGAGATAAATTTTGTAAAGAAGCTGCAACTTGGCATTGGAAGGTTCAAAGGCAAGATTCCTTTTAAATGTTTTGCTTGTGGAAGATTTGGTCATTAGGCTGCTAAGTGTCCCCATAAAGATAATCATGAAAAGGGAAAGGAAGTGGCAAAAGGAAATAAGAAACAGTTTATCAATAGAAAAAGTTATTATACTCGTGAAGATAGTGATGGTCTATCAAATAGTGAAGAAGGAGAATCTGATCAAGATATTAGACTACTCATGGCTTTTGAAAAAAACTCTAGTGAGGCTAAATATACTTGTATAGATGCATTAGAAGAAAATTATTTTCTTGAAGAAATAAATTAGCTCAAAATATGTTTGGAAGAAAACAAAATTGCCATAGATACTCTAAAGAATCAACTTATAGAAAAGGAGAAGCACAAAGAGAAATTATAATGTGAAATAGTAAGTCTAAGAAAGGAAATTGGGAAAGAGAAAACTTATAAATATTAGATTTTCTACAGGAACTGAAAACTTAGATGAAATTATCAAGGTACAACACTCTCCTCCTGTAAATACAGGTCTTGGATATATCAGAGAGTCCTCTTAGTCTTCAGCATGAAGCTATCTAAATGCAACTAAATCCAGTCTACAACATTTTGACACTCAGCAAAAGAAAAAAGAGACTACACAGGTAAAGCATGACCACTTCAATACAAGGAAGAACAGTAACAAAAATATCAATCAACAGGTAAACAAAAATAGAAGGTTTCATGGTTGTAGAAATTTCTTCTTTAATGGACAATGTTTCTTATGTCATAATTTTGGCCATAAAGCTTCTCAATGTGTTGCATACAAAACTATCATGACCAGAGAAGCAAGAAAGCAAAGAAATGAGATTGGAATAAAGAAGAATACTTATAAAAACTTTGCTCGTCTTTAAAATGAAATTTAACATTCTTATTGCAATAACTTTGGACATAAAGAAAATGAATGCAAGAGAAAACTTCAGCCAAAACAAAATATGCCTTCAAATTCCAAGGTATGGAGAAAAAAGGACTCACAGGTTGAAAGCTGTGGCATAGCTTTATTTGCTGAAGGGGAAGAAAATCAATGGTATATTGATAGCAGATGCTCAAAACACATGACATTTCATACAATGCTCTAGAGAAGGAAAAGAATGTTACCTTTGGAAATGACTCTCCTGATGTCATTAAAGGAAAAGGTTCTGTTTTTCTAAAAGAAAAGGTGACAGCTAACAATGTTATGTATGTGGATGGATTAGAACATAACCTGTTCAGTGTGAGTCAAATGTGTGATCAAGGAAATGAAGTTGTCTTTAGTTCAAAAGAATGTATAGTACGTGAACTTGACACGGGAAAAATGGTAATAAGAGGAACTAGAACACCAATCAATATGTATGTATTGAAAAGTGGCCAAGAACAATGCTACTTGGGAAAATCTTCAGAAAATTGGTTATGGTATAGAAGATTGGGACATTTGAGCTTCTCTCAAATAAGAAAATCTAGCACACTCAAAGCTGTTCGTGATCTTCCCAGCACCACTCTGCCTGAAAGTACCATATGCAATTCATGGCAATTCAGTAAGCAAACCAGGGTGCAATTTAATGCCAAAGAAGGATCAACAAGTAAGCCTCTTGAACTTATACATACTGATCTATGTGGTCTTGTAAGGAAAAGGTCACCTCGTGGAGAACAATACTATATTTTATTTATTGATGACTTATCTAGAATGTGTTGGATCGGTTTACTGAAACATAAAGAAGAAGCATTTGAATAATTTAAGATCTTCAAAGCCTTGGTTGAAAATTAATTAGATCTAAAAATCAAATGTCTTATATCTGAACGAGGATGAGAATATATATCAGATGAATTCTTTGATTTCTGTGAACATCATGGCATAAAATACATTTTTATGTAGCTGGAACCCCACAACAAAATGGCGTGGCAGAAAGGATGAATAGAACAGTTCAACAGATGGCTCGGGCTATGCTTGATGAATCTGGAACTACAGATACCTTTTGGGGAGAAGCAACACATATTGCAGTAAATATTCTTAACAAGGCTCATGTTCGTGTGAACAGTGATAAAACTCCTTATCAACTTTGGTATGGAAATATTCCCACTATAAAGCATTTTAGAGTTTTTTTGAAGAAAATGTTTCATCAAGAACAATGATGAAAAACTTGGTAAGTTTGAACCTAGAGCAGATGAAGGAATATTTCCTGGTTACTCTTCTAGAATTAAAGCATATAAATGTTACAATAAAAGACTTCAGAAGATTGTTAAATGTATTGATGTTGTAATTGATGAGTCTCTCTCAGCTCCTAAAAGGGAAATAACAACAACAAATGAGGATGATGATGATGTATATTTTCCCGTATCAAATAGAAACAATATAGAAGGTGAACCCAATGAAGCACTAGAAGAAGATCTATCTGAAAAGGCTCCATCCATGTATGTTCAAAATAATCATCTAGAATCTCAAATTCTGGGAGAAAAGGGATCAGGAGTCCAAACAAGAAGAACTCTTGTAGGATCCCCTAGCTATCTGGCATTATTATCCACTATTGAACCACAAAATGTAAATCCAGATATTAAATATGAATGTTGGATTCAAGCCATGAATGAAGAACTTGATCAGATTAAAAAGAATCATACTTGGGAGTTGGTTCCAAGACCTCATGATAAAAATATTATTGGAACAAAATGGATATTCAAAAAAAAGTTAAATGAAAATGGAGATGTTATTAGAAACAAAGCTAGAATTGTTTGTAAAGGGCATGCTAAAAAAGAAGGTATAGACTTTGAAGAAACATTTTCTCTTGTAGCCAGACTTGAAGCCATAAGAATTTTTATTTCTTTTTCAAGTTTTCAACAATTCAAAGTTTATCAAATGGATGTTAAACCTGATTTCCTCAATGGTGATCTAGAAGAAGAAGTTTATATAGAACAACCAGAAGGATTCATTCTGGGAAATGATGAAAAACTTGTCTGCAAACTTAAAAAGGATTTATATGGCCTGGTCTCACACAAGCTCCTCGAGCATGGTACTATCGTCTTGAAAAATATCTACATCAACAAGGTTTTACAAAGGGATTCACAAATAGTAACTTATACAGAAAAATTGAGAATGATAAACTATTGATTGTAGTTGTCTATGTTGATGACATCATTTTTGGAAGTAATGAAGAGTCCATGAGTAAGAAATTTGCTTCTGTTATGCAGCAATAAATTGAAATGTTTTTACTTGGGAAACTAATATTTTTTCTTGGCTTACAAGTGCAACAAGCAACAGATGGCATATTTTTATCACAATAAAAATATCTTAAGAAAATTACGAAGAAGTATGGGTGGAAGACCGCAAACCTATGAGTACTCCAATGGTAACTGGATGTAACCTCAGTTCTCATGATGATTCTCCCACGGTGAATCAACTAGAATATAGATCCATGATTGGAAGTATGCTTTATCTAACCGGGACAAGACCAGACATTATGCATGCAGTTGGGATTGTTGGAGGATTCCAAGCTAATCCAAAAGAGTCTCACCTTTAGGCTGTAAAAATAATATTCAAATATCTACAAGGGACTCAAGGCTTGGGTCTATGGTATCCAAAGAATGATGATCTCACTCTTCATGCTTACACAGATGCGGATTGGGCTAGAAATGTTGATGATCGAAAAAGCACTAGTAGTGGTGCATTCTATATGGGGCCCCAATTAGTATATTGGTTCAGGAAGAAACAAAGTTCTATTTCCTATCTACAACAGAAGCAGAATATGTGGCTACCACATCATGTTTCACACAAATTCTTTGGATGATGTAGACACTACAAGACATTCAAATTAAATGTTCACCTCCCATATCCATTATATGTGATAATACAAGTGCCATTAGTATCTCGAAGAATCCTATTATGCATTCCAAGACCAAGCACATTCCTATCAAGTATCATTTCTTGCATGAACAAGTGCTTGAACAAAGGTTAAATTGGAGTATGTTCCCTCCAAAGAACAAGCTGCAGATATATTTACTAAACCTCTTCCCAGGGAAGCATTCAAATATATCAAACAGAAGCTGAGAGATGTCTCTGCCTCTCTGATCAAATCTGCTTAATTTCAGAAGATTAAATTTGATACGCTGGTTTCATAAAGGCAAATCGCGTATATACGCGAGTCTCTATTCATAAAACTGTGTATGGTTTTTGTTGACAGAAATTCTCTGGGTCAGCTTTCAGAACAATTGTGGTGTTGTTCGGTAATCTCTGTTGTTGTTCATGTATTCATCTTACTGTACTGTTCTTTGATATTTATCTCCTTGATGAAGATGCTTTGATGAAGTTTTTGTTGAAGGTGTTTAGGATGCACAAGCTTAGGGGGAGCACCTGCCTTGTTGAAAAAGATGCATTGTTGGCATTCGGATTGGTTTCTGATCTCTCTCTTGATATTTTTTGGTCCTGGTTATAAAAATTCATCTTTGTAATTTGATAAAAAGTTCATGTTGAGACCCATGATGTAAAATTGTTATATTCAGTCATGTAAGGACTTGTTCAAATTTTTAAACCCACTTGGTTGGGTAGTTGAGTCAAATATGTAATTCCACTTGGTTGGATCATTAAGTATGAGTCCTTGGTGAAAGGAAAGGTCATACTTGGTTGAGTTATAGAGTCATGTACTTCATTGAAAATTTTGTCTGAAGATTCAACATGAACTCAGGGGGAGCATGGTCAATACAGTGCACATCAAATCTGCAGAGCACTTGTTTCAGTATTGATCCGCCCTTTTCCCTTGATTACAAAGGGGGAGAGTATTTTGGTGTTTGAATAATGGTTATGATTAATATATCCGTCTGGTCTGTTGATTAAACACCATCGTGGTTTCCATCAAGTCCAAAGGGGGAGATTGTTGGAAATATGATTCTTATGTCTTAATATGTTGTCCTTGATGGAAACCCTCTGGAAAATGTTGGATTATATGTCCTATGGAGAAGCTCAGTAGTTTGCAGAAGGTCTATCAAAATAAATGTGTAAAGTCCAACAAAAGTTGGATAATTTTCATATTGACGGTTCTATACACGGGTTAGTACAGGCCAAGCTGCATATACACACAGATAAGAATGATCCAAGTCGCGTATGCCTTTTTGCGCTCTAAAAATATGATACCAGGGGGCATTACCATGGTATTAGCCCACAGTATTGAGTGCTGTGTCGTCTATTTGATTCTGTCCAAGAATACCATTGGCAGTTGTGTGGTTTTGACTCATGGTATTGGTAAAGGTTAAATCTATATAAGGAGAAGAAGATCATAATGCAAGGGTGTGCATGTGTAAGGGATGTTACTGAATACTTCTCTCTGAAGTATATCTGCATGGAATGAATTCTGTTTTATTGGTAGATCTGAATCTATGACGCTCCCTTGGACACAATGATGTATCAAGATATCTTGACCTGAAATGACTATATACTTGATCTATTGAAGAGATGATTAGATCTGTGACCTGGCGCATGTTTGCTGAAGTGAAGTGACGAAATATGGGTAATTTCTATAGATCTGAAACATTCTGCAAAATTAATATTTACAGATCTATACGCTAGTTCGTCTCGGTAAAAGCGCGTATATACGTGGCTTTGTCTTAAGAAAAGCACGTATATACGCGGCTTTGTCTTAAGAAAAGCGCGTATGGAAGTCAGGGTTTTCTGAAGCTTACTACAAAGGTTATCTGTTTAATGTTGTTATGTTTCTGCTATCTATCAATGAAGTCTTCATGTAGATCTGGGTTGTTTTGAATACTGAATATGGTGCTAAGTTGAATATGTACAAATTTGATCAATGAGTAAGTAAATATGTTTAATGATGACTGACAGATTATGGGTTTTTCAATTCTGGAAAGATATTTGACTGAAAAACCTTAGATCTGGATCTGAGACTGATCACATTTTGTAAAAACAATATTCAGAGATTTATACACAAGCTGGTGTGAAGGAAAGCGCGTATACATGTGGGTTTAGTGAAGCAAAGCAGCGTATGCATTTTAAGATAATGAATGTTCAGGGTTAAGTTTGATTCTGCATACTGATTTAGAAATTTGGGTTATTACTGTGTTATGGTTATAGTGATCTCACTGTTTTGATTGAAGGATTGGGTGAAGTTTATTATTGTTGATATTTATGAAGAGTTGTATTGAAGCTGTTTGATCCACTGTGAAAATTGATGAAACGGGGTCTACATTGGTTCTGAGCGTTGAAGCCTTCAGTGTGGAAGTAGAAGCTTCTTGCCAGAAGAAGCTGGTGTTCTAATCAGGGGGTTGAAGCTCCCTTCCAGTAGTGGTTGCTAAATGCGATTAGGGGGTTGTAGCTCCCTTCCAGTAGCAGCTGGAGAATGAGAAAAGGTTGTAGCCTTCTGCAGGTAGATATGAGTCTGCATCAGTACACTATTGTAAGAATTTTTCCATATAAATATTGAAGACATAGATGACAACAGTGGTGGTTTTCTCCCGAATTGGGTTTCCACCTTAAATCTTGGTGTTTGTGCATGATGCTCTTATGTGATGATTTATTATGTTGTTACTGCACATATTTACTGTTTAACTAACTGGTGCATAACTAATATGCTGAATTAAAGATTGTTTCTGAAAGTTTTCTTAGTATACGCAAGTTCTTGTTGATATATCCGCATGCATACGCGAGTTGGGTTCATTAAAGTCGCGTATGGAATTCAGTTAAGAAAAAGTTAAAGGTGAGCTCTAAATACTGATTCACCCCCCCACCCCCCTCTCAGTATTTTTCCCAACACTTGTGTCACTTCTTGTAAAGGATTCCTAGTATTATTTCCCTAGGAAAATCCCTTGCATATTCCTTCATGGTATTCCTTAATGTTGGGGATTCCCTTAACCATTTGATTTAGAGAGGTGATTATCTTGTAGTGAATGTGTCCATATCGTGTATGCCAAAGCTCGATGGGACTAACCTCTATGTGAACATGGGCTTGAGGAGATGGTGTTATAACTCTATATAATATTCCTTCATGAATCCAAATAACTCTTACCTTTTCAAAACTAGAATCCTTTCCCCAAACCAAAACTTTACCATCTACAAAAGCAAATCTATCTCCTTTATCTTATAAAAAAGAAATGGAAAGTAAATTATTTTTCAAACCTAGGGCATAGAGAATGTTGTTGTGATGTAGATTTCCTCCACTTTCTAACTCCAAATATGTAGATCCAAGGCCTTTGTATAGTTATTGTTGTCTCCAAGCTCCACTAAATGAGATGATGATCCTTTTTATAAAGTATGAAGTTGTCCACTTTCTCTTGTCATGTGTCTTGAGGCTCCACTATCAATAGTCCAAGCATTGTCATCATAAAGTGTACCTATAAGTGCATCCAAGAATCCTCCACTCTTGACTCTCCTATATAAATTGTAGATGACCCTCACACCAAAGCTTCCTACAATTTTTAAGAGGTTGAGTCCCATCTTGAAATAGTTTTCTGGAGTTATATTTCTTCCAAGATTGCTTGCCTTCTTTCGAATGATAGTGATCAAGTTATTTGTGTTAAAAATAAAAAATGGAAGTGCTCAGAATAGATTTGAAACTAAACGACGAAGAACAACTCTTCGCTAGGAATCTGACGCAACTTGTTTCATCAAAAACTGACTGTGGATGAGGAAGATAGAGCTTGTTGTTCGTTTTCCTAAACAACGAAATTTTTCGCAGAAAGGACAAAATGCTGACATGGAAGCCTAGTTAGCAAAGAAAAGGATATTATGGGAATATTCTATCATTTTCACCCAATGACACTGTGACAAGTATCACTGCAGGATTCATTGGGAAGGTGAAATTTTTTATGTTATCTATCCTGAGGTCGAATTTCGAATTTCATTTTATATATGGAGGTGAATTTTTTTTTATTATATGGTTGGGATAGTCCAACCAGAGGCAGACACATAGTGTAGCCAATGGCTGCCATGTTCCCCCTCTGATGGACCAAGGTCAAGTCCAAATTACATGTATCAATGGTTGAATACCAACTATGGTTAAGTCTGAATTCAATGGGCGAATTTCAACATAGTCAAAGGTTGGATATGCATATATACTAGTGCAAAATTTATAATGGGAAAAAGGGCGAAGGTCGGGGCTCGACCCCACTTCCTCCCCCAAGCGAGCGCAACACAACACCAATAGGTCGCAAAGTAGTTCTTAACTCCATAATCCATCGACCTTTATTTGTATTCATATGTATTGACCGTTGGGAGGAGGGGGCCAACCCCCTCGCAATATAGCCTCACCACAAGAACAAATGCTACGACTGAGGAGCACGTAATGATAATGGTGGAGGTTAAGGTTTTTAATGCAGGCTTTATTAAAATTAAACCATATTTAAATCACACTAATCCTTGTTTAGTGCAGATTTTGTAATTGCGCCATTAACGCGTTAAGATGCAATTAAAATGTGCTTATCTTAATTAAATCCCAACTAATTCGATGAAGAAAATGGTGGAGCACCCAAATTCGGCGCCAAAACCAAATTTAGCAGCCCTAACTGGAGTTTCTCCAATTTTAGTGGCGTTTCCTAGGCCAAAATTGAGGAGGCCATAAATTTTGAAAAATTCGACCAAATTGGGAGCAAGAAGAGTCTATTCTGGATGATTTGGACATTCTGAACACATTGAAGTAGGTGCCAGGAGCATTATATGAATGTAAACAACACTTTTTGCACATTTGATCTAATACAGTGGCCCAAGCCATGGAAACTGGACCAAGGAGATGTAGCCCAGGAGGGGTGAAATCCTTCATCAAAACATTGTGTTAATGGATCATTTGATGGTTTGTTGTACATTTTATTGCTATTGTTTAACATTATGTTTTAATGTTTAAAATGCTCATGAATTTAACTTTAAAATCAACACATTTACCTGTTTAACACTCATAAACACCTCAAGAAACCTATGCACATGAAGCAAAAGATTAATAAATTGTTTATAACTTTGAAGATGAAATTAGAAAATAAAAAATAACATTCAGATTCAGTTCAAGGTGGTATCAGAGCAAAGGTTGTAAAGGTTATTTTCTTGAGTTTTGTGCAAGTAGGGTTTTAATGGTTGCAAATTTGTGATGCTTACAAGGTTGAATTTGCATTGAGGAGAAGGGAAACTATTGGTTGCAAGTCCTGAGGTTAGGACCAGAAGAAGGAGAGCCACAAGGGCACCATCTCCACCCAAATTTTCACTCACAGTTGCATTTGAATCACCTTAAGTTTTATCTCTAGCTTAGATTGAATAGGTACAAGTTGCAGTAGAAGTTGAGCTTGAATCCATAGCCATCATGTTAGGTGTTGGAGAGATTTAAGATCTTTAAGAAGAGGAAGATTACAAGAAGGATTTCTATGAACTCACTGAAAGGGTTAGGATCCTATTTGAAGAGAGGGAAAGAAAGGATGAATAGAGGGATTCAAAGGGAAGTGAAGGAAAGCCTCATCCATCTCCACCATCTTCATCATTACTATCAGCATCATCTTCCACTTCCAAAACCAAAACCAGCCATACTCACTCAAAAAACCAAAAAGGAAAAACTCCCTTACTCAAACTTGATGTCAAATTTGAGCTTCCAATGTATAATGGCGAGGGAAATGCAGATAAGCTGGATAATTGGAATTTTCAATTGGAGGTTTATTGTAGAATACAGAACCTTCAAGAAGATGACATAAATATTCAATTGGCTTCCTTGACTATGTAGGGATCTACAGTTGTATGGTGGGAAGCAAGGACTCAAGAAGAGATTAAAAAAATATGGTAAGATATCAATGTCTTGGTTAAGTTTTATTGCTTCCATTAAAAGGCAATTTATCCTCTAGCTTACATGCAAAAAGCCATTATGTACTGGAAAATTTTTAGATAGTTGAAAGGGCAAAGTGTGCAAGATTATACTCATGAATTTAGGAGAAGAGCTCTTATTTTGGGTATTAATTTGTATTATTTTTTCCCCAGGAAAAATTCATAATTTTATTAATGAAAACAAAATTACATGTTGCACTTGCAGATAATTATCAAAGATAGGCTAGTAAGTTACATCATAGAACCTATAATTACATGGGGAGAAAATTAAATTTTTCTCCCTTTCCTTTTTTCCACCTTGTGCCACGGACCTTGTGTTGGCGTGGCGGAAATAAGGGCAAGCTGATTTTCTACTGTGGTTGCTCCATTATCCTTATCCGAATTTGAAGTATCTGAGTTATGTTGTCTTTTGTTTCCTCCACTATCTGGTGCCCCATGATCCATTGTCGGCTGGGCCGTAGTGGCAAGTTCAGAAAGGTCTTGCATCTCTTGTTATTGTGTCTTCGGTTCGGTTGCTGTCTGGTTGTTTTCATTTGGGATGGGTGCGTCCTTGTTGGAGGATTAATCCGTCTTGCGGACAAGACCCATCTCCCTAGTACTAAAAGTATCTAGCAACAAACAACCAAATAGACTAATATTTCTCTAAGCATATATGATCTATGAAAAGCTCTATAGAGGTGTTAAGGACTTACCGTTTGTCCAGTGCTTGTTTGAAGTCGTTGTTGTCCCTCGCGCACTTGAAGGAGTTTTCCTCGTAAACTTGCAGTCACAAACAAGAAAAATATTACATAGCACCTGTATAGAAATCACCATAAACCATGCTTATCATAGTGATGAAGGAATCTATGAAATAAACCATTGATTGAAAGCTTATTGAGAAAAATGAGTATATTTGTATTAATTTCAAAAGAAGAAAATCCTTACAACCTGAGCCTTGATGTTGCACAGGACTTTCTGGGGTCTGAAGCAGGAATCTCCTTTACTTTGACAAGTTCTGCACTCCTCGAATCAAGAAGAAATAGAGATATGTAATCTTTCCTCACAAAAGTCTTAATTAACTGAGTCTGAATCTCAACGGCACTTAACTTCAAATATTCTAAAGCTTCAACTCTCTTTGAGGCTACCCAATGCCTCTTTTTATAGTAGAATAGAGGAGGTTTTCTGTTCCAACTATGAAGGGATAGAATCCTCCTTCAAAGGGATAATTTCCTCACATCAAGGGGTTAGCTCCATAAGGTAAGGGATACATGCACCTCATAAGAGCGGTTCTATCACCGCAAGATATTTTCTGGAAGCTTCTAGAATTCACTTTTATTGAGCTTTTTGGAAATTACTTGTGCCTTTTTGATCTTACAGGGGTCCACACCTATAAAAAAGAGAAAATGCGTTTAGGTATGCAGGATAGCTGAACATTGGGTGCGAGATCGCAGGCAAGATAGCGAGAAAGTGCGATACCAAAGTTTAGGAGACTTTTAGGAACTTTTCTCTGATTTTCAAGGCTTGACATGAGGAACTGATATGTTAGACTTGCAAAGGGAGAAGTATGAGTAATAATGAGCTCATACACATAGCAGAATGTCAGGATGACAATTTTCAGTGTAACAGATTGCCCCCTAAAGTGCAAAGTCTGGAATAGATGATGCTGAAGTTTGTCATATATGAAGAGTGCAATACTTTATCATTTCAAGGATCATCCTGTGGTCACCCCAGTCGGAACCTGTAAAAACATTCAATGCAAAATTATATATATATCATCGCTGAGGTAGGCATTCCCATACTCAGATCAAAACTAACTAGAGACTAATTCAAACTGTTCTGATACAGGAATGATTTTGAGTACATCACAGTATAGACATGTGTAGACACAGTATGGACGCAGCCATCTGTTTGTAAATAGTCTACTGTAAGATAACAAAATTCCTCGCAGCCTGGATGGTAGAAACTAGATCCAGGGTCTTGATTTCCGCATCTTGAACTAGTACGATTCTATCCATGTGAATGAATGTGTCGAAGTCGAACATGGTAGAAACCACTTGATTACCAGTCAATGATGTAAACTGTTAACAAGTGTGAGAGTAACCACTAGTAATGTCAATGGCTCTCAAAGTACTCAGTACAATCCATGAAATGTGAATGAATGAGCTGAAGTCGAACATGTCACGGAATCATTCGATCGAAGGTCAATGATGCAACCTGTCGTCGAAGGTGAGAAAAATGCCATTGAGGCATGCAGATTTCAAGGTACTGACGATTTCTGGATCAACTTCCTAGATAATGAGTTGTCGTCGATAGAAAGTGATCTGTCATAGGCAAGCCCACAACACAAAATCATAGATCAAGTTTTGAAAATATATCGGCAAGGACTGACTCAGGGATGGTCAAAAATGGATGACTGATATTTTGCAGATGAATGGTTTATTTGAACTGTCTTCTTGAACACATAACGACACTACAGATGGCTTGGTAGCAGTTGACCCAAAGCTAATACCCAGAAACCAGATGAAGAATTTCAAATGAGGTTTGATTAACTGTCAGGCAAAGGATTTCCCAACCCAGGTGATTGAAAGTGTCATGTTCAAGAGTGGTTAACTAGATTTTCGAAAAATAAAAATACCACAAACAAGTCATTTTTCTCTCTTTTCCCCCACCATTTCTGGCAAGTACCTCTTTATTTTTGACAAGCTTGACGAGGATAACATTTTCTTGTTTATAAGCTCATCCTTTGGATGAGTCCAACTTAGTTTAAGATTCGAACCCTAAGAAGGAGTGGTTCATTCTTGTTTAAATTGAACAGGTCCTTTACTGTTAAATTTTAACGAGTCCAATATAGGAGAAACTCGGTGTTTTTCAATTTTAGGGAGTCAGAAGAAAAAACTTAAGAAAACTCCATGGGTGTACTTTTTCATAAATTTAGTCTCTCGAGCCCGAAAAAGGATAAAATAATGCGGGAGATAACTCTATTGACCGTAATTAGTCAACGTATACCTTTTTCGTAAATAGTCCATTTCAGTCCGTAAAAGGGGTAAACTTATACTGAAGGGACAATCATTCATTTACTTTAATGAGTTCGAACAATCAAGTACTCGGCAATATTTTCATGTTTAGAGAGTCTGAAAAGGGCTTAAAAGAGAACTCCAATGTTTCACTTTTTCGTAAAATTTTGAAAGAGTCCGAAAAAGTGATAAAATTATGATCTTTGTTGAAAAATGGTCAATTCTCCTGATAAATCCAATTTCTGCACAAAAACTTGAAACATTACACATACCTGTTTAAAATAAGTAAAAATGCTTTCAAAATACCCTTTTTAAAGTGAAAAATAAATAAATTAAAAATTCATCTATTCGAAAAAACTTATAAAAAGGAATTTTCCAACTTCATTTTTACCGTTCAAGTTCAGAGTGAAAAGTAGAAGCTTTTGGGTAAAAAAGTTCTTGTGAAGATTCCAGAAGATCCGTCCAACAAAATCAAGAACTGTCAGTCCTAGGTAATCCACGACCTCTTAATCTTGCTTTTCATCCGTTTACAATTCTTTTTAGGCTTTAGTTTTCATTTTTTAAGGGAAAAATATGTTTAAGAAACCACTCGCTGGGGTCCGCAGGCACAACAAACAGGACCTGCAGACCCCCGACCTTTTTCTATATAGAAAAATGTCATGGGTCCGCACTTTACCTACAGAACACGTGCGTTCCTACGCACTGTGTACGAAGAAAAAGTGCGGTCCCTACGCAATTGAATTTCAAAATCAAAATTTTCATTTGCCGCCCAAAAATTTTCGAATTAGATTGTTCTAACTTATCTTTTTATGCATTGTAGGATTAGCAAGATGTTGATTTGGAGAGAACGTGAGCATGAGGATGTGGATGACGCCGCGATGCTCCATTTTCCCACAATGCAGGCTTTAAGAGTATGCGGTTTGTATAAATTTTGGGCCATTCAGGGCATGAGGGCACAGGTAGACCTCCTGACATGGCTGGTAAACAGGTGGAATGTGCAGGACCAATGTTTCATTATTGGTGGCCACCGGCTCGAAATTGAGCTGGAGGATATTTATTTTCTGACTAGTTTGTTCAAAAGGGGCGAACAACTTTCCTTGTTTTGGACTAGGCCAGGTGGCCAAACTGTCGCTAGCCTTCGACAAGAGTTCTGTAATGATGAAGCAGACCCCAGGGACAAACGGATTGATATAAAAACTGTCATCCGTCCCGAGCTAAAAGTGATTTCATTTACTTTTACCAGACTGTGTGGGAGTGCCGCACTGCATGTGGCTACCAGTTCCCAGATGCGTATTGCTGTAGACTGTTTCTGAGGCACCATTTTCAACTGGTGCGAAGTTGTGTTGGCCAATGTAAAAGGCCAACTGACTAGAGCGAAAAATGGAAAAATAAATAACTTTGGATATGGATCCATCGTGGTCACTTTTTCTCTAGAGAGGGTACCCATGCTAGCTTCGCAAAGTATTCCTGTTGATGCTGGTCGACCCCGAGAACCTAGGATGGTTCATTGGGTTGCATTGATGGCCCGTCACGGTATTGAGGGCGCTGAGATTGTTCGATTTCCTCCTTCGTATTTTCGTTGGCTGGACCACAAATTTTTTTTCATCGAGGACTTTCCGTATGCCAGGATAGACTTCCGCGGCGACCGAGAGATGACTCTCCCAACCAGGGAATAGTGGGATGAATCAGGTAAAAACATTTTCAACGAATTCTAAATTCTAATTTTTTATTTTTTGATCGCCTTATCAATTAATAACCAAAAAGTTTTTTATGAATGCAGATGTGGGTCCACGGTGACCAGCCCATCTCCAGCCTTATGACAGAAGACAACCAGTTGCAGCCGCACCAGCCCCAGTAGGCCAATCAGCGGAAATTTTGTCTAATTTAGAGCATCATCTAGAGCGTCCGACTCTAGATATTCCAGAGACAGACATAGATGAGATCCCACTCAGATTGCAGAGATACGTGATTGGTGTTCTAGGACCTTTTAGAAGGTTCCTGTGTAGGGTGGCTCGGGCAGTGGTTTCTTATCGTGATCACCATCAGTGATGGGATGATCGTGTTGTAGACTCATATTTTTGACTTTTTGTGTTACCATGTTGCTGATCATAAGGTGTTTCCAACCTATGATCGAAGACGATGTATATTTTTTTTGAAAAATTTCTATACTATGATATATCACTATTTACCAGCTATTTGTATACATATTATGGATGTTATTTGTTTTAATGCTTTGATCATTGCAAATGTCGATTTATCATACTAGAAGCAACTGTGTCTGCTAATGTATTTAAATGTTTTGGAATATGTTGATATTCAATGTAATCGAATTCACGTTCCAAGAGACGAACTCTTAAAAATAATCGTAATAACACTGGATTTCTAATGGCATAAACTCGGTTTAATTGTAATACAACAAGTTCAGAATCCAACCTAACAATCAAACTCCGAATTCCAAATGATATGGATTCGGATAATAACTCAATCACCGCACTATACTCGACAACGTTATTCGTTGTTTGACCAAGGCTTACCCCATGCATGGATACTAACTCATCAAAGGGTGAATAAATAACCCAAGCTGCGGAAGAAATGTTCTGTGTACTACGACAAGCACCATCATCAAAACCAATGTAGGTTTGAAGAGACATCGACATCTGCAATATCAGGAGTAAAACTCAGATAAGCAGGAATAGTGATAAAAACACACTTCTAAACTAAGCACGCTTTTCTAATCTAAAACACACCAGCAATAAAGAAATCTAATCTAAAAAATCTCCATACCAAGTTAAGCATAGTATCGCTTCAGATAAAGTCCATTTCTGGGTTTATCTAAAGGGACACCGTCAAAATCTATCAGCTCATAGGCCCCTTTAGCTAGCTTTCGCTTGACAATGAAAGGGCCATGCCACATGGGCACGAATTTCCCAGCTCCTAGCTTATCATTGGCTTGATCATAAACTAAGACTAGGTCTCCTTCTGAAAAATTTCGAGGGGTAACACTTCTATCGTACTGAGCTTTTATTCGTTTAACATGATCCTCGTTTGCTATTACGGCATTTCGTCGATTCTCATCCAGCTGAGCTAAGTACAGGAAATGTTTCTCCTCCTTAGACGTAGCTGGGAGTAATTCTATGGCTAATTTCAGTGACAGAATTTCGCATTCAATCGGCAACACAGCTTCCAAACCGTAAACGAGTTGAAAGGGAGTGAAACCAGTTGATGTTTTTACTGTGGTTCGATATGCCCAAAGTGCTGAAAATAACATGGAATGCCAATTCGTTTTGTGAATACCAATAATTCGTCTAATCATGGTGACCGAAACTTTATTTATGACTTCAACCAGACCATTGGCTTGTGGATAATACGGAGTGGAACTATCGTGACGCATGCCAAGTTGATCTGTCAGTTCAGTCATCATGACATTGCGAAAATGACTTCCATGATCTGTAATAATGGCTTGAGGAACACTGAACCTAGCAATTATGTGATTAAATACGAAAGTTGCAGCATTCTTGCTGTCAGCTGAAAATGTAGGCATCGCCTTGGCCCACTTAGTAAAATAATCTACTGCTAAGATAATATATGCATGCCCCCTGGCCGAGTGAGGGTTACATGTAATAAAATCAATACCCCATTTCGCGAAAGGACCAACAACAATTATGGGATGAAGAGGAGCGGGTGGCACGCGCATCTTACGATCAAAAAGTTGACAATTGTGGCATTTCCGGACTGCATAAATACAATCTTTGAATAACGATGGCCAGAAATAACCAGCGTGCAATATCTTTTGGGCTGTGGCATACCCAGACATATGACTGCCACATGCTCCAGAATGGCAATCATTTAACACCTTTTCAGCTTCTTCATGAACAATACAGCGTCTGAAAATAGAATCCGCTCCACGACGATAGAGTGTTTCACCAATAATATTATACTATTGGGATTGGAAGCGTATTTTCCATCGCTGAGATTGTGAGATTTCAAGCCGAAAAGATTGGGTTTGGAGATAAACAATAATATCTCCATACCATGGATCTAGCATACTGATAAGAAACAGAGATTCGTCCGCAATGGGCTCTTCTGCCACAGTTTCAGTATCAGTAGAGGGAAAATCACACATCAGTTCCGCAAATACCAAGGATTTCTTTGCCTTGGATTTTTCAAACTTCAAGTCAAATTTCTGTAGGATAACTATCCATTTGGAATACTTGCCCCCTAGCAATTGTTTGGTTAAAATATACATCATAGGGTTGCAATCAGAAATTACTGTGGTTTTACGTAACAATATGTAGTGTCTAAATCTCTGGACAACTTGGACAGCTTCCAATGCTAATTTCTCCACATGTGTGTATTTGATCTCGGTCAGATGCAGATTCCGACTAAGATAGTAAATCACATGTTCAGTGTGAGGTTCATCTTCCTGAACTAACACCATCCCAATGGTGTAATGAGAAGCATCGAGATACAAAATGTAATCCTGGTTGTAGTTGGGAGGATGCAATAACGGTGCATGGGTCAACGCGTGTTTAAGTGCATCAAAAGATCGATCAACGATCTCGTCCCAAAAGAATGTTCTGTTCTGTTTCAACAACCGGGTGAAACCCTTTGTAAGCTCGGCATAGTTAGGAATGAATCGACGTAAAAAGTTTTCTTTCCCCTGCAAACTTTGGAGTCGACGTAAAGTCGAAGGAGGAGGTAATTTAACAATAGCTTCGACCTTCGACGGATCGACGCAAATGCCTGATTTCAAGACAACAAAGCCCAGTAAATGACCCGAATCTACACAAAAAACACATTTGTGTGGATTCAGCCTAATTTTATAATGCCGACACCTCATAAAGATAGCTCGTAAGTGTGTGAGATGGTCGACCCTGCGTGATGAATGAGCAGGTAAATCATCGAGATACGGCTGCACAATGTGCTTAATGTCATGAAACACATAAGACATTGCCCTCTGAAAAGTTTCTCCAGCGTTCTTCAATCCAAAGGGTAGTTTGCAATTAGCAAATGTCCCCCACGGACAAATAAATGCTATTTTTGGCTGATCAGCAGGGAGTATGTTTATTTGATTATACCCGAAAAATCCATCCATAAAGGAAAACATTTCGCTACCGGCACAATCATCGATTATCTGATCGATATAAGGAGTTGGATAATTGTCTTTGGGACAAGATCAATTAATATCCCTATAATCGATACATACTCGTATCGTTCCTTGTTTTTTAGTCACAGGAACAATATTTGATACCCAATCCGTCAAGGGAATTGGATAAATAAAACCTGCACGAAGTAGTTTTTCAACTTCTGCTTTGATAGCATCAGCTTTTGTAGGATGTATTTGACGTAAACGTTGACGAACATGTTTGGCATCTGGGTAAGTCTTGATTTCATGCATGACGATTGACGGATCAATTCCTAGCATTTCTTCATAAGACCAGGCAAACAAATCACGTAATTCTTGAAATAGGGCTTTATAAGCTTTAATTTCATCTTCAGTACAACAAGCACCTATATGAATGTTTTCAATTATTCCTGGTTTTACTGAAATGTCAATTGGAACCATTCGAGAAATATTTTCCAAATTTAACTCAGAATCAGGATTTTGCAATGGATTTTGGGGTTCTTTGACATATTCAGTAGTAAAGATTGAAGCAAAATCATCTTCAAAATGATTTGGTTCAGGTAAAAATGAAGATCGATGATGCAGATCTTCCCATGGTAAATCATCAACAGACAAAAATTCACGAATCTTCTCATCAGTATGAACAACATCCGGAAATGTCGTTGTGGCTGAACTGGTTATAAAAAGTGATTCCTCAGGGATCCCATTCATTGGATCAATTCTGGTTGAAGAGGTGTCGGAAAGTGATTGTACGACCTGGTATGCAAGTTAAAATGGGCTCAAAGGCATCATGCCATCAATTGAATCTAACTCAGAATCAGAAGGTATGATCCAAGGATCATCAAACATAATAGTATTTGACGAAATCATGTGAATAGTTGCAACAGCAGGCGATACATTAGGAGGAGGAAAGGAAAAAGTTCCTAGTAAACCAGAATCTTTAACTAATCCTAATCCAACATCCTTATAAGGGATATCCGCTTTACCAACATGCTGGATTGTTTCTGTAGAGGCTGGGTCGGAAGAGAAATAAGTTAACTGATCTATTGTGACGATCTTTCCTTGATATGGAAATTTTATGAGTCGAAAGACCGAAGAAACAACAGCAGTCATCACATAAGACCAACTGCGACCTAGAAGAAGGTTGTAATCTAGAGGGGCATCAACCACTTCCACATCTAGATTTACGGTTTTACCTTCGACCACTATGGGTAAATCCTGCAAAATACCAAAAGGGTGGAAACCTCGACCATCAAAAGCCTTAAGAATCGTCGGAGATTGGTTGAGTGTAGGAGAACCAAGCGATTTCCAACACTGAATCGACATAATACATATTAAAGCTCCCTCATCAATCACAGTCTGATAGATCGATCTGTTTTTGACTAACATTGGTATCTAGAAAGCCATTTGATGAGGTAGATGAGGTGTACTATTTTCTAAATCGAAGATTATAAGATTAGAATCCTGAACATCTACAGCTCCTATAGCATACAAAAGCAATTTACGTTGTGCTGGGCATGATTGCAGCACTTCCAAAGTCGACATTGCTGAAGGGGAAATAACTAAGTCTTCAACAATGTTGTAATTCTGAGCAGCTCTCGCATGTGGATTGAAAGCTGATTTACGAAGAACACCTTTAGCAGGCGGTTTGATTATTAAGTCTGGATTTTGTTTCTCGATCTGTAGCGGACTAGAAACAGGAGGAGGTGTAGTTGATGCATTTGCATTAGAATATTCTGCTTCTTTCCCATCAACATGATTATTAGTACCATAATATTGTGATCGCGTCGCAATCCTTACATGAGACATCATCAAAATAGGTTATTTTGAAGCAGTCGAAGTAGAACCAACCATATTGCTATCTTGAGTCATAAAAGGATCCTTCAAGACAACAGGTTGTTGTGAACCTTTAACGAATTTTGCAACCTCTGCACAATGTGGGCATTCCTTAGTGAAGTGATCCTCGTCACAAATGTAACAAGGGTAATGAGGTTTGCACTTTTCGTCATTGGATTGATTTTTATCAGTTTTCTCTTTCAAATTTTTCTTGTTTTTACTCTTCCCTTTATTTTTACCACTGGATTTAGATTTAGCCGTAGATGTCTCTATGACATGAATATTGGCAGAAATTTCGGGGGAAGATTCTCCTTTCGGGGAATCTGGTAAGGTTATAATAGGAGAAGAATTCTTTGAAGATTTCTTCTTACTTTTCGTATTGACTGTACCAATCATGCCATCAGCAGCATGAGACCCTGAAGGAGTGGCAGCTATCTGACCTTGTTTTGGAAGGTCGGGGGTTTTTTCGTGTAAAGTACCTGACTGCGTGTAAACGAGGTCAAGGTACTGAGCTTGAGAAATCACTTGATCTTCAGTAACAACACCGGCCTTAACTACATCTTCAGTGATCTTGGGTAACAATGATTTAACAAACCATTCTGCCAAAATTTG
The DNA here is from genome assembly GCA_034641835.2 of Pinus albicaulis. Lineage (NCBI taxonomy): Eukaryota > Viridiplantae > Streptophyta > Pinopsida > Pinales > Pinaceae > Pinus > Pinus albicaulis. The sequence goes on along the minus strand of CM076581.1, from coordinate 542,548,381 downwards.
ATCTGGAATGTAAACTTTCACCAAACGCCTTCTACGTCGCCATTGATGAATATGATGAAAAATATACATAGACGTAGATTGCTTAAGTGAAGTTAATAATTCCGTGCCATTGTCGTATCTGACAGGCAACTGAAAATGAGTCAAGAAGGCAGTTGCTAACTGACTGAAATGATGAAACGAGCCTCGTGGTAACTCAATGTACCATTTGGATGCAAGACCAATAAGATTTCTTTTGAAAAGACGTAAGCGAATCGAATCATCAATAATTGAATTAGACGCAAAACAGAGGTGATAAGTCATGACATGATTTGATGGATCCTCTCCTGACTTACCTTCAAACTTCGGTATATCACTGGGAAACTTATGCGACATTGGCGGCCAATACGGATAATAGAAAATCGAATCATTCGTAAGGTGCGTCAAATCAGGTAAATCCAAAGTTGCAATAAATGGTAATTGACGGTTAGGGTCACGAAAACCTTGAGTAGCCAAAGTAGTTCTAGGAGGTGGATACCCAGGATAACTGGGAATTGGATTTGCTTTAGGAATTGTGTAACCCCCTGGAAAACCAGGATTAACCGGACCAAACTGGGGTTGTTGAGGCTGCTGATAAGTGTAGCCAGGGTACAGTTGATATTGATAATTTGGATTTTGTGAACCGGGACCGAATTGAGGATATCCCTGGTACAGTTGATACGTGAATTTCGGTTGGATTGTGACAACTGTACTCGTACCGTCTTGTCCTCCAGGCATCTGAACCGAAGTTTGAACGAAAGGCCCTGACTGGGGTACAGAGACTTGAGGGATTTGCACGGATGCAGGGATAGACAAACTCAACATTACAGATACTCTAGAAATAGGTGTCACAGGTTGGACAGACGCAACAATAGTTGCAGCAGTTTGAGGTGGAGTTTGAGGTGAACTAGGCCCAGCCTACTGAATAGAACTAGGTGCAGAAGTTTGAATAGTTGACTGGACAGGTTGCGAGGTTAAACCAGAAACCAAAGTTTGTCCAGGCTGATAAGGCAGATGCACGTTAGGCTGCATAGGCTGTTGATACTGGGATGGATCCCACACCATATTCATTCTGGGGTACTGTCCCGCAGAAGGTTGAACATAAGGACCATAACCTGGTTGAATGTAGGGTTGACAAGTAAGTGGTAAATTTCCGGCTCCTTGAAAAGATGACTGACCAGAAGGCTGTTGGTAACCTTGAATTGGGTACTGACCTTGAGGTTGATAACCCTGAGGCACGTACTGAAGCTGGGGTTGATAAGGACCCTGAGGAGCATATTGAGTTTGGGGTTGACCCTAGGGTGTGTACTGTCCTGAAGGTTGATATCCTTGAGGTATGTACTGTCCTTGGGGTTGTCCCCCAAAATAATATGATTCCATAGTTTGTCCTGGGAAAAATATACCTTGAGGTTGACCTCCAGGTGGTAATTGACTTCCTGAAGGTTTCCCCCCAGGCGGTAACTGACTACCTTGTGGTTGCCCCCCAGGCGGTAACTGATTTCCCTGAGATTTCCCTCCAGGCGGTACCTGACTGCCTTGAGGTTGCGGATTCGGAATATTACCAGACATCATAAAAATTTTCCCTTCATTTGACGTTTCAGTTTTAATTCCACTTAAACCAGATGATAACACGCTTTCAAACGGTTGAGGAGTTGCCCCCGAGAAAGTACCAGACAAAGCCTGATATCTCGAAGGAACAGAAGGACCACCATGTAAAAATGATTCCGGTGTCTGGGAAAAAATGGATGACTCTCCTGCCATAATGGATGATAGATAATAACCTCTGGGTGTTGGATGAAATGGAACTCGAGGTGGAGAAAAAGCAAGACCCGGATTCTCTAAAAAATTTGTTAAGGATAAATACCAAGCAGTAGTTCGAATAGGGCTGTAGAAAATTGATTCACGCTCCCTAAGATTTAACTACCGAGGGGAAGTGGGAAGAGATAACTCTTCGTCTGGATTAGTGAGTTCTTTAATAGAAATTAGTCCAGATGGAAGATCGTCAGTGACAATATTTCTTACCCTAGGTGAACCAAGATCTCTAGAAGTTGGTGAAATAAATCCCGAAGATGTTTCCAAAACAGAAGGTTCAGTTTCAGGTTCAGAGATTTCAGGTTCGTCAACCCATTCACTGGCAGGAGAAATACTACCAGTAACTTCAGAAACTGAAATTGGCTCTTGAATGTGTTATGTTATGGGTGTTTGATAATCAGGATGAACCACTATGGATGAAGTTACAACTTCTGTTGATTTAATCCTACCGCTACTAGACGATACCAGAGCACGAAGCCCCTCAAGCTGACTTGGTGAATATTCAGGGGGTTTCCCTTGTAGTCTCTGGGATTGTCTTGGTAATTCCGCCACGATTAAATATTTAACTAATCACACGCAAACAAAGAAAATTTCAATGAAAACACCTAAGGCCTCTAAAAAATAAACAGCTGAATCACACGCTTAAAAATCTACGAGTTCAAACCACACACAAACAGTAACTTCCCGTACTAAAAACACTAGTTGGTGATGAAATCCAATTTAGTAGAAACTTAATACAGAAAGGGCGGTTGGAATAGTTACCCCGACAACCTGCTTAATGAAACAAACTGGCACAAGTTTCCTCACAAAACCATCTCGTGTGAAGAGAACCCCCTAGAGAGTCCAAGTGAGTCTAGTCGACGTCTGCTCCAGGTACAGTGAGATCTTTCCTTCACTGTCACGTTAGGAAATAATCTTAAGTTTGTGGACACTAAGGTTACCAATAGTAACAAATATAACTGGGGGAACAGTCTACGATCCGACCTCACGCGCAAGGGCAGAGTAACAAAGCTCAATCCCCTTGAAGGTTCCTCGACATGGTTAATCCGAGGTTTACCGACAAGTGACCCCAGGCTCCTCGACAATGGTTAATCCGAGGTTTACCGTTTGTAATACGCGCAAAATATTCTATCTTCCCCAATGAAACATAATTGATTGTCTCAAAAGTTCGGATATGATCTCGTGATTGACTTCTTTAAGAGAAGCTTCCCAGATTATACAAATTACAATTGGGTTTATTTCCTACCGCAAGATTTGTCTACTTGTTTGTTTTACTACCTTGGAGAGTTAATTACTCCCTACTCCAAGATACTAGCCTAAGCTATGTTGGTGATAAGAGCCCTAGAAAATAAAAAGATTGCTAGATAAATTTTAATTAAGCGTTACTTTTAAGAGCTGTTTCTTAAGTCAATGGGTGCGGAAGTGAAACTCTGATGGTGTGAAAACTCGACTTCCAAAAACACTAAAAATGCACCTAAAAATGATAATCATATCGTTTCCTTTCAATGAAGTTCTAATTAAGGAAGAGTTGGAGAATGCAATTCTTTTAATGAACAATTCCTTCTTTAAACATTAAGAGCAATTGAAAGAAAATATTTTTGTCTTTTCGGAAATAACTCAAAAATGAAACAAACTATCAAAGCTCATAAGAAAATCCTTTCACTTTCAAAAACTTGAAGCTACAAAACAAGTTTTCTTCAAAAGAGATCTACAAAATTCTATGGAAAACACTCAAAACTATCAAACTAATTCTGAGACCTACAAATTTTAATAATCTAATTGAATTAAAGCTTTAAGATTTTTTTTTGAAGAAGGTTTTACTCAGCTATTAAGAAAACTAAGGATCTATTCGTTCAGAATAACAAACAGATCAAAAACACTCAATTATGTTTTTATAAAAAATTAAATTCAAAAACCAATAACAAAGTTTCTTTTCGAAGGTTTGCAAAGAAATAGGTAACTCTATTTCTTAATAGAGGATGACTTCACAATCAGGCCAGATTCAGAAAAAGACAAAAGACCAATGTAATCTCAGGCATTTTAAACAGTCAATGCTTCGAATCGCTACAAAGACCAAGTGAAAGACAATCCAAAATGCAAAACTTCTAGAAAATCATCAAAACACCAATACTGCTAAGATTCATTCATAGAAAGCTTTTGACAGAAACAATCATCAATCTGGGTAGAAACCAAAAACTCTAAATCACAATAAAGATAAACTAAAGAAAGAAATCCAAAGGTTTTTCAAAATTTTAACAGGGTCCGCAGGCTTGTAGAAGTAACAGGTGCGGTACCGCACTGTTTACTAAAGCAAAAATGCGACATTGCCCGCACTGTGCAAAGAAGAAAAAGTGCGGTCCCAGGAAAAATTAGAGAAAAACATAAAAGATTTCGAAATTTTCAAAAACAGAGAAAATCTAAGCTACCCAGGCAGATGTCTATCAATCAAAAACTAGGAAAACGTTTCCTCAAATCAAAATAAAAAAGAACAAAAAACAACAAGTTCTTTCCCCAGTGGAGTCGCCAATTTGTTGGAGGATTAATCCGTCTTGTGGACAAGACCGATCTCCCTAGTACTAAAAGTATCTAGCAACAAACAACCAAATAGACTAATCTTTCTCTAAGCATATATGATCTATGAAAAGCTCTATAGAGGTGTTAAGGACTTACCGTTTGTCCAGCGCTTGTTTGAAGTCGTTGTTGTCCCTCGCGCGCTTGAAGGAGTTTTCCTCGTAAACCTGCAGTCACAAACAAGAAAAATATTACATAGCACCTGTATAGAAATCATCATAAACCACGCTTATCATAGTGATGAAGGAATCTATGAAATAAACCATTGATTGAAAGCTTATTGAGAAAAATGAGTATATTTGTATTAGTTTCAAAAGAAGAAAATCCTTACAACCTGAGCCTTGATGTTGCACAGGACTTTTCGGGGTCCGAAGCAGGAATCTCCTTTACTTTGATAAGCTCTGCACTCCTCCAATCAAGACAAATAGAGGTATGTAATCTTTCCTCACAAAAGTCTTAATCAACTGAGTTTGAATCTCAACAGCCCTTAACTTCAAATATTCTAAAGCTTCAACTCCCTTTGAGGCTACCCAATGCCTCTTTTTATAGTAGAATAGAGGAGGTTTTCTGTTCCAACTATGAAGGGATAGAATCCTACTTCAAAGGGATAAGCTCCTCACATCAAGGGGTTAGCTCCATAAGGTAAGGGATACATGCACCGCATAAGAGCGGTTTTATCACCGCAAGATATTTTCTAGAAGCTTCTAGAATTCACTTTTATTGAGATTTTTGGAAATTACTTGCGCCTTTTTGATCTTACAGGGTCCGCACCTATAACAAAGAGAAATTGCGTTCAGGTATGCAGGATAGCTTAACATTGGGTGTGGGACCGCAGGCAAGATAGCGAGAAAGTGCGATACCAAAGTTTAGGAGACTTTTAGGAACTTTTCTCTGATTTTCAAGGCTTGACATGAGGAACTGATATGTTAGACTTGCAAAGGGAGAAGTATGAGTAATAATGAGCTCATACACATAGCAGAATGTCAGGATGACAATTTTCAGTGTAACAGTCCTCTTCTTCTTTCATCTCCTACTCTAGTTCTTCTAAAGGAAATTGCTAGCCCTTGGTAGATTTCCTTGTCTTTTTCTTTTTTCTATTGTCTCTTTTTGCTTCTGGGCATGTGTTCTGCAAATGCTCGGTGTTCCTGCATATTCTGCATCTGAATGCAATGTTTTCATAGTCAAGATGCTGTGTCCATTTTTGTTGTTTGTGATTTATTTGTATGCATTCAGGAATCCCTTTACCAAGGTCCACTTCCATGCATATGCGTGCAAAGGTGTAGATCCTCTCCTCCAAACGTTGGGTGTCAGTTTTTATGTATTTCCCAATGATGTTGCCTATGCTTGCAAGAACAACTTCATTCTATAAAATGAAGTGGGAGGTTGTATAGCTGCACCCATATCGACATTTTGGTGACCTCCATATTATTTGCGTCAAAATCTGGAAACCATGGTGTGGTGAAAAGCCCTGTGGATCCCCAGAACCATGGTCCATCCTTAAGAATTTTATCTCTGGCCTCCGAGGAAAGAAACTTGACTATGAAGAAACCCTTTGAACATAGATGGATTTCACAATCCATAATCCAGTTAGTGAAAATCCAATGAAAGAGCTCCATTGGTTTGGGCCAGAAGAAATTAAAACTGTAGATTAGTGCTTGAGATTCGAAGTTGGATCTATGTTTATCAATATTTGGAATATATATTTTTAGTTCTAGCACAAGATTTAGTTGTTCTACAATATAAGGTTTGGGGCCATTCTGTGCTGGTAATTTTGGAGCTGCTGTTTTATTATTCCCCTGCAAAATGTTTCTGTAATAGGGAGCTTTTGGGAATTCATTTTTTGGATGTTCTGGGTCCTCTGGGACCCTGAGATCTATTCTGCATAGTGGCTCCACCTCTGAGTCACAGATTGAGATAAATGGTGGAGCCAGGGCGAATGGAGTAATCTTTGAGTGTACAGGAATCTTGTAAAGCTCTCCCACAATATATTAGGGACTGTAAATGACATGGGTATCCAGAGGATATCCAGAAATTTTGCTTCAGATCAATAACTTCATCAATGTCCTGTATCCATACCAATAAACAATTTCCCGGAGGGAGTTTAATAAAAATCTGAAAATGAGTTATGCATACCCTATTCTCCTTTGCTGTACCGCGACCGTTGACGCTTATTTGTTTCTGTTTTGTTTGCGAAGCAAGGGGCCAATGCGAGTTCAGAACCAAAGGATGACAACGAACAAGGTTTGCTGCCAGGTTTTTGTACACTGGTGGAAAATGTAGAGAGTTGAGAACTCTGGCCAATAAACCCCGGAGTAAATACAGTGATACATGGGTAGCAGAGTACCCAGTCACGTTTTGTGTTCGTTAGGGTCAGATGTAAGCCTGAGCCACCGTGCCCTAGAACCCATGTTCTAGTGCGGAAATATCGCAGGGAAGACGGACTCAAAATCGGTGCCGACAGCATAGACCATGGCCGCAGTGAGGTGAGGTGCCATCGGTATAGGTCAAGGCGTTTGATGGGGTGTCGAAAGTCGGCCGCAACAGGGTGTGAGAAAACCCAAATATGATCATGTTTCCAACCACCATTTTTTGCAGTGTGTGTAGGTCCTTCTCCAGACTACAAGGCCGCCATGAGGGGCAGCGGATGAACAAGAGTAGAACCCAAATCATGAAACCCTAGTCCTTCCTTTTGCCGCCATCATTTCTTCCCCCGGCTCAGAGCTTAGAGTGAACTCAATCGATCAATTTGTATTCTCAAGAAACTTTGTTAAAGTATATTGGGGGTTTTCATAGTTACCTTAGACATACTATTCTCATGTTCAATCCCACAAAATTAGATGATGTTTGCATTCAAGCCACACATTTAGAAGTAAGAGGGAAACATAGTGTAGATGAGAAAAGTGATAGTTTCCTTGAGTATGAGGGTAAAGGAAAGGGAAAGTTTAATAGAAGAGGAAAGATAAATAACTCTATCAAAAAAGAGAAAGAGAAATTCACATGTAAACATTGTTCAAAGAATGGCCATGATGAATACCATTGTTGGCAACTTCATCCAAAGTTGAAGCCGAACAAACTGAAAGCCAAAGAGAAGGGAAAAACTATTGCAATAATTGAACATGACTTAGGTTCAGATTCGGGAGATGAAACAAAGATTACAACCATGGGTTTGAAAGGTAAGAACATGGCAAGCACTAGTTCTTCAAGTTGTTCCAATGTAACTCAAGAAGAAGATACACGAATTGAACTCTTTCATATTAGAGTCGTTTCTAAACATACCAAGATAGACACACTTTTTGATAGTGGTTCTTAGGGTAATTTGATTTCCGAAGACTTAGTTAAGGAGATAAACCTTGAAACTGTGACACATCCAAGACCTTATCCTTTAGGATGGATATGCAAGAATGGATATTTGTAGGTAACAAGGAAATGCATAATAAGGTTTTCCATAAATTCAATCTTCCTTGATGAAATTGTGACTTGATGTGTTGCTGCTTGAGATATCAGGTATTGTTTTAGGAAGTCCATATCTTTATGATAGGAAAGCAATATTTGATTGCTGTGAGAATAAGTATCACTTGTTTAAAGATGGAATTGAGTACATAGTTAGAGCGCATAAGAAGAAGAGTCCAAGTTTGTCTCTTATACATGCAGGAGAAATGAAGACAATAGTGAATGCAAGTCAAAATTTGACTTTGTTAATGATCAAACATAGAGATGTTTTGAATGAAGCCTTTAAAAAAGATGCATCGAATGAACAAATTGATTTCATTGAAGTATATTATGCTTGTAATGAGATTTTTCAGGACTCTAAAAAGCTTCCTTTGAAAGGAGGTAAACAAGATGTGAAATATCTGTAGTAGTCAACATCAATGTTGAGTAGTGTTGGAAACAATATTTTAGTGCAAGAGAGTGCAAAGGTCAAAGGGAAAGCGAAAAATAAATTTGTAAAAGAAGGCATAGGTTCCACAAGTGATTTTTTTTTGTTTCCAAAGGGTACATGGCAATGGCGAAAATTCTTGGTCAAAATTTGACGCAAGTATAAAGCAAGAGCAACTAAGAATCGCCATGACGACAGTGTGCAAGGTGAGATGCTTTTTTAAGTTTCCTTTGATTGATGACTGAGGTGGGGACAAGTTTGTTTCTACAAGAACATCTTGTTTCTCTTCAAATTAATGGAAATTGTAGCATGACGGTGTCTACAATAGCAAGAGAGGGTCGCAAGAGTCAAGGAAAAAGCTTATCTTTTGTGAAAAGCTCAAGTTGATGAAAATGGGAACCGTACCCTCATCCACATGATCAATAATCAAAGATATTTGGGGGTCCAAAGGCTTATTTTGGGGAGGAATGATCAGGTGCTCAGTGCTAAAGCTAAAAAATGGAAGTGCTCAGAATCGATTGGAATTTTAACGACAACGAAGAGCTCGTTGCTAGGAATCCAACACAATTCGTTTCATCGAAAATAGACTCTGGATGAGGAAGATAGAGCTTGCTGTTCATATTCCAAAACAACAAAAAAAATTACAGAAATGAAAAAACGTTGACATGGCAGCCTATTCAGAAAAGAAAAGGATATTCTGGGAATATTCCATCATTTTCGCCCAGTGACATTGTGACAAGTGTCATTGCAAGATTCGTTGGGAAGGTGGATTTTTTTTTTTTTTTATGTTATCTATCCTAAGGTTGTATTTTTAATTTCATTTTATATATGGAGGTGCAATTTTTTTTATTATATGGTTGGGATAGTCCAACCAGAGGCAGACACGTGGTGCAGCAAAGGGCCGCCACATGCCCCCTCTGGTGGACCAAGGTCAAGTCCGAATTACATTTATCAATGGTCGAATTCCAACTATGGATAAATCTAAATTCAATGGGCGAATTTAAACATATTCAAAGGTTGGATATGCATATATATTGGTGAAAAATTTATAACAGGCAGAAGGGTGGAGGTCGGGGTTCGACCCCACGACCTCCCCCAAGCGAGCGCAACACAACACCAATAGGCCACGAAGTATTTCTTAACTCCATAAGCCATCTACATTTATTTGTATTCATATGTATTCACGGTTGGGCAGAGGAGGGGGCTAGCCCCGCGGTCGAGCCTCCTCACAATAGAGCTTAACCACATGACCAAATGCTACAACCGGGGAGAGCGTAATGATAATGGCAGAGATTAAGGTTTTTAAGGCGGGCTTTATTAAAATTAAACCATATTTAAATCACACTAATCCTTGTTTAGTGTGGATTTTGTAATTATGCTATTAGTGTGTTAAGCTGCAATTAAACTGCACTTATCTTAATTAAATCTCGATTAATTCAGCGGAGAAAATGGCAGAGCACCCAAATTCGGCGCCAACCCCAAATTTAGCAGACCTAACTAGAGTTTCTCTAGTTTTAGTAGGGTTTCCAAGGCCAGAATTGAGGAGGCCATAACTTTTGCAAAATTCGACCAAATTGGGAGCAAGAAGAGTCTATTATGGATGATATGGACATTCTAAACACATTTAAGCAGGTTTCAGGAGTAGTAGAGGAATTTAAACATCACTTTTTGCACATTTGATCTAATACAAAGGCCCAAGCCATGGAAGATGGACCAAGGAGATGTAGCCCAGGAGGGGTGAACTCCTCCATCAAAACACTGTGTTAATGGATCATTTGATGTTTTGTTGTACATTTTATTGCTGTTGTTCAAAATTATGTTTTAATGTTTAAAATGCTCATGAATTTAACATGAAACTCAATACATTTACATGTTTAACACTCACAAACACCTCAAGAAACCTATGCACATGAAGAAAAATATCAAAAAATTGTTTATAATTTTGAAAATGAAATTAGCACAACAAAAATAACATTCAAATTTAGATCATATAGCCAACAAAGTGATCTTAAAATAATCCTTTCATCACCTTAGCTCTGATGCCATGTTGAGAAATAAAGATATGTAGATATTAGGGTTTGATTAATGTTTTCTTGATAATTTATCGTGATGTGTGTTGAGTTATTTTAATTATTCTATTATCTTCTATCAAGAAATTACCAAAACAAAAGTGGATGAAGATCGCAAGAACAAGAAACACAAGATGTTGGCACTTAGCCAGGGAAAAACCCCCGTGAAGGGGAAAACCTAGTCAAACTCTTCCTCTAATAGATTCAAATAGAGATGAGATAATCAAACCCTTTTTTACCTAGACAAAGATCATCAGAGAAATTTTGAGGTAAAAAATGAGCCTCAAAACAAAAATGTACTACAAAAAGTTAACTTTATAAGAACCAATAGGATTCAATATGATGATGTCAACCATAGGGGATGATTCACCATTTTTGGACTAAAAAGGTAAAAAGATAAAAAATAAAATAAAAAATCTACTTTCAACTTATCTCCCTACGTTTTTACTCTAATTTCGGTCGGGAGCACTTGCTGGATGCATAATTTGATTTTTCATCCAAGGAGTACTCATGTTGCATATTTTCGATGGACCCTACTACACAAAAAGTGTGAAATACATGAAAAATGTTTGCATTTCACATTTTTCGTGTAGTGGGGTCCATTTAAATTATGCAACATGGGTATTCCTTGGATGAAAAATTAAATTATGCATCCAACGAGGGCTCACGCTCGAAGTTTGAGTAAAATCGTAGGGTGATAAGTTGAAAATACAAGTTCAAAAAATAGTTTTTTTTCCTTTTTCCCTCCAAAACTTGATGATGTAATCTAATATTATTTTATTATTTACACTATTGTTTTATAATATTCCTTAGGAAACCCATTTTAGACCTCAAAATATCTATAATGCTTTTCAAATCACCAATTCAATCCTTCCTTTAAGTAGAAAAACTCTGCCAAAGTCACCAAGTTTCAGCTCCTAAGATATTTCTTCAATCCAGAATTTCGTCTCCCCAGGTACAAAATTTTGGACCTGCAGTTATTGTAGAAATTTCGGCCCTTGTTACTTGCCCAGAAACCGTAGAAAATTCACACGTGTGAGAGAGAGATGCCTAAAAACTTTGATGTGGTATTCCTTAGGTTTGTTCTTCCTTCTCCTTGACTTCACTTCTTTTTTTATTTCTCCTTAATTGCATATCGAATTGGTGGATGAGTGGATTCCAAATAGGTCAAGATTCTCTTCTATTTATAATGCTTTTGTTAGGTGGGATAGCCCTAATTTGGGCCGACTTCATCAAGGTAGGGCCGACTTGGTAAGGAAGTGACAAATTACACTTTTGACTAAAAAATAATTTTCTTTACATGGTACAAATGCCCAAGAAGGGTCTAATAAATGTGACAATGACTCTTATGACTCAAGACAAAACTTAGAAGCCTTCAATGGAGGCTATGACCTAGAAAATAAATAAAAGAGCAGGAAACCAATGCTTCAAAATATAATTTTATTTTACAATGAAATTTATTTTTCTTTCTTTTGAAAAATACATTACATCATGACTCAAATAAAATTATGGAGACTGACACTAGTTACATTCTTTAACAATCCCAATGGATAAGTACTATGATAGTCAAGAACCTTTTGTCCAAGTTTGTTGACCAAATAGATTGTTATGAGATATCCTTGTAAATATGAGTTGAACATAGCATCAATATTTGTCTTTTTAACTTGTATTTTTATATGGAAAGGTTTGATCACCTCCTTATCTTTCTGTTTTTGAAGGCTACTAAGATTCACCCCCTTTCTACACTAATGTGTATAAAATATTATCATCCATGTTGAAACTACTTTCCACTTGAATACTAGGAACTATGGCTATGATATTTTTCTTTTGTGTACCCTTCTTATGGTTCTTCTAGTTGAGCTATGAATGTAATTTCCAACTCTTCTCCTCTGTGTAACCACTAATGTTGCAGTGGTTTCTACAATCCTTGCATTGGTGTGCTATGCTTGTTGTCTTCTTATCCTTCCCCCCTTTCCACTTCTTCTTCCCCTCCTTGGAAACTTCCTAGTGTTTCTTCTGATTTGAACCACTTAATTTCCTTTTCTTATGTCACATTTTTTCCAAGCACTGTTCCTATACAAAAACCTGTCCACTATAAAAATAATGGGCTTCTACGGGGCACAACAATAACAATATGGGGGCTACACTAGTATTATATAGACCTAACATGCCACCCTCCTTCGAAAAAGTGTTGTCATCAATGCCTGAGTAGTTATGGATGATTTTGTATAAAATACTCCTCCCATGTGGAATATTTAGCAAGTTCTTCCACTTAATGAGATAATGTGAGATTGATCTATCTTGTAACTATCAAATTCTTGTTTCTGTGATTGCTTCAAGCTCTAATATGATTTTTTCTTCCTCATCAAGTTTTGGAAATATAGTTTGAACTAGGAGCTTGTCATCTATAACCTTATTTAACCATGAAACATGGAAAAATGGTAGTGCTCGTGAAGATGCAAGAAACTCCAATTTTTATGCCATAGTACCAATCTTTCGCAGCACCTTGAATGGGCCATATTACTTGGGTGATAAATTTTTATCCTTGTTAGCTTACTTGAGGGACATTTGTTTCCGTAAAAATACCCAATCCCCACATTGAAACTGTTGTCACTGTGATGTTGATATGCCTGTTGTTTCATTTGATTTTGCGCTAGATTCAGGTTATCCTTTAAGATTTGGAGAACTTGTTGTTGATGCTCAATGTGATATTCCACTGCTTGAACCTTATAATTGTCTCTTAAAGACGATGTGATGGACGGTGGATGATATCCACAAAGCACCATAAATGGGGTCATTTTTGTTGTAGTAAGGAAGGAAGTTTTATATAATCATGCTGCTAGAGGTAACTATTACCACCCAATCTAGCAGGGGTCCTGAAAGGGGATCCTTGGAGGGTTACTACTAGATTAAGGGCCAAAATGGAGAAATATCCCACTATCACCTTGGCTATGGATCCCTACTTTTTATGAACTTTTATTGATGGGAGGAGACTCGATATAATAAATACCAAGAAATAAATAGATCAATGATAGGGTGAATGGTGATCCTAGGGGCATATTCATAAGAGAGGCTCAAATGTATAACTTTCTTGTTTTGGAAGGAAAGGTTGAAGGCTCTCAACGAAGGGCTCGAGGAGAATTTCAAGGTTTATGTTTAGGGTATGTATCTTATAATAGAGGCCTTCAAACCCTAAAATTCTTGTGAAGGCTTGGATTCCAAGTTATCCTTGAAGAATTATCCTTAATAATGTATGGGACCACACATGACCAAGTGGACCTGGGGTTGGGTCAAGGGGGGAGGGTTTAGTAACCAATGACATGCTTGACCTAATCCGGAGAGAGAAAGGGACCAAAGAATTAATTTTCAATACAAGGCAATGTGAGGATCCCAATGAGGTCTTTAGCATAATAAAACCAAGGGCAAGATTGATCTTGATGCTTAGGCTTGAGGCATATCACACTCCCACCATCAAATTACTTCAAATTGGAGGATTCCTAGGAGAAATCCCAATGCAGAGGATTCCAAGAGATTGAAATTTTTCAGTGGATGGTTTGCAAGATAAATGATGCCCTAGGAGACCTAGAGGGCTAGAACTAGAAAAGAGGAAGTGAGAGAAGGAAAATAAATTTAAGGTGATCACACTTATGGTGTACCAATGCCTAATTCTTTGGGGATATTTGGATTCAAGAGTAATTATGGCTATCAATATTGAATTTTCTATGTCAAGAAGGCCTCAAAGGTAACTTCACATAACATTAAGGAAACTTCAAGAGATTTATACTTCATTTTGTAGAATAGATGGCTTATCAAGATCAATTTCAATGCATAAGAATATCTAGGAACATTAATTCATAATAAATTACCCATACATGAAACATCACTATCTAGAAACCGAATTCCCACAACTTCCCATAAATGGATGCAGTAAATTAGCCCCAGTATAGCGAAATTCCACCAACAATGTATGTGACAAAAATATAAAGATAAAATAGCATTAAATTGCACTTACATGTATTAAGAGTATATCCAACCTTCAAAAATTTTCCAATCAAGAATTTCCAAGGCAAGAGAAAATAATCCAAACATCAAAATTCATTCCATGCTCCAAAAATTCATCCTTTAAGAAGGATAATGAAGTTATCTAAAAAGATACAAGTCCAATCCAAGTGATGATGCTAAAATGAAATCACATCACTTGTACTTATACACTTCTAGTGAGTTAAATTTAGCTAATTAGGCCTAATTATCCCCTAAAATAAAATATTGTACAAAATAGCTAACTTTGGGTGACGAGCCCACCAAACTAGCTCATAAACAAAAGGATAAGCCTCTGAAGAGGTTGAATGGTCAACAATACATGTCGTTGAGCCTTAGAGGAGGCTTGATAAATTCCATAGGTTCCATAATGTGAAATAGGACTCCCAAACCCAAATACTAAACCTGTGGTGCTCCTAATGGGTGTGCAGCACACAAGTAACCTCATGGGTCTCCAAATAGATAAAAAAAAATTGTAGACCATCTGTAAGGGCTCATATGATGGTGTAAGTGATTCCACATCATCATACTAGTCTTAGGTCATCTGCGAAGTGCATGGTACAACTGTGGGGTCGACTAGGCATGGTGAACCAAGTGCATCTTCCTCGTCCAATATGTGAATCTGGAGAAATATATTAACATCTCTGGGGATCCATGGAATCCTCTCTACTGTTTTCGGGGCCTGTGTCTCTCTACACACACCCTACATGTGTCAATATATCCCTTTAGAGGGTTAGGACCCGATATAGGGAGACCAAACCCAAAATGGAGACCATCTACAATCATGTATAAGATCAAATGTGTTCCCTTGCTTTCCAACACAACAAGTCATTTAATGAAATCAAGTTAAAGAGATTAAAAACCATGGACAACATGTGGACACTTTATAATGCCATGCCCTTCCATAGTGGGCTTTGGCATGTGCTAATGTCTCCAAGCTCAAAGGGGGGTTAAACAAGTACCCTATTAGGTGGTTTCTACCTATAAAGGGGACAATATGTCCAAGGTACATCCTTCAAATAGTGGTGGTATGTGATAAAGAGATGAATGGAATAGGGAATGAAAGGGGCAATCCCGGGCCACATGTCACAGCACAAGGGTAATTAATAAATGGAAGCTCACAATTTGGTATATAATGTATACGAGGGAGAAATCGTGGTGCATGAGGTACCCCTACCTTGATTTTTCCACCCTTCTTCATATGCCTTTTTCCTTTTATGATTTTTCTTTGATTAATTGCTCGGGGCTCAAGGGATAAGAGCATGCTGTATAAGGTATAGTAGTGAATATCCCATTTAAGGTATGGCGGTTCATTTCCCACCAGGTTTTGGGACAATCATGGGTTCCTAAATGATAAGGGAAGCTCATCTACGACCTATAAGAACTAGGGTGATGTCCATGGGTATGGGGTATTGCTCATACATTTAGATTTTTCCCACATGCTAAATTTGTTTGTCCCGACCATCTTTTACATTTTGTGGTGCATTTTCTTATTGAATGTGTCCAATTATGCTTTTAATTTTCTTTTTAGATGCATCACCCTTTAGGGCATGACTTTAGGACCCACCAAGGTGTGGGGAAGGGGAAGGGGAGGTTAAACCTATGTGTACCCAGTGGAGGTATGTGGACCCAGGTGGGTGAAATGATGAATGAACATAAGAGGGGTAATATATGTGGACGAGGGAGTAGGACCACACAACCAAAATTAGGGTTTCCCATGTAGTACAATCCCTAAAACCCAAAGGTCAATAAAAGATATTTCGTGAGACTAAGATCCAAGGGTAACATCCAAAATAGGTCAAGGAGACAAAATCACAGACCTAGACCACTATTTTCATAAAATCCTACCATTAATCCCTGACCAAAAATTTCCATGATAAGTAAACTACAATAATCAGTTACCAAATGGAAGGGCATACCTTTAGGTTTGGTAGGCCCACCTTCAAACATACTGTTGTTCTCAACTTAGTGTTCCTAAATTGAGGTCATAAATTATCAACCAGGGTCAGTAAACTGCTGAAGTGTGGTGCACTATATGTGCCTAGGTATCTGTTTCTCACTACGTTGTGTTTAGTGTTTTTATGATGTTTTTGGTTTTATGGTTTTATTTCAAGAAGGAAAAGAACTAAGTGTTGGTAAAGAGAAGTGAATGGTTACACTAAAACAGAGAAAAACCTATTCTAAACTGTGTATGACACCAAAGAACAGAAAATGCAAAGTTTGATAATGACTCATAGCAAGGAACTAAATCACAACATGAACTCAATAACTCATAACATGTACCCATCCTATTCCTTCATTAGAAATATATTGGAATAGCTTGAGAAAAGGACAGGTTTAGTGTAAATGAGGTTCTACTAAATAACAATCATCTTACAATATTACAAAGAATCTCATCCATGGCTAGAAGTTTATTGGAACACAATTGGAAAAAAGACTATTTGTAACACAATAAGATTTCTACTCTGAATTAACTTGTCATGCTAAGATCAATTCATTCTGCAGCTCAACTTGTCACCACTAAACCTTATTCAAAAGTTAGAGATTTTCTAAAATAGTTTTTGGAAAGAAAGGTTTAATTGTGAAATTGCAAGGGATTGCAGATCAATCAAGGCCTTAAACTGATGTCACTAATTCCTATCCATTTGATGATGCATTAATAGAAAGTCAGAACAATATTAGTTTGTAAATAATGAAGGCCGTGAAGTCTAATTTTGACAGTCAACACAACTTAAAGAACAATGAATGACACTAAACTAGAATGCAATTGATCAGACTTGAAACACAGTGACCACAACTAAACTAAAATGTCATTAACCGAACTTGAAATACAATGAACTGGAACTGAGCTAGAATGCCACTAATCTGACTTGAAATGCAGTGAATTAAAACTGAACTAGAGTGCCATTATCAAACTTGAAATATAGTGACAAAAGTAAACTAGAATGACATCTACCTCCAGAGTGCTATGACTAGACTAAAGATGCAACTAATCACTGATATGTTTAAGCTCTGTCTCATTCAGAATTAGTGGTATTTTGGAATAGTTTGTAGAACAGGACTGGCTGCAACACGTTATGTAAATGAGCATGAAAGCATAAAATTCAACAAAACACAACAAAGCTCTGAAACACCATAGCTATGTCTCATCCGAAATTAGTGATATTTTGGAAGAGTTTATAAGATCATGACTAGCTGTAACAACTGATGTAATTGAGCATAAGAACGTAAAACTAACTCCTACAACACTACAGTTACACCTCATTCGACATTAGTGATATTTTGGAAGATTACATAAGAACGAGACTAAACTGTAGCATCCAATGCAAGTGAATATAAAATGCAAAGTTTAGAAAGTCAATTAAACTAGGAATGAAACGAAACTAAGTTACTTATCTAAATCATATGAACAAAGCTCCTCAGGTAGCAGGGGCCCTCTACCACTGGAGTAGCACGCAAATCTACTCAATATTAACTCAGCTCGTGAAATAAAATGATGTCTCTTTCATTAAAGGAGAAATTCTTCAAAACAAAGTATTTACGGTCTTCAAATATCTAGGCAAAAAAACAAAATCTAACCAACCAGTTTCTCGGTCTCCCGAGTCATACTTATAATGAAATTACATAAATACTCTTGAGAAAATCAGGGGTAAGTGTCTTTCCCACTTCTAATCAAATTAAAACTCTTATTAACAGTCTTGTGCTTTACTGCGGACATCTGTAGAGTCCGTGTTTTGATAGGAAACTGCTTCTCCTCTACGTGCATAACCGCTTGGAGACTTTAACTCAGACTTCGTGGGGAGAAAGAGATGATGGGGAAGTGTTGTGGATTTCACCCATATGCCTTTTTCTTTGCAGTGACACCTGGAACCTACGTAACCATGAGGATGGCTGCAGAATAGACGACTGGCTACGGAATGCCTGTATTCTGTAGCCGAGTCTTAGTCAAAAATTACTACACCAACAAAATCATGAAAATATAACAAGTTAGCCATTATATAAATTCTTAAAGCAAATTTAATTAATCTTATTGATCATTTAAGCCTGTAATTGATGAGGGACAAAGAAAATGAAGTATAATGTGGTGAAAGAGAAGAACATCTTTGAGGCTCAACATACCCCCACTGCAAAGTTTTTGCATGTCCTCATGCAACTACTCCATGCACTCTGAGACCTCTGCTAGGACATCCAACCC
The DNA here is from genome assembly GCA_034641835.2 of Pinus albicaulis. NCBI lineage: Eukaryota > Viridiplantae > Streptophyta > Pinopsida > Pinales > Pinaceae > Pinus > Pinus albicaulis. Next base: position 542,529,804 of record CM076581.1, on the reverse strand, counting down.
TCTTCTTCTGCTTTTTCTGACAGTCAATGGTCTTCTGGGCTTCTTTATGATTAACTTGAATCTTAAATTTGTAAGTGCCCTGATTAGCTTTTTGTTTTTCTTCTTCAATTTTTCATTGGCCTTGTACAATTTCTCCATTTGTTGGGACCGAGTTGAATTCATATTGCTTTTTAGTTTCACCTGCTCCCTCAAAATGTCATTCTCATTCTTGATATGCCTATTGAGTACTTCTAACTCATACTTATCTCTTCTTAGCATATCAATTTCAGATTTTGGTGGGCTAGGAGTTCTGTCTCTACTTTCTGAAGCTCTCCTCTCTAATGACTCAATATAATTGTAAATTTGTTGTTGTGCTGGGTCAATTTCTGGAGTTTCTTCATCCTCAATGTTTATGATCCCTGTTTGTCTAACCTCTGTTTTCTTTAGTATTCCTCTAAGTTTGTGGCTCCGTCTTGGTTGAGATGGCCCTTCTCCTCTGTCTTTGGCATATTTTCTTATTATTCTCTCCTTCTTAAGCTGCTTCTTTATTTGAGCCAATTTCTCAGAAATCATCTCTTCACTGTCCTCTTGAATTGATTTACCAGTTTCAACTTCAATAGCTTTGGAAATTTCCCTTCTCCTTCTTCTTCTTGTAGGTTTTCTTTCAGGTGGAGATTCTTTGGGTTCCTCAAAATGGTTCCTCACTAGAAATTTTTCCCAATTGTCTCCCATTTTCCTCAAATGATGCTCAATTAAGATTTTGACTAACCCATGGTGATACAAAGTTGTTTCTAGAAATTGAACCCTTTTTTTGAACATTTGAGGCCATTCTTTTTAGACTATGAAGTAGGAAAAAGGGAAAATTAATTTCCTCATATAAGAAATGCATCATTAACCGAATATGATAGACATAGAGGGTACCAAATCTGCCTTCACAAGTTACAAATTTTTGTAAAATGAGTAACATGTTCCTCCACTTATTCTTTAATGCTGAGCTAGGAATACCCTTTTTTAAAAATGGAAACATCCATACCTGGAGTCTTAAGCATTTGCCTCCATGCTTCGTTATGGAATTCCCTATTTTTGAACCACCTTTCTCCTTGTCTAGGTAATTCCGTTGCCTCTGTAATGAAAGCCTCTGTAACAGTGAATTTAATATCTCCTATCTCGACCTCTGCTCCATTGAAGGACCTTGCAAATGTTTTAGTCACCTCTTCGTGAAAACCACTAAATTTCTCCAAAAATTTCAACCAACCAGCCTGCTGTAGCATTTCTCTGATTTGTGGATAACCTTCCAAGTACTTGGCTCCGACTGGTTCGGTCCTCACTATGAGACCCATAACTTTCTCTTTTCAACCTTGAAATTACTGCTCCTCTGCTCACGGTGAAAATGGATGTTAAAGAGATGTTTCTGCCCCAAAGATGTTTCCTCTGTTTTACAGATCGGAATGGCTAAGTATTGGTTGCGGAAAGGAATGATATGGAGTGGTTATGAAACGAGTGTAATGCGGTGAGGACAATTCACACGGATTAATGAGTTGAAAGCTATCACGGAAGAAAATACTGCAAAGATATTTTGTTAAGCAATTCAAAATCATCATTAAATACTTTGGCCTAGTGACGTGACTGATTAAATCACTTCAGTACTTTAACCGTTAAGTTTTAAATGATGATCGAATATGGTAAGATGGAATGGTTTTTATCCAAATTTTTTATGATATGGTTGATAGGCATGATCAACACGACTAATTAAAATAACCTTTTTGAATCATATATGACTTAACTATGCTAAAATTTTCATGATTTGTCACCATAATAATTTCATACCTTTGCCTTTCCTTTGATTTTCTTTGTGGTTTTGATATGCCTTGTCCTCAATCATTGACCTTCAGTTCCTCATAACTCCGTTGATTTTGCTTGTTGTCTTGAATATGCAGGATCAATTTTATGCTAAATCAAATGTTTACTGGATAGTGCCTTCAGGGTCTCTGGCTGCAGAATGTATGTCTGGCTGCAGAATGTCTTCCTAGCTGCAGAATGTCTGACTGATTGCAGAATGTACCTGTAGAAGTATTTGGAACATGAAATGGAATGGTTTGAAGCATGAATGGAATGATGGAATATAAAATGAGTTAAAAATGGATCATGGAACATGGTGTAATGGATTATGAGTGGGGTGAATGATGAAATGAAATGAATCAAAATTATGAAGTGGAGTGAAAAAGTGGCCTGCAACTTCTGATGTGTATTCTTCAATTGCAGAAAATATCAAAATTAAAATTCTGAAATGGAAATGAGGTGAACCATGGAATGAAGTGGAGTATGGATGAATGGAATGAAATGAATCATAAGTGAAATATGGATTTGCACTTATGATCTGGTAATAACTACTTGCAGAAAAAGAACAAAATGGAAAAGTTAAAGTGTCAGAAAGATTCTGATTTTCACTCTATCTTTTCTGTATAAACATGCTAATCAGTGATTAGTTTTCATGTTTATACTTTTTTTTTTTTTTAATTTTATTATTATTATTATTATTATTTTTCAAATATCTAACTTCAGAAAATTCAATTAAGTTGATGAAGAAGAAAAATTCTTCTTCATTAACTTCACATCACTGTTTTCCTGGAATATTTTGACAAACTCTTCTCTTGAAAGTGGCTTGTGATACAGCTTCAATCTATGACCATTCACAAGAAAAGTGACCTTCTCTTCATCTATTGTCCTGATTTTTATTGCTCCATTGTCAAAAATTCTCATAATTTCATATGGCCCAAGCCAATGTGTTTGGAATTTACCTTGAAAATCCTTGAACTTTGAATCAAACAAGAGAGCCCAGTCACCTTCTTTGAACTTCTTTTCCTTGATATACTTATCATGCCATCTAGTCCTTTGCTGTTGGACTATACTTGTTTTCTGAACTGCATCTTGTCTGATCTCATCCAATTCATTAATATGCTCCAATCTGTGCTTTTGTGCCTCTGTTAGATCAAGTCCTAGCTGAACTGCCATTTTGAAAGTTTGAATCTGGAACTCTATGGGAAACAAAACTTGCTTTCCATAAACAAGTTCATAAGGAGTATAGCCTGTTGTGTTTCTCCATGTAGTTCTATAGGCCCACAAGGCTTCAGGAAGCCTATCTACCCAATCTCTTCTATGTAAATGAACAGTCTTTGTTAGGATTCCTTCAATGACCTTATTATTAGATTCCACTTGACCATTTGCTTGTGGATGATAAGGAGTCAATTTTCTATGCCTGATTTTGTACCTCTCCATCATTTGTTCCACTAGCCTTGATGTAAATTGAGCTCCTTGATCTGTAACAATTTCCCTTGGGACACCAAAACGAGTAAAAATATCCTCAAAAAGAAAATTAACTACAGATGCTTCAGTAGCAGAAAGTAATGGCTTGGCCTCTACCCATTTAGTAACATAATTAGTGCAAACTAATATATATTTCTTTTGTCTTGATGGAGGACTAATAGGTCCTACAAAATCCAAAGCCCATTTTTCAAAAGGTTCAATATGTGCCTGAGGCTGCAATGGCATCTCACCTGAAGGAGAAGGTTTCCCTACCCTTTGGCAACTGTCACACCTTTTGACATATTCTTTAGCATATTTAAAAAGGGATGGCCAATAATATCCTAAATGAAGGATCTTATAAGCTGTTCTTTTATCAGCAAAGTGTCCGCCACAAGGTTCATCATGACATGCCTTGAGAATCTCAGGCATCTCATCTTCCCGAACACATCTCCTAATGATAAAATCTGTACCTGTTTTGTATAACTCATTAGCAACCCATGAATATTTTTCACTGTCATAAATGATCTTTCTCATGTTTCTTGCATTCATTATTGAAGGAAATTTCCCTGAAACTAAATAATTAGCAATGTCAGCAAACCAAGGAGTTTGAGTAGAAATTGCAAAAAGATATTCATCAGGGAATTGATCTTCAATTGGAGTATTGTCTTTGATGTTTTGGAGTCTAGACATGAAATCAGCTATTGTGTTTTGTTTTCCAGGCCTATCTAGAATGGTAATGTTGAATTCTTGTAAAAGCAATAACCATCTTATGACTCTACCATTAGTAATTGATTTATTCATTAGATATATAATTGCAGAGTGATCTGTGTGAACAAAAGTTTCATAGCCTGTTATATAGTGTCTGAATTTGTTTATGGCATGAACAATAGCTAAAAACTCTTTTTCAGTTACAGTATAGTTTAACTCTGAAGGAGTCAAATTTTTACTGGTATAGTAGATGGCATAAGGAATCAGGTCTTTTTTTCCCCTTAAAATAGGTGCTTCAGAAATTTTTGTTTTCAGGGTCTCAAAGGCTAACTGGCAATCATGATTCCACTTGAATTCACAATCTTTGGTAAGTAATTTGAAAAGTGGAGATGCTATCTTGGTGAAGTTTTCTATAAACCTTCGATAATATCCTGTATATCCTAGAAAACTCCTAACATCTTTTTGACAACTTGGAATAGATAAGTTAGAGATGACTTCAACTTTTGACTCATCAACTCTAATCCCATCCCTTGAAATGTGATGTCCCAAAACAATTCCTTCAGTAAAAATCATAAAACACTTTTCATGACTTAGTGAAAGATTTGCTTCTTTACATCTCTTTAATACTTTTTCCAAGTTTGCTAAGGCTTCTTCAAATGTGTTTCCATAAACTGTGAAATCATCCATATATACCTCTACACAATCATGTATTAGATCTGAAAAAATGCCTAGTACTGCCCTTTGAAATGTTGCTGGTGCATTACATAATCCAAATGGCAATAATCGGTAAGCACAGGTACCCCAAGGACAGGTAAATGTGGTTTTGTATTGATCTTCCAGTGCTACTTGGATTTTATTATAACCACTAAACCCATCTAAAAATGAGAAGTACTTTTTTTCCAGCTAATGTATCTAACACCTGATCTATGAAAGGCAAGGGAAAATGATCTTTAAGAGTAGCTTTGTTTAACTCCCGGTAGTCAATACATACCCTCAATTTACCATTTTTCTTTGGCACAATCACCAAAGGAGAAACCCACTGACTATCTGAAATGGGATAGATGAAGTTGACATTCAATAATTTATACAATTCTTCTTTAACAATCTCCCTAAGATTTGGATTCATCCTTCTCTGAGGTTGTTTGATTGGTTTACAATTTTCCTCTATGTAGATGTGATGAGTGCAAGTATTGGGGCTTATCCCTTTCATATCAGTGTACTCCCATGCATATGCAGAATAATGTCTCTGTAATATCTTGACTAGCTCTTCTTGTTGAGATTTCTCTAGGTTCTTGTTTATGTTTAAAGTTTTGCCTGGAAATATCTCAGTTGTAGAGCTACCAAATTTATCCATGGAATAGAGAGACATCTGACTTGATGAAAAAAACTCAATGTTGGATTCTTCTTGAAATTGTTCATGTTTATATTCCAAAGAGGATTCAAAGTTTTCTAAGGTATTCAAAATCTGGCTATCTTCACTAATTTCTGAAATTGTGAAGAGAGGTTGTAAGTCTTCTTCATCCTCTATCCATTTAGTATCATCTAATTCTGTAATTGTTCTTGCTGGAGGATACAAGGTAAATTTCTTGGTTGAACTACCATTAGAGATGTACATATCACCAGATCTACAACTAATAAAAGCATCAGCTGTAGCTAACCAAGGTCTTCCTAATATAACAGGGTGTCCTCCTAGATTATTCTTAGGAGTTAGGATCATAAAATCCACAGGATACTCCCAAGAGTCTAGAGATACTGGAATGTCTTCTATTACCCCATCTGGTTTGATCATAGATCTATCTGCTAATTGTAATAATGTGGGTGTAAAAACAAGATTAGGAAGTTTCAGTTTATCCATGATTTGTCTACTCATAATATTGATTGCTGCTCCTAAATAAATGAGTGTGTTTTGGATCTCAATTCCATTGATGTGAATTTTAACAACTGGATTTCCTGGGTCTAGATACTTTGGAATAGAAATCTTACCCATCATGATATCTGCTATTTTTCCTACCAGTTGAATTTTCTTTATCTCTCTTATTCTTTTTCCTGTTTTCTTCATGCTCAACTCCTTTATTGTCTTTGCTAAGATTGGGATTTCCTTGATGGCTTGCAATAATGGGATCTTAATACAAACATTTCTCAACTCATCTAGGAAATCATAATTAGGCACCATAATTTGTTTTTCTACACCCCTATCAATTTGTAATCTTTTTGGAAAGGGAGGTGTAGAAGTGGATGTTGATGGCTGCTCTAATATAGGAGTTGAAATTATTGGTTCTTTTTGTTTTGATTTTTCAATGTTTGGGTCTTGGAAAGTTGTGTTCTCTTCAAGACTTTTATTTACCCGTAGAGAATCTTCCTCAGAATTGTCTTGCTCTTGTATGATTACAAAAGGTTTCCTCTTTTCAAGTATTCTTCCAGACCTAAGTTGAACATCACTAAGGTCTAAAGGAGTGATCAAATAAGTTGGAAACTGTTGGCCTTATATCATGTATGTGTTCTGAGGATTTTTATTGTTGGGGTTTGGTATGGGTTGGGCAGGCAACTGATTTGTTTTCTGAGGAAATGGTAATGTAAGTGGTTGATTTTGATGTTGTGGATTTTGAAAATTTTGTTGAGTATTTTGTTGAAAATTTTGTTGAGGAGGGAAATGTGGATATGGTGGATAGGATGGTGGATATTAGTAATACTGAGAGTATCTTCCATAGGGATTTTGTGCTCCTTGCACCCAAGATTGTGATTGATTTTGAAATTGGGGCCAAGGTTGCTGCCAAGAATTCCAATTTAGTGGGGGTTGATTATACAACTGATCATGAAATCCTTGTGTTTGAGGTCCTTGCCAAGGCCTCCTGGAAACAAAGTTGAGAGATTCTGTGGAACTTGTAGGAATATCTTCTTGAAAGACAACTTTAAGACCAGGAAGTGAATGAAAACTCTTGGTCTCATGTTTTTCTAGACAAATTACACAAGTCTCCACAACTTTGGCATCCAAAGGGCACTCTCTCAAGGCATGTTTCTTTCTACATTTGGGACAAAATATTGCTAAGGCATCAGATTCAACTTTTTGCTTGTTTTGTAACTTAAGGGTGTCTATCTGTTCACTAAGACTCCCCAAGATATCATATTTGAATTCATCAAGCATATGTCCTATTTCTGCCCTACTTACTGTCCCAGAAGCAGACTTACTTGCCCTTGCAAGAGCAGGGTCTCTTGGTCCTTTTACAGTTTTAGATTTCCCTCTTGAAAGGTTGATACATAATTCAGCTATTTCAGGTAATGTGAGCTGAGATATATCCCCTTTTCCCATCATGTTAAGGATATCTAGCCATTCATCCCTAATTGTCTTCAACAAGAGAGCTTTCAAGGTGTCTTGGTCTAAGTTTTCCATTTTTTCCCTCTTGATGTTATAGTTGAACCTTTCCAACAAATATTCCAGATTTGCTTCTTCTTTTTGTAACATTTTAAACACTTCCTCCTTATGGTTGACTGGCATACAGTAATCCAAATACCTCTCTAGAAATGCTTGTTTCATGTCTTCCCATGTCCTAATAGAACTATTGATCAAACTCATAAACCATTTTAATGTTTCTCCTTTCAATGTTGAAGGGAACAATTTAAGTTTTTGGGCATCTTGTAAGTAGTCATAGGTTCTACATAGGACTTAAAATTCAAATAGGAAGGTTTCAGGATCTTTAGTTTTAAGTCCATAAAATTTTGGAAGGACAGAGGGTGAAATGTTTTTCATAGTTGTATTGGTTTCTTCATCTACTATAGGAAACCCAAAAGAGCTTCCCATTTCTCTTCTACCTCTTCCTCTGCCTCCTTCTCCTTCTCCTCTACCTCTACCTCTACCCCCTCCAAATAGTGTGTTTCCTCCATTAAAAACTCCTCCTCCCCCTTCTTCTGCCATAGTTGATTCTTCTGTAGAAGTTGAAAAGTTTATGTACCTAGCAGGGATTCCTGAATCTTCTTCTAAGACAGGCTCAGTGGTTAAAGTAGAAGGTCCTTCTAATGGAATATCTGATCTTAAGTTCTCTGGAAGTCTAGGATCAATAAAGGATGGAATGTGGGTTTGAGTTGGAGGTGTGCTGGCTCTAGGTCTTGGTGAAACAAGTGGTGTTCTAGGAATCAAGCTTCTGCTTCTTATGAATCTACCCCTTGAGTCTCTTTCTTTACGCATATCATTGTTTTTGGGTGGTAAGAAACAAGGCTACCTAGCTACACTTTCCCGACAATGGCGCCAAAATGTTGTGCTCAACTTAGTGTTCATAAATTGAGGTCATAAATTATCAACCAGGGTCAGTAAACTGCTGAAGTGTGGTACACTATATGTGCCTAGGTATCTGTTTCTCACTACGTTGTGTTTAGTGTTTTTATGATGTTTTTGGTTTTATGGTTTTATGTCAAGAAGGGAAAGAACTAAGTGTTGGTAAAGAGAAGTGAATGGTTACACTAAAACAAAGCAAAACCTATTCTAAACTGTGTATGACACTAAAGAACAAAAAATGCAAAGTTTGATAATGACTCATAGCAAGGAACTAAATCACAACATGAACTCAATAACTCATAACATGTACCCATCCAATTCCTTCATTAGAAATATATTGGAATAGCTTGAGAAAAGGACAAGTTTAGTGTAAATGAGATTCTACTAAATAACAATCATCTTACAATATTACAAAGAATCTCATCCATGGCTAGAAGTTTATTGGAACACAATTGGAAAAAGACTATTTGTAACACAATAAGATTTCTACTTTGAATTAACTTGTCATGCTAAGATCAATTCATTCTGCAGCTCTACTTGTCACCACTAAACCTTATTCAAAAGTTAGAGATTTTCTAAAATAGTTTTTGGAAAGAAAGGTTTAATTGTGAAATTGCAAGGGATTGCAGATTAATCAAGGCCTTAAACTGATGTCACTAATTCCTATACATTTGATGATGCATTAATAGAAAGTCAGAACAAGATTAGTTTGTAAATAATGAAGGCCGTGAAGTCTAATTTTGACATTCAACACAACTTAAAGAACAATGAATGACACTAAACTAGAATGAAATTGATCAGACTTGAAACATAGTGACCACAACTAAACTAAAATGTCATTAAACTAACTTGAAATACAGTGAACTGGAACTGAGCTAGAATGCCACTAATCTGACTTGAAATGTAGTGAATTAAAACTGAACTAGAGTGCCATTATCAAACTTGAAATATAGTGACAGAATTAAACTAGAATTACATCTACCTCCGGAGTGCTATGACTAGACTAAAGATGCAACTAATCACTGATATGTTTAAGCTCTGTCTCATTCGGAATTAGTGGTATTTTGGAATAGTTTGTAGAACAGGACTGGTTGCAACACGTTATGTAAATTAGCATGAAAGCATAAAATTCAACAAAACACAACAAAGCTCTGAAACACCACAACTATGTCTCATTCGAAATTAGTGATATTTTGGAAGAGTTTATAAGATCATGACTAGTTGTAACAACTGATGTAATTGAGCATAAGAACGTAAAACTAACTCCTACAACACTACAGTTACACCTCATTCGACATTAGTGATATTTTGGAAGAGTACATAAGAACGAGACTAAACTGTAGCATCCAATGCAAGTGAATATAAAATACAAAGTTCAGAAATTCAATTAAACTAGGAATGAAACGAAACTAAGTTACTTATCTAAATCATATGAACAAAGCTCCTCAGGTAGTAGGGGCCCTCTACTACTGGAGTAGCACGCAAATCTACTCAAGATTGACTCAGCTCGTGCAATAAAATGATGTCTCTTTCATTAAAGGAGAAATTCTTCAAAACAGAGTATTTACGGTCTTCAAAGATCTAGGCAACAAAACAAAATCTAACCAACCAGTTTCTCGGTCTCCCGAGTCATACTTATAATGAAATTACATAACTACTCTTGAGAAAATCAGGGATACGTGTCTTTCCCACTTCTAATCAAATTAAAACTCTTATTAACAGTCTTGTGCTTTACTGCGGACATCTGTAGAGTCCGTGTTTTGATAGGAAACTGCTTCTCCTCTACGTGCATAACCGCTTGGAGACTTTAACTCAGACTTCGTGGGGAGCAAGAGATGATGGGGAAGTGTTGTGGATTTCACCCATATGCCTTTTTCTTTGCAGTGACACCTGGAACCTACGTAACCATGAGGATGGCTGCAGAATAGACGACTGGCTACGGAATGCCTGTATTCTGTAGCCGAGTCTTAGTCAAAAATTGATACACCAACAAAATCATGAAAATATAACAAGTTAGCCATTATATAAATTCTTAAAGCAAATTTAATTAATCTTATTGATCATTTAAGCCTGTAATTGATGAGGGACAAAGAAAATGAAGTAGAATGTGGTGAAAGAGAAGAACATATTTGAGGCTCAACACATACGATCATGACAGATGGGTGTGGCACCACATGATTGACTCAGGTGGCGGAGAAATGGCACAATGAGATAGTTTGTGGTTTTAAGGAGTTGATGACTGCTGGCTGAGGATCATCTTGGAGAATTTTTTCTCCTAACGATATCAAAATGGTGGGTAATAGTGACCACTTGACCCATTGTGTTTGTTTATCAGATACAAATCAACGAATATATCCTTCCAAAAATTTGTTCACTATCTTAATTTTCCTATAATATCGAGGATGGTAAGATGATATATGAGTTGATTGAGTACCAAGACAAGAAAATAATTATATCCAAAAAATTCCTGTGAAAATGTGATCTGCGTCACTTACAACAATCTTTGGGTTTCCATGTAGCTTTTGAATTGTTTCCAGAAATGTAGTAGTGATTGTATTGGCTTAATTTGGAAAGATGAGATAGTGCACAAAAGTGTGCTTACTTGGTAAGTCTATCAACTACCACCATGATGACTCTCTTTCCTTCAGAATTGCGTAAACTTGTGGTAAAATCCATTGATACCTCCTCCCAACATTGACTTGGAATATATAATGGTTGTAAAATACCCGAGGACTTTATTGTCTCAACTTTATTTCGTTGGAAAACCAAGCATTCTACCAAAGACTTATAAATATCAAATTTAAGTACATGCCAAAAAAATTCCTTCGTGACCCTGTGGTAAGTTCTTAAAAATCCTTAGTGCTCTCCTATAGGAGAGATGTGAAATTAAAAAATAATATTTTGCTTGAATTGGGAGTTATTACATAGATATAAGTGATCTTTGTACCATAGTGAATCATTTTTACAGATAAATGCATCAGATGCACTAGGATATTGCTGCAAATTTTGAATGAGAGTCCAAAACTTTTCATCATTCTTCCATTCATCCCTTGCTTTAGTTATATAATCAAGTTGGATAATAGAAATGGCACAAAGAAATTCCAACACGTCCCCATCACTTCTTGAGAGTGCATCTGCAAAAACATTTTTCTTCCCTTTTGAGTAGATGATTTCAAAGTTATAACACAACATCTTTATGACCGATTTTTTCTTCTCTTCTAAAGATAATATTTGTTCCAAGAAGTATTTAAGACTACCATGATTTGTTTTTAGCTTGAAGTCTCTTCCCATTAGGTAAGTGCACCATTACTTCAGAGCATGTATCATTATAAACATTTCCTTCTAATAAATAGGTTTATGTAAATTATTTCCCTTGATTGAATGACATTAAAAAGCAATGGGTCTTTCATCTTGCATTAAAACAACACCAATGCCATTTCCTGAGGTATCACATTCCATAATAAAGGTTTTTGTGAAGTCTGGTGTAGCTAAAACTGGAGCTCGGCACATTGCCTGTTTAAGATGTTCAAAGTCCTTAGTTGCTTTCGGAGTCCAAAAAAATGCATCTTTCTTCAGTAATGTTGATAGAGGTCATGTTATTTTCCCATAATTCTTAAAAAACTTGCGATAATACCTTGTCAAACCGAGAAATTCTCAAAGATGCCTTAAGGTTGTGGGGATTTTCCATTTCTTGATGCCATTATTTTTATTAGAGTCTACCTTAACACCCTCACGAGATACAATATGACCCAAATATTCCACTTCCTTCACCCAAAAGAAACATTTGGAGGATTTTGCATACAATTGTTTCTCCTTGAATAGTTTGAGCACCTTGGCAAAATGTTGAACATGAAATTTCCAAGACTTGTTGTAGATTAGTATATCATCAAAAAATAATAACACAAATTTTCTAAGGAAGGGTTTGGAAGCTAAATTCATCAAATCATGAAATGTGGAAGGTGCATTAGCAAAGCCAAAAGGCATTACCAAAAATTCATAATGACCTTCATGAGTTCTAATTTTTTTTTTCAAAATGTCTTTTGTCTCCATTCTAATTTGATGATATCCTGATCGAAGATCCAAGTTTTTGAAGTAAATTGCTCCATATAGTTCATCCAAAAATTCATCAATGACACGAGTGGGGAATTTTTCTTTAATAATAAGCTTTTTGGGCTCTTTATAATCTAGACACATATGCCATGATACGTCCTTCTTGAGCACCAATACTACTGGACAAGAGAAAGAACTTTGGCTAGGGTTAATTATACCTGCCTCTAGCATTTATACAACCATGTATTCAATTTAAATCTTTTTGGTATAAGGATATTTGTATGGTATTATGTTTGGAGGAGCACTTCCTGGAATGAAGTGAATAGCATGATCATGATTGCGAATAGTTGGGACACTTTTGGGAGTCTCAAATACCTTGGAATGATTGTCAAGTACTCTTTGGAGATCTGGAGAAATGGATGAATTAGATGTTTGAACATATAGTGAGCATAATTGTGCAATTACCCCTCATTGTTCCTTCTTCAAAAGCTTTGTCATGCCATTAGAGGTTATTATCTGTTGAAAAGTGTAATTAGGTAGGTCTTCATGTTGACTATGTAATTATGTAATTATGAAAAATAAGAAGTCAAAATAATATATATTATTGTTGTATTTGCTTCATGGATTTCATGAGCATAATTTATTAAGTATATGGACTTCGTCTTGATGTCCAATAGGTTTGAGTTAAGTCTAGCTATATGCTCCAGTACCTTGTGGAATAAGCTCACTACAGCCCTCAATGCAACGTTGAAGACAACTCCAAATATAATTGTCACCTTGCTAGAATAATCCTTGGAGAAGTCGGCCTCTTAAACATTTGGACAAGTCGGCTTAAGAACAGTCACACCTATTCATGCACCGGTCGGCTTAAATTACAGATTGTGACAACTATAAATACCCCGCTAGGTTACGCAGAACAGAAAATAGACAAGCTTGTATACCTCTGAAGTTTACAAATATAATCTCAGGAAAAAGGAGTGCAGATCTACCACAACAGGAATTGCGGATCTACCACAACAATTAGTGGGGACATCACTGCAGAGAATACACAAGGAGACAATGTGGACATAACTGCAGAGAATACATAAGGAAATAGTGCGGACATCACTGAGAGCATACACAAGGAGACATTGCAGAAAATACGGAAGAAGGCATTACGGATATCACTGCAGTGAATACGAAAGAAGACATTGCAGACATCACTACAAAGGATACATAATTACCTCAAAATAAAATTGCGAGTTAAGCTCGAGGAAAATTTTGTGGATTTATCTGGGTTAAGGAATGAAGAAGTATATATGAAGCTGCATCAGACATATATAAGGAGACATTGCGGACATATAATTGTTTGCAGTGTGGACATATTCCAGACTACAGTGCGGACATAAGGAAGTATATAGGTGCAGATAGAACAATAAATAAGAAAAGTGTATTTATACAGATAAGTGCAGGAAGGGCAACACATAAGAGAAACATATGAATGCAGATAAGTGTAGAGAAGACTTCAGAAGAATATTGCAAGATAAGTTGCTGATATACATTGTTAAGGCCTGTGACAACAAGATTGAAGAAGCTGAATCAAGGTATTGGAAGCACATCTAGGTCAAGGGTCTAAGTCTGGGTCATGATACTTGTCATTTGAAGATCTCTACGAAGAATTATTTATGGATTTTCCTCTCCAAGAGGGAGAGGTTTTTCCCTGGCTCTTGGAGCCTAAATTTTGTGTCTTGTGCATTTTGATAATTGACTTGATGAAATATTAATTAACTTAAAAGAATTAGAAGACTTAAGTATATCAGGTAAGGTCACAAGTAATTATCAAGAAGAGAATTTGTATTAATCTGCAGCCCTCCAAATTATCAACATGGTGTCAGAGTGAAGGTGTTAGAAAGGGGATAAAGACACTCAAGGATCAAATTTCATGGAAGGCATCAAAGCAAGGTGAAATATTGAAGAATAAAAGCCAAAGAAGGAAGTCTACACAACAGTTAGGATCTTTGTATTAATGAACAACATTGGATCACATTATACAAAGCAAGGATTTGATTAGTAGAAAGGCTAGTTTTCCACAGTGAAATAAATAAGATAGTTTGGCATTAAAGGCAACATTATAGTACCATCTTAATTGTACTAGCAGTTCATTTCCATCTCAAATTATTTCCATCAAAATATTCAAGTCAATTTAACTATCATCCTTGATCTTTCAAGGAAGCAACAAAACATCCTCATCAATCACCATCAAAAGAGAAGCAAGATCTAAAATCTTTGACATCATAAAAGGAGCAATATCCTTCATTGAAGGACTTTTAATTTGGAATAAAAACCATTCTTAGGAAGCTTCAACCATCTTCAAAGTAATCAAGCTGGTAGAAGAAGAAAAGTATATACTGAAGTAAGTATATCTATGACTTCATATGAATCTATTAAAATGTCTTTTTTTGCAAAGAAAGAAACAAAATGGTTAGGTTTCAAAATTTCCTACATAGAAGACAAGGACAATGAAGTCATGCCAAATTCACGAAGAGAGATATAAGAGCCCAAAGGATTATTACAGAATCCATAAAAGAAAAATAAAAAAGACTCTATCATCTCCAATCTACCAAATATAGAATCATCAAAAGGAATATATGAGAAATTGGTGGAGCTATTCTCTGTGAGTACTGTAGGAGAAGCAATCTCTCTGATCAACTGCAGGAACTAGGAGAAGTAATGTTTGACTCGGAGATGAATACAGTATGCTCTGCCAGAAGAATGGGGAAGCTTCACTTCTGGATTATACGGGAAGATAGAATTCACACCATTCCACGATTTAGGGTCTCTATGTAAATAGAAACAAGATTGAAATCCAAAGCTGTTATGAGATCAAGTGAAGGAATGAAGCCTTTGCAACCATGTCTAGGAAGAAAGGAAGATTCAGTAAGTTTTGGTCCTCAGATTAAAAGAAGAAATATGGACGAAGCACGATGCCTTGATGAACTTGGGAATTTAAATAAGAATTGTCCTTAATCTGAAAAAAGACAAGATAAATAGGGAAGAAGCCCATGTCTTTAAAATGAGGAAATATTCTGATAAGAAAGAAGAAGCAAGGGATCTCCACTACGATTGAGATCATCTTCTCCTTTAAGTGATTTCTATTGGTTATATGATAGGAAGCAGTGTAGCATCCTGATGAAATCATGGTAGGAGCTCCTAGTGAATAAACTCTGGGAAAACCTCTCTGATAACATTAGTAATGGAAAGCAGTCATCAAGAGCAAGGGTCATCATGGAAACATATTTATGGGATGTGATGACATAATGATATGAGCAGGCCAAGAGAATGAAGCTCTTCATTCTTGAAAATTTGCTATAGGATGAATCAAGGGAAAAGGGTATAAGGTATGTATATATTTATATGATAACGTTGGATGCTGTGAAGTCATGTCATATGGTTGTAGGCAATGAAATTATGTATTTATAAGTATGATCTATGGAGGAGTATCTCTTAGTGCACGGACATATGAAATCAACATAATATTTCCTCATGGAATATGAGGTGGTTGTATATGAACGAGAAACTAGAAAGGTTGTAAGTTCATGGGAATGGAGAATGTGCAGAAAGGAAGAGATCATGAATGAAACCATGTCAAGAGGCAATTATCATCTGGAAGCCTAGAAGATGTGACTAGGAGATCTCCTGGGAAGATATGTAGAATCTGATAGAAGTCTAGTAAATAAGAAGACCCTTGACAAAACATATCATTAGGATATGTGTCAATCTGTATGAAGGATGCCAATGCCTACATGAAGATGTCGTGGTGAAATATCATCACTAAGGTAACTTTTGTTCTAAAAGTTCATATGTGTATGTTTATCTAGATGAATTTGTGTAAGGCTGCTAATCATAAGAAAGGATGTATGATCCTTGGGGATGATTCGAAGGAAAGAAACATGGCATAACGGTGGACCAGATAAGGAAGATTGATGAATCACTTTATGACAGTGAACATGACTCGTGACTGAAAGTGATGGATGATTTGTGCCTTATGAAGCCAAAAGTTGAAGATTCCTCAATATTGAAATCCATGACATAGAGGGGAGGAACTCTTCATGAGTAGCTGGATTGCTGCTGCAGGACCCTGGTTAATGAGGAGCCTAGTGGTAAGTTTCTTGCTTGGAATAAAATTGAAATATGTCCTTCCCGTGTTAAGAGGGAGTGATGTATGTGATTCTCTATTACATGTGTCATGCACTAAACCAGGACTAATAACCGTAAGTATTAGTGAAGGCCATGCGAAGAGAATGGATAGACACATCATTCTAGTCTTCACCTGGAAGACATAATGGAGGATTGGGTAATCATCTAGCATTCAATACTCTTTGAGAATGAGATAGGGCATTCAATATAAGAGTAGTCATGGACCGATATTATTTGAAGGCTGAATACCCAAGAGAAGAATAGTCCAAGAAGGTCATACTCTGGGAACACCTAGGTGGGGTATGTACCTTGGAGAGACAATGACTACGGTGTCTATTAGTCATGTGTCTCACCAACATTGTAGCCCATTGTCTCGTTGAGAGATGGGGTTTTTAGTCAAGGCCTTGCACTAGGACAATGCTGGTTGATATGATGCTATATAGATGTGATTACCAATCCGATTTTTCTTATGAGATTCTTCAGTTTGAAAGTGACCATGTACCTATATGAATACCTCCCTAGTTAAGTGGGAGCGTTGAAAAGTGTAACTAGGTCGGTCTTCATGTTGATTATGTAATTATGAAAAAGAAGAAGCCAAAATAATATATATTATTGTTGTATTTTATTCATGGGTTTCATGAGCATAATTTATTAAGTAGATGGACTTATTCTTGATGTCCAATAGGTTTGATTTAAGTCTAGCTATATGCTCTAGTACCTTGTGGAATAAGCTCACTACAACCCTCAATGCAACGTTGAAGACAAATCCAAATATAGTTGTCACCTTGCTGGAATACTCCTTGGAGAAGTCAGCCTCTTAAACAGTTGGACAAGTCGGATTAAGAACAATCACACCTATTCATGCACTGGTCGGCTTAAATTATAGATTGTGGCAACTATAAATACCCCACTAGGTTACGCAGAACATAAAATAGACAAGCTTGTATACCTCTGAAGTTTATGGATAAAATATAAGGAAAAAGGAGTGCGGATCTACCACAGCAGGAATTGTGGATCTACCATAGCAATTGGTGCGGACATCACTACAGAGAATACACAAGGAGACAGTGCGAACATCACTACAAAGAATACGCAAGGAAACAGTGTGGACATCACTGAGAGCACACGCAAGGAGACATTGCGGACATCACTGCAGAAAATACAGAAGAAGGCATTACGGATATCACCGCAGTGAATACTAAAAAAGACATTGCGGATATCACTGTAGAGGATACATAATTATCTTAGAATAAAATTTTGAGTTAAGCTTCAGGAAAATTTTTCGGATTTATCTGGGTTAAGGAATGCAGAAGTATATATGAAGCTGCAGTAGACATCTACAAGGAGACATTGCAGACATATACTTGTTTGCAGTGCAGACATAAGGAAGTATATAAGTGTGGATAGAACAGTAAATAAGAAAAGTGTATGTATACGGATAAGTGCAGGAAGGGCAGCGCATAAGAGAAACATATGAATGCAGATAACTGTAGAGCAGACTTTAAAAGACTATTTCAAGATAAGTAGTTGATATACATTGTTAAGGGCTGTGACAAAAAGATTGAAGAAGTTGAATCAAGGCATTGGAAGCACATCTAGGTCAAAGGTCCAAGTCTGGGTTATGGTACTTGACATTTGAAGATCTATAAGAAGAATTCTTTGTGGGTTTTCCTCTCCAAGAGGGAGAGGTTTTGCCCTGGCTCTAGGAGCCTAAATTTTGTGTCTTGTGCATTTTGATAATTGAATTGATGAAATATTAACTAACTTAAAAGAAGAAGAAGACTTAAGTATCTCAGGGAAGGTCACAAGTAATTATCAAGAAGACATAAATTAGATTCTCTTCTGGAATGTCAGTTACCTTGGTATTCAATCTTTGGAATTCGTCAATGTGCTCACTAACTAAAACCTTTTGTTTGAGATCTGTCAATTGGATAAATAAGGTATTTCTCTTTTATCAAAAATCTTCCGGAAAATCACATTATCATTTGAGAAGCTGAGGTGTTTCGAACTACTCAGTGTAGTTCATCATGAGGGGATTAATGGAAATGAACGTTAAGAAAATAAAAATAATAATAAACTTATTAAAAAAAAATATAAAGTAAAAATAATAAATAAAATCATAGTAAAATAGTGAAAATAACACAATTAAGATTAAACAAATAGAAATTCACAACTAATATACCAATTATTATAGAATATTAATAAACAAAAATAACAATACAAATATTAATAATAGACCTGGTCAAAATAGTTAAAAGAAAAATATTAAAATAATTAAATTAAATAAAAAAATTAATAAACAATAATAAAAATAGTAAAAATTTATAAAAATTAATAAATAAAATAATAATAAAATAGTAAAAAGAGCACAAATACGCAACCAAAATCACAATCTTCAACAAAAATTAACATTAAGCTAAGGGATAAATAACAACAAATGAAAACAAAGAAAGCCCTAAAATTAATAAATTAATAATGATATATATATGTTTTAAAACTCACCCATAAAATCATCTTAAATATTATTGGAACTAAATATAATAAAAAAATAAACAAGAAGAGAGATAAAAAACCAAAGAAAGAGGAGAAGGTATTAAACTAAGAGAATAGGGATGAAATCCAACAACTGTTAAGGACCAGTTAGACCCCAAAAACATGAAAGGTGTCTATTTGATCCCATGTTCTGTGGGATTCCCTACATTGGAGAAACCGATCGCTCTATAAATAAGGGAATTCAAGAGCACGTTGTTGATATTAGGAATTGTAGGACTCGGTCCTTTTCTCTTGCTGAGCATGCTGGGAAGACTAAGCACCACATTTGTTTGGAGGAGTCCAAGGTCCTTGCTTGGGTTGAGCATTTCCATCACCGCAAATTTAGGGAAGTAATTGAAATAGAAAAATATCTCATACTCTGAATAGGGATGACGACTGGACAATTACCATCCGCAACCTCTTTTATTTCTACTTTCAAACCATCCATCTTAACATTCATCATTTATTCCAGCTCATTTTTTTTTCTCTTTATGAGAGCGAAATTTGTTGCACTTGGTCTTGTAATTTTGATATATCATGTTGTATTTCTTCCTCTTCTTCATCCATCATAGTAGAGATATTTGAGAGATTAAAGGGTGTGGTATTTTTTTGGGAGGCATTTTGGTACCAATTACTGATATATATGCTTCACTATGCCCTTTGAATCACTTCAAACTTATTTTTCAAAAAAAAAGTTGTGCAAATGTAAAAATACACATGTTTTAAGAGCCTTATTTTGGGTTTGTCAATATGGCTGACCTTGAAACTATGTATCTTTGTGATTTTGGCCTCCCAAGGTATAAATTGTGTATTTAGGTATATATTTGTGTCTTATTTCCAACCTCAAAAGTCAGACTGAGATTGGATTCTTCAAGGTAGATTTATGCTAGATATCCCACGATGACGTGATTATGGATTAGTTCAGTAGAGAGAAATTGTATAGGGTGCCACGTGTCACTGTTTCAACCTTCAGCCTTGAAACTCGTACTAAAAAATATAGTCCGTGAACTTTCCATAAATTTTTACAAAATTCAAATTGAAGCTTGAAGAGAAATTTATGACGATTTTCCCCAGGACACCTGTCTGAGACTTTATTCTAGAGCATACAAAAACCCTAATTTCATTGGAACATATATCCAAAACTATAGCGAACCACGATTTGAAATTTTAACCATATTTTAATCAATATTTTTTCCGGCATGTGACATAAATTTCACTATTTTAAGCTTCACAAAAAATACAAATAAAAATAAAATAAATTAAAGCAAAAATGCCATGATGGCCCGTTTGAAGCAGAAAAACCCTAGGATCAAGAGCTCTGATACCAAATGCTACGTATCAAGATCAAAATAATGTAGAATCATAAGAAAATATAGATCAACAACTCTATAATATGCCACTTCAAGGGGTAAACCTCCCTTTACATCACATAAATGAACAATTCTTGATTATTCAAATGACAAGACCTCCTTGGTATATATAAGAGTCTAAAGGGTCAAAATATAATTAGAGACTACATAACAATAATAATGTAAGGGTGCGACAATATCAATATGGGGGGACTCTAGTATTAAAGGGACCTAATAATAGGCCTCTAATTTCAAACAAATAAATAAAATTTTATGATCCTCCTCTGTATTGTGAACAATAAAATAAATCTCTAACTGTTGCAACTAATGATTTAATTTCAAAGCATTTGGCTCACCTCAATACAAATTGATATCCACCCATGCATCCATCTTGAGGTGAGATTGTGAATAGTTCATCATGTTTGAACTCAACTTCTCTATTTCAGGCTTCCTAGACTCCTTTGTTAGTTCTTCTTCATCCCCTAAATTTTCCCTTTGATATGACCTTTGAGTTGGAACACCCATTTCTTTGGTCATCCTTAGCTTATTGGTTAGGGTTTCCATGATGGGGTTAAAATTACAATTTATATATGTTACTTGTGATTCTAGTTGCACAAACCTCTCCTCTACTAGATCTCAAGGGTTATCATAAACAGATTCTTTGGCCATGGCTAAGGTGTATGACTTATTGCGTAAATCGATCTAATCCCCTATAACTTCCCACAAAATACCAAAAGATTTTTTCATTGGTATCAATATTATTCATAGATTTTTGTAGAAATTCCATTGGACATTTATCACAACATATATATGAAATAAATTGAAATCTATATTATGAAAATTTAATTCCTTTTAGGTTCAAAATTTGTTATTATTGTTTTGTTGTTTATGCATGTAATAGATTATATGCAGAAAATAGAGAATAGGTAAATACAATCACTTGAAAACCACAATGAACATTAAGATATGCTCTTGAAAATCATTAGGGGAGAAAACCTAGCTGGAAGGTGAGGTTTCTCTACTCTATTTTTTCTGGAATGGAAAGGATGCATGTACAATGGAGAATGTACTCTCTATGGAGTTGCTTAAGATTTGTGACACATGTGTTGGATCAAAATACAAACCGGCTATATATTATTCTCTCTCTCTATCCACACTGAACTACTTTGATCTAATATGGAACAAAATGAAAGCAAATAGAATGGAACCCCTTTTCCTCCTAGTGTTATGCTTATATCACATCCCCATATCAAACTAGGGGTTAAGATTGACTCCTTCAACTCTCAACTAGAGTTACAAATTTAACCCTTCTAGAGTATTATTCACAGTGCCCATGTGGCTAGCCAATTTTCCATGAGTGGAAGGGGCTAGTATGGCATCATCCCTAACTATGGTGGTCAATTATGATATTTCTATTTCCGAGAGGCATAAATCTTGTATATGAACTACAATTGATGCAATTTTTGCGCCATTGGAAAGGTCTTAAAGTGTAGAAAATTTTCATGAGGAATTTTTACCCACCACCATTAAAACATCATTTAAGGCATCAAACTAGCCTTCGAAGGTTTGAAACCCTAATTATTAAAAGTAGATCTTGCTGAATAAATTGGTCTTGTAAATTAATTCCTACATTTTTTTTCAATATGAAAAACATCATACATATGTGGCGGATAACACATGTTCCAGATGAGAAAACCTTAGCAGAGCTTTGCACCAGGGTGAACAAGATGACCTAGGGTTTGGAGGTTTCTGCGCAGGCTGCCCTAGGCAAAAATCCCTCCCTAGACTGTTAGTTCACGATCAATCTCCTAGGCTTACCTGAGGCTCACCGATGACTGATACCAATGGGGGGACCACCTCTCCCCCCATAATAGGCCAGCCTCCCACAAGGGTGACGACAGAGGCTGATACCGTCAATCAACAAAACTCTGGCCTGCCTCATGACATCTGAGGGGTGACTCCCACAATGCAATAGACAAATACATCAACATCAGAAGAAGCGAACATCAAGTCAGCCACATGCTTTCCAAAGAACCCCAAACGCACAATGATCAAGCTCCCAGTGCATCACATCAATGGAAGAATCCAGTTTATGAAGGACCACGTGTTGACAGGCAAGTTCATGGGATTCTGGCCCACTGAAAAGGCCCTTCGAGGATGGATAGCTTCGAAGTGGAAACCCAAAGGCCACATCGACTTGCAGCTGTGTGCTAAAGACTTCTTCAATGTGCTCTTTACATGCACTGAAGAAAAAGATAGGATCATGGATGGAGGACACTATTTCTTTAACTTTGCAGGTCTATACCTCCGACTCTGGACGGAGCGGTTCAACCTTGACAAACAATATCTTACATGGGCTCCAGTCTAGATTCGACTCTACTCCCTCCCCCAAGACTACTGGGATGAGCTGACCCTTAGAGATATAGGCAATTCCCAAGGGGAATTCGTCAAGATAGCAGAGGAGACAAAGATCAATTGATACACAGAATATGCTCAAATATGCATCTACATTAACTTGGCGGAGCCACTACCAAGCGAGGTAAGTATGTTGCACGAAGACTTTGAATGGATACAAATGATAGATTATGAACATATTCCTTTCAGATGCAAGAAGTTTCATCAACATGGGCATCTCTTTGGTGATTTCCCCTAAATATAAAAGAGACTGCTAAAAATAAAGCCTGTGAGTTGGCAACAGAAGGATTCACAAAGGTTGCAAGTAAGAAAAGGCACAAGAAGAGAACTACCTCACACTAGAATAAAAAAGGACTTACGACTAGCAACAACTTAACCGCTTTAAATCATATGAATGACAACGAACATGAACCAAAAAATGAAGCCAGGCACACCTTATCGGAACAACCCCAGTCCTCCAAAGAAAAACAGAACAAGGTCCCACCTAAAACCTTTCTGAAACCTCAAACCACTAGCGTCGCAGGGGAAATCCTACATTGAAGGGCAAAGAACAGGCGGCGGAGACGATCCCAGAAGCTATGGAGGAAGAGCCAGAGACCATTGACCTTGAGGGCCTGGATCTCATAGGGTTAGAGGATGCTTTTAATAAGAAGGATTTCAGATCAATACCTGATAAGCAGGTCCAAAAGATGGAAAAAATCCTTACCCAAGCGAAGCAACTCCCCTCTCTGGGCATACAGGGGGCACGCTCATAAACACAAAATACTTCACGAAAGAGTCTTGCAAAAGGGGTAGGAAGACAATGCTACAAAGAACCATAGAAATAGGCAAAGAAATGGTGGATTTAGGGCGATTCCCCAATTTAACCAGATTATTCGCCTACACCACCCCCCCCCCCCCCAATGAAGATCATCTCATGGAACATAATAGGGCCCAACAGCCCCACTAAGCACAAGATAATAAAGAAAAGAATTAATGAGGAACACCCTGCAATATTCTACATGCAAGAAACCAAATGTACCAAATCCACTCTGGAAACAATCTTCAAAAAGATATAGAAAGGTTGCAATATAATAGTTGTAGATGCCAATGGTGCATTTGGAGGCCTGGAAATCATATGGAACCCCAAAATCATCTCCCTTGAGAACTATCATGCCAATAGGCACTTTATCTAGGCCAACTTTCACCTGATTGGCACGGACATACATGGCCTTCTCACAAATGTCTACTTTCCCTAGAACATTGATCAGAAAATGGAGCTTCTGGACAACATAACGAAACTCAATAAACAGAGAACCCTACCTCTCTGGCTCTTGGGAGGAGACTTCAACATGATAAAAAATCTACAGGAAAAGAAAGGAGGGAGGATGCATATGGACTCGGAAATTAATGGATTCAAGAACTTCATTCAAGAAAACCACCTCATTGATCTTCAAACCTCTAATGGAATCTTCACCTGGAAATAATAGAAGAGGAGGCACCCACTAGATAGCTTCTATAATAGACCGATTCCTCATCACAAAAGACTTCATCCGTCTAGGGGATGACATAACAACTGCCATTATACCTGCAGCAGGTTCTGACCACTGGCCAACAAAACTTCAATGGTTTAGACTAGGTAAGCACACTCCCAAACCATTTCACTTTGAACATTGTGGGCTCAGGAACCCAGGGTTCAAGGAAATGATCTCTACTTGGTGGTCCTCCCTAGTACCTTTACAAGGTGCTAAAATGCTCCAGTTCTAGACTAAGGTGAAAATTCTCAAAGGAAAATTGAAGGTTTGGAATAAATCAACCTTTGGAAATATCTTCAAAGATCAACAAGAGTTGGAGGAAAAAATGAAGAAGTTGCAACAAACCATCATCACGGAAGGACGCTCAATCGGGTCAGAGAGCCAGGAGCAGTTACTTTCTACTCAGCTAGAAGAAATAAGGAACCAGGAAGAGATCCTATGGAGACAAAAATCAAGGATCTGTTGGCTCAAAGAGGGAGAACGAAACACAACATTCTTTCACAGATCCACTATTCAACATAGGATGCATAACAAAATCACTGTCCTCAAAAACTAAACTGGATAATGGATGGAAAAGAAAGAGGATATTGCGGAGGAGTTGTGTAACCACTTCAGGAATATTCTGCAAGAACCCAATCATAAAATGTATGAGGCCATTGGGGAAATCACTCAGCGCATCCCTAAGCTGATAACGGAGGATCACAACTGGATGTTGCTCAAGGCCACCACTCTGGCTGAGGTGGAATAAGCAGTCTTCTAGCTGAAAGCCGGGAAAGCTGCTGGCCCTGATAGATTTACCACCAACTTCTTCTACTTATTCTGGGACTCCATTTGAGACGAAGTTTGGGACGTAGCGGAGGAATCATGCACCACTCACTGGCTTCTTCCAAGGCATAATGCCACCTTCGTCACCTTGGTTTCGAAAGAAGACAACGCAACCTCGCTAAGTAAGTATAGGCCTATAGCTATCTGCAATTTCATTTACAAAATAATCTCCAAAGTTATTTCTAACAGGTTGAAGCAGCTCCTCCCCATGATAATCTCCCCGAATAAAACAGGCTATATTGAAGGCATGAAAATTCTTGATGGCATCATCCTAACCCACGAGGTCATTCACTACTCTCAAAACCTCCAAAAAACCTGGCATGCTTCTCAAATCGATCTTTCCAAGGAATTTGAAAAACTTAGCTGAGATTACATAAAAAATTTCCTCATAGCCTTCAGCTTCAGCCACACTTGGGTACGCTAGATCATGAGTCTCATTACCTCTCCTTTCCTCTCCATTTTGGTCAATGGTATTCTCTCTGCAACCTTCAACCCCTCAAGAGGAATCAGATAAGGGGACCCTCTCTCACCCTTCATCTATATCATTATGGCTGAAGGACTAGGTCGCCTCCTCAAAAGCTCCATATAGTTAGCCACATGCATTTCGAAGAACCCCAATCGCACAATGATTGAGCTCCCAATGCATCTCATCAATGGAAGAATCCAGTTTATGAAGGACCACGTGTTGACAGGTAAGTTCATGGGCTTCTAGCCCACCAAAAAGGCCCTTTGAGGATGGATAGCTTCGAAGTGGAAACCCAGAGGCCACATTGACCTGCAATTGTGTGCTAAATACTTCTTCAATGTGATATTTACATGCACTAAAGATAAATATAGGATCATGGATGGAGGACCCTATTTATTTAACTTTGCAGGTCTATACCTCCAACGTTGGATGGAGTGGTTCAACCCTGAAAAGCAATATCTTACATGAGCTTTGGTCTAGATTTGGCTCTACTCCCTCCCCTAAGACTACCGGGATGAGCTGACCCTCAGATATATAGGCAATGCCCTAGGGTAATTCGTCAAGATAGCAGAGGAGACAAATATCAACCAATACACAAAATATGCTCGAATCTGTGTCTATATGAACTTGGTAGAGGCGCTACCAAGCGAGGTAAGTCTGTTGCACAAAGACTTTGAATGGATACAAACGATAGATTATGAGCATATTCCTTTCAGATGCAAGAGGTTTCATCAACATGGGCATCTATTTAGTGATTTCTCCCTAAATAAAACAACGACTGCTAAAAATAAAGCCTTTGAGAAGGAAACAGAAGGATTCACAAAGGTTGCAAGTAAGAAAAGACACAAGAAGAGAACTACCTCACACTAGAATAAAAAAGGACCTGCAACTAGCAACAATTTCACCACTTTAAATCAGCTGAATGACAACGAACATGAACCAGAAAACGAAGCTGAGCACACCTCATCGGAATAGTCCCAGTCCTCCAAAGAAAAACAGAACAAGGTCCCACCTAAAACCTTTCTAAAACCTCAAACCATTAGCGTCGTAGGGTAGAATCCTACGTCGAAGGGCAAATGACACATGGCAAAGACGATCCCAGAAGCTATGGAGGAAGAGCCAGAGACCATTGACCTTGAGGGCCTGGATCTCATAGGATTAGAGGATGCTTGTAATAAGAAGGATTTCAGATCAATACCTAAGAAGCAGGTCCAAAAGATGGAAAAAATCCTTACCTGAGCGAAGCAGCTCCCCTCTATAGGCATACAGGGGGCACACTCATAAACACAAAATAATTCACGAAAGAGTCATGTAAAAGGGGTAAGAAGACAATGCTGCAAAGAACCATAGAAATAGGCAAAGAAATGGTGGATTCAGGGCGATTCCCCAATTTAACTAGATTATTCGCCTACAACACCCCCCCCCCAAAATGAAGATCAACTCATGGAACATAAGAGGGCTCAACAACCCCACTACGCACAAGATAATAAAGAAAATAATTACTGAGGAACACCTTGCAATATTCTACATGCAAGAAACCAAATGTTCCAACTCCACTATGGAAATCTTCAAAAATATATGGAAAGGTTGTAATACAATAGCTGTAGATGCCAATGGTGCATCTGGAACCCCAAAATCATATCCCTTGAGAACTATCATGCCAATAGGCACTTTATCCAGGCCAAATTTCACCTGATTGCAATGGACATATATGGCCTGCTCACAAATTTCTACTTTCCCCAGAACATTCATCAGAAAACGGAGCTTCTGGACAACATAAAGAAACTCAATAAACAGAGATCCCTACCTCTATGGCTCTTGGGAGGAGACTTCAACATGATAAAAAATCTACAGGAAAAGAAAGGAGGGAGGATGCATATGGACTTGGAAAGTAATGGATTCAAGAACTTCATTCAATAAAACCACCTCATTGATCTTCAAACCTCCAATGGAATCTTCACCTGGTATAATAGAAGAGGAGGCACCCACCAGATATCTTATATACTGGACCGATTCCTTATCACAGAAGATTTGATCTGTCTAGGGGGTGACATAACAAGTACCATTATCCCTGCAGCAGGTTCTGACCACTAGCCAACAAAATTTCAATGGTTAAGACCAGGTAATCACACTCCCAAACCATTTTGCTTTGAACATTGTTGGCTCAGGCACCCAGGGTTCAAGGAAATAGTCTCTGCTTGGTGGTCCTCCCTAGTACCTCTGCAAGGTGCTGAAATGCTCCAGTTCTAGACTAAGGTGAAAATTCTTAAAGGAAAACTGAAGGTTTGGAATAAATCAACCTTTGGAAGTATCTTCAAAGATCAACAAGATTTGGAGGAAAAAATGAAGAAGCTGCAACAAACCATCATCACGGAAGGCCGTTTAGTCGGGTCAGAGACCCAGGAGAAGTTACTTTCTACTCAGCTAGAAGAAAGAAGGAACTAGGAAGAGATCCTATGGAGACAAAAATCAAGGATCTGTTGGCTCAAAGAGGGAGAATGAAACACAACATTCTTTCACAGATCCACTATTCAGCATAGGATGCATAACAGAATCACTGTCCTAAAAAACCAAACTGGAGAACAGATGGAAAAGAAAGAGGATATTGCAGAGGAGTTGCACAACCACTTCAGGAATATTCTACAAGAACCCAATCATCAAAGGTACGAGGCCATTGGGAAAATCACCCAGCACATTCCTAAGCTAATAACGGAGGATCACAAATGGATGCTGCTCAAGGCCACCACTCTGGCTGAGGTGGAACAAGCATTCTTCCAGCTGAAAGTCGGGAAAGCTCCTGGCCCTGATGGATTTACCACCAACTTCTTCCACTTCTTCTAGGACTCCATCCGAGATGAAGTCTAGGACGTAGTGGAGGAATCATGCACCACTAACTGGCTTCTTCCAACGCTTAATGCCTCACCTTGGCTCCGAAAGAAGACAATGCAACCTCGCCAAGTAAGTATAGGCCTATAGCTCTCTAGAATGTAATTTACAAAATAAACTCCAAAGTTATTTCTAACAGGCTGAAGCAGCTCCTCCCCATGATCATCTCCCTGGAGCAAACAGGCTATGTTGAAGGCATGCAAATTCTTAATGGCATCATCCTAACCCACGAGGTCATTCACTACTCTCAAAACCTCCACAAAACCTGGCATTCTTCTCAAAATCGATCTTTCCAATGATTTTGAAAAACTTAGCTGGGATTACATAAAAAATGTCCTCATAGCCTTTAGCTTCAGCCACACTTGGGTACGATGGATCATGAGTTTCATTACCTCTCCTTTCCTATCCATTTTGGTCAATGGTATTCCCTCTACAACCTTCAACCACTCAAGAGGAATCAGAGAAGGGGACCCTCTCTCACCCTTCATCTTCATCATTATGGCTGAAGGACTGGGTTGACTCCTCAAAAGCTCCATCTAGTCAGGTGCTCTACATGGTTTACCCCTTTAGAACCTGCCTCTCTCCTCCCATCAACAATTTATGGATGAAAACATGATCATGGGTTACCCCTCGGTCCAGGAAGCCCGTACCCTAAAATATCTTCTAGATACCTTCTCTGAAGCCTCTGGTACTGAGGTCAACCCTGATAAATAGCAAATATTTTTCTTCCATACCCCCCCTCTCTCTTAGTGCAACATTTCCTACATCCTAGGATTTTCAATCACATCCTTGCCCTCCAAATACCTCAGAGCCCCTTTCATTGATACTACCATTAATCACTCCTCCTGGAAAGCTCTGCTGGACAAAATGGAAACCATACTATCCAACTGGACCCATCTCTCTCTCAACATAGCAATCCGTTTGGTTCTCATCAAATCTGTTCTGCAGTCCCTACCCATTTACCTCTTCTCAGTCTTACCAGCCCCCAAATGGGTCCTCAAGGCCATGCGAAAATTGCAAAGATCTTTCCTATGGGGTACCACCGAAGAGAAAAACAAATGGGCCTTAGTCAACTGGAAGGATGTGTGCACTCCAAAAAGTTATTGGGGGCAAGGTTTGCACGACCCTGAGCATAGTAAAAACATCATGGGAGCTAGTATCTAGTGGAAATGGGTCTCCAACCCATACACTCCATGGGATAATATATGGGTGGCCAATTATGCCCATTCATGGCCCAAGGAGGACCTTATTCGTTTCAACACAGAGCCAGGGAGATCCAAAATATGGAAAGCAACTAGCAGCCAAAAGCACATGATACATAGCCACAAATTCTGGAAGCTGCGTAGTGGCACTCAAGCAAGATTTTTAGAGGACTCATGGTAGCAGCTGCCGATACTATCATCCATATTCCCTAGACCTATATGGAGTGAACTCTTCAAAAGAGGCAAAGGCAGAATGTACAGGACTTCTGGACTAATGACACATCTCAAGGATATAGGAAATGGCCACACACGGCCAGATGGTAAGATGATTGGAACAATGAGAGCCCTACAAACATTTGGAAGGAACTATGTACTAAAAGAAAAATCATAGCACAGCCAGGCCCTGAAATCCTTCGCTGGGGTCACATGCCAAGTGGCAACTACTCCACCAAGGAAGCCTACAACCTCCTTCATCAGTAGAATCCAGGTCTAAGAAATATCATCTGGAAAAAAATATGGTTGGCCAACCTCTGGCCTAAAGTAGCCACCTTTCTTTGGCTGCTTAGTAAACGTCGCATCCTCACTTGGGAGAATATTTTGAAGAGAGGGTTTGTAGGACCCTCCAGATGCCCCCTATGCTAGGAAAACTTGGAAACCATCGACCACCTAATGGACCAATGTCCTACAGCTAATGACTTGTGGGACATAATTATTGTTTTATGTCATCGTACCAACCGAGTAAGGGGCAACATCATTAACACCATCAGTAGTTGGACAGATAATCCTTACACCTGTGCTCTCCCAAATTGACTCTGGCAGATAATTCTGGGTATTCGTATCTGGAACATATGGAAGGAAAGGAACAACCACATTTGCAAAGACAAAGTATCCACTTCAGAGCAGCTCTGGGCCCGGATACATGGTAACCTCTCTGAAACAATGGCTCTATATTCTTGGAGCCAAGAGGATATCCCCACCTCTACCGTGGAGCGCCACATATGGAATAATTGGCATATGAGTATAAATACCCCCCTAGACATTGATCCCAAAAGTGTAGGCAGAATCCCTTCCCCTGAAAAATGGAAGCCTCCCCCCAAATGGCTTTTTTAAATTCAACTTTGACAGTGCGTCAAGAGGCAACCACAAAAATGTAGGATTCAGAGGCATTCTCAGGAACTTTCAAGGAGAGCCAATCCGAATTTACTACAACAATATGGGATGGGATAACAACAATTCCGTGGAGCTGGAGGGGCTAATCCAGGGTATTCAAATCGCAATTGAGTTTCACGATTTCCCCCTGGAAATGGAGGGAGAATCACAAATCAACATTATGGCGGCCACAAGAATACTCCAAGGAATGACGTCCTCAAAGGTTTCCACCAGCTGGAGGATAGCCCATAGGCACAAGCTTATGGAACAGCTGATACACAATCACAGAGCTATCACTTTGTGTCATGTGCAAAGGAAATAAAACTCCGTAGCGGACCTCCTTGTGAACAAGGGGGTGGAAAAACACAAAGAGCTATATCATTCCAACCTCACCCAGGTAGAGGATGATTCCTTAAGACAAGAATTCCATACTCATTCAAAAAGATCTTCTCCCCCCAGATGTGGGTGACAGAAGTGGCACGAATGACGATCATCTTTCCCATGCCCTTAAGGACGGAGATCAACCGCGCAGGGCCTCACCTGATGCAGATCCTCATTCCATTAACCTTCCGCACATGAGAAATTGGATAAGGCATGATGAAGAGATGTCCGGTACTGAGTTACCCCCTCCAGTTTACCCCTCTGCAGCAATCATCATTAATGATTAAGAAGAATAATATGACAAACAACCATAAATCTTCCCTCGAGCCTTCTCAGGGAATTGGATATGACACGCTGCTACGTGCTAGGATCACTCATGACTCTCCCCCTTTCATGTGTCCCAGACCCTATAAAAGGATGGATCCTCATCCCAAACAGAATCACAACAATTTCCTCCAGTCTTTCCTCTTGATTCTTTCTCTGCCCTCCTACACCACCAGGCCGCTGCACAGCTCTCCTCCCAGAGTCCCGTTGCGCAGACCCCTTTGGGCTGCGACTATCCAGCCTGCGCAACTTAGCCCTGGTCCTTCTGCTCCTCTACTCTATGAGATTGTCTGCCCTTCTGCCGCTCATCTTTCCAGTGAAGCCACTCCTCTGATCCTACGGGAAATGTATCCCAGGTTGCGGCAAAGAAACATCCGCGACGATCAGAGAGGGGCTCTCCCCGGACGTTACCACCATGGCTTGGATAATCGTCTAGAGTCTTTTGAAGGCTCCTCCTTTGGTAACTATGCTATACATAGCCCCGATTCTGAGTAGGAGGAAGAAGCCTCTGTCCAAGCTGCAAAGAGAGGCAGATGCAGTCCCCAAAAGTCTACCATCGCTCACCAAGTGCAACCCCTGCCTCGCAAGACTGATCTCCTACCGACTCAGGAGGATGAAGACAACGAAACAGATGTATGGATTATGGATTCTGACGACATTTGGACGCGTTTCCCTGATGCAGAGTATCCATTGTCCCCCATCCTATGCGCACCAGTGCCCAAACCTATTCATCCAGTAGAAGATTTAGAGGATGCGGCTGCGCAAGTGTATGCCTGCCCCATAGAGGAGGAAACAACCGATAGTAATGAGGATGCAGAAGAATAAGAACTACGAAGCTACTTAGTTCTTCCTTGGATTTTGTCATGCATGCAAATACCAAGGAATCCCAAGCTATACTTATGCTTCTACACATTTTGTAATATCTGGATACATCAACGCAACTGTGCATTTTGTAATTACTTGTCTCAAGTACTTTCTAGGCTGGTTTCCTCCATGGAGGCAACCCCGAAATCGAGCATCTAAGGATGTGATTAGTTAAGCACAACTTCCAAACCCAGCCTGTAGCATATGTAATGTTTCTGTTTCCGAAGTAATATAGAAGTAGCATAATTTACCAATATATATATATATATATATATATATGAAAAACATCAATATGGATAAAAAGTTATGTATAAATCCAATCTAGATCAATGTGAAAACGATTTTTCCTAATAGGAGCATAGAGGAAAAAGTGTACTAAGAGCATCATGGCTTTGTGGTAATGGAAATAAGTCCCATATGTTTAGGCTTTATAGAGCCTTGTATGGACTCCGACAAGGACTATGAGCATAGTGTTCCAAGGTTGTTGGATACTTTTTGAGTATGGGCTTTAGCGAAAGTGTAGTATATTCTAACTTATATTATATATTTTTTCAAAGAGATCTAGTTATATTGGTGTTGTATGCAGATGAATTATTTTTTATAGATGCAAATAAATTCATTATAGGGTGTGAAGCAAACATGACATCTACATTTAGTTCTTTTGAATTATAGGTTTGGTATAGTTCAGGGGATATTTTTCTTCTGCAAAGTATGTATAGTTTAGATTCCAAAGAGGTTTTAGATGGAGGATTGCAAACCTACATCCAAACCCATGATCACTAACTTGAACAAGTTGACAATTTCACATTCAAATTTAGTAGATCCGACAATGTATATGCAACTTATATGTTCCTTGATGTATTTTGTTAATACTAGGCCATATATATCTTTAACATCTTGAGATAATTCATGGTGGAACCAAGGAAGGAGCACTAGGTAGCTCCAAAACACGTGTTTAACTATTTGGGGGACACAATGGAGTGTGGTCTAGGATAGCTTGGATAGGGTGAAGTAAATTTGCAAGGTTATTCAAACTCGTATTGGGAAAGTAGTGCAACAAATACAAAGAGTTCCTCAAGATGTTGATTTAGCATGGAATAAAAAATGGTATTACGATTCAACAGGAAAAATGCTTCCATGGAATTTAGCTCAACAAAGGTAGAATACATGGCAACTAGCATTGTAATCTATGAGGCCATTTGGCTTTGAAAGTTACCCATAATATGTTTTTACTAGGGGTTGGATCCTATATCCATTTACTGTGATAATAATAGTTGTATCAAACTCTATGAGAATTCAATGTTTCATGATAGGTTCAAGCATATACATATCATAAATCACTTCATACAAAACAAGGTTCATAAAGGAGAGGTGAAGCTCCAACATATTCCCACATATTAGTAGGCATCTAATATTGTATCCAAGCCCTTGGAAAAATGAAAGTTAACACTACAAGAAAAAATGACATTGGTGAGGGGCGAAAAATGTCACCATAAGCTTATTGGTGACGGTCAAAAGAGCTTTCGTCACCAAAAAATGAACGTCACCAAAGGTGGCGTCACCGAAAGTATAGGTGTTGTGGTGACATTTAAGGTTCATCACCAACAATGATTTATAATGATGGATAGTGACCATCACCATTTCATATAAGCAATGGTGACATACCTTAGCTTCGGTCACTAAAAAATTTAACGTCACCAAACGTGGTGTCGTCAAAAGTATAGGTGTATTGGTGACATTCAAGGTCCGTCATGAATATTGATTATAATGACGGATAGTGACAATCACCATTTCATATGACCAACAACAATTTATTGTGATGGACCTTTCATGGTCGTCACTATTGGTGCATATATATGGCGACATTCGTTTACTGTCACCATTTCATATTTGGTGAGGTTCAAAATATGTCATGATAAGCTCATTGGTGACTTCAAGGTCCATCATGAATAATGAATATAATGACAATTAGTGACCGTCACCATTTCATATCAACAACAATGATTTATGGTGACAAACCTTTCATGGTCATCACTATTGATGCGTATATATGTTGGCGTTCATTGACTGTCACCATTTCATATTTTGGTGAGGGTCAAAAAATGTCACCATAAACTCATTGGTGATGGTCAAAACAACCCCTGTCACCAAAAACTGATCACCGCTGTTCCATACGAATATCAGGGCACGATGGAATCGAACCACCAACCTCTTGCTTGTAAAGCAGGGGCTCTTCCATTGAGCTAACACCCTTTAAAGAATTATACTTTTAAAAATTAGATTGTGAAACTTTATAGATTGTAAATTCTATAAATTTCAATAAATTAAAGTCTCAAAAATATTTTACTAAATAAGAAAAATAACATTGAATCTGTTGTTAGTGTGAATTTTAATCGCAAGCATACGAAAAAATCTCACTTTAGCTGTGCATAACAAACAACCCTAACATCAAAGATGGTTGTCAATTTCCATAGATCTGCAGTTAGTAATCAGAATAAATTCTACAGAAATCCAGAACTATGCAGTTAAAGACATTAAACAACAAATAAAAGTAAGAGTTTCTCCATGCATCCAATGAATAAGACATTATATTTTTAAAGAATTTTTGTATTATGACACCCGGGAATGGAACATAGAAATATGTTACCAGTCCCCCTCAATGGGATGGGTTCTTGTATGTCCTCAGTGCTTCAGATCTAAGATCTCTCTCTCTCTTGATGGTGTAGAAAGCCCAGACAAAAATGGAACTTAAGGGGAGCTCACAAGCAAATAGTAGAAAAATATCACAATGATGGAGGATCAAAGTCAGACCAAAAGTATAGATCCACAGTGATCTTTAGGCAACAAAAGGTAGTGAATGAATGGAAAAACTCTTATATTTATAACAAAATATTGAGTTAGTCTAGATATTAGTGCATAATTAAAATATTATTAACCAAATCTAGATCCAACTTTTATGGAATATTTTATTATTTTTGTTGGAGGGAAAAGGAATTTGAGTTTGGTCAAATCCCTTTATTTGTAAATAATAAATAAATGATTTATTTATTATTTTAAGAATATGGTTGAGTAATAATTAAATAAATAGTGATTTATACAATTATTTATAAACGATTTAGTCAAATTTAATAAGGAATGTTATTTAAATAATGTTTTAAATAATTATTCCTAGAAAATAATAAGATAAATAATGATTTATCTAATTAATTTCCCGTTTTGGGTTAAATATGACCGGGAACATTAATTAAATTGTGGTTTAATTAATTATCCCTTGAGGAAAATCAAACAACTAAGGATTTATTCAATTATTCCTCATGGGGTTTCCTGTTTAGACCATAAACAACTTGATAAATTATGGATTACTAAGTTATTTTTCATAGTGAAAGCAATTTTACTAGGGTAAAATTGGTCTTACAGGGTGTACTTTGGTCCATCTAATAGTAACAGGTTAGATGACCAAAAATTGGTGTAACAACTTCAGGTCCCTACCTAATGATTATGGAAGTTATGAAAACTGGGTGCAGTGAAAAATAGTTACGTATAAGAGACACAATATGTTCAGTTGAATACTCAATTAGAATTGAAACGCTGAAGACATTTATAGCCTATAAGTTATCTATAACTAGGAAATGCACCAAATATTGCAAAGAAAATGTCATAAGTGGAAAACTCATGGAAGAAGAGCATTGATGGAGACAAATGCAATATGTTACTGGATGAATGAAAGAAAAATATCAATGTTGTTATTGTTGGGTGACTTTTTATAATTGGGACCTTTGTCTTTCCTTTATCATGTAAATATTTAGATTAGAAATTAGAAATTTTAGATCTGAATGATTTCTAAACTTCTATGCAAATGTAACACGGGTCTCTAGGGACCATGAACCACATAGGGAAAAATAAAAACCATAATGACTCATGTTCAAATCCCAGTGAACAAAGAGGCATGATCATGTGTATAGTTGATTGAATTTCACAACCCCTAACTTCAAGTGGGCTTTGCCAAAGTCATGCAAAATTGGGGTTCAAAACTGCCCAAAGATCAAAGGAAATGTTTTCCATTACCAAAAAACAGGGGATATGTGAAACATCAAACTAAGGATTGAGAGAAAAGGAAATATCTAAATACATCACAATGATATGAAAAAAACAAAAAGATAATCTGAAATGTAGAACTTCATTAACAATTGGTAAAGAACCCTAGAACCCTACCTTCATCTTTCGAGTTGTGAGAGAGAAAAGGAAATATCTAAATACATCAAAATGATATGAAAAATCAATAAGATAATCTGAAATGCAAAACTTCATCAACGATTGGTAAAAAACCCTGGAACCCTACCTTAATCTTTTGAGCCATGAGATTTAGGAACTCTAGAAAATCAATTGTCCCATTTCCACTGACATCCACTTCATTAATCATATCTTGTAGTTGAGCTTTAGTTGAATTTTGTCCTAGAGAGCGCATAACAATGCTCAATTCATTGGTAGTAATTGCAGCCTGCATAAATTCATGGTCAACATATTATTTAAATTAAATGAACCGAGCTAAATATTTTTCAATTTTAAATCCAATATAGCTCTCTCCCATATTTTAACGCCCAAAACTGAGAATAGTATAGTTAATGAAACAATGTAACTTTATAATATAACCTAAAATGGATATTTTTACATAAGATACACTTGAATAACCATTTATCCTGTGTTACCGGATCCACCTTGCAGGCAAGGTGGAAACACGGATGCCCAAATCAGATCTAGTTTCGGATCTGGTAGTGCCCACCTCAGATCCACCTAAGCTAGTGGAGACTGCCATGATCCATCCTTGGAACATATTCTACGGAACATGACACATCCAACACATTGATTGCAACATTTCAGGACTGGATTCTATCATATACATGATTGGATTCTATCATGTATGAGGGGATGGGTTTCCCACTTAATCAAGAGCACCATGCTCTCACATACCCTGATGTCGGAGGTCTTAACTATTGCAGACATCTATCATAACCTTCGTAAAATTGTACCTTTCACTAAAGCCAAAACCACTGATTACACATCTTCAACTTTCTACCTCGTTTTAACGCTTTCATAACCAATTTCATTAAAACTGGAGGGTGTTGTCTTAAGAAACAAAAAAATCATTCCACATAAGCATGGTTGCAAAGATGTTAAAGGTAAACATCGATCAAGACCTTCGTAAAATGTACATTTCACTAAAGCCGAAACCATTGATTACACATCTTCAACTTTCTGCTTCATTTTAATGCTTTCACTAGCCAATTTCATTAAAATTGGAGGATAATGTCTTGAGAAACAAAAAGAATTATTCCATATAAGCATGATTCCAAAGATGTTCTAGCCTCAAGGTACCAATTCACACCTTGTAATAGAACAGGGGAGGCTATGCCGATCATTTAATGGCGGTGGAAATCTTGATGGTAAAACCAAAGCCGCTAGACTCGAAAAAAACTTGAGATTTCTTGGGAAATCAAAAAAATAAATTACAATTTAGGAAAAAATATATCATAATAATAATCAAATTTTAAAGTTATGGTCAAGCAAAACACCAACTTGGCGTATGTGACCCCTTGTTTATGGGACAAGGAACACGCTTTTGCACAGAAATTTGACTGCTAAAGTCTAGAAAGTCTATAGAGGTATACATATTCTACCCCCTTGGAATATTAAGAGTGTTTGTGATGTCCATATAATGCAACTTTTCAATGATGGCTCATTTCGAAATCTGTAAATTGAACTGCATATTACAAAACGACATGGATTCTGGACAGTTGGAAAATTTGATGGTTATCTACTTAAGATCAGGTTAAAAAAGCATGCTAAATGAGTATTTTTTCATTTTTACAACAACTTTCATTGGCAGACCCAGACTCGCAAGGTAGCTACTCAATCTCACTCAAACCATATTTCACTTGTAAGTATGAGTCATACTCGCAAATAAAAATTGCAAGTATGACTTGGGACTGTGTAATAATTTGAGGAGTTTACTAGACCCAGTTTCCTCAAAAGGAGTTAAATTAAGAGGACACAGATTCAGAAGAGTTTGATTAAACTAGGTAGAATGGCCCACCAAAGAGAGGTAGGTCATGGGTTGAATCCTAGCCCATAAAATTGCCAACATTTTCATAATTAAATGTTGAGGTTGATTGTCAGTGGTTAGAGGCTTGAACCAAAATATGAATTGAAGCTGGGTTGTCGGAGGTAGCAATCCACACCTTGTCAACAAACTGGTATAGGTTACTTATCATGCAAGGGCTACGTATATCGGTGGTAAAGAAGAATTCCAGGTGTAGGAAGGCTCCTGTCTTGAATCCTACCCACTCTCAAAACATATAAGCGATCTCAAAATTTTTTTCTCTAACAAGCATTGAGAAATGGCCCTATGGAAACCCGTCGGCACTAATGATGAATACAGAAAAATAACCCTACAAAAAAAGGAAAACCTACACTCACTGAAGTACTCCAAGAGGTTAATAATAAGCTCTTTGAAAAAAAAGAATACATAATAGTAAAGCATAAAACAAATCTTGGCTAAAGAAAAACAAAAACTTCGGAAACATTTTCTTAAAAAAAAAAAAAACAAAATCGTGCACGAGCATATTGCATAGCAAGGGCATATCTGCTCATGGAAACAAGCCCTACCTCTAAACAAAATACATCAAAAAACATCTTAAAGAAAGGGGAAATGTTTAAACCTATTACAGATTATGAAAAACCTGAAGGTGAAATAAACCCACAACGAGAAATACAATGAAAATGGAAATTTCATTAACCAAATAATTCAAGTATCAAATATTGGTATGCATGAATACAAAGAAATATTGCTTACTATCACCATCTGTGTCAAACATGCTTAAATCCTGTTAATTTTTGGAAACTAGGTCCAAAATCCATGTTGCACTGCTCATATGATAATGATCATATTTTTATTGTATTCCTCTTTTGGAGAGGTGCAAGATTGATCTAAAGATCATCTTGTTTGGATGAGAAAAACATATATTTTGATTTTATTTTCCACATATGTTGCAAGGTCGGCCAGATTTGTAATGTAGGCTCACAAGCATAATAGATGTGTCACACACCCTCACTGATGGATATAAATTGGAGATACTTGGAGGTCATTTTCTCATCAACTCATCACACATGTAGAAATTATACAACAAGCATGTATATCATGGATTCAATCCGATCTAACAATGTAATAAAGTTAAATACTGAATCACTTCTACAAATCAATTACGAAATTAAAAACACAATTGCCAATAACATGAAGCAAAGAAGAATCAATCAAGCCACAACACGGATAATTTCCCGGGGAAATATTGCTGCTCAAAACCCCACTATCTTCTATTGTATATTCAACATGGAACCATGAAATAATTACATACAAATATTCTCACAATAGCCCTCATGTTCTCAGCTAATTGTCTCACACTATCACACATAAAAATAACCAATACTTAGCCAATTCACTGCCTCTAGACAACTTACCTTGCTTGCACAATCCCTCACGAATGCAATCCCTAAAGAATAGGATTTTTGGCCTTCCTTGACTACGCAAGTATCATGGGCACTCCAATGGGTGTTTGGTTGCATGGGTGCAACCCAATAATCCTACAACTGATAGTCAAATTCCCTTTCACCTAGATATCAACTGGGTCTCCACTGGATTTGACATGCATGTAGCTAATAATAGTAAATCCTCAGTTGCATGTGAGATCACTGATTGTGAAATAATTAATATTTCTTTCACTTGATCTCTCACGAGTGTATCAAGCAGTTACAACTAGCACAACTGATTTTAACTCACTTAAATGAGTTAAACTGATTACAACTTGCATTAACTAATGTACCACTGCACTTCGAAC
Source organism: Pinus albicaulis (assembly GCA_034641835.2). Taxonomy (NCBI): domain Eukaryota; kingdom Viridiplantae; phylum Streptophyta; class Pinopsida; order Pinales; family Pinaceae; genus Pinus; species Pinus albicaulis. The sequence continues at coordinate 542,489,525 of CM076581.1, read as the reverse complement.
TCTATTACAACTAGAATTACTCTGCATGCCTCACCAACTACCTCTAACTCGAAATTCATGAGTTAACTGAGTTTATCACACTCAGTTAATTCATGAGTTTATTGTCCATATTAATTAAGGGATAGCTAAAATAGACATGCACCAAATTTAGCCCTATGGGCCTCACCCTAGTGTAGGTGCTTAATGCACTAGGCATGGGTGCTGAAATTTTCTTGTTGAATTTCAACACTCCCTCTCAACAAGAAAGGGATTATCCTTCACCCTGATCCTGCCTCTATGGTATTCGAATTTTCTCCTGGTGAGCGCCTTCACCAGAATATTTGCATCCCGATCTTCCACAATAATGTACTGAAGCAACATTATTATTATCTGCACACAATCTCTGAGATTCTGGTACCGTATGTCTATGTTCTTAGACCTATCATGAAACACAAGATTAATCGAGAGTTTAATGCAAATCTGATGGTAAAAATGAATCACTGTCAGATCCATCTGAGAACCAAAAAAACCAACCAAGATCTTTCTCATCCATATAGCCTCACATGCAACTTGACTTGCTGCCATGTATTCTGCTTCCACTGAACTGAGTGCCACAGATCGCTGCTTCCTGCTATTCCAAGAAATTGTTGTCGATCCTATGATGAAGATCCCTCCTGATGTGCTCTTTCTATCTGATGGACTGCCTGCCCAATCTGCATCCATGAAGCCTTGAAGCTTTATTCCCTCTGTCCTTATGTACCATAGGCCATACTTTGATGTGCCCCTCAGGTATCTCAAGACATACTTTCCTACCTTCCAAAAGAGCTTGGTAGGCTTAACCATAGCTTGACTCAGCTGGTTAATTGCGTAGCAAATGTCTAGTTTGGTGTTCACTAGACACATCAGTGATTAAACAACTAACTACCTGTATACAGTAGCATCCTCTACTTCTCCAGAAGTATCATCCTCTTTACTCAAATTTCCTGGAAGAAGAGTATCCATGGGTTCCTACCTCTCCATGTGAAACTCACCCAGTATCTCGTTGACATACTTTCCTTGAGACACAAAAATTTCATCATCCCGCTACCATATTTCCAAGCCAAGGAAATAATGAAGGAGTCCCATGTCATTCATTTCAAACTCCCTTGCAATATCCTCCTTGCATGAGTGTATCAACTACTCATCACCAGTCAAAATTAGATCATCAACATAAGGAACAATAATCAATAACTTTCCCTCAACCACAATCTGGTACAGGTTTGCATCTGCTTCACTTTTGGTGAAGCCTAGTCCAGTGAAATAGCTGTCTATCCGAGTGTACCACACACGATGTGCTTGCTTCAGCCCATACAATGATCTTTGAGTCAACACACAAGTGAATCACTGTTGAAGATATCGAAACCTTCAGGCTGCTCTATTTGCACTTCTTCCTCAATGATCCCATTGCGAAACACAATTTTCACATCCATCTGATGAATGCGCTAGCCCATCTGTGTTGAGAGTGCAAGGATGGATCTAATGTAATATTACCTTGCAACATGTGCAAAAGTCTCATCATAATTGATCCCCTCGATCTGTGAGAATCCCTGGGTCACAAATCTGGCCTTTTATTTCTCCACACTCTCATCAGCAACTTGCTTTACCTTGTAGATCCATCTAGATCCAACCACTGATTTGTCGACCGTTCTTGGGACAATCTCCCATGCACTGTTCTTGAAAATGGAGTCATACTCCTCCACCATTGCATCAATCCAAGTTGGTATCCAGTAAACCTGTCAGGAGTCTGTCTATGTCTATGTTGTGAAGTAGGGGCTCTGACATTATGTTCCACATCAAGTCTCAATCTATCAGCTTCCATGGTGCGCCTTCTGCCATTTCTGATGGATGGCTCTGCATGAGTGTTTTCCTCTAGTCCACGATCCTCCGCATGTGGCTGCTCCACATCTTGAGGCTCATCCTTGGGAACCAATAGTTACTCCTTTGAATGCAAGTCCAGCTTCCTCTCAAGGGACAACTGCATGGATTTCTCCTCATAAAATTTTATATCTCGTTGCACAATATTCATTCTACTGTTTTGTAAATACACTCGATAGTTGTGGGGCGTTTCAGTGTACCCCCAAAAAATCCCGATCTCAGCTGTCAGTTCCAGCTTCTTCCTAATTTCTTTGGTCACATGCACATAAAACGATGAGCCAAAAATATTAAAGTGTGAAACATCCGATTTCTTACCAGTGAAATCCTCTTCAGGTGTACTCATGCCAAGTATCCTATGAGGACAACGGTTCTGCACAAATACCGTAGTGTTGCATGCTTCCGCCCACAGATGCATCGGTACGCCTTGATCATGCAACATCACTCTTGCTGCACCCACGACCGTTCTGTTATTTCTTTATGTGACCCCATTCTGCTGTGGGTTATGAGGCGCTATCAGTTCTCTTCAAATTCCTTCTTTGCTGCAGAATTTCTTGAATTAGTTAGATGTGTATTCTCCACCATTATCACTCCTAAGAGCCTTCACTTGCTTCCCCAACTCTTTCTCCACCAGTGCCTTAAACTCAAGAAGCTTAGAGAATGTCTGATGTTTCTTCTACATGAAGAAGATCCAACACTTGCGAGAAAGTTCATTAACAAATATCACATATTACTTATGTTTTTTTGTCGAAGCAATAGAGAATGGTCCACACACGTTTGTGCGAACTCTCTCAAGGACCTCGAAGCTTGGTTCTCCTTCTCAAGAAAGGTGGCCTTTACACATTTTCCCATAGTACATCCCTTGCATGTGTCTGAGTGTGGAAGTGTACCCCTGGGAAGACCAAAGAAATCTGCTCATGAATTTTAAGGCTCCATGGTGAAGATGGCCCAATCTCCTGTGCCATAATTCGCCCTCATCCCGGCTCACCACTTTGTCTGCCTTGTCCATCAATGCTACACAGTCATCTACTTCTAGCTTATAGAGATTCTTACTCAAATCCCTATCCTCTTGGCTTGTCCTATTGTTTTGTGTCGCATGAAAGCTTTTCCTTCACTAAAAACAACATCATAGCCTCTATCCTCCAACATTGCGACTGAGACTAAATTTTTATTCAAACCTGGTACATGCATTACATATTTTAATTGAAAGGATTTACTTGACTGCCTCTGGAAGGTAATGGTACCAATCCCAGTAGCACTGTACCCCCTGTCATCACCCATTTGAATATGCATATGGAGATCTTTCTCCTCCAGGCTACAAAAAAGTTTCTTGTCTCGCGTCATGTGAAAGGAAGTGCCACTATCCAAATACCACACAGATCCAAATGCACTTGAAACCATGCATACGATCAATGAGAAGTCAAGATGAACTTGTGAGGCCAAAGCCTCACCAACTGCAGATCCTCCAACCTTCTTGTTCTTCTTCTTTTGTGGATAGTTAGTAGCATAAAGCTCATGCCCGTGACAGTGAAAACACTTCACCCTGGACATGTCTCGCTTCCTGCCATCTTTGGACTTGGATTTGGAATGGAATTTCTTCCCCTTCCCATTCTTCTCCTTGGCAGCCAAAGCACAATCTTCTTCATATTAATTCTTAGATGAAGATCCATCTCTGGTGTTCCGTCTGAACTTCTCCTGCACCAAATCCGACCATAGTCGTTCCCAATCTGGCAACTTTTCCCTTCCATTGACAAAGTCTTGATAACTGTGCCAACTCTTAGGAAGTCCTAGGAGAGCTAAGCCCACCAAATCATCATCAACAACAGTTATACCAACGCTCCCCAGTTCATCTCGACATTGGACAAAATTTGTTAGATATTTTGGTATGGAGTCGCCTTTCTCCATCTTGATCTTCCTAAGTTTATCTTTGAGCGCCAATTTCCTATGGTCTCTGCTGCTATGAAATAGATCTGTTAAGGCCTTCAACATTGCATATGATATGGATTTCCCATGGAGGCTTGAGATAATGTGGTCTTGTACTTACTCCAATAGGATCCTCCTCGCCTTTGCCACTTTCTTTTTCCATGCATCAATATTTGCAGCATCTGTCACAACAGGTTTAGGAATATCACTGTCAATGAATTCCTTCAAGCCATTGTCTTCGAGTACTGCCTCCATCCTGTCCTTCCAAGAAATATAGTTTGAGCTTCCCTCAAGTGCATAATCCAACCTCAAGCCATTGAAAGCCATTTTGATCCTGAATCAGCTGTAGCACCAAGAAAGTCTTTCTGCAAATTAGAATTCTATCCAGTCACAAACTCAGCTCCTCCTTCACTATTGTGATTTCCTGTGCTCTGATATCATGTAGAAATTATACAAGAAGCATATATATCATGGATTCAATCTGATCTAACAATGTTCTAAAGTTAAATATTGAATCAAATCTACAAATCTATTGCAGAATTAAAAACACAATCGCCAATCACATGAAGCAAAGAAGAATCAATCAAGCAACAACACAGCTAATTTCCTGGGGAAAGAAAACTGCTCAAAACCCCACTATATTCTATTGTATATATTCAGCAGAATTCATGAAACAATTACATACAACTCTTCTCACAAGATCCCTCCTGTTCTCAGCTAATTGTCTCACACTGTCACACATAAAACTGACCAATACTTAGCCAATTCACTGCCTCCATACAACCTGCCTTGCTTGCGCAATCCTTGATGAATGAAATCCCTAAAGAATAGGAAATTTAGCCTTCCTTGACTGCGCAAGTATCATGGGAACTCCAATGGGTGTTTGGTTGCATGGGTGCAACCCAATAATCCTACAACTGATAGTTAACTTCCCTTTCACCTAGATCTCAACTGGGTCTCCACTGGATCTGACACACATGCAGCTAATAATAGTAAATCCTCAGCTGCATGTGAGATCACTGATTGTGAATTAATTAATATTTAATTCAATTGATCTCTCACTAGTGTATCAAGCAGTTAAAACTAGCACAACTAAGTTTAAATCACTTAGCTAAGTTAAACTGATTACAACCTGCATTAACTAATGCACCACTGCACTTCAAACTCTGTTACAACTAGAATTACTCTGCATGCCTCACCAACTACCTCTAACTCAAAATTCACGAGTTAAATGAGTTTATCACACTCAGTTAACTATTACAAGTTATTTTGAGAGTACATTACATTTTATTGTCCATATTAATTAAGGGATAACTAAAATAGACATGCACCAAATTTAGCCCTTTGGGCCCCACCCTAGTGTAGATGCTTAATGCACTAGGCATGGGTGCTGAAATTTTCTTGTTGAATTTAAACAACACATTATCTCATTGTGATATGATTGGTTCGATAGCCTTTAGAGGCCTATTTCCCTCACATGTGCGGAGCTAAAGCTGGGGAAAATTTGCAGATCTGTTTAGGATTTTTTTTGTTGTGGGTTGACCAGCGTTGACCGTGGTTAACCCTTGACCGTTTGAATTCCAATATTCGCTGGAAATACGATTTTTGTAGGCCATACAACTGGGCACAAAAATCAAGGAAAAAGGAGTAGTTTGATTGAAGCCCTAAATCTACAGCATTGACTTTCAGTTGACTTCCCTACGTTGACTTTTGGTTGACCAACGTTGAATTTTAATGAGATGTCTTTGAGGGTTGTGTGTGTTACACTTGGAGGGTTGGATGATGTAAGAAATACATTGTTGGATGATGCATCTTGTTGAATGTCGTAACAAACACTATTCTATATCTTTGCTGGACAAGAAGAATTGTAAAATCTGATCTATATTATTGGCTTGTCTTCCATTGATCTATTATTGTGTTCTATCAGCATTTTACTGTCATGTTTATGTGATTTCTAAATTGAATCGGGCCTATGAAAGATTGAAGTAAATTTTCCTTAAGCATAGAAAACACCATGGTTATCTAAATTTAACATGGTATTAGAGCTGAGGTGAAGACAAAGTCCAAGCTAGTGTGAAAAGAAATCACCAAAGAATAAATCCTATAGAGGACCAATTGCCTCCTTAAAGTATAAGGGTTTCAATGCTGATGATAAATCGAATGATAAGTTTGATTATCATGCATGAAATATGTCCTTGGATTTGGAATTAGAAGATCAAGATTTCATGGATTATGTGCAGGGGAAGATTCAAGAGCCTCCATCAAATGCACCTGCTACCACAAAGACGAAGTATAGAAAAGGGGAAATCAAAGCAAAGATGATTATCCGGGATTCTATTCATAAGCACTGGTTTCTTACATTTTTGAGCTGAGTACATCTAAAGAGATGTATGATAAGTTGGTTAGCATGTTCAGGGCTAGCAATGCTAATCAAGTTCTTTTCTTCAATAATCAACTAAAGAATATCAAGAAGGGTAAGGATGAAACCATTAAATCCTATTTTATGAGGCTCACTAAAATCAAGAAAAATATTCTAGCTATTGGAGAAGAAATAGTTGATCGAGAGATGGTTCTCATTGCACTAGGATGTCTTCCCTGTGATTGGTATGTATTCAATAACACTATTCTTAATAATAATGTGATTACTTATTTTGATGAAATATTGACGAGATGCACTCAAGAGGAGACAAGAATGATGGAGAGAGATCATCCCTCTAATGGAAATGGAGGTGACCCTACTTCCTTCACCGCTCATGCAAAGAAGAGGAACAATGGAGGTCTGAGAAATCAAAAACATGGAAGAGTGGGGCCCAAAGGAAGGAAGGGAAGATGTTACACTTGTAATAAGTTTGGTCACTATGCAAGAGAGTTCCCTAATATAAGGGACTCTCCTAGGGATGATGACAACAACAACATCAGGTGGAATGGCAATCAAAGAAACAATAGGTTCAAAGGAAAAAGGAAGGCTCCCTCTGATTGTAGTGGAAATGGGAAACCTTGTACGATGAGTTTAATGTTGTTGATAATAAGAGAAATGAATTTATTCTTGTATCTTCCCTCTTTGCTGCATCTTCTCCCAACACCCTATATATCTGGTTGATTGATAGTGGTTCTTCAAGGCACCTCACTGGTTATAAAGAAGCCCTCTCTGATTTGATTGAGAAGGATACAAATCTAGAACTTATCCTTGGAGATAATGCCACCTATCCCGTGAAAGGGACATGGACTGTGACCCTTCATCTATCTCAAGGTCAAGTCCTCTGCTTACAAGATGTGTTGTACATACCTGATTTGAGGAAGAACCTTGTGTCTATTTTGGCAATGGAAGACAAAGGGTTCAAGGTGGCATTCATTGATGGAAAGGCACGTATCTGGAAGATGAACGTCAAGGAAGATCTTACTATTGGTTTTAGAGTTGAGACACTCTACCAGGTTGGAGGAATTCCATTTGGGGCTATGTCATGTGACACAACTCTTCAAACAAAGTTATGGCACCAGAGGTTTGTACACCTTCATTACAAAGTCGTTCCTAAAGCAAGGAAGGTGGTGACAAGTGTTAGTGTCAGTATTTTCATCCTGCCAACAGTGATAAAAAATTCTCTTTTCATATCATTTTAGGGGTCCCACTCAGAAATTTTTATTCATTCCACTAGGTCATGCAAAAATTTAGTCATTGATGGTAGCCCTTGTCCAAAAACATCACTCTTCCTCAAATTTGATTACTTGCTGGAATAGTTTCATACCTTACTGACAGTATATCATACATAAAGTAATATCATTCGTGTAATCTTGAAATTCAGTCCTTCAAGGTCTCATTAGGTATTTTAGGGTTTTCAAGGTTTCATTAGCTCATTAGGGTTTCCAAGGTCCAATAAAACTTCGTTTCCACTGCATAAGACCAGCAAGTAAAGGGTGATCCAATAACATCTCTTCACCATATGAAGATGATTTGTAAAGAAAATTCTTGTTTTAGCATGTAATTTTGGTTTTCAGATGTAATTTTTAATTTTCATTATGTAATTTTTGTCATCAAAATGTAATAAGTATCATGATTCCCAAGCTGCTAACTCAGAGTTCCAACATGTCAAGGAAAAATTCAAGTGCAAAGGTAAAACTTCAGGGTTTAAAATGAAAGTGAAGAAAGAGAAAGTGGGTCCCAATGCCCAATTCATTAAAATCATGAAGTATAAAGACCACCAAGACATCATAAAGAAGCTCATTTGTCATTTCATCCATCGAGCTTGCACTCACATAGCTGGAAAAGTCGATTTGTAGGGCCAGAGGCTGAGTTTTTCACCAGGGATGCGCTTTTAGAGGGTGGCAATGCGCTTAGAGAAGTGGCGTTGTGCTTAGAGCAGGAAACACTATGCTTATAATCCACTGGAATTACACTTCTGGGCAAGGCATTGTGCTTTTTCTCGATGCACTGCGCTTTTTCTCAGTGACCCTTCTAGGCATCAAAACACACCAAATCACCTCCAAACCCTTCAAAAAATTCAAAAAGTGCCTCTTACACACTATTGCAAGTAAGAAAATTATATTTATTTCCTCCTTGCACTCCTAAATAAATATTTCATAGTGTTTTTGTTTCTTAAGAAAAATTGGCATTTGTTCCTAAGTGAAACCCTAGTTTTTCTCCTAATCCCCAAAATTGATTCCCTAATACTCTACATTCCCTTCCCAAGCATCTAAAAACCCTATCCCTACCCTTACAGTATCATTCCCAAATCCCTAAGTCCCTTTACCAAAAAATCATAAGTCCCTTTCCCTACAAACCCCAAGTCCTAGGCTTCTACATTCCTAGGAACCCCTTTCCCTAAACCTATAATTAAATTCTCATTTCAAAATCCCTTGATATTTTGACCTCCCATTACCTCTCACAGTTCCATAATCCCTTCCCCCATCTCCCTAAGTTTTTCTAGAGTTATCCTTATTCCCTAGACCCATCGTCACTCCCCATTCCCATCCACCTTATCCCTAGGGTTTCATTGGCCACTAAGAACTATGGAGGAAGACATAGACTATGTGGAAGAGGAGGCTAGACAGAGAGAAGAGAATAGATAACATAGAAGGCCTCACAAAGGAGGAAGAATCCTAAGGCTAGAGCCAACCAACACAAATTAATTGAGGGCCTCTTCCATGACTTTGAGTTGTTTTGAATATGTAGGGTGCCTTGATTTTTGTAACATGATTCAAAGGGTCCAACATCATCCCATGTTGAGTATATTTTTCACTTCAAACGTCAGAGATAATCAGGTGACCCTTACTGGTGTGACCTTCAGTGTATCTAGATCTGTCATTGTTTCTACCACGGGGATTCCAAACATGCGAGAGAAATGGTTTAAATATAAGGATTTGGAGGATCAATATTATGAACCATTCATTAAACCCAGATATAGGAATGAAAGGATGATGGATTTCCCTTTTAGCTACCTTCTTGATAGGTATGCACCGATGATGAAAATCATCATGAAGTACTTCTCTTGTGAAGGGATGTTTTCTAGGCTCTACACATATCACATTAGACTGCTGATGCACTTCACAAGAGTAATATTGCTCAATATCCCATAATTTTTATTCAGGAGAATAGATAAAATGGCTTACATTGTGACAAAGGGAGATTATCACCAACACATGAATAGCCTCTTCCACCATTCATTGATCAAGATCATTTTCCTCCATTACCTTGATCAAGTGGGCATCTCATGGGACACCTTCATTGAAAATGAAATCTTCACTCCTCCACAAGATCCACATGCTGAAGATGTACCTTCTTCATCTCACTGAGCTACATATATGCCTCCACCTCACTCTACTTCACCTACTCCATCACCTTCACCACCATCATCACCATTTTATGAGCAAGACGAGTCACCTAACAGAGTTGAGGTCAGCAAGCCTAGAATGGGTGAAATCAGCATGTTGGAAAAGACATATCAGAGAGGGTATAGGTAGGTGTTTTCCCCATAGATTATGGTAGGGGCCCTGCCTTCTTCACCAACAAAGCAGGTACAGAAGGGAAAACAAAAGATGGCAGAGGAAGATGTACATGAGGAAGCCATTCATGAGGAGGATGACCTCCATGAGACAAAGACTGATTTTGACCTTGTTGATTTAGATGAGGAGCATGATGATGAGGCCTCCAAATTTATCATCAAATATAGGGATGCCCAAATCAGGTAGCTTCAGACCAACATAGAGAGATCTAATTTTGTCATTGCATACTATGAGCAAGAAAATGAATAACTCAAGACCAAGCAGGCCATCATGGAGATTCAACTTCTCAAGGAAAAAAGAGAAGAAAAAAAGGAAAAGGCCTTGCTTGATGAGGCTTATGAAAGATATGGTGAAACAAATGAGGAAGAAGAACAAGTGCAAAGAAAAATACCTAGGACCAGAGGGCTGAAAAGAGCTCTAGAACTAGAGAGGGAAAAGGAGGCTAAGCTTGCTAATGAGCTCACTTTGAATGAAAATTTTGCCATCATTTTCAATGAGAAACGGGAGAAATGGCTTGACAGGGCCAAAAAGCATCTTGAGAAGCTCATGGATAAGGAAAACAAGGACAATGACATATTGAGAAAGAGGGACATGCACTACTTCAAGAAAAATCAAATTGCAAGCTCAAAACTCAAAAAGGCCAAATCAAGACTTGAAACCCTAACCAATAAAAATGAAGGGGAAAAGATTGATATTATTTCTAAGGCATCTCTCATTGCCTAATACACCTCATCAACATCCCACAACATAAAATTTGAAGAAATTTGGGCAATTTTTGAAAAATTTGGAATTTTTTTGTGTTTTTGCCAATTTGCATAGTGGCACTGGAAAAAACACAATGCCTTTTCTTAGGGACCTCCAATAGAAAAAATGAAGGTACCATTGGATTCAGAAGGAAATTTAAAGTCATGAAAACACTCAAATATTTTTTGGGTTAAATAGGCAGTCAAAAGGTCAAAAAACACTCAAAAAATGACCTTTCTGCCCTGTTTTGGAGGTTGGCGCTATGCTATTGACCAATATTGGGAGAATCTGTTTTTGGAGGGTCAAATCAACACCATTTTGGAAACAAAGCATAGATCTAGAAACTAGATGGGACAATATTTTCAATGAGATATCCTAAGCTCAATTTGGACACCTGGAACCCCCTAAAAAATGGAGCTGAAGATGGCGCTGCGCTTTTGACACATTTTCTCAGTTTGCTGATATTTCCAGATTTTCTCACTTTTTCTCAGTTTCACTTGGAAAATGGAGTTTTCACCTCTGTAAATCAATTATGTAAATGTAATTTTGGTGTTTTTACACTTACCTAGGGTAAATACATTAGATGAAAACTTTTGATGATGATGTAATGAATGAGTTTTCAAAAAGTGAGAGATGAGTCAGTTTGACCTCCCTACACTCTAGGTATCAGTTTATTTTTTTGGTGGAACCGCTCCTCCACCCAGGGATTCGACCCCTAAGGATGAGAGAATTTTTTTTTGGTCTATATCATGTACTTTTTGACTCATTTCTCAGGTTGGATGTTGTTGCATTGATCAGAGACTCTAGTGTCATAAGTATTTGGCAGGAAATTAATGAAAAGGTTGCAACTATTTCTTTGGGATACCCGTGGTATGGAAATTTAGCATTGTGCTTATTATGTCTCATTATGTATGAATGTTTTGTTTCATGATCCATTTCATTTATATGATATGCTGGTTTTCAATTTGATAAACATAATACATCTCTCATGCTCTGTTTAGGGAAAATATTCATAGTTTGTTCATCTTCTTCAGTTTAGAAAGAATTCATGCTTAGCCTTGCTCTTTCTAGCTCCTCATTAGTCTGATCCATATAACCCTCAAACCCTAAAGTGTTAGGTATTCTACCTACGTTTCCCCATTGAATCTCTGTAGCCCTAATCTTATTTTCCCTGACCTAGCCTCTTTGACCTAATCCTCATCCAGCAACCCAAATCAAAACAAACAAAAATTTCTGCATATCATACCTAGCCTAAAACCCTAATTCATCCAACCCTCTTGGCTATGATTTTGTGGAGAGATCCCTCTCCAGTTTTCTAGGGCTAGCTACCAAGATAAAATATTGGTCTGTGGTTACCTCTGTTTGGACTCTTTCTCAGCCTTAGAGATCCGGTGGAGTGATAACATATTGGCGTTGTTGCCGGGGAACGAAAGATTTATTTTCCCTGGGTGTACGAAAAGAATCATTGGAATTTGATCCTTTGGATGATAGGGTTAAGTTTCAGAAAAGGCTGATTGGATAACTGCAGTACCAAGATTGTAGAGCTAGCTTCGAGAAGATATACCATAGAAAATTCCGATCCTGATCCAGCTGATCCAGTCGAAGATCTAGAGAAGATTTTTCGGAGGCATAGATATCAAACTATGGAGATTCAATCAAGACCAATCACATTGGTAAGATCTACTTCATTTCCTACTAAAGTACTCTCTCTTAAAGATATATATACCATATGCTCTGAAATTTGAATTGTCATTGTTTAGATCTAAGTCTGAAACTTCTTTATCCGACATCGTCTTTGATCCTTTAAGACTCTCTGAGGTCAAGTCATTATTCGAGTTAGATATTAGCTCTCTGAAACTTGAATAATATTGGTTTTTTCAAGAGATCAAAAATGAATCAGACCTTGAAATCAAAGACTGGATCCAATTCTACCATCAAGAGTCAATACCTGTCTCAACTCAATCTCAATCAATTGTTACTTTTTCATCTGCACCCTCAACTTCATCATTTATACCTACTACTTCAATACCTACAACTGGTTTTCCACTACATATTCAGCGAACCCATCCTATTTTCAATCCATCATTTCACTCAGCAGGAATCGTGGAAATATTTTCCCCACTTATCTTACCTGCTTAGTTGAATGATTTACCTCAGAGTTATGGCCAAAGACTCCCCCTGTTTGATGAAAATTCTACCATATCTGCAAGACAACACATTGTTAAGGTCACTAACTTCATATAATTGGAGGAATTTGGTGATGACAATGCCAAAATGAGGATTATAGCTCAGAGCTTCTTTGGAGATGTCAAAGTTTGGTTTATATCCTTGATTGTTAATTCCATTGCCACTCTAGACCAGTTGATTGATGCATTTATAGCCCGGTGGGAGGTAAAGAAAAATCATTTACAATTGCTTTCTGAGTATGAAAACATAAAGAGAAATCTCAATTAATCAGTCCAAGATTTCAATACTCACTTCAATAGAATTTATAATGCAATTACCGTTGAGATCAAGCCTCCTCCAGGCTTAGCTCTCATACGTTATCTAGATGCATTTGATCCTGACAAGGCCTACCAAATAAGGGAAAGAAATTAGGCTACGTTGTAAGATATGCAAAAGAACGCAGTCAATGTTGAAGCAAATTTTCTAATGAAAATATCTAGAGCTAGAAATGAGAGAAAAGTCACCATTGAAGATGAACCATCCATCTCATCTTTCGATGCCAAGATGGACACTTTGATAAGGACTATTGAAAAGATGGTCGACAGGATGTCCATTACTGAGAGACATCATGAGGTCAGAAATCCTAACTACAGAGGCCAACAACAACCTCAGTTAAGGATCAAGTAGAGAGAACATCGGGCTCCCGAGCAACCAACACAACAACTACAAATCAGGACACCCTTGCAGCAAAACTATGCTCAAGGAGAAGAAGAATATGAAGACACAATTGTTGAGGAAAATATCCTTTTCAAGGCTGATGGTTTGCCTATGTTTTTGATGGAAGATGAAGAGTATTTTGATAAGAAAAATGAGCCTAAAGATGAATATTTTATCCTTGCCAATGAACATGAATTGGACACCAAATCAAATGATTATCAGTGGGGGTACTTGAATGCACTTAGTTCACAAAATAGGTCAGCAAGCCTACAGAGGGTGAAAGAAGCATATTGGCAAAGACATATCAGAGAGGGTATAGGTTAGTGTTTACCCCATATATTGTGGGAGGGGCCCTACCTTCTTCACTAACAAAGCAGGTACAAAAGGGCAAACAAAAGATGGCAGAGGAAGATGTACATGAGAAAGCCATTCATGAGGAGGATGACCTCCATGAGACAGAGACTTATTTTGACCTTGTTGATTTAGATGAGGAGCATGATGATGAGGCCTCCAAATTGATCATCAAACAGAAGAATTCCCAAATCAGGGAGCTTCATACCAAGTTAGAGAGATCTAATTTTGTCATTGCATACTATGAGCAAGAAAATGAACAACTCAAGACCAAGCAGGCCATCATGGAGATTCAACTTCTCAAGGCAAAAGAGAAGAAAACAAGGCAAAGGTATTGCTTGATGAGGCTTATGAAATATGGTGAAACCAATGAGGTAGAAGAGAAAGTGCCAAGAAAAAGACCTAGGACTAGAGAGCTGAAAAGAGCTCTAGCACTAGAGAGGCAAACAGAGGCTAAGCTTGCTAATGAGCTCACTTTGAATGAACAGTTTTCCATCATTTTCAATGAGAACCGGGAGCAATGGCTTGACAGGGCCAACCATCATCTTGAGAATCTCCTAGAGAAGGAAAATAAGGAAAATGACATATTGAGAAAGAGGGCCAAGCATTACTTCAAGAAAAATCAAATTGCAAGCTCAAAACTCAAAAAGGCCAAATCAAGACTTGAAACCCTAACCAAGAAAAATGAAGGGGAAAAGCTTGATATTATTTCTCATGAATCTCTAATTTCCTAATATACCTCATCAGCATCCCAAAATAGAAAATTTGAAGAAATTTGGGCAATTTTTGAAAATTTTGGAAATTTTTGTGTTTTTACCAATTTTGCACAGTGGCACTGGAAAAAGTGCAACGCCCTAGGCGTTGCGCTTTTCCTATGGACCTCCAATGGAAAAAATTAAGTACCATTGGATTCAGAAGGAAATTTAAAATTAGGAAAAAAAAACGTTTATAAGCTTTTTTGGGTCAAATTGGTAGTCAAAAGGTCAAAAAACACTTTAAAAATGACCTTTCTGCCCTGTTTTGGAGGCTAGCGCTGCTCTTTTCACCAGTCTTGGGAGAATCAATTTTTGGAGAATCAAATCAACACCATTTTTGAAACCAAGCATATATATGGAAACTAGACTGGACATGATTTATAATGAGCTATTTTGAGCTCCATTTGGACCCCTGGAACCCCCTAAAAAATGGAGCTGAAGATGGCACTGCGCTTAGAGCAGTGGCACTGCGCTTTTGACACATTTTCTCAGTTTGTTGATATTTCCATATTTTCTCCCTTTTTCTCAGTTTCACTTGGAAAATGGGGTTTTCACCTTTTTAAATCAATAATGTAAGTGTAATTTTTTTTGTTTTTACACTTACATAGGGTAAATACATTAGATGAAAACTTTTGATGATGATGTAATGAATCAGTTTCCAAAAAGTGAGGGATGAGTCAGTTTGACCTCCCTACACTCTAGGTATCACTTCAGTTTTTGGTGGAATTGCTCCTCCACTCAGGTATTCGACTCTGAGGATGAGAGAATTTGTTTTTGGTCTATATCATGTACCTTTTGACTCATTTCCCAGGTTGGATGTTGTTGCATTGATCAGAGACTCTAGTGTAATCAGTATTTCGAAATAAATTAATGAAAAGGTTGAAACTCTTTCTTTGGGATAACTATGGTATGTAAATTTTTCATTGTTCTTCTTATGTCTCCTTATGTATGAATGTTTTGTTTCATGATCCATTTCATTTCTGTAATATATTGGTTTTCAAGTTGATAAACAAAATACATCTCTCATCCTCTGTTTTGGGAAAATATTTATAGTTTGTTCATCTTCTTCAGTTTAGAAAGAATTCATGCTCAACCTTTCTCTTTCTATCTCCTCATCAGTTTGATATATCTCACCCTCAAAACCTAAAGTGTTAGGTTCTTGCCCCATTGAATCACTACAACCCTAATCTTATTTGCCTTGACCTAGCCTCTTTGACCTAATCCTAATCCAGCAACCCAAATCAAAACAAACAAACCATTATGCATATCATACCTAGCCTAAACCCTAATTCATCAAGGCCTCTTGGTTGTGATTTTGTGGAGAGAGCCCTCTCCGGTTTGGTAAGGCTAGGTACCAAGCTAAAAGATTGGTCTGTGGTTACCTATGTTTGGACTCTTTCTCAGCCTTAGATATCTGGTGGAGTGATAACAACAGGGATGCCCGAATTTAGAGATGATCATGAAGGTATATGTCAGGGTTGCCCCAAAGGGAAGCATACAAGGGGACCATTCCCCTCAAGTGTCACAAAGAAAACTAATATCTTGCAGTTGATACATTCTAATTTATCTGGTATGCTTCCTGTGAACTCCTTGGGAGGATGTTCCTATTACATGAATTTTACAGATGACTTATCCCACAAGACCTGGATATATTTCTTGAAGAAGAAGGCGGAAGCATTCAAATGTTTTCGTACCTTCAAGGTGTTGGTGGAAAATCAAACTGATAAGAGAATCAAATTTTTGAGGACCGACAATGGGACTGAGTATGAGTCAAATGAGTTTAATTAATTTTGTAGAGAAGCTGGCATTAAGAGGGAGACCACAATTGAGTATACTCCTGAGAAAAATGGTGTTGTTGAAAGAAATAACAGGACCATTGTGGAAGTTTCTTGCGCCATGCTATGTGACGAAGGTCTTTCGAAATTTCTATGGGTAGAAGCTGCGAACACTACAGTGTATATTCAAAATAGATGCCTGCATTCCGTGTTGGACTCCAAAACTCCTGAATAAGTCTTCTCTAGTAAGAAACCTGATGTTTCTCATTTTACAGTTTTTGGTTGTCCTGTTTACTTTCATGTACCGAAATAAAAGAGAAGCAAGTTGGATGCTTCTGGAAAGAAGGGAATTTTTGTGTCGTACAATGAAACTTCGAAGGCATATAGAATCTATGTGCCTGGTCAAAGAGAAGTGGAGATATTCCATGATGTCACATTCGATGAAGATGTTTCCCTCAAGAAAGTGAGAAATATTCCTAGCTCCAAGGAAGACAAAAAAGATGAAGAAGCAAGGAAGTAGGAAGAGCTGAAGGATGAACCAATGCCTGATGTTGAAGGACCTATGGATCCTATTGATCCATATCCTTCAAATAAGAGAAGGCTCTAATGGCTTAGGGATACTCTCGAAGATGCCGAGAGACATATTGCCCCAAGGGGGACATTCTGTGAAAGCAATAATTTGAATAGATACCAAAGGTATCTAGCAGCCATGAGTAAAATTGTACAATCTGAGCCTCGATCATTTGAAGAAGTCGTAAAGCATCAAGTTTGGAAGGATGCTATGCACGAAGAATATGAGTCCATTATGAAAAATTGTGTCTAGGAAGTGGTCCCGAGACCGGAGGGAAAACTTGCTGTCACCTCGAAATGGATCTATAAGATCAAGCATGGATTTGATGGTAGTGTTGAAAAGTTCAAGGCAAGATTTTTTGCCCGAGGCTTCTCTCAAAAGGAAGGCATAGATTATTATGATATATTTGCACCTGTGTCCCGCAATGCAGGGATGGATTCTCCATCATATGGATGTGAAGAAAACTTTTCTGCATGGTTCTATAAAGAAAGAGGTGTATGTGGAGCAACCTCTGGGGTTCGAAGTCCGAGATAGACACCTATGTATGCATGTTGAAGAAAGCCCGCTATGGGTTTAAGCAAGCCTCAAGGGCTTGGTATGAGAGGATAGATAGCTACTTGATGAAGTTTGGCTTCACTCGAAGTAATGCTTATCCAAAACTTTATTTTAAGGTTGATAAAGAAAGGCCTCTCATTCTAGTTCTCTATGTGGGCGTGTTGTGAAACCAGCTCCAAAAATAGAAGAAAAGAGATACCAATGCCTTATAAATAAGCCACTTCTATGGAGCAACCTCTAATACATTACCTAAAAATAATAATGTAAGGGCACAATAATAACAATATGGGGGTTACAGGGGTACAACAATAATAATAAGGGGGGATAAACTAACATAATAAGGGACTACATTATTAATATAGGGACTTAACATTCCCCTCTCCTTCAAAAAAGTGTTGTCCTCAACGCTTGAGTAGCTCTGGGTGCTTTTGTATAAAATTCTCATCCTCCCATGTAGAATCTTCAGTGGGTAAGTTCTTCCAATTGATGAGATACTCTGAAATTGATCGATTTTGTAGCTGTCGAGTTCTTGTTTCCTTGACCGCTTCAGGTTCCAATATGATTTTTCCTTCCTCATCAAGTTCTGGCAATATTGTTTGAACTGGAAGATTTTCACCTATAACCTTTTTTAAGCATGAAACATGGAAAACCGGATGTACTCGCGAAGAAGCAGGAAGCTCCAATTTGTATGCCATAGAACCAATATTTTGCAACACCTTGTAAGGACCATAGTACTTTGGTGATAATTTATTATCCTTCTTAGCTTGTTTGAGGGACATTTGTTTGTATGGTTGTAGCCGTAAAAATACCCAATCTCCTACATCAAAACTTCTCTCGCTGCGATGTTGATCTGCCTGTTGTTTCATTCGATTTTGTGCCAAATTCAAGTTATCCTTTAAGAGTTGGAGAACTTCTTGCTGATGCTCGATGTGATCTTCCACTGCTTGAACCTTTGAATTTTCTCTTAAATATGATGTGATGGATGGTGGATGATATCCTTAAAGTGCGATAAATGGGGTCATTTTTTTTGCAGTATGGAAGGAAGTGTTATACCACCATTCAGCGAGAGGTAACCATTTGACCCATTGTGTTTTTTTATTAGATACAAAACAACGAAGATATCCTTCCAAACATTTATTTACTATCTCATTTTGACCATCGGATTGAGGATGATAAGATGAGCTATGAGCTAATTGAGTACCCAAACAAGAAAATAACTCTGTCCATTTTATTCTACTAGCAAACCAAACATTCTGCCGCAAACTTTTGAATATCAAATTTAAGGCCATCCCAAAAAAAATATTTCTTCACCCTGTGGTAAGTTTTTAGAAATCCCTAGTGTCCTCCTAAAGGATAAGTGTGCAATTCCAAAAGAATCTTTTGTTTTAGTTGGGAATTCTTACAAAGTTATAAGCGATCTTTATACCATAAGGAATCATTTTTCCAACTAAATGTATCAGATGTACTAGGATCTTGCTGCAACTTTTGAATGAGTGTCCACACTTCTTCGTCCTTATTCATTCATCTCTTGCTTCGGTTATCCAATCTGGTTGGATAATAGAAATGGCACAAAGCAATGTTTCTACCTCTTCATTCTTTCTTGAGAGTGCATTTGCAACAACATTTAGCTTCCCTTTTTTGTATATTATTTCAAATTCATAACCCAACATCTTTGTGACCCATTTTGCTTCTCTTCTGAAGATAGTATTTGTTCCAAAAAGTGTTTAAGACTATCATGATCATTTTTTACCTTGAAGTGTATTCCCATTAGGTAAGTTCGCCATTTCTTTAGTGCATGTAGTATTGATAACATTTCCTTCTCATAAATAGGTTTCTGTAAATACTTTCCTTTGATTGGATGACTTTCAAAAGCAATGGGTATTCCTTCTTGCATTAAAACAACACCAATTCCATTTCCTGAGGCATCACATTCCACAATAAAGGTTTTTTTGAAGTCTGGTGTAGCTAAGACCGGTGCTTGGCATGTTGCCTCTTTAAGATGTTCAAAAACATTAGTTGCTTCAGGAGTCCATGAAAATGCATCTTTCTTCAATAATGTTATTAGAGGTGCTACTAATCTCCCATAATTCTTAACAAACTTGCAATAATACCCTGTTAACCCGAGAAATCCTTGCAACTACTTTATGGTTGTGAGGACTTTCCATTCCTTAATGGCTTTAATTTTGTTAGGGTCTACCTTAACACCCTCGTGAGATACAATATGACCCAGATATTCCACTTCTTGTACTCCAAAGAAACATTTGGATGTTTTTGCATATAATTGTTTCTCTTGAAATAGTTTGAGCACCCTGTCAACATGTTGAACATGATCCTTCCAAGACCTGTTGTATATTAGCATATCATCAAAAAATACCAGCACAAATTTTCTAAGGGTTTGAAAATGGAATTCATCAACCCTTGAAATGTAGAAAGTGCATTGGTAAGGCCAAAAGGCATGACCAAAAATTCATAATGACCCTCATGAGTTCGAAATGTTGTTTTCAGAATATCTTCAGTCTTCATTCTAATTTGATGATATCCTGAACGAAGATCCAACTTGGTAAAATAAATTTCTTCATGTAATTCATCCAATAATTCATCAATCACAATAATGGGAAATTTATCTTTAATGGTGAGATTATTGAGCTCCCTATAATCCGGACACATGCACCATGATCCATCCTTCTTGTGTACCAATACTACAGGAACAAAGAAAGAACTTTGACTAGGTTGAATTATACCCGCCTCTAACATTTCTGCAATCATACGTTCAATTTCGCTCTTTTGGACATAAGGATATCTATAAGGCCTGATGATTGGAGGAACACTTCTTGGAATCAAATGAATAGCATGATCATGATCATGAATAGGTGGGAGTCCTTTGGGAGTTTCAAACACTTGGAATGATTGTCCAAGACTTTTTGGAGATCTGCAGAAATAGATGATTTTGACGTTGGAACTTGTAGTGAGCATAATTGTGCAATTACGCCTCATTGTTCTTTCTTTAGAAGCTTTGTCATGACATTAGAGCTTATTATCTTTCCTGGCTTCCCTACAATACCTCGTAATTCGACTTCCTTTCCTTCTGAAAAAAATTTCAAGATAAGTTCTTGAAAATTAAATGTTACCGTCTCCAAATATTGTAACCAATGTACTCCTAGTACATCATCAACACCTCCCATATGAATGGAAAGCATTGGAATATTCAATACATATCCCCCCATGGTTAGCTTGATATTATGGCATTTTCCAGAGAAATTTATAGTTCCTCCATTTGCAACCATCACTTGACATTCTGGTGCTGGGTATAGGAAACAATTCAATTCCTTGGCTACCTTACAATGAATAAAATTATGGGTACTACATGAATAAATCAACACTATTACCTTTTTCTTCTTGATATGTCCTTCTATCTTGAGAGTTTGAGGAGTGGTAATTCCTGCCAATGCATTACACGATATGGTGGGACTCATTTCTTCCTCTTCTAGGGCTGGTTCCTGGTGTATATCCTCTTCTTTTGAAGATTCTTGTTCATTTTCTTCTTCCTCTTCACAATCTATGTAAAATAATTTCTTCTCAGCACACTTATGACCTTTAGTGTATTTGCTATCACAACTGTAGCAAATCCCTTTTCCTCTTTTTTGTTCCAATTGTCGTGGTTTAAACCTTGAAGGTTATGGAAATCTAGGAGTAGCAACACTTCCATCTTTATAGAAGTGAGTGGTAGGCTTCCTTGTCGCCATAATTTCACATTCAATTTTTATTGCCAACCTGAATGCCTTCTCCAATTAATCAGGTTCCAAAACACGAACTTCATGTTGGATGTTATCCTTTAAAGTACCTATGAAGAGATCAATCCTGTGTTCCTCCGGAATATCAGTTACCGTTATATTCAATTTTTGGAAGTCCTCAATGTGCTCCCCCACTGAACACTTTTGTTTGAGATTTATCAATTGGATAAAGAAAGTGTTGCTATTTGTATCCTCATAATGTGCTATCATTTCCTCCGTAAAAATTGACCAAGTGACAATTTTTTTACGGGAGAAAAGCCATCGATACCATACAAATGTATTTTTTTCTAAATGTAAAGTTGAAATGCGTACCTTTTGTGTGTTTTGCACATTATTGAGATCAAAATATTTCTCCATATATAGTATCCATGTTATAGGATCCTTTCCATCAAACTTTATCATATCCATTTTTAGAATATGGTGGTTCTTCCCTCCAACATTAGAGTTTATGAAATCACGATTAACATTTATTTTGTTCTCATCATGAGTTTCCTCTTCTATATTTTCACCATTATGAAACATTTATTGTATCAATTTTGTCAAACCTTCCATGTCTGCTTTTAGAGCATTCTTCATGTTTTCCATCTTAGCTTCCATCAGTTAACGGTAGGTTGGGAGAAAGTTGATGGTAATCGGTTGGAAGTTTTTGCTATGGAACAGTAAGGTTTTCCAACAATTTTGAGGCTTCATCCATGTGAGGGCAAATGTGAGTTTGATGACTCCCTTTGCATAACTTACAAGGAAACCTAACTTTACCCTTTTTTCCAGGAACTTGACAATCACTGGTTGATGGATCAACAGAAATTTGATGAGAATGTTCTGACCATACTTCCAAGACCTTTGGAATACCAGGACAATCAATAAGGAAGTGGTCACCCTTACAAAGCTTGCAAGGGAATTTGGGTTTACGATGCATGTTGGAGGTTTCCTCAACATTACTAACACTTACAACCATAGTTGGTTTGTTGACTTATTTCTTATCTTGCTTCTTCTTCTTCTTCCCTTTCTTCTTCTTCTTAGCCGCCTGGTTACTAGCATCAAGGCTTTTACCAAGAAAAGAGGAAGAAAGGGACGAAGACATATTGGGCGAAGAAGGTAAAGGATCAACAGAAGGTTGGTGATGTTGAGATGGTGAACTCTGTTGAGATGAAGCATTCGGTTGAGGTGGAATAATTGGAGTATTCAGGGCCAACGAAGTTGAAAATAACCATATCGGTAAACCTATTGTAAATCCAGGTAATGACAATGTAGCCATATAAGGAGGACCAACATTTCCAAAGCAAGGAAAATTACTAGGATTCTCAGTAAGAGGGGTTCCTTGGTTGGTAAATTCCGGAACAATTGCCATTATATTCAACTTCAGTGAATTTTATTAACAAATTTAAAACTAAAATTAACAATTCACAATTCACACCTAATAATTAAAATTTAAAATTCACACCTATGGTCTCTAAAAGTAAAAACAAACAAATGAACACACGCTATCAAATCTAGGAGTCAAACCACACACAAACAGTAGATTCCCGCACTAAAAACACTAGTTGGTGATGAAATCCAAAATCGTAGAATTTTTAATGCAGAAATGGTGGTTGGAACAGTTACCCTAACAACCTGCTTAATGAAACAGACCAGTGCAAGTTTCTCCACTATACCATCTCGAGTGAAGATAACCCTCCGGAGAGTCCAAGTGAGTCTATCTGACGTCTGTTCCAGGTACAGTGGGATCTTCCCTCCACCGTCACCTTGGGAAATAATCCTATAGATTATGGCCATGAAGGTTACCAACATAAAAAAATATACCTGGGGGAACAGTCTACGATCCGACACACACACAAGGGCAGAGTAACAAAGCTCAATCCCCTTGAAGGCTCCTTGACATAATCCAAGGTTTACCGACAAGTGACCCCAGGCTCCTCGACAATGGTCAATCCGAGGTTTACCGTTGTTAATACGTGTATATCTTCTATCATTCCCAATGAGGAAGGATTGATTACCTCACTGGTTCGGATATGATCTCGTACTTGAATCCTTTAAGAGGAGCTTCCCAGAGCATACATGCGACTATTGGAATTTACTTACCGCAAGATTGACTACTTGTTTGTTTTATACTGTCTTGGAGAGTTAACTAAAACCTATTCCAAGACACTAGCCTAAGCTATGTTGGTGGAAAGAGCCCTAAAAATGTAAAAATTACTAGATGAATTTTATTAAGCGTTGTGTTATTTAGGCTGTTATTACTCAAAGGGTAAATGGATATGAAACCAATGGTGTTATGACCCGACCCAAAACTGAATGCAATCGAATATGATAATGTAATATTTTCAATTCGATGAATCCTAATTAAAGTAGGGAGAGAGTTTCCATTCACTTCCAATAATGCAAAAATTGATAAATAAGAGAAAATATAACAAATTCTCTAATGCACTAATTTCATTAAGAAAAACTAATGCTTATCAATTCAAAACAATTTTTTTTTTTTATGTTTTAAAACAAGCATGAAAACATGTAAATTCAAATCAAATAAATTGATCTAAATCTACGATTGATTTTTCAGAATGTAAACTATGCAGTTGTAATCTATGCACAATTCACTTTGAAAAGTATGAAAATGTAATCTATGCACATTTTTCATTCATATTCTGAAAATGAGAATTCTCAAACACAAGATGATTCTAATGTAATCTAAGAACCAATCAAGTGTAAGTAAAGAAAATTGGGTGAGAATTCCAAAGATCAAAAAATAAAAACACTCAAAGGCGATTAACACTCAGAAACAATTTAGCCAAACAAAAGAAAAAAGATGTAAAATTGTTAAGAGACTGAGAGAAACCTTGAAGTAATGACCAAAGAAAATAAAATTAAGAATTTCTCTAAAAAAGAAACTCAAAACACCCAATTAACTTAACAGAGACTGATGAGATTGTAAGAGTTGCTGAAAGAAATTCATACACGGCTTTCTGATAGAAAATACAAGTCTGGGTATATACTAAGAATCTAACAAACTGATCCAAAAAAGATAATTTTAAGGTTTTCTAAAATTTTTCACAGGGTCCGCAGGTTTCAGTGTAAACAGGTGCGGTCTCGCACTGTTTATACAAGAAAAGAGCAGAGATGCCCGCACTGTTTCTAAAAGAAAAGTGCGGATACCAGAAAACTAAAAGAAAAATAAAAAAACTCTAAAACATTTGTCAAGGATTCTACAGGGATAACTACCCGAGCCAGTATAAATCAATCAAAATCAGAAAAAATAAATCC
Organism: Pinus albicaulis; assembly: GCA_034641835.2. Taxonomy (NCBI): domain Eukaryota; kingdom Viridiplantae; phylum Streptophyta; class Pinopsida; order Pinales; family Pinaceae; genus Pinus; species Pinus albicaulis. Next base: position 542,465,035 of record CM076581.1, on the reverse strand, counting down.
ACAAGTCAAAAATAAAAGAAATCAAAGTTCAAGATCCATTCCCCAGCGGAGTCGCCATTTTGTTGGACGGATAAGTCGTTCTTGCGGACAAGACAAACCTCCCAAGTGTCTTATCGACAGCTAGCAACAAACGGACAAATAAAAAATATTTTCTCTAGATATTGTTTGACATGGAATTAATTATAACAGGGTTTTAGAAACCTACTTGTAGTCCAGTGTTGATCTTCTTTCCAGTGGCTTGAAGAAAGTCGTCGTCAAGGATCTGCAATCAAAAACACAAGAAAAGATCAAAAGCACCTGTATAATAAATCAATTCATGAATCAAACATCTATCAAGATGATCAAGGAATTCAAGAAATGAGATAATTAATTAAATAACCCATTGAGAAAACAATATTCATTCGTATTAACTTAAATAAAGAAGAGCCTTACAACCGTGTCCGCCTTGATGTCATACATGCCTTCTTGGGGTCCGGAACAGGCGTTTTCTTTACTCTGACAAGCCTTACACTCTCTCAGCTAAAGCACATGGGTGTGTAATCATTCCCATATAAGGATCAACTATGAGAGTCTGAGTTTTTTACAACATTTCTCCTCAAAAATTCTTCAAGTCCCACTCCAATTCTCAAAGTCTCCATTGAGGCTGCACTATGGCTTCAATTTATAGGAAAAGAGAAGAGGTTGCAGCTCCACATAAGAGGAGATATAATCCTCTTTTGAAGGGATTGAGCTTCATAAACCAAGGGGTAGGTTCCCATAATGGAGAAATGAACATACATGATAGGAGCGAACCTTCGACCGGATAATTGCCTCTAGAAGCTTCCAGATTTGACTGCTAGGCTTCTAAATGTTACTTTACTTCTTTGTTTTACCTGTACGGGGGTCCAAACCTTTAATGAATAAAAAGTGCATTTAGCTCATGATTTAGAGAAAAAGGTGCGGCACCACGGGCAATGTTAAGAGAAATTAATTTTTAGTGAAACTCTTTTAAGACTTTTATGAGATTTTCTCTTAATTTCAAGGCTTGAATTTAGGAACTTTGATGTTGTAGACTTCTAAGGGAGTAATAAAATGTCATGGTGACAAATTTCAGTGTAACACTTCCATGTCATTTTTTGTTGCTCTTTGTGAGAGCGAAATTTGTTGCACTTGCTCTTGTAATTTTGATATGTCATGTTGCCATTCTTTGTCTTCATGAGTCATAGTAGAGCCTTCTAAAGGCTTAATGGGTGTTGAATTATTTTTAGGGGCCATTTTAGAATCCAATATTGATATCTATTCTACAATATTCCCTTGGAATCAATTCAACTTGATGCTTCAAACAAGACTTATGCAATTTGGAAAAAAAAAATACACACCTTTTACTTGCTTTTGAAAAGCTCGATATTGAAATTGACTTATCTCTATACTTGCAGATCCTAAATATCTAAAATTTGGCCCTGTAGTATTCCTCTGAAGCTTCTTTCAAATGCCACAGGTCTGACTTGATTTGGATTCTCCAAGACACAATTATGTCCAATATCCCACAATGACCTAATTATGGACTGGTTTAGTAAAGCAAACTTGTATGACTTACATAATTAATATATTAAAGGGTACCTTGTTTTTACCTCAAACACAGTTAAATAAAAATGGAACCAAGGCAAGACACACCAAAGAGGAAATTGTGGTGTATGATAAAATCCCTTAAAGATTTCAAACTCAATCAACTGGGAAACGACAGTGCACCCTGAAATTGACTGGATGCGTTGCGCAGAGAAAGGAACCCTCTCTATCATTTTGGTCCTCCCAAGAACCCTCTCTCTTTTTGTCAAAAAGAAAAGAAATACTTAATTTCATTGATAAAATAAGTTACGTTTTCTTGGATTTCTTGTTTTTTTACCATTACCACTACCAGTCACTCTATAATTACGTCGATTTCCATTATGTGATCTATCACCTATCACTGATCTCCTTCCTATGTCTGCCTTTTTATACAAAATATAATTTATCAAACAAAAATTATTCTTTGTTCTTCTATGAGTCTCTTATCTCTATAATAATATTACTACAGGCCATTGATACTTTTATCAAAATACAAAAAATAGCATTAAGACAGCTAAACAATTCTATCCTTCATATTTTAATGGACCCGGAGCATAGAAAGGAGCCATTTTCAAAATTTGAAAGTTTGATCAGGCTCGAATCAATGCTGCATCCCTATTTTGACGCGTTGTCAGCCACCTGATTGGTGAGTTGATATGTTAATGAAGCTCATTAATCTATTCAACCAATGTCTAACTTTCTCCTTTAATAAATAAAATTGTATGTTCAAATTTATTTTGTAACCCATGTTATAGAATGTTAACACATCAAGACTTGTTAAAACTCCCTCCAAATAACAATGGATAATTGACCTTGTTTTCTTGTGTTAAGCTTCACCTCATTACAACAAATCTGCTCTAATAAAATTTACAATGCTACAGCTGAACATGACAACTTCTGAAACAATTATCATAATTTTAGGTCTACATAAGCCAAAATATTGTAAAAAAGAGTTAAGGGTGTAGACACCACATATCAAGAGGATAGACCATTATAAAAGAAAAATAATGGATAAATCTAGGGAAATAAGTCTCAAAATCAGAGTTGAATGCTAAATCAAAATAGCATCAATCCAACTTTAAATAGAAATCAGATCAGCTACTCAACATGCACTAGTAATCACATATTTTTCCATTACAACAGAAGAGAAGAGTACACAAACCAAAATCAGTTTCTTCCACGCTTCCAATGCAAAACCTACCAGCTTTGAAAAATCTCATAAATCAAAACATATTAACTAAAACACCATAGATATCACATCACACTACTCTTCACTCTAGCTCTCATACATATAAGTAATGCACCCTCCCTTCCCTTTTGTAAAATAAGAGAGTAGGGTTAAAATCAAAGAGCTTAGGCTAGGTACACCTAAGAGAATGGGTCCACAAGTGCAGTACTTAACCCTAATAAACTTATGTGCCTCACATGTGCTAAGAGTAGGAGGTTACATGACAACTTGGGTCAAGAATGCTTCTCGAAGTAATTGACTCAAGCAATGCACCCCACATGTACCAAAGTAAGTACATGTCAAGCACCCACTCCATGTATTTTATGGAACGCTGCCTACTTTTATGCAACCATCTTAGTATTCCTTCCTAGTCAAAGTAACTACAAGTGCCAGAAAAAATAGATGAAAAGGGGCTATGAGACAATTCATCCTCATGAAACTCTCTCCCACAAGTGTGTCCCTCTCACAAAAATAATAGTAAAATACTCTTTGATCAACAAGAAAACTAATACACTGATGTTCACTAATGTCATCCCACCTTCTTAGTACATGCCCTATTGTTTTCAACTTGTAAGGGATCATCCTTTTAGTATTAGTGCAACCCCATGTTTCAAATTAAATTCCCAATTGGATCAACCAATTATCGAACTCAACAATGGCATTCCATTTAGATATTATACCATCCAATTTGATATCTATTTTGAAAGGATTATTTACATGGATATGAATAGTATTACAGATTTGGTTACAAGTGATGAGCTCCATCATTAGACATATTTGGAGGGGTTAATAGTCACCTTTTTGCCTTATTAGATCACTTTTTCTTGCATTTTTATTATTATTTTGTTTTATGATGCTAGTATAGGTGGTGATTAAGGCTAACATACTTTGTGTGTCTAATATAAGGTTGAGTGCATAAAATCATGAATTATGAATAATTTTTATAAGGATGTTATCATAAAGACCCGAAGGAGACAAAAAAGAGGAATTATAGAAGGATTGTCCACCCTCAAAGGCAGCCAAAGGATCCCAAATATTCTCTCCAGCAATTCGAATTTCAAAACCAGCCAAAGGATCCCCAAGGATTCTCTCCAGCAATTCGAATTCTAGAGGCAACCAAGCAACTCAAAGAGGAGTGCACCCAATCCTTGTTCACTGGGAGTCAAGTGGACTCAATCACCATTTTCTAGGGAGCTATTGGTAGCTGCCCTGTAGAATAAATAGAATAGAGCTAGAGCTAGTAAGAGTTAGTCTATTCTAGTCAGGGAGTCGATTCCATTCAGAACTATTGTTGTGAGATATTAAGATTTTTGTTTTATTCAGTGATCAAACTTTTAGAGATGTATGAATTTATTCTTTTATGAAATGAGCAGAATGATTTCATTCGACTGATTTAAGTTTCAGAGGGCTATGCTCGTGGGTTAGGTCCCAATCCATGTGCCTCAGCTTCTTTGTTGTCACTATCTTTTCCTTTCTGTCATCTAGCTACTTTTGCTTTTACCATTTAAGTTAGATCTACTTCTGATAGTTTCATTGTTGTTTAGTTTTTGTGTTGCTGTGATTTTTTTAATTGCTTATGCATATTAAAATAGAGGAAAAACTCCAAAAACTGTGGTCAAGCCTCCCCCTATCATCTCTGTCAGTAGATTTCGAGCGGGGTAGACCTTCCCACATGCCAAAATTTCTTTCTGTTTGAGTTTCAGGAAGAAATTGCATTACCAAGTCTGAGTCTCTCTTTCCTTGTTTTATCAAGCATTTCTGTCTATATCCCATGCATGAATCCGCAGGTGTGTTTCACTTTTGAGCACTGCTCTTACGCCTCCATTCCCATCTTCTCCTTCTCACCTTAACGTTGTACTTACCCTTTTTCCTAACGCACTTAAGTCCTTCAAGCCTTATTCCTTTGCTTTTCTCCGTTGACGACTGCCTTACCCTTTTTATGCAAAACACATGAAAAACCATTCAAAACCATCAGAAACCCGACCTCCACCTTTTCTCCTCGAGTCTCCCGCCACCGTACATCGCACTTTGCAAATCACAAATTTTAGCTTTTACCTTTAATCACTTACCGCTTTTTCTTGCGATTGCGATATTGCGAAATCGCGTCCCGCCGTCAGTCCCACCGCCACGTCGCCCATTGCAAATCTCACTTCGCACATTTTAGCTTTTACCTTTAAACACTTACTGCTTGTTCTTGCAATTACGATATTGTGAAATCGCAAAGCACAAATCACACCGTTTACCTTTTCGCATAACACTTACCACTTATTCTGCCAATGCGATAACTGTTCCACGTCACTTGTCACACTTCGTTGAACTTACCACATCGCAGATCACAGCCCACAACTTTTACCACATCGAAAATCGCACTTCGCATAATTTATCTTTCTGCATAACACTTACCGCTCATTTCGCCGATGTGATAACTCTGCCACGTCACCTGTCGCACTTCGCTGAAATTACCACATTGCAGATCGCAACCCGCAACATTTACCGCATCGCGAATCACATTTCGCACATTTTAGTTCATTCTTGTTAATCCTTACTGCTATCCCTTTAAACTTGTGATATTGCGATTGCAACATCACATATCACAAATTTTGTCCTCCATCAGACTCTGCCACGTCACACATCGCAAATCACACTTTGCACATTTTAGTTCATTCCGTTAACGTTTATCACTACCCCTTTAAACTTGCGATATTACGATTGCAACATCGCACATCGCAACTTTTGTCCTCCATCGCACTTTTGAATTATTTCCGCTCCAAAGCCATTTATCGCGCTATAATAAAGTTTCATAAGGTTTAACCCCCTCTTTCGGCTTCCAAACCTTGTTTCATGTGTTAAACTCCCCATTAACCTCTTTTAGCCCTTTCCTTCCCTCTAAGCTGCAAATTAACTCTTTTTAATTAAAATTAAGGCATGGATAGCTTAGTTGCATGAATAGGAGCATGGTAGATAGATCATAGGACAAGTAGAGTGCATTTAGTCGTTTGGCCAAGTCAAGTGTGGTTTAGAATTAGCTTCCTTTCTGCTATTTGCTTTCTGTGAATTAAATTAGTTTCATTCTTGTCATTTCCTTTTAGCAACTTAGTTTAGTTTCCTTTCTGTCATTTCCTTCCAACAATTTACTTTCCAGTTGTTCTCACATTTTAAGAAATAGCAACCTTTCGTAAATCATAAGAGGATGACATGAACAAAATGCATCTGCTGTGTATATAGAACTGTCACCTCAAATTTTATACGAACCCCTGGTTGATAAAGTACATTAGGGCAGCCCCTGGGAGTTGCAGCACTCTTGGTGCAATATCAGGGCTCACCAACAGGTACAAAGCCTCCACCTAAGTGAGAATTCACAACACTATTTATATGGTGGTTCTAACACTACTAGCCAGATTTTTGTTCATTCATGACAACATCAATTGTGTTAACAGATTGAATTTATCTTGTATGAGCAATGAACATTTGTTGGTATATAAAATTTTGCTACAACTATTAAAATTGGCATTCAAGATTTATGCTTCATAGAGACTCTTCTCCCTGCTTAACTGTGAATTCTAGTTCTAGGTTTCCTTTTGTTCTCTTTCAGCCAAATGAATCTGGCTCCATTCAATATGTGACTTTGGCTTTATGGATTCTTCTCCAATGGAAAACTAATGATTCCTCATCCAAAATACTAAATTTTTCTAAAGCACTCAATAATTGTGAGGCTCCACCTGACAAATTATGTCCAAGTTCAAGATGTGTGCACTATTATACTTCCATTGCTCACAACAATAATTATGGACACATAATTTCCCTGGAATTATCCTTATGGTATTGTATTACTAACCACCTCCTCAACAATGGGTATTCAATGTCTACAGGAAAATGATCAATGCAAGGTCTAGAACAAATTTATATGTTTTCTAATGGTTGAAACTCATAATAGCATATGTCTAGAATAGATTTATACGTTTTCTAATCTTCCCTTTATGTTGGAAACCATTTTCAAAGATAGTTGGCTTTTATCCACTTTTGAATCACTTTCTAAATCTGGATATTCATGGTTTAATATATATAAGAGTCTACTTTTTTTTTTTACACTAGAAATCATTTGTAAGAGAATATTTATGTGTGTGTACTAATCTTCTACAAACAGTGAATCCAACCTAGAAATTATACCTCTTGTCCTCGATAATTTACAACCCACAAAGAGTATATATTATACATTTCACCCCATCTAAAATTGGACTAAAGAGGTTGTGTGTGTGTCTATATATATATATATATATATATATATATATATATATATATATATATATATATATATATATATATATATATATATATATATATATATATAGAGAGAGAGAGAGAGAGAGAGCATATTCTTGATTATTCCATGATCCAGCCTCTATGCCATACACTCCTGGATTGAGTAGACATAGGGAAGCCCCTTGTGGTGATTGTAAATCAACCTAAAGTGAGGGAAGGGGGTGCCAAGGTGACAATGGTAACTCTTCCAAGTTTCATTTATCCTTTCAACCGGTGAAGGCTTTGCATCCAACGTGAGAGAGTAACTAGCGATATCCTCATGGAGACATTAGAGGCAATTGAATTTGATGATAATAATTAATCAAGGACATGGTAAAAAAAGAAAAAAGTGAAAGGAAGACAACATACGACAAATACATTACAGTTCTTAATGAACACATTTTAGCATATGTACATTACAATTGTTAATGAACACACTTTAGCATATGTCATGCTGCCGCATAAGATGAATCCTAGGAATTGAACATATGTTGTGTGTATGTAGTAGCTAGAAAAGAACATACTGCTTTCAATTCAACTTTCGAGATGATAATAATTAATGGGGAACATGGTAAAAACAAGAAAGAAGGGCAAGTATACTTGATTCAAAAGTCAAAACAACATATAGTGAATGCATTATATTTCCTTAATGAAAAAAATTTAGTATGTCAATCTGCCCTATAAGGTAAATCCTAGGGATTGGGCATGAAACATGTGTATATAGTGGATATAAAATAAAATGTTGCTCCATAGGCAAGTTTTGAGACAATAATAATGTATTGCACACATGGTAAAAGCAAGAGAAAAAGGTAAGGACAGTTGACTGAAAACAAAATATAATGAATACGTTATAGTTCCATGATGAACATATTTTAACATATGTCAATCTGCCCTATAAGATCAATCCTAGGGTTTGGACAGACATCATGTGTGTATGTAGAAGCTAGCAAAGAACATACCACTTCCAAGGAAAATTTCAAGATGAAAAATAGTCGTTAAAATACTTTTATGTCAAATTCTCGGAGCTAGACTTGGCTTGTGACATGGAAACTATGTTGTCTTCATACTTTCTCTAAAACTTTCATTGACTAGGATTTTGTACCAAGAAACTCTCATGCAATACTGAACAGTTTAGAAAATCAATCAAATATTAAAATCAAAGACATTCTAAAGGTTTGCAACCAACCTTAACATATTTTTCATCCCTCTTAAAGACATATCCTCCTTATTTTCCTTATCCACATTATCATCCACTGTCGCAGGTTGCTTTTTATTTATTTTCTTCCTTTTCCTTGATTCCAAATTCACATTGCCTTCATGAATTTTTTTTTGCTTGGATTTCTCATTTTTGAAAGAAAAATAAAATAAAAAAAAGTATAAAAATATAGTTAAATCAATATAGTGACAATCTTTCCATAAATTGCCCCTGTACTACCTATTGCTAAAAAAATCTAAAATCATAGTATAAGATACACTTTATGCTTTGCGCTACCAAGATTATTGCCATTTACCAAGGTCATATAAATAATAAATACAATAGGATAACAATAACAATCTAATGAAACTTTCAATAAACAATGTTATTTTATGAGAAACTTTAGCTACAGAGGACAAAATATCAACCTAAAATTGATGTTACTGAACTTCAATTTCAACACGCTACACATTGAAAATGTCAACCGTCCAACACGCTATACGTTGAAAATTTCAACACTCCCGAAATAAGGGTACTTTTCCATCCCTCTTAATAATAGAAACATTTACAATAGAAATAAAAGTTTTTAAAGGTAAATTTTATTCCAGACCCTAATAATATTAAAACTTATCTTATTTAACTGTCGGTAAAAACACAAGCAAAGGGAAGGCATGGGTGATGGCTCCTGGTGTCTGTTATATATGTCTACCTATCATGTCCATTACATTGGAAGGCTCTAGCCATCTAACTTACATATATGCTTGCAACAGGTTCCCCTCTACATCAAACAGATTCTTTGTTTTTATTCATGAGTTTGATTACCCAACAAGTGAACAAACGAGACTCCTAATGAAAATATGGATAACTTACATCAGCTAAAAAGGTAGCATGAAGTTATAACTTTCAAACTCTCACCAGTCCTTGCACAAAATCTGGCCCGCAATCTCACTAATTATGCCCTGGTTGGAAATTTCTCTAGCCACTAGCCAACCCAGCCCTTTTATATTTCTGGAAATTGATCTCGTTGGGATAAGGCTTTATCTCTTCCTTCCTATGTAGAAGATAATTTCATATTACTTTGTTTGCTCACAAAGAGGATTGAGACCAAATTTTTGAAAGGGAGCCTTGGTTTAGACTCAAGGCACCTACTAGATCTACAATCAAAAGTCAGCAAAATGGATGATGAAATCGCCTACATAAGATCGATGCTAGATGGGCTCACTCTCAAAGTTAACCATAAGGTGTCCAAAACCAATTTTACTTGTCCATTTTTTCCTAGTTATCTGAGTCATACAGATTTAAAGGAAGTCTGCCCTGATGAACAACCTATCTCCCACTATGAGGGGGTTAAATAAAATGTATTTTCAATGTTGTGTAAGTGTCAGTTGGTCTTTTTTGGAGGATCTACAAGCTAGTGACTTTAGAACTCTGTAACGCCCATGAGCCTACTCAAGGGCATATTTTTGGATCATAGTTTATAATTTTGTAGCTTAGCACGGTGTTGGTTAATTTTGACCAACGATAAATTCTTGTAAAGGTTATACAATTGTGCCCCAACATAAATTTTATGAAATCTAAAAATATATTTTCATTTCAGATTTAAAAAAAAAAAAGATTTTCTTACCAATTTCTAATTTTTGACATGACATCATAGCATGTTTGTTGAAACCTTCCAATAACCCCTGTTTGGACAGTAGGAGTTCTACTTGGGACAGGAAGTTGTCGAAAGGTTTCAACAGTGGGATGCCTAGGATTCATGCTTGAGAAAAGTACTATGGACCTATTATAGTTTTCCTTTAGGTATTTGATCTATTTTTTCTAACAATGTTATCCAAGAATAATATTTTGACTACATTCAATCTCAGATACAAAGACAAATTATAAGGTCCCTCCAACTTCATACCATGAAAGTGAAAATATAGATGTTGTTAGAGGATAATTACCTCTGGAAATTTCTAAAGACCAAGGTTAACGACATACCAATCTATAAAATTGGTAAAAAAATAAAAGGAGATAGCCAAAACAAAGCAAGTCATCCATGACTCCATGAAGGATCCCTCACATCCTTAGTAAGACCATCAATAAGGAGATTTTTGATGCTATATTCAATATATATCGGGGTGAGAACATAAATTGAAATATGATTCTAAGGAACAAGATTATAGCCACATAATTGAACAAAATAGATATCGCAGCCACTTCTTTGATAAAACTAAATAAACTCCATGATCAATGTGCACCAACAAGAAAAGAGCTCAAGCTTGAAGGTTTAGTACACATAGCCTTGAATGGGTTTTCATCTTCTTGGCAACCTTTTGTCTAAGGTGCCTATGCCCGAGAAAGCAATATATATAATGACCCACTTGGTAGCAAGGTGTTGAGGAAAATTGTCCCATGGTGGAAGTAGCAGATCCCTCATAGTTAGTAAGCCTTGAAGAAAAAAAGGAAATGCCAATAAACAAAGATTTAGATAAAGTTGAAGCAATATGTGATGGTATCCTCAGCCTCCACAAGGGAGGATGAGAAAGGTGAAACATTGGATCAAACTGAAGAGGGAAGGGAAATCGACCCTTCTAAACTCCTGAATATGAGAATCAATCAAACTCGGATGCCAATCCACAGATATTGGGATGAAGTTGAAGCAAAAGTTGATGGTATCCTCAGCCCCCGCAAGGGAGGATAACCAAGGTGAATCATTGGATTAAATTAAAGAGGGGAGGGAAATGGACCCTTCTGAAATCCTGAACGATGAGAATAAATCAGACTCAGTTAAATATCTGATTAAAATAGATGACAAGGAATGGGTCGAACTAAAGAATGGAAAGGAAAATAAAGACAACAATCAAGTGAAACTGTTTGCACAAGACCCAGATTCACGTGCAGTTAATTTTTTTTCTATATTGTGATGTATAATAGTTAACTGATTGTTTTTATATCTTGAGATATCTAATAGTTAACTAATCCTAGGTCGTTCATCCTGTGCTGTGTATCTCTAAGAGATTCACATTTCAAAGACATGCCCTTCATGATTTTTTTTATTTTTTATTTTTTATTTTTTTTTACCTCGACAGCTTCATTGGTGCCAATTCTGGTCCACAAGGCAATCTTTTCTTGTCTAGCCTCACACTAGCCACAATACCAAAAATGTCACCGCCTTCGTCAAATTGTTCACCGATCATGGCCAACAACTGGAATCTGATAAAATAATATATATGAGAAGAATTGAATCTACACAAAAATGCCCGTACACACATATATCCATGATAGTTGCGGTTTTAAAGTGTTAAGCCATAGTTGATCCAATCCAGCCTTGTTGCCTCGGGTGTTAGTGGTAGTCCACTTTCCTCTGTGGGCACATGTAAGGTATTCCCACTTGGGCCCTATACTCGCTTTAAAGAAGTGGAAATATGTCCCTGAGGGCATCTTTCCTGGAAAAAACACATTGTTGTTTAAACTGCACAATGTGATCAGGGGGATACAAGACATGAGAAAATGGTAGAGAAAAATCTGATGAACCGCATATTGGTGTTGGCTCGAGGGGTCGTGACCTAGGTTTTGAGGTTAAGGTTTGCCAACAAACCCCTATACTACTGGCCCTTTCGGGAGTGACCTGCTTGCGTAGGCCAAAGTCTCACTCGAAGCAGTATGGGAGGGTGTTGGAACCAGGTTTCCACACGCTGAGAGAGAGAAGGTAAGTCAACAGGGTTGCATTCCCAGCTTATCAGCTTTGTATTTAACAGATCTAGTTACAAACTTATATCGCAGAGCTTATTTCTACTAACTAACTTCGCATCCACGTGCGTAACACTGATCTATCAGTACAACAACTATAATCACAGTAATCAACAGATCATAGATTCATCTCACAGGAACAAGGACAGATCTATTCACAGGTTCGCCAATCAGTTATAGTCCACAGTTACCAGAGTTACTATCTGTCGTAGATTAAATCAGCACCTTCACATAAGCAATATCACAAGTAATATCATAAACGCATAAACAATAGATCACAGGAATACTTCGTACTATAACAAAGGCAGATATAGCCAACCATAGATCCAACAGTTCGCATCAATAGTAATACATAAACTTAGATAATGCAGAGATACTCTATGCAGATTCACATATATTAGCATCCAAAACCCAATACAATCCAACACAACTTGCGCACACAGCCAGCAAAGTCCGCACACAGCAGGACTGAGGATCTCCACGCACACAGCCAGCAGGATTCCTTACCCTAGCAACCCAAACAGATCTAACAATTCACAACTATCATCAATCTCTATTCTTTTCTACCTATGACTCAAAAAGGTTAATTTATTTATACCGACTTAGCCTATGCATCCAATGGTCCACAACCGTGGTTTGCGGACTCTTGGTCTACCCTTGACCCATTAAAATGCATTAGGGGCTTTGAACCACCCCAAAACCCCTACGTTAGACTAATTAAGACCAAAATATACAAAAATTATACAAAATCGCAGCTTTTAGGGGACTCTGTTCCAACAGTCCCCCAACACAATCTTGTGACTCGTCCCGAGTCACGGCGGTCGTGGGTCCTCCATTTTCGCCTAAAGTCGCTCGATTGCATCGACTAGTGGTGGAAACACCCCTTCGCTTTGTGCTGTAGCAGTCTGAGCTATCTCTACCAACTTCTGTGAAGTTGGGCCTTCTATAGTGGCTGTGACACTCTCCAATGTCTGGTTCAACTGTTTTACGACAACATCAACATCGTGGAACAGCTTGAGGGCCTCGTCTGCCCATGGCTGGAGGTGATTACTCAGCATATGCTTCTGTTGTCGAAGGGCATCCATGTCGACTCTGAGGGCCTGGCTGGTGCGCAGTTGGGCCAAGCGCTGGGCAGGGACCAATGTGGTCAAGGTAGCCTCCAACTGATCGAAATCCTCTTCCTTCTGGCGCAACGTTTGAGTAATTTCCTATAGGAGAGGAACCCATTGTACCTTGGTCCAGAGCTGCATCACTGTGTCTAGTAATTCGGCGCCCTGAGAAATTTGGCCTGTGATCACATTCGTGGCATCTGTAATCAACGCAGCTCGTTGGGCCCTGACTTCTGGAGGCATTTCTGGCTACAGCTTGGCATGTAAGTCGGCAATTTTCTGTTCCATCTGAGTTTTAATGACCTGGATCTCCGCCCATGAAGCTCTTAAGGCCGCAACCAACCCTTCAATTTTGGCCTGCGGGGTAGCTATGGATGGTATTTAATTTCTAACATCTGCACAGAGTCTGCCAGTTAAATGCTCCAGCTCCATCTGTTGTGCGGTGGCGAGGGCACACGCAGCCTTTACCTTGGTTACCTCAGTCGTCTGTTCTACAATGGTCTTCTTCGCTGTGCTGAGCCGCTAGTGGGCTTGATGGTCTCTATGTTGAATTTATTCAAATAATGAGCTATGTAGAACCTGCAGTGAAACATGTGGCAATTTTTCTAGATCCAGCTGGACCTCTACAGAGGCCTAGACTTGCGCTCCCAAGTCGGGTGGACTTACTGTGAGGATTTCACCTTGCAGGGGACAGAGGCAACTTTCGACTGCAACAAGTGCCGTGCTACTAGTGTCGGAGGCTGAGTGGGCCGGGACCAAACTGGTTTGCAGTGTGTCTATTTTCAGTTACAAGGCTTGGAGCTCAGCCTGAAGGGAGTCAACCACAGCTTTCTGATGCTTTCCGAGAGCCGGCTATTTGTCTTCTGTAGCCAAGGTGACCACATATGTGATTTGTTAAAGGTCGCCTTCCATGAGTGTAACCATTTCATCGAGTTCTGTCCGCTGAGAGCGCTGCTTCTTTCATGGCCCTTTAGCGGTCTCACTTGTGCACTTTGTTCCTCTGGGGGAGTCAGTACCTCCCATCTCCTAGCCCTCTGTACCCAGATTTCACTGCGACCCCTCTTGCGACGCGAATTCCGCCCCCTTCACCGTATTTTTATCCGACTGCGAACCCTTCTGTGTGTCTGTTTCAACTTTCTTTTTCTGCTGCGAATCTCGCTGTGATCCTACGGACCCTTCTTTCCCCGCACTTTTGCTTGATCTGCTAGTTCCTTTGGTTGTAGGGGTAACCTTTGTAGCACTCGCCCCTGTGGTGCCCATCCTACGAGTTTTGAACCTGATATTCCACTGCGGAGACCAGGTAGCGACTATGTGTTCAATATCCTCATCCGCAGCCATATATGGGGGCAAGACCCAGGTTTTATCCTTGCATGCCCTAATTTGGATGTTGTGTATGGTGATCTGAAATGCCACGATGGTCTTGTACTTTTCATAGACTACTGGAGACAAGTGCGAACGGGAGTTGATAGCTGCTGCCAAGCTACTCTGTAAAAGGATCCAGAAGACCTAATTGTCCTTGATACGCTACGCGTCCTTGGAATCCCATAACTTGGTGTAACGCGCCCCTTCGCACATGTCAGGAGTGAGCTCGGGGAGGACTACTTCTTTCGACACTTCCCATGCGACCAACACAATGAGCAACAGCAACCAAGAATAGCAGAATGGGCACCCCTGTTCCTAGGCTTCGCGGACATTTGCCAAAAATTCAGTACACAGGTGCTGGGACCAATTGAAGCAAATGCCTTTTCGCACTGTCCTGCCAACTGAATGACATGTGCGGGGACGGTGGCGGCCTAGCACTTGCGCATTAGCTTGCATGCTAGCAACAAGGTACCCATCTACGTTCCCGGGTCACTGATGGTACTGATCATGAACCCCTACGTATTATGTAGCACATGGTAAGTCTCGCGCATGCTATCAACGATCTTCTACTCATACTTCTTACCCACTCATAGCATTGGGTCAGGCCCTTCCATGGGGAGGCCAGTAATTCGATGAATTAGCACAGCATCGATAGGGATGTGATCCCAGATCCACAAGCTATTGTCATGAACCAAGGCAAGCAACTGGCACACCAAGTGATCTGTAACATTGTAGTGGCCAAAATGTGGCATCCTTAGTAGGTTCAGCAGCCCAGAACTGGTCAAGTCGCGCACCTAGCGCATAGGGATGACCTGCACCCTGTCATCTTCCAGTATCCATTCCAGGTAAAACTCAGGTGCCATCCAGGGAAAGGCCTCATAGTTGGCCAAGTCATGATCATCGAACTTTACCTCATGAATCTTTCCAAAGGGATCACCAATGACGGGGACCTCGCTCGGGGTCAGTGGCATCTGCAAGTAGGTGATCACGCCATCGAGGTTCTTTGGTGTGCAGGTGGAGGGCCAGTGAGGCTGGACAAATGGTGGCAACCAATTAATTAGTTGAGCGACCTGGGCCTTTTCCTGACCAGATAAAGGGCGGCCTGCTGGTTTAGGGGAGTCGACCAGGGCTGCCCCTCGTGGTGACTTCACATTGCGGGGAGAAGTGTGGGGTTTTACCCTAGCCCATTTTGTAGGCTTTCCTGACCCTTGCACTTTTGATTTTCCTTTCTTTGTTGCTGGGGGTGGCGTGGAGATGATTGCTTCGGCTTCTGATTAGACCTCTACTACCTCCTCGGTTTCTGGCTCTGTTGAGGCTATCATCTGAGAGGACTCAGCAGGGTTGGTGGTCGTCATTCTGGCGCGGAAAATGAATCCCAACCCCTGGTCGCTACTGTCAAAGGGGGTGGGCTGTGCAGACATGAAAGGAGTACAATAGGACCAAACTATCTTAGGGCATAAACCTGTAGAGCACAACCAAGACAAAATATATGAAACCCTCTTCCGACCTAACCTTCCCCTTTTAAAATTGCAGAGGGCCACTGATGGTCAAGTGAACCTTAATTGATACTTACCCTCAGATAAACGATAAAAAATCTCTAGAAATGTTGTTATTAAATGTCGGCCACCCGCTCCTTTCAACGGTAACTTTACCTTTTTACCTGATTTTACTATTCCAACAACTAGTTTTCGCATCTCTTGTGTGCCCAGCGCACCCCTGCACTCCCAGCGCACCTGCTGCATTTTGAACAGACACTTGCACCTCCTTCACACCCCTCCAAGCTTCCAAATTTGTGGCTGCCTCCTACGCATACCTTGGTCATACTCATCTTCCTTGGTGGGCATATTATGCCCTATACAGCTACTCCGGCCATATAGTCATTTGATCTGATACGGTTTGAGTCGGCTACCATTGACATATCCCGAGAGCATATCGCTACGCAGGGTAGCTAGCCTAACAACTCCACCATCTGTGAGTTACTTAACGGTGTAGGGACCTAGCTATTGCTATCGAAACTTCCCTGGGTGTTTTGCAAACTGGCTATCATATAAGAGGACCAACTCGCCCTCCGCAAATGTCTTTTGGCGAATATGTCGATCGTGCCATTCCTTATCGCGGGCCTTATGAACCTTTTGGTGGAAATTAGCAATAAACTGATCTTCCTCCAAAGCCATAAGCTGTGCTAAATGCTCCTCCATGACTGCAGGTTCTGCCATGTTTGTAAATGTTGTGATACGCAGACTAGGAACAATATACTCCATCGACATAATGGCCTCCTTGCCATAGATCATCCTGACTGGGGTTTTCCCTATTAGCTTCTTGCAAGTTGTCTGATAGGCCTAAAGAACCGCTGGGATGCACACGTCTCAATCACTACGATCGGCGTTGCAGACCTTGGTCAATGCTTGCTCCAATATTTTGTTAAAATCCTCGACCGCGTCGTTAGCCTGTGGATGATACGAGGTGCTCTTCGCATGATGGATCCAGAATTCCTTAGTTAGAGCTTGTATTGTTTCATTAACAAAGTGTGTACCTCTATCGCTCATAAGGATCTTTGGACATCTGAATCTGGTTAGAATCTGCTCAAAGATGAAGTGTGCTGTAGTATCTACAGTACAATCCTTCATTGCTTGTGCTTCAGCCCACCTGGTCACATAATCATGTTGAAAATGCAACAAGATGATGGAGCTTAGTGAAAAGAAGTCGCCTTCACTAAGTGGGCCCGCAGGCTATTTTTGGCGCAAAGTCTATTTTTAGACTATGTCTATTTTCAGACATATGGATCATGGTCTATGAGTTGCAGGATGCTATTTATGGATGATTGGTCGAGTTGGTAAAAATAGATGGACCTCTATTTTTAGACATTGGGCGGTTTCTATTTTTAGACTGCCAGGCTAAAAATAGAACAATCAAATATTATTAACCCTTAATAATATTTGGACTATAAACATTATCTTATCCTCTTGGAGCACTTCAGTTCGAGCTACAGATGTGGCACATGCAGCTGGCAGAAGGAAATTCGAATTTCCTATGGGTTAGTTGAGCTATTGCATGGTTGACTTCAATTAGAACTCATGTGGTAGAGTTTGGTGGAGTTGATGAGACAGTTGGTGGAGTTGTGTTCGGTTTAACTTAGTTGAACTAGTTGTATTTAGTCTAACTGATAAATACACTAGTGATGAGTGGTGTGAATTAATTATTAATTAATTCACTAGTTATTAACTCATAAATCAACTAAAGAATACATCAGTTAACTGCAGTGCATGGACAGTTCAGTGGAGACCAGTGTTAGAGGTGGGTGAAAGGGTGAGTCTACTATCAGTTGTGACTATACTTGTGCATGAGATTTGCACACACATTGATTGAGATTGCCAATGAGGATTGCGCAGTATAAGCCAAGGGGATTCGAACTTGGATCAATTCTTTTCTCATCTTGGATTGCGCAGTAGAGGCAGGCAAACAGTGGAGGAGATTTGAACCTGTGACTTGTTCAGATCTGAGCTAGTTTGTGTGTAGCATGTGAGATAGTGCTGAGAGCTGTGAGGAGCTTTGTGCTATGTATTTTTACATGTTCTCTATCATTATAATATACAGATAGTTGGGGGTTTTCAGCTGTATGCTTTCCCCATTACATACTGTGTTATATGTGTGCTTGATTATTTTTTAATGTGCGCATGCGACTGCTTCTATTTCCGCATATTGATGATCAATTGTAGAAGAGGTTATGTATTATGCATGAAGCTTAAATAGTGTGTAATCAGGATAATCTCGGTGAATAATTCAGCTATTATTCAAATTTCTACATGGTATCAGAGCGAAATTGATCATCGGATCTATTACAATGATTACAATTATTTCGGTAGACAGAGTCTGTAACGGGCCAGGTAGCCTCTGGATCCATCCTTTCTTTGAAAGGTGATATATCCAGTAAATGCCCCTACAGTCAATCTCTGTGCTAGAAATATTTTTTTCTCACATTAGATCGGAAGCGGTTGAGTTTTGAGCTGGTGGAATTCGAATTTGCAGCAGAATTTGGAATTCGAATTTGCAGCAGTTTTCTTGGTGTCGAAGTCAAAATGTCTTTCAACGGATTGCGACTGGAGTATGCCCTTGAGGGCAGCTCGAATTATGTTGCATGGAAGGATAGAATGGAGGTGGTATTAGATGATAACGGGCTGAAGGAGTTCATATATGCTGAGGTCCCAAAGCCTACTGATGTTGCTCAAGTTGAGGCTTGGCAAAAGAAGATGGAAAAATGTCGAAGGATTTTGTTGGAGGGTGTGAAGGATCACATTGTATCCAGCATGCATGGGAAATCTTCTCCATACTTGATGTGGAAAGCGTTGACAGATTTATTCCAAAGCAAGATAGACCAGAGGAAGTTGGCGCTCAAGGATAAACTCAGACACATAAAGATGGAGAAAGAAGTGCATAATATGTCAAGTATTCTCACTAAGTTCATCCACGTAGGGACATGGAAAGTGGGGGTGAACTGTAATGATGAGGAATTGAAGAGCTTGGCTTCTTCCTTTATTTCTTCAAGAGTTACTGCTCTGACAAAAGGATTCTCACAATGGTCTGGAGAAATTGCTAGATGGGAGCGACTTTATCGATCTTGCAGGAGGAGATAAGGAGGATTACCAGGGATGGATCTTCATCCAAGGTATCTGATGAAGAAAATTGCGCTTTGGCTGCCAAAGCAAAGAAGGGGAAGAGCAAGAAAGCTTCTCAGTCTGGTGTGAAAGGCAAGAAGCAAGACATGTCCAAGGTGAAGTGTTTTCACTGTCACCAGCATGGACACTATGCCACAAATTGTCCGCAGAAGAAGAAAAATAAGAAGGCTGCTGGATCTGTAGCGGGAGAGGCATTGGCCTCCCAGTTCGAACTAGATTTTTCACGATCGCATGCTTGGTCTCAAGTGTGATGGGATCAGTATGGTTCTTGGATAGTGGTGCGTCATTTCACATGACAAGAGATCGATAGATTTGTTTAATCGATCCGGGATGAGAAAGATCTGGAGTGCACATCGAGATGGTAGATATGGGCATCGACATCTACCATTTCCTTTCGAGAGGAGTCTCTGCAAACGTCGTATTGAAGGAAGTGATGCATGTTCCAGAATTGAAGAAGAATCTGATCTCGGTGGCCATGTTAGAAGACAAGGGATATGATGTTGTCTTTAGCGAGGGAAAGGCTTTCTTGCGCAGTAAGGCAACTGGTGAAACCCGGAGGATAGGGGTTCGAGTTAAGAACCTTTATCAATTGCAGGTAGATGGCTGCGCAGCAATGGTAGGCAAGGCAGAAGGAGTGGTGAGTTGGGATGAGGGCGAGCTATGGCACAGGAGATTGGGCCATCTTCACCATGGTGGCTGGTGACACTGCAGCTTATTTCTCACTGGCCTTAAGGATTTATTCTTGAAGTCGATCGCTGCAAGGTGTACCTTGGGTACTTGTGAAAGCCACCTTCACGAGAAGGATAGTCGCGCCACGATGATCCTTTAGATAATTCACACAGACGTGTGTGGACCTTTCTCAGTAGCTTCGACAACAAAGCACATGTACTATGTGATCTTTGTTGATGATTTTTCTTGAAAGTGCTAGATCTTCTTCATGTAGAAGAAGAGTGAGACATACTCAAAGTTCTATGAGTTCAAGGCGTTGTTTGAGAAGGAATCGGGGAAGCATGTGAAGGCTCTTAGGAGCGACAATGGTGGTGAATTCATCTCTGGCGAATTCAAGGAATTTTGCAGCGCAGAAGGAATTCGAAGAGAGCTCATAGCACCTCATAACCCACAACAGAACGAGGTTGCTGAGTGGAAGAACAGAACGATCGTGGGTGCTGCACGGGCGATGTTGCATGATCAGGGCCTACCCATTCACTTGTGGGCGGAGGCATGCAATACTGCAGTATATGTGCAGAACCGTTGTCCTCACAAGATACTTGGCATGAGTACACCCGAGGAGGCGTTTTCTGGTAAGAAGCCTGATATTTCCCATTTGAGGATTTTTGGTTCACCTATTTACATTCATGTGACGAAGGATGCCAGGAAGAAGCTGGAGCCGACTGCGGAGGTTGGGATATTTGTGGGGTACACTAATATGCCCCATAACTATCGTGTGTATTTGCTAGATAGTCGCAAGACTGTTGTGCGACGGGATATCAAATTTCAGGAGGAGAAAGCCATGAAGTGTTTGCTTGAGAGGGAGCCACACTTGCATGTAGAGGAGGAGCTATTAGTTCCTAAGGATGAGCTTCAGGATGTGGATCAGCCACAAGATGAAGTTCATGGAGTGGAAGAGACCACTCATGTAGCGCCAACCATCAGAGGGAGGAAGCGCACTACAGAATCTGAGCGACTGGCTCAAGATGCAGAGAAGGTTGTAGGACCACCTACAGCATAGCGCAGATAGAGACAATCACCGAACCGGTACACTGGATACATGGCTCTTGTGAGCAAATGTGTCGTGATAGAGCCATCCTCTTTCGAGGAAGTTGTGGAGGATCCCGCATGGGTAGATGCCATGGTGGAAGAGTATGATTCGATTGTCAGAAACAGTGCATGGGATATTGTCCCGAGACTGGAGGGGAAATCAGTGGTGGGTTCGAGATGGATCTACAAAGTGAAGCAGGCGGCTGACGGGAGTGTGGAGAAGTACAAGGCGAGATTTGTCGCCCGTGGCTTCTCACAGATCGAGGGGATCGATTATGAGGAGACCTTTGCACCTGTCGCAAGGTAATCTTCCATACGGACGATCCTTGCTCTCTCAGCGCAGATGGGGTGGCACATTCATCAGATGGATGTGAAGACTGCGTTCCTCAACGGAGTCATTGAAGAGGAGGTGTACATAGAGCAGCCCGAAGGTTTCGAGATCTTCAGCAGCGAGTCGCATGTGTGCAGGCTCAAGAGAGCGTTGTATGGGTTGAAACAAGCACCTCGTGCTTGGTACACACGGATAGACAGTTATTTCACCGGACTTGGATTCTCCAAGAGTGAGGCGGATCCTAACCTGTACTAGATTGTGGTGGAGGGGAAGTTGCTGATCATTGTACTGTATGTAGATGATCTGATTTTGACGGGTGATGAGCTGTTGATACTTTCATGAAAGGAGGATCTTGCCAGAGAGTTTGAGATGAAGGACTTGGGCCTCCTTCATTATTTCCCGGGATTGGAAATTTGGCAGTGCAGTGGTGGACTGTTTGTTTCTTAGGGTAAGTATGCACGGGAGATACTGGAGAAGTTAAACATGCATGGCTGCAAGCCTTTTGATACTCCTCTTCCTGGAGGTTGGAGGAAGGAGGATGCTACTTCAGCGGAGGTAGTGGATGCCACTGTTTATCGACAGTTGGTGGGGTCGCTTATGTATCTGGTCAATACACGACCCGATATATGCTATGATGTTAACCAGCTTTCACAAGCTATGGTTAAGCCAACCAAGCTCTTCTGGAAGGCAGGCAAGCATGTATTGCGTTATCTTAGAGGCACATCGGGATATGGATTGTGGTACAAACAGGAGGATGAGGTGAAGCTATGTGGCTTCACGGATGCAGATTGGGCAGGGAGCCCAACGGATAGAAAGAGCACATCTGGAGGGATCTTCAGTATCGGGTCGACAGCAGTTTCTTGGTACAGCAGGAAGCAGATATCCATGGCACTCAGTTCAGCAGAGGCCGAGTATATGGCAGCAAGCTTGGCTGCATGCGAGGCTATATGGATGAGGAAGATCCTGGTCAGGCTGTTCGGGTCACACTTGGAGCCTACTATGATTTATTGTGATAACCAGAGTTGCATTAAAATCTTGGCTAATCCAGTATTTCATGATAGATCCAAACACATCGACATCGGGTACCATCATATCAGAGATTGTGTGCAGTGGAGGACCATGTTACTTTCATACATTCCCACGGAGGATCAGGATGCTGATATCTTGACGAAGGCGCTCACCAGGAGCAAATTGGAATACCACAGAGGCAGGATAGGGGTTGCAGATAATCCATATCTTGTTGAGAGGGAGTGTTGAAAATGCAACAAGATGATGGAGCTTAGTGAAAAGAAGTCGCCTTCACTAAGTGGGCCTGGCAGTGTTATTTTGGAGAAGTCTATTTTTAGACTATGTATATTTTTAGACATAGGGATCATGGTCTATGAGTTGCAGGATCCTATTTATGGATGATTGGTCGAGTTGGTAAAAATAGATGGACCTCCATTTTTAGACATTGGGCAATTTCTATTTTTAGACTGTCGAGCTAAAAATAGAACAGTCAAATATTATTAACCCTTAATAATATTTAGACTATAAACATTATCTTATCCTCTTGGAGCACTTCAATTTGATGCTTGGATGTGGCACATGCAGCTGACAGAAGGAAATACGCTTTTCCTAAGGGTTAGTTGAGCTATTGCATGGTTGACTTCAGTTAGAACTCATGTGGCAGAGTTTGATGGAGTTGATGAGACAGTTGGTGGAGTTGTGTTCGGTTTAACTTAGTTGAACTAGTTGTATTTAGTTTAACTGGAAAATACACTAGTGATGAGTGGTGTGAATTAATTATTAATTAATTCACTAATTATTAACTCATAAATCAACTAAAGAACACATCAGTTAACTGCAATGCATGGACAGTTCAGTGGAGACCAGTGTTAGAGGTGGGTGAAAGGGTGAGTCTACTATCAGTTGTGACTATAGCTGTGCATGAGATTTGCACACACATTTATTGAGATTGCCAATGAGGATTGCGTAGTACAAGCCAGTGGGATTCAAACTTGGATCTCATCATTATTCATCTTGGATTGCGCAGTAGAGGCAGGTAGACTTGTGGAGGAGATTTGAACCTGTGACTTGTTCAGATCTGAGCTAGTTTGTGTGTAACTATTGGAGATAGTACTGAGTACTTGTGAGAAGTATTGTACTATAATTGTTACATGTTCTCTATCATTATAATATACAGATAGTTAGGGTTTTTTATCTGTATGCTTTCCCCATTACATACTGTGTTATATGTGTGCTTGATTATGTTTTAATGTGCGCATGCGACTGCTTCTATTTCCGCATATTGATGATCAATTGTAGAAGAGATTATGTATTATGCATGAAGCTTAAATAGTGTGTAATCAGGATAATCTCGGTGAATAATTCAACTATTATTCAAATTTCTACAAATCAGTGGCATTAATTATGTAGTGCGCACCTGTCTTCTTCCCTGGTGGGTTGATCAGTCCCACAAAGTAGATGGCCCATTTGTAAAAGGCTTGTAGAGCCATTTGCGGTTGTAAAGGAATTTCGTCTCTGCGTGATGGCCTTCCTGTCCATTGGCACGTATCGCAGGCTTTACAATAGTTGTGGGAGTCACTATGCAGGGTAGGCCATCATAGCCTAGCTCGCAAGATCTTTTGTGTCGTCGCCTTGCCTGCGTAGTGACCTCTTGCTATGCCTTCATAAGCTTCTGCCAAGATAGCGTGCCTTTCATGCTCCAGAATGTATCTGCTCAGCACTTCTTCAACCTCTAGTTTATATAATTGACCTGCGATAATCGTAAAATGCGTTGCCCAGGTAGCCAATTCCTTCTTTTGTTGTATCGAATAGTCTACAGGTGTCATGCCTGTAGTCAGGAACTGAATGATATCAGTGAAGTTTGCATCGACGAACTTAATGGAAAATATCTACACATCAGGCAATCCTTCCTCCAGGTTAGTGGGTTCCTCGCTCGTCTCAATTCAGGAAAAGTGATCCGGCCCAACATTCAACTTCCCTGGTTTGACTATGATTTCAAAATCATATTCCTGAAGCAGCAGCAGCCATCTATAGATTCCCCCCCCCCCAACACAGGCTTGTTTACCAGGTACTTTAAAGCCGAATGATCTGTAAAATTTTTAAAGTGTCCTCCTAACATGTAGTGTCGATACTTCTGTAGTGCATAGACCATGGCCAATCCTTCCCTCTCCATGGTGGCATAATTATGCTCCGCACTCAAGATTTTTCAACTAGAAAATGTGATTGGGTGATCAATGTCCCTGGAGCCAGGCTACATAAGGACCGCTCCCAGGGCAATCCCTGAAGCATCAACATGAACATGAAATACCTTTTCCCAATCAGGAAAAATAAGCATAGGTGTAGAGACCGTCTTTTCCTTGAGTAGCTCAAAGCTCTTCTGGTACTCGTCATTCCAAAAGAATGAAACATCCTTCTTAAGTAGATTTTCCAGGGGTGCTGTGATTAGTGTGTATCCCTGAATGAATTTTATATAGTAGTCTGTATGTCCAAGGATTGAACACAGTTGTTTCTCAGTCATAGGTACCACCAGATTGATAATAACTGCTACTTTTGCAGGGTCCACCATCAACCCTTGTCAAAAAACTATGTGTCCGAGCAAGATTCTGAAGGGTACACCGAAGATACATTTCTTGATATTTAGGTAAATCTGGTGTTTCCGATAGGCATCCAACATCATGCGCAGGTTTGAAACGTGCACCTTTACCAGGTCGAAGACAGTTCAATCATCGAAATACACTTCGAGGAATTTTTGGATGAATTCCTTGAACACTATGACAATGACCCGCGAGAAGATAGCAAGGGAATTCTTGAGTCCAAACGACATGACTATATACTGGAAGGATCCCCATTCAGTGGCAAATATAGTTTTGCTGCAGTCTTTTAGTGTGATTCTGATCTGATGGTATCCTGAGAACTCGTTAGTGAATGAGTAGACTTCCTAGCCTCCTATACTATCCAGTATTTCATTAGAGAATGGTGTCGGAAAGGGGTCATGTACGTAGGCATCATTTAGTTAGCATAAGTCCACACAGATTCGTATTTCTCCTGTTGTTTTATTTTCCTAAACCACCATCAGACTTACCTAATCTGACTATTCGATCGGCTCAATAATACCTGTGGCGAGCATTTTATTGATTTCTTCCTTAACCTTCTACTTGTACTTAGGGTTCAGCCGATCAGGCCGCTGCTTTACAGGGCACGCATCCGGTTTTAGCGTGATGCGCATAACCCCTAGGTCCCCTGTGATCCCTTTGAGCTCCAAGAACTTCATTGGGAATAAGCCTTGATATTTTGTGAGCAATTCAACAACTTTTCTTACAGTGTCATCATCCCAGTAGTCCCCAATTTTAGCCAACTTAGGTTGCTATGTCGTGCCAATGTTGATTTCCCGCAGTTTCAAAGGCTTTGTCACATCCACGGTCTGTAATGGAGGTCTTGTAACTTCCCGCTCCCCCTCTGATTTTGGGATAGATATATTGAGTGGATTCTCATCACACTCTTATATCGTTATATTGTGACAATTGACGATATCCTGCATCTGTGTTTCCCATGTTGGTGCCTTGAATATTGCAAAAGAGTTGGATTCACCAAACACAAATGTATCTATATCCTTCAGAGTTTCGTCAAGTGCCTCTAAACCCCCTATCAGTTTGAAATTTCCTATGAATTCATCCTTCAAAGTTTCCCAGTGGTGGGTGCATTGATGTAGCTCCGCATCTAGGTACCATGCAGTAGGGATTGGACCTAACGCATGAATGAACAAGTGAACCCATTCTTCTGTAGTTTGGTCGCACCACTTCTCTACCCAAGCGAACAAGTGTTCACGCGGATCCCCTAGGCCAAGGAATGTCTTGACGTGTGCCTCAGCTGGAGGCTGAAATCGCAAGATCATCATGTCCTGACAATCCTCCCAGTCCTAGAACGCCCCCTTATGTGTATCCCACCATCTTGCAGGTGTTGTGCGCATGGCTAGATTAAGGGCCCATAACCTTCATTCTCTGGGAACCTTGGCTTTGAATGTTTGCAAAAATTATTTTACACTACCAGACCCATCAAAGCAGGGTAGTTCTCTCACCTTAGAGGATATGCAGCAAAAGTCCCTTGTAATTCGCAAGTAGTGCAACGCGGAGACATCATGCAACCGATTTTTCCAATTTTCAATTTCCTCGTCGAATTCAGAGAAGCACTCACTATCTCCTTCCCAGTAAAGAATACCATCAACCGTAGGATTGATCCAGTCTTTTTCCCTCGCAGTTAGCTTATAGATGTGATCCACCTCTTCTTCCTCATGCACCGGTTTTGTATACCTTTCTCCTTCTGCGAGATATAGCGATACTATCACCCATGTTCCTTCACTTTCAAATACCATGCTCCTCTTTTTTAAGTTGATAATACCGCCCATATCTATGGCCCAGTCCAATCCTAGGAGCGTCGGGTAAGGGTCTGCATCTTCTATAATCTAAATGACTTCAAAGTCAGCTCGGACCTTAACTCCTGCGATATCTACCACGATCTTCGACAGTCTTCCTAACGGGATGATCTTCTGTTGGTTAGCCATGCGCAGTTGGATAGTGGACCACTCCAGCTCAGGTTCCCCCCTTTGCTGCCAAGTATGTTTAGGGAGGACGTTCGCATCCGATCCTAAGTCTAGAATAACCTGATCCATCTCATAATCACCGATTTGCACGGTCAACTGCATATCCCGACCAGTGCGTCTCTTATGCTTATAGATTTTGTGTACATCCTTAACTTCCATAGCTGGGGTTTTCATTTCTACGTAGCTATTTATCAAAGCTTGGAGTTTTTCTACGACCTTTTGGTTGCGCAACAGCTTCATACATGCCTACAGGAATGGTTTTACATCATCATCTGCTTTGAGGTTCGCAGGGGCTTGATGAGTAAGTGCCTCAGCTTTAGCAAAGTCTTGAAGAGCTGCGACAAAGGTTTCTTTTTCTTTCTATAAGTCCAAACCTTCTTGTTTAACAACCAATTTACGGATCAGAGGCTCCACCTCAGCTTTCTTTGCAGCTCATCCAGTGGCCATGCCGCTGCGTGTTATAACATTAACACTTGTTCCTTCATCTCGAGGTTCCACCTTGACCCTTTGTACATTCTGCGTAGGTGTCTGCTACTTCTCCTGCATCTTGGCTATCAGAATTGGGCAATCTTTAACCATGTGATCCAACTGTCTACAGTATCTGCAAGATTGTCTCGCAGGTTCATGAAATCCCTCGCAAAGTTTCCTATTTCTCCACAGTTATAGAAAATCAATTTCCCTCTCCCCCTACCCGTGCTTCCACCCCGACCCCCTCCCCTGCCTGGAGAACCACCTATGCCCGAGGGGGATCTTAGTGATGACGGATCTGCCTATATCCTATGCAGATTTCCTCGATCTATCATTAGATCGTATGTTCGGAAGTTCTATTCATCATGGCCTATAGACATGCAGAACCTGCACCATTTTTGCTTTATTTCTGGGACATATGCGGCAAGGCGAGGGCAGTGGTTGGTATCATGCAGCCCAGGAACGCGACAATCATCGCACCAAAGCACTGAACTGGGTCCTGCAGCTTCCCTAGGTCACAACGGACTGGGTCCCCCAGCCTGTATGTAGCCTGCTAGTAGAGGACATTTATCCTTGGTGTGTCCATTCACCCTACATCGTATGCACCATCTTTCAGGGCTAGCCTTTGTTCCTCGCTCCTTCCACAGATTATGGATCTCAATATGCATTGCTTCTAGCTGGCCTTGTATCTATTGTACTCCTAACTGGGTATCATCTTGTGGCAAAGCTTCTAGCTTCATCACAATTCCAAGGCCTTTTCCTGCAATTCAATGGCTTGATTTCCCATAGGCACACGCAAGTGGGGCAGTGTAATATCCCAAAATCGGGACTGCTGGCAAGGCATGCCTGAAAAACGCATTTTTCAGGAATGGATGCTATAGCACTTGAAATCAGCCCTTGGATCCCTTATATTTGATAAGATAAGACCAAAATCCAAGAGGATATCAGAAAAAAATCAAACTAAGTGGGTTAAACAGATCTCCCACACCTAGTATGGCGTGAAAACTGTCCAAAGAAGGGACTGCAACAATACAAAAGAACACTGCCCAGAAAATAACGCAGTTTTGAGTAGCAGTAGCAAGAGACCAATATGGCAACTCAAAAATAGCTTATACAATGATAAATCAGATTTATAATGTTCCTCATTCAGTGTACAAGAGAAATACGGAGACTTTCATGAAGAAAAACCCTCTAAAAGAGGTGCTACAACAATATATTTCACTACAAAGCCTTGACAACGTTATTTTATGAGTAAATAGCAGTTGTAGGTTACAAATCAGATCTAGGATAGGTTTTTGTACAAAATTTTAGATCTATATCATATTTGTACACTAGATTGTCTCTATTTTACATCCCCCTTCGAGTTTTCAGCAATACATGAAGCACAAAGAGTAGATCTGAGATCTACTGCGCAGATCTGCAAAATGATTCAAAAATTATGAAGTAGATGGATCAGTGAATAGATCAAATCTGAAACATACATGGATTAGATGGCTAATCCATGGATCACCAAAGTGCAAGGAAGGCTCCTTTACACCAGAGATCTCTCCTTCAAATAGTTGCCAAACACCCTGCAACTTCTCTCTTGCAAAATAATGCAGTACAAGAAGATAAACTGCGCTGTAGGCTTGATGTATACTTTGGCCTGATGCCAAGTTGTAGACCTGAAGCTCCAGTCAGATAATACACTCTTTCCAATGGGATAGAAGGCTTTCCCACTGAAAAGAGGCACTAGTATGGTCTATATTTGAATAGATCTAGCCTCCACTTGCTGCTGCTAACAAGGACAACCAAACCCTCAATAGGATCTAAGTTGTAGTTGGAATAAGAAGCCTGGAAAACTTCCTGATAGTGGACAATAAATGCAAGACTCTTCTAAGAGGCCTCTCAAGGAAAGAGTTGGGATTCCCGATCAGGAACACCTAGTGCTAAACAACACTATTCTCAGCTAAACAACCAGAGAATGACAAGTGTCTAAACAGACAAATCCTTTCAAGATAATATGTTCAAAATCCCCTCTCATGTTGCTCTCCTCTTTCATTTATAGGATGAAAGCCTTGAAAAACCCTAAACCATCTCAACGGTTTATCTCCTTTCACATTTGAAACCTCCAACTAGATTTGTGTTGTTCACCTAGGTACATTGAATTTGGACAGCGTTGTAGATTTGGTCCTGTTGACCCAGTCAATTGTCACAATCCCTTTCCACACATGAGGGATTTTTATTAAGGCATCCCAGATTTAGCCTTGTTCACATGGGCATTGATTTATTTTGCTGTTTAAGGAGTTTAATTTGTCCTCCTTTACAATTTTATTCTTGTAAAAAGAAAATGAAAACAAAATTGAATATTCCTATTAGCTTGGGCTAATTAGGAATATTACAATCCTTCCCTCCAAAATGTTGCTTGTCCTCAAGAAAATGATAAGGTGATTGCTGCAACTCATCTCCTCCTCCATTGGTGTCACAAACAAAGGATAATCTTCTCTCATAAGCTAAGTGATCACCAAACCATCCATCCATGACTTGTCCCAATAATGTCCTCATGAGATGCAAATAGCTCCTCTCATAAGGAAACAATGAATCCCATGAAACAACCATGGTTTTCCCAATGCCCTCCCTGAAATATAAAACATAAAGTACAGGGAGTGTAGTCATCCCATAAGGCATATGCATGCCTTCCCTCCTTCCTCCATTCATCCCCATGAAAAGTACAAGTACATCATCAATATAGGGGATCAGGACAATGTACAAACAAATAGAAATGTGTGTACATGGAGGTGGATCATAGTCCCACATGTGGAACCAGCGCAGAGCATCCCCTGCCTGCATCAAATAAATATGTGGTAAGTTGCTTTCCCACCACTTACTTGCTGCCCAATTCATCTCACTATTGCAGAAAATGTGAGATATATTTGGTGCCTTTGGGAAGCACCCATCATGAAAATAAATCTCCCTTCGCACATCAAGGGAGTGGCCAAATTCAGAATTCTTAGTGGCCCAACAACTGCCATGACATTTACATGATACATTACTCCTTTTAGGAGTCATGGCCTACATACAAATGGTAAAATAACATGTACAAACATAAAAATAAATTTGTTTTACATGAATAGATTCTTACCATCAAGGTTACTCATACACATGGAGTTGTGCATGGACATTTCTCCTCTTTCAAAAGAAGGGAGATATGGCTAAAATGACTCTTGCATAGAGTCCCTTGGCTGCCCCAACTCCACATAGCTCATGCACTCTTCAAAGTGTTGATGTAGTTCCTCTCTCAAGCCTTCCCAATCAAAGCTCCTCATGATAAGAGTGTAGATCTTCATGGGCTGCATATAGCTGGAAAAGAATTATTTGTGTGCTCCTTGTAGTATCTTCTGCTTGAGCTTGGAAGCTCTAGACAAGAAGACTCTAACATGATGATAGATGACCCCTCCTTGGACTAAATAGCCCTCTCCTTGTAGCATGTCATCAAGTATCATACATGTGTGAAGATCTTTGGAATACTCTACAAGCATTTGAGATTCCCAATACATATCTACACTGCTCAACAATGACAGCGCTGATGATACATCCACTGGAATGTCTGTCATATTGTTGATCTTCTCCTTGGCATTCCCCATGCCACAGGTGGGCGTTGGAAGGCTGATCCTTCCATTCTTCTCCTACCACAGTGCAGATCCAGATAGGAGAGTGGGTGGTGATGATAAGGGAATAAGATCCCCCTTCTCCTTGAGCTTACCCAAGCCTCCCAGTGTTGTAGCCTTGTCTCCTAATGCTCCAATCCTTCTTGGACTCATGGGTGGAGCATCAAGATGTGGGACACCTTTCACCAAATCTGAATCAGGTGGTTTCCCAGGTGGGTTTTCACAAGACATTGATGCCTCATGGTTCATTCTCCCATGCTTATCAGATGGGATCAACATTCCCTTGCTTCCACAGTGCAAGTTCACCTTTGATTTTTGTGTGGAAGTATTCTGAAACTTGGAGACCCCTCTTAGTGGTGTAAGAGTGCCTCTGATTGGAGAACTTGCCCCATCATCTGATAGTGGATTAGCTAGGTGATCCCTCCTTTGTTCTATCTCATTGTCTTTTAGCAAAGACACATGATACTCATGTCCTCCAAATGGAATATCCTTAGGAAATCCTTGCAAAGGTGCAAGAATTCCTCTAGTGGAAGCCATTGCTTCATCTCCATCTCCAATTGAAAATAGATCTCCTCCTGCTGTCATAATGCTGGAGGATCTTCTCTCCTCTTCCTCTCCCTCCTCAGCATGGTTGGAGAATGCTTCATCATCAAGAGATCTTTTTTCTTGATCTCTTAGTGAGGAAGAATCCCTCATGTCTTCTCTTTGAGAAAAGAGACCTTGTTGTAGTGGGGCTTTTGCCTCTGGCAAATTGTGCAACAAATCTTCAACCCCCTCAACAATTCTTAATACTAGAGGTGGCTCCATGGAATCTTCAAACTTATGCAAAGATGCAGATTTCTTGGGCTTTATTTTCTCTTCCCAAGAAGTCTCAAAATGTCTCTCATCAAATCTTGTCACCAGACTCCTAGTGAATCTTGCATAAGAAGAGATGTTTATCCCCTTTAAGGAAGAGAATTCAAACAGCCACCAAGCATAAGCTTTCCCTTGAAGATGCAGCGCTGCTACTCTCAAGGCTTCTTCTTCTGTCACTTGATGCAGCTGAAATTATGTTTCCAGCTTCTGTACCCAAGACTTGGCTAAGTCCTTAGGTGATCCATCAAAAGTAGGTAGAGAGAATCTACCCAAAGTGTGTTGAAGGCACCCTTTCCTCCTACTGTAGCTTTTGGATCTTTCTTCTTTGAGTTGACAGAACTCTGGGAAACTGAGATGCTCTTTGAATCTCTCTGATTGAGATTCATATTCTTGGAGATAATCACAAAGAGATTCCTCCTTTGGTGTTCCTCCTCTTCGTCCTTTCTTTGACAAGAAAGTAGGCATGCTACAACGTTGTGGATCAAATTGTGTGGCTGAATGCTCACACACATCATATGAAGTAGTGGGGCTTCCTTCAGGTGAAATTTTTTTCAAAATATCTGCTTGTCTTTCATTCCTCACTCCCCTAATTTCATTCTTCAGCTCATGCATAGTTTGGAACAAAGTTTTAGAAAACTCGTTCCCAATCAATCTTCCAGATGAAGGGTTATTCTATGTCTTCATTGTAACTACACTTCTTAATCAGTATTTTCTTCCCATTAAAATAAATATTGGCTCTTTAGTAGGCAAAGCACAGGCTGTGCCAAGAAATATGCTTTGATACCACTATAATATCCCAAAATTGGGACTGCTAGCAATGCATGCCTGAAAAATGCATTTTTTAGGAATGGATGCTACAACACTTGAAATCAGCCCTTGATCCTTTAGATATGATAATCTAAGACCTAAATCCAAGAGGATATTAGAAACAAATCAAACTAGGTGGGTTAAACAGATCTCCCATGCCTAGTATGGCTTGAAAACTACCCAAAGAAGCGATTGCAGCAATACAAAAGAACACTGCCTAGAAAATAACGCAATTTTGAGTAGCAGTAGCAAGAGACCAATATGGCAGCTCAAAAATAGCTTACACAATGATAAATCAGAATTATAATGTGGCTCATTCAGTGTACAAGAGAAAGATGGAGACTTTCATGAAGAAAAACCCTCTAAAAGAGGTGTTGCAACAATATATTTCACTGCAAAGCCTTGACATCATTATTTTTCTGAGTAAACAACAGCTGTAGGTTACAACTTAGATCTAGGACAGATTTTTGTACAAAATATTAGATCTATATCAGATCTGTACACTAGACTGTCTCTATTTTACATCCCCCTTCGGGTTTTCAGCAATACATGAAGCACAAAGAGTAGATCTAAGATCTACTGCATCAGATCTGCGGAATGATTCAAAAATTCTGAAGTAGATGGATCACTGAATAGATTATATCTGAAACATACATGGATTATATGGCTAATCCATGGATCACCACAGTGCAAGGAAGGCTCCTTTACACCAGAGATCTCTCCTCCAAATAGTTTCCAAACACCCTGCAACTTTTCTCTTGCAAAATAACGCATTACAAGGAGATAAACTGTGTTTTAGGCTTGATGTAGACTTTGGCCTGATGCCAATTTGTAGATCTGAAGCTCCAGTCATCTAATACACTCTTGCCAATGGGATAGAAGGCTTTCCCACTGAAAATAGGCACTATTATGGTCTAGATCTGAATAGATCTAGCCTCCACTTGCTGTTTCTCACAAGGACAACCAAACCCTCAACAAGATCTAAGTTGTAGTTGGAAGAAGAAGCCTGGCCAAATTCATGATAGTGGACAAGAAATGCAAGACACTTCCAAGAGGCCTCTCAAGGAAAGAGGTGGGATTCCCGATCAGGAACACCAAGTGCTAAACAACACTATTCTCAGCTAAAAAACCAGAGAATGAGAAGTGTCTAAATATACAAATCCTTTCAAGACAATATGTTCAACAACCCCTCTCATTTTGCTCTCCTCTTTCATTTATAGAATGAAAGCCTTGCAAAACCCTAAACCATCTCAATGGTTTATCTCCTTTCACATTTGAAACCTCCAACTAGATCTGCATTATTCACCTAGGTACATTGAATCTGTACAGCGTTTTAGATTTGGTCCTGTTGACCCAGTCAATTGTCACAATCCCTTTCCACACATGAGGGAGTTTTATTAAGGCAGCCCAGATGTAGCCTTGTTCACATGGGCATTGATTTATTTTTCTGTTTAAGGAGTTTAATTTTTCCTCTAAAATTTTATACTTGTAAAAAGAAAATGAAAACAAAATTGAATATTCCTATTAGCTTGGGCTAATTAGGAATATTATAGGCAGTAGCATAGCAATGAACCACTCTATGTGCTTCCTATCATTGTACAAAAATCCTCCTTCTCTAATTACCTTCTTTAACCGTTGGTCAGCCTCCCATACGGATTCGAACGGTCCTTGCTTGAAATCCTTTAGATCGTTCACTATCTGTGAGTAGGACTTGGGCTTTTTGAACTGTTGCTTCAAATCATTCTTAATTTCTTCAATGGTTGCATTCGCATGCTGGTTTATGTACCCCATATACCAGTCCAAGGCCCTTCCTTCAAAGGCAAGGGATAGTTGTGCCCTTTTCACCGTATCACTAGCTACGTTCTGCGCAGTCCGTACCGATCTTGCGATGAACCAAAACCGATCCATATCCTCATCTCCTATGCCCTTGAAGGTGGGTAGCTTCATGTGCGAGGCCATATCTTCTTCCGGTGGTGGCGGAGGTGAATTCTTACCCCTATGAGGGTTCGATGGTGGTGTAGACAGAGAGTTATGCGCAGCAGAATTTCTTGTAGATAGATCGATCCCATTCTTGATTGGTTCTGTAGTATTTACCACTGCGTTTTGTACCCTCACTTTGATCGGAGCTCATTCACTCTGTATTTCTACACAAGATACTCTTTTATCGCAAATTCCTGAAATTTTTTTTTCGAACCACTCCTAAATTTCTTTCTTCTCGGGTTTCCAATATCTTGGCATTACCCGATCTCTCTCTCAAAATGCTCCCGGTCCCATAAACGGAACCATTTTTTGGCTTGAGGGGTCCTAACCTAGGTTCTGAGGTTAAGGTTTGCCAAAAACCCCTATACTATTGGCCCTTTCGGTAGTGACCTGCTTGCGCAGGCCAAAGTCTCACCCGAAGCAGTATGGGAGGGTGTTGGAACCAGGTTTCCGCACCCTGAGAGAGAGCAGGTAAGTCAACAGGGCTACGTTCCCAGCTTATCAACTTTTTATTTAACAGATCTAGTTATAGACTTATATCGTAGAGCTCATATCTACTAACTACCTTCGCATCCACGTGCGTAACATCGATCTATCAGTACATAAACTATAATCGTAGTAATCAATAGATCATAGATTCATCTGACAGGAACAAGGACAGATCTATTTTCACGTTCGCCAATCAGTTATAGTCCACAGTTACCAGAGTTACTATCAGTCATAGGTTAAATCAACACCTTCGCATCAACAATATCACAAGTAATATCATAAACACATAAACAATAGATCACAGGAATACTTCGTATTATAACAAAGATAGATCCGTAGAAACAACAGATAGCCAACCATAGATCCAAAATTTCACATAAACAGTAATACATAAACTCAGATAATGCAGATATACTCTAACCAGATTCGCATATATTAGCATCCAAAACCCAATACAATCCAACACATCCAGCAGGGTCCGCACACAACAGGACTAAGGATCTCCATGCACACAGCCAGCAGGAGTCCTTACCCTAGAAACCCAAACAGATCTAACAATTCGCAACTATCATCAATCTCTATTCTTTTCTACCTATGACTCAAAAAGGTTAATCTATTTATATCGATTTAGCCTATGCATCCAATGGTCCACAAACTGTGGTTTTCGGACTCTTGGTCTACCCTTGACCCGTTACAATGCATTAGGGGCTTTGACCCACCCCAAAACCCCTATGTTAGACTAATTAAGACCAAAATATACAAAAATTATACAAAATCGCAACTTTTAGGGGACCCTGTTCCAACAATTTTGCATTTTCAAGATTTGAAAAAACTTACCACCAGAAATTGGCAGTCGTCTTGAAGGTATATACTAAACAAAGGGAGCTGCCCCATCCTGCCGAATTGTATTTCCAGCTTTCTTGGAAAAAATACGTTGTTGTATAAACTAGACAGCGTGATCAGGGGGATACATGACATGAGAAAATGGTAGAGAAAACCCCCATGAACCGCATATTTTGCATTTTCAAGATCTGAAAAAACTTACCACTAGAAATCGTCACCTGTCTTGAGGGTATAGACTGAACAAAGGGAGCTACCCCATGTTGCTGACTTGGATTTCCTAGAAGGGTTATCGAACCAGAAATTCCATGTATTCTCGAATACATGCTTATTCCCACCATTGATAGGCTTCTCTATCAGTTTAACTTCACCGTTCTGTGGTTATTCCTGTGTCATTCTTGTAGCACGTTGAAATAAATCCCTAGTAGTATGAGAATTACCAATACAAAGTATCGTATTCCCAGAGACAGACCCTATTTATATACCTCCACTTCGCCCCTTCCACAAATAAAACACTCTGCGTTTAAGCGCTCGAAACCCCAACCTTAGATTCGAGGTCTTAGGTATTCAATTTCATATATTTATTTTTATATCTACTCTTTTTAGATTTGAATTTTTTAACTCTCACAAAGAAGTACATATCGTTAGCTATTAGGGTCATTCGTCAATTTTAAGGTGTGGTTGATAACTCTATATGTTATACAAGTTTTTGATATAATTTTTATAAAGGTGGTAGCAGTGAATTTACATTCCCTACTTTACACTAGGTATCATTCTTGGAACAAAGAAAAGTGCACAAGGGTTTCCCAAATAAGCATTCATATGATTAAAAATTGAATAATATTTGTTTAAATTTATCCTAATTTTGTATTGAAATAATGTGAGACACTCGATACAACCTAATATGAGAGATATGTGTAAGGAAACATAAAAACTATATGGCATGTGTTACAATATTTTAGTCAATTGAGTGTTAACCAAGTGATTGGGAGGTTTTAATGATAACCTCCCTACCCAGGTTCAAGTCTCATTGACATGACTATGTATGTATGGTTATCCTAAAATATGTTCTATTATGCACCTCTTCATTGAATTAAGTGGGAAGAGGGAAATCTACTTTTATAACAAAAACAAATTTTACAATGGTTTTAAAAAATTAATTAATAAAAGTGCATTATATATGTTAATATCAATACAAATGGCCAAGGGGTTTAAACCAACTAATTTTCAACAATTTCATTAGACATTAGGCTAGTTCCATGACAACAAGTACATTACTTGAATTTTTTTGGTGATGGAATGAATATGAAAACTTGGAAACAAAGAAACTAGCTTACTTAGTCATTCTTGGCAATGACCATGTACTTAAACATTGATAATGCTATTGTGACCTTACTGTCACAAGGTTATCCCTTGACATGATCCAAACACCTCTTCTTTCCATGAATTGTTGTTGATAAAGGAAAATTATTCTATGACTTGAAAAGAATCATTACAAAAAAAAGCAAAAACTTTTGCATCAATATAAAGATAATCATGAAATCAAATTTCATCGAGTAAAATAAATAAAAAAGGCCACCATGTTCTCATGAAGTGATCTCGGTCTCCAAAAAATCAAGGAAGCAAATTACACTATAACAACATAAAGTTAAATCAAGACATGTTATATATATAATTGCAAAATTAGAATATATACGAGATAAAATCTCAAGAAGTTTTATTCTATTCCATCATAATATGGAATATGAATATGCTCTAAGAGTCCTCATTTAGAATGAAGAGGGCACTCTTATTTATATATAAACTTACTTTTAAACTAAAATAACAAATATTAAATTCAGATTCAGTAGTTCTTCATGTGGTTATTATAACATCCAAACTCGACTCGTTAGTTAATTTGTAAAATTGTAATTAATTATGTTGATCACATTGTATTAATTGTGTGAGCATTAATGTGTCGTTAGTGCAACAAAAATGAACTAGATACATCAAGGAACAATGTATATGTAATATAAATGCTTGATTAATCAATATGATGACAAAACTAACTTGGAACATATGAGCACTAATATGAGCTATGATACCATGAGTGTAAAAAAATGAAAGTGTTGTAGGGAATTGTCTTGCTAAAGCCTTTCCATGAATTTTCAAATTTGAATCTAAGCATTTTTCCTCTTGCCCAATAACCAAATGATTTTGAGGGACTAGATAGTTGGAACAATCACCCTCATAAATATGGGACATTGTATGGCTGCAACTACATTATTTCTTAAATATTAATGGAAGGAATGGGTTGAGTACATCCCTTGGATTTTGAAGTTGACCCATGGATTTCCTAGGAGACTAAGGTAAATGTGGGACTATATTATGGAAAAATATGGAAATTGACAGAGACCCATGGAGGAAAAAGGTGGTCTAAGACATTCATAGATAGAGAAATTTGTACATTTAGGCATAAAGGGATACACAAGTGCTTAAGTAGTGAAATTCACAAGTGGAATGATGGATGAAGCATTCTAGGTGATTAAACTGCATTTTGAGTGCCCATATATGCCAATAAATGTGCCAATTGCAAAAGGGAATGATGTTGGTGTGTTATGGGCTCTCTAAAAATGAATGTTTCTTGACAAACACTAGAAAAAAGAGTTATGGACTCTATTTGGGTAGAGTGGGTTGTGATTTGTTGTGTGTTGGTTGAGAATGAAAAGCAAGAGGTAGGGAAATTTCCAAGGGAATTTAGAGCTAAAAACTGAATTCCCTTATTTACTTTTCTAACCATGCTAAGAGGTATTTAGAGATCGTGGAGGCCTATATTCAATAGGGAAAGGTGATCCATAACTTTGATTTATGTGTGAAAGAGAGTTGTTCTCGCGTAGTTAGATACTAGTGAGTTATTATTTTTCCCCTTGTGGTATCATGTCCTAGCTAAGGGGTGGCTATTTGTATAAAGTCGATGTGCAGTTGAGCTTATGGTTGGGTGGAAAAGACTCATTCCTATATCAGTAACTTGAAAAAATTCATATCTAAATTATGTTTTAGATTGATCTATCTTGTGGGAATAAATTGATGTTTGAATTGGACAAATTAAACCACATAATCCTCTTTCTTAATCATGTGAAAATGCTTGGTTAGATTTTGGTGGATAGTAACCTCAAGTAAGTTTTCATTTGTACATTTTACTCCTATCTACTTATATACTAAGGAATGATAAATTATGGTGGGCAGTAACTTTGGTAAGTATGCTCATTTTCATGTGACTCGTGCCTATTTTGGTGCAAAGACTTGCTTAAGAGCAATGTCTACATAAACTTTAGGGTTAGTGAACGCTGGAAAGAAATATTTTTACATGAGGGAATGTGGATATGCATATGGTCACTTATATTCATGAACTTTCCATAAATTAAGAAGAATGGAATTTTGGGCAAGATTTTTACCCAAACAATGATAATTCGGAGGTTGATGCTCTTCGTAAATTTGTTTGATTTTCCTTGATAGAGATAATCCTCTCTAATGTTTAATGCAAATTCATAGATTTGATGCAGGAAGTGAAAAACCTTCACTATCCACAAATTGTCCAATGTTTTAAAATTTAAACTCCTTGATTTTTACACATGTAAATTTAATTTATTTCCCTAAATAGATATAATCCTCTCTAATGTTTAATTCAAATTAGATTCGATGCAAGAAGTGAAAAACCTTAAATATCCACAGAATGTTCAAAGTTTTCAAAGGTAAAATCCTTGATTTTTACATATTATCATTGTGTGTGGAACTCGTCGATGGCATCGACAATCGAGGAATGACTTAAGGGTTTCAAATGATAAAAGTATTAAATTTCACCCATTTTCGGTAATTTCATCGTGGATCGACGAGATTGGATTAACTTTTCCATAATGTAAAGTGTTGAATTTCATCGATGGCCAATAAGGTCATCAACCACCAGCGAGATTGGACACAATTTTTCAAAGGGTAACATATTAAATTTCATTGATGGCCAATAATTTCATCAACCACCAACGACATTGGACACGGTTTTTCAAAGGGTAACATATTAAATTTCATCGATGGCTGATGAATCCATCTGTTTTCAGCGAACATTTTGGGGTTTAACTCATAGAAAAATGGTAAAAAAGTTTGTTGCTGACCTCATATATAGTTGGTAAAAATGTTTGGGGTTCTACCCTAGGGGTTGACCTCATCAACAATTAATGAAATGTTGGAAATTTATCCCATTGGCAAGGTAATATATTGGGTACTACTATCAAAAAATTGTCGAATTTTGTGGAAGAAACCTTTGAAAATTTGGAAATCTACATGTGGATAAACATAAAGCTCGTCTTGTTGCTAAAGGATTTTCACAAGTTGAAGGCATTGACTTATATATGGAAACTTTATCCCCTTTTTCCAAAATTAATTATATCCACCTTGTTCTTTCCATTGTTGCCTCCTTTAAATGGGAAGTCCATCAGATGGATGTTAAATCCACCTTCCTACATGGGGACTTGAATGAATAAATATACATGGAACAAACCGATGGCTTTATCCAAAATGAATCTAGCCTTATTTTGTTTCCTTAGGAAATATCTCTATGGTCTCAAACAAGCCCCTCGGGCTTGGTATGCCAAAATGTACAGCTTTCTCTTAGATAATGGATTTTCTAAATGTCATTCTGACAACACTGTCTACACCAATAAAATGGGTAAGTCCTTAATCATCCTTGTTTTTTATGTTGATGATATTATCCTTATTGATAGTGATTTCCACCATATAAACCATGTGAAGTCTAGCCTCAAAAATAAGTTTGAAATGACAGACTTGGGACACTTGCATTATTTCCTTGGTCTTCAAGTCTTGCAATCCAAACAAGGTATTACCCCTTCTCAATCCAAGTATGCATGTGATCTTCTACTCCGCTTTCACATGGAAGAATGTAAGCTAACCCCTTCTTCCTTTCAGTATGGATTCAAGCTTTCAGTCACTTTTACTTCCCCTAAAGTTGATGCTACCTTATACTGTCAACTTCTTGGTAAAATTTTGTATCTAACCCATACCCGTCCTGACATTTCCATTGTCATTGGTCTTGTTGCTCAGTTTATGCACAAGCCTCATGAAAGTCACTGGAAAGAAGCTAAAATAATACTTCGATATATTTGAGGTATAGTTCATTCATGATTAATTACAGTGTAGGAGCATCTCCATTGTTGATTGGTTTCACTAATTTTGATTGGGTTGGTGACCCCGATGATCGAAATTCTAATGCAGGTTATGTATTCACTCTTGGCTCAGGACCTATTACATGGTCTTATAAGAAACAAAGTGACATCTCTCTTTCTTCGGCAAAAGAAAAGTATCGTGGTGCTATTGAAGCCAGCAAGGAAGCCCTGTGGCTTTGTCAGATCCTGTCTGAATTTGGTCTTCATCGGCAACATCAAACTACACTTTGGTGTGATAATCAGTGTGCCATTCAACTATGAAAATATCCATTTCAACATCGCCGCATGAAACGCATTGAGATACACATACACTTCATCAAAAATCTCATTCATGATCATGTTCTTGAAGTGCATTATTGTTCAACCAATGATCAAGTTGTTGATATATTTACAAAGGCTCTCACAGAAGCGAAGTTTACCAAACTCCGATCTATGCTTGGAGTTTAGGAAAGTTATCATTAAGGGGGGATAGGCTCTAATGCCTCCTTCCTTCTCCTATTATGTGACCTTTTTAAATACTTCAATCATATCCAAAGTTGTTCTTAAGAGGGGATGTTAGAATATTCCGACACATAGGAAATAGTTAAGTATAACTTGGTATAACGTAGATTTAGGTAAAGTGTGTCTCTTTACTATGTACATTTGTAACTTATAATCTAACGACCACAATATGTAGTGATCCAACGGTTCACTCTCTCCTCAGTATTACCGACACTTGATCCATGGCTTAGCACCCAATTGGTCCATGATCTCTATTTAAAGAGCATGGAGGGTCATTTTTCCGGTAACTGTTTATGAGAGAAGCTTCTGTAAATTTTATTTATTTATATTAATAAATTTCCTAAGGTGGCCGCATTGGCTCAGGTCGTGGAATATTTCCCTCTTCGAGTGTTTTAACCATGTCAAATATTGGTGTACTGATTTGTGATCTGTTTGTGAGTGTTGAAGTTTGAAACAAGAAACAATGAAATTGGCATTCAGAAGCAACATGGCAACACCTACACTATTGTGGGACCATAGGTCGTGTAGTGATGGGTCCTAGCAATACATTAGTGTTAAATTCAATTTATTTAATAAATTGGATGTGTGTCAAATTTAATTATCCCTTAATTAAATTGGACAATAAAATGTAATCTTATCTCATGATCACTTGTGATAGTTAACTGAGTGTAATAAACACAGTTAGATCATGAATTCCGAGTTGAGGGTGGTTGGTGAGGCATGCAGAGTAATTATATTAGTTATGGAGTTCAAATTGCAGTTGGTGTATTAGTTTAATGCATGAGAAATCAGTTAACTCAGTTAAGTGAGTTAAAATCAGTTTAACTAGTTGTAACTGTTTGTTGCACTACTGAGAGATCAAGTGAATTAAATATTATTTAATTCACAATTAGTGATCTACCATGAAACTAATGATTTACTATTAATATCTGCATGCATGTCAGTTCCAATGGAGACCCAGTTGAGACAAAGGTTAAAGGGAAATTAACTATTAGTTGTGATATTAGCAGGTTGCCTAGGTGCAGTTAAAACACCACAGGATTTCCCATGATACTAGCGCAACTGAGGAAGGATGAAATTCCTAAAGAATAGGGATTACATTCATTAGGAATTGCATGAGAAAGGCAGGTTGAAGACAGGCTGAGAATTGGCTAAGTGTTGGCCCAATTTTGTCTGGATCAGTGTGAGACGATTAGCAGATTGCAGGAGACTCTTGTAAGAAGAGTTCATTGTAATTGTTTCATGATTCTTTGTGGAATATAAAATAGAAGATAGAGGGTTTTTGAGCAGCAAGCTTTCCCCGAGAAAATATTTGTGTTGTGGTTTGATTTGATTCTTTCTTTACTTGTTGTGATTGGCGATTGTGTTTAATTTCCGTAATTGATTTGTAGAAGGATTCAATATCTAGCTTTAGTACATTGCTTGATCGGATTGAATCCATTGATATACATATGTTTGTATAAATTCTACATGGTATCAAAGCATAAGAAATCACTATAGTGGAGGAGAAGTTGAGTTTGTGACTAAATAGAATTCAAATTTGCAAAAGTATTCTTGGTGCGAAAGGCTAATCAAGATCGAAATGGATTTCAATGGCTTGAGATTGGAGTGTGCACTCAAGGGAAGTTCCAATTATATTATGTGGAAAGTCAAGATGGAGGCACTACTGGAGGAAAATGGGTTGAAATAATTCATTGATAATGATGTTCCCAAACCCGCTATAGCGGATGCCGCAAATCTTGATGCTTGGCAAAAGAAGGTTCCAAGGGCGAGGTGGATCTTACTGGAGGGAGTACGAGGATACATTGTCTCAAGTATCCATGGAAAAGTGACTCCATATGCACTTTGTAAGGCTTTGACAGATCTATTTTAGAGCAGCAGTGATCATAGAAAATTGGTACTTAAGGACAAGCTCAGGAAAATCAAAATGGAGAAAAGTGACACTATTCCCATATATTTAACAAAGTTTGTCCAATGTCGGGATGAGATTGGGAGCGTCGGAATTACTGTCGTGGATGATGACTTGGTGAGCCTAGATCTTCTAGGACTTACCAAGAGTTGGCATAGTTATCAGGACTCTGTCAATAGGAGGGAGAAGCTGCCAGATTGGGAACGATTTTGGTCAGATTTGGTGCAAGAAGAATTCAGGCAGAATACCAGGGATGGATCTTCATCTTAGGAATATGATGAAGAAAATTGTGCCTTGGCTGGTAAGGTGAGGAAGGGGAAGGGAAAGAAATCATATTCCAAATCTAAGACTAGAGAAGAAGGCAAGGAGCGAGACATGTCCAGAGTGAAGTGTTTTCACTATCACGAGCATGGATATTATGCCACTAATTATCGAAAAAAGAAGAAGAACAAGAAGGCTTCAGGATCTGTAGCTGGTGAGGCTTTGGCCTCGCAATTTGAGTTGGACTTCTCATTGATCGCATACATGGTGTCAAGTGTGATGGGATCAGAGTGGTACTTGGATAGTGGTGCATCTTTACACATGACGGGAAACAAATAACTTTTCAGTAGCTTGGAGGAGAAGGACCACAAAATGCATATCGAAATGGGTGACGACAGAAGGTATAATGCTACCAGGATTGGTATAGTTACTTTCCAGAGATAGTCAGGTAATTTTTATTAAAAGATGTAATTCATGTACCAGGCTTGAAGAAAAATTTAGTTTCAGTCGAAATGGTGGAGGATAGAGGCTATGATGTTATTTTCAGTGAAGGAAAAGATTTCATTCGACACAAAGCAACAAGACAAGCCAAGAATATTTGGATTTGTGTGAAGAATCTCTATAAAATTGATGTAGATGGCTACGCAACATTGATGG
This sequence comes from Pinus albicaulis, assembly GCA_034641835.2. NCBI lineage: Eukaryota > Viridiplantae > Streptophyta > Pinopsida > Pinales > Pinaceae > Pinus > Pinus albicaulis. Next base: position 542,420,532 of record CM076581.1, on the reverse strand, counting down.
GTAATGCATACAAAGTGGTGAGCCGGGATGAGGGTGAGTAACACCATGGAGCATTGAAGGTCATGCAAAGGGTACTCTTGCGAAGATAGACACATGCAAGGGATGTACCATTGGGAAGTGTGAGAAAGCCATGCGATTTTTCCTTGAGAGGGAGCTTGATTTGCATGCTAATGAGGAATTCTTGGTTCCAAAGAATGAACCTCAAGGTGTGGAGCAGCCACATGCGGAGGATCATGGAGTGGTAGAAACTTCTCAAGCAAATAAATTTCGAGCCAGATGGGAAGAGGGAGTGCATGCAGCTATACCTCCAGGTGTGAGGTGGAGCAATGTGCAGAATTAATCCGAAGAAGAAATTGGGCAGGGTTCATTGAGATGGTGTGTCTCATGGACTGAACCTGACTACGAGGAGCCCAAAATACAAACATAGCAAGAAGGATCAGTTAGATTGATGTATTCAGATGTCAGGAAGACAGAAATCAAAGTGATAGGTGCCAGATACTGGAGCGCGAATCAAATTTGGCAGCAGTGCAGAGTGCATGGATGCAGATGTCAACATTGCAAAGAATCCAGTAGACATGTGCAGTAGCTAGAAGCAGTAAGAAGACTCTGATGACATATGAATTATACTAATTTAGTTCTTTGAATGCTATTCAGTTTCAGAAGTGTTGCATGTGCAAGAAACACTACGTAAGTGTTGCATGTGTGAGAAAAACTAGAGAAGTGTTGCATGCAAGAGTTGTGTGTCGCATGCAAGGACGTTACTTTCTTGTTGAGAGGGAGTGTTGAATTTTGTAACAAGAAACAATGAAATTGGCATTCAAACGCAACATGACAATAGCTACACTATTGTGGGACCACAGGTTGTGTAGTGATGGGTCCTAGCGATACATTAGTGTGAAATTCAATTTATTTAATAAATTGGATGTGTGTAAAATTTAATTATCCCTTAATTAAATTGGACAATAAAATGTAATATTATCTCATGATCACTTGTAATAGTTAACTGAGTGTGATAAACTCAGTTAGCTTATGAATTTAGAGTTGAGGGTAGTTGGTGAGGCATGCAGAGTAATTCTATTAGTTATGGAGTACGAATTTCAGTTGGTGCATTATTTTATTGCATGAGTAATCATTTAACCCAGTTAAGTGAGTTAAAATCAGTTTAACTAGTTTTAACTGTTTGTTACACTACTGAGAGATCGAGTGAATTAAATATTATTTAATTCACAATCAGTGATCTGCCATGCAGCTAATGATTTACTATTAATAGCTGAATGCATGTCAGTTCCAGTGGAGATCCAGTTGAGACAAAGGTTAAAGGGAAGTTAACTATCAGTTGTGATATTAGGAGGCTGCCCAGATGCAGTTAAAACACCACAGGATTGCCCATGATACTAGCGCAGTTGAGGAAGGCTGAAATTCCTAAAGAATATGGATTGAATTCATCAGGAATTTCCTAAGCAAGGTAGGTTGAAGATAGGCTGAGAATTGGCTAAGTGTTTCCCCAAATTTTTCTGGATCAGTGTGAGACGATTAGAAAATTGCAAGAGACTCTTGTGAGAAGAGTGAATTGTAATTGTTTCATGATTCCTTGTGGAATATACAATAGAAGATAGAGGGATTTTGAGCAGCAATCTTTCCTTGGGAACATATTTGTGTTGTGTTTTGATTTGATTCTTTCTTTACTTGTTGTGATTGACGATTGTATTTAATTTCTGCAATTGATTTGTAGAAGGATTCAGTATCTATCTTTAGTACATTGCTTGATCGGATTGAATCCATTGATATACATTTTGTATAATTTCTACAGTGAGTGGTGACCTTTGGTGTTTGATATAAGGAACTTACCCTGTAAATTCCTACATAGATTGTACCTAGGTCAAGTCCACACAACTCCATCTCATGATCTATGTTTTAGTCTACTTGCACAAGGCAGAAATATGTGATTAACTTCAAACGTGATTTCCAAAGTCATGAAGAACAATATAGAAATTCCCAACACGGGTTTTGTGAAAAACATCCTCAGTTAGGTGAATGATGAGCGATTTCCCTCAAAAGTGCATGATTTGGGAGATACATGTGTTGTTCCAAGAGGTGTTTTATGTTGCATTGTTCCTAAACCACGTCCAAGTTTAGAGTTTTGCATAATAATTTTCCAAATATAACTAGGTTCAACAATCTATAGTTTGTATGGTTCAAATCTTTGCCTAAAATTGTCAAGGAATCCTTATTCTAATTGTTCTGAGCTGGTTGATGTTGTGTATGCATGAGACAAGGGATTCATTAAATCCCTTACTCATTTCATTTCAATTTTAATCATTATATAATACAATGGGGTTTCACTATAAAGATTGCTCAAGGAGGAAGGGGAAAATAGGATAGATCTAGACATTCATAGATTGTTTCATAGATCAATCGATGTTGGGGTCTATATATACTTTGTTGACATGTAAAATTTGGGGATCAATTTTAATATATCAGTGTGATTGGAATTGTTTTATCTATGGTCTTTGCACAACACTTTGCATGTGATTTAGTTTTATAACACAAGCAACATGGTTGGTTGGGAGGGCCCACCAATCCAACCATGTCCACCTTGCATATATTGTGCATTATTTCTTGTATAATGTGTGTGGTAATGCATTGTTTTATGTACCATGCTTCGGCATGACTGTAGAGATAACAATATAGAGATACCTATTTGTTGTGTAGTGTCTTTGGATTGGTGATTTATTTTAATATCTTGTGTATATCATATTTTATATTGCTGTCATTCTGTACCTGTAGAGCATAACATTTAACACCAATATTGTTATATTATTATTTTTTCTCATTGTTAAACATTGTCCTCAATATTGATGTTACCATATATCTAATGCATATTATTATTAGGCATTGTTGACATTGATCATATATGCCTATTGCGTATCATCGATGAGAACTATTACCACTTCTTGTATCGTTGCATTCCTGGCACATATTTCTTGATATTGATATTGTTGTATGCTTGCCACATATTTATTATCATGTTGATATATCTTTCCTAACACTGGTATTGTATTGTATTTTTTATTGTATTGTATAAGAAAATAGAGTGAGAGCTAATTCATTAATGGTATTTAAGGAAAATTATATTATTTGAAATGATTTATTGGTAGGCCATTACGGGGTGGACTTTCACTATTTCAAGATACTTTTGTTTATTGCTTAGTTAACTTATTTCCTTATGTATAAGGAAAACAGGCTTTTAGTCAATCAGAAACCATTTTAAATCTTGTTCTATGACCAAATTCAATTCTTTATTACCAAAACATGTTCTCCACGAGGTTTCAATATGGCTCTGCTTAATGTCAGTTCAATTTATATATTTTAAATACAACCCACATTATCACCAAATTCAATTATTTATTGCCAAAACATGTTCTGGATGAGGTTTCAATATGGTTTTGCTTAATGTTAATTCAATTTATCTATTTTAAAGACAACCCACAATATCCAAATTTAAATGGAGCTTGAGGTATAGTTTTTATAAATAGAAAAAAATATCCATTTCAATTTTATATCTATGAATAATTAGAAAGGGATCACAAAGAAATTAGGATGTCAATTAGGTTTAGTGTGGGTGGTTAAGAGGAGTTGTTATCCTCATTGTCTAAGGTCAATATTACTTGTGATGTTTTTATTCCTTATGTAGGGTTTGCATTATCTTTTGGATTTCTAACTCAACCTTTTGAATTCCTCCATTCTACCATGACTCGTTTCCATTTAGTTTTTCATTCAAATCATTCTTATGTAATTATTCATTTTACGTTAAGCAAAGTATGGATTTTGTTGGTTACATATTGGTGCTACAAAATATGGTCTTATGGGTGTATTTATTATATGGTGAACAATATATTATATGTGTTGTGTATGGAAATAATTTTGTTTCTTACAGTTATTAGTATGTTGAACAACGTTTGGTTGTTCTTAGGTGTTGTAACAATGTACTTAGACACCACCTCTATTTTAGAATATGAGTTGTCTAATATACAAAATCCCTTGATTTTACAACATGGTATTAAAGCTAATGGTTTGAGATGTAGCATGTTGCCTACAAGTCTTATGCAAGTTTTAGATGCTCTTAAAAAGTCATATTTTTTTAGTGGATTGGTTCGAGGTTTTTGATTGCAAACTAAATCTAGGACCAAATCAGTGGGTCAACATGATGAGTTTCAAACTAGATCTTATAAATTTCAATGGACACAATTATAGAAATTTGGCACAACTATATGGGAACATTCTTTAAGAGTGAAGGCTTATAGTACTTTACGGAAATGTTGGTTCTTATCTAAGGGATAATAATTTTTTTTCATCAGTAGGAAGAAGGATGAGGCTCTAAGAGTCATAAAAACCTCTATCTCAAGGTGGATTCAATGTCATATAATCCATATCAACTACTCATATAGCCCATACTATTTAGTATATCAAAGAGCTATAAATTGATGCTTCTTTTCCCGTAAGACCTTACAAACCCTATATTCTCCTTGCAAACCTTAGCCTCTATAACAAAAGCAACAAAGTTCCTACATAATTTACAATGTCATGAATTTGAGAATTCCACCAATTCAGTGACACTCCAAACAATTTTTTAGAAAAATAAATGTCTATCTCAAAAGACTCCATGTGTGGCATTGATCACCATGGTGTCACTCTCTAGTAACTATTTTTTTGTGGACTCACCAATATAATTTATTTTGATCCCTCTCCACAGATTTATCTCAAGGCATTGATTATGTTGGGCTATATCTTACATAATATTTCTAGTGGCCATGTGGTTTTATGACACACACCTACAACATGCCATCCATAGAGGACACAAAGTAAATTGTTCAGTTCCTCTCATATTACATTAACACTCTCACCCAGTCACTCAGCACACCATATACCAACATGTCTTCCCTCACTGTCCAATTTGGCCTTTATTTTGAGAAGATTAGGAGTTGGAGGATAAGAATGACGAGGGTGTCATTTTCTCAAGACGAGTCTCTCATAAGGATAAGCACTTTAATGAGAAGGAAAATCACAATATTGACCACTCACTTCTTACCATTCCCACACCATAAAAAAACCCTAAAAATTTCATTCTTAAAATCTCTTGCGTATTTTACTAATGTCATTCAAGTAGAATCTCACGATTACTTATGTCAATTTTGGTGCAATCATTTTTTTATTCTCTTAGAGGAACTCTTTATAGACATGCACCCCATCAAAAATAAACCGTGAAGTCAAAATCAATGGAAATGAATGAATAAGAGGGTGTGTCAGGGAGTGTCAACGAGTGTCAGGCATGCCAAGGGGGGAGTGATAAGGCATGCTAGGGAATGCTAGGGCATGTAAAGAAGTGTTAGGGTGTGCTAACATGTGTCAGATAGTGCCCAAGGCATGCCATCCATGCCAAGACATGCCTTGTGTTAAGCCATGACAAGATGTGCCAGGTCTTAGGGTATGCGAACGCGTGTCAAGGAGTTTCAGGAGACAAAAGGGAACATCACGTTAAAATGCAAATAAATGAACATATACGAGGGTTAATAATTCAGAACCTTTCATTTTCAAGTAGGGCATACTAGGAATACCAACACTAGTACCAATACATGCCAAGGGCCAAGTGCTAGTGTGTCTTAAGTGCCAAATCATCCTCTATTACTTCTCTCTTAATTGTGAAAAATTGAAATAAAATATATTTTATTTGAAACCATGTCAAGGCATTCCAGGGAATCCAAATGCATGCCAAGAATTTTCAAGTGCCACCATGTTCCAAGAGCCAATATGTGTTAGAGAGTTATAGGGCATGCCATGGAGTTTCAGGTTTGCTAAGGAGGGAGTGAAAAGATATGCTAGATAGTTCCAAGGCATGCTAGAGTGTTAGGGAAGCATAGAAATATGTGCCAAGTGCCAATGCATGTTGAATTTTAGTGAGTGTCATGGAAAAAAAATGGAGCACTATGTCAAAATGCATGGAAAATAATGAATAAGAGTGTGTGATAGGGAGTGTCAGTGAGTTCCAGGTGTGCTAAGGAGGGAGTGACATGGTATGCTAGGTAGCGCTAAGTCACACTAGTGTGCCATAGTGACACGCAACCAAGATGTGCTAGGTGCAAGGGTGTGCCAACACATGCTAGGAAGTGTTAGGGAGTCCTAGGGACACACAAGGGAGAACTAGGTGAAAATAATGCATGAAAATGAATGATTAAGAGATTGTGACAAGAAGTGTTAGTGAGTTCTAGGTGTGCTAAGGAGGGAGTGACAAGGTATGCTAGGCAGTACTAAGGCATGCTAGAGGCTAGGGAAACATGCCAAGATGTGCCAGGTGCTAAAGTGTTCTAGTGCATGTGAGGGAGCATTGTGGAGTACCAGGGAAAAACAAGGGAGCACTAGTTTCAAATGCATGGAAATGAATTAATGAGTGTGTGACATGGAATGTTAGTGAGTTATAGGTGTGATAAGGAGGGAGTGAAAAGGGATGTTAGGTAGTGCCAAGGAATTTTAGAGTGGCAGGGCGACATGCAAAGATGTGCCAAGTGCCAAGGTGTGCTAATGTGTGCTAGGGAGTGTCACGTAAACACAAGGGAGAACTAGTTCAAAATGCATGGAAATGAATGGATAAGAGTGTGTGATAGGGAGTGTTAGTGAGTTCTAAGTATGCCAAGGAGGGAATGACAAGGTTATATTTTAGGCGATGTCAAGACATGCAAGTAGTGCCAAGGCATGTCAGGGAATGGTATGGTGTGTTAGGGAGTTCCAAAGCATGAAAAGGAATGTAGGGGATGCTAACACATGCCACATAGTGCCGAGGGATTGTTAGACATTCTAGGTGTTATGGCATGTCAAGATATAAACTATGTTGTTTAGTTGTTTTATGGCCATGGTTGGACGTGAGCCTTGACTTGGTAACTTATTAACTGGGATGAGTTAAGATTGGACATGAGTAGCCTAAGATGAGTTATAATTCATTCTTAGGTGAACAAGGCATAGTATATTTGTTGAAATTTGAAACACTAAACAGTGAAATTGGCATCCAGAAACAACACTCACACTAGTGTGGGATCATAGGGATCAGTTAACTCACAATAATTGAGTTAAAATCAGTTTAAATAGTTCAAACTGTTTGATGAGATACTGGAAGATCAAGTGAATTAAAATATATTTAATTCACTAGTAGTGATATACAAAGTAACTGATGATTCACTATTTATAGTTGCATGATTGCTAATTCTGGTGGAGAGCCAGTTGAGACAAGGGTTCAAGGCAAGTAAACTATCAGTTTTATTTTTAGCAAACTGCCCAGATGCAGTTATATAACCACAGGAAACCCATGATGAATTGCGCAATCAAGGAAGGTTTAATTTCCTATTTAATAGGGGTTTAATTCTCTAGGGATTTCGTAAGCAGGGTAGGTTGAGGGTAGGTTGATAATTGGCTATGTGTTTGTCCAATTTTTCCTAGATCAGTGTGAAGCAATTGGTAGAGTGTATGAGGTTGTGGTGAGCACAAATACATTGTATTGTTTCATGATTGCTTATACAATAAATATGGAGGGGTTTTGAGTAGTTGCTTTCCCTAGTAATATCTGGTGTTGTGTATTGATTTAATTCTTTCTCTTACTTGCATGTGATTGAGAAATCATATTTTATATTCCACAAATATTGTAGAAGGATTCAATATCTTGATTTAGTACATTGCATGATCGGATTGAGTGCATTGATATAATTTCTACATGGTATTATAGTTGTATTAGAGATTTTATACATGGTATCAGAGCACCATGAATCACAATAGTGGAGAAGAAAGAACATTATTCAAATTTTCAGGTACTTTCTTTGGAGCTATAAGCGGATCAAGATGTCTTTCAATGGCTTGAGACTTGAATATGCACTTGAGGGCGGTTTGAATTATATTGCATTGAAGGACATGATGGAGGCAGTGTTGGAGGACAATGGGTTGAAGGAATTCATAGATAATGATATTCCCAAGCCCGCAACAGCAAATGCCCAATTTCTTGATGCATGGCAGAAGAAGGTAGCAAAGGTGAGGAAGATCTTGTTAGAGGGAGTTTGAGATCACATTGTATCGAGTTTCCATGGAAAGGCAACTCCATATGCTATGTGGAAGGCCTTAACAGATCTATTTCAAAGAAAAAATGACCACATAAAATTGGCACTCAAGGACAAGCTCTGGAAAATCAAAATGGAGAAGGGCGAGACAATCCATAAATACTTGACCAAGTTCACTCAATTTCGAGATGAGCTTCGAAGTATTTGGATTACTCTAGCTGATGATGACTTGGTGAGCCTAGCACTTCTAGGCCTTCCTAAGAGCTGGCATAGTTACCAGGAATCTCTGAATGGGAGGGAGAAGTTACCAGATTGGGAGCGACTTTGGTCATATTTGGTACAAGAAGAGTTTCGGCGGAACACCAACGATGGATCTTCATCCAAGACTGATGATGAGGAAAATTGTTCCTTGTTTGGTAAGGAAAAGAAGGGGAAGGGGAGGAAGTCCCATTCCAAATCTAAGATTGGAAAAGAAGGCAATAAGCGTGACATGTCAAAGGTGAAATGTTTTCACTGTCATGATCATGGACACTATGCCACAAATTGTCCACAAAATCAGAAGAACCACAAGAAGGATCCAGGAGCTGCAGCGGGTGAAGCTTTAGCCTCACATTTTGAGTTGGAATTCTCTCTCATCACATGCATGGCATCAACTTTGATGGGATCTATGTGGTACTTGGATAGTGGAGCATATTTCCACATGATAGGAAACAAAGAACTCTTTAGTAGCTTGGAGGAGACGGATCTTTAGATACACATCGATATGGGTGATGACGGGAGGTATAGCACTAACGGGATTGGTATAGTTACTTTTAGGAGATATTCAGGTAAACCTTTCTTATTAAAATATGTCATGCATGTACTAGGCTTGAAAAATAATTTAGTTTTAGTTGCTATGTTGGAGGATATTGGATTATGATGTGGTTTCACTCAAGGAAAGGAATTCCTTCGTCACAAAGCCACAACACAGGTAAAGAAGATTGGGGTTCGTGTAAATAACCTCTACAAACTTGATGTAGATGGTTGCGCAACATTGAGAAGTAAATCAGGGAAGGTGGTGAGCTGAGATACAGGTGAGTTCTGGCACATGAGATTGGGCCATCTACACCTCAGTGCTTTGAGGATCATGCAGCATATTTCTACAGGTCTTCCAAAAGGTACTCTTCGCATATAGACACATGCAAGGGATGTACCATGGGGAAGTATACTAAGGCCACCTTTCATGAGAAGGATAACTAAGCAGCGACAATCCTTGAGAGAGTTCACTCAGACGTGTGTGGACCATTCTCTATGCCTTCCACAACAAATCACAAGTATTATGTGATTTTTGTTGATGATTTTTCTAGAAAATGTTGGATCTTCTTTCTGCAGAAGAAAGATCAGGTGTTATCCAAGTTTTGTGAGTTCAAAGCACTGGCAGAGAAAGATACAGGGAAGAAGGTGAAGTCTCTAAGGAGCAGAAATGGTGGTGAGTATATCTCTAATGAATTCAAGAACTTCTATGCCAAAGAAGGAATTCAGAGAGAATTGATTGCACCTCATAACCCATAACAAAATGGGTTGCAGAAAGAAATAACAGATCAATTGTGGGGGCAAGACGAGCTATGTTACATGATCAGGGCCTACTATTGCATCTGTAGGAAGAGGCAAGCAACACAATAGTATTTGTGCAGAACCAGAGTCCTCATTGGATACTTGGCATGAGTACACCAGAGGAGGATTTTTAAGGTAAGAAACTTGATGTTTCATATTTTAAAAATTTTGGCTCATTTGTCTATTTCCATGTGACCAAAGATGCCAGGAAGAAGCTATAACTAACAATAGAGGTTGGGATATTTGTGGGGTACAATAATACTCCCCACAACTATCGAGTGCATTTATCGACTAACAAGATGAAAATTGTCAGGAGAGATGTAAGATTTGATGATGAGAAGGCCATGCTATTGTCCCTTGAGAGGGAGCTTGACTTGCATGCAGATGATGAACTCTTAGTTCCAAAGGATGAACCTCAGGATGTGGAGCAACCACAAGATGAGGATCATGGAGTGGCAGAAACCACTCATGCAAAGCCATCCACCATAGATGGTAGGAAGTGCACCAGAGAGGCTGACAGATTGCTGCTAGATGTGATAGAGCATATAAGATCACCTACATCACAACACAGGTAGAGAATGTCCCTAGATAGGTACACTAGATACATGGCTCTTATGAGTGATTTTATTGTGACAGAACCATCCTCTTTTGAGGAAGCAGTGCAACAAGAAACATAGGTTGATGCAGTGCATGGGAAGTGGTCCCATGACCCGTGGGGAAGTCAGTGGTTGGATCCAGGTGGATCTACAAGGTGAAGCAAGTAGAGACCTCCAGGAAAGGGAAATTTTGAGTGATATGGGCATAGGGAGTCGTGCAGCTATACCTCCAGGTGTGAGATGGGGTGATGTGCAGATGTGATCCCAAGGAGAAATTTGGGCAGGCTCCATTGAGATGGTGTGTCTCATGGATCGAACCTGGCTACAGGGAGCCCACAGTATAGCAGCAGCAGGAAGAATCAGTTAGATTGATGCAGTCAGATGTTAGGAGGACATAAATAAGAGTGACAGGTGTTGGATACTGGAGCATAGATCAGAGTTGGCAGGAGTGCAGAGTGCATGGATGCAGATGTGAGTAGAGCAGAGAGTCCAGTAGACATGTGTAATAGCTAGAAGCAGTCAGAAAAATTTGATGATAGATGCATTATGCTGATTCAGTTGTTTGGAGGCTATTTAGTTTTAGGATATTTGCATGTGCGAACAACACTAGGAAGTGTTGCATGCAAGAACATTCCAAAGATACCAGATCGAGACATATTGATTCCTTTCTTGCTGAGAGGGAGTGTTGAAATTTGCAACAATAAAGTTAAATTGGCATCCAGAAACAACACACAGACTGGTGTGGGATCACAGGTCACATAGTGATGGGTCCTAGCGATACATTAGTGTGCAACCAATTTATTGAATAAATTGGAAAATTAATTGTAGTCTTATCTCATAAAAAATTGTAATAGTTAACTAAGTGTGATTGAAGAAACACAGTTCATATTTTTCACAGTATGAACAAAACTTGGTCGACGTTTCGAATCCCAATGGGGATAAACTTAGTTAGCTCAATATTTTCGAGTTGAGGATCTAAGGATAGGAAAATAGAGTGATTCTATCATTAACGGGGTCCAGTTGCAGTTGTAGCACTAGTGTAGTGTGGGTGGGATCAATTAACTCACAATAATTGAGTTAAAATTAGTTTAACTAGTTCAAACTGTTTGATGAGATAGTGGAAGATCAAGTGAATTAAAATAGATTTAATTCACCAATAATTATCTACCAAGTAACTGATGATTCACTATTTATAGTTGCATGCATGTTAATTCTGGTGGAGATCCAGTTGAGACAAAGGTTCAAGGAAAGTAAACTATCAAGTGAATTAAAATAGATTTAATTCACCAATAATGATCTACCAAGTAACTGATGATTCACTATTTATAGTTGCATGCATGTTAATTATGGTGGAGACCGAGTTGAGACAAAGGTTCAAGGAAAGTAAACTATTAGTTGTATTTTTAGCAAACTACTCAGATGCAGTTATATAACCACGGGAAGCCCATGATGAATTGCACAATCAAGGAAGGTTGAATTTCCTATTTAATAGGAGTTTAATTCTCTAGCGATTGCGTAAGCAGGGTAGGTTGATAATTGGCTATGTGTTTGTCCAATTTTGCCTAGATCAGTGTGAAGCAATTGGTAGAGTATATGAGGTTGTGATGAACACAAATACATTGTGTTGTTTCATGATTTTTTGATTTATTATACAATAAAGATGGAGGGGTTTTGAGAAGTTTCTTTCCCCAGGAATATATGGTGTTGTGTATTGATTTAATTTTTTTTCTTAATTGCATGTGATTGAGTGATCATGTTTTCTATTCCGCAAATATTGTAGAAGGATTCAATATCTTGCTTTAGTACATTGCATGATCGGATTGAGTCCATTGATATAATTTCTACATGGTATTATAGCCATGTTAGAGATTTCTACACTATTTGTAGTAAATGAAACTTGGTCAAGTTGTTGTAGTGGAGGCGGGACTATTGGAAAGTGTAACTAGGTTCGGTCTTCATAATGACTTGTAATTATGAATTTATGAAGAAGATAAAGATAATAAAATGTATTTTTTAATACTTGCATCATTGGTTTCATGAGCAAGGAGTTTTTATAATAGGTCAAAGACTTATTCTTGATGTCTTTACGGGTTTTTCATCTTGTCATAAATATAATTAAAGTCATGTTATGCTTGTGTAAAGGACAAAATTTGTTAATGTAAATGTATGCTTAAAGACCTTGTGACTAGGCCTCCTCAATTCAGCTCAAATATAATGAATAACCCTCTACAAGAAGTCGACTTACCTACTCCAGATGATGTCGGCCTACAAGCTAGAAGTAAGTCTCTATATATAAGGGATTGCAACTCCATTATAGGACACACAATTTTGGACAAGTCTGTAATTTATGCGAAGTATAGTAAGGAAAATAGCGAAGGAAAGGAGGACTCAAAAGGTGAATTTAAAGGGAATTTTAAGGTTTGGTCTTGGGTGATTGTATTACGCATATACTTATAGGAAGGCCGAGACTTTCCTGAGGTTCCATAATAGCAAAAAATACCTCTCTTTTTCAGGCATCATATAAGAGGAGAAGGTCACAATAAAGGACGAAGGTGAAGCTGAAGTAAGACCAAGAAAAGGAAGGGTATGCCGAGAATAGGAGGCTGATATATCTGTCTAGGGTTGCAACAACAAAGAGACTAATATCTCTCTCTAGGGTTGCAGCAATGAGGAGAATGATATCTCTATCTTTGGATGCAGCAACAAGGAGACTGAGACTCCTCCAGTACATGACAAGGAGTGTGGTGTAGGACGGTGCAGAAAGGAGGAATCGAGATTATCAAGAAGAAGAAAAGAAGATAAGCTCAAGGAAAACATCAAAGGCTAGTTATAAGGGTCTTGAAACAATACTAGTGTCAAAGGTCTTTGTCATGGTCTTGGTACTCGTTAGTTGAAGATATATAAGAAGAATTTTGATTGAGTTTTCCTCTCCAAGAGGGAGAGGTTTTGGCCTTGGCTTGAAGAGCCTAAATGTTGTGTCTCTTGTGTTTTGATAATTGACTTGATGAGAGACATAATAAGCTAACAAAGATCATAACTAAGTTAAATAAGCATAACATATTCACAAGTAATTATTAAGAAGAGAAATTGAATTAAATGCCCAAATTTCACAACAAGGACTTAGTTGGGTTCCCAATTATAAAAATAAAATAAAATAAGGGTAGTTATAAGAACATGATATGGATATGGGAAAACTAGTTTTTTTGTGCTAGCTCCCTCATCAGTTAAAAATAAATGTGTTTAGGATGGTCTCAAATTAGCCAGTTGTGTGAGGGTGTATGTGTCAATTTTTGGTGTATTCTATGAGAAATTTCTTAAGTAAATTAGTTTTTAAAAACAAATGTACAACAAATAAATTGCAGAGAAATAACACATAGTAAACACATTACACAATAGCTAATAACCGATTTCATCCCTCTTGGGCTACATCTCCATGGACCTGCTTTAACTGGCTAGGCCCTCTTTGGATTAATGGTCAATTCTCTGATTACATGCACCTATAGTGCTCCAATGGATTTGAAACCTGCTCCATTGGCTTTAGAAGTCAAAATAGACTATTCAAGCTCTCAAAATGGTCTTCAGTTGATCTAGGCATGACCTCCTCTCTTGGTGGCCTTAAGCTTCTTTAATCTTCAAAGTGGAAAATCAGTTACAGAAATTCTCCAACGCCTTTGTAACCTACACCATCATGCTCAGAGCATCAACATCACCTGGGAATTACTCTTCTTGAGACAAAATTGGTCAAAATTTGCGAAAGTTATGGCCTCCTCAATTATCGCCTAGGAAACCCCACTAAAACTAGAGAAACTCCAGTTAGGGCCGTTAAATTTGGGGGCATCGCCAATTTTGGTGGCTTCACCGAATTCTCTACCATATTAATCTGGATTTAATTAAATCCAAGCTAGAGTTTAAATTTGATATAAGATTTTTTAGGTGCATTAAGCGTGTTTTAACAAACTGCGCATTTAGACATTTGATTAGCACATTACCATCATTATGGGTTAAATAACCATGTGTTCACCTTAATCCTGCGCCATTAGTCTTTTGCACTCCACGTGGTCTTCGCATATGGTTACATGAGCTAGGATCTGGCCCATTAGGGCTGGCCCCTGCCCTACCCCCATCGTTTCAATCATTCGAATTGAAATATAAGTGGCAGACTATACATATTAAGTCTCAATCCAGTGGTACGGTGGTTATGTGGTGCGCTTGCTTGGGGGAGGTCGTGGGGTCAAGCCCCGACCTCCGCCCTTCCGTTGGTAATATATTTTGCACCAATATATAATAAGCCAACCTTTGAATTAATGTCGAGCCAACCTTTGAATTTGACACTTAAATTCGGACTTTGGACCTTTGTAATATGAATTCAGAATTTGATATATGTTCAACATTCAACCTTAGAATGATAAATTTCAGACTTTGATATATATAAAATGTGCCCACCTTTGATAATTCAGAAATTCAACCTTGGCATAAGATTAAACCTTGGAAGGGGGCACGTGTGCCCACCTTTGATAATTCAAAAATTCTACCTTGTCATAAGATTGAACCTTGGAAGGGGGCACATGGCAGCCTCTGGGCTAGCCACGTTTCCCGATGCCATTGATTCCTTCACAAAACCAATAAAAACAACACAAATCACCCACTTAGACCACCAACCACAAATTGACAGTTGGCACAGTTTCATTGGGCGAAATGTGAGAAATATTCCCAAATTTTGACCTTTAACCCTATTTGACCCTCTTTTTTTAAAATTCGCCTATTTAGCAAGGCAATCACTGGGCTCTAACTTCCTCATACGGACTACGTTTTGAGTGAAATGAATTGCGTTGGATTCCTGGTGACAGGCCCGATCTGTTTATTCTAGTTTGGTGTGATTCTGAGCACTTTGATTTTTTGGCAAATTTTTGCCCCCAATCCATATTTCGATCAGGACATGATAGTTAAGGAGTGCCAGGGTGTGTAAATGAATGGAAAGGTGTGTTAAAACATGCCAGATAGTTTCAATGCATGCCTGGGAGTGTTGGGGAGTGTCACGACATCACAAGGGAGAACTAGTTTAAAGTGCATGCAAAAGAACGAATAAGATTTTATGTGAGGGAGTGTCAGTGAATTCCAGGTGTCCCATAGATGATGTGTGTTAGGAGAATTTAACAATAGGACTTGCATGAGGAAATCCTACGATTGTGATAAGGGGATAGAAAAATAAATTTTAGACAAAGCGAGACTTTGGGCCAGACACACCACTAATTTTTCAATGACTTGGTTGGGTTCCCAAGTCATAAAAAAGGTAAGGTTATCTATGAGGGCATGACAACTAGGGAGTTCCAAGGTGTGCAAGGAATCCTAGGAAGTGCTAACACATGCTAGAAATTTCCAAGCCATGTTATGCATTCCAAGATGTGCTAGGTGCTAGGGTGTGGCGCCAACGCATGATAGGGAGTGCTAGGGAAACATAAGGGAGGATTAGTTTCAATTGCATGGAAATGAATGAATAAGAGTGTGTGATAGGGAGTGTTATCAAGTTCTAGGTGTGATAAGGAGGGAGTGACAAGGTATGATAGGGAGTGCCAATGCATGATAGAGTGCTAGGAAAGCATGCCAATATGTGTTAAGTTCCAGGGTGTGCCAATGTGTGCCAAGGAGTGTTATGGAGTGCTAGAGAAACACAAGGGAGCACTATATCATAATGCAGGGAAATGAGTGAATAAAATTTTGTGACAGGGAGTGTCAACGAGTTCCAAGTGTGCTAAGGAGGAGTGACAAGGCATGTTTGGCAGTGCTAATGAATGCTAGAGTGTTAGGGCGACATACGAACAAGATGTGCCAACACGTGCAAGGAAGTGTTAACTGAGAGTGCCAGGGAAACAAGGAAACACAAGGGAGCACTACATCAAAATGCATGGAAATGAACAAATAAGAGTCTATGATTGGAAGTTATCAGTGAGTTCCAGGTGTGCTAAGGAGGGAGTGACAAGGTATGCTAGGCAGTTTTAAGGCATGTTAGAGGCCAGGGTGACATGCCATGATGTCCTAGGTGTTAGGTTGTACCAACGCATGCCAAGGAGTGTTAAGGAATGCTATGGAAACACAAGGGAGCACTAGGTAAAAATGCATGGAAATGAATGAATAATATTTTGTGGCTGGGAGTGTCAATGAGCTCTAGGTGTGCTAAGGACTGAGTGAAAAGGTATGTTAGGTAGTCCCAAGGAATGATAGAGTGCTAGGGCGAAATGCCAAGATGTTCCAGGTGTTAGGTGTGCCAATGTGTGCTAGGGAGTGTTAGGGAGTGTCAGGGAAACACAAGGAAGCACTGTATCAAAATTCATTTAAATGAAAAATAAGAGTGTGTGACAGGGAGTGTCAATTAGTTCTAGGTGTGTTAAGGAGGGAGTGACAAGGTTATATGATAGGCAGTGCCAAGGTATGCTAAACTACCAAGGTGTGTCAGGAAGTGCTAGGGTGTGTAAAAGGATTCCAAGGAATGTAAGGGATGCTAACACATGCCACATAGTGCCAAGGCATTTAAGACATGCCAAGTTCTATGGCATGTCAAGATGTAAATTGTGTTGATTATTTATTTTATGACCACAGTTGGATGTGATGATCCTTGTCTTGGTAACTTGTTAAGTGGGATGAGTTGAGATTGGACATCAGTAGCCTAATATGAGTTACATGTAGTTCTTAGGTGAACAAGGCATATGTTGAATTTCCATGACATATGAGAATCTAGGTTTGGTCTTATAATATTTGATGCAAACACACTCAAGTGCCACAACACATCTACTTTGCACAATGAAATCTACACACATCAGGGAATCAACCATTTAAGAACTTTTGAGGTCTAAAACGGACCTCCTAAGAAAAATGTACAACCAAAATAAACTTTATAGGAACCAATAGGATTCAAGATGATGATGTCAACAATGGGGGATGATTCACCATTTTTGGGGTAAAAAAGTAAAAATAATAAAAAATAATAAAATGATAAAACTACTTTTTCAACTTGTATTTTCAACTTATCCCCCTAAGTTTTTACTCAAATTTCGAGTGGGAGTAATCATTGGATGCATAATTTAATTCCTCGTCCAAGGAGTACCCATGTTACATACTTTTGATGGACCTTGTTACACGAAAATGAGAAATACATGAAAAAACTGATTTCATGCATCCAACGAGTGTTCCTAATCAGAATTTGAGTAAACCCATAGGGAGATAAGTTGAAAATATGAATTGAAAAAAGTAGTTTTTTATTTCTTCCCTCTAAAATTTGATGATGTAATCTAATATTATTTTATCATTTCCATTATTATTTTATAATTTCCTTAGGAGGCCCATTTTAGACCTCAAAATTCCCCTAATGTAGTGCACATGACAATTTTAACTTTTCAAACCATTCTTCGATAAATTAAAAACTATAATAGAATAGGCTAGAGCTCTCATACCAAGGGTCATGGCCCTTCACAATCACATTGATACAAGGAATACAACTAGGGGTTGATGTCATTCCTTTTACAACCAATCTACCTTGAACAACACAACGCTTGACCCATTTTTTTATGGTGGCCACACATAGCCCTTTCAGTCCACATGTCCTGAAAACATATGGCAGGTCCTCTTGCCTCCCATTATGCAACTCCTCAATCTACCTCTATCAATGAAATCAACTCCTTTAGGTTAATGAAATCAACTCAAAAAACTTTTCCCTCTATCTATCTCTTTTTTCCTTTAAGGTCTGCAACACTTAGAGTTTTCGATCAGTTATTCACAACTCTGTTTGTGAACAGCTCTTTGGTTTGCCCACTTTTGCCATATTGCAGCTCCAAAATGACAAGTGTAGGGAAATGGAGGTTTCCCTTCTTCTAATTGACTCAATCCTCTATAATAAAATGAACTAGGGCTAGTTGGCTAGACCAATTGACTGCTACTTTAGTCCTTCAATTTTTTCACATCCTTAGGCCCAATACTCCTACCCATCTACCAACCTTGTTTTCCTTCAAAAGTGCAGGACTTAGGGATATTATTTGATAGTCACCTAAAAACACTCCAGCTGTACTTGGACTACCATCAATTCTCCCAACCATAGTCAATTATTTTACTGATCTAGTGCCCACAATACTACCCTTCAAATCTGCCACCTAATAGTGATTTGAGTCATCTCTAAATCACTATTCATGTGTACCAATTTATTTTTTTTCCAATCTATGAACAAATATGAACTACTCCTCTTATCATCCTTATAGAAATTTGTAGATGACTGAAATAGGGTCAAAAACCATCCTCTAATATTCCATTAACTAACTTATTATAGGTTGCTTCAGATCTCTATCCAAAACTCTATGGACAATCCACAAAAATCAACTCCTCTTCATGTCAATCCATTCCTCATATGGCAAATTTATTCTTCTCAATATTCTACTTAGTTTCCACCTTCCTTTGGATTTTATATCTTTGGACATACTTCTGCAAACCATCTTCCAAATCTATGTTATATATTGTAGAGATAAACCTCTCTCTAAGGGTCACGACCCCTCTTCTTCTACACAGATTTTCCATAGACTTAAGGGCATACCTTATGGATTAAACATGATAGGAAACCTCCCTAACTAGGATATTATGCTTCTATTCTAATTTCTTTATAAAAAACCCTATCCACTCATAGAAAAAACGACAACTCTTGCCTCCATAAGAGACTCGGCCTAGCTCATATGAATCCAAAGATTCTGGGCATTTCTTGACTGAATCTTGACCTGAACTTTAGATCTCTATGACCCTCAAACTACAGTTTCCTTAGTCAATATTACACCTACAGCTACTTATGTTCTGGCCCCCAATTATAGTGCAGACCCTCCTCCATTTGTGTTGGTATTTATCACAGAACTTGTAGCCTACTAACCACCACAAGGTAGGGTCTCAACTCCCTCTACTATTTCAAAATTTGGTGTGGCCTTCACAAAGAAACACCACTTAAATCACATGCCCAAATTCTCATGAGCCACCTCTCTTGAGCTCGATCTGTCATAAGAGAACCAAAAATATTCCATCCTACTTCCAATCTCAAACCCATTAAGGCATGTGACATTCTTGTGAACCCTCACATGATGATCTTGCTCTTGGTGGATGATCATGGCCTCCCTTTACCAACCCTAACTCAACCCTCTAACTCGACCTACTTTAGGACTACATATCTCCTGGCCTCCTTGATCAAATGAGATAATTCTCACTTGATATTATTGCCTTCATACTAAGGCCTCCTTAAATAGTCGTTCCTAGCTAGGCCTCTTAAGAACCATATAAAACTTACGGGCTTTACCCACTCAGAGCTTAGGAAATATTATTTTTTCTTTTTAATTTTCTTTTATATTTCAAACCCCATCTTGGGTCCAAAACCTCTTCACTTGGGTTATTTTCCCACACATAATTTTGTGACCAAACTCACACAAACCCATATCACTAGGCTTGTGGAGTACCTCCCAAGCTACACAATTAAACAACATAGTCTAATTGTAGTAATCGTAACTTTTTCAAGATCTTGTAGTCAAGCGAGGACTTGGTTGGGTTCCCAAGTTGAAAATTAAGTAAGGGTATTTGTGAGGGCATGATAGATAGGGAGGGTTAGGGCATGCCAAGGAATTAAAAGGTGTGCTAACACATGTCTGACAATTTCAATGCATGCTGAGGAGTTTTAAGGAGTGTCAAGGCATCACAAGGGAGAACTAGGTCAAAATGCATGGAAATGAAAAAATAACAGTGTGTGTCGGGGAGTGTCAGTGAATTCAAGTGTGCCAAGGACAAAGTGTGTTAGAATATTTTCATAATAGGATTTGCAAGAGGCAAGCCTATGATTGTGATAAGGGGCTCGACAAAGAATTTTTAGACAAAGGGAGATTTTGTGCTCGACACAACACTATTTTTCCTTTATATTTTGTTTTTATATGACATGTGGCACACTTTGGCCAATGATCATGTTTTAAACTATTTTAGACAAGTGCATATTGTACATTGTTATGTCTAAGTTTTAGGGAAATCGGCTTGTGCCAACTTATATCGTGTGTGTCTTGTGTATCTTGTGGTTCTTGATAACTCTCAGTTAATGCTCTACTATTTGTATGAACTGGACATACATGTGAAATATTGCTTATGTAATCAAACAATTAGCCATTAATCCAAAGAGGGTAGTGTGAGAGCAACTTGGAATAAGGGACTACACTAGTAATATAGGGACCTAACAGATAAAGTTGAAGCAAGATGTGATGGTATCCTCATCCTCTGCAAGGGAGGATGAGCAAGGTGAATCATTAGATCAAATTAAATATGGAAGGGAAATCAACCCTTCTGAACTCCTGAATAATGAGAATCAATCAGAATCGGATGCCAATCAACAGATATTTGGACGAAGTTGAAGCAAGATTTGATGGTATCCTCGGCCCCCGCAAGGGAGGATAACCAAGGTGAATCATTGGATTAAATTAAAGAGGGGAGGGAAATGGACCCTTCTGAAATCCTGAACGATGAGAATCAATCAGACTCGGTTAAATATCCAATTAAAACAGATGACAAGGAATGGGTCGAAGTAAAGAAGGGAAAGGAAAATAAAGACAACAATTAAGTGAAACTGTTTTCACAAGACCCAGATTCGATCCCCATACCATGGGGTATGCAATCTCGGTGCGGTTGATTTTTTTGCTAGCTTGTGATATATAATAGTTAACTGATTGTTTTTCTATCTTATGATATCTAATAGTTAACTGATCCTCGATCGGTTTTTCTGCATTTTCTATCTATAAGAGATTCGCATTACAAATACATGCCCTTGACGATTTTTTTTTTACCTCAACAATTTTATTGGTGGCAATTTTGGTCCACAAGGCAATATTTTCTTATCTAGCTCTCACACTAGCCACAACCCCACAAATTTCCTCCCCTTCATCAAATTGTTCGCTGATCATGGCCAACAACTGGAATCAGATAACAAAATCTATATGAGCAGAATTGAATCTAAAAAAAATGCATGTACACTCACATATATGTATGATAGTTGGGTTTTTACAGTTTTAATCCATAGTTGATCCCATCCAGCCTTGCCACCTTGGGTGTTAGTGGCAGTCCACTTTCCTCCGTGGGCACATGTATGGTCTTCCCACTTGGGCTCTATACCTGCTTTAAAGAAGTGGAAATATGCCCATGAGGGCAGCTTGCTTGGCAAAAACATGTTGTTGTATAAACTACACAACGTGATCAGGGGGATACAGGACATGAGAAAATGGTAGAGAAAACCCCAATGAACCGCATATTTTGCATTTTCAAGATCTAAAAAAACTTACCACTAGAAATCATCAACCATATTGAAGGTATAAACTGAACGAAGGGAGCAGCCCCATGCTGCCGACTTGGATTTACAGCATGCTTGGAAAAAACACGTTGTTGTATAAACCGAACAGAGTGATCAGGAGGATATAGGACATGAGAAAATGGTATATAAAACCCCGATGAACCACGTATTTTTCATTATGAAGATTTGAAAAATTTACCAGCAGAAATTGTCAACCATATTGGAGGTATAGACTGAATGAAGGGAGTTGCCCCATGCTATCGACTTGGATTTCTCGAAAGGGTTGTCGAACCATAAATTCCATGCATTCTTGAATACATGCTTCTTCCCACCATCGATAGGCCTCTCTATCATTTTAACTTCACCGTTCTGGGGTTCTTCCTGCGCCATTCTTGTCGCACCTTGAAATAAAGCCCTAGTAGTATTAGAATTACTAATTCAAAGTATCATTTTCCCAGAGACATGCCTTATTTATATACCTCGACTTTGCCCCTTCCACAAATAAAACACCATGCTTTTAAGCGCCTAAAACCCCAACCTTAGATTCGAAGTATTTTGACTTCAATAATTTTAGGTATTTACTTCCATATATTTATTTTTATCTCTACTCTTTTTAGATTTGAATTTTTGAACTCTCACAAAGAAGTACATATCGTCAACTATTAGGGTCATTCAAGTTGTTGTCATCATTTTTAAGATATGGTTGATAACTCTATATGTTATACAAGTTTTTGATACAATTTTTATAAAGGTGGTAGTAGTGAATTTAGATTCCCTACTTTACACTAGGTATCATTCTTGGCACAAATAAAAGTGCACAAGGGTTTCCCAAATAAGAATTCATATGATTAAAAATTGAATAATATGTGTTTAAATGTATCCTAACTTTGTATTTAAATAATGATATACACTTGGTACAGCCTAATATGAGAGAGATGTGTAAGGAAACATAACAATTATATGGCATGTGTTACAATAATTTAGTCAATTGAGTGTGTCCCAAGTGATTGGGAGGTTTTAATGATAACCTCTCTACCCAGGTTCAAGTCTGATTGACATGAATATGTATGTATGGTTATCTTGAAGTATGTTCTACTATGCACCTCTTCATTGAATTAAGCGGGAAGAGGGAAATATATTTTTATAACAAAAAAAATGTTACAATAGTTTTAAAAAATGAATTAATAAAAGTGCATTATATATGTTAATATCAATAAAAATAGCCGAGGGGTTTAAACCAACTAATTCTCAACAATGCCATTAGACATTGGGCTAGTTCCATGAACACAAGTACAATGTTTGAATTTTTTTGGTGATGGAATGAATCTAAAAACTTAGAAACAAAGAAACTAGCTTACTTAATCATTCTTGGAAATGACCATGAACTTGAACACTGATAATTCTATTGGGACCTTACTGTCACCAGGTTATCCCTTGACATGATCCATGCACCTCTTCTTTCCATGAATTATTGTTGATAAAGGAAAATCATATTATGAGTTGAAAAGAATCATTACAAAAAAAAGCAAACACTCTTGCATCAATGTAAACATAATCATAAAATCAAATTGCATGAAGTAAAATAAAACAAAAGGCCACCACATATCTCATGAAGTGACCTTGGTCTCCAAAAAATCAAGGAAGCAAATTACACTATAACAACATAAAGTTAAATCAAGACGTGTTATATATATATATATATATATATATATATATATATATATATATATATAATTGTAAAATTACAATATATGCGAGATAAAATCTCAAGAAGTTTTATTCTATTCCATCATAATATGGAATATGAATATGCTCTAAGAGTCCTCATTTAGAATGAATAGGGCACTCTTATTTATATATAAACTTACTTTGAAACTAAAATAACAAATACTAAATGCATATTCAAAAGTTCTTCATGTGGTTATTATGACATCCAATCTTGACTCGTTAGTTAATTTGTAAAATTGTAGCTAATTATGTTGATGACATTGTATTAATTGTGTCAGAATTAATGTCTCGTTAGTGCAACAAAAATGAACTAGATAAATCGAGGAACAATATATATGTAATATAAATGATTGATTAATCAATATGATGACACAACTAACTTGGAAAATATGAGCACTAATATGAGCTATGATACCATGAGTGTAAAAAAATGAAGGTGTTGCAGGGAATTGTCTTGCTAAAGCCTTTCCATGAATTTTCAAATTTGAATCTAATCCTTTTTCCTCTTGCCCAATAATCAATTGATTTTGAAGGACTAGATAGTTGGAACAATCACCCTCATAAATATGGGACATTGGGTGGCAACTACAATAGTTCTTAAAATTTTAATGGAAGGAATGGGTTGAGTAAATCCCTTGGATTTTGAAGTTGACCCATGGATTGCCTGGGAGACTAAGGTAAATGTGGGACTATATTATGGAAAAATATGGAAAGTGGTAGAGACACATGAAAAAAAAGGGGGTCTAAGATATTCATAGATAGAGAAATTTGTACATTCATGCATAAATGGATACACCCATAAGGAACAAAGGCACACAAGTGCTTAAGTAGTGAAATTCCCAAGTGGAATGATGGATGAAGCATTCTAGGTGCTTAAACTGCATTTTGAGTTCCCATATATGCCAATAAATGTGCCAATCGCAAAAGGGAATGACGTTGGTGTGTTATGGGCTCCCTAAAAATGAATGTTGCTTGTCAAACACTAGCAAAAAGAGTTATGGACTCTAGTTGGGCAGAGTGGGTTGTGATTTGTTGTGTGTTTGTTGAGAATGACAAGCAAGGGGTAGGGAAATTTCCAAGGGAATTTAGAGCTAAAAAAGGAATTCCCTTATTTGTTTTGCTAACTAGGTTGAGAGGCATTTAGAGATCGCGGAGGCATATATTCAATTGAGAAAGGTGATCTATAACTTTTGTTTATGTGTGAAAGGGATTTGTTTTCACATAGTTAGATACTAGTGAGTTAATAGTTTTCCCCTTATGGTATCATGTCCTAGCTAAGGGGTGGCTAGTTGTAGAAATTTGATGTGTAGTTGAGCATATGGTTGGGTGGAAAAGACTCATTCACATATCAGTGTCCAACTTCCAAAAATTAATATCTAAATTATGTTTGAGATTGATCTATCTTGTGGGAATAAATTGATGTTTGAAGTGGAAAAATTAAACTACATAATCCTCTTTCCTAATCATGTGAAAATTATTGCTTATATTTTGGTGGATAGTAACCTCATCTAAGTTTTCATGTGTACATTTTAATCCTATATAATTATATAATAAAGAATGATAAATTATAGTGGGCAGTAACTTTGGTAAGTATTCTCATTTTCATGTGACTCCTGCCTATTTTGGTGCAAAGACTTGCTTAAGAGAAATGTCTACATAACCTTTAGGGTTAGTGAACGTTGGCAATAAATATTTATACATGAGTGAATGTGGATATGCATATGGTCACTTATATTCATGAACTTTCCATAAATGAAGAAGAAGGAAATTTTGGGCAAGATTTTTACCCAAACAATGATCATTTGGA
This sequence comes from Pinus albicaulis, assembly GCA_034641835.2. Lineage (NCBI taxonomy): Eukaryota > Viridiplantae > Streptophyta > Pinopsida > Pinales > Pinaceae > Pinus > Pinus albicaulis. The sequence continues at coordinate 542,395,383 of CM076581.1, read as the reverse complement.
GGTTGATTCTCTTTGTAAATTTGATTGATTTTCCTTGATATAGATAATCCTCTCTACTGTTTAATGCAAATTCGTAGATTTGATGCAAGAAGTGAAAAACCTTCACTATCCACAAAATAAATTTGATTGATTTCCCTAAATAGATATAATCCACTCTAATGTTTAATGAAAATTATTAGATTTGATGCAGGAAGTGCAAAACCTTAAATATCAATCGAATGTCCAAAGTTTTCAAAGGTAAACTCCTTGATTTTTACCTATTATCATTGTGTGTCACAATTCATCGATGGCATTGACAATCGAGGAATGACTTAAGGGTTTCAAATGATAAAAGTATTAAATTTCACCCATAATCGATAATTTCATCGGGGATCAAAGAGATTGGATTAAGTTTTCCATAATTTAAAGTGTTGAATTTCATCGATGTCCAATAACGTCATTAGCCACCAGTTGCATTGGACACAATTTTTCAAAGGGTAACATATTAAATTTCATCGATGGTTGATGAATCCATCTGTTTTCAGTGAAAATTTTGGGGTTGACCTCATAGATAGTTGGTAATAAAGTTTGTGGTTGACCTCATAGATAGTTGGTAATAAAGTTTGTGGTTGACCTCATAGATAGTTGGTAAAAAAGTTTGGGGTTCTACCTTAGGGGTTGACCTCATCATTAGTCAATGAAAAGTTGGAATATTACCCCATTGGAAACGTGTCTGTGTTGTGGCTAGTGTGAGAGCTAGACAAGAAAAGATTTCCTTGTGGACCAGAACTACCATCAATGAAGCTGTTGAGGTAAAAAAAAAAATCATCAAGGGCATGTCTTTGTAATGTGAAACTCTTAGAGATACACATCATAGGAAAAACGGCCTAGGATCAGTTAACTATTACATATAAAAAGATATAAAAACAATCAGTTAACTATTAGATATCACAAGATAGAAAAACAATTATCCGCACTCAGATTGCATACCCCATGGTATGGGGATCGAATCTGGGTCTTGTGCAAACAGTTTCACTTGATTGTTGTCTTTCTTTACATTTCCCTTATTTACTTTGACCCATTCATTGTCATATGTTTTAATCGGATCTTTAACCGAGTCTAATTGATTCTCATCGTTCAGGAGTTCAGAAGGGTCCATTTCCCTTCCCTCCTTAATTAAATCCAATGATTCACCTTAGTTATCCTCCCTTGTGGGGGCTGAGGATAGCATCAAATATTGCTTCAAATTTGTCCAACTCTCTGTTGATTGGCATCCGAGTTTGATTGATTCTCATTATTCAGGAGCTCAGAAGGGTTGATTTCCCTTCCCTCTTAAATTTCATAAAATGATTCACCTTGCTCATCCTCCCTTGTGGAGGCTGAGGATACCATCACATCTTGCTTCAACTTTATCTGTTAGGTCCCTATATTACTAGTGTAGTCCCTTATTCTTGTTAGTGTAGCCACATTATTATTATTGTTGTACCCTTGTAAACCCCATATTGTTATTATTGTGCCCTTACATTATTATTGTTAGGTAGGCTAGGATTATATTGTGACCCCATGGACTCCTATATATAGAAAGGATGTTTTTTCATTTGTATCATCCAAGAATTGTTCATTTATGTAATGTAAAGAAGGTTTCCCCCTCGAAGGGGTTTATTTCTAAGGTGTTGGTCTCTCTTTTATTTTATTTTTGTAGGTGGTTTCATAACATTATCCAAATCTTTGTTGATTGGCATTTCCTTTTTTTCTTCAAGGCTTACTAACTATGAGGGATTTGCTACTTCCACCATGGGACAATTTTCCTCAAGACCTTGCTACCAAGTGGGCGGTTAGATATATTTCTTTCTTGGGCATAGGCACCTTAGACAAAATGTTTCTAAGAAGATGAAAACCCATTCAATTCTATGTGTACTAAATCTTCATGCTTGTGCTTGTTTCCTATTTTTGCACATTGATCATGGAGTTTATTTAGTTTTATCAAAGAAGTGGTTGTGGTGTTTATTTTGTTCAGTTGTGTGGCTCTAAGCTTGTTATTTAGAAGCATATTTCAATTGATGTTCTGACCCCGATATAGATTTAAGATAGCATTAAACATCTCCTTATCGATGGTCTTACTGATGATGTGAGGGATCATTCATGGATTCCAGGATGACTTGCTTTTTTTTGGCTATCTTCCTTTTATTTATTTACCAATTTTTTAGATTGGTATGTCGTTCGACCTTGGTCTTTACAAAATTCCAGAGGTCATTATCCTCTAACAACATCTATATTTTCATTTTCATGGTATGAAGCTGGAGGGACGTTATAATTTGTCTTTGTATCCGAGATTGGATGTAGTCAAAATATTACTCTTTTTTTTTTTTTTTTTTCTCGTTTAGACTAATCCTAATCTTCCCATTTTGTCTCCTCCCATCCCACCCACGGGTTTCAAACCGGTGACCTTGCAGAACGGAGTGCCTTAACAGCGCACCCCATCACCGACTGCTCTACACCACGTGGGCTAGTCAAAATATTACTCTTGGATAACACTATTAGAAAAAATAGATCAAATACCTAAAGACAAACTATAATAGGTCCATAGTACTTTTCTCAAGCATGAATCTCGGGCATCCCACTATTGAAACCTTCTGACAAATTCCTATCCCAAGTAAAAGTCCTATTGTCCAAACAAGGGTTATTAGAAGGTTTCAACAAACATGCTCTGATGTCATGTCAAAAATTAGACATTGGTAAGAAAATTTTGTATTTATTTCTTTATTTTTTTTATTTTTTTTTAAATCCAAACTGAAAATATTTTTATATTTCATAAAATTTGTATTGGGGCACAATTGTATAACATTTACAAGAATTTATTGTTGGTCCAAATTAATCAACACTGCGTTAAGATACACAATTCTAAAATATGATCCAAAACTATGCCCTGGAGTAGGCACATGGGCGTTATAGTGTTCTAAAGTCACTAACTTGTAAATCCTCAAAATACCAAATAACACTTACAAAAAATTGAAAATACATTTTATTTAACCCCCTCATAGTGGGAGATAGATTGTTCATCAGGGAAAACTTCCTTCATATCTATATGACTCAGATAACTAGGAAAAAATAGACAAGTAAGATTGGTTTTGGACACCTTCTGGTTGACTTTGAGAGCAAGCCCATCTAGCATTGATCTTATGTAGGCAATTTAATCATCCATTTTGTTGACTTTTGATTCCAGATCTAGTAGGTGCCTTGAGTCTAAACCAAGGCTCCCTTTCAAAAAATTGGTCTCAATCCTCTTTATGAGAAAATAAAGTAATATGAAATTCTCTTCTACATAGGAAGGAAGAAATAAATCCTTATCCCAATGAGATCAAGTTCCATGAATATAAAAGGGTTGGGTTGGCTAGCAGCTAGAGAACTTTACAACCAGGGCATAATTAGGGAGATTGGGGGCCAGATTTTGTGCAAGGATTGGTGAGATTTTGAAAGTTATAACTTCATGCTATCTTTTAAGCTGATGTAAGTTATCCATAATTTCATTAGGAGTCTCGTTTGTTCACTTGTTTGGTAATCAAACTCATGAATAAAATCAAATAATCTATCTGTTTGTAGAGGGGAACATGTTGCAAGCATATTTGTAAGTTAGATGGTCAGAGCCTTCCAATGTAATGAACATGATAGGTAGACATCTATAACAGACACCAGGAGCCATCACCCATGCCTTACCTTTGCTTGTGTTTTTACTGATAATTAAATTAAGATAAATTTTAATATTATCACGGTCTAGAATAAAATTTTCCTTGAACAACTTTTATTTCTATTGTAAATGTTTCTATTATTAAGAGGGAGGGACATAGTACCCTTATTTTGGGATTGTTGACATTTTCAACATATAGCATGTTGGACTGTTGATATTTTCAATGTATAGTGTGTTGAAATTGAAGTTCAATAACATCATTCTTAGGTCGGAAATTTGTCCTCTGTAGCTGAAGTTCTCATAAAACATTTTCTGTCGAAAGTTGCATTAGATTGTTATTGTTATCCTATCGTATTTATTATTTATATGACCTTGGTAAATGGAAGTAAGATTGGTAGCGTGAAGCATAAAGTGTATCTTATACTATGATTTTGGATTTTTTTAGCAACAGGTAGTACAAAGTAAATTTATGGAAAGACTGTCACTATATTGATTTAGTTGTTTTTTTTTTATTATTATTGATTTAGCTGGTTTTTTTTTTTTTGTTCAGAAATGAGAAAATCCAAGTAAAAAAAAATTGCATGAAGGGCATGTGACTTTGAAATCAAGGAAAAGGAAGAAAATAAAGAAAAAGAGACCTACGAAAATGGATGATAATGTGGAGGAGGAAAATGAGGATACATCTTTGAGAGGGATGAAAATTTTGTAAAGGTTGGTTGCAAACCTTTAGAATGTTTTTTATTTTGATATTTGATTGATTGTCTAAACCGTTTAGTCTTACATGAGATTTTCCTTGTAAAAAATCTTAGTCGGTGAAAGATTTGTAGAAAGTATGAAGACATCATAGTTTCCATTTCACAAGCGAAGTATAGCTCCGGGAATTTGACATAAAAGTATTTTAATGGCTATTTTTCATCATGGAAATGCAACACATTCATTATATATTGTTTTCAGTTAAGTGTCGTTACCTTTTCTCTTGCTTTTACCATGTGTGCAATATATTATTATTGTCTCAAAATTTTCCTGTGAAGCAATATTTTCTTTTCTATCCACTATACACACACGTTGCCTGCCCAATCCCTAGGATTTACCTTATAGGGCAAACTAACATGCTAAAATTTGTTCATTAGGAAATATAATTCATTCATTATATGTTGTTTTAACTTTTGAATCAAGTATCCTTTCCCTTCTTTATTGTTTTTACCATGTGCTCCATTATTTATTATCATCTCGAAAGTTGGCTTGAAAGCAGTATGTTCTTTGCTAGCTGCTACATACACACGAAATATGTTCAATTCCTAGGATTCATCTTATGGGCTAGACTAACATATGCTAAAATGTGTTCACCAAGAAATGTAATGTACATATTCTAAAATGTGTTCATTAAGAACTGTAATGTACATATGCTAAAATGTGTTCATTAAGAACTATAATATACATAAGCTAAAATGTGTTCATTAAGAACTGTAATGTATTTTTCATATGTTGTCTTGTGTCAGCTATCCTTTCACTTTTTTCTTGTTTTTACCATGTCCATGATTAATTATTATCATCAAATTCAATTTCCTCTGATGTCTCCATGTGGTGTGTCACCACTTAATCTGTCACGTTCGATGAAAATCCTTCACCAATTGAAAGGGCAAATGAAACTTGGAAGAGTTAACACTATCACCTTGGCACCCTCTTCCCTCACTTTATGTTGATTTACAATCACCACAAGGGGATTCTCTATGTCTACTCAATCTATGAGTGTATGTCATAGAGGTTGGATCATGGAATAATCAAGAATTTTCTCTCTCTCTCTCTCTCTCTCTCTCTCTCTCTCTCTCTCTCTCTCCCTATTTAGTCCAATTTTAGATGGGGTTAAATGTATAATATATAATCTTTATGGGTTGTAAAATATCGAGGAAAAGAGGTCTAATTTCTAGGTTGGATTGACTGTTCGTAGCAGATTAGTACACACCCATAAATATTCTCTTACAAATTATTTCTAGGGTCAACAACAGTAGACTTTTATATCTCTTTTCAGATCTGATTTTAGCCTTGGAAAATAGTGAATTGAAAGTTGTATTAAACCATGAATATCCAGATTTAGAAAGTGATTCACAAGTGGATAAAAGCCAACTATCTTTGAAAATTATTTCCAACATAGAGGGAAGATTATAAAACGTATAAATATATTCTAGACGTATGCTATTATGAATTTCAACTATTAGAAAAAGTATAAATTTGTTCTAGACCTTTCACTGATCATTTTCCTCTAGACATTGCATGCCCACTGTTGAGGAGGTGGTTAGTAATACAATACCATAAGGGTGATTCCAGGGAAACTATGTGTCCATAAAATAACCCTTGGCTGCCTCTGAAGACTGAATTACTTGTGCCATCGAGATATTTTTGGTAAGTGGAACAAAAAAATGTTGAAATCCTTCCATCTACTATGGGGGTAACATGGCATTCAAATTACTTTACAATTCTTTTTGGTAAATTGATTTGAGTCTCATTAGTAGGAAATACAACATGAGTGGAATAGAATCTCAATTAATATATATGCAAAGTTGGAAGATAAGATAATTCTATTAATGTCTGACTAATGACTACAAAAGTAGGTCAATGGGACTAAAGTGTACACTCGTATGAATATAATGTAGGAGTGCCAGCACAACAACTAGAAAGAAGTTGAGTTTAGACAATGGAACTAGATACTTGCATATTGGTGGTATTGCTCAATGGTTGAGTAGTGAAGGCCTCGATTCTATTTCAGTTGATGTCTTCCTGGTGTTCAAAATACATGCATAGGTTTCTAGTATGCTTAATGTATATCTAGCCCCTAAAAAACAAACCTACGTTGCTCACACCTGAACCATAGGACACCATTTGCATCCTTACAAGATCATTTTTTATTTATGTTTTGTGATCAATCACTAAGCCATAAAAAACTTAATTATGTTTAAAACAACTGAAAATCATTCAAATACAAGTTTGAAACATCAAAATTCAAATCAATGGAGGCATAATGGAGCACATTCTAAAACATTTAATGATTATTAATCAAGGAGTACTCTCCATTAGGCTTAGCTCAACATCGTCGTTACATTGTCACCCATGAGTTGGGACATAAATAGAGGGACGACACCATGATTTGTGGCAAAGAAATTTTAGAGTAGACAATCTCCCTAGTAAATAATATTTTTGTGGGAACTATTACCGCATAGATTATTAGTCTTTCAAAGGTTTAACAAGATGCTAGAGGAGCACGAAAGGTTGGTAGATGGAAGTTGGGAGTATATATTGTTTTTCCTATTTTGGTCTTTCTCCAACTATTCAAGCACTAATATAGTGACCAATGTATGTTAATCTACAAATTTAATCACCTAGGTTATTCAATGCCATTTTTTGTGAATTGATTGTTTCTATACATTTTTTTCTAAATATTACGTACTTGACTTACACATTGTAAAACTAAGTATAGATATGATATAGCTTTCACTCATAAGCTAGTGGACATACTGGTCTAATCCTTAATACATAGAACAATAAATTGATTTTGTTCCTTATATGCGAATGACTCTTTTAATGGATGGTAGGTAGTGATCTGTTACAATGAAGATAGGCTTCTTTCTTTAAAGCAACCTTACAGGATCTTCCTATATCTCATAGTAGTTTTGCCTTGAATGAAATCTTGGAACATTTTTTATAGGTTACTTTCCGGTTTTGTTAGCTTTTGATACTAACTTCTCTCAAGTCTATCAAGCTTTTGTATATTTTGAATGTCTGCAATTCAATGCAATTTGCAGTTGAATCAAGGTCTCCATGATGTATGTTTCCTTATGTATTGATATCAAGGCCTGGACAAATGATAGTTGAAAATGAATTCACTTGATACTTTGGAGGACAAGATAGAAGTGAAAATGTTGAGGTTGGGCATGTCAATATTTGCAAATGAACTACTTTTCATAAAATTTTGTTGGAACACATACTGGTCTACCTTTTCATTGGCTTGCATGAGATTGATTCTAAATCTGGTAATGGCCAGCTTTGACACTCAAAGGTCAGACCCAAGATGTATGCCTTCATACAGTGACAAGTTTGACAAGTTAAACAATGACAAGATGTTGCTTCAAAACAAAGCTCTTTTTGAAAAATCGATCTATTTCCATCTCTATCTTGCTACAAGTAAGAATATCCATGTTGACTATGATAAGTTATCCTATCAATGTCAATTTATTTTTGCATATCAAATTTATCTGGTATAAAACTGATCTAATTTTCTAAAAAGCATAAACAATGATAACATGTTCCATTATTTTGTCCTTGGTATAATCTGTGTGCAAAGATAAAAGGTTTTTCTTTGATACTCTACAGAGGATAATTATCATTGTGAGCAATGGAAGTATAATAGTGCACATATCTTGAACTTGGACATAATTTGTCTCCTGATAGGTGGAGCCTCACAAGTATTGAGTGCTTTAGAACAAGTTAGTATTTTGAACGAGGAGTCATTAGTTTTCCATTGGAGAAGAATACATAAAGCCAAAGTCACTTATTGAATGGAGCCAAAGACATTTGGCTGAAAGATAAGGAAAGGAAACCTAGAACTAGAATTCACTATTAACTAGGGAGAAGAGTCTCTATGAAGCAGAAATCTTGAATGCCAATTTAAATAGTTGCAGCAAAATTTTATAGACTAACTAATGTTCATTTTTCATAAAAGAGAAATTCAATGTGTCAACACAATTGATGTTGTCATGAACGAACAAAAATCTGGCTAGTAGTGTTAGGACCACGATATAAATAGTGTTGTGAATGCTCACTTAGGTGGAGGCTTTGTAACTGTAACCAAATCTGTAATACTAGTCATATCCATGTAAATAATACCTTCAAAATAGATGTCAAATTGGATGGTATAATATTTAACAGGAATGGCATTGTTGAGTTCGATAATTGCTTGATCCAATTAGGCATTTAATTTGAAACATGGGGTTGCACTAATGCTAAAAGGATGATCCCTTACAAGTTGAAAATGATAGGGCCTGTACTAAGAAGGTGGGATGACATTAGTGAGCAGCAATGTATTAGTTTTCTTGTTGATCAAAGATTATTTTATTATTATTTTTGTGAGAGGGACACACTTGTGGGAGAGATTTTCATGAGGATGAATTGTCTCATAGCCCCGTTTCATCTTTTTTTCTGGCACTTGTATTTACTTTAACTGGGAAGGCATACTAAGATGGTTGCATAAAAGTAGGCAGTGTTGCATAAAATACATGGAGTGGGTGCTCGACATGTACCTTCTTTGGCACATGTGGGGTGCACTGCTCAAGTCAATTACTTCGAGAATCATTCTTGACCCAAGTTGTCATGTAACCTCCTACTCTTAGCACATGTGAGGCACATAAGTTGATTAGGGTTAAGTACTGCACTTGTGGACCCATTCTCTTAGGTGGACCCAGCCTAAGCTCTTTGCTTTTAACCCTAATCTCTTATTTTACAAAAGGGAAGGGAGGGTTCATTACTCATATGTATGAGAGCTACAATGAAGAGTAGCGTGATGTGATATCTAGCGTGTTTTAGTTAATATGTTTTGGTTTATGAGATTTTGCAAAGATGGTTGGTTTTGCATTGTAACCTTGGAAGAAAGTGATTTTGGTTTGTGTACTCTTCTATTTTTTTGTAATGGAAAAATATGTGATTACTCGTGCATGTTGAGTAGTTGATCTGATTTCTATTTACAACTAGGTTGATGCTATTTTGATTTAGAATTCACCTCTAATTTTGAGACTTTTTTCCTTAGATTTATCCATTATTTTTATTTTATAATGGTCTAACTAATTGATATGTGGTGTCTACACTCTTGACTCTTTTGTACAATATTTTAGTTTATGTAGACCTAAAGTTATGATAGTTATTTCAGAATTTGTCATATTCAGTTGTAGCATTGTAAATTTTATTAGAGCATATTTTTTGTAATGAGGTTCAGTTTTAACATGAGGCAACAAGGTCAATTATCCATTATTATTTGGAGAGATTTTTAACAAGCCTTCATGTGTTAACATTATATAACATGGGTTACAAAAGAAATTTGAACATACATTTTTATTTATTAAAGGAGAAAGTTAGACATTGGTTGAATAGATCAGTGAGTTTCATTAACTTATCAACTGACCAATTAGGTGGATGACAACTTGCCAAAAGAGGGATGCAACATTGATTCGGGCATGATCAAGTTTTCAAAATTTGAAAATGGCTCCTTTCTATGCTCTGGGTCCATTAAAATATGAAGGATAGAACTGTTTAGCTATCTTAATGCTATTTTTTTGTATTTTGATAAAATTATCAATGGCATGTAGTAATCTTATTATAGAGATAGGAGACTCATAGAATAATATATATATACTTATATATATTATCAAAATATACTTTATATATGTGTGTGTGTGTGTGTGTGTGTGTGTGTGTGTGTGTGTGTCTGTATGTATATATTGATAAAGTATATTTTGTTTAAAAATATAGATAGAGGAAGGAGAGCAATGATAGGTGATAGATCACAGAATGGAAATCGACATAATTATAGAGTGATTGGTAGTGGTAATGGTAAAACAAACAAGAAATCCAAGAAAATGTAACTTATTTTATCAATGAAAGTAAGTATTTCTTTTCTTTTTGAAAAAAAAGAGAGAGGTTTCTTAAGAGGACCAAAATGATAGTGAGGGGTCATTTCTCTGTGCAATGCATCTGGACAATTTCAGGGTGAATTGTCATTTCCTAGTTGATCGAGTTTAAAAGCTCTGAGGGATTTCATCATACGCCACATTTTCCACTATGGTGTGTCTTTCCTTGATTCTATTTTTATTTACTTGTGTTTGAGGTAAAAGCAAGGTACCCTTTAATATTTTAATTATGCAGAGCTTGTGAGATTCGAAACCTTGACATATTTTTGCTTCTGTTTAGGTATTTTTGCGAAGCTAATCGATATGTGTTAGCCCATTTCGATTTGACTATATAGTGAAAATGGAGGAGCAGTTGATCAAGGATCATATCACAGAGCTCAAGGATGCTTTCAACATTTTTAACACAGATGGTGATAGTAAGAAAGATTTCTCTTCGTTCATGCATACCAATATTTGATACTTGAATTCTTTGGTTAATGAAATTTCCATTTTTGTTGTATTTATCTTTGTGGGTTTATTTTGCCTTCAGGTTTTCATATTCTGTAATAGGCTTGAACATTTCCCCTTTCTTTAAGATTTTTTTTGTCATATTTTGTTTAGAGTTAGGGCTTGTTTCCCTGAGCAGATATGCCCTTGCTATGTGATATTCTCTTGCACGATTTTGTTTTTTTTTTTTTTTAAGAAAAGGTTGTCGAGGTTTTTATTTTCTTCAGCCAAGATTTGTTTTATGCTTTAATATTATGTATTATTTTTTTTGTAAAAGAGCTTATTATTAACCTCTTTGAGTACTTCAGTGAGTGTTGGTTTTCCTTTTTCTATAGGGTTATTTTTATGTATTCATCATTAGTGCTGACGAGTTTCTACAGGGCCATTTCTCAGTGCTTGTTAGAGAAATTTTGTTTGAGATCGATTATCTGTTTTGAAAGTGGGTAGGATTTCGAGCCAGGAGCCTGCCTACACCTAGAAATATACTTTAATACTAATCTATGTAGCCCTTGCATGATAAGTAACCTCTACCGGTTTGTTGACAATGTGTGGATTGCTACCTCCGACAACCCATCTTCAAGTCATATTTTGGTTCAAGCCTCTAACCACTGACAATCAACCTCAACATTTGATTATGACAGTGTTGGAAATTTGATGGGCTAGGATTCAACCTAGGACCTGCCTCACTTTGGCAGGCCATTCTACCCAGTTTCATCAAAATCTTCTAAATCTGTGTCCTCTTAATTTAACTCCTTTTGAGGAAGTTGAGTCTAACCAACTCCTCAAAGTCTTACACAGCCCCGAGTCATACTTGTAATTTTCATTTGCGAGTATGAATCATACTTACAAGTGACATGTGGCTTGAGCGAGATTGAGTAGCTACCTTGCGAGTCTGGTTCTGCCTATGAAATTTGCTGTAAAAAAAAATACCCATTTAGCATGCCTTTTTGACCTGATCTTAAGTAGATAACCAGCAACGTTGCCAACTATCCAGAATCCATGTCCTTTTGTAATACACAGTTCAATTTACAGATTTTTAAATGATCTATTATTGAAAAGTTGCATTATATGGACATGACAAATACTCTTATTATTCCAAGGGGGTAGAATATGTATACCTTTGTAGACTTTCTAGACTTTAGTAGTTAAATTGTTGTGAAGAAGTGTGTTCCTTGTCCCACAAACAAGGGGTCACATAAGCCAATTTGGTGTCTAGCTTGTCCATAAATTTAAAATTATATTATTATTATGATAATTTTTTTCCTAAATTGTAATTTATTTTTTTAATTTCCCAAGAACTCTCAAGTTTTTCCAAGTCTAGTGGCTTTGGTTTTACCATCAAGCTTTCCACCGCCATTAAATGATCGGCATAGTCTCCCCTGTTCTATTACAAGGTGTGAATTGGTACCTTGAGGCTTGAAAATATTTGGAATAATGCTTATATGGAATAATTCTTTTTTTTGCTCAAGACATTATCCTCCAATTTTAATGAAATTGGCTAGTGAAAGAATTAAAATGAAGCAAAAATTTGAAGATGTGTAATCAATGGTTTCGGCTTTAATGAAATGTACATTTTTACGAAGGTATTGATAGATGTTTACCTTGAACATCTTTGCAACCATGCTTATGTGGAATGATATTTTTGTTTCTCAAGGCAACACCCTCCAATTTTAATGAAATTGGCTATGAAAGCATTAAAATGAGGCAGAAAGTTGAAGATGTGTAATCAGTGGTTTTGGCTTTAGGGAAAGGTACAATTTTACGAAGGTCATGATAGATATCTTCAACAGTTAAGGCCTTCGACATCAGGGTATGTGAGAGCATGGTGCTCTTTATTAAGTGGGAAATCGTTCCCCTCATACATGATAGAATCCAATCTTCTAAATCATAGAATCCAATCCTGAAATGTTGCAATCAATGTGTTGGATGTGTCATGTTCCATAGGATATGTTCCAAGGATGGATCCTAGTAGTCTCCATTATTTGAGGTGCATCTGAGGTGGGCACTGTTAGATCCGAAATTGGATCTGATCTGGGCATCCGTTTTTCCACCTTGCCTGCTAGGTGTGTTATAGGTCAATTTGGGCATCATCCCTATGACCAGTATGAACAGGGTCTATCATCCCCTAATTCAATACAAACAGGTTCTATCATCCTCTAATTCAGTTGCTACATGCCCTGGAGAAGTCATTCCACTGATGGCTTTAATTCATGATAGTTTCAATGTTTGAAGTATAGTTAAATTGACCCATTGACTCATCAATGCTCCTCTAAATGGGCCTAAGTGTGTTTCAAAGCACTTACCCCCATGCAAGTGTGCTCTGTAAATCACTTCCTGACACTTAAGGGTGTGATGGTCTCCTAGGAGCGAAATCATCATTGTTCCAGGAATCTCCACATGTCCAATTCCTTCTAGAAGATCTCATAGGTGTCATACTTCGAATACATGTGTTCATACAACACCATTGAACCTGGAAATATGTCTCACATATTATTATAAATCCATTAAGTAACCATTTATTGAGAAACTACCTACAATTTCCCTATAAATTGAGCACTCATCTAAGTGAAAGGGAGGAATAAATTTTTGTAGTGTTATGCTATTGGATTCTCAATTCTTAGAGAGCTGAAGTACTATGATGTCGCTGGATTGATGCTTGGTGTGATGAGGATGGGTTGAAGTTGGAGCAGGTTGACAATGAACTGATCGAACGGTTGTAATCTATTCCTCCTAATACTGCAATAAAGATATTTGTTCTTTCTCTCATATATGTGATTATATTTTGTGAATGTATTCTCAATATGTGCATGTATTCTAAGATTTATTCAGTTTAATCTGGTTATGATAGACAGATATTGTATATTTGTATCGTCGTTTTTTGTCTAATGGTTTTGATTGCAGGTATTGATTTGGCGAGTTCAGTTGGATCGAGAGCAACAAAAGAAATGAAAGAAGAAGAACGGGACTGAAGGATCACTAGTAAGTCTCTTCATCTTCTATTTATCTATTTATCTTAAAGAGAAAATCATTTACCTTTCCTCTGTTGTTCTGAGTGAAGAAACACCACACTCAAGGAAGACTAGTTTATCCGTAGATTAGAATTCCTCATAACAAATTGGCGACTCCACTGGGGATCGAACCCAGAATCTCTATTGGGGAGAAATCTGTCATTCTTGGGTTTTTTGTATTTTTTACCATCTTCAATAGACTTTGATTCATCTATTCAGTCATTTGAATGTACTTTTTTCCTTAGAAGTGTGTTTAGCCTGCTTGATCTTCAAGCTTCACTGCACCCAACGCATTGTTGGTCAGGGTACAGTGCTCTGCATAGCACTATCTCATATTCAGAGGTGCTCTGCAACACACTGTTTGCCCTTAAGGGGTGTGTTGCCCCTCAACTAGCCAAATTCTATCATAATTTGTCTTTTGCATTTAGTTTAAGCCTATTGCTTGTTGTAGTTTCAGATGCCTGTATGACCTTAGAGACCAGTAAACATTGCCAGTTCTTCCTCCTTTGGATAGTTGTTTGTTCAATGTTTCATTAGCTGTTGTCTTTATCACTATCAAATTAAATCCAAATTTGTAAATTTTGCATTAGATCAATTCTATTTTTTAAAAATGAAAATTGTTGTTTCAGTCTTCATTTCCTAAGAGAAAATTGTTGTCTCAGTCCTCATTTCTCAAAAAATAAAACATGTTTTGATTGATTTGTGCATTTGGTTTATTTTTATTACTCACATTAAAGGAAATTGAAAAGAAAAACATGCATGTGCATTTAGATATTGTGAATGTTTCATAGGAATAGATTAGGGAAATCTGTATTTAGTTTGTGCTCTTTGATCTATGCTCAAAAATATGATTGCTCTATCCCTTTAGTAGCTAAGGTTTTCATTGAAAAATTGAATTGAAAAGATTGCTTCTCATTTAGTTTGCATTTTAAGAATTTCCCATTACATCTCGCAGTGAACCTGAAATATAAATTGTTAAGAAAGATCAACATAAAATTCACCTCAATCAACCTAATAAATCATTGTAACATTAACTATAACACTTAGAAACTCTAGGCTAGAGACATGTTCCGACGTCGTTAAGCATATTAGATGTCGCTAACTTGTCTGTGATAGATTCTGAGTGTGATGCCTCACTCCACGAACGTAAGTATATCTAAGCTTGTCCACGTACCTTCTGGTATATCAGACGATGTTCTAGTACGAAAAGTATAAGGACATGCTCTCACTGTGCGGTTTCGCATTAGACAGTGTTATTATGGACTTGGGCCTCCACGTACCTTCGATTATATTTGGGAGGAAAAATTTAGTATGTTTACCATCCATAGGTAACCGAGTCGGCCGCCTTGTAACTTGTGATACACCGAACACAACATTCAGGGAGATTTCCTGCCTATACTTCTTGGTTCACCGAGAGGTATTCTTCATTTTAAAATTACTTGGTAATCCTTTTGCCTACTATCACCCTTTTATTTGTTTATTTTTTTTGTAATAAAATCAATCAGTCATCATGGAAGAATAACAACCCTTTCCTCGTCGTTCACGTAAAATAGCACTTAAACCACCTTTACCACTGAAAGCCATTTCTGGTCGGTGAAGGCGACCCCGTTCTACCGAATCCAGTACCATCAGTACCTCTAGTGCATCATCTTCATCACATCTACCAGAGTTGTATCGAGTCGTTTCTACACATCCTAGTTTATCTACTGTCATCGAAACAGATCCCTCAGAGCTACCTGTGGACACTGAAGTTCCAATCAATGAGACTATACATCTAGAACCTGACGTTGTTCAACTAGAAGTTGATCTGGAGCCTGTTGTTCTTTTACTAGAACATCTAGATCACAAGGTAGAATAACAAGCAGTTGTTCCTATATCGGTCACTCCTCAGTCACCCGTAGCCATTGAGTCTTCCCTTCTATCGCACACTCAACCACCTGAAACTTATCTCGGGCCTGATAGCGAAATTCTTCCACCTGGTTTGATTTCGATTGAGGAAGAACCTCAACAAGAAACACACCCTTCAACTCCAACTCATTTCAGGTCAGAGCTTTATCTTTACGAGTATTTTCTTCAATTAACTTATACTACTTCTGTTGGTCCTGCTCAAACTCAAGTTCCCATAGATCCTATAAGGTATTCGCTAGGTCATTTGACCATGGCTGAGATAACATCTCCAGTGGTACCATTTGTTACAGTTGTGACAAAATCTTCTGTTGCTACTCCGTTGATGTTTACCATGTCGCCCGATTCACATCTTTATGGTGGTCCATCCATCCCACCATGTTACCAGTCTTTATCTGGAACCTACTCTGGTGCCTCCTCAAGTCCATGGACTTCACCCATGTCATCATCTAGAATTTTATTTGTTTCATCTCTAATGAGTGATGAACGACTTGATCCTTTATTCACATCTTCAGTTCAACATCAAGCTGGTCCCATCAGTTATTCTGCTTGGTGGCCGATGATTCCACATAAATTACCCTTTGACATTCCAAAATTCAATGGAAACCCTAGAGAAGACCCGTCTATGCATGTTATGACTTATCATTTGTGGTTTTCATCTAACTCCTTGAATGATGATACCCTTAGACTCTGTATTTTTTAGCGCACGCTCACTGGTCTAGCTGCACCTTGAGGATGGTTCTTTTACTGTGTCAACCTCGTTAAAAAATGAAACAGGTTTCATGAGGATAGTTCCTTTTACTGTGTCAACCTCATTAAAAAATGAAACAAATTCTTATGAGGATGGTTCTTTTACTGTGTCAACCTCGTTAAAAAATGAAATAGGTTTCCTTAAGGATAGTTATGTTTCTTGTGTCAACCTCGTTAAAAAATGAAACAAGTGCCTATCAGGATAGTTCCTTTTACTGTGTCAACCTTGTTAAAAAATGAATCAGTCCGTCATGAGCATAGTTCTTTTCATGTGTCAAGCTCATTAAAAAATGAAACAAATCCTCTCCTAGTTAAGTCGAGTCTTTCATCTGATCTCATAAATGAACCTTCATTCTATCCACCTATTAGTAACCAGTAGTCTACTTAGGTGAATGACATGAATCTTGGGGGGGCATGTGATCTTTTAGGTTATGCTTGGGGGGCATTGAAACCACTTTCAAGCATAGTTTTCTTTGTTTCAAGCTTGGGTAAAAATGAACCACTTTCAAGCATAATTTTCTCTATTTCAATCTTGTGTAAAAATGAAACCACTTTCAAGCATAGTTTTTTATCTGTTTCAAGTTTGGGTAAAAATGAAACCTATCTTAAGTCCATTTCAGTTATTATTTTAAATACTCATTAAACTCATGAAAATCCCGAGCTTCTTTTTCTATCTTTTCATTCTCGTAAAACACATGAAAATGTCGAGTTCTTTTCATTTTTTCTTGCTCGTAAATTAAATTGAAAGTCATCTAGAGCATACTTTTATCTCTTTTTCGAGCTCTCTTAAACACGAAAAAGGAACCCTCCTAGAGACTTCCTTTATCTCTTTTCAGACTGTTAATGTGAAAATAGTTCCGAGCACATGTATTTTCGAACTCATAAAAGGAAATGAAACAACATCTACTCAGTATAAGTTTAACCCTTTTCTGGACTGAGATAGATTATTTATGAAAAAGGAACACCTTATTCGAACATGGCTAAGAGGTTTTCCTAGGTATCATTTTACACTTTTTCGGACCTGAGCGACAAATTTACAAAAAAGGACTTATGGAGTTTTCTTTTCGTCCCTTTTTTCCATCTCTCTAAACATGAAAAAGGATCAAGTTTTCACTGTCGTTAGACTCGTTAAAACATAAAATAGCAACGGACTTGTCCGATCATGACAAGATCGAGTTTCACTATCACTAGACTCGTTAAATCATCAAATAGCGATGGATTCACCTAAAGGGTAGAATTATAGATCAAGCATATGTTACCCTCCTCAATCTTGTTAAAAAATAAAGAGGTATTGGTCAGCAATGACTGGGGAAATTTTGGGCAAAAGAAAAAAACACTTTATGGTAGCAGGTCTCTCTTTAACATGACACTTTCACTTCATCTCTATGGCTTTGGGTTGGGTAATATTCTTAACGGTTTATCATACTTATGGTCTATCATACCATCCATCACTTTGTTTTTGGGTCAATGTTTCCAATCCATTCAGTGTCACCGATATGTTCAAGAGAAGCCATCCAGTAATTCCTCATCTTTTGCAATACTCATAAACCTTCATTTTCATGACGACCATCCGTGAAAATTGCTTCATCGTCACATTTTGTCTCCAAAATCATTACTCTTGTTTCATGTCGTATCTGCAATGATTCTCTTCCTGTCGACACCAACTCATCATCTAGGAAGTTGACTTAGAAACATATTTCCAGTACCTTGGATATTTATTACATCAACGATAGGTTTCACGCTTCCGGCGACAGGTTGACATCACAAGCCTTCGACCAAGAGATTTTGTTTGTCTTTCAACATCAAATAATTTATTCACGCCTTGCAACTTGTACTTTATTACCTTGAGAACCATTAAAATCAACGGTGGTTTCTCTCACGTCTGTTAACGACTTACATCATTGAATGGTAATCAGACGATGTCTTCCCATGTTTGACTTCAGATCACATATTCGCATGATTAGACTTTTACTTGAATGATCAAGTAAACAAGATAGAAGACTCTGGATCTAGTTTCATCCATCCAGGCTTCGATTTCAGGAATTTTACCACATCATTCGTATGATGGATTTACATATAGATGGTCATCCTATCATGGGCCTATATCTGTAGGCATGTTTATATCTGTAGACAACTTTCTGATTTATGTACGT
This sequence comes from Pinus albicaulis, assembly GCA_034641835.2. Taxonomy (NCBI): domain Eukaryota; kingdom Viridiplantae; phylum Streptophyta; class Pinopsida; order Pinales; family Pinaceae; genus Pinus; species Pinus albicaulis. The sequence continues at coordinate 542,376,746 of CM076581.1, read as the reverse complement.
GTTATGATAGTTTATGTGTTGAGCATGGGTATGCCTCCCTCAAAAATTCATGTCCAATATGTACAAGATATCATGATGTGATGTATTGCAAATTGATGTAGGTCACCATCTGCTTCAGATCCTACTCATCGCATCATAAAGCATCTCATCTAAATATTATCATTATTTAGACTTCATGCTTTAGGGGGAAGCTTTTATAAGTAAATTTGGGCATCATCCCTAAGACCAATATGAACAGGGTATGTCATCCCCTAATTTAGTTCCTACATTCCCTAGAGAAGTAATTCCAATGCTTTAATTCATGAGAGTTTCAATGTTTGAAGTATAGTTAAAATGACCCATTGACTCATCAACACTCCTCTGAATGGGCCTAAGTGTGTTGCAAATCACTTACCCCCATGCAAGGGTGCTCTGCAAAGCACTTCCCGACACTTAAGGGTGCGTTGGTCTCTTGAGAGTGAAATCATCATTGTTCCAGGAATATCCACATGTCCAGTGCCTTCTAGAAGAGCTCATAAATGTCATACTTAGAATACATGTGTTCATCCATCACCATTGAACCTGGAAAAATGTATCATCTATTATTAGAAATACATTCAATAACCATTTATTGATAAACTACCTACAACTTCCCTATAAATTGAGCACTCATCTAAGTGCAAGGGAGGAAGAAATTTGTGTAGTGTTATGTTGTTCGATTCTCAATTCTTGGAGAGATGAAGTATTGTGATGATGTTGGATTGATTCTTGGTGTTATGAGGATAGGATGAAGTTGGAGCAGGTTGACAATGAAATGATCGACTGGTTGTAATCTATTCCTCCTAATACTGCAATAAAGATATTTATTCTTTCTCTCATATATGCAATTATATTTTGTGAATGTATTCTCAATATGTGCATGTATTCTCAAATTTAGTCAGTTCAATCTGGTTATGATAGATAAATATTCTATATCTGTATCACTTTTTGTTGTCTTCTAGTTTTGATTGCAGGTATTGATCTAGCGAGTTCATTTGGATCGAGAGCGACAAAAGCAACGAAAGAAGAATGAGAGCGAAGGATCACAAGTAAGTCTCTTCATATTTTGTTTATCTATTTATCTTAGAGATAAAATAATTTACCTTTCCGTTGTTGTTCTGAGTGAAGAAACACCACACTCGGGGAAGACTAGTTTATCCGTAGATTAGAATTCCTCATAACAAGGTGGATCCAGAAACAGAGGATAAATGGTTATTCAAGTGAATATTATGTAAATAAATCCATTTTAGGCTAATTATAAAGTTATATTGGTTTCATTAATTGTACTAGTCTTAGTTATGGGCGTTAAAATATGGGAGAGAGCTATATTGGACTTAAAGTTGAAAATTATTTAGCTAGTTTCATTTAATTTAGACAATCTGCCGACCATAATTTTCTGTAGGTTGCATTACTACCAAGGAATTGGGCACTGTTATGCGCTCTCTAGGATAGAATTGAATTGAAGCTAAAATACAAGATATGATTAGTGAAGTGGATGTCGATGGAAATGGGACAATTGATTTTCTGGAGTTCTTGAATCTCATGGCTCGAAAGATGAAGGTAGGGTTCCAGGGTTCTTTACTAATCGTTTATGAAGTTCTGCATTTCAGATTCTATTTTTATTTTTCATATCATTGTGATGTATTTAGATATTTCATTTTTCTCTCTCATGGATCGAAATATGAAGGTAGGGTTCTAGGGTTCTTTACCAATTGTTTATGAACTTCTACATTTCAGATTATCTTTTTGTTTTTTCATATCATTGTGATGTATTTAGATATTTCATTTTCTCTCAATCCTTGGTTTGATGTTTCACAAATCCCCTCTTTTTTGGTAATGGACAACATTTCCTTTGATCCTGTTGTGCTATACAACAACCCCCTTTTATTTTAATAAATGGGGACTCTTTAAAAATAATTAAGAAATTCATTTCATTTATTTTTTAGCTTAAGTCAAAAAACTTTAGGAAATAAAGTTTATTTTTCTTTTCCACTTTCATTCCTTAGTGCGCATCGCAATTCGCATATCTTACAAACTTAAATTACTTAAAATCCACTAAGTCATGCGGGCTAAGATATGTGCTAAGCTCTTTCTAAATTTATATAAAAATATTATTGCAAACGCCCTAATCACTGTTATAAACCAAAATCGCATCGCGCCTCATTTAACGATCAAAACTTATAAACAATTCGGTCAAAGTTTCGATTAAGCAGACCCGATGAGCCAATAAAGAAATAAACATAAAGTTCCAAAGTCTGATAAAGCACAACAGCTTGACTTCTTAAATGCGCACTTCACATTTTGTAGGACTTAACTAAAAGAAAACTCATTTACCGCATAAAAGTTATGACATGCGATTTGCGCAGATCGCATTTCGCAGGATTTATCGGTAATATCATAAATGGAAATAGTTATAAGTTGCGATATGCGATGAATGGTAGTATGCAAAATGACTCATGTCATATCAAACCGAATATGAGATCCAACGTCTTAAATTGATTGATATACATTTCATGTGAAGGTGTAAGAGATTTGATTTAAAAATATTATCGATGATTAACTCCATTTAATAGAAGTAAGGTTTTGATAGATTCATATCTACTTCAAGCATGTTTTGAAATGATTGAACACCAGATTTGTTTCAATTATGTTTTCCTCTCTGTCTCTATATTTTTAATTTTTTCTCTATTCGCTTGAAATCAGAAAACCACTTAACAGAGTGAGGGAAATAGAATGAGCAAGAAAGGAAAATAAATTGCCCAAGCACCATCTACCGAAAACTCAGATATGTCTCCCCTATTCTTAGAAACCACCTCCAACAAAGATTGTGGAAGTTCTTTGTGGGAGGAAATGTATAAGCTTTTCTAGGATGAAAAGCCAAGGGTAATAGTCAAAGTTGCTTCAGTAGGCGCGTATGTTAATTCAGACCCGACCTACTTCAACGTTGCTTTCTCATTCATCCATAAGGTAGCAACAAGGCCAAAATTTTCCCTTATAAAGATATGGTTAAGTGGGTAATTGACCACTTGAACATAGAAGACATAACATTCAAATATTCAAAAGGTGAGAATATTGGGTCATTCAGGGTAGAATATTTAAGGATAATGTACCACTTACCCGTCCCACAGCAAAACTATGACAAAGCTTTAGAGAAAAACATCCAGACCTGATGAAAGTCATAAAGGAATGGAAGGAAGACCAGGGCAAGCTTAAACGAGATAAACTCGGTACGTACCCAATAGCACAAATTCCTTCCCCTTATTGTTACGCTGCCGGTATGTTTTCTAGATTATATACAAAACCAGACACTACTAGGTTTTCTGTAGATTGAGTCCCATTAATTGACGCAATCGTCAATTCCTTAATTCTGAATTGGGAAAATATCCTATCTGATAATTTAGCCAAACACATCATGGAGTATAGGAGTAAAAGAAGTGTTTCATATAGAGAAATACCCCCTTCTACATGAGTGCCTATGTCATGGACGCAATTTTCTTTTCTTCTAGTTTTCCTACCATGGGATGGAAATGGACAACCCAAGACCCTACTCCAATCCACATTTACCACAGATCCCTTCGGGATTCAGACTTCCATTTGCATTTTTACAAAAAATTTCATAGAGTCATGTTGCCCATGCACCAGATGATATTCAATGAGAAAACCCCTAGGGTTTCCAAAGAGGCTAGTATAGATATTCTTTCCGTTGCTATATGTTTCGCAGAGGGAAGTTTCACTTATGTCAAAGTATTTGGGAGTTATGCTTCTCCTCATGTCCTACCATATTATGTTCTTGATAAGTTAATTGCAAAATAAATTTCCTACCATCTTGTTATAAATGGTATTTCAAAACAGCTCAAAGATGCTAAGAAGGTCGTTTGGCCTAATTTTCCTTTACAGTGCGGTACTTTTGCACTTTTTGATATTGGTCATGCCTACAAGGAATTTTTAAAGGTTAATCTATTGAATTTTCTCGTAATTCTAAGACGGCCATATGATCTGAATGATGTGATTAAAAATTACATCACATAGCTCAAAATAAAACCTTTTGTGAAATAGATAGATAGATTTGATGATTTCTTTCAAGGCATTGAAAATTTTTCAGATGTACTTAAGTTTGCATCCAATAAACTCAATCATGATGATTTGGAAGCCTTCCAAGCATACAGAAGTAAGAGATTAGAAAATATTCCTCTCGATTTATTGACTATTTAAGATGTCAACAGACCTAATCCAAGTGTTATCTTGGATAATGAAGTGAAAGACATGTCTGAAGATGATTCGGGACAATCAGAGCATCAATCTCATGATTCAGATCATTCTGAAAATGAATCTGAAAACAGAAATGAAAACCCAGAAAAAATAATTGATCAAGTAATCCAAGAGATTGAGATGTAGGAGAAAAGAGGAAGCAATGGAACATATTCAACTTCTCAAGAATTTCAGCACAATTAAAATACACTTGATCAGTCAGAAAAGTCCCAACGTAAGAATTTAAATAGTGAATGGGATGAGTTTTCTAAAGCAATAAAAACTCCTCAAACAAATCCTAATATCGGTCAAGCTTCTAGTTTTCAGACACCTGAACATTCCCAGAATTTAGTGGACACTGCTACTCTACTACAACAAGTTCATGAAACTTATGATCGAGATGTCATCCCAGATTATCCCACAAAATAGATAGTGTTACAAGTTGAGGAAATTCCTTTGCTGGATGTATTCTACAGTCCTAGTCATAAGGCTGTAGTCAAGAGAAGAAAAAGGAGAATAATTGATGATGCAGTTATAGATCTTACAAATGAATTTGTTGATGTTTTGTAAAAAGATCCTCTAGCTGATCCTACTGAACATTTAACCAAACTATCACAGTTTGCAGGGGCATATGCTATTACCACTGTTGATAAAGCTACTGAGGTTAAAATGTTACTGAAGTAGAGAGAACACAGAATACAAGAATTAGAGAAACTGTTAAATCAAGAAAATTCTAAATCCATCGAGAAAATGAAATTGAAAATGTCCCAATTTCAAAAGGATTTTGAAAGTCTTAATTTACAGCATCAAGTACAACTCACTGAGAAGCAGCAATGAACAGATTACAAAGCCAGCCATAGTTAGAGTAGTTCATAAATGAAGCATTAGATGTGAATGCTAAATTAAAGAAACAACAAGAATCTTTTTTGCCAACAAGATTCTATCATTGGCTCTTATTGTGACTCAAGTGAAATATTGATTCAGCAAGTAGCTATCCAGAAACTTGAATGTGAGAAGATCGAAAGGAAAATAAATGAACACATTCAATGGCAAGCATCAGAATTAGGCAAGGAAGTTGTTCTACCCCAGATAGAAAAATCCCACAATTAGATCTTATTTAAGGATTGGGAAGCACAGATAAAGAAAGCAAAGAAAGCAGCAACAAAAGCATCAAGGTTGACAAATGAAATTACTAAATTTGTATGTGAACAGTTGTTGAAAGCATAACTTATCAAAGGGTGCACGTCTGAAGTGATCTCAGAATTCAAACATCTGGAAACACTGTGGAAACAAAAGGCGGAAATGCAGGATGAAACAATTAAAAAGGTAAATAAGTTTCATCAAGAAAATTATTGGAATTTTCTGATCAAACCTTATCATCAGTATCAGAACCTGCAGTCTTTAACAGATTCGACAAAAAGATCGCAGCCAGCACTCTCAAATGTGGTATTCAAGGGACATGTTAGATCAAATATTTTTCAGCCAGCTCAAGCCCATGCTAGATATTTTTCAACTTCGAGATCAAGTCCAAAAGAAAAATCGCAATTCATAAGTCATATTGTTAAATTATTTTCCTAGATTGTAGTTAAAGTTTGTCTTACGAGGATGGTTGTTTGAAACCTCCTCTATTTTTATGTAATAATCTATTTTTAAAACATAGTTAGTTTAGTATTTAAACCCCTCTCATGCATTTATAGAAGGGTCCAAAAATTTGTCAAAAACATTTGCAAAGAATGCACTATTGTAAGTTTGTGAATGCTTTGCTGAATTAATGGAACATAATATGTTATATTTTTACATTTGAAGTTGATTAACTAATGTTGCGCTATTGTACTCATTAAATTGCTTTAAAGTGAGGAGGAGCAGATATCTACTGTCAGTTTACATGAGTACAACTTCGTACATATGCTACTTCTATTCACTTGTATTAAGTCTTACTTTCTAGATTGACAGTCATCTTTTTCTTGCATTATATATTTGAGACGTCATTATAGATGAATGTTACATGCACTTTTGTACTAATATTTTCCTGTGATTTATTATCTGATATATAATCACACATACGAATGCGATATACTTTTCACAATTCTTCTAATCAAACTATTTTGTTAGAAGAATCATCTTACATAATTTTCATCTCTTTCGACTGTTAAATAATCTACCTTACTAATAGTTGAAAGATATCTTTTTTAGATCGCATAAAGGAAGAAACACCCCGGGTATATAGTAGAATAAATAGTGTTAGATAGATGCATGTGATAGATTAGAATTGTTTTCCATTGCATGTTGTATAATCAAAACACACCCAAAATCATCCTTATTGGGAAACTGGTCCCATTACCCCCAGTCGGAGCCACCATACAAAACGGAAAAGGAGCTGCTTTAAGGTCCGGACCGAGTGGTTTTCCCCCATGTTTTGGCAACAGAATTCTGAGGCCTTAACATTTTGGTGCTAGAAGGAGGTCCTTGTGAATGGCAAGAAGGTCTGATCAATCTAAAGGTCAATCTGAACGTCTCTCTCCCTCTAGATCCCCATCAACTTCTAGAAAACTATCTAGATCTTCATCTTTAAAATCTGAAGTTGATCATCCTTCTCCTAAATCTCCTAATGACACTTAACCCATACTATCTCCCGATTTTCATCAAAATTCCCTTGAAGTTCAGTCTTTGATAGAAAAGTTAGAGAGAGTATCCATTTTTGCTGAAAAGCCTGAATCTTCTCAAATATCGGATATCAGTATTTTGTCTTCTTTGCAACCTCAAAGAATATTAACTCGATCAGAAAGTCAAAAGACAAAAATTATTTCTTTTTTAATTTCACATCAATGGTACTCGAAAGAGAATAAAGAGGACTCAATCAGAGTCAATCGCCAACGAGATCTTATCTCATTCACCTCCATTACCTCCACTCATTTCCACCACTTCCATCCCAACAATCAGTGTTACTTTAACTAGTTCTAGTACTCAAACTACTATCCCTTCAACTAGTTCTAACACTCAGCCTGCCTCTTCTTCAACTCAAACTGAATCCATCACATCCACCCAAGTTCTAATGGCAGGCCACCCATGGAACAATCCAGGGGCTGTAAATATGCTCGCTCCTCTTCATGCTCTACCAAAAGCACCTGAAAGGTGGTTACCTTAATCTTGATGATGGTCTTCCAGCAGAAGAACACATTCACAATTATATGTTAGCCATAAATCTAAAAGAGGTAGTTGAAGAGGATTGTGTTGTATGATTATTTCCATACACTCTCATAGGATCTACAGGATCTTGGTATTTTTTCACTGCCTGCCCGCTCTATAACTAGCTGGAATATGTTTGAAGAAAAATTTCTAGCTAAATTTGGGGATGAAAGGACCATTTCTACGCTCATCAATGATTTATAAAATCTAAAAGATAAATCGGGTGAGAAAATAAAAGATTTTAATTCAAGGTTTAATAAGTTACTCATTAAAATTCCTGCTACATCAGTTCTTGGTGCAGAAGTTCAAATTGAGTGGTATATTTCATCCCTCCCATCCAATATAGCTATTTTTGTTGACAGAGAAAAACTGCTGACACTTGCAGAAAACATGAAGGAAGGCTCTATCTGTAGAGAAACGCATAAGTGCTCTTGAGAAGAAGAATTCTCAAGAAGATAGAAAATCAAAGAAGGTATTCTTCAAATATGATTCGAAAAAGAAGCCATCTAAAGACCTGTTTGATGTAGAAGGTCTTCAGAAAGTTTTGAAAACTATGACAAATGAGATGGCGGATATCAAGAAACAAGTCACTGAAAGTTCTAGTTCAAAAATACTTTTAGACCCTTCAAGAAAGGTCAATCCTCTAATACTCAACCACCGAATATCATATCTAATTATGAGTCTGATCAAGATACTGAGGAAGAGAAAATAGAGGAAGAAGAAAATGAAGAAGAAGAAGAATTTTAATTAAACAGAATGTGTGATTTCATCCTACCAAATGAAGAACAACAAGAAGCTTTACCTGTGAGTACAAGAAGCAAAAAGACTACTGAAGCAACATAGCCAGGTCAACAACATAAAAATTTAACTGTTGCTAACGATGAAACAGTAAGTAAAAAGTATACTCGAAAGGCCACTCCAAAGGTTACACAAACAAGTCCTGTTACTTCAAATACTCCACCTACATTAAATACAATGGTATTCTCAGACACTATTGAGTATAATTTAGTTGAGGATATGAAGAAAACTAGGGCCAATATTTCAATTCATGAGCTTACTAAATTAAAGCAGCAACAGAGATCTTACTTAGAGACTTGAATGCAGTTCCTGCTTCAGCTTTACCTACTCTAGTAGTAGTGCAAGCTGCTAATGAAATGGGTAATCCACGTTCTCCTTCAACTAAAATTGATGCTACAAATTTGGCTATGATAGGTGATCGATCCATCTCTCATACTCCTCCATTTCTCTTAACATATGAGATCTTTAATAAAAACATTCATAATTGTTTAATAGACTCAGGGGCCTCCTCTAATATAATGCCAAAATTATTTTGTACTAAGTTGAACATAACTCCTCAGAGTTCTCTTGTTCATATAGTATAGTACAACTTGATACAACCAGAGTAGAGGTGGTAAGAGAAATAAATTTTGTTTCTATCAGATTGTCATCAAATCCCAAGGTTTCTCAAATAATCAATATATTGGTGGCTGATATTCCTGAGTTTTATGGTTTAGTATTAAGCAAATACTGGTTAGAAAAGCTTCATGGATAATTTGCAACATACTGGTCGCAAATGTGGCTAGCATACAATGGAAAGCCAAATCAAATCTGGATAGACCGTGAAAATTTCATGAAACATATAGTCACCGATCTTGAAGGAATAAATGAGCCAGTAGAATTCAATAATAACATTATTGGAAACTACTTAGCAAAATCATTTTTGGGAAATTTCAACGCTCAACCATCACCTTTTTTCGATAATGCAGCTATTTCCTAGATTGAGAATTTTTCCCAGTTAGATAGTTCAAAATGGAAAAATTTTGTAGACAAAGCAGTAGTTAATTCTTTATTTTGGACTCTTTATTTTGACGGTTCTAAATCTAAATATGGTGTAGGTGCTAGTTGTATTTTAATATTCCCAAAAGGAGAAAAAACCATGTTAGCCTGCAGACTTGAATTCAATTGCACAAACAATATAGCTTAATACGAAGCATTAATCCATGGTTTGTATAAAGCCATTGATCTTAATATAAAATATCTTAAAGTCCTACGAGATTCAGAAATCATTGTTAGACAAGTAAGAAATACCATTCATTGTAATTCTGGACATTTAAAGCATTACCAATCATTAGTCCAAGAATTAACCATTCATTTCTTAGCCTTCAATATTTATTCTGTGCCTAGAATGTAGAATGATAGTGCAAATCTATTGGCTAATGTAGCATCAAATTTAATTCCATCCCAAGAGTTTAGTCCCGATAGATTTTCTATTGAATTAATTTTTACACCATCTATTCCTGACAATATTACCAATTGGAGAGTATTCAATAATGATTCAGATATCATAGATTTATTAGCATCTAAAGGATCTTATGATAGTCAAATTTTGGACGAAGATGAACATGAAATTCAAATTAAAGAAGAACAAGATGAAAATCCAATCCCTAATTCAGTTGTCAAGTTAGAAGACCTCTATGATCTGAAAGATAGGTTTAAAATAGTTACTAACTCAAAAACTCAAAGTTCTACCTTAAGATTTGAGTTAGTAAATCTAAGAACTGACGAAAAACCGCAGAATGTAAATTTAGGTCTTGGTCTATCTTCCGAAGAAATATTATCATTTATCAAGTGTTTAGAATGTACAAAAGTATTGTTTCATGGGATTATACTGATCTCAAAACATATGATACTTATATGATTCAACACACAATTCCTATGATTTCAGATGAAAAACCTATATCGCAAAAATTGAGGAAGATTCACCCGAATCTTGAAAATCAAATCAAAATGGAGCTAAACAAACTCCTCAAATAAAAGATCATCTTTCCAGTTAGGCATTCTAAATGGTTTTCAAATTTGGTACCCGTCAGGAAGAAAAATGGTGATATTAGAATTTGTATTGATTTTAGGAATTTAAACAAAGCATGTCAAAAGGACAACTTTCCATTGCCAACCATGGAACAAGTACTGCAAACAGTAGCTGGTTCTAAATTTATGTATTTTCTAGATGGATTCTCGGGATATAACCAAATTCTCGTACATCCAGATGACAGACTAAAGACTACATTCAGGACTAAGTGGGGAACTTACGCCTATGAAAAGATGCCATTTGGATTAATTAATGCAGGTGCCACTTTTTAGAGAGCTATGGACACAGCTTTTAGGGGTCTTATCAAGAAATGAGTGGTTATTTATTTAGATTAAATTATAGTATTTTATAAACAAGCAACTAATCATGTGAGAGACCTAAAGCAAATATTTGAGCGATGTAAAAGGTATGTCATCTCATTAAACCCAAAGAAATAATTTTTAGCTTTAGAGGAAGGAAAAAATTTACGATTCATTATATCAAAAAAGGTATCTATATCGATCCTGAAAGAATTGAAGATATTAAAAGAACTCCTTTCCCTCATAACAAGACATCTATGCGATCGTTTCTTCGACAAATTAATTTTGTTAAAAGGTTTATCCCTGAATTTTCACAAATATTTTTACCATTACAAAACATGATTAAGAAAAATTCAGTCTTTAAATGGGGACATAATGAAAAAGAAGCATTTGATTTGATCAAACAATTTATTGCCAATGCTCCATCCCTGACTACCCCCAATTTTCTTAATCCTTTTACTTTATATACTTTTTCATCAAATACATCATACGTTTTTGTTTCAACACAGCTTAATGACCAACAAATTGAAGCACTAATATCATTTTTCAGTTCCAATTTACAAGGTGCAGAACTAAATTATTCATCTGTCGAAAAGCAAGCATTTGTTGTCTTTAAGGCTATAAAGCATTTCAGGCCATTTATCCTAAAAAATCACACCAAAATTATTGTTGCATTCTCTGTAGTAAGATAACTATTAATGCAAAGAGAATTAGGAGAGAAAAGAGCTCACTGGGTTACCGCTTTACAAGAATATGATGTAGAAATTAGACCCTCTAAAATTGTTAGAGGTCAAGGTTTCTACAAAATTCTTACATGAGCATCCCATCTATCATCAGAAGAAGATTCAGGTAACAATGTACAAATATCAGAGGTAAGCCTCAACAATGCACAATCTCAATATGTTTATCTCATTTTCTATTTGAAAAATGGATATGCTCCGACCCAACTCAGTTACAAAACGAAACGTGCTTTGAGATTAAAGGCCAAGAAATATGAATTAATCAATGATGTATTGTTTAGGATAAATTTTGATTTTGTACTATTAAGATGCTTAGAAAAATATGAACCAGAGAAAGTCTTACATGAACTCCATGATGGACCAACTGGAGGACATTTTGGAGAAAATACGACAGCACACAAAATCCTGCATGCAGGTTACTATTGGCCTACACTTTTCAAAGATGCTCACGAATATGCAACAAAATGCAAAGTGTGTCAAAGTGCATCTGGAAGACAAATTAAGGAAGCCAGCCTTCCCATTACAGCCAGTTAATATCGAACAACCATTTGAACAATGGGGATTAGATATAATCAGTGAGATTGTTCTGAACTCTTCCAAACAACATAGATATATTCTCACAGCTACAAATTACTTTACTAAATTGGTGGAAGAAATTCCATTGAAGGTATAAAACTCTGAGAATATCATGGATTTCATAGACCAATATATCATAACTAGGTTTGGTTTACCTATTGCTTTAATGTTTGATAACACATCTTATTTCTCAGGAACTGCTATGATAGAATTTGCAATCAAAAGAGGTTTTAAACTTAAGTTTTCTACAAATTATTACCAACTAAATCAAAAGAACAAAAACTTGATTAGAATAATAAAAAGAACTTTTGATCAAAACCAACTAAATTGGCATAAGTCATTAATATTTTCTCTTTGGGAAGACTAAATAACTAAGAAATATTCTATTGGCACTTCTCCATTCAATCTTGTCTGTGGAAAAGAAGTTGTGCTTCCAACGAATGTAGTCATTCCCTCTCTTGCCTTAGTTGAATTCATTGATGAATCTCCTTCTTCTTCACTACAACTTAGACAATTTCAAATTCTTAAGTTAGAATAAGAAAGAGAAAAAGCTAAACATACTCATGCACATCATCAACAGATAATAAAAGCTTCATTTGATTCAACTTCTGTAACTCCAAAAAACTTTGAAATTGGTGATCTGGTATTGAAATGGGACAAAGCACATGAGGAAAAAGGTAAACACACGAAGTTTCAAAAACAATGGCTAGGTCCATTTCAAATAAAGGAAGAAACAGCTCGGGTATATAGTAGAATAGATAATTTAGATAGATGCATGTGATAGATTAGAATCATTTTCCATTGCATGTTGTATAATCAAAACACACCCCAAAATCATTCCTTATTGGGAAACTGGTCCCACTATCCCCAATCGGAGCCACCACACCAAACAGAAAAGGAGTTTCTTTAAGGTTCGGACCGAGTGGTTTTCCCCCATGTTGTGGCAGCGAATTTCGAGGCCTCAACATATCCGTGGGCAGTTTTGAACCCCAATTTTGCATTATTTTGGCAAAGCCCACTTGAATTTGGGGGTTGTGAAATTCAATCAACCATACACATGATCAGGGCTCTCTGTTCATTGCGATTTGAAACTGGGTCATTATGGTTTTTATTTTTTCCTATGTGGTTCATGGTCCCTGGAGATCCGTGTTACATTTGCACAGGAGTGTAGAAATCATTCAAAATATCTAAAATTTCTAATTTTTAATTTGAATATTTACGTGATAAAGGAAAGACAAAGGTCCCAATTATAAAAATTCACCCAACAACAACAACATTGAGATTTTTATTTCATTCATCCTGTAACATATTTTATTTGTCTTCATTAATGCTCTTCTTTCATATGCTATCCACTTATGACATTTTCTTTGCAATATTTGGTGCATTTACTAGTTATAGGTAATTTATAGCCTATAAATGTCTTCAGAGTTTCAATTCTAATTGAGTATTCAATTGAACATATTTAGTCTCTTATACGTAACTATTTTTCCTGCCACCCACTTTTCATAACTTCCATAACCATTAGGTAGGGACCTACAACTTCGACGTTATTTTTCTTGTTTAGTAAAATATTTTCGAGACTTTAATTTAGTGAAAGTTGTAGAATTTACAATCTATAAAGTTTCACGATCTAATTTTTAAAAGTATAATTCTTTAAAGGGTGCTAGCTCAATGGAAGAGAACCTTCTTTACAAGTAGGAGCTTGGTGGTTCGATTCCATCATGCCCTGATATTCATATGGAATGGCGGTGATCAGTTTTTGGTGATGGGAGCTCTTTTGACCATCACCAATGTGTTTATGGTGACATTTTTCGACCCTCACCAAAATATGAAATGGTGACGGTCAATGAAAACCACCATATATACGCATCAATAGTGACGACCGTGAAAGGTATGTCACCATAAATCATTGTTGTTGGTATGAAATGGTGACAACCACTGATTGTCATTATAGTCATTATTCATGACGGACCTTGAAGTCACCAATGAGCTTATCATGACATTTTTTGACCCTCACCAATATGAAATGGTGACGGTCAATGAATTTTTCCATATATATGCACCAATAGTGATGGACATGAAAGGTCCATCACAATAAACCGTTGTTGTTCATATGAAATGGTGACGATCACTATCTATCATTATAATCAATATTCGTGACAAACATTGAATGTCACCGCAACACCTATACTTTTGGCGATGCCACCTTTGGTGACATTCAATTTTTTTGTGATCGAGGCTATGGTTTGTCACCATGTCTCATATGAAATGGTGACGGTCACTATCCGTCATTATAAATCATTATTGGTGACGAACCTTGAATGTCACCACAACACCTATACTTTCAGTGACACCACATTTGGTGACGTTCGTTTTTTGGTGACGAAGGCTCTTTTGACCGTCACTAATGAGCTTATGGTGACATTTTTCGCCCCTCGCCAATGTCATTTTTTCTTGTAGTGCATGTGCACCCATGTTGTAATGGATATCCACAAAATCTATTGATTTGTGCTAATTGATTGCTTCTATATCCAAAAAGCTTATCTGGGGCCCACAAACACAAATCGTATTTTCTTACTCTGTGATAACATCACTAGAAAGATAGATATGCTCATGCACATTGTCTCAGTCCAACCTAGGATCTCAGAACAACATCCTTTTACAATGGATTAAAAAATAATTTGCATGTATATATTATTATATTTAGAAACATTTTGGAGAATTCTTGCTTCTAATTGTTGATTTGATCCTCCTAACTGTTACACCAAGCTCCCTTTTGCTTCCTTGATCTAAGATTAGATTAACTACTGAAATTAATGTGTTGAAAATGCAAACGCATTTTGATGGGTAACAAGTTTCTTGTAAGGGCTAAGGCTTAATGTCCTTTCTTTTCAATGTCATTTTCTTTCTTTGGGTGTTAGCACTAGAACTGGGAAATTCAAAGTAGTATTAGCACAGTGGCTAATGTTCTATGTAAGACATCTCACTTGATTGTTCATTGTGAAAAAGGAAATGTGTATTCCTGATGAGATTGCATGTTTATTTACCTTTGATGCATGGGATTGTGCATTGACTGTGGTGGAATAGAAGCAACATATGATGCTATGGTTGACAAAGTATCTGGCATAGTTGCTCTCAAATGAGTATTTGGCACATTTGTATTTTTTGTAGGAAAACTAGGAGGCTCGTTAAGTGCATTCATTGGATAAATATAATATTGCTTGGGGCATTGTTGTGGTGGGAGCATTAGAACATTATAACTTTACACCAACATACTGCAAACATGCGGAAAATAATATTTACTTGCATAAGGGAGAATGGAAGTTGGATAATTAAACCAATAATTATAATATTGTATAGGTTAGGTGCATAATTATGCACACCAAGGGGTGTCATCCTCCTCTTCAGTCCTCCTCAGTTTGTTGTCTTTGCATCTGAATGAAGTAAAATTCCAAGAAAGCATCTAGTGTGCATAATTATGCACCCAACCCAGACAAGGTTATAACTTAGTTTTATTATCCAATTCCCCCCCCCTGCCAATCCCCCCTAATGCAAGTAAAATTACAAGAAATCGTATCCTTTCACCTGCATTGCTATGATACATCCATCTCAAAACACACTGCCATTTCTTTATTTTATATGACCATTTCCTAGGGCCTTGAAAGGAGTTGTTGAGCTTTCTTCTCTATCTAAGATACCTTAATCCTTCATTTTACATCTAAGTGCTTGTTATGAAAAAAAATTCCTACACACACGAGTTAAATACTCCAAAACACTTGGAATATGAAGACATCCATTGAGGATAGAAGGAAAACAGAAATAAAAAGTGTACATGGAAATAGCCAACCTAAGAATGTAGTCAATGATAGTTATTTTTGGAATGGATTTCCCCATGATAGATCATGAGTTGAATGACATGGATATTAAATTTTAATATAAGTTCACAAGGGGTCATGGAACTTATATTTGAGAGAAATTAATAATAATAGCAACAACAAGTCATGTAGGTTACGTTATCCTATCTTCCAAATATGCCAAATTTATGCAAGTAATCCATAAGCTATATTTGGTACCTTACTCCAGCAATACTTGAAGAATTTTGAAGTTGTGTGTAGATCCTGGAGGTAACAAGTAGTTGATTGAAATTGCATTGAATATCATTAGCATGCTACTATGCAGCCATGTACTTAAAGGATAATGAATTCAAATAATATTGTAGCCAATAAAGTGTGCATGCAAAACAAAGTTTCTCATGACAGTTGTACACACCGATTTAAATTCTAGTGGAGTAACCAACATTTCAAAATTTCTTGAAATATAAAAACAATAGTGAAAACTCAGCATTTATTTTTGAAGGTTTTCTATTCTATAATCCATATAATGCAATATGAATTAATTTGAGAAAATCATAGGTTCAACCTTGAAACTATAGCTAGTATGATAGATTCCAGAACCTAAAGAAAAATAGTAGAACTTGACACTGCCTTTTGTGATCAAATTAGATTGGCTTCTCGAGAAGGGCACTATTCTTTTCAAGTATCAATTGCTTATGTTACGTTTCCCTCTTTGGAATGATTTTATTTTTCTATAACAATAAGGTACAATCCTTGTTTTCATTAACAGACCGATTCCCATGCATTATTAGCAACAAGAGGGCACAATTGTTTTGAGTAGTTATGCAACCTAAAATGCACTTCCCTTTCTACTAAACACTTTTGTTATGCCATTCATTACCTGTTGTTGCTTGCTTTTCATGACCATTGTGTGTCCATGTAAAGTAGATGTGAGGCATGCAGCACATGACATTTTCAAGATATTTGATGACCCATATCTACCTTATTTTGGAGAATATATGTGATGTCTGTAAAGTTGACTTTAAATTTTAAAAAAGGTATTTGATGTGAATAAGTATGTTGTTTTTTTGGTTTTCTGTAAATTTTAGTAAGAGATCGTTCAAGCATGTCATTGTGCTTATTATTGGAAACAAACCAACTATCTAAGAGAAAAGAGTTGTCATACTATTTTCAATGCTTCGTCAGACATTTCCATGTAATCCGACCAGAATCCAATGCATTTTCACCTTAGGAATTGGATTACTAAATGGGTGTCGGAAAGTTTAACTAGGTTTGGTCTTCATATTGAATATGTAATTATGTATTTATGTAATGAAGAAGACAAAGATAATAAAATGTATTTTCTTTATGCTTACTTCATGGATTTCATGAGAAAGGTTTTTATTATAGGTCAAAATACTTATTCTTGATGTATTTTAGGGATTTACCATCTTTTCATAAATGTACTAATTAAGAGTCATGAATATGAAGTGTCAAGTCAAACAAGTATGCTTCAAGACCTTGTCACATAAGCCTTGAATATATGGCTCAGAATGTGGCTCAAGATCATTGTTGAAGTGCCTCCTCAAGTTGGCCTATAAACAGTGCTCAAGTCGGACTCATTACATATGGATAGTTTGACTCAATTTAAGATAGGGTCAACTATATATATCATATATACTGCGTAGAAGAGGAGAGAAAGAATCTCAGACTACTCTGAGATTTTCAGAGAAGACTTAAGTGATAAAATTGTGGATTACAACACAAAGGAACATGATTATATATAACAAGGATTCCAATTGAAACAGTGCAGAAGGGAGACAAAATTATGTGTGTATGTGTGTGTGTGTGTGTGAATTTTATAAGGACTGTGTTAAAGCTACAAAAAATCTATAATTTAGTGCAGATCTTCAAGTTTGTAATAAATGAGAGTTCAGGATTGTTTTCTATGCAAAGGAGGGAGATGAAGTGTCATATATATATATATATATATATATATATATATATATATATATATATATATATATATATGACTATGTTATAGAGCGAAATTATAAGACTATATTTAGTATGAAGTTGCAGGATTATGCGAAGATTACAGAATTGTACTAAGTGCAAAGTATAATTAGTATGTTCAGCGAAGATAAGTAAAGGTGAAATATGTTCATAGGAATATCCAAAATAAGGCGCTTATATCTCAGTAAGGATCACACACAGTTGGAAAAGGGAAATACAGTGAGAGACCTAGCTTTCTAGCCTTGGTGCAGAAAGGTGCTAAACAGTGCCAGACGTTGCAGAAAAGAAGGATCAGCTCAAGGAACCCATGGAGAAGTAGTGACAAGATCTTGGAGGCATACATGGGTCAAGGTTCTGTGTCATGGTCATGTTACTTGTAATTTGAAAGTATATAAGAAGACTTTCTTGTGGGTTTTCCTCTCCAAGAGGGAGAGGTTTTGGCCCTGACTTGAAGAGCCTAAATTTGTGTCTCTTGTGTTTTCGGTAATTGACTTGATGAAAGATATAATAAGTTAATAAGAGAAGACATAAGTAACAGAAGTAAGCTCACAAGTAATTATTAAGAAGAGAATTTGAATCAAACCTAGCCCTACATAATTCTCAACAATGGGACTACAAGAAAGAAGTCTCAAATAGATACGATTTCAGCTAATGCTACAAGAGTTGTAGATTCCAACCAATCAATACTTACAACCAATAAAATTTCATTAAGTATCACTCCAAAGTAGGTCGATAATTTATTTGACATCTACACCACACGGTCTGATGGCCACCTTTTAGCTTATATTTGGTGAACCTAGAGCCCAATTCCAATTAACTAGAAGATTAGTTCCACAAGTCTTAGAGAGATACTTCAACTGATTCTACAAGAGAAGAAAACGGCATAATAGTAACCATTTAAGGTGCAAAACACATATACAAATCTAAGATTTTCTACTCACCATGGCTATCATATAGCTACCGATTTTAGAGGATATGACCCTTAACAAACAACCTAAAGACAGTTTCACAAACTCTAGCTGACAAAATTTAGGATAGTTGTGTGGAATCTGGATATTGGTAATGGCATTTGAGCTCACTAATGCACCAAAAAATTCTATAGATTGATTAATAATGTATCAGGATATTATCTGGGTTATTTTTTCATTATGTATTGGGATACCAGTCTCCTCTACAACACAATATGAACATAACATTTATAAGATGCCAAAGTTGTATTATGAACATAAAATTTATAAGATATCAAAGTTGTAAAGACTTCTCTGTCAAATTTCTGAGGTTGTTGCCACATACGAGTCCTAAAGAGATAGTAGGTCCACATTCCTACTTGCAAACACAACAAAAGTTTAAACCCATCCTTGCAAAGGGACAAATCCCGCAATTCGATGTTGGACAATGAAAGACTTAAGCAAACATTGAGATGATGAATGCTTGTAAATTACTAATCCTTGTTATTAAGAAGAAAATGTTCCAAGTGCATCCTGGGTGGAGGATCATGAAGGTATCTATGCATCAATAAGCATGACCAAAAATATTACTAAATTCCGCCCTGCAAGGCCCATATCATCAATAGAATATGTGTTTTAATACTAAGAAAACTAATGCAAAGACATACTAGGTAAAATAATACTCATCTTCGAATGATGGTTTTGGAAATTGAGGTTAGGAATCTATTTTTCACCCAACTGTAGACAAGATGCAGCCAGGTTCACTTGCACCTGTCACCCCCGAGCCAGATTCCAAAGCATCAGCGAGGGGGTTTGCTTATAAGATTAAAGCACATAACAAGCTAGAAGAGAGGCTCCATGGGCTTGGTCAGCATCCATTCATTACCAATTACCTCTGCTCAATTTCTCCTTGATCCTCCTTCACTACTGAGCTTCTCTCCCCTTATTGACGTTACATACATGCATACAGGGATTGTCATTTGCTATTGAAGGTGTGTTTCTAAATGTTGGTGCAGTCCTAAACGATTTCTTTCCTACGTATGATACCCGCAGAAGAAATATCCTCCTTTTTTTATTTAATTCCTTCCCCCCTCTTATTCTTGTAACTCTTTGAATCCCACCTCTCTCTGGTGGTTATTTTTCGTTTCAGTCTAGCCTTGTAATGTTGTTCGACCTATCCCTTTTTCCCTTGATTTTTGTTTGTTTTTTTGTTTGATTTATCATCCTTTCTCTGCCTGCTAGAATCTTGTAGTAAAATCACTAATGTGCCACTTGGTCCCATATCCTTACTTGCTGCCTGTCTGCCTCCATGGCTGCCACCAAACAAGTCAACATCCCAAGTAGTCAACATGGCCTTTTTGAAAAAAAATTGAATGGCTTAAAAAATCTTCCTAAGGTTAAAATACTTTGGTTAATTTATAGATCAGACAAAATTGTTAGCAATTATCCCATATTCCTTTCTTTCAGCATAGTCTAAAATTATATGTAAATGAAAGCTTCCATAGTTAGTCATGTTGGATATTGGTAATTGCTTCTGGATTTTGACTGTGGATGAGAAAAACTGGTGTATGATGTTTCGGGTGGACAATCCACCCATTTCCTTTTCAACGTATTTGCCCCTGATTATGGGTGGAGTGTCCACCTAAAATGTTGGACGCTAGTTTTTCTCACTCTAAATCCAGAGAAAATATCCAATTGTCTACCTTCTACATTTTCACCTTAACTTTGGGCATATTTTGTGATGATTTTTTTTCTCAAAATACAGCCAAAAATTATTCAAATGAAAGATTTAAGTTGTTAAATCTGTAAAGGCTAAGTGCCAGATGGGTTTTTCAGGACTCTGAATACATTTGTGTTTTCAAAAAATCATTCTCAACAATGAAAAATGACGACCCTGCCAAGAATTTATCGCCATATTTCAGTGAAAAAGAAAAAAGACATTTTTCTTGAACTAGATTTGTGATGTTGTCAGTTTCTCAAACATAAGCTTTTATTTTGATTTAGGATAAACTGTAACTTTCAAATATAGGTTAAGTGTTGTCTTGAAAAATGGCCATATTTGCAGGCTGGCTTTTCAATGTGGCAAATATATTCAGGAGGAAATTTCTCCATCGTTATTTTCTAAAATATTCCTTTACCTAATCACATGTACTTTCTAAAATGGTCTTCAACTTTTCACCATTGCGCTCATAATAAATTGTATTCTATAAGAGCTGCAGTCTAAACTTGTCTTTGCTTGAACAAACCCTACAATTGAAACAAATTGTGGATAAAGATGTATCCCTAATGCGTTTGGAAGAAATTCGGTTCATGCTTCTAAGAATTCTCAGAGAACATCGTGGCAGAGAATTAATTGTTATTCAAGAAGCTCTGGCATTTTCTAGTGACAGAGATGAGGCACAGGATAGACATTCAAACCGTTGTTCTCACCAAAATTCTTCGTCCAGAGAAGGAAATAAAACAGTTTGTTGTAATAAAAATGAAAAAACGGATGAAAATAGTAAAAACTGACAAAACAAATGCCACAATGACCTTACTTGTTTTCTTAATTTTAGTATCCAATTCATGAATAATTCAGAGTTGCTACATAGAATGGCTAGTTTAGTTTCCAAGGTTGCACTAATAGCTATGAGCATGCTCACAATAGAAAATGACTCTACAAACCCTTTAAATAAATGGTAGCAACAAAAGTTTAAGGGATGGGAAAAACACTAGCCATTCAGAAAGGCAAGAAGGGAATACAAACATTGAAGATCATTTCCAAAACATTCAATAGGTGAAAAGGAAAAGTGTCCTAGACAATATAGTTTCAAAAATTTAAATGTGTTATTTGGTAGAGGCTAACATGAATTACAGGTCCCCTTATTTACTATGACTAATCATTCAATAGTTGAAATCACGACCTTATTACTTGTCAACGATTTTTGTACTCTAAATTTGTTATCCTTGTTACTTGGTAGAATGGCTTTCATTCACATTGTAGCTAGGATACTTTTGAAGGAAAGGGAGATTCATATTTAGTGCAGTTTCTATTTTTCAAAAACAATTTTTTTACAGAATTTCATCACAGACTGTGAAGTGTGTGGTATATGAATTAAGTAGATATTTTTTCTTGATGGGGAAAATTTCTAAGCTAGTGAAGTCTAGTATTTGAATATTTCTCATACAGTTTGTTGAAGGAGTTTGTCTGCGACTATGGTCTTTTACTGGTTGAACGACTACTTCTATACATCCAAAAAATTTGCAGAATCTCTCTAAGTTTGGTTTTCTCTTTTACTAGTTGATTGACTACCCCTTTACGTCCCAAAGTTTTGCGGAATTTCTCCAGGTTTGGTTCCTATGATCGAAAAATGAAAAATAAGCATATACATAATTAGAGGTTTTGGAATATTTGGAGTTAGTAATCAAAATAGATATAATGCTCAAGGATTTGATTTTATTATTTGCACAACTAGAAAAGTTGAAAATTAGTTTTGGGCTTTTTCTTGTCTAGTCAGATTGACATCTGAAACCTAGACAATCATGCATTGAGAACCTCTTCCCAAAGGATAATATTTTTCTCTGATTTTTTTTTAAATGCAACCTTTATGTTTGATGTTTGGCATCAAGAAAACTTGTTTTGGTTCAACGGCAATATTGTAACATAGTTTTTATATTGGATTTAAAATTTATATTTGTTGTGCCGTGAAATAACATTGTTTTTTTGTGTTCTAAAAATATCTACAGCCTATTATGGTCATTTCCAAATTCCAAGCACTCCACCAAGAACATATAGATTTAGAGGTATGGCATCATACGATGTAGAGTAACCCACTATGTTCATAGAAAAATTGATAAAGTGTTATGTATCCAGAACACCGCAGAGAGTTGACATTTCTGAAAAGTTTCCATCCAAGTTATTGTTGTTGGTTGTTGTACCTTAGTAGGATTTCTTGTATAAGAGAGAGGATTCATCACACCATAATATGATGACTAGTGAACATGCTATCATATCAATATCCAACATACTATAGGTCCCATCTCCAATGTTGTACATTTCTCTACACAACAAAATTGGGGATTTAAACGTCATGTACAATGTATAACTTCACAATCCTTTCTTTCTACTTCCTCTTGTGTTTCCAATTTCATTTTGAAGTGTCCAATGTATCTTTTTTTCTGTAGTCACAAAACAAACCTGAAAAGTTACATGTCTTGCATATAATTTTATCTAATTCCTCTTTTAACTATAAAACAATTGATTGGAAAGTTAATGCAAGAAAACTATAACTGTGAAATGAAATGTATTCCTAATTTTATCATCACAAATCACAATAGTTAATGCTCTTAAAATAAGGAATATATTATTTTTGACATTCCACAAAAAGTGAGTTCTACT
Source organism: Pinus albicaulis (assembly GCA_034641835.2). Taxonomy (NCBI): domain Eukaryota; kingdom Viridiplantae; phylum Streptophyta; class Pinopsida; order Pinales; family Pinaceae; genus Pinus; species Pinus albicaulis. Next base: position 542,353,636 of record CM076581.1, on the reverse strand, counting down.
GCAGATTTTGGTGCATAAAAATACGTAACCTAAGGAGTGATATTATAAAGGCATCTTCTTTGCATTTAATTGAATTCTGATTAATATAAGGTACCTATGTCATTTTCTTATCTGAATATATCCTTCCTCGTTATGTTTCATAGTAGACATTTTCACTTTAATAACATCCTAGAAGAAGAGGAATATTCAGTGTAGTGGGCTTCGACGCATGCTTCCTTGGGAATTCGCCAAGTCATTAGCAACATGTGGTGAGAAGAAAATTTCAAATTTGTCGTTGTGCTTTAAAAAACTTGCTTTTCGACTTGTTAAGCATTTTTTGTACAAGTATTGCAACAAGATTTGCCTTCACACACCAAGTCCTTGTATTCTTATTCTAGGTTCAAGGACAAAAAATATGATTTCTAAGAACTTTGAAAGTTCGTAAAGAAAATTTTATGATACAGTGATTCAAGGGAATTGTAGTATTAGTTTATGTTTCCAAGAAACGTGGGGACGGGGACGGGTGCGTCATTTTTTTAAATAGGGTGTGTGGGTTCGTCATGGGTATATATATATATTCCAACTTTAAACATGAAAACTAAAATATTTATGATTTAAACTTTAAGGTTTAAACATGCACATCATTGAACATTCAACATTCACATTGAAATTTCAAAATTTCTAGTTTGATATCAAGTGCAAATTGGAGTTTACACATACTTGTAAATCTGGCCCCAAGCCAATTTCTCCCAAAACTCCGGTAGGGAAAGAAAAGGCCAAAAGTCACATCCTTGACAAAGAACCCTAAATAACTCTATTTTTGGGTTCCAAGTACCCATTACTGGGGTTCTTGGAACCCTAAACTTCAAATGCACCAAAAAAATTTTAACGAAGAACCCGATTCTTATGGGTTCATTTTAGAAGACCCATAATAAGAAGTTTCCAAGTGTGTACCTTGTCTACTACATAATTACTTCCAGACATGACATGAGCACCCAAGTGTACGTTTAGGGAGTAACCAAGGCTTGCCATGTATAACAAGGTTATGAAATCATGTCATATGTCCCATGTTCTTAGAAGAGTTGTGAACATTGAGTCTCATACAACTATAGAGGTACATACTTACTATTTGTGCAAGCTTCCTTTTCTCTCTCTCTTTAATGACTTCCTTTTCTACAATAGATCATTGGTGTGATTGTTTTTCATCAATTTTGAAGTCATATGCACAAATGATTTTTTGATTGTCTATCTCATAGCCATTCCAAATTCAGAATTTTTGGTGGACTAAATCTTTCTTTCTTTCTTTTTCTTTTTTTTTTAAACTAGAACGGGTATATATTATTTATTAGGAGAAATTGGTTGGGCCAAAGCCTAATCAACCAGCATTACAAGGCATTGCAATAGAGCTTGGCCTCTGTCCATTACATAAAGTTCACAGATTAAGGAATACTTGAATGGAGAGGCCTTTCCTCATTTAAACTAAATTCCCCCTGAGAGAGAAGGCATCCTTTGTTTTCCATGGTGTCTGCTTCGTTGTTCGAACTTCTAAGGATGTGATAGAACTGGAAGGAGGTGAAGTCAAGCAGCATAGTCTTTAATCTTAGCAGTGACTTGTTGAGGATGGCGTTGCTGAACTGATCTTCAGAGTTAAGCTTTTTGATGAGGATTTTTGAATCACCGAATGCTTGGAAATCTTTGATGCCTCTGTCTCAAGCGATATGGCAGGATTTTATGAGTCCAAGGATTTATGCCTGATTATTTGTGCGAAGGCCAAGTCCCCAGTAGAAGTTATCCTTTCTTGATCCATCTGGAGAGTAGATGACTCCACCGGCACCTGCAATCCCGAGGTTCCCTTTTGAAGCACCGTCAAAAAAGATAGTTGTCTTGCTTTGCTTCCTCCACCAATCCTGGAAGCAGCCATCCTGGTCTCTTAATCTCCATCTTGGACTCATAAGGGGAGGGCCCAAGGGAGTTTCCGTGGGATGGGGGGTGAGGGAATTCATCCATTTATTTTCTTCAGGAAGCAGGGAGTTATAATCTTTGTGGGGTTGCTGGAGCACAGAATCGAGGAGGATGGATTTGGCTTTAGCTGCAACTTTTATTTGCAAACAGAAGTTGTCATTGAAAGTCTGCTCATTTCGAGCCAACCAAATTTTCCAGCAAACAAATTTTGGGATGGAGAGCCAAATTCGATGCCAGAGAGATTTGTTGGGAATGTTGTGTGGGTAGCATTGGGACCAAGAGGAGAAGAGCTCAGCCACTATTGTGTGCTGAGTAAAAAGATCCTAGAGACCGAGGAGGGTAAGATCCCAGACCTTTTGAGCAAAAGGACAGTCGATAAAGAGATGTGAAGCTGTCTCATTGGCCTTTCTGCATAGCACACATTTGTGAGGGCCGGAGATATTTCTTTTTTCCAAATTTTCGCCAGTCAGCACCTTGTTTTGCATGAGGGTCCAGAAGAAAAAATTAACCTTGGGGAGCTCGAAAGGATCCTAGACCTGCTTCCATATCTTGGGGGAGTAATTCATGTCTTTTCTTGGTTGCAGGGCAACATAGCCAGAGGCAGAAGAGTAAAGGCCTGCAATTCCCCAACCCCATCTGTCAGATATTTCTCTATGAATAGGCGCGAAGTAAATGAGGAGGGATTTCAAATTGGAGAGTTGGGGATGCAGTTGATCAGGTACGTTTGGGAAGATCCAGTCCTACCAGTTTCCAGAACTATCCCAAGCAACAATGTCGCTTAACCTGCGGATCCCTACATTGAGGAGCCAACAACGCAGATCACTAATGTCGTCATGGCTATTGAGGGGGGCGTGACCCATAATGCGATCATCCCACAAAAGAGATTTCTTCTCGTTTCCTGGTATATGATAGAGGTGGTCTTTGAAGTGATTGATGCTCTTGTGACAGAGATTCGAAGTCTGAGTCCCGGAGGCAGTATTTTTGATAGTCAAAATTCTGAGCGGAATTCCATTGGCATACTTGATTTTGAATGATTCGCTGACAAGATGGGAAGGATCAACGTAAATTTTCTAGAGAATTTTACGCCCCAGAGTGAGGTTGGCTAGCAAGGGATCTCGAATCTGGAGGCCTCCATCAACAATGGGACGCTTCACAAATTCCCAATTTGCCAGATGCATTTTGTGTTGATTACCTTTACCTCCTTGCCAGAAGCCTGGAGATTTGTTCCATTACATTTTTAGGAGCAAGCAGGAAGGAAGCCTGGTAGATGGGGAGGGCTGAGAGCACAGATTTTATTAGAATCAGTTTGCCTCCCTTGGTGAGCCGGTGGCCTCCCCAAGAGGCAATCTTGGTTTTTATCTTACTGATAATCCCTTGCCATAGAGATCTTCTATTGACCCCGATTGTAAGAGGCAAGCCGAGATATTTTATAGTATCCCAATTGGCGAATCCTTCAAAACCAAGATGCTGAGAAATTTGATTGAATTTGCCCTGATCAAAATTCCACCTGTAAATAGAACTTTTCCTATCATTTATGAGTGCTCCGGAGGCTCTGCAGTAACATTTAAGAACTGAATCAAAGGCTTTGGCAATTCTTGTTGAGGCTCCTCCAAGGAGAAGAGAGTCGTCAGCAAAGAGAGCGTGGTTTGATGGTTTAAAGCCATTTGAGATTCAGATGCCAGGGAGGACACTAGAATCCATCTCAGCTGCTAGCTTTCTACTAAGATTTTTTGCCATCAAAATATACAGGAATGGAGAGAGAGGTCAGCCTTGTCTCAGGCCTCGCTGAGCTTGAAAGAAAGATGTAGGGCGCCATTGACCAGCGGAGCAATACAAGGCTTTTTAGTTCAGGCTTTAATAAGATTGACAAACTGAGAGGAGAATCCAAAGGAAAGAAGGACTTTGATGACGAAGGATAGGTTGACCCTATCAAAGCGTTGGCCATATCAAGTTTGATCAGCATTCCTTCCTCATTTCTCTGCTTGCTGGAGTGGACAGCTTCCTAGACTTGGATTACATTATCCAAAATGTGCCTGCCTTTGAAAAACCCTCCTTGGGGACTGGAAATTAGCTTCCCCAGGAGGGGCTTGATTATGTTTGCAAGGAGTTTGGCCAATATTTTGTAAGAGGCATTGCATAGAGAGATGGGTCTGAATCTGCCGAAGGTTTCAGGGTCGACTTCTTTAGGAATTAGGGCCAGAAAGGTTGAGTTGATGCCTCCCCCAACCTTAGATTTGTTGAAGAAGCCTTTTATCATTCTCATCAAGTCATATTTGATAATGTCCCAGCAGTCTTTGTAGAAGTGGATCGAGAAGCCATCAGGCCCAGGGGCCTTATCTGATTCCATAGCCCATATAACTTTAGTGATTTCCTCTTCAGAGTAGGGCTTTGTGAGGGTTTGGTTATCCTCTAAGTTGACAAGTTGGGGGATGTTTGAGAGAAGGTCTTCTGAATCTTCTTCGCTGCCATCAATCCCAGGCCCATACAGGTTTTTAAAGTGATTCTCTGCTGCAAGTTTGATTTGGTCGAAGATTTTATAAATCTGTCCATCAGCAGTTGTGATCTCAAAAATATGGTTGCGAGAGAGGCGAGATTTGAATTGATGATGGAAGAAAGTGGTGTTCTGATCCCCAGCTTTGAGCCACAAGCTGCGAGATTTTATTCTCCAGTAATATTATTCCATTCGAAAGGAGCGATGGGAGGAGCTTTGGGCCTGCACCTCTTGATTTAGCACTTCATGAGTGATTTTTATTTCTTCCATCTCCATTTTCAGGGTTTCCAGCGCTTGCACGGATTCTACTCTCTGGCTAGTAAGAGTTTTACTTGGTTTCTTGATCCATTCCTTTAAAGCCTTTTTTGATTTTAGCTTTTTCTCCCAGATGTAGCTTGGGGATCCATAGATTGGTTTTACCCAGGTTGCTTGGACAATTTCAAGGAATCCATCTCTTCCAATCCATAGAGGGCTGAACCGGAAGGGGATTGGCCCCAGATCTTCTTCCTCCTTCAAGAGGAGTTGGATGGGCTTATGATCAGAGGTGAGCTTGGGGAGGATTTTCATTGAAATTAGTAATTTCTCCATCAACATGGAGCCTTGGACAAGAAATCTGTCAAGACGGGCAGAGATGTGATCCTTCCCAATTCTGTTGTTGGTCCAGGTGTAGAGGCATCTCACTGAATTAAAGTCAAGGAGATCTCGTTGCTGCATTATTCCTTCCACCAGTGGTAGCATTTGATCTCTGTTGGTGTTTCCTCCCCTCTTTTCTTTTGGCCTTAGGACAATTTTGAGATCACCGGCAAGAACGATGTTATTGGGAGAGTGGAGCTCTAGGAAGGCGGAGAGGGAATTCCAACACTCTTTTTTTTCAGCATGAAGAACAGGGACATAAAGATTGAATAGGGTGAAAGTTAACTTACTTGTAAGGTGCTTTAGCTCAGTGAAGATCCAATTCTGGGTCTCGTGGTAGTTGAGCAGTTGGAAGTGACCGTCAGACCATAAGGTTGCTAAACCTCCTGAAGTTCCCCTCGAGCTTACTGCTTTGCTGGTATTTTTCTTCCACTTTGACTTGCTAATTTCGAGAAGGGCTTGCCCTTCAATTTTAGTCTCCTGGAGCATGAGGATATCTGGGGGGTCTATTTTCAGCAAATCTTTGACAGCTTTGATTTTTGGAGGGTTCCCCAAGCCTCTGCAGTTCCAAGACACTAACCGCATTATTTACCAGGGGGAGGGTTGGGGTGTCCTCCCTTGGGAGGCCTTGTTCTGGTGTTTCGCCTAATGGACATTTCTATTGTTGGTTGGCTGCCTTGTGTTTTGGATCTCTCTGCCTCCTCTTCTCTGAATTCTTTGTGGGATTTCCTTCCGGCTCTCTTAGAAGGTCTCTCGTAGGTCTCGTCCTCAAAAGAGGAGGATTAGGTTGTCGGATTTTTCTTTGCTATTTCTGCATATGAAGGGTTCGTAGGGATGCCTTGGGAGGGTCCATGAGGGCCTGCTCCTTCATCATCTTTATTTGGGAGAGTGACCTCATTCTGATCCAAGATTATCGGTGGTATTTCTGGAGGATCAGGAGTAGAGTTCACCTTGTTATTGTGGTTTGGATCATCCAAAACAAGGGTAGAGCTCTTCTCCTCTAAACCCTGGGCTGCGCTGGTATTCCCCTTTTTAGCTCTTTTCCCATTTTCTCTTGAGTGGGTTGTTTTCTGAACCAAATTCCACTGCTTACCCTTGGATTTCTCGCTCTGCTCCTCAGCCTTTTTCTTACAGTATCTCGCGAAGTGCCCATACCCGTGGCAATGCCTGCATTTGAAAGGGAGCTATTCGTAGTCCGACTCTTGAATATGAGACCATCTGGCAACTGTTATATTTATTGCTTCCAATAGCCCTTCTTCAAGATCTACCTCTACGCATATGCGGGTGCAAGAATACTGATCCTTCCTGACGACTTGATCAATATATTTTCCAAGGCTATTTCCAATGGTCTAGAGGGAGATCTGGTTCCAGCAATGCAGTGGGAAGTGGGGGAGCTGCACCCATACTGGGACAGTTGTAGGCACATCTTGAGTGAGATCGAAATCCGGCGACCACTTACTTAGATATAGTCCTTGCAGCCCCATGAAGTATGGGCCATTCCTGAAGATGAGGCTTCTATCCTCTGTACTTTCAAACACAAACACAAAAAAGCCTCTGCCGACGAAGTAACATTTGATTCCTTCTTTGGTTAATGGGGTCCAGTTCCTCTTGATCTAGTCTTCAACTACTTTAGGAGATGGCCAGAGGCCCTTAAACTGTCCGATAAGGCCTCTTTCTACAAGATTTAAGGCAGATCTGCATTTTTCTTCCTCAGGCAGGGCTACCGAGGGGATGTTGTCCCTTTTTTTCATAAATTTTTGCTGTGAAGCCGAAGGAGGGCGTTTGCAGCTTGTAGCAATCATATTCTTGAATGCAGAAACCTCAGGGGGAAGGGGGGGGATCTGATCCCCCACCATGTTCCATGGGCACTGGGGGGCAGCTGGGGCGTTGTGAACAAGTAACGGGCCTGCGCGGGCAGCCTACACTAGCGAACACAGCAGCAGGGAGTGCCAAGGAGCATTTGGTGGACTAAATCTTAAACATGTATCATAAAAATTAATCCTTCTCTATTCTAAATATCAAATTTCAAAACATCGAGATTGTATAACAAACCAGAATAATTAATTTCTAATAAAAAAATTATATGATCGTTATGATATTTTATTATCTTTAAGATCAAAATTAGTGATTATAATTATCTCAAAGTTTAAATTCCAAATAAAATAAAAGAATAATTTTAAAAACGTGTTAAAATGCTTAGACATATTCTACAAGGCTTCAAATTCTAGTTACCAAAGGGCCAAAACTATTGTTTTGCACTACAAACAAAAACAAAACCTTGGATGGGCACAGATCCAACAGAAGAATAATTTCAAATTCCTAGGCAAACAATTTTATTTCCAAGCATCTCTCATGGAGATTTGGAAATCAGTTGAGTAATGAGTATATGAATAGGTAAGCAAGTTGCTTTTGGCTAGTGAAAGGCCCGCCACAAGTAGCTCTACGCCAAGTAGATCCTTGCAGAGCATCTATCTCTCTATATTGGTGACAATTGAACGCATTCACCAATTTTCGAGAGGTTTCGTTGGCAGGCATCGACGTATGTAGAGACTATAGTTCGTTGGGCTTCACTATTTGTGAGAAAGAGTGAACAGATCATAAAGTATTTTTTTATTTCACTTATTACACAATATCTACAATTTTTTTAAGTAATTTCTACTTGTGAATAATACCTTTTTTTGAAGTAAATTCTACTTATTTTCAAAATTTAAGGGGTTTCAACAATCTAAAAATAGAGAATGAATAAAAGGAACAAGAGCTTATTGATGGTGACATCGTTGTCGGGGCTCTAGAGCATATTTTCTATTCCCTTGAGGATGAGTGAGGTGCGGATATTCTTGCAATGGCCCTGGCTGTCGCAATGTTGGCCTTTTGAGCATCTAAGCCTCTCACTTGGATATTCTACTCGTGCTCCTTTATTATGATAAATGGTCTCTTGGACTCATCAAATGAAAATGCCATCCCTGCAAAAAATAACAATAATCAGTACAGAGATTAAATTCGAAACATACAAGCGTTGGATGCAAAAAAACAGTGGATTTTGAACATGGAACATACCTTGGCGTTGTCGAAGATCTGGTGGTGGCATTCGATATCGAGTATGCTACTCGTAAAACCTTAAGTCGCAACTCTCTTCAATATTGTTTTCGCTCCTACCTTATGAAAATCCAACATATACTAATTTTTCTGGAACATAAACAAAGATTGGGGTTGGGAGGGGTTTCGTAAAGAAAAATTAACACAACTTTTTCAAAAATGCTTAAATTTCCCTTCTTGAAAAACAATAATTACAATATTTTTTATTTTCACTTACATAGTAAGATCTTTGTTGTATTTGAGGAACTAACAAGCTATTACATGTTTTTGTTTGTGTTGGAAAGCATAGGCCTATCCATTATAATAACTATTATTTAATTTTAATATTATTAATTTTATGTAATGCTTTTGTTGTTAAATTTTATGGGGTAAACATGATGTATTTTTAGAATTTGAATGGGAAAGTGTTTTAACTTGGTTGTATTGAAAATATTTAAGTGTACAGAGGAAACATGTGCTTTTAACTTGGTTACATTGAAAATTTTTAATTGTTCTTGCATATTAGGTGGGTGTACACAAAAAAGAGTATATAGTAAAGTGTATTTGATACTTAAAAAACAAGTATTAGTTTCTTGAAAGTCATATCACAAATTTGAAAGGACTAGCATATGTACCATTTTCTAGGTTAAATATATTCAAATTGTTGTGTGAATGGGGTTGTAAGACCCTATTTTTTCATCTTGAGAAAATGAATTCCTCTCCAAGTCACTTGCATAGTTTAGGTTGTCATAAGAAAATTTGGTATTTTTCCTTAATATGTGAACATTTCATTTTAAGCAATTTGATAATGTGGTTTCAGCGAGGCATTAAAAGATGGAACGCGCATGCACATTTTGGATGCTAGTGTTATGTTGTTTTTAGGCATGTGTGCATTTATAAGAAGACCCTAACAAGGGTTGAAGAGGTGGAATAGTTAGAGAGGTTGGGGTGTTTTAGTCTCACTTAGAGGTACAAACAAACAAGTTAAGCATTGTGAGAAGTTATGAAGCAAACTTAATATATTTGACGAGTTGCATGAAGGAAACTTGGTAATGGTATTAAGTGAGCATTCCTTGATCAATGTTGATATCCTCTCCTTAGCACTACCACTTTGCAAGAAAAATAAGAAATGTGAAATATGCGTCTGACCCACTAAATAATTTGGCAAGGTTGTTGCATTATATACAGGTGGTTTTGTCGTGTTGCAAAAGGATCTGTTGGAACTTGGAAGGTGATTATTGGAGTAGATTGGTCATGGAGTTTCAATGAGGTGAGAAGATTTGTTAAGGAGTGAATTACACAAATTTAAAAAATAGGTCATATTGGGTTAGGATATTAGTGTTTTGGGACATGCAAAGTTGAAGGTGCATTTTATGGTTGTGTAGTCTAAGTGCTTGGGTGCAGGCCATATTTATGGGTATCTTGGAATTTTGGTGTGCGTTAGTGGTGTTAGTGCATTGTTTTTTATGAGATATAGCTAGAATGTGTTCCATGAAGGGAAAATCACACAATTCTAGGATGAATTAACCATTTGAAATTGTAAGGCGTGTTATGCCCCAACTTTGAGGAGACAATTAAAAGCATCTTAGAGTGTGATGGGTTGTACCATGGACTTAGGTCCACTTGCATGGGTTGAGGTGTAAAGGTACCCCATGAGTTGAGGAAAATGATTCAATTCTTACCTATGTAAATGTGCTTGTGATATAAGATTAATGTTTTCTTTTTGGAGAATAGAAAAGGAAGATAAGAAAGGAGAAGCATTGAGGTTTGTTTTAAATTAATCAAAAGGAAGGAAAAATGTCTCCTATTAGAAGGATTTTTCAAGTTGCCTCTTCAATATGACTAAATTTTAGTTGGAGATAGGGAGTTGGTCTCAAAATCATTGATTGGGTACTCTATAAATCCAACACCCGACATATCCAAGCTAGTCCATTGGATAGTTTGGTGTTGGGCATAGGTTGCAAAGGCTAAGGTTCAAATCTCCCATTTTTAATGTGGGTTTCAAATCTTCCATTTGAGAATATTAGAACAAGGTCATGATCTTGAAAGGAGGTCATTGATTTTAGTAAAACTCAATACCAATCCTTAAGCCATGGTGTGATTCTTTATATTTGGGTTTGGCCTTGAACATTGAGATCTATCTTTAGGTCTAATTATCAATCTGTCATTTCAATTATGCGTTGAGAAGGTCCTAAGGGCTATAGGGATAAGATAGTTATTTTCCAATATCCCTCCATTAAAACCTTATAAAGAGTTTGTGTGCCTCATTTTTTCATCATAATATTTCAACAATGAGTTGTTCCTATGAGGATTCCCTTGAAGGGAGGGTATGTAAAGAAAGTGAAAAACAAAAACAAAAATGCATCTTGTGTCGAAGGAGGGGTATAGATTGCAAGTGTCTCTAGAGGTATTGACAAAGGTGAAGGGGAATTTAGTTTACCTCATATTACAACGACTTATATTTCACCATTCAATGTGCTAAAAGGCACCAAATTTAAGGGGCATAGGTGAAAGCTCATGAAGATGCTAAAATGAGAAGGTAGGTGTGATTTAGCGTAGTATTGATTCTTCAACATTTGAATTTTTGCGTGAGCTTTCTTAGTAAATTGAAAAAATAGATTAAGTAGAGTATGAGAAATTTTTTCTTAATATCCAAAGGGTCTCCCCATATTTTGTCCATGATATCCATGGAAATTATGTTTAAGTGTCAATAACTAGCGTTAATATATCATATTTAATTCAAGGCATGTATACTTCTTCAAAAAGTGATGCAGAGTAATGAGTAGGCAAGGTTGTTCATTTGGAAGGTTGGCATCAATCAATTATTCTCCCTCTTTTCCAAACTCTAAGATGAGGAGCGTGTATAATGGACTTATTATTGTAAACAATTGCAAATATTAGGTTATCTTGATGTTTGAGGGGTTGAATTGGTTGCCTCATCCTACAAACCTTTAAAGGAACTATATGTTTTTCAATTAGACCCTCAAGGTCAAGGAGTTGCAAAAGAGGAAGGCCTTATGGTTATTTTTAAGGATTTGGCTTGGGCTCACCTATGTACCAACTTATTTTTTCAAATGACAAATGCAACATTGGTTCATGTTGCAAGAAACTAAATTGTTATCTTCTCACTTATTTATGCTTGTATGTTATTGAGCCTAGAAAATTAGATCATGTGATAAGCAACCTCTAATAGAAGGGTTTGGAGCAATTGTTAAATATTGTAAAAGTTTAAAATGTTTATCTTTGACTAACTTTCTCATAAAATAGGGTGTTAGGTCCCTATATTACTAGTATAGTCCCTTATTTTTGTAACCCCCTTATTGTTATTATTATACCCTTGTAACCCCCATATTGTTATTATTGTGCCCTTAAAGTATTATTGTTAGGTCAGCTAGGATTATATTGTGGCCCCATGGACTCCTATATATAGAAAGGAGGTTTTGTAATTTGAATCATCCAAGAATTGTTCATTCATGTAATGTATTGGAGGTTTCCCCCTCGAAGTGGCTTATTTCTAAGGCGTTGATATCTCTTTTCTTCTCTTTTTGGAGCTGGTTTCACAACATTTGGTATCAGAGCTTTGGATTCTAGGGTTTTTGCTGCTTCAAACTAGTCATCGTGGAATTTTTGCTATAAATTTTTTTCTACGAAGGTTAAGAAGCTGAAATTTTTAGAGTGCAAAGCCGAATTCCTATGGAACATCATCACAAAATTTTAGAGCTTGGTTCGCAATATTTTCGAAGATATGAGTTGTGAAATTAGGGCTTCTTGCATGCTCCTGAATTTAACCTAAACAGGTCATCGCGGTATTTTCGCTATAAATTTCTTTCTACGAAGATTCAGAAGCTGGCCTTTCTGGAGAGCGAAGCTGAAATCCTGAGGAACATCGTTGCAAAATTTCAGAGCTTGGTTCGCAATATTGTCGGATATATGATCTGTGGAAGTTAGGTATTTTTCAGGCTCCCGAATTTCATCTCAAAGAGGTTATTGTGGGAAAATATTCATAACTCTCTCTCTGAGCATTAGATTGGAATGTTGTAAAAATTGGCCGCAAGTACATAGACTGTAGTTTCCTTTCTATCAATTTCAGAGCCAAAGGAGGAAACAGGAAGGCGTTGCAATTCGTACAAGTTCGCTCTACTGAACCAGTCCATAATTGGGTCATTGTGGGAGATTGGACATATCTTTGCCTTGAAGAATCCAAATCAGGTCATACCTGTGACATTTGAAAGAAGCTTCAGAGGGCTACTACAAGGCTAAATTTTAGATATTAAGGATCTACAATTATATATATAATTCAATTTCAATAAAGAGCTCTTCAAAAGCAAGTAAAAGGTGTGTATTTTTTTTCCTGAATTGCATAAGTCTTGTTTGAAAAATCAAGTTGAATTGATTCCAAGGGAACATTGTAGAATAGATATCAGTATTGGATTATAAAATGGCCCCTAAAAATAATTCAACACCCATTAAGCCTTTAGAAGGCTCTACTATGACTCATGAAGACGAATAATGGAAACATGACATATCAAAATTACAAGAGCAAATGCAACAAATTTCGCTCTCGCAAAGAGCAATAAAAAATGACATGGAAGTTTTGAAGAAAGGCGTGGAAACTAAGATGGATGGTTTGAAGAAAGGCATGGAATCTAAGATGGATGGTTTGAATAATGGCATGGAATATAAGATAGATGGCATGAAAGCTGGCATGGAATCTAAGATGGATGACATGGAAGCTAAGATCGATAAGAAAATGGAAAACATGAAGAATGATCTAAAAGTAGACATGGAAGGTTTGACAAAGTTGAGACAATAAATGATTCCTAATGGTGAAAATATAGTAGAGGAAACTCATGATGAGAACAAAATAAATTTTAATCGTGATTTCATAAAATCTAATGTTGGCGGGAAGAACCACCATATTCCAAAAATGGATATGAGGAAGTTTAATGGAAAGGATCCTGTAACATGGATACTACAGATGGAGAAATATTTTGATCTCCATAATGTACAAAACACACACAAGGTATGCATTCAAACTTTACATTTAGAACAAAATACATTTTTATGGTATCGATGGCTTTGCTACCGTAAAAAAATTGTCACTTGGTCAATTTTTACGAAGGAAATGATAACACATTATGAGGATACAAAGAGCAACACATTCTTTATCCAATTCATAAATCTCAAACAAAAGGGTTTAGTGGGGTAGCACATTGATGACTTCCAAAAATTGAATATAAGGGTAACTGATATTCCAGAGGAACACAGGATTGATCTCTTCATAGGTACTTTAAAGGATAACATCCAACATGAAGTTCATGTTTTGGAACCTGATTCATTGGAGAAGGCATTCATGTTGGAAAGAAAAATTGAATGTAAAATTATGGCGACAAGGAAGCTTACCACTCACTTCTATAAAGAGGGAAGTGTTGCTACTCCTTGATTTCCACAACCTACAAGGTTGACACCACAAAAATTGGAAGAAAATAGAGCAAAAGGGCTTTGCTACAGTTGTGATAGAAAATAAACTAAAGGTCATAAGTGTGCTAAGAAGAAATTATTTTACATAGATTGTGAAGAGGAAGAAGAAAATGAACAAGAAAATGATATACACCAGGAACCAACCCAAGAAGAGGAAGAAATGAGTCTGACCATATCGTGTAATGCATTGGCAGGAATTACCACTCCTCAAACTCTCAAGATAGAAGGACATATCAAGAAGAAAAAGGTAATAGTGTTGATTGATTCAGGTATCACCCATAATTTTATTCATTGTAAGGTAGCCAAGGAATTGAATTGTTTCCTATACCTAGCACCAGAATGTCAAGTGATGGTTGCAAATGGAGGAACTATAAATTGCTCTGGAAAATGCCATAATATCAAGCTAACCATGGGGGAATATGTATTGACTAGTCCAATGCTTTCCATTCCTATGAGAGGTGCTGATGTTGTACTAGGAGTACAATGGTTACAATCTTTGGGGATGGTAGCTTTTAATTTTCAAGAACTTTTCTTGAAATTTTTTTCAGAAGGAAAGGAAGTCGAATTACGGGGTATTGCAAGGAAGCCGGGAAAGATAATAAGCTCTAATGTCATGACAAAGCTTCTAAAGAAAGAACAACGAGGTGTAATTGCACAATTATGCTCACTAGAAGTTCCAACATCAAAATCATCTATTTCTGCAAATCTCCAAAAAGTCTTGGACAATCATTCCAAGGTGTTTGAAACTCCCAAAGGACTCCCACCTATTCGTGATCATGATCATGCTATTCATTTGATTCCAAGAAGTGCTCCTCCAAACATCAGGCCTTATAGATATCCTTATGTCCAAAAGAGCGAAATTGAACGTATGATTGCAGAAATGTTAGAGGCGGGTATAATTCAACCTAGTCAAAGTTCTTTCTCTGCTCCTGTAGTATTGGTACACAAGAAGGATGGATCATGGCGTATGTGTCCGGATTATAGGGAGCTTAATAAGCTCACCATTAAAGATAAATTTCCCATTCCTGTGATTGATGAATTATTGGATGAATTACATGGAGCAATTTATTTTACCAAGTTGGATCTTCGTTCAGGATATCATCAAATTAGAATGAAGACTGAAGATATTCCAAAAATAGCATTTCGAACTCATGAGGGTAATTATGAATTTTTGGTCATGCCTTTTGGCCTTACCAATGCACTTTCTACATTTCAAGGGTTGATGAATTCCATTTTCAAACCCTTCCTTAGAAAATTTGTGCTAGTATTTTTTGATGATATACTAATCTACAGCAGGTCTTGGAAGGATCATGTTGAACATGTTGACAGGGTGCTCAAACTATCGCAGGAGAAACAATTATATGCAAAAAAATCCAAATGTTTCTTTGGAGTACAAGAGGTGGAATATCTGGGTCATATTGTATCTCACGAGGGTGTTAAAGTAGACCCTAACAAAATTAAAGCCATTAAGGAATGAAAAGTCCCCACAACCATAAAGAAGTTGCGAGGATTTCTCGGGTTAACAGGGTATTATCGCAAGTTTGTTAAGAATTATGGGAGAATAGCAGCACCTCTAACAACATTATTGAAGAAAGATGCATTTTCATGGACTCCTGAAGCAACTAAGGCCTTTGAACATCTTAAATAGGCAATGTGCCTAGCACCGGTCTTAGCTACGCCAGACTTCACAAAAACCTTTATTGTGGAATGTGATGCCTCGGGAAATGGAATTGGTGCAGTTTTAATGCAGGAAGGAAGACCCATTGCTTTTAAAAGTTGTCCAATCAAAGGAAAGTATTTACATAAACCTATTTATGAGAAGGAAATGTTAGCAATACTGCATGCACTAAAGAAATGGCGAACTTACCTAATGGGAAGACACTTCAAGGTAAAAACTGATCATGATAGACTTAAACACTTTTTGGAACAAAGACTATCTTCAGAAGAGCAGCAAAAATGGGTCACAAAGATGTTGGGTTATGACTTTGAAATAATCTACAAAAAAATGAAAGCTTAATGTTGTTGCAGATGCACTCTCAAGAAAGAATGAAGAGGTGGAAGCATTGCTTTGTGCCATTTCTATTATCCAACCAGATTGGATAACCGAAGCAAGAGATGAATGGAAGAAGGACGAAGAAGTGTGGACACTCACTCAAAAGTTGCAGCAAGATCCTAGTACATCTGATACATTTAGTTGGAAAAATGATTCCTTATGGTACAAATATCGCTTATATATTTGTAATAATTCCCAACTAAAACAAAAGATTCTCTTGGAATTTCACACTTATCCTTTAGGAGGACACTCAGGATTTTTAAAAACTTACCACAGGGTGAAGAAACAATTTTTTTGGGATGGCCTTAAATCTGATATTAAAAAGTTTGTGGCGGAATGTTTGATTTTCCAGTAGAATAAAGTTGAGACAATTAAGACCCTGGGTCTTATACAACCTTTATCCATTCCAAGTCAACGTTGGGAGAAGATTTCAATGGATTTTATCACAGGTTTACCTAAGTCTGAAGGAAAGAGTGTCATCATGGTGGTAGTTGATAGACTTACCAAGTATGCACACTTTTGTCCATTATCTCATCCATTTAAAGCAAGTAAATTTGATACTACATTTATGGACACAATTCAAAAGCTACATAGAAACCCAAGGGTTATTGTGAGTGACAAAGATCCCATTTTTACTGGAAATTTTTGGACAGAGTTATTTTCTTGTTTGGGTACTCAATTAGCTCATAGTTCATCTTATCATCCTCAGTCCAATGGTAAAACTGAGATAGTAAATAAATGTTTGGAAGGATATATTCGTTGTTTTGTATCTGATAAAAAAACACAATGGGTCAAGTGGTTACCTCTTGCTGAATCGTGGTATAACACTTCCTTCCATAATGCAGCAAAAATGACCCCATTTATGGCACTTTATGGATATCATCCACCATCCATCACAACATCTTTAAGAGAAAATTTGAAGGTTCAAGCAGTGGAATATCACATCGAGCATCAACAAGAAGTTCTCCAACTCTTAAAGGACAACCTGAATTTGGCACAAAATCGAAAGAAACAACAGCCAGATCAACATCGCAGCGAGAGAAGTTTTGATGTAGGAGACTGGGTATTTTTACGACTACAACCATACAAACAAATGTCCCTCAAGCAAGCTAAGAAGGATAATAAATTATCGCCAAAGTACTATGGTCCTTACAAGGTGTTGCAAAATATTGGTACTATGTCATACAAATTGGAGCTTCCTGCTTCTTCACGAGTGCATCCAATTTTCCATGTTTCATGCTTAAAGAAGGTTATAGGTGAAAATCTTCCAGTTCAAACAATATTGCCAAAACTTGATGAGGAAGGAAAAATCATATTGGAACCTGAAGCGGTCACGGAAACAAGAACTCGACAGCTACGGAATCGATCAATTTCGGAGTATCTCATCAAGTGGAAGAACTTACCCACTGAAGATTCTACATGGGAGGATGAGAATTTTATACAGAAGCACCCAGAGCTACTCAAGCGTTGAGGACAACACTTTTTTGAAGGAGAGGGGCATGTTAGGTCCCTATATTACTAGTATAGTCCCTTATTGTTGTAACCCCCTTATTGTTATTATTGTACCCTTGTAACCCCCATATTGTTATTATTGTGCCCTTAAATTATTATTGTTAGGTTGGCTAGGATTACATTGTGGCCCCATGGACTCCTATATATAAAAAGGAGGTTTTGTAATTTAAATCATCCAAGAATTGTTCATTCATGTAATGTATTGGAGGTTTCCCCCTCGAAGTGGCTTATTTCTAAGGCGTTGATATCTCTTTTCTTCTCTTTTTGGAGCTGGTTTCACAACATAGGGTATTTCAAGGTGTTCTAAACAATTACATGGAACAATCATTGCCAATACAATGTGCTCCCTCTTTATTGACATCCATGGAGGAATGTTATTGTTGATAACAAAAACAAGCCACCCTAAGTAAGTATATTTGAGCCCTCCAAATGGATTGACGTCATCAGCTACCAATGAAATCCTAAGATTGTAGAGAAACCAATGGCCCTAAAACACTAGTGAAGTGATGGGATAACACCAAATTCAGTCAAGGAATTTAGCTAAGGGTGGTACTCCACTTAGAGTTTCAAGTCGGTGGTTTAATATTCCATGGTCCTAATGAGTATATCATATAGAGAGGAAGACATAACCCATTTTTAAAAGAATGGGATCCTTGTGATCTAGGGATTTATGGAGACAAAACCATCTTTAACAAAGTGTATATCATATCCAACAAATTCTTCCATGCAATAGGTAAGTTCAAGAATCATTTCCTTGGTTAATGTTTCAAATTATTTATGTCCTCATAGCTATAGGATTTTTAAGTATGTTATTTTAACCCATTCCCTAACATGTCCTTTGTGTTGGATCTAGAGTGTATCTTGACAAACTATTAGAATTTGAAGCATATTCACTACTATCCCAGGATTTGTAATCACTTTATTGCTCCACTCTATAACTTATCTTTGAGAAGCAGTGCCCCAATTTCTCCCCCACAACTGTGGTTTCCTTAGAGTTGATTGGTAATAGATACATAACTAAGAATGGAAGCTATATACATGCATATGGAGCTACTAATTGTCACTATTATGTTCCAAATCATACTTTGGATAGGCTCTTTCTAAAACTAAAACAAAAAACTTATCAAACTACTCTATATGGCCTCAACATTACCATGAAGGTTAGGGTCAATAAATAATTACCTCATTATCCTATTTTTTAGGTGCACACACCTTCCATGATTTTGGTCACATCATAATTTTTGTTAGAAAGAAAAAATATTATCATCTAGATGTGGAACCATCCACAATTCTTGACCTATTCTTATATCTATTTATTTATTTATTTGTATTTTTTCAATTAATGATATTTCTTACATGAATTAGTTGAAATGTTGACATATCTAGAAACAAATTGAATTCATACAAAATGATTCAGAGTCTCATACATATGCAACGAAGGAAAATGTCATGTTGCAATAGTTTTGGGGCTTGAGAGGAAGATGCAATTGTGATTATTTAGAAGATCTATGCACTTAACACCTTTATATGTTGGATGAGTAGTGGCATTGAATTGATCAATGATTGAGAGAAATGACTTGGAAAATTACTATCCGAACCATTGATTATGATGTTAACATCTCTTATTCAAAAGGAACAAGGGATGACAAGTTATCATGTTGAGTTTTAGCATTCCTATTAACTATGTATTGAGTTCATTTGCAACTTTGATCAAATTGATGGAGTTCATTTCTAACTATAAGATTGTATCAGTATGCAACATTGAGACTTTGAAAATAATTGCAAGTGTTGAAATCTGTACTTTGTCAAAAATTGCAAGCTTAAGTAGATTATTTGCCTTGTCATTTTGCCCTTAATTTGCTTCATTTTTTCTTATGCCATTTGTCTAACCTTATATAACTTATATATCCTTATATAAATATATGCATGACTATGGTTCAGGGGGAAGTACTCCAAATGGATTTTCATCCTATAGGAGTTTGATTTGGAATTCATCAAATCCAAGTCGAAGAAATACTTGGTTTTTGTTGAGCTAATTTGCGACCTTCCCACTGCTGAAACTAAGACAACGTCTAGTGATTCTATTTCAGATGAGTTGTTGTTCTTGATTTCATCATCTGACCCATGGTATGGAGACGTTATTATATATCTCCAAACCCAAAATTTATGGGATGATACCTCTCACTCTGACCAGTGAAGTATCTGATATCAAACCAAAAATTACATTATAATCGGCAACACCCTTTATCGTTGTGGTATTGATACAGTATTTCAAAGGTGTCTCACTCATGAGGAGGCTTAGAAATTCTTAAATGAATCCAATTCTGAGGCATGTGGTTTTCATATGTCTGGTTATGCCACCACATAGAATATCATGCATGCTTGTTACTTCTGGCCTACCATGTTTTGCGATTGCATCCTCTCCTTCCAAAGTGTCACGCATGCTATATATACAATCGTAAAGCCCGTGCTCCACCCGCTCATTTGCACCCTATTGTCATCGTTGGATATTTTTTGAAATTGGGCATTGATTTCATGACATGTAACCCTCTCTCGATTGGGTGGCATGGATATATAATTTTAGAAGTTGACTATTTTACCAAGTGTGCCAAGACGATGCCTACATACAATAATATTGGCAAAACAACTATTCTATTTTTATTTAACCATGTCATTGCACGGTTTGGTGTTCCACAGGATATAGTCACGAATCATGGGAAACATTTTCACAATCACATGATGTCCAAACTGACTTACAAGCTAGGACTCTCCTGTGAGAGTTCCACTCCCTACTACACTCAAACGAATGGGAAGTTGAGGTAATCAATAATGTTCTCAAAATGAGTTGTCAACATCTGATAGGGGTCCACAAATCGAACTAAAATATTATCCTTTATGCTTCCTTGTGGGTGTATTGAACCTCCGTTAGTACTGCTATTGGGTTCACACCATTCCAATTGGTTTATGGTCTAGAAGAAATCCTTCCAATTAAATTTAAAATTTTGTCTCTCAAACTTATTATCGAACTCATCCCTTCCACTTTTGCAAAATAGGAATGTCTCTTACATTTTTTGTGTTTAGATGAAACCCAGTATGATGTCATGATGGCTAATGAAGCCCATAATAAATGTATCAAGGCGCAATATGATAAGAGTTTCAAGGCTCGTGTCTTCTTGGAAGGAGACCTTGTGTTGTTATACGATAAAGAGTCTGATAAATTAGGATTAGGGAAGTTCGATCCAATGTGGCTAGGTCCATATAAATGTGCTCTTGCTAAATGGGCCTATGAGCTTGTTTATTTCGATGGATTTCCCTTGGCGCGACCTATAAATGAGTTGTACCTTAAAAAATATTATGCTTGATTTTTGTGTAGTGCATTGTGTACATGTTGTATATAGGTGGGTTGAGTGTGTTTGCAGTGTGTTCCCTTCAGAGTTTCCTACGGTTTCTGTTAATTTTGTTTACATTTGGTTCGCATATGTCAACATACTTCTAAACATATGTTGGTTATGTTGACGACTCTAGTCGTAGTACTCAGAACCTCTCTTCCGCAACATGAGTTATATTTGATCTGAGTGGCGAGTTAGTAAGTTTACAAGGGATTTGTATCAGTCACTCTACAAATAATATTGTTGAGTATAACACAGTGATCAAACTATTTTATGAGTTATTTCTCATGGTATTCGCCATATAGTTATCATACTCGAGTCACAACTTGCAGTACTACAATTGACTAATGTCTATTCAGTTAGAAGTCCAACTATGCTTCATATGTTCTTGAGGGTTCGCCTTCTGGAAATATATTTTTATTTAATCTAATATCAACACATTTCTAGAAATCTAAATACACTAACATATGCATTGGCTAATCATGTGTTAGATACACATTTTTTACACGTGTAAAATAAATTCAATACACATCACATACATTGAATGAGATAATAGAACCATAAGAAGCTCTAAACATACTAAACATATATTTATCAAAGTTTGGTTTTACAAAATTTGTGCCTGATACACATATGGCCACACGGCCTATCATATAAAAATATACATGCAATCAAAATATGGCTATAAGCCTCCTAGTAGACTAGTAATAGTGCTCATGGTAGCACGCCATTGTTCGAGCCATCTTGCATAATAGTTGGTGGATACAACCAGGAATGCCAATAGTATGTCACTGTAGTCTCACAGGAATCCCGTCAACCCTGGTCTCAGCTATGTCGTTGGTCAACCCCTCCATGTGAAGCTCAACCTATGTAAGGGTCTCAGGCACATTGAGATCATTTAGTACCTTTCGTCCTGCTACAACAACATGTACTATTGTTGGTTCGTGTTGTAGGTCTCATGCACGATGAAGATGAGAAGAACAAACGGGTCAAAGGGGCCCAATATATGCATGTGTACAAATCAATAATTTATTCTTGAATACATCTCAAATCACAAAAAATTGTAAAACTTAAATCCAAAAATGATCAAGATATTTTATATTTTACCTATGGCACCCCATTGCTCACCATCAGGAAGCATGAGCTTCAAGTCTCTATAGAAACTCATCCTTGCATATGGATATTCCTCTATCATAATGAGTTTCATGCCCAACCATTTGAATAAGACTGGTGTGAAACTCATTGATGATGGAATTGTGTGTCTAGACATGAGATCCACCCACTTCCTCATCCATGCGACTCTCGGATCTACGGGCTCGAGCGAGATATGTTATGGACTTAGCAATGGAATCTTCTCTAAGGAAAATGAAATCAAGATCAAACGATAGTCAAATTTTTTTAATCGTCCTTCTTTTGCCTTGGTCAGTTTCTCCTTCATGTTTATCAGTACTCCCTCGCTCCAATTGAATATTGTCGACTCCATACACTCTAGAGCATACTGCATATGAGACTTATTAGCCACATGTATAGTTGCACTACCTTCCAATCTGGAAATGATAAACAAGATCATTCTTAGAGGCAAACATACCACATCCTTGATGTCAATTTTCCCATCTTTAGCCGGTTGGAATCTCGGTCTACAATGTGCATTGATGTAATCCTTGATTGTCTCTCCACCACTGCTCGAACCAAATAAATAAATGGGGGTGTCATGCCTTGATAGACCTGTCAATAAGTATATACATTCTACTTGTATTTCAAGCATATGTGCACCAAGTCTGAATGCTTGTTCCTGAACATACCATGCACAAACAAGATACCTCAACAATTCCATTTGTCGCATAATACTAGGAAGCCATAATAATTTCAAGAGACCACAATCCCTCAAAGCTTGGATAGTGGCAGGATCATTAGTTGCAGTTAAATATTGTTCCTCATGTTCAATTTCCCTTCGTATTAAATCCATTTTTTTCCAATAGACACCTGAAACATCATAAAAAGGATAACTAGGAGCTTCATGCAAAGAACTGGAGAAATTTTGAGAAAACAGGAAAACAAAATTGGTAATTGCACTCAACACACCCCACAAGGGAAGACAGTGCCTTGCAATGCTCTCCCTGGTGTCTTTTCTTCCTGGTCAACACTCCTTTCGAATTGTTGGGGATGTGTTGGACCTAGGGAAAGAAATTAGAGCTCTAGGATCCTTAAAAACTGAAAAATATTGCATGAAATGAAAAAATGGGTGCATGAAAAGAAAGAGGAAGGTTATAGCTCCTACCTGGAAGTGATGGCTCTTGAAATGATCCATTGTATTGGTGACAATCAGTTGCAGAAGATTGGGGCAAAAACACTCATAACTCACTCTCAAAGAGGTAAAATGTGAAATGGTAAAAAATAATTACTTTTGCCTATTTTACGGTCATTTTCGTCATTATTTTGTTAATATTTTAACGTTTTGACCTAAATTTGATTCAATTTTATCATGAAACAAGTGTTTTTAATCTTTTGGTGGTGTTTTGAACAAGTTGAAAATTGTTTAGTGGATTTTTATGATGTATGAATTGAAATAGATAATTTTGACCAAATAGCATATTTTTATCACTTTTTCAGACTCTGTAAACCTATTGAAAAGGAATCCCTTGGAGTCCTCTTTTAGCTCTTTTCAGACTCCAAAAATATGAAAATATTGTCGAGCACTTGTCTTTTCGAACTTGTTAAAGTAAATGAAAAGACATCTACTTAGTATAATTTTAACCCTTTTCTGGACATAGATAAACTATTTATGAAAAAGGAATAACTTAGTCGAACATGGCTAAGAGATTCTCCTGGGTATAGTTTTCTACCTTTTCAAACTCAAGAGACTATCTATGAAAAGGAAACTTTGGAGTTTTATGTTTTGCCTCTTTTTCAAACTCTCTAAACATGAAAAATGAGTCAAGTTATACATTTTTTGGACTCATAAAAGCATCAAACAATGATGGACTCATCGAACATGATGAGACCGAACCACGCCTTCTCAAGGTTTGTTAAAAACACGAGGGATTCATTCGAAGGATGAACTTACATATCAAGCATATTTTATCCTCCTCAAGCTTGTTAAAAAATAAATAGGTACTCACCAGCAATGGTTGGGGAAATTTGGAAAATGGGATACTCCACCTATTAATGGAAACGAGTCGCTCTTGAACATGACACTCTTCTGGTTCATCTCTGTCATTGTTGGGTTGGGAAATATGCTTGTCTTTTGGTTCATCACACCATTTCAAATCCTTCGTTTTCCGTTTTGGGTCAATGCTACCAACTCCATTCAGTGTCGTTGATGTGTTCAAGTGAAGTCCTCCAGTTGATATCTGCTATGATACTCTTAAGCCTACATTCATGTATGCCGTTCCTGAACCAATTCTATGTCAACATCAATCTGTATCAAATCATGATACTCGATTCATGTTGTTAATGGGGTATACATTAAGGCCCTCCTGTGATGGGTCGCTTCCTGTCGACATCAAATCATTATCTAGGAAGTTGACTTAGAAACTCTTCATTCAGTACCTTGGAGCATGCAAACATCAATCGCAAGTTTCCTCACTCTCAGTGATAGGTTTACATAATTAGCCTTCGATTGATATATTGTGTGTGGTGTTCAACATCAACTCATTCATTCACACCATACATATTGTACTACTATATCTTGAGAGCCATTGACATCATTGGTGTTTTCTCATGCATTTGTTAACGACTTACATCATTGACCGAGAATCAAATGGTGTCTACCATGTTTGACTTCAGCTCCTTTATTTGCATGGTTAGTCTCGTACATTAGATGATGAAGTGAATGAGATAGAAGACCCCAGATCTAATTCCATCCATCTGGGTTGCCCTTTCACAATTAATTTAATATTATAAAGCATGGTGGCTATGATCATACACTCATCCAATCATGGATACACACTTTGTCATCAATGGACACAATTTTTTATCATTGTACATGTAATGTTAGCCTCCTTCAACAAAGATATCATGATGAAAACATATTGTAACATATGTTGATCTTGACCAATTGTTCTTGATCCAAATTGGTCACAAGGTAAAGAACTTTAGTCATCATCCATTGTTTCTAACTTCGCAATTTTGGGGGAAATATGTTTTAGGCCATTTTTTCGCATGTGGTCAATAGGCCTACAAACCGGATCAATCAACATTTGTGAACACCTTGTCATAATCCCTACACAAATCCCTAAGCATGACCTTCCAAATCCATGAGTTTATGGGCGTGACTGCCTCAAATCAGTGCTTTTAAGGCCCAACGCACCCTGGCACTTTAGGGACCTACGTCCAGTAGCAGGTTTATCCATTATGCACCAACATTGATCAATAATAGCTTGTCCCTTGTTGGGGGTGCATTGATTCTAGAAATTCAGAAAAAAAAAAAAAAAATCAAAAGAATCTCTGAGCTTCCTCTTTCAGAAGCTTCCAGGAGTTATTTCAACCATTTAACTTAGGTAAGAACTTCAAATCCTATATGATCCTACCTTGGAGATTTAACCTCTTATCCCTTGAGCTCATCCTCCCATCAAGAGTGGATCTCAAGCCTATATTGGTCAATGGATAAGAATTCCTAAACTACCACACTCTCCTACAAAATTTAAATCCATCTAGAACATCAGGGTTGGATTTTGGATACTGGTCATAATCTCATGTTGACGCCTTGAATCTAATAAAGTCATCATCTTCATGTATTAGGGTGACATTGAGGTGTGCTTTGTGACAAGGAAGGACAAGTCAACTTGGGGAGATCTCTACACGATTAGCTACTATTCTTGGTTGTAAATTCTCTCTTATTCATATTAATACAAAGAGTATACAATTCTCCTACATGTGTTATGTTATGTTTACATTCATATGTTTAAATGCTTCGTTGATCCATTGAATAGAGTAATTTTATAATGCTACCTAGATTTCATAGATATTTGGCTTGTTGTGATTGTATGTGAAGGTTATAATTATAGCAATCAGAGCTACAATTGGAGCTTACAAGCCAAGAGGAGAGAAAAGCTTGCAATGGATTCCAAGTAATCCTCTTTCCATTCTTCAATTTCTCTAAGGGAAATTTTATATTATTTGCTTTGTGTTGTTCTAGACTAGTTCACTAGGTCTAGGGAATATACTTTTGTATGCATTCATAAATTCAGCATAACACTTCTCATATTTTGAGCTTGCCCCACTAATCGAGCCTTCCTTGGTTTTTCCTTTTCCCTTTCCTACAAGAGTAATATTTTATTCCTTCTCACCTTTATGTTGTCAGAACTTGTCCTCATCTCCCCTTGTATGAAGTATTTCCATAGTCTTTCCGAATTGGGAAGGTTATCTCGTGCCACAATTCCTTGAACAAAGACATTCTAATGTTTGGAGAGGTCATTCAACGTAATTTTCACCAACTCTAAATCTGGTATGATTTCCTTAACTATTTCCAAATCATCTTAGATGTAACAGCCTTGGGTTAAATTTCATGTAGTAAAAGTAATAAAGGAAAAATAAGACCAAGGTCACGGGATGCGTATTCCAACCTGAATGTTGGGCAAAGCACTATAGTGGGAATCACTTTTGGTTTATTAATGTCTATGGAAATTGACAAATGAAAAGAGGCAATATTTGGCATTTGTATATGAAAATAAAGGAAAATATGAGAAAACGAAGGTGAAGGGACACAAACTTGCATGCTAATGAAATTAAAGGGAAAATGAAGGAAACTAAATAAAATGAGACATTAATAATAAAAAGGCATCAAAGAATGAGTTCACAACTTTTGTTAGTTTTGGCTTGGAGAGAGAGAGAGAGAGAGAGAGCACTAAGAGAAGAAAGAAAACAAGGAAGGAAGGAAGGAAGGAAAAGGAAAGCAAGGGAAGTAAGGGAAAGCAAGGAGAAGGTTGGATCAATGGATTTAGCTGGAATATTTTGCAGGTAATAGGTTGCATGTGTGATTTCCTAGTTGAGATGTCAATGCATGGTTCATGAATTTGTTTATTTAGTTCATTTGTTGTCATTGACATGGGTTTTTCCTAGTTTGACAGTGGTTTTATCCTTGCCTTTCCATTTCCTAGATAACCATGGTATGATGGGATTCATTTCTTGGTCAAGCTTTAGATTTTTGGAAGGTTTTGGAACCAGGTAAGGTGGTCTTAGGAAAATTCCCCCAAGGGTTGGAAATGGAGATGGTTTTCTCTGGGAATCCCTTGATAGGTGGGTGGAGACAAGAAAATTCCTCAAGGTATGGTGAAGAAATTATGAGGAATCCAAACTCGGTTTGGTTTTGTGATCTCGGGATCGGTTTAGGTGAGATTATGGTATTTTGAGAGTGGAGGTGGTTTAAACTTTGGATTAACTTGGTTTCTTATGATTTGTTTTATCCCATGATATCCCACATTCACACTTTTAATATGGCACAAGGGTGATTGGCTGAAAGAAATATTTATTTCAACTCAAACTATGGTAAGGTGGTACGTGGAAATCCCTGACTTGGATGGCTTTTGCATATGCTAATAAGATTTATATTCCCATTGTTATTCATGGCTAGTTGTACTTGTTATTATGATGATTTTATGGTTGTTCTATCGTGGTTAATATTATGGTTATACGTTGATAATAAGCATGATTTATGATGTGATATTGTTATGCTTTGATAATTTATTGAATGGTTGATGAATGCATGGACTAACTAGTGTCACTAGTACATTTGGGGGAAATTGTGACACTTGGTTCCGACGCTTTTGACCAAACGTCGAAAATTTCCCCAATTTTTTTCAATCCTGCCTGAAACTGTCACTATACTGACGTTTATAGAAAAGTGTCAAAATACCGACACTTAGACAAGGTGTCGCAATTGCGACGTTTGGAGGAAGATGTCGCAATTGCGACACTATGCCCAAAAGCGTCGCTATTGCGACGGCTGCCTCCAAACGTCGCAAGTGCGACACAATGTATAAGTGTCGCAATTGCGACGTTTGGAGGCAGTCATCGCAATAGCGACGCTTTGGCCGCCGTTGGTATAATGACACTTATATGCGCGCTACATAAAAATGATTTTATTAAAAACTACGACACTTATATGCATGCTACATAAAAATGATTTTATTAAAAACTACATTAACGTCTGATATCACGCGTG
Organism: Pinus albicaulis; assembly: GCA_034641835.2. Taxonomy (NCBI): domain Eukaryota; kingdom Viridiplantae; phylum Streptophyta; class Pinopsida; order Pinales; family Pinaceae; genus Pinus; species Pinus albicaulis. The sequence continues at coordinate 542,325,899 of CM076581.1, read as the reverse complement.
CATTCGCCCTCAGCATTTGCCCTCATCTCTTGCAGAACAGCATTCACCCTTAGCATTCGCCCTTAGCTCTTGTAGAACAGCATTCGTCTTCAACTCTTGCAAAACAGCATTCGCCCTCAGCATTCGCCCTCAACTCTTGCGTAACAGCATTCGCCCTCAACTCTTGCAGAACAACATTCGCCCTCAGCTCTTGCAGAATAGCATTCGCCCTCAGCTCTTGCAAAATGGTAAGTTCTTACTACAGGCCCTTCCTCCTATAGTAGGGTTGACTCTATCTAGGTTTTTTTGGTCAATTCCATTGGATTGTGTTAGGCTATAGGGTTCTCTCTAGATGTCTTCCAATGTTCTTTCGGATGAGTTTCAAAGAGGATGTGTAAGATGTCTTTGTGCTTGCATGAATTTGACTCCACCAGTTTCATGAAGTTTAAGCTATGGATTTTAGTTCGACAAACTCATCCATCTCAACACCCAGTAACGAATTGCCCTTGGTCTGATCTATATTGAAGGTGAAGTGCAAAGTGGTAGAGAATGGGAGATCGAAAGTCATCAACTTCATCATAAGGGTAGTACTCCAGATCGAAAGTGATGAGCTTTAGTTCTCCAGATTTGGGGATTTTATGATATTTGGGGATTTTCTGATGACATACCAAAGGTCACATCCATACAACCATATCAAGGTCAATGTTGAGATCATTCTCATATAGATATAGGTCATTGATATATAGGGTTAATATCATCATCACTATCCATGGAAACCGAATGGTTACAAAATCTGTGATTGTGGTTGGCTTATTTATAATTATTACTCATTTACAGTAGAGCACAGAAACACTAAATATGGCCCGAGCAAAGCCTTTACAACAGGCAATGGAATTGCAGCTGCTTCATCAATAACCAATAGCTCTACTTGAGAAAACTTTTCATAATCTTGGGGTTGGATATATTGCAGAGCAAAAAATTGTAGTTATCATTCGTGCTCCAATATATTAATATACTTTTTACATTGAACTGAAGAAAGGGAAACAAGCAAATGCTAGCCATCATACAATGCTTTGACATAAGAGTTTTGAGTGACATACTTGAAAAAAAGAACTCATCCACTGATATTTATAATGATTTGAGTTATTCAAGTTAAACACAATGTCAAGAATCAAGATTCAATACCCTCTATTATCTTCATCACCCAATACAAGATTTAAATTTTTCCCAAAGAAACGCTTATTAATTTGGCAGCCATTATTTCTCCCTGCTTTAAAAACCCTACATTTAAATGAAAACAAGCATTGCATTTCAACTACAAAAAATCTATTAGTGTTCAAATGTACATGTGTGCATCACTTGTGTAGGGTATTCCTTTTCCACTTTCACATTATCCAAGAATGTGTGCAGTATAGTTCATATTTTTTGTGATTTAGATTATCCTGAAAAAGGAAAGGTAAATTATTTCCCATGGAAAAAGAAGGTTTTCCCTTTTTACTACTGGAAATGGTACAACAAAGTTCCATTTCTAACCGAAACTCCTATGAAACAGGAACCAAATAAAGGCCATGTCCTCAATGGACATCATTTGGCTTTGAAAATGGCCATTGCACCGTGTTGTTTCTTATATTACATCACGATAGTTTCTTAGGTCATTTCTTGTTTCTTGAGATGAAAAACAACCAAATAAATTGTGAAGATACTTTCAAGAAATAAATGACCATTTCTCAATCATATCTCAACTATTTTTTAGTTTATTCAGTGGTTGCTTACTTTGAGAGAAATTTGACACTTTTATAAGGAATATAACATAAAAACACAAAATGGGAAGGAATTGATGAGGTAGATGACCTTTAGTTGTTGTCAATTAAGAATTGATAATACACGATGTATGTTCTGTACTACAAACTAGATTCCTTCCTGGAGTTAGGACACATAGTATTGAATCAAAGTTGTAGTTTCTAACTTCTTGTATTGGTTCATCAATCTTGAAATTCAGACATTGCATGTCTTCATTGCTTCATGTTTGAATAATTTGCATCATATCGTACAATAAGAAATTAGGAATTATGATTATTATTAATTTATGGATTTGTTAAGTTACTTTTAAGTTTGCATGGTTTAGTGTGAAATTATTCTTGTGTGCCCCTAGGCCCAGTGAAGGAATGCCAAGGACTGAGAACCCTAGTTTTTAAATGGTATTGTTTCTTATGCCCAAAAACCCCTCAACATCACTTCTTATTAGTTCTTAACAATAGTGTTGTAAACAATTTGAGAATTGATATAGAAAAATCTCGCACTTCTCAAGATAAAGTCCTAAAGCTAAAGTGTGATACCATGTGTAATTCAATAGCCCCATTGTCACCTCACCAACCTCTTTTCACTTCGGGCTAGCTCTCCTCCAACTCAAGGGGGTTCTCCCTAGTAGATGTTAGGGATCTAATGGCCCAACAAAACCAAGTCAAGAGCCCCCTAACTCTCTATGTTTACTACTATCAATCAAAATATTGAACAATAGGGTCAGACATGCATCCTGAAGATAAAATTGCCAGGGTATTTTTGGGTAATTTCAAAGGGAAAGTCCCCAAACACATATAATCAAGGAATTATAACGTGATTTCAAACATTAAAGATCAACAAAATCGTTTAAAGGATATTGAAAGGAAAAAGGTGATGGAAGATAGAAAGTGCCTTACTTAAATGCTCTAAGGATTTTTCAATAGTTGCTCCAAAAGCTTCACTTCAAGGCCCTTCAAGATCGTCTCCAACAATGCTATACCATCAGCTTCAACAATGTTGCTCCAAAAATTTCCTCAAGGTCTTCACAACAATTTTACTAGAAGTTTCTCCAACAATATATTCAATAAGGTCTTCATTGTCAAATCGTCTCTTGTTTGGGTGCCTTAATGTGCAATGACATGTTTCCAGGAATGAATTCAATGCAAGGCATATTTGAAACTCTAACTCTGTCTTCCGGTGTCTTATTAGAAATTATTTCAGTTTTCATTTTGTCTTTTCAAGTTAGATATTGTTTTCAAGTTTTTACATTTATAATTTCATTGCAATGTGGCAGACTGATCAGCGCAGTACAGGAACAACCCCGAGACGGGATGATCGCGGAAAGAGGCCATCGGAAGAACATGTAAAGTTCCAGCATTGCTCTATCTTCAGGTATTTTAGTTATTTACATAATTGAAATAATATTAATTTTGTTCAAATATGCAGACACCTAGCCATGGTACGCCTGATGACTCCCTCTTTGAGGAAGAGCTTTCTTCATCCCTATCTCCAGCGCTCTTGTTGCGAAAAAAGGCACAAGATGCAAGGTCGGAATTTAATACTTTGATAGATGCGCCTCAAACACCTAAAACAGAAGAGAGGATAAAACAACTTATGACCCAGCTAGAAACATATCAGGTAATAATAAAAATTCAAAAGGACATTTTTTTTGTTCTGCATGAGATGAATTGTGATAGTTTGATTTTTTATTTTTACATTGACTAAACTAACAAAAATATCTTTTGTATGTAGCATTTTCTGGCACTTGCTGAACCCGGTGTTGGTGGTAGTGGGACACAAGGCCAAGAGATTGCCCAGTAACCCTCTCATACACCTTCTACTCCTTTAGGTGCCAACCAAGAAACACACCCTGCACAAGCAAACACCCAGCCAACCGTTGAACGTGTTGGCAGTGATGAGGCTGATATGGCCAACTACATTATTGCGTTTCCTGGAGCTACATGTGTCAGCTCCACAGGGACCATTAATGGCACGTTGTTGGTGAACGATGAAGGTGCCCCTATAAAGCACGTACAACTCGTAGGTAAATTTTAATATTTTAACTATTTCATGTACTCTATCTAAAACATATTTATCATGATTTTTATTTTTAAATTAATGATAATATATTTTTTTCTGTGTAGGAAACAATGAGTTCTACAGGTTTTTGGAGAGCCATGCGTTGGTAATTTTTGGCCCAACCATACGCACAAGGTGGAATTCCTAGAATTCCAACCTGAAAAAAGAACTTCTAGATTATCTAGAAGCCCTTTTTGTGGTCGGCACATTTGACAGAACAGCGATGGCTCGGGTAGCTGGAAAATATTTGAAATATACCAGGGACACCTATAGGACGCAATTGCAATTTAACCCTAGATACGAGCATCCTCTCACAGTTCCAGAGAGTGAGTGGAGAGCACTCATCCATGACACAAAATATAAAAGGGTAAAGAAAGAAGGAAAAATGCCAACTGGACCCGCAAGGTAAATTACAACTTTAATTCAATAGATTTAATTTTCTCTATGTCTAAAATAAAAGTGTGCTACGTCATATATGACTTCAATATTTTGATGCTAGGTTGCCTGACACCTCGAAGGCAACCAAATCTAGGATTGAAAAAAAGGGCCGTCACAAGCTAGGCCAGGGCGGCTACTTGAAATTAGCCGCAAGAATTGTAATTAAGTAGCTAAACATATTATAATTAATTGTATCGCCTTCCAACGTTTTTGTAATCCTATCAAATATGATTAAAAATACACAATCATATGTAATGTAGGGTGATGACTTAGGAATAGAAACTTCAGAGGAAGATAAAAATATCGCTTTCCAATTCGACTATCAAGCCGTAGTTGAACGTCGCAGAAGCTTGGGGTAGGTCCCAAGATCCAGAATGCCTGATAAGGTAAAACATTAACCTTTAAATATGTTTGTTTTCGCCCATAAATTTAATGTCTAACAACTTTGTTTAAATCAGGGGAGCAGCACTACCGACGAGGCAAATAACACAGTTTTAGAGCTAGATGTAGATGCTCCTCACGTGCAACCTCATCATTGTAGTGGGGACCAGGCCGACAATGCTACTATCAGTGAGGGCCATGATGGTAATTAATTTCCACTTATAATTTTTTCTAATTATACCTTGATGGTTGTCCTTATAACGTTTCTTGTTTAAATGACAGAGAATGTTTCCCTTGAGGATCTTACCACCAGAGAGGAAGACAGGGAAACAGTCCCAATGGCGACAACTGGTGCACCAGGTAAATAATCTCATTGCAATTTTTTTTATTAATATTACCAAACTAGTTCAATGATATTTAAAAACTTACAATTAAAATTTAATATTATCTGTTTTTGTAGGCGATGCCCCGTCACTGGATGAGACCAGACATCGTGACTACACAACTAGGTCAGCAGTGCGGGTCGAAAGGAACGAAACAGGAGCAGAGCACAATGATATTGATGATGTAATTAGGAGCTTTAGAAATAGGAAGAAGAAAAAGAAAATTTGATAATTTAAAATATTGTATTATTATAAGACAAACATTACCATACTTGGAACGTTTTTTGCGTTATATAAAAAACTCATTTATCATACTATTTTTATGTCAAGCATTAATTTCAATGTTTCCTTGCGTACATTTTGTTGAATTGTTTTTTTATTAGTTATTGAATATTTTTTTATGCTCATGAAATTAAAAAATGAAATATAGATTGGGTATTAGGGAATTGAGAGTGATGTGAGGGTGAGGGGAGGGGCCATAAGAGCTTCCACCTTCACGTGGTTGGCCCTGCTTAGTAGAGAATAATTTATTGGAGTGATTTAATCTTGGAGCAAACCTCCCTCGATCCAGCGTAGCAACAAAAAAGTCACTGTTGACTTAGTTGTTACTCTTTCAGATCGTGGGAGGCTTGTTCCAAGTTCATGCAACTCCAATAAATTGCTCTTGAAACTAAGAGGAGCTTATTCAAGTATGTTTTGACATTTTCAACATATGTTCTAACATTATCATAAGAATGCATCTTAGAGTAAAAAATACTACATCAATTACGTGTATTTATTGTATAGATAATGATGGATTTTGATTGACTTGGCAGTGCAGGTACAAATCCTCTTGCATCATGAGCAGTACAACTTGTCAACCAAGGTCATGTCCAGGATATTTTTGCTTGTGCGCTTGACCAGGTTCGTAATGTCACATTTTGTAAGTTCCTTTACAGTTCATAATTCAATATTAAGCTTGTTCATGATTATTATCTAGGTTTTTTGTATGTTTTTTCTCATCTATTTGATTGTAAGCAACTATGCATGTTTCCTGTTGTTCACTATGATTTCTCCCATTACCACTTCCAGGATGAATCCGACTTTATTGTTACATAGGTTACTTTATTGTTACTATGATTTATCCATTTACGATTTCATAGGTTACATCATGTAAAGTTGTCAATCTCAGGTTGGTGATGAGCTTTAGTTCTCCAGATTTGGGGCTTTTATGATATTTTCTCCCTCGTGTCATTCCTGCATCACCTCGTTGTTTGAGCATGCAAATTGTCTACCACTTGTACCAATTGGCACATGTCAATCTCTGAGTGGTGCCACATTTCACCTATTTTCGACCCACTTGACCACCTGAAAAACTCAAATCCATACACCATGTGTCTTTATCATGGAGTGCCACATGTCCTAGATATTTAGGCCGATAGGCCTTCTGTTATGAAAGAGATCAATTTTTTTTCGTCAACACTTCTTATCTAAGCACGACACCTGTTACTTGTTTAATCTGACGGTCACAGTCTCTCGGGTTACCTTCTAGGTTTGACATACCACTGGTTTCTGGTATATTTCCATGAAATCAGTCTGAAGATACCAGCAACAATCCACACACCTGCAACCGTCGACAGACCTGCCGTTTTAGTAGCTGCATTTCCGCAACTGCCAATACACCTGCAATTTTAGTTGCTGCATTTCGGCAGCTTCCAATACACCTGTCGTTCCATTCTCCTGCACTCTGTGTATGCATATTTTTCATATAATTTTATCACGAAGTTGGCTGCAGTGCTTTGACATGCCTTTGAATATTTTTGTAGGTAGAAGACATTTCAGGCCAGAGCTATTGAATAGACTTGATGAGATAGTTGTATTTGATCCTCTTTCTCGTGATAAGCTCAAAAAAATTGCTAAACTATATATGAAAGATGTAGTGATTCGTCTTGCAGAGAGAGGTGTTGCTTTAGGGGTTATAGATGCTGCTCTGGATCTTGTTCTTCAGGAAGCCTATGATCTTGTAAGTAATCACTTTGTTTTGCTTTCTTTCTTATTCAGAGTCTATCTTGCCAGGGGATGTGCCCGTTATGGTTTGTTATGAGACCGTTGTCAATTTCATCACCGTCCCTCATAATATGTTTGATTGTGTTTATAAATAATAAACAATTATTACACCAAAAAATAAACAAGTAACTGTACTATGAGTAATATGATATCTTGAAATAATTCTCATTATAATTTCACAACCTCTGCTCTCACTTGGTGGTGTCTATATCACTAATTGTGTCTTCTTTAAAATTATAGTTACAGCAGACAATGAACAATCAACTGCACTGTGAGTGATATCTTGTAATAATTCTTATTATAATTTCCTAACCTCTACTCTCACTAGGTGTCTATATCACTAGGTGTATCTATTTTTAAATTATAGTTTCAATGGTAGATAAATTGTTATCTTAAAATTATAGCTTTGATGGTGATACCTTGTGATTGATAATGCAGTTTGAAGCAGCTTTGGCTTTGACTAATATAGTCTCAGGAACCTCTGAGAATACAAAGGTTGTAATTGATTACGGGGCACTGGATATTTGTGGAACTTCTTACCTCTGGGAATGATAATGTTCGAGAACAGGTAGCACGTTTATTTTAGAGGCATAAAATTATTCTTCCCAACTATCTTTATATGTCTGTAATTTTGGAATTTGATTTAAAAAAATATTACCCAACTTTGAGTTCAACTGGTGTTCGTGTAAGGTTGTTTGGGCTTTGGGAAATATTGTTGGAGACTCTACAACATTTAGGGATCTTGCCCTCGGTCATGGAGCTCTGAGGCAGGTGCTTGCCCAGTTGAATGATACTGCCAGAATTTCAATGATAATAAATGCTACATGGGCTCTGTCAAATTTTTGCCATGGTAAACCCCAACCACTTTTCGAACAGGTAAGCATAATACATTTTTTGCCTCTTCTTCTTAGTTCGCAGATACTGTGGAATTTTTTTATAGATCTTGGTGCTTGGTAGATTTGGACGTAATATGGACCTAGGCGCTTGTTCATTACAATGACTCTGTCATCAGGTTTTAGAAAATGCTCAGAAATTTGGGTTTCACAAGGGGATTACCCTTGCTTGCAATTATCGATTATCAATCACATTAAAAAAAAGTCTTTCGTAGCATTGCTGAGCTCTTTGTAGGTGAATTTCTGAGGCAATTTCACAATATCTGAACTAAATTTGTCTGTCCTTTTCAATACTTTGCACTTGTAACAGAACCAGACAAACAATCTAGTGGCCAATGCAACAACAACAACACCTCCTGTTGCAATGCCTGCAATTCACCCTCTCTGCACGCATGAATGACTATGGCACCCTCTTTTGTGAACAGGTACTGGAGTTGAAGGTACTCGTTTCCATTAGGATCATGGAATTCAACATCCAAAATAGTATCAAATTCCATTGCAATAGTATTCCCCAGCGAGGGCAACAGTTCATTGAGACCTATTGGACTCATCACCCCCAAATAGCCTCCAGGGCTACCCAGAGTGTGATCATCTGGAGAAATAACAAATGCTCATCCATCCCCAATTGAAACAAGAATAGGACCCACATTGGTTACAGAAAAGGAGAAACACGTTTTGAAAGAAGAAGAAACTTTTGTATTAAGGTCCAGAAATCTAACTAGTCTATTGTACAATGCCCTACCTGCACTTCAAATTGGTACTCCCAACTCCATGCTAAGGCTCACTGTGCCATTCTTCAGATGAGCATCTTAACCTGAAGTTTGATTCCAAAAAACCCCAAGTCCCCTGTTCTATGCCCAAGACCTCTGTTACAACGTGATGTTTCTATTTCCCAACCTAATTTCTCTACCTATGGATTGAATATCTCACAATACAATCATTCATTTCCTAAATGTCTACACCATGAATCATGATAAGTAAAGTGAAACAGATGTTAAACAGATCAAGGTTTGTATTTGTTCCCATAATAGAGAATTTCCATAGTAATCCACTTTTAATATTGTCCTTGCAGAGTTTATCACCTCGATCTAACCAGAATATCTCCAAACTGATACAGCAAATAATCAGAAATTATTTTTATTTAGTATAGAAACTATTGGTGATTATGTATTTTGTACAGTTCTGACACCCTAAGTGCATGGTTGATTTTCTTTAGCTATATGTGAAATGACCGAACATTCAGCGTAAGGATATGGAAGGTTTAAGGTTTAAGGAAACCTTGTATATTGCACGGTAATTCTCTGTATCATTCTCATCATTTTTTGGATTTCGCTTTTATACTGCGTTTCTACAATGTTGTCTTTATGCTGAGTTTTTAATAAGACTTAGAATGCAAATTTATATATTAAAGGCCATTTTGCACTTCTAGATTAATTTATGCATTAGGCTGAAATAAATTAGGAACAAATCCATAGTTTCTGGTTTTTGGACTGATATCTGTCAAATCGTTGCTTAAAATAAGCTTATATATCAACCAAGGTCTTGCTAACTGTGAACTAGCACACAACCTACAATAAGCAAATTACTATGATTTATTTTAAGTGACTTTGATACAAAAGTCTTAATTGAAGTTATTGAGGACATATCAAGCAGTGTGAAGCAGTCCTCTGATTATAAACAGATGATGAGTTACAACAGTGGTTATAATCATTTGGATGTGTATATTAACATCTGGTATTGTTCTTCTTAGCATTAAAACTAATTTTTCCTTTTGGATATCTTATACATGAGTTAATCTCTTTTTCTTCATTATTTAAACCACATTCTCGATCTCGGATTGCACTTTCAGAAAATAGCAAAATTTTTTTTCTGGTAATAGAGTTAATATACCATTTCTAAGGTGCAGAGATCTCTTCAAGCCGAGTTCTACTGTCTATTTTTTTATAACAGCTTAACTAAAATCCGATGAATATTTCATGCCCGTGAGCATATTTAGAATTTTCTTGAAAAATATGGCTTGGAAGGCTGTGGACTTTCCCTGATACAGACTCTGTAAAGCTCACCTAATGCATTATACCAACATTACTGTTCAAGAGGCAGTCTTACAAAGTTGTACGGCTTTTTCATTTAACCTTTTCGTAAGGCATCAACCTAAAGGGAAACCCTGACTGATGTGTTTCTCCCTTTTCTTTCGTTAAACATATCTATAAATGCCTAGGGGATATTTTTACATTGTTCTGCAATTTTTATTTCATGCCCTTGTCTAGCAGACAATGAAAACTTTAACATGTTGAATCTATAATATATTATCCTCAAAGGTCATTGACTACATGTATGCCAGATTCATTAGCATTTTGGTTAGACTTTTGTTGTTTAGATCATTGAGTAAATCACTGTGTTGTGATACTTCACAACCCTCCATTTGTTCTAGGTAATATAACATGTTAAGTCATGGGTTGTAAGTGTTTTTGTTTTGGCAGTTAGTGGCAAGCCAATAGTTTCCAATTTTCATAGAATTCACTCGTGGATTTTTCGGCATGGAGATCTCATTATAAATACTCATCTTCAAGATATGCTTTAATAAGCAGAACTTGTATTTTATTTGAGGATGGAAACATATTATTGTTTATATCTACTTAGCTCATGTCATCCTCGTTGAGTTCTTTTGTTCCTATTTCTACTGTCTCATTTAGGAGATCCTTTTGCTTGCCTCTCTCTCTCTTATGTAGTGTATCCAAGGTGGGTGATCAGGTTTGATCAACCTAAATCTTTCATTTTTTGTCACATTCTTTTATCTTCTCCTTAATATTTCCTTCTTTGCTCTTATTTTCATAAAATTCAAATCCATTCGTCATTGTTATAAAACAACACAAAAAAAAAGTTGAAAATGCATTCTTAGTTTTTGTTCTGCCTTTCTTTTTCGTTCTATGTTTTTTGTTCTCATGTTACACATATCTAATGCCTTTCAGGTGTCAACCAATACTCATGTAACCCTCTTACATCTTTACAGTGATTTCACAGCGAAGCAATGGTGCTATGCTATTTGTTGATTGGCCCTCAAACAAGTTGTTATCCCAATAATTAATGTGTAAGTTGTGGCACTCTTCTGGGTTAGCTAATGATGGTTCATTCCTTGGCAGATATCAGTTTCTTTGTAGGTTTCTGGGGATATACAAGACCGTGGTTGTGCTTTTGATCATATTAATGTTTTTGAGAGACATATACAGACCATAGGAAGGCACCTTTTCAGCATGTTGCTCAGTCAGGCGTGGTTTAAAGAGAATGGCCCATTGCTTTTTTGCCTACAAGACCGTGACAGTGGTTTTGACAATATTTACATCTTTGAGACTATGATACAAACCTATGGAAGGCATCTTTTCAGCATGTTGCTCAAGCATGGTTCAAAGAAAATGGTATATTCTTTTATTTGCCTTGCATAGAGAAAATATGCCAAGCACTACCGTGATCTTGTAGAATCCTGCATTTGAATTTGGGAGTCACATGAACCTGTTGTGGAAGCAGTTTAGGTTACAGACCAAGTTTAAAGTTGTTTTAGGTTTCCCACCTGATACATATTTAAATATACTTAAATTTGGATATGCTTAAAACATTTTTTTTGTTATATTGGAAGTCTAAAGTTGTAGATGGATTATATCTGACTTTTCAATTGAGGGCATTCTTTCTAAAATTCCAAATTTGACAGTTTTTTAATGGCTTTCTTGTTATTGCTTTCATAATTTATTTTTTTGAAGTATCTCCTTATTTGAATAGTGTATATGGAAATTTATATTTTCCCTTAATATTTCTTTCACATTATTCATCCCTACCCAATTGTATAGGTGTTGCATAATTTGTGTTGGTTTCTTAAAAGGAAATGGAAAATTTTTGGGTTTATGTTCAGGACACTGTTCCGATTCGTCATCACTGACATAATCTTGAACAGTGTCACCCACCTGTCCTCGCATGTGTTGACCTTCTGTTGACTTTCTATTGCAATTTCATTTTCTAATTGTGTAGTGTTCCATATTTTATTTGTCCAGTGAACATGGCATGCGTTAAATTTTTGCATAATGACATTACTCTACATGCTGAGTTTCATATCCCCTCGAGAGTCCTAAAGCAGCCTTATGTGCAGAGATTAGTGTTGGTTTATCAAAATTGGGCAATTGATTTTCTTTATATTAACAATAATCCCCGATTTGAATTTGTAGCACTAATATTGGGTATCTTGGTTTATCATGCCTCAAACTTTAGTGATGTTAATCAACACAAGCTTCAGTATGTGGCAACCAATGTCAATTCCATTTCTAGAGGCTTGAGAGGGATTGACAACCATTTCTGTATCCTTCTACTCAAATAGGTCAATGAGCCTCACTAATGCGAGCTCAAGTAATGTTATTACCTCCTTTCGGCGTTCCCTTGCACCTCCGGGTGCAATTGCTAGTAATAAAATTTACAACTACATCCGAAACAAGCTCACAACCCTTTTCTTTTATATGCAACGCATATATTAAAAACATAACAAAACTATGCAAATAACAAATCTATTAAAATGCTCTTGGGGTCCACAATTTATAAATGTTTTGATATATATATATGAAATATATATATATAACATATATACGTCGCATTTAAAATAAAATATTACCAAAACTAGTGTGGAACCTGTTGTGGCCAGCAACAACCCCCCCTTTTTATTTAATATTAGTAATAATACTAAATAAATGGGGACCCTTAGTTAAAAAATCCAAAAAAATCAATTAGGATTTGTTTTCCTTTTCAAATAAAACTTTCTATCGTAAACTTAGGGAAATCCCTTAGAAAGAACCTTAATAAACACTTAAGTTTATGATAGATTACAATAAAATTGTTCTTTAAACAAATAGCGCATCCATCGCAAAAAGGTATATATCTTTTGTAAAACTGAAAATGCGATTTTGCGATAATGCGATCCCAAAAAGCCTATACAATAACATATTGTTCGTAGATCGCATAGCGCAGAAAATAGAAATGTTAAACGAATACCTTTTGCGCTATTTACAATTTTGCGCTTTTGCGATATTTGCGATATGCGCTTTTGCGCTATTTCGCAATTTGCGCTTTTTGCACTATTTACAAAATTGCGATGGTTTCATTTTGCGATTTTGTGATATTGCAACATTGCGATATTGCGATATTGCGCAGCAACTCGTAGATCGCAATGTCGCAGATTCATAAAAGCGCATTGTTCAAAGAAAATCTTCCCATATATCAATATCTGTTATGCGCTTTAATGATTGGATTAAATGAATGGATTGTCAATTAATGGTAAAAGAGATTTTGTTTTGATTGAAAGTCGTTTCACGATATAATAATATATTTCATCCGCCTTTGCATTTAAAACTATCTCATCACCTTTCTTATGCCATTACTCTCATTTAACTCGTAAAACGCAGGCACGAAGGAGCAAACGTCTATACAAAGCTTTCACAGAACATTATGGGTAAGAAAGAGAAGAGCTCGAATTCTGAAAACAGAGAAATGGCTTCACTGTATGCAGACACCGCTTGCAATAAGGATGCCGATATAACCACATGGGAAGGAATGTATAATTTGTTGGAAGAAGAAAATTCAGTGGTGATTAAAGTTGCGGCTACAGCAGGTTCCAGTAATACGTCTGAGGCAACTCTTAAAGAACTGGCTTGCTCATTTCTGCATAGGATAGCGGCAAGGCCGAGGATTCTCCCGTATACGGACATGGTGAAATGGGTGTTGGACAGCACCGATATTTCAGACAGACAATTTAGAACTCCATCTCAAGAGCTAATCAGGTCATTCACCACGGAAGATTTGAGGCTGATGTATAAGTTGTCGGAACCTCAGGCGACTTATAATAAGCAATTCATGGAAGATTTTGCCAGAAAACATGCAAATTTGTCAGAATGCACATAGGAGTGGACCAAAAGAGATGAACCGTTGAAGAAAAACAAACACGGATGGACAGTACCAAAAAAATGATGTTTTAGACGCTGTTCACAAGTTCAATATCCAAGTGGGAAATTTGACACAGTTTCTACCACAAGATAGGGTATGTAAGTTTGCCAAATTATCCCCTATAGAGCTTTTAGAAGTTACTGAAAAAGTTGTTGGAGATCAGGAGCTCTCAGGGAAACATAAAGCTCTTATCGAGAAAATTCGGGAGTTGAAGAGACTTAAAATAACTATAAAGCAAAATTAGGAAACATTGACCAAATTCAAGGCACTTAATGTTGAGCAAGAAAAAGATGTGGAGCGTGTTCGGCAAAGAGAAAAACTACTGCGAAAGGTTGAATCTATAAAGAAGAAACTACCTTGGCTGAAGTATGATATAAAAAAAAAAAAAAAGGAGAAAATGGCGAAGCGAAATCGAAATGAAATTGCAAAATTAATAGCAGAGCAAAAAGCTCCAATAAAGGAGAATGCACAAATCAGAAGAGCAGAGGAGGCGGCTACAGCGGCAAACACTCTTACTGATTGTGTAAATGATAATTTACACAAAGCTAATTTGATTTCAGAAACTGTTCCGGGATATCTCCCACAGGCACATCAACTGCAAACAGAATGGAGGAAAAAAGCAAAAGAAAGAGCAAAATCAATCCAAGGGCTGACAAGATTAAATTGGGACTCTTACTGGACATACTTAGTGAAGCCACACAGTCAGCATAGTGCGCTTAATTGTATCATCAATTCTACAAAGAAGATTGCGCCTACACTTGCCGACTCTGTCTTTTCAGGACAGTTGAATTCTGAAGTCGGTCAACCACATCTTCTCAAAACTATGCTAGATGCCTACAAGTTTAAAGACCAAGTTCATAAATAGTTAGTTAATAAGCTTTATTTTCTTAGATTTAGTTTTAATTTTACTGTATTTTAGCCTAGGAAAAGGACGGTCATTAAACCGAATCCTTAATTTTTGTAATAGACTATTTTTAGATTTAGCTAAGTAGTATTTAAACCCTTCTCATGCATTTAGAGAAGGGTCCCGGATTATTATATTTTTGACTTGGAGATTACATTTCTGTACTCCACTAACTTTTATATTTTATAAAGGATCACATCTGGTGATTTTATGTGGAATTATCTTTAAAGTGTTGCATTTCTGTACCTTGGATTTGATTGTGCATCAGAATTACTGGATTAGAGTATCAGATTTCATTTGAAAGCTTTCAAGATGAATAAGGTATTTCTATCTGTTCACTGTTGATTTCTTTTGTCTTATGATATTCGCTTTAAAATTTGCTATCATTTACAGATATTTGTTTTTATAACATTTCTTTATATATATCATTTTTTAGTATAATGGAAATGTTGTCTTTCATAAGTATATGTAGATGATATATTATGATGAATGCAATATGTTAATACAACTCTGTTTAATTTCTTAAACAGAGTTATCTTTATTTGTTGCTGCACATTTCAATTCAAATGATAATATATTTTTATGGTTATTGTTAAATTGGAATAATCTTAAGTTGTATTCACATATAATTGCCCGGGTTAGTATTAGAATTTCTTTATCATTATTTAGTTTAATTAGATAGTTTTATTTCAGTCAATTTAGTCCCACATTCACTCATCCAATCAACCCATCACCAACCCATTAGTTATAAGGAAACTGGTCCTTTAAATCCAGTCGGAGCCACCATACCAAATGGAAAAGGAGTTGTCCTAAGGTCCCGACCGGGTGGTTTTCCCCAATGTTTGAAGCAGAGATTTTCTAGGCTTCAACATTTTTGGCGCTAGAAGGAGGGCCTGAGCTATGAATGGCAAGTAAATCTTTACCCACAAGCCATTCTGAGAGCAAAACACCCTCATCAAATTCTTCAATTTCTTCTGAAATACAAAATCCTATAGAAGGAATTGAGAAGAATATTCATACACCCACTACCAAAATCTCAAAACATTCAGACAATCAAAATCCTGAGTCTCCAGAAGTTCAAGATTTAATTCATAAATTGAAAGGATTCTCATTATCTCTAGATGAGTCTGAAATATCTGAAAGTAGCGTAACTTCAAAATTTGTTTCTTCAAAACCTCTTACTAGGCTTCAAAGTGAAAAACTTGGTATTTCTCCGAAAGAATTCCCTTTACCTAGTAGAGTTAAGACAAGAAAAACTCAATCGGAATCAGTGAGTGATATAGGTTCTTCATCTAATATTCAATTACCTGTTTCCGAAATCCCAAATCAACAAAGTACAGTTGTTTCCACATCATCTCCTCAATTATCATCTGCTCAATCATCATCAATCTCAACATCATCTATTCCAACAACCTCTATTCAGACACCACCAGCTTCTACTACTCCTCCAATTGTTGTTCCAATAATGGCTAGACCATGGGATACTCCAGGGGCTGTCAACATGGCTGCACCTTTACATGATTTACCAGACAATCCTGGAAAATGGCTTCCAAAGTTTAGTCCAGATCTTAACATTCAAGCTGAAGAACATATCAATGACTTTATGTTGGCTATAAATTTGAATGGAGTCGTACATGAAGATGTGGTAGTCAGAATATTCCCTTATACTCTTCAAGGGGCAGCAGGATCCTCGTACTTTTCATTACCATCAGGATCCATAACAAATTGGGCCATTTTTGCAGATCATTTTTTAACCAAATTTGGAGATGACAGATCAATAGCTACTTTAATCAACGATCTCCCAAATTTGAAAGCAGAACCCAAGGAACCCATTAAAGATTTCAACGCTAGATTCAACAAACTCTTGAACAAAATTCACACAGATTCAAGGCCTAGTGAACAAGTCAGAAGTGAATGGTACATAACTACCTTACCCTCAAACATAGCAATTTTTGTAGATAGAGCTGCAAAACCTACATTAGCCAAGAATATGAAAGAGGCTATTGCAGTAGAAAAACGAATTATTTCTCTAGAAAAGAAAAATGATATTGAGGAAAGGAAATCAAAGAAAGTCAGCTTCAAAGATGATTCAAAGAAAAAGGCCAAAGACCCATACGACATGGAAGGTTTACAGAAAGTTCTTAAAACCATGTCAAATGAAATGGTTGAAATTAAAAAACAAGTAGCTGAAACTTCTACTAAAAAACCATTCCGAAATTTTAAAAGAAACCAAGTTGAATCTAGACCTCCTAATGCAATCTCTAATGCAGAATTAGAAGAAGAAGAAGAAGAAGAAGATACATCTTTAGTATCGGATGAGGAAGATGAGAATGAAGAAATAGCTGAATTACATGGAATGTGGGATTTTATTCTCCCTAATTCTGATAGTGAGGTAGAACAAGAAGCTATGCCTGTAAGTACTAGGAGTAAATCTACAGCAGAGCCTATACAAACAGCTCCTAAAAAGAAAATCACAACTCCAAGTACCAAAGACAAATCCCCTGCAAAGAAAGCTTCTCCATTACCTACCCAAAATCAGCCATCGTCTTCTAATCCTCCTTCATCGACAACAAAGACTTTAGTGGTGTCAGATCCTATGGAGTATAACATTGTTGAAGACATGAAAAATATTAAAGCCAACATTTCCTTACATGAACTCAGCAAACTAAAACACCAGCAGAAGTTGCTATTGAAAGAATTAAATGCTACACCAATTACTCCTTTACCAAGTGGTGTAGTTGCAAAAGCAGCTAGAGGAGCTGGTAAGCCACCAGATAAGGTAGATGCTACTGATACAGTGCTCATTGGAGAAAAAATCAAATTCTCAAACTCCTCCTTTTCTTTTGACTTATGAGATGTACAATAAGAATCTGCATAATTGTTTGATTGATTCTGGAGCATCCTCTAATATAATGCCTACTTTTGTTTGTGCCAAATTGAATATCGAACCACAGAAATCGGCAGTTCATATTGTTCAATTAGATCGCTCTAAAGTTCAAGTTGTAGGAGAAATCAATTCAGTTACTATCAGATTAGCTTCCGACCCTAGGATTGTCCAAAGAATTGATATTTTGATTGCAGATATTCCTGAATTCTATGGATTAATCTTAAGCAGGGACTGGTCTGCGAAACTTAATGGTTATATCTCAATTGATTATTCACATATGTGGCTTCCCTACAAAGGGAAACCAAATCAAATCAAAATTGAACGAGAAAAACATATGACGCACACTGTCACTGAATTCGAACAACCTAATGAGCCTGTGGCATTCAACAACAATATTCTTGGAGGTTATTCTGCTGAATCATTTCTGGGAAACTTTGAAGCACCTCAATCACCTTTTTCTGTAAATACTTTTGTTTCTCAAATAGAAAATTTTTCACAATCTGATTCTTCCAGAATTGTAAATATTTCTGATGTAATTGTAGATAAGCCAATAGATAAATCTTTATTTTGGTTGTTATATTTTGATGGATCAAAGTCTAGTGATGGAGCTGGAGCTGGATGCATCTTAATTGATCCAGATGGAGAAAAAACCATGCTGTCATGTAGGTTATAATTTGAGTGTACTAACAATACTGCAGAATATGAAGCCTTGGTTCAAGGACTTTATAAAGCTATAGGGTTAGATGTTAAATACTTGAAAGTCTTTGGTGATTTCGAAATTGTCATAAAACAAGTTAGGAATACTATTCATTGCCTTTCAGGACATCTTAAACACTATCAAACCCTAGTACAAGATCTTACCACTCAATTTTTAGCATTCAATATTTCTCCTATTCCTAGGAATCAAAATACATCAGCTGACTTGTTAGCTAATGTTGCATCTAAACTCCTGCCTGCTGAAGATTGCAGTCCTGATAGATTTTCTGTAGAATTGATTTTTCGACCATCTGTCCCAGAGAATGTCACAAATTGGAGATTTTTCTATCATGATCAAGATATTTTAATTTTCATGACTTCAGAGAAATCATATGATGAGAAAATTATTGATGAGAATGATCATTATTTACAAATTGCTTCAAAAGGTAATGAAAATCTCATTCCAAAATATGTTGTTAAATTAGAGGACTTATATGATATTAAAGACAGATTCAAGAAAGTCACTAATGCTAAACTTCAAAGTTCCACTTTGAAGTTTGAATTAGTAAATCTTGGTTCTGATTCTAAACTTCAAAACATTAATTTAGGACTCAATTTAACACCAGAGGAAAGGAATGTTTTCATTAAACTCTTAAACAAATATAAAAACGTTTTTGCTTGGAATTATGATGATTTAAAAACGTATGATACTTCGGTTATTCAACACACAATTCCAATGCTTCCTGATATTAAACCTGTTCAACAAAAGTTAAGGAAAGTTCATCCAAATCTCGAAGGACAAATCAAATCAGAACTTAATAAACTTTTAAAAGCCAAAATCATTTTTCCTGTAAGGCACTCCAATTGGGTTTCCAATATGGTTCCTGTAAGGAAGAAGAATGGTGATATAAGAATCTGTATTGATTTTAGAAACTTAAACAAGGCATGTTTAAAAGATAATTTCCCATTGCCAACCATGGAACAGATACTTCAAAAGGTAGCTGGTTCTGAACTTATGTCCTTTCTTGATGGATTTTCAGGCTATAATCAAGTTTTAGTTCATCCAGATGACAGATTAAAAAAGACTTTCAGAACAAAATGGGGAAATTATGCTTATCAGAAAATGCCTTTTGGTCTAATAAATGCAGGAGAAACTTTCCAAAGAGCCATGGACATAGCATTTAAAGGTCTGATCAATAAATCAGTTCTTGTTTATCTTGATGACATAACAGTATTTTCAAAAAAAAGAGTCAATCATCTACATGATCTAAAGCAAATATTTGAAAGATGTAGAAGGTTTGGTATTTCCTTAAATCCAAAGAAATCTTTCTTTGCTTTGGATGAAGGAAAACTCTTAGGATTTGTTGTGTCAAAAGATGGTATATATATTGATCTAGATAGAGTCAAAGAAATTTCTGATATTTCTTTACCTCATAACAAAAAATCCATGCAATCATTTCTTGGGCAGATCAATTTTGTTAAAAGATTCATTCCTGATTTTTCTTTAATTGTTTTACCTATGCAAAATATGATCAAGAAGAATTCGGTATTCAAATGGGGGCATAAAGAGAAAGAAGCCTTTGAGGCAATCAAACAAGCGATCATTAATGCACCAGCATTGAATACCCCAGATTTTTCTAAAGATTTTATTTTGTATACTTTAGCCACCGAGACATCCTATGCAGCTGTTTTAACACAACTCAATGATCAGAAAATTGAGGCACCAATTTCTTTCTTTAGCTCAAATCTGCAAGGAGCTGAGCTTAATTATTCCGATGTTGAAAAACAAGCCTTTTCCGTGTTTAAATCAATCAAACATTTTAGACCTTTTCTCTTGAAAACACATACAAAAATCATTGTCCCATTCTCTGCAGTGAGGCAATTATTAATTCAAAAAGAAGTAGGAGAAAAGAGAGCTAACTGGGTAACAACCTTGCAAGAATATGATAATGATATTAAACCAGCTAAGATTGTTAGAGGACAAGGTTTTTGTAGATTATTGGCAGGAGCTCATAACATACCAGAAAATCAAGATTCAAATCAAGATATTCAAGTAAGTCAGATAAGTGTTACAGATTCTGAATCTCAGTATGTTGATCTTATCTATTACTTGAAAAATGGGTATGTTCCTTCTAATCTCAGTTATAAGAGTAAACGCGCTTTAAGGTTAAAGGCTATTAAATATGAGATCATTGATAATGTGTTATTCAGAAAAAATTATGATTCAATCTTATTAAGATGTCTTGAAAAGACTGAAGTTGAAAAGGTTTTGCAGGAATTGCATGATGGACCAGTAGGAGGTCATTTTGGAGGTGATACCACAGCTCACAAAATAATTCGTGCTGGTTATTACTGGCCTACCCTTTTTAAAGACACGCATGATTACGTAAGGAACTGCAGAATTTGTCAAACTGCAAGTGGAAGACAAAGGAAACCAGCTTTTCCTTTGCAACCAGTGAGTATTGAGCAACCATTCGAACAATGCGGGCTTGACATTATTGGTGAGATAGTACCTCATTCTTCCAAACAGCACAAGTACATCCTTACTGCAACTAATTACTATACAAAATGGGTAGAAGCAATCCCTTTGAAGGTAGCCAATTCTGATGCAATTATTGATTTCATAGATCAATTCATCATAACCAGGTTTGGTGTACCTAATGCTCTAGTGTTTGATAATGCATCTTACTTCTCTGGAAATAGTTTAATAGAATTTGCAGTCAAAAGAGGTTTTAAATTAAAATATTCAGCAAATTATTATCCACAAGGTAATGGTTTGGCTGAATCCACTAACAAAAATCTTATCAAAATCATTAAAGGGCAGATTTGATCAAAATCAAAAGAATTGGCACAAGTCTTTAATCTTTGCATTATGGGCTGATCGTATCACTGAAAAAGCTTCAATAGGAACTTCACCTTTCAATTTAGTTTATGGAAAAGAAGTTGTGATACCATCAAATTTAACTCTTCCATCATTAGCCCTAGTGCAATTTATTGAGGAAAATTTTTATTCATCCATTCAATTGAGATATGATCAAATCCTTAAACTAGAAGAAGATAGAGATAAAGCAAAAATTATTCATGAAAAACATCAACAGCTTGTAAAATCTTCTTTTGATGCAAGTTCTACCGGCTCAAAAATTTTGTCAATTTGTGATCTTGTTCTGAAATGGAATAAAGCACACGAAGAAAAAGGTAAACATACCAAGTTTCAGAAAATGTGGTTTGGACTATTTCAGATCGTTGAAAGGATGGGCTCAAATACATTCATACTCCAAGATCTAACAGGTAAGAGAGAATCTCTTCCTGTAAATGGGCTTATCTTGAAGAAATTCTTTTCATAAGGAGGTAACCCCTTCTTAAACTGTACATATTCCTTTCTACAAAGTTTTTTATTGTTTTTGCAAATAAAGGTTGTTAATAAGTCTATAATTGACTGTTTACTATTTAGAAAAAATTCTTAGGAAAAATATTATAAATATTTATTTTTGTAAATAAGAATTTTTAAAGAGATGATCACAGTTTTTGGATAGTTTAAAATAAGATGTTAAACTTTGAAAGATTATTTCAATCATTTGCATGATCTTTTGAAAACTTGAGGGGAATGTAAATCATTATAAGTTTATTGAGCAGAGAAATATTATCTATAAAAGTAAAGATTTTTCAAAGTTTTGGAACTCAAAAAACTCTGAAAATTGTCATCCATTGATTCTTAAGGATAAAACTATTTCACCCCATCCATTTAAGTTGTGATTTTTTAGAATGTAATTCTAAGAAATTATATGAAAATTTAAGAGATAAGAGGTCTTATTATGAGCCGACTTGCCATGTTCATAAGGAGTAATAAAACTGAAATTACCAATACTGCATACCAAAACATGGTAATGGCTTATAAATATAAGACAAGGGGTCTCATCACGAGCTAGCTTGTTCAGTTTAATTATAACTAGTGAATGACATTGTTATTAACTGGCTACCAAACCAGAACAATGGCTCTTAAAAATAAAAATAAGTAAAAGACAAAAACATGAGATAATAGCTCTTATGAATTTATCTTTTAAAAAGTCATAATTTTAGTTGGATGGGACAATGAATGGTTAATGTTTTAAAAGTAACCATGTCGAGACTATGAACGTTTGCAGGCAGCAGAGGCAATACCTATGGCAATAGAGTATATTATAAAACCAAAACTTGGAGAAATCCACTTACTTCATCATTAACACCAATCAAAGCTTGAGATAACCCAAAAATGTTTTTTATTTTTAAGGAATTAGAAAGAAATTGTGAATGATTTTTATTTCTTTTTCATAGTTAGATTTTATTTAAAATATCTTAAGATAGTTTTCATTATCTTCAAAAATCTTTATTTACTAGAAATATAGTGTTCATTTCATTTTTTCAGAGATAACAGTTTCTTTCAGTGAATCGCCAATTGTTGTGACCAGCAACAACCCCTCTTTTTATTTAATATTAGTAAAAATACTAAATAAATGGGGACCCTTAGTTAAAAAATCCAAAAAAATCAATTAGGATTTGTTTTCCTTTTCAAATAAAACTTTCTATCGTAAACTTAGGGAAATCCCTTAGAAAGAACCTTAAGAAACACTTAATTTTATGATAGATTACAATAAAATTGTTCTTTAAACAAATAGCGCATCCATCGCAAAATGGTATATATCTTTTGTAAAACTGAAAATGCGATTTTGCGATAATGCGATCCCAAAAAACCTATACAATAACATATTGGTCGCAGATCGCATAGCGCAGAAAAGAGAAATTTTAAACAAATACCTTTTGCGCTATTTACAATTTTGCGCTTTTGCGATATTTGCGATATGCGCAATTTGCGCTTTTTCGCAATTTGCGCTTTTTGTGCTATTTACAAAATTGCGATGGTTTCATTTTGCGATTTTGCGATATTGCGACATTGCAATATTGCGATATTGCACAGCAAATCGTAGATCGCAATGTTGTAGATTCATAAAAGCGCGTTGTTCAAAGAAAATCTTCCCATATATCAATATATGTTATGCGCTTTAATGATTGGATTAAATGAATGGATTGTCAATTAATGGTAAAGAGATTTTGTTTTGATTGAAAGTCGTTTCACGATATAATAATATATTTCATCCGCCTTTGCATTTAAAACTATCTCATCACCTTTATTATGCCATTACTCTCATTTAACTCGTAAAACGCAGGCACGAAGGAGCAAACGTCTATACAAAGCTTTCACAGAACATTATGGGTAAGAAAGAGAAGAGCTCGAATTCTGAAAACAGAGAAATGGCTTCACTGTATGCAGACACCGCTTGCAATAAGGATGCCGGTATAACCACATGGGAAGGAATGTATAATTTGTTGGAAGAAGAAAATCCTGTGGTGTTGAAAGTTGCGGCTACAGCAGGTTCCAGTAATACGTCTAAGGCAACTCTCAAAGAACTGGCTTGCTCATTTCTGCATAGGATAGCGGCAAGGCCGAGGATTCTCCTGTATACGGACATGGTGAAATGGGTGTTGGACAGCACCGATATTTCAGACAGGAAATTTAGAACTCCATCTCAAGAGCTAAATGGGTCATTCACCACGGAAGATTTGAGGCTGATGTATAAGTTGCCGGAACCTTAGGCGACTTATAATAAGCAATTCATGGAAGATTTTGCCAGAGAACATGCGAATTTCTTAGAATGCACACAGGAGTGGACCAAAAGAGATGAACCGTTGAAGAAAAACAAACACGGGCGGACAGTACCAAAAAGGATGTTTTAGACGCTGTTCACAAGTTCAATATCCAAGTGGGCAATTTGACACAGTTTCTACCACAAGATAGGGTATGTGAGTTTGCCAAATTATCCCCTATAGAGCTTTTAGAAGTTACTGAAAAAGCTGTTGGAGATCAGGAGCTCTCAGGGAAACATAAAGCTCTTATTGAGAAAATTTGGGAGTTGAAGAGACTTGAAATAACTGTAAAGCAAAATGAGGAAACATTGACCAAATTCAAGGCACTTAATGCTGAGCAAGAAAAAGATGTGGAGCGTGTTCGGCAAAGAGAAAAACTACTGCGAAAGATCGAATCTATAAAGAAGAAACTACCTTGGCTGAAGTATGATATGAGAAAAAGGAAAAGGAGAAAATGGCGAAGCGAAATCGAGATGAAATTGAAAAATTAATAGCAGAGAAAAAAGCTCCAATAGAGGAGGATGCACAAATCAGAAGGGCAGAGAAGGCAGCGGAGGAGGCGGCTACAGTGGCAAACACTCTTACTGATTGTGTAAATGATAATTTACACAAAGCTAATTTGATTTCAGAAACTGTTCCAGGATATCTCCCACAGGCACATCAACTGCAAACAAAATGGAGGCAAAAGGCAGAAGAAAGAGAAAAATCAATTCAGGGGCTGACAAGATTAAATTGGGACTCTTACTGGACATACTTAGTGAAGCCACACAGTTAGCACAGTGTGCTTAATTGTATCATCAATTCTACAGAGAATATTGCACCTACACTTGCCGACTCTGTCTTTTCAGGACAGTTGAATTCTGAAGTCGGTCAACCACATCTTCTCAAAACTATGCTAGATGCCTGCAAGTTTAAAGACCAAGTTCATAAATAGTTAGTTAATAAGCTTTATTTTCTTAGATTTAGTTTTAATTTTACTGTATTTTAGCTTAGGAAAAGGACAGTCATTAAACCGGATTCTTAATTTTTTGTAATAGACTATTTTTAGATTTAGCTAAGTAGTATTTAAACCCTTCTCATGCATTTAGAGAAGGGTCCTGGATCTTAATATTTTTGACTTGGAGATTACATTTCTGTACTCCATTGACTTATATTTTTTAAAAGGATCACATTTTGTGATTTTATGCGGAATTATCTTTGAAGTGTTGCATTTCTGTACCTTGGAATTTGATTTTGCATCAGAATTACTGGATTAGAGTATCAGATTTCATTTGAAAGCTTTCAAGATGAATAAGGTATTTCTATCTGTTCACTGTTGATTTCTTTTGTCTTATGATAATCGCTTTAAAATTTGCTATTATTTACAGATATTTGTTTTTATAACGTTTCTTTATATATATCATTTTTTAGTATAATGGAAATGTTGTCTTTCATAATTATATGTAGATGATATATTATGATGAATGAAATATGTTAATACAACTCTGTTTAATTTCTTAAACAGAGTTATCTTTATTTGTTGCTGCACGTTTCAATTCAAATGATAATACATTTTTATGGTTATTGTTAAATTGGAATAATCTTAAGTTGTATTCACATATAATTGCCCAGGTTAGTATTAGAATTTCTTTATCAGTATTTAGTTTAATTAGATAGTTTTATTTCAGTCAATTTAGTCCCACTTTCACTCATCCAATCAACCCATCACCAACCCATTAGTTATAAGGAAACTGGTCCTTTAAATCCAGTCGGAGCCACCATACCAAACGGAAAAGGAGTTGTCCTAAGGTCCCGACCGGGTGGTTTTGAAGCAGAGATTTTCTAGGCTTCAACAGGACCTTAACAAACAACAAAACTATTCCTCCGCGCGTTATATAAAATAAAATATATAACAAAACCTTTGTCAAAACTTCAAACGAACCCTTTAGCCGTGGAGCCCGCCGGACTTCAAACGGCGATAAACCATAATTCAAACCAAATTTGCGTTCCAAAATAGCCTACTGACGTCGGCCAATTTTGTGACGCGAAAACCAAATGAATTCCGCCCTAATCTTTTTCAGGTCCGAATTTGGGCTGGTGTACAGAGAGAGAGTTGTGACACGAATTTCTTATCAAATTCGCCCTAATATTTTTTGGGTCCGGATTTCCACTGCGCGAGCAACCCAAACAAAGATCCGCTCTAATCCATTTTTGCCACGTGTCCTCAATCAAAAGTTGTCATTTTCCCAGATGCGAGTGCATTCGATGGCGTTTAAGGCGATGGGACATGGATGTGGCGATTTCATATTAATCACATTAAGTTTTAACGCTGTTCAATCAGCCGATATTTAAGTTTCAATGTTTTCACATCAAATCGCATTAATTTTTAACGATGTTCAAGATCAGACCTCCACTCCTGTTAGCGATTATGCATGCTCCAATATGATCCGTCCTTCGGCTCTCATTAATGAGAGATTAATTATGACGGGCGTTCTTCGATGCCATTGCAGTCAGGTCGATAAAATGGCATTTCGCTATGGTTTTTTAGACGAGCCGCAACCTTTGAATTGCAGTTGCTCTCCGGTTGCTGGGTTACACTACCTGCTCACTATGATGAGAAGGAGAAGTGGCTAGCTGAACTATTGCTTAGGCCTTGGTGCAAATCTGCATTTCTCTTGGTCTGGTCTGTGTCTGTCTTCCTCGGTTTCTTGGAATCCTGCTTCTCCATCTCGTCTTGTGCTCACTGGTGAGACTGCACCCATGTCTCGCCTGCATCAAAGGATGCGTTGTCACAGGGGGAGCACTAGAGGTCAACCCATGCGCGCTCCCTCCAACCCCTCAATCGAGTCGTCTTTCGGCCAGTCTAGTGATTATTACGCAGGTCGTTATCCAAACACTAGAAGTGGGCGGGGTCGGGTTCTAGGATCTAGCCACCGTATGGACTCCCCTGCTCCTCATTTCCCCATCGCTTCACCGGCTTCTCCCACGACGCGCACTGCGCTTTTTTCCTTTAATTTCTCTCTGAACCGCCCACGAATCACAGCTTCAATCACCGTGGTTTTCCGTGAGGAGGCCCAAGTGGAGGAACAATGCACCCGTCCGGCGGGTCTGAGCTCAGAAAAAGCCGTCCAGCATTCGGGCCTTCAGGAGGGGAGTGGTGGCGTGAATGTAGAGATAGCACCTGGCGATCCTGGACCTTTCGAAGGATGGTGCCAAATCGTCGAGGAGCCACCGAAGGAGTAGTTTGGTTAATTTGGTTTTCTTGCTTCACAACCCACTTAATTGGGCATGTTTTAGATTATATTACAGTGTTGTACCTCTGTAATATTTTTGAATTCTGTAAACGTTCAAGACTGGTTTCCCCGTATGAGGGCAGTCTTCTTTTTTTATTTTTTGATGACAAATTTACCATAATTCTGGGCAATGTTTTTGACTTCGGTCATGCTGTAATTTTATTCCCACTGTTAATAGATTAACTTTACTTAGAAAAAAAATGTTGCCCTGTTTCTATTTTAAACATGTTTTTTGAAATACAGAGCCATGTTTATATGATTATTTATAGTCGAAGCACTGCGGGGTGGTTTATTATATTAATATTTCACGGTCGAATTATGTTCATAACAATTGGAAAAAAATAAAAAAATAAAAAAAATAAAAAATAAAAAAAAAAAAAAAATTACCCTGTTTCTATTTTAAACCTGTTTTTTGAAATACAGAGCCATGTTTATATGATTATTTATAGTTGAAGTGCTGCGGGGTGGTTTATTATATTAATATTTCATGGTCGAATTATGTTCATAACAATTGGAAAAAAAAATGTTGCCATGTTTCTATTTTAAACCTATTTTTTGAAATACAGAACCATGTTTATATGGTCTATGTATTATACTCTTTCTCTGTATATCTACCGGAACCTTTTTGCTATGAACAGGGTGGATGCTGTAGCAGGCTACTAATGGAAACAAGCGAGCCTGAACCTTACATCTCGGATGCAACAGATGGTTACCAAATTTGGAATCAAGCGAGCCTGATCTTACAAGCGAGCCTGGGTTTCTGCAGATGGTTTTTATTTCCGGGAACAAGCGAGCCAGAACATACAATCGACCCTAGGTTTATACATATTTTTTCTCTATCATGGATGCTTTTTGTGTGAGGTGTATATCAACAGTACATGTCTCTGCACATTTCCTGTATCCGCTTTATGATACTATTTTATGTGTTGATAGGTTATCACTCTGCCTTCAAAACTAGCGATGCTGGTCTATGTTGCTGGTTTATTGATATGGTCTGATGGTCTTTTTATATTTGGACATATCACACTCCTCACATGATTAGCGTTTTTCTCTGTTCAAGGATTTTGGGTACTTTAATTTGTATTTGGAACAATGGACGTCGATACTCTATATGTTGCTTTACTATTCTACATACTGCTATTTCACTTTCTTATAGATGCCTCGGGCATATTTGGATGCTTTCTCAGATTGTCGATAATCTTCATGTGGACCGTTACTGGGTTTTATATCATGTCCCTGTATGTGACATGGGGTATTTTTCTATCATTGTCTGGGGTGGTACTTCCACTTTTCTGGTTGGATATTTGGGTTCCAATCTTCAGATGTGAAAATGCAATGACTTCATGGACTGTTTTTCTTCATATAATATATTCAAAGCTGTGTTTTTTCTCTTGTGAAAAAAAATGATTGTTTATAGTCGAAGCATTGCGGGGTGGTTTATTATATTAATATTTCACGGTCGAATTATGTTCATAACAATTGGAAAAAAAAAATGTTGCCTTGTTTCTATTTTAAACCTGTTTTTGGAAATACAAAGCCATGTTTATATGATTGTTTATAGTCGAAGCGTTGCGGGGTGGTTTATTATATTAATATTTCACGGTCATTGGAACGCCCACAATTCATAACAAATATTGGAGATTTACTATCCTTCTTTTCTTTTTCTTTTTCTTTTTCTTTTTTTTTCTTAAATTGAACCCGCCGTCGGTATACCGACGCTTACTTCCGACATCTTGAACAATTTTCTTCGGTCTTGCGACGTCCGTAGATATTGTGACAGTTCTTCCTAGGGTCGGTATTGCGACGTTTTTGGAATGCGTCGGTATTGCGACGCCTATGGGACACGTCGGTCTTGGGACACTTTTGCAATGCGTCGGTCTTGCGACACTTTTGTATGGCGTCGGAATTGCGACAACTTAAACACGTCGCAAGAGCGACAGTATAAAAACGTCGAACCACATTTCATCGGAATTGCGACAGTTTACAAACGTCGGAAGAGCGACTTTCAAAACGTCGGACCACATTTCGTCAGAATTGCGACAGTTTACAAACGTCGGAAGAGCGACGCTTGTTTGGAAGCTGTTAGTTTCAGTCTTTGCAACCTTCCTCCAGTGATAAAACATGCTCTTACAAAGTGATTTTAAGATTTCAAGGTCAAATTTTGTCATTTCAGTGAGTTTTCAAGTAAAATTTGGTCACTAGGTATTAGGTCTAGGGTTTACTTTTACTCATGTCAAAGTTGTCCAAATGTCGGTCCATGTCACCATTCAGCTGAGTGTACCATCATTCAGAGGGTTGTCATCATCATGTCAGGTTCCAATGGGTCATTTTACACCTTGTTCATGCTTCAGTTGTGCCTAGGTAAGGTTCATTTCCCTCTCCTAGGGTTTTGGAGGTAATTTCTCTTGGATGGTCAAATCATCAACAAAAATTGTATCCTGATGTTCATACACATTCCCCTATCCTTAATGTACCTTATTAAACACTTCCCATCACTGAGATCCCCCAAATTCCTCATATTCGCACAAACCCTAGTTTCTTGCTACAACTTGGCAATTTTCTAGGCTAGGCCTGTGTTTTGCCCTTTTGGAACCCTTCCCCTCACTAAATCTCTGAAATTCCACTTTCCCCTACTTCCTAACATCCCTCCCTACTTCCTAAAATTTTCTTAAGAATTTAAAAGCCCCATATCCCCTTCGTTTCGCTTCATTTCGACAAATCCCTTGTTCCACACATTGGGATAGGTTTTACGCCAATGATATTTCTGAGCAATAAAAGATGAATTTGGGGAAAATGAGAGAGGTTTTTGTCCATAATATGCCACGTAAGAAAGACCTCCTTCACTTTTTACACAGGTGTCATGGTTTTAGAGAAATTTCAAAAATACAGTTGCCTCAAGAGAATTGATGCACCTCTGAAGTGACCTTTTGAAAATTAGGATTTATCCTAGCTTGGTTGGCCAAATGACTTTCTTGATGAGTAAAATGATAGCTAGACACAAATATATTTCCAATTAGCTATCATGAGCTCAATTTTGAGTTGAGTAAGACCTTCAAAAGTTGACTGCAACAGCACTCTGCCTTGAGGCAGCCTCATTTTGCTCATTTTGACCAGTCTTGGGAGATTTGCTTTTTGACAAGGAAAATAAACTCCAAATTGAAAAATTATAGCTGGGTTGGAAATTTGACTCAATAATATTTCCAACGAGCTACCCCGCGCCCAATTTGGACACTAGGAAGGTCTCCAAAAGCCTCTTTCAAAAAGGCGCTATGCATTGAGATGGCGCTATGCATTGGGCAGTGGTTTGCAGTGTAATTTTGTAATTGGCGCTACGCATTGAGATGGCGCTACGCATTGGCCTAAAAAGCCTGAAATCCATTCAAATATTCCACCAAATCTCTCAAATTTCTAAATTTTTCATTTCCCAAGTAAGTTAACATCCCTCCATGACCAATGAATAAATTTCTCTTGGTGCTTATGGTGATTTAATGAGAAAAAATCAAAACCCTACCTCTTTACATTTCTTGCCAAAAGCAGTTGCATAGGGTTTATGAGTTGTATTTCTTACTACCAATTCCACTCCTAGCTATCTCTCACTCCCTCACTCCTTTATTCCTTCATTTTTCCCTTTCGTTACATTCTCATCTACCCATTCCACATTTCCCATATCCCTAATCAACTAACCCTAAATCCCTAATCCCACTATCCCAAACCCTAGTCAAATATCCCCAAAACACTAATTGCCATCCCAAACCCTAGATGTCATCCCCTAAACCCTTTCCTTCCCTAAAATCCTACAGCTAGCATCAAATCCTCCCCTCATCAGTCCCACTCATCTGTGGCGCTCAAAAACATGAAGGCAAAACTGGCAAGCTGCCAAGAGGAGGAAAATCAAATTGACCACATTTGAGCGAGAGATTGAGGCTGATCGAGAGACTTAGCTTGAGAGGGTCAATATTCATTTAGAGAAGCTTTTGGAGAAGGCCAACAAGGAAAATAACATGCTCAGGAACGTAAAGAATCATTATTGGGCGAGGAATCATGTTTGCAAGGCGCGAATCAAGATCCTAAAGGCAAAGTTAAAGAGGGCATTAAAGCATCGCAAAAGGCATGATAGACTCCAAATTTTGGCCAAAGCTTCTTTGGCTCAGCATAGTTCTTGATGGTGGACATTCAGCCCAAATTTCAAGAAATTTGGGAAACTTTTTGTCAATTTTGATTTTTTTTTGGGCCTTAACACAGATTTTTCTGCCCGACGCGTAGCGCCACTTGGTGCGCGCTTATAATTGGCAGCTCCTCTTGAAGAAAAATTTGTATTTCTGGATTTTTCATCAAAATTTATGCATGCCTACCCATTACCTAAATATTTTGACAAGTTTTGGGTTGCTTGAAGGGTCAAAAACACCCTAAAAATGACCTTTCTGCCCTCTTTTGGACACACAGGAAGCAGTGTTGGGAAAACTCATTTTTGGAGGGGAAAATGGCAACCAAATTCAGAAATTTTACTTGGGTTGGAAAGTAGACAGGCAGAAATTTCCAACGAGTTATCCTGCACTCAATTTGGACTCCGGGAAGGCCCTCAAAATCAGCTCCAAAGTGGCGCGGCGCACTGGGAATTTTGGCCTAGTTTTCACTCAGTAACTCAGTTTTTCGCCTAGTTTTGGCCAGTTTGACTTTTTTATCTTCAAATGTACAGATCTTGATGTAAATTGATGTAATTTCATGGTTTTGATGTAATTTTGATTAATTTTCACTCATGTAAGTAGATTCATTCACCAAAAAGTGAATTGTAACTGAATGAATCAGTTTCCTATCTTATAGAGGCAAGTTGTTCCACTGCCTATTTTCTAGTTCCTAGTTTATATCTTGTTGAAATAGCTCCTAAAATTGTGATCTCGACCCCTAGAGGCTGGGGATGAGTTATTTTGGTCTATATCTTGTAATTTTTCAGTCATTAGCAGAGGTGGGACACTTGGGATTGCTTTGAGCTTCATTGTACATTTCATCTCTGCATTTTGGCAAAGGAATAGACCAGGGTTTGCAGCACTCTTTGGGATCCATGTGGCTCTATGTTTTTATGGTGTGTTTCTCTCTGTGATTGTAAGTTTACTGATGTCTCATGTGTATCATCTTCCTTCTCATTTCTTCTTAAGTTAAACAAAAAAGTCATAAAGGTGGAATTTATTAGATTTGCAGTGCTCTGCCTTGAATTTTTGTTTAATTTTCCATGTTTTCAACTGTCTGAAGAGGATTCTTGAAACCTCTTGCCCTCTTCAACTCCTCCTCGGTCTGAGCTATCCATTTCATTCAATTCGAAGCATCAAAACAATTGCCTTTCTTGCCCCATTCAGTCCTCTGAAAAACTGATCATTTCCAGGACCCAAAATCTGTCTTTCCCTTTGATTCCAACAAAAACCCCCAAAATCAAATCAAAATCTTTTATATGTATACCTAGCCTAAAATCAGCCTTTATTTTAAGTCATCTCAAGCCTCACTGATTATTTTTGCTGAGATTGACCCGGAGAGAGCCCTCTCCTGATCTGGTAGGGCTAGCTACCAGATTAAGTGTGGTTTGATGTTACCCTAGACTCTGCCTTCCTTCAGCTTGAGGTAGATTTAGGAAATAACAGAAGCGATGGAAAAAGTGTCGATAGTGCGACACTTTGTCAGTGCGTCGAAATTGCGACGTTATGGCAAACCACGTTTTGCGCGTCCTTGAACTGTCGCTCTTGCGACGACTATGTGTCGGAATAGCGACGAAGTGGCCGTCGGAAATTGCGCCAAATTTTCTAGTGTGTTGTTGCAGTTACTTGAGAGTGAATTATAACTTCTCGGTGATTTTCAGTTAAAGCATAGAGATTTACACTCATATATGAATTCATGACATATAGATTACGTGTTTACCATATGTTTGACGAAATTTCTAGTGGGTTTTAGGTTTTCTGGGTCAAGTTTTGGTTTCAAGTTTGAAAGATTAACATTTTCATTATGTGAAATATGATTTTAGAAAGTTATAGGAATTTTTGGGTAGTGGTATGGAGACTAGCCTAGAAAAGTGGCTCAGATATCAGGACCGCAGGAATAGAACTGGAGATATGAGATCATAACCGCATGGAGCAAGGCTTGCGAGTGCGTTTGGAGCCTCACAACCACATGCAGGTAGTGTGAAGGGTGCGTTTATAGGTCTAAGTCAGAGAAAAAAGGTTCCAACTAATAGATTGGTAGCCTGGGGTGGTATTTTAGCCTTTGAGAGATTTGTGGTTCCTTAGGAAGGTCAGTAAGTCTCAGTTGTAGGCCCCACTTCCATAAATGAACTAGGAGGTTGGTTCATGTCATAGTAGCACTTCACTTCACATTTACCGAGAGGGCTTGTAAAAGTGGGTAAATCTGGGGGGTGGTGTGTTAAAGATTGGTATCAAAGCTTCCACGTTCAAATACATGGACTAGATGGGAAGGATGTGGTTGTTATGCATGCATGTCATTCATATGGATGCGTTGTAGTGGCTATGGTTGTCATGTATTTAGTCGATGTTACAGTTTGTGGCATCATACATGATGGTGGAGATGATTTCGATAGGTTGATATGGTGGTGTCATTATATACATACATGTATATCATGCTAATCTAGATTGATTTGTGTAGACGAGATAGCCTCCCCTGAACTTCACTAAGTCATGATGTTGATTATGTTTTATTTGGTTTACCTAACATAGTATGTTTGCAGGAAGAAGAATATCAAAGATGATAAGCATTATTGTGGATTACAGTTCACGTGACTCTTCTTATATATGAGTTGAACAGAATGGGGAAGAGTATTTTCCTGACATAGTAAATACCTTGAGAAGTATAAAGGCATAAATCAGGAGTTGCAAGGTGGTTAATGACAAGATAATTCAATCACAGGAAAGTCTTTCCAGGGATCAGGAAAATAAATTCGAGGTTAATGCAGTGATCTTTTAGAGCTTATCAGTTTTGCATAGACAGGGACAACCAAGAATCAATTATGGATAGGAGGAAAGGACTAGCT
The DNA here is from genome assembly GCA_034641835.2 of Pinus albicaulis. Lineage (NCBI taxonomy): Eukaryota > Viridiplantae > Streptophyta > Pinopsida > Pinales > Pinaceae > Pinus > Pinus albicaulis. The sequence continues at coordinate 542,291,483 of CM076581.1, read as the reverse complement.
AGGATAGCTATTTTCAATCTCAAGGGAAAGGAAAATATCTGGTGGGAATATGTGAAGCATTTCAGAGGCATCGGGATAGAGGAGTTGAGTTGGCATGAGTTTAAGGGAATTTTTTGGAATAAATACTTGTCAGAGATATATTATAATGGAAAGGATAAGGAGTTCTGTGAGATTAATATGGGGACTATGACAAATGAAGAGTAAACAACAAAGTTTTTGGAGTTAGTGAGGTATGTTCCTTACCTCAAGGATGAGAAGATGAAGTTCCAAAGGTTCATCAGAGGATTTTATTTAGCATTCAAGGATCAGATTGAGTATTATGAGCCTCGGTCATCAGAGGAAGTCATCAGGAATTTGAAGCATTTATATGAGCAGTCAAATAATAAGTCTCAACCTAAGCATGATTAGAAAGCTAATGACAAGACCAAAATAAAATGGTCTCTGAAGTGGGAAATACCTCAAGATGTGGGTGAGAAACAAAATGTGGCTCCTTAAAAGAAGTTTAACCCAGTTGAGAAGGGACATAGAGCTTGACTTGGAGAGAAATAAAATAAAGGCAGTGGCAAAGAACAATTGCATTGTTGGATTTGTGACAAATATCATCGCAAGAATGATTGTTCGTTGTACTAGGGTGGCATACCTCAAAATTACAGTGCTTAGGAGGCACAGACTGTTGGGGATGTTGGTCAAAGTATTCCTCATATCTATGCAACATTTGATAACAAGTAGGCAGATCACTAGGCATCCATTATCGAGATGGAAGTTGGCTACATGGACCAAGAAAATAGTCATCATTAGGTGAGAGCATGTGCATTTTATCTTAATCCTATGCCCACATCAACACATATAAATGTGCTTCCATTAGGTTCATACAACATGCTTTTGGGCATGGATTGGTTGTACCTTCACAAGACTAAGATAGATTTTTATGAGAAGGCTATTGAGTGCTTGGATGATGATGGAGAAAAGAGAATCTTGCAGGGAAAGAAGAAGCGTACATCAGTGATAATGGTTACAACTATGTAGGCTAAGCACAGTTGTAGGAAAGGGTGTTTATTATTTGCAGTACATGTTTCCAGTGACAAAGGGAAGGATATTGAGGATGATTAATTCTTAAAGAGGTATCATATTTTGCAATAGTTTCATGATGTGTTTCCATCATAGATTTCAAAGTTATCACCTTATAAGGAAGTGGATTTCTCTATTGAGTTGATACCAGGAGAAGAACCAACATTGAAAGCACCTTATAGGATGAGCACTTCAAAGCTAGTGGAATTGAAGTTGCAGCTTAAGGAAATGCTTGATAAGAAATACATTATTCCAAGTGTATCACCTTGGGGTGCACGAGTGTTGTTTGTAAAGAGAGACGGTACTCTTAGGTTGTGCATTAATTACAGGCAGTAGAACAAGGTGACTATCAAGAATAGGTACTCGTTGCCATGGATTTATGACTTGTCTAATAAGTTGAATGGAGTAGCAGTTTTCTCAAAGATTGATTAGAGATCATGATATCATTAGGTACGGATCAAAGAATAGTTCATCTACAAGACCACATTCTATATTAGGTATGGCCAATATGAATTTGTGGTAGTTCTATTTGGTCTTATTGATGCTCCAACTACTTTCATGTGTTTGATGAATAATGTGTTGCTTCCTTATCTAGACAAGCTTGTCATAGTGTTCATTGATGATATATATTGATATGTTTTAAGAATGAGGAAGAGCATGCAAAACATATAGCAAAAATGTTAATATTGTTGAGAGAGCATCAATTGTATGCCAAGCTTAGCAAGTGCAATTTATTTCATAATGAAGTTCAATACTTGGTACATGTTTTTTCCAAGGAAGGTGTAGTAGTGGACCCGAAAAATACTAGAACTATCATGGAGTGGACAACTCCTAGGAATGTGGATGAGGTCTGATTGTTCATCGGACTAGCAATTTATTACAAGAAGTTAATCAAGAACTTAACATAGATTTCCTATCCTATTACATCTTTGCAGAGGAAAGGAAAGAAGTTTGAATGGACTGAGGAGTGTGCAACTAGATTTGAGTAGTTGGATAATTTGCTTACAAATGCTCCATTCTTGAAGATTGAAAATCTAGATAAAGAGTCTGTGGTATGTACAGATGCTTGCAAGAGGGTACTTAGTGGAGTTCTAATGCAGGAAGGACAAGTGGTATGTTATGATTCAAAGAAGTTGAATGAGCACACATAACTATGTGATTCATGATCTTTAGTTGGAAGCTATCATTCATGACTTGAAGATCTGGAGATATTAGCTTCTTGGCAGGAGTTTTATTCTGATGAGTGATCAAAGTGTACTAAGGTACTTGTTTGATCAATATAATTTGAATGTTAGGCAAGCAATATGGTTAGCTACTGTTAGTGAGTTTGAATAAATTGATATTAGGTAAATTAAGGGAAAGGAGAATAGGGTTGTAGATGCTCTTAGTAGGGGAGTGTAGGTGAATCACATTGCAGTAGTTAGTTCTTATGGGATTGCAGGAGTTGAGCATGTAGGAAAGACAATATGATGACATGTATCATCAGTTGAGGAAAAATTTACAACAATAGGGTGAAGGTGATATGGATGAGGAGTATCATCTCATAGAAGATGGCCTGGTCAAGTTCAGAAAAAATATTTATATGTCGGATGACAGTGAGCTCAAAAGGCTTATATTAAGGGAATTTCATGTCAAGTTGGCTGTATTCAGGTCACCTGGGATATCAAAAGACAATGACAGTAGTTAAGAAGTTTTATAATTGGTCAAACTTAAAGAAAGAGGTGGTTGATTTTGTTGTGAGATGTTTTTAGTGTTAGCAGGTAAAAGCAGAGTGTAAACAACCAACTGTGTTACTATAACCGATTCTGATTCCATAATGGAAATGGGAGGTCATTTCATGGACTTGATTATAGGTTCGTTGAGGAAATCGAAGAAACATGGTTCCATCATGGTTGTGGTTGACAATTTAAGTAAGGTAGCTCACTTCATTGCAGTTAAGGCTACTAATCCAGCTAGTGAGGTAGCTCATATTTCATCAAGGAGATATTGAGGTTGCATGGTATTCCCAATAAGATTATATGAGACAGAGATGCCAAGTTCACTTCCAGGTTTTGGAAGGAGTTGGTTGCAGGTTTGGGGACATAATTGGATTTTAGTACAACTTATCATCCGCAGATAGATGGATATACAAAGAGGGTGAACATGATTCTTGAGGACATGTTGAGGATGTATGCATCATTAGAGGAAGTGGGAGGAGTATTTTCCACTGTAGATTTTGCATATAATAATGGGTACGAGGAGTCCTTGAATATGAGTCCATTTGAGGTTATTTATGGGAGGAGTTGTAATACTCCTATCAACTGGAGTGATCCAATGAACATGGTGTTGATTGGAAAAGACATGTTTGCATAGATGGAACAAGAAATGTAGTTTATTAAAAGGAATTTAAAGGTAGTACAAGACAGGCATAAGAGATATGCAGATCAACACAGGGCATTTAAGGAGTTTCAAGTTGGGGAGCATGTGTACTTGTGCATCAAGCTTAAGAAGCGCTCCTTCTTAGATCATGTGCCAAGATAACACCCAAGTATTGCAGACCTTTTGAGATCCTTGAGAGGATTGGACCAATGGCCTAAAAACTTGCACTACCTCCGACAGTGAAATTCTATGATGTTTTCCATGTTTCATTCCTTAAGAGATATGTTCAGGATGTTGATCATGTGATTGAATGGTTTGTATTGTAGGTGGAATGAGAGGGAGAACTCCATCCAATCACAATGCATATTGCAACAAAAATAGTTCATGCTAGGGATTTGAGAAATCGAACAATTTAAAGTGCAGTGGAAGCACTTTAGGCCTATAAAGCTACATGGGAGATGGTTGATCAGATGTGGGCTTTGAATCCTTTATATATATATATATATATATATATATGGTCGTAAATGTCGCATTGAGATATGTTATAAGGCTCCATGGGAAATATGTATTACTTTCAACAGTTTGATGATCATAGGTGTCATAGAACACTAAGGACAATGTTCCCCTAAGGGGGAGGGGTTTGTAACAACCCTCGGTTAAACTTCATGTAATAAAAGTAATAAAGGTAAAATAAGACCAAGGTCACTGGTTTGGTATTCAAAGTTGAATGTTGGGCAAAGCATTATAATGGACATCACTTTTGGTTTATGAATGGCTAAGGAAATTGGAAAAGGAAAAGAGGCAAAAATTAGCATTTGTTTATGAAAATAAAGGAAAATAGGAGAAAATGAAGTTGAAGGCACACAAATTTTCATTCTAAGGAAATTAGAGGAAAAATGAAGGAAAGTGAAGAAAATGAGACATCAATAATAAAAAGGCATCAAAGAATCAGTTCATGGGTTTTTGTAGTTTAGCTTTTGTCAGTTTTAGCTTGGGTCAAGTGAGAAAGAGAGCAAGAGAGAGCACCAAGAGAAAAAAGGAAGCAAGCAAGCACACAAGGAAAAGGAAAGTAAAAGAAAGCAAGGGAAAGCACGAGAAAGCAAGGAGAAGGTTGGATCAACGACTTCAACAGAAAGATTTTGCAGGTAACAGTTTTCATGTGTGATTTCCTAACTGAGGTGTGAATGCATGGTTCATGCATTTGTTTATTTGGTTCATTTGTTATCATTGGCATGGGTTTTTCCTGGTTTGATAGTGGTTTCAGCCTTGCCTTTCCATTTCCTAGATAGCCACGGTGTGATGAGATTCATTTCTTGGTTGAGATTTGGATTAATCGAAGGTTTTGGAACTAGCTGAGGTGGTATAAGGAAAATTCCCATGGGTTGGGGGGTGGATATGGTTTTCTTTGGGAAGTCCTCGACAAGTGGGTGGAGACAAGAAAATTCCTCAAGGTATAGTGAAGAAATCTTGAGGCGTCCAAGCTCGGTTTGGTTTTGTGATCTCAGGACTGGTTTAGGTGAGATCATGATAGTTTGAGGGTGGAGGTGGTTTAACCTCTAGATTCCCTTGGTTTTTTATGACTTGGTTTATCCCATGTGATCCCACAATCATGCTTGGAATATGACACGAGGGTGATATGTTGAAAGAAAGATTTGGTTCAGCTCAATCTATGGTTGGGTGGTACACAGAAGTCACTGACTTGGTTGGCTTTTGCATATGTTAATAAGAGCTATATTCCTATTATGATTCATCAATACTTATGATCTAGAGATTAAAAAATAGGCTAAAAAATAAAAGTGCACAGAATCTCCCGAAACCGACTTCAAATCATAGTATTCATCATCCTAATTCCAACAACCTCTTGAATCACCTCAATCTGATGTCGTATGCTCAAGTTATCATGTTCTAAAGTTTTGGCCCAATAGCTAAAAACTCAACTTGTAGGGTTGATTGTGCAGACCATACATTGTCATCAACAGCTGACTGGGTAGGCATAGTAGATCATACAAACCAACCCAGGCTCAAAATTTGGCAACACCATACAGGTTCGGATGGTGGTTTTTAATTGGTCGATTTGGTTGTGATGTATGCCAATTATGAGGCACCATGTGGCCCAATAAGAGGGCATCATATGGGCCTCTGTGGTTGGTCAAAATTTTATAAGGGTTGACTAGCCTTGGCGAGGTTCGACCCCTCGACCTCTTGCATAAAAATCCAATGCCTTACCATCCCACCCTGACCATTGCTCTTAATAAGCTATGGTTGCGAGTTATATTTAAATTTTAGTGGTTGGTAGTTTTGGAGGAGGGGTTGGGCAGTCAGCTCCAGCCCCAGGTCATACATTTACCAAAAAATTGTGGTGGAGAGGGTGGGGACTAGGCCTCAACCCTGGTCATATCATAGCGCACGTGACCAACGATAAACACATACGAGGGCTCCAGCAACGGGGACGGGCAGTTAGCCCCGACCCTCAGCCACATTAATGCCCACAAGACCACACGACAAAGGCTATGGCAGAGAGCATGGGCAGATAGGCCCCGAACCTAGGTTCTCGGTGGTATATATGTGATCTTTACCCAAGACTTCGATGGAGGGGGCGAGCAGTTGGCCCTACCCCCGATCCTATCAGTGCCATGCGACCGAAACCTTCGAAATAAAGGGCTCAGACACATGGCGCGCCACGTGACCTTGAGCCAACACTTAGGGGTTATGGCATATTTTAACTAAGCGAAAAATTGCACCTTTTACGGAAAGAATCTCGATGGTGCTAGGCTAAATTTTCGCTCAACATATTGTGCAAAGGAAGAATTCATAGAACAATTAGGAGGTTTTGCCAATTTGCAAGACATATAACAGAGCTTGGTTCCAAGAGGCATATCTTACTCAGTTTTTAGCCTTTTTGAGCTCAATAAGAAATTAGATAGGGGTTTTTGAGTGTCTTGAACTCAATGGAAGCCTCAAATTTCTGATTTGAGCACTATATGATGGAATTTTTGCAGAGGAAATTCCTTTAGTAATAGAGGCAGTGACAATTTTGAAGCAAGATAGAGGCATATTTGAGCATGGAAAGAGCCTAGCTAGAGGTTTTCCAGCCTTCCAGATTCTTCTACAATAGTTATTACTTCAATAGAGGAATTTTTCGTATTTTATTAATTTGCTTATGATAGAATCCCTTTTCAACTCTTCATTGTGAAGTAGTTGCATGTTTATGCTTTTGATTTCAGGTGGAGTACAAGGATCTATTGTGAGAAAGTCCTTTTTATGTTGACATATTCATGACTAGTTGTAAGGAGTCGTATTTTTTAGTGAGAATTGTCTGTAGGAGAAACAAGCCACTCCAAATTCAACAAGTTGTAATGTACTCATTTGCTGCTGAAATAAATATAGTGGTCTAACCATTGAAGCAGGGCCCGGAGACGTAGCCTAGGAGGGGTGAACTCCATTATCACTTATTGGTTTCTTGTCTTCATGTTTACCATATTGAGTTTCATATGAATTTTTGTCACTTGTAAGTTCATGTGAAAACTTAACTCATCATCTTTGAAGAGGTTTTCAAACTAATTTTACATTTAGAGACCCAATTTTATCAGGCTTGCAAAGTGTCAGAGGACGATAAAAATTTTCTTCCATCTATATATCACGTGGTATCAGAGAGGGTTCTGACTAGATTGCAAGTATGGGCAAGAAAATGAAGCATGAAAGAGTCTAAGAGTTGGAGGAGATTAATCTATCTCTTCAAATGGAGAATTTTTAGCTAACGAGATTGATTAAAGTTGCAGAGGAGGAGAAAAGGACAATGCACCTACAATTGTATCATATAGTGGAGGTACAAACTAGTGAGTGTTCCATCCTTAAAACAACAAAGATTCCCTCAAAGATGAAACCAATTTGTGGGCACGGCCAGTCCATAGGATATGGACCCTATATTGAGAATGATTCTTATGATTATTTCCAGCATCTGAAGGATTCTCCCTATGTGCCTGTTGGTAGAAGTTGCTGGCTAGAGATATCATCCACTTCTTCATCAACATCTAAAACGAAAAATATGAGTGGTTGGCCAAAGGAGGTAATTAGTATTTCTAGTTCTAGTCCTTAAACTAAGGTTAATAACACATCTTTTGCAACTTTTGAAAATCATATCAAGGGGATTGGTATGAATCTTTTAACTCAGATGAGTTATTATGGAAGAGGCCTTGGAGTCAATGGCTAAGGAATCACTAATCCTATCTAACTTAAGGAATGACCACGATATGAAGGATTGGGTTATGGCCATGAAGAAATTGGAGGGTGCTCCAAAATTGCTGAGGCAAATAAATCATCAAGTATTGAGTTCAGGCCAAAGGGTCTCCTGCAAAGTGATGGTACAACACTGTTATAAAACTATCTCCAAAACTAGAAGAAAAGAAAGATCAACGCCTTATAAATCAGCCACTTCGAGGGGGCAACCTCCAATACATTACATAAATGAAAATTTCTTGGATGATACAAATGACCAAAACCTCCTTCTATATATAGGATTCCATGGCCCACAATATAATCCTAGCCGACCTAACAATGACAATGTAAGGGCACAATAATAAAAATATTGGGGTTACAGGGGTACAACAATAACAAAAGGGGGCTACACTAAAAACAATAAGGGACTAAACTAGTTATATATGGACCTAACATGCCCCTCTCCTTCAAAAAATGTTGTCCTCAACGATTGAGTAGCTCTGGGTGCTTCTATATAAAATTCTATTATCTGGTTGGATAATAGAAATGGCACAAAGCAATGCTTCCACCTCTTCATTCTTTATTGAGAGTGCATCTACAACAACATTTAACTTCCCTTTTTTGTAGATTATTTCAAAGTCATAACCCAACATCTTTGTGACCCATTTTTGTTGCTCTTCTGAAGATAGTCTTTGTTCCAAAAAGTGTTTAAGACTATCATGATCAGTTTTTACCTTTAAGTGTCCTCCCATTCGGTAAGGTCGCCATTTCTTTAGTGCATGTAGTATTTCTAACATTTCCTTCTCATAAATAGCTTTATGTAAATACTTCCCTTTGATCGGACAACTTTCAAAAGCAATGGGTCTTCCTTCTTGCATTAAAATAGCACCATTTCCTAAGGCATCACATTCCACAATAAAGGTTTTTGTGAAGTCTGGTGTAGCTAAGACCGGTGCTAGGCACATTGCCTCTTTAAGATGTTCAAAGGCCGTAGTTGCTTTAGGAGTCCATGAAAATGCATTTTTCCTCAAGAATGTTGTTAGAGGTGTTGCTATTCTCCCATAATTCTTAACAAACGTGTGATAATATCTTGTTAAACCGAGAAATCCTCGCACCTGATTTATGGTTGTGGGGACTTTCCATTCCTTAATGGATTTAATTTTGTTAGGGTCTACCTTAACACCCTCGTGAGATACAATATGACCCAGATATTCCACCTCCTGTACTCCAAAGAAACATTTGGATGATTTTTCATATAATTGTTTCTCCTGCAATAGTTTGAGCACTCTGTCAACATGTTGAACATGATCCTTCCAAGACCTGTTGTAGATTAGTATAACATCAAAAAATACTAGCAAAAATTTTCTAAGGGAGGGTTTGAAAATGGAATTCATCAACCCTTGAAATGTAGAAGGTGCATTGGTAAGGCCAAAAGGCATGACCAAAAATTCATAATGACCCTCATGAGTTCGAAATGTTGTTTTTGGAATATCTTCAGTCTTCATTCTAATTTGATGATATCCTGAACGAAGATCCAACTTGGTAAAATAATTTGCTCCATGTAATTCATCCAATAATTCATCAATCACAGGAATGGGAAATTTATCTTTAATGGTGATCTTATTGAGCTCCCTATAATCCGGACACATTCGCCATGATCCATCCTTCTTGTGTACCAATACTACAGGAGCAGAGAAAGAACTTTGACTAGGTTGAATTATACCCGCCTCTAACATTTCTACAATCATACGTTCAATTTCGCTCTACTGGAAGTAAGGATATCTATAAGGCCCGATGTTTGGAGGAACACTTCCTGGAATCAAATGAATAGCATGATCATGATCACGAATAGGTGGGAGTCCTTTGGGAGTTTCAAACACCTTGAAATGATTGTCCAAGACTTGTTGGAGATCTGCAGAAATAGATGATTTTGATGTTGGAACTTCTAGTGAGAATAATTGTGCAATTACGCCTCGTTGTTCTTTCTTTAGAAGCTTTGTCATGACATTAGAGCTTATTATCCTTCCCGGCTTCCCTTCAATACCCCATAATTCTACTTCCTTTCCTTCTGAAAAAAAATTCAAGAAAAGTTCTTGAAAATTAAAAGCTACCGTCCCCAAAGATTGTAACCATTGTACTCCTAGTACAACATCAGCACCTCCCATAGGAATGGAAAGCATTGGACTATTCAATACATATCCCCCCATGGTTAGCTTGATATTATGGCATTTTCCAGAGAAATTTATAGCTCCTCCATTTGCAACCATCACTTGACATTCTGGTGCTGGGTATAGGAAACAATTTAATTCCTTGGCTACCTTATAATGAATAAAATTATGGGTGCTACCTGAATCAATCAACACTATTACCCTTTTCTTCTTTATATGTCCTTCTATCTCGAGAGTTTGAGGAGTGGTAATTCCTGCCAGTGCATTACACGATATGGTCGGATTCATTTCTTCCTCTTCTAGGGGTGGTTCCTGGTGTATATCCTCTTCTTGTTTATTTTCTTCTTCTTCTTCACAATCTATGTAAAATAATTTCTTCTCAGCACACTTATGACCTTTAGTGTATTTGCTATCACAACTGTAGCAAAGCCCTTTTTCTCTTTTTTCTTCCAATAGTTGTGGTGTCAACCTTGTAGCCGTGGAAGTCAGAGGGAGTACTTAATTTATCTTTTATATATGTGAGTAGGTTAAAAATGTGATTTGTTACCTAATAGATGAGATTGAGGACATATATATATATATATATATATATATATATATATATATATATATATAAAACCTTATTTAAAAACTTGTATTGTATTGTATTGAATTGATAAATTTATGTATAAATTGAGACTACGCATAACAAAGATGCATGGTCAAGTCAAGGTTGTAACGCTATAAGTTATTCATGTCAATAAGTTACTGTTCTCAGATTAGGTCTTTCTTGGTGTTAGTAGCAGAAGCAGCTTGGTGTTTCTTTTTTGTTTAAGTCATTACTTTTAGCTCTCTATATTACTTTCTGGCCTCAACTAATCATAATCATGGCTGATTTGTTTCACTCCCCTCTTCTCTTCTTTGACAACACAAATGTCAAACAAATTGACTCACTCATATAAACTTTAATTGTATTTTAAATTAACATTTTGGCATTTATTTATTAATAATATTTCATAATTAAACATTGGCAAATTTTAATCTTCCCATTTGATATAAATCACCAATTATCTTTTCGTGACTTCCTCCACTCTTTGTAATCGTGACTTTCCTGCCCTCCATATATATCTTCGGTTTCGGAAGGATACCAACGAATTAGGTTAGTTGTTTTTTTTATTTTTTAATTGGTAGGCTTCCTTGTTTCCATAATTTTACATTCAATTTTTCTTGCCAACTTGAATGCCTTTTCCAATGAATCAGGTTCCCAAATGCGAACTTCATGTTGGATGTTATCCTTTAATGCCCCCATGAAGACATCAATCCTATGTTCCTCTGGAATATCATTTACCCTTATATTCAATTTTTGGAAGTCCTCAATGTGCTTCGCCACTAAACCCTTTTGTTTGAGATTTATCAACTCGCTAAAGAAGGTGTTGCTTTTTGTATCCTCATAATGTGTTATCATTTCCTCCGTAAAAATTGACCAAGGAACAATTTTTTTACGGGAGTAAAGCCATCGATACCTTACAAATGTATTTTTTTCTAAATGTAAAGTTTCAATGCGTACCTTTTGTGTGTTTTTCACATTATTGAGATACAAATATTGCTCCATATGTAGTATCCATGTTACAGGATCCTTGCCATCAAACTTTCTCATATCCATTGTTGGAATATGGTGGTTCTTCCATCCAACATTAGAGTTTATGAAATCACTATTAACATTTATTTTGTTCTCGTCATAAGTTTCCTCTACTATCTTTTCGCCATTAGGAAACATTATTTGTATCAACTTTGCCAAACCTTCGATGTCTACTTTTATATCATTCTTCATGTTTTCCATATTTTCATCGATCTTAGCTTCCATGTCATCCATCTTAACTTCCATGCCTTCCATCTTAGCTTCCAAACCATTCATCTTAGCTTCCATGTCTTTCTTCAAACCATCCATATTAGTTTAAATGCCTTTCTTCAAAACTTCCATTTCATTTTTTGTTGCTCTCTGTGATAGCGAAATTTGGTGCACTTGCTCTTGTAATTTTGATATCTCATGTTGTGTTTCTTCGTCTTCATGAGTCATAATAGAGAATTCTGAAGGCTTAAAGGGTGTTGAATTCTTTTTAGGGGGCATTTTAGAACCCAATACTGATATCTATTCTTCAATATTCCCTTGGAATAAATTCAAACTATTTTTTTTTTTTCAAACGAGACTTATGTAATTCGAAAAAATACACACCTTTTTCTTACTTTTGAGGAGCTCGATATTGAAACTAAATTATCTCTGTGATGTCGGATCTTAAATATCTGAAATTCAGCCCTAAAGTAGCCCTCTAAATAATCTTTTGAATGCCATAGGTCTGGCCTGATTTGGATTCTTCAAGGCAAAGTTATGCCCAATCTCCCACGATGACCTAATTATGGACTGGTTCAGTAGAGCAAACTTGTATGACTTTCCACGTCTCACTGTTTCCTCCTTGGGATCTGAAATTGATATACTGAAAACTACAGTCCGTTTAGTTGCAGCCACTTCTTACAGAATCTCAATCCGATGCTCAGAGAGAGAGTTATGACATTTTTCCCACGGTCACCTCTTTGAGATGAAATTCGGGAGCCTAAAATAATCCTAAATTCCACAGATCATATCTCCAAAAATATTGCAAACCAAGATCTGAAATTTTTATGGGAGGTTATTCAAAATTTTGGCTTCTCTTGATGAAAATTTCAGCTTCTGAAACCTCGTAGAAAAATATCTATAGCGAAAATTCCATGATGACATGTTTAGGTTAAATTCAGGAGCCTACAAAAAGCCCTAACTTGCATAGATCATATCTCCGAAAATATTGTGACCCAAGCTCTAAAATTTTGTGACGATGTTCCTCAGGATTTCGGCCTCGCACTCTAAAAATTTCAGCTTCTGAACCTTCATTAAAAAAAATTATAGCGAAAATTCAACGATGACCTGTTTGGAGCAGCAAAACCCTAGAATCCAAAGCTCTGATACCAAATGTTATGAAACCAGCTCCAAAAATAGAATAAAAGAGAGATAAACGCCTTAGAAATCAGCCACTTTGAGGGGGAAACCTCCAATACATTACATAAATGAACAATTCTTGGATGATACAAATGACCAAAACCTCCTCCTATATATAGCAGTGCATGGGCCCACAATATAATCCTAGCCAACCTAACAATAACAATGTAAGGGCACAATAATAACAATATTGGAGTTACAGGGGTACAAAAATAACAATAAGGGGCTACAATAATAACAATAAGGGACTAAACTAGTAATATAGGGACCAATCCTTAGTAATACAGCGATTGGTATGAATCTTTTAACTCAGATGATTTATTATGGAAGAGGCCTCGGATTCAATGGCTAAGGAATCACTAATCCTATCTAACTTAAGGAACGACCATGATATGAAGGATTGGGTTATGGCCATGAAGAAATTGGAGGGTGCTCCAAAATTGTTGAGGCAAATAAATCATCAAGTATGGAGTTCAGGCCAAAGGGTCTCCTGCAAAGTGATGGTACAACACACCGTGATGGTAGTGTAGAGCCTCATGATTGCTTCATTTTGACACTCTCTCTTACCTATTTTTCCGCTTTTTGATCACCATCATCTACTCAAATAAGCATCAAACTACATGTTTTTGAAATGGTAAGGTATTTAATTTTCTGTTCTTCCATATTTCATAATGTTCCTTATTATTAAGTTAATATGTGTATTAGCTACAGAATCGACATGATTCTGCAACTAATCCGTGTTTCTGTAGCCAACTCCTTGATTTGTCGAACTCTGAGGTGCTACCTAAGCGAAGAAGTATATGGACAGGTGGGGATTGATCTTCTCAAGAATTTCCTCCTATTCATTCGAGCCAGATCACAAAGAAAATCGTTCAATTGCGCAGACAAAGGAGCGGGTCAACATGTTTCTCAATAGGCGAGCGAGAGTCCGAGATGACCACGCTTAACAATTTTCTTTCCTGAATACAAAATCGTGAATAGGTGATATTCTGATATTTTTATAAGTCCAAATTAGAGTTTATTTAGCTCAAGTAGGCATGAAAGGAACAGTTATGAACACGAGCTTTTATAAATATTGTGCAAACAAACCTGAACTATGTATAATTTTTTATGCGACTGTGATGTTTGAAAGACTTTGTTTTTCATTCTTTTTAATGAATAATTGCCTTGATAATTTGATGCCTAGCTTACTATTCATGTAAAACTTTGAGACCGCTTATTTATGGAGGGCCCCTGTAAACAGTGAAGGTTTTGTATCTTCATGTTTTCATTTTATCATTTGATGTAGTTAATTTCATGTTTTCATTTTATCATTTGATGTAGTTAATTCCATGTTTTCATGTTATCCTTTGATGTAGTTATTTTCATAGTTTCCTTTTGTCATTTGATGTGTTTGCTTTCATAATTTCATTTTATCATTTGATGTAGTTATTTTTATATTGTCTCATCATTTGCAGAGTACTTTCCTTTTAAATTGTCAATTGCAGAGTAGTCATTTTTCATAGATTTCTTCATAGTTTTACTTCCAAGCATTGAGTGATTCCTTTACAAATCTATGAGTAACTTTTTTTCAGAATATGAGTGAGTTCTTTTCAAAATCACTAGTGATTTCTTTCAAGTTTTCATTTCCAAAATCCTTCCTCTTAAAATCATGTTTGATTTCCATTTCCATAATTCAATTTTGTCTTTATGCAAAGGACTGTTAGAACAATAGTTTGAGTAATTATGTTCTTAGAGACTCACAATAGATTGGTTTGTGATTTAAATGCATCAATTTCATTAGGAACATAAGAATAAAAATCATCCTTAGAAGTAATTTCTACAAACTCAATCATCACATCAATAAATTGAATTAAAAGAGGCTTCTTGCATATATAGTTCACTTGCACTTACAATTTTACCAACTACGGTCGATAATTTATGTAAGCAATTTACGACCATTAAATTGACAAACATTTTGGTGCTACTGCCGGGGAAGTGTAAATAGGAGTATTTTTCTTTCTAAGAAAAAAACACAATAAAATAGAAAATGATATGCATAGGGAAAGAGATACGAGAGGAATATTTTTAGCTAGAGGTAGAATCTTAATTCCAACAAAACCACTCACCCCATCACGACCTCGTAGTGCCACACCATCCACCCAAACTCACATACCATCCATTGCAGGGAGTCTATGAGGTACTGAGATCTGAAATCCAAACTAGAAATTCACCAACTTCATTAACTGAAGCAATTGCAGAAGAAGAATTTCCTACATCCGCAACAGAAGGAGTAATTTTCCTAACCTCAACCAAAGAACAAATTCTAGCCCAAGAACTAGAAGTACATTGTGAAGAAGAGGAAGAAGAAACCTATTTTAATATACCATTGATAGAGGAACCAGAAGAATAGAAGAAGAACAAACAAGTCCAATTTTGGAACCTTACATTAGTTCTGAAGAATCTAAAATGGTTGGGGAAGGAGAAGGAGAAGTACACAATGTAAATGATGAACATTTGAGAACTGGAGGAGGTGGACCTAGGATTGGAGGTGGAGGAAGAGGAAGAGGAAGAGGAAGGGGAAGAGAAGGAGAAGAAGACAGAGGAGAACCATATCCTATTGGGTTTCCTATCTATTATGAAGGTACTACAACAACAATGAAAAATATCTCACCCTCTATCTTTCCTAACTTCCATGGATTAATAAGTGGGGATCCCAAAACATTTCTTTTTGAGTTATAAGTTTTATGTAGATCTTATGACTATTTTCTCGATTCTCAAAAATTGAAATTGTTTCCAGCAACTCATAAGGATGCGACATTAAAATGGTTCATGTGTTTAATAAAAAAACTCTATTAGAGCACGGGAAAAAATGAAAATTGCATTATTATCAAAATATAAGGATTATTGCATGCCTCATAATCATAAGGATGAAGTTTTTAAAATGATGCAAAGAGAAGATAAAAATATTGAGGATTTAATTGAAAGATTTAGTTATAATATTAAGAGAACTAAAATGGAAAATATGGACAAAGATACTTTGAAAGCTCTACTATTAAAATCCATAGGGATGAATGGATAGATATCCTCAACATGATCGAAAAATAAGATATTTCTCAGTTGTCATTACCAGAAATTTATGAATTATGCATACTTCTTTCAAGAGGTAAGTTAAGAGTTGGAAAGATTTTAAGAGATCTCGTTATCTCTCGAATTAATAAATCTACAGCTAGAACAGAAAGTAGGGCTAAAATAGGAAATTTTCTTGATGAATTTAAGACAGACATTTTAGGGAGTCTTAGGGAACAAATAGACACCTTGAAATTACAAAACAGGCAAAGAGTTGAAAGTGATGCATTATCTATTTTTGTCCTAAGTGCATAAAAAACATGACTTGAGAGAGAGAATATCCTCTTGAATTGAAAAGTGTAGAAACTTGTGTTATATGTGCAGAAAATCATGATACAAAAAAATGTCCTTCAATACGAGGTCTTAAAGTTATTTACCAAGAAGAAGTAGTTCCACATCAAATAGATCTTCTTTGTTTTGTTGCTAGAATACTGATGGCAGGGATCAAAAACTAAAGGTTTTAACACTCAAATGTATGCTCAACCTTCACAAAATAACTGTACTACACCAATGCCATGGTAGCCTTGGTCTCAATCTCAACCGTGGGCACAAGGATAGAAAAATCCTTATGGAAGATATTCTCAATATCACCAATATCCACAAACTTATCCAAACTTTCCACCACAACATTTTCCTCAGTCTAGTCAACTACCTCAAACTCAATTTCAAAATCCAAATCCACAACTTTCATTACCATTTCCACAACGACCAAATCAATTACCAGCTCAACCACTTCTGAACTCAAATAATAAAAATCACAACCTATTTAAAATATGGAGGGATAAAATTTCCAGACTTATATGATAAATCCATTAGATCTTAACAATGTTTAACTTAGATCTAGTAGAGAATTGGAAAAGAATTCACCATCTATTGTTATTCAGCAAAAAGAAAAGGATGATCATTCTAAGGAAGAAACATCTCTTCATCAGAATGAAAATCCTCAAAAGAAAAATGATCACGCTGAGGAAGAGACATCTCCTCATCAGAAATAAATTCTTCAAAAACAGGGCACTCCTACACATGATACTCCAATAAACTCAACTCATATTATGGAACAACCTTCAATATCTGCCTCAAAACCACCTTTTCCTAAAAGTTTAAAGATTGATAAAGGGGTAGAAAAATAGATCATGATGCTTGATTATGATATGTTAGATGAGCTGAAGAATGTTTGCATAAAAATTCCTTTCCTACAATCTATCAAGGAAATTCCAATTTTTGCAAAGACAATTAGGGAGTTAAGTATTAAAATACCAGGAAGGCAAAGCAAAGAATTCAAAAGAATTCAATTAGTTGGAAAATTTGTAGATATCATGATGGAAAAACAAAAATTCATAAATATAGTCCCATTTTGAAAACACACATAAATCATATTGAAATACCAAACACACTGATTGATCTAGGAGTAGCTATAAACATCATGAGTAAACAAACTATGGATCAACTAAAACTTACTAATCTCTAATATACACCAACATTGTTACAATTAGCAGATAGATCTGTAATCAAACCTGATGATGTGTTAGAGGAAATTTGTGTATCCTTAGATTCTTGGGAATATCCGGTTGATTTCATGATCTTAGCTACAGCTGATGCTTTTATCAATTGTAGATCTGGGGATATGTTTATTTCTGATGTAATTTCAACAAATAAATTCACATTGTATCCACCTGCAAAAATAATGATAGAGGTAGAAACTGAAAAATGGATGGATGATGATAATGATATATACCTTATTTTTACTATCTCACAAGTGAAGAAGATCAAATTTTAAATTCAATAGAAAATAATGAATCCTCTTCATATTGTGAGACTAGTCAAAATTTTCAGGAATAATGCAATATTGAATATTTATCATCTCGTCAGATGTCTTTACAATCCATGGAAGAATTTGGCAATTCTTTAATAGAAATTTTTCCAGGAAAAACTTTGAATATAAATCATAACTTGGAATAATCTCAAAAGAAAGAATTAATGAAATTATTACAAGAACATTATTATGCATATGCATGGGAATACACTGACATTAAAGGAATTAATCCTAAAACTTGCATGCATCACATATATATTCAAGAAAATTCCAAACCAATCCGACAACATCAAAGAAGAATGAAACCAAATTTAAGGGAAATTGTTAAAGAGAAACTACAACAACTGCTGAATGTAAATTTCATTTATCCTATATCAGACAGTCAATGGGTTTCACCTTTAGTAATTGTTCCTAAAGAGAATGGAAAATGGAGAGTATGCACTAATTATAGGGAGCTGAAAAAAGGCAACTTTGAAAGATCATTTTCCACTTCCTTCCATAGATCAAGTTTTAGACACATTAGCAGGAAAGAATTATTTCTCATTCTTGGATGGTTTTAGTGGGTGTAACCCAATTCATGTAGCACCAAGACAAAGCCACATTTACCTATCCATGGAGAACTTATGCTTACCGAGTGCTTCCTTTTGGATTATGTAATGCACCAACAACATTATGAAGAGCAGTATTAGGTATTTTCTCTTATCTAATTCATGATTGTGTGGAAGTGTATATGGATGGTTTTACAGTTTAAGGAAAATCTTTTGAAGAAGCTCTTAAAATTGGAAAAAGTTCTCATAAGATGTAAGCAAGAAAATATCTCACTAAGTCATGAAAATTGTTTTATGATGTTTACTGAGGGAATTGCTTTAGGACACCATATTTCAAGAAATTGAATTAAGGTGGACTCATCTAAAGTAGAAGTTATTTCTAAATTATCAATTCCAATTTGTCAACGAGATGTTAGGAGTTTTCTTGGTTTTATTGGATACTATAGAAAATTTAAAGAAAACTTTACAAAAATTGCATCTCCAATATTCAAATTGCTCACAAAAGATTTTGAATTTAGTTGGAATCATGATTGCCAAAAGACCTTCGAAACTTTGAAAGAGAATATTTCTGAAGCACCCATCTTGAGAGGACCAAATTGGAAATCACCTTTTCCACATTTCAACTGATGCTTCGGACATGGCTTTAGGAGTTGTATTAGCACAAAAAAACTTGAATCCTTATGCCATTCATTATACAAGTAAAAAATTGACTACTGCAAAGTTAAATTATATTGTCACTGAAAATGAGTTTTTAGCTGATGTCCATTCCATCAAAAAATTTAGACATTAAATCACTGGCTATGAAACTTTCATTCATACAGACCATTCTATAATTAGATATCTAATGAATAAATTAGTTACTAATGGCACAATCACAAGATGGTTATTTTTGTTACATAAATTTAATATGACTATTTTGGATCGACCTGGAAAACAAAACATTGTTGCTAACTTTTTACATAGAATTCAAAATGATAACAATGATAAAATTCCAGAGGATAATTTTCCCGATGAATGTCTTTTTTCAATATCCATTAAATCTCCATGGTTTGCAAATATTGCTAATTATTTGGCTACAGGGAAATTACCATCATATTTGTTTCCTAGAGAAAAAAGAAAGATAATTCAAATGAGTGCATCTTATTCATGGATAAATGAATAATTGTATAAGACAGGGCCATATATCATCATTCAAAGATGTGTAAGAGAAGACAAAATACTTGAAATACTAAAGGCATGTCATGATGAACCATGCGGAGGACACTTCATTGATAAAAGAACCGCTTGCAAAGTTCTTCTCTTAGGATATTATTGGCCTTCCCTTTTTAAGGATGCCAAGGAATATGTTAAGAGATGTGATAGTTGCCAAAGAATGGGGAGACATGTTCCTTCAGATGAAATGCCTCTATAACCTCAGGTACTCATTAAACCTTTTGAAAAATGGGGTCTGGATTTTTTCGGACCAATTAATCCACCATCAAGACAAAAGAGGTATATTCTTGTGTGCATTGATTATGTTACTAAATGGGTAGAAGCTAAAGCACTTTCTTTTGCTACTAAAAATGTTGTAGTTTCATTTATTTTTTAGGATATTTTTACTCATTTTGGTGTCCCAAGGGAAATTGGGACAGATCAAGGTACACAATTCACATCCAAAATGGTACAAAAGATAGTGGAGGAATATAAAATCAAGCATCGAAAGTCTACTCCATATCATCCACGTGCAAATGAACAAGTAAAATCTACTAACAAAGTGATTGAAGCAATCCTTACCAAGACTCTACATTTGCATAGAAGGGATTGGGTAGAAAAGCTTCTAGAATCTTTATGGGCCTACCGTACCACATGGAGAAGCACAACACGATATACTCCCTATGAATTTTTTTATGGGAAGCAAGTCCTATTTCCTATTGAGTTTCAAATAAAAAATTTCAAGACAACAGTTAATTGGGACTTGACCTATCAGAAGCACAAAACCAGAGAATGGGACAACTTAATGGGCTTGATGAAATAAGGCAAGATGCTTTTTAGAAGACCATTTTAGTTTAGCGACAAATATCCAAATGGCATGACAAATATATCCAAGAAATAAAATTTCAATTAGGAGATTGGGCATTACTCTTTGATTCAAAGTTTAACGATTTTAAAGGAAAATTTCAAACTCACTCGCTTGGACCTTATGAGATTGAAAAATTCTTTGATAATGGAGCAGTCAAGATTAGGGCCATTGATGAAGGAAAAATTCCTCTCCTTGTGGATGGACATCAACTAATAATTTTTCACGAGCCATTAACATAGGAGGAAATTGTTGAGATTTTTCAAAACAATTATGATTTGAACTTGGTTGGGAATACTTCTTCTTCTTCTCCAGCCTAAAGCCTTATTTTATTCTTAATATCTATATATATATACAGACCCACACACACACAAAATTAATAAATGTATAAACATGAAAAACAACAATTGTTGGTAAGTTTATATAGAAAATCTAAGGTAAAAATTAAGAATTCTTGGCACCTTAAATTTTCTTCATACTTGTTCTAAATCCCATTTTCTTTGCATCCCCTTATTTTCTTTCTCGAATAAAAACAACTATAGAATTGCTGAGAATCTGCAACTCTAACATATTTTTGCAGCTAATTTTTGACAGGAACCTTTAAATTCAAGCAATTGAAGAAATGATTGAATCCACCACTGAAATCACCCGAAGACAATGCAAAAAGGAGCAACCAAGTGTTAGCAACATCAATTCAAAAGGTATGCAAATATTTAGTTTGATAATAAGGGTTAAAAAATTAGTATATGAATTATATGGACATTGTACCAAGAGTTCAAAAACCATTATTGCTAAGAGTTGAGATGAAAATATATTGTCAAATCAAATCAAATATGAAAATCCGCCCATTCAATCCTCATCATTACATAAACACTCCAACCTGAATCTCGAATTCATAGTTAAGATCGCCCAACTCACATTCATTCATACTCTAACGGTCACTTGTTTTCTTCTCACTCTCATACTCTCATCAAAGCCATTATTCTAAAACCCTCACTTATACCCTGTCAAGAAGCGATTTTGAGGTGAAACTTCTCAACCATGGGATTCATAGTAAGGACAAAGCCAGAGGGGAGAAAATTCATGGAGGGATACCTACAGGTGAAGGAAATGTTGAAGAAATCACAGTGGCTTGAATTTGTGAAGAAATTTGATGGTTTTTCCAAGGAAGTAACAAAATCATTTGCAAGGGCCTTTGACGGGATGGTGGTTGAAATTGGAGACATAAAGTTTGCAATCACAGAGTCCTTTATTGTTGAAGCTAATGGATTGCCGAGAATTGGAGAAAAATGGTTCAAGAATAGAGTCATTGAAGGAGAAGAATGGAAGACCTTCTTGAAGAATCCAGGTATGGACACCACCATTTTTAAGTTATTCCAAGTACAACACTTAAGGGTAAATGGAGAAAATTATTGTTAGTAATTCAGAAGTTTGTCACTTGTGAAGGAAGGTTTGGGTGTGTGTTCTTCTAGCACATTCGTCTATTGATGTATTTGATTGAAGGAGATGAATTAAATCTTCCATACTTTCAGTTAAATAGTTTAAGAAAGATGTCAGTGAATGTTCAGAGAAAGATACAATTCATAGAAAACACCATGTATCACCATGGACTTATCAAAATACTCATTGAATTTCATATTGAAATTTTGGGAGATGATTGGGATAGCTTCCTAGTTAGGAATCATTTCAAGGAAGGAAATCAAGAGCAGCCCAACAACAGTAAAACAAAGAGAGGGAGGAAGATAAAAATTGAAAATCCTATTGAAAATGTACAACAACAATCACAAGAGCAATTAGAGGATGAGATTCCTATTGCATAAATTTTAGGAAGCATTAAAGAGCAAGGTGTTAAAATAAATAAAAAATATATATATATATATATATATATATATATATAATAAAAAAATAAAAAAAAGAATAAAAAATAAATATATATATATATATATATATATATATATATATATATATATATATATATATAAAATAAAAAATAAAAAATAAAAAATAAAAATAAAAAAATAAAAAATAAAAATAAAAATAAAAAAATAAATAAAATAAAAATAAAAATTCGTCCAAGATAACAAAGGAACCTAAAACAGAGAAGAAAAGAGCTAAAAATCAAAACTCTCCTCCATCAAATGTAAGAAGAAGTGTTAGGCTTAGCCAAACAAGGAAGGAACCATCCCCAAAAAGTACATAATACATTAACTTGGAGGAAAAAGAGGAACCAAGGTTTCCATCACCTACTTTCATCTCACCTATTCATAGTGAAAGCCAAAAAACACCAGAAATTGATTATGTGCAGCAAGAAATCTATGATTACATTGAATCTCTAGAGAGAAGAGACACAAGAAAAACATCATTTTTAAATCAAGATAAAGAAGCTTGGTCTAGTAGTCCACAAGAACCTCTAGTTTTAAACAATTCGAAACAAGAAATCTTTGAGCTGGAGACACTAAATAGACACATACAACATGAGCATGAGGCCTTAAGGATACAATATAAAATTAAGAAAACCAAGAATGATAATATTCTTTTGCATTTGGGCCTGTGATATAAGAAAAACAGGAACTTGAATAGAAATAATAGAGCTCTTAAAAGGAAGGTCGTAAATCTAAGTACAAAATATTGATGAAGAAGCCAAGAATGGTAGTGGCTAAAAAGAAGGTAAAGAAGATAAACCTAGATGTATTAGCATAAGTCTCAGGAGAAATGCAGTAGCTAAAAAGGGTCGTCAATTTTTCATTTTTGCATGAGGACATGCAATGACCTCCGTGTGGGGGAATGTAGAGCCTCATGATTGCTTCATTTTGACACTCTCTCTTGCCTATTTTTCCTCTTTTTAACCACCATCATCAACTCAATTAAGCATCAAACTACAAGATTTTTACATGGTAAGGCATTTAATTGTCTTGGTTTTCATATTTAATAATGTTCCTTATTATTACGTTAATATATGTATTAGCTATGGAATTGACATGATTCTGCAGCTAATCCACGTTTCTGTAGACAACTCCACGGTTTGACAAACTCTGAGGTTCCAGCTAAGCGAATAAGTATATGGATAGGTGGGGATTCATCTTCTCAAGGATTTCCTCCTGTTCATCCGAGCCAGATCACAAAGGAAATCATTCAATTGCGTAGTCAAGGGAGCAGGTCAACACATTGTTGAACAGGCGAGCGAGAGTCTGAGATGATCATGCTTCACGATTTGCTTTGACGAATAGAAAATCGTGAATAGGTGACATTTTGTTATTTTTATAAGTCCAAATTAGAGTTTGTTTAGCTTAAGTAGGCATGAAAGCCTCGAACAGTTATGAGCACGAGATTTTATAAATACTCTGCAAACAAACCTAAACAATGTGTAATTTTTATGTGACTATGATGTTTTAAAGACTTTGTTTTTCATCCTTTTAATGAAGAAATGCCTTGAAGATTTGATGCGTAGCTACCTGTTCGTGTAAAGCTTTGAGACCGCCTGTTTGTGGAGGGCCCTTACAAACAATGAAGGTTTTGTATTTTCATGTTTTCATTTTATCATTTGATGTAGTTAATTTCATGTTTTCATTTTATCATTTGATGTAGTTAATTCCATGTTTTCATGTTATCCTTTGATGTAGTTATTTTCATAGTTTCCTTTTGTCATTTGATGTATTTGCTTTCCTAATTTCATTTTATCATTTGATGTAGTTATTTACATATTGTCTAATCATTTTCAAAGTACTTTCCTTTTAAATTTTCAATTGCAAAGTAGTAATTTTTCATAGATTTCGTCATAGTTTTATTTCCAAGCATTGAGTGATTTCTTTACAGATTTATGAGTAAATTTTTTTTTTTTCAGAATATGAGTGAGTTCTTTTCAAAAGCAGTAGTGATTTCTTTTCAATTTTTCATTTCTAGAATCTTTCATTTTAAAATCATGTGTGATTTCCATTTCCATAATTCAATTTTGTCTTTATGCAGAGGACTCTGAGAACAATAGTTGAGTAATTTTGTTCTTATAGACTAACAATAGATTGGTGAAGTTTGCTTTAATTTTATTTTGCAGAGTAAAAATCATATTGATTTTAGGAACTTAAATTGTGATATGAATGCATCAATTTAATTAGGAACGTAAGAATAAAAATCATCCTTAGAAGTGATTTCTACAAACTGAAGCATCACATCAATAAACTGAATTAAAAGAGGCTTTTAGCATATATAGTGCACTTGCACTTCATAAGTTTACCAACTCCAGTCGATAATTTATGTAAGTAATTTAAGACCATTAAATTGACAAACACGTAGTGAAAGTGAAAAATTGTCTCCACAAAGAGATGAACGTTCCAAAGGACATGGAAATTCCAGTTCTCCTAATTAAAGTCACAACAAAAAAGACAAGTATAATCATTATGGGGATTATACAAATGTTTGTGCCTATGATAATTTATGGGAAATGTTGGCCTCTACATTTTGTGATGCATTTGACCATTGTGTGGCTGATTGTGAGAAACGTAAGGAGATGATCAAAAAAATGGATCAAATCATTGGGACAAAATATGAGGAACCTCTCCCAGGTATGAAGACTTCCTTGTCAATTAGAAAGCGTAAGAATTTTTGTACCCATTGTAGCATGAATGGGAACCGGATTGAAAAGTGTTGGAAACTCAATCCAGAACTTTATCCCAAAAAGTACAAAGAGCTCAAGTGACCCCCTACAAGAAAAATGACAGGTGGAAAAGTGGAAACTGATGTAATCCCTGAAGCAGTCTTTGAAGCAGAGCGGGTGGAGAAAGAGAACCCATAAGGCTGGTTAGGAAAAGAATGGGTAGACTATTTTGTATAATTAGCTTGCTTTATAAAATTGTAATTACTTCTTGTATATTCCCATTTAGGTACTTTGTAAATTGATGTAATGAATCAATCACTTATGTACAAAAATGTTTCCTTTTGAATGGTATGTTATATTGGATTGATGACAAGTCAATTTGAATGGGACTTTTGGGATGAGCATTCACATTTTATCCAACATGTCAACATTTGTTTCAACCACTCACCTATACAAGTATTTATATGTGAAGCTTCTTTGTGAATTTCATATTTTGTAAATATTGTGCATAATATAACCATAATGATGTGGACAAAGCCAAGCATGTCATTGAACAAATGAAACATGTGCATCAAAGAGTACAAGTGCAACTTGAGGACAACAAAGCAAAGTCTAAATCAATGCATGGAAATCATTCGGTTGCTTATGATTTTCAGGTGGAAGATCTAGTTTGTTTTCAGCAAAGAAATACTTCAAGGTGTACATTGTTTGAGCCAAAGAAACATGGTCTTGAAGAGAATGTTCAGAGTCTATCCAATGAAAATTTGGTTGTTGAATGTTTTAGAGAATTGCAGCAAGCCACAATTCTTGTCAGGAGGATAAGGACTTCACGCAGAGGTGACGTGGAGTACCTTAAATGAGGCTCAAAGGCATCAATTCAAGTAGAGAAAGAAGGATTGAGACTGGGAAAGTAAATGAGTCGTTTACTCACTTATTTGTTGAGTGAAGATAGACTTTTGGAGGTCCAAAAGTTCCTAGTGGGGAGGTATGATCTGAAGATCAAGAATAGGATCAAAATGAAAGTGCTCAGAATCTGTTTAAAATAATTTCAAATCGTAGTGTTCGTCATCCTGATTCCAACGTCACTTGAACCACCTCAATCTGATGTCATATGCTCAAGTTATTGTATTTTGAAGTTTTGGCCTAACCGCTAACAGGTCAACTTGCAGGGTTGACTGGATTGCTGAATGGGTAAACCATACACTGACTTCAGCATTTGACCGGGTAGACTATATGTTGATGTCAATAGCGTACTGGGTAGGCACAGTAGACAGTATGAACCAATCCAGGTTCGACATGTGGAAACACCATACAGGTTAGGATGGTGATTTTTTATTGGTCGATTTGGTTGTGATGTGGGCCAATTATGAGGCGCCACGTGGCGCTATGTCATTGGTCAAAATTTCATAAGCATCAAATGGCCTTGGCGGGGTTGATATCTTACATAACAATCCAATGCCTTACCATCGCACCGTGACCATGGTTCTTAATAAACTATGGTTGCAAGTTATACTTCAATTTCAGTGGTCAACGGCTTAGGGGGAGAGGTTGGGCGGTTAGCCTCGACCCCATGTCATACACTTACCACAGAACTGTGGCGAAGGAGCTCTGATGGAGAGGGTTGTGAATAATCCCTAACCCTGGTCATTCACAACCCACGTGACCAACGACAGACACTTATAAGGGCTTCAGCGATGGGGGCAAGCAGTTAGCCCTAACCCTCATCCACATTAACGCCCACGAGACTGCCCAATGGATGTTGTGGTGGAGGGCACGAGTGGATAGGACCCGACCCTGGGTTCTTAGTGGTATATATGGGTATATATGTGACCATTACCCAGGAATCCGACTAACGGGGTGGATATTTGGCCCAACCCCCGATCCTATCAATGCCATGCGACCAGAACCTTTGGAGCAAAGGGCTAAGCCAGCGAGGGTGGGCGGTTAGCCCCGACACCTGACCACATGGCACATTTTTATACAGAATTTTAATCAACGGATAAACTAAATTCCCTAAGTGTGGTGTTCCTTCACTCAAAACAACAGAAGAAAGACAACTATTATTTTCTCTAAAATAAATAGATATACAGAAAGGGAAAGAGCCTACTTGTGATTATTTCACTCTCCTTCTCCTTCTGTCGTTGTTATCGTCGCTCTCAATCCAAATCAAGCCGTATATTGATTCCTGCAATAAAAAACAGAGAACAAAAAACAACATACAATATACAAGTATCTACTTATATTAATCAAATCAAACAGATTAGATCTGAGAATACATACATCATCAATAATACATTTCACAATATTTAGACATATGTATTTAGAAAATGAACATATATCTTTATTAAAGAATACGAGGAGAAGATTACAACCAATGGTTCAATTTGTCGCCAACCTGCTCCAACTTCATTCCAACCTCATCACATCCAACGTCATCTCAGCAGCATCTCAGTACTTCCACTCTCTTGTCAAATGAGAATCCAACAGCATAACTTTGCACAAAATTATTCCTCCCTAGCATTTATATGAGTGCTCAATTTATAGGGAAATTGATGATAGTTTCTGAATGAATGGCTTTATAATAATAGGAAAGACATGTTTCCAAGTTCAGAGGTGGTGGTTGGACACTTGGATCCAAAGTATGACACCTATGGACTCTTCTAGACGGCACTAGGTGTGTGGATATTCCCTGAAAAATGATGATTTCGCTCCAAGGTGACCAACGCACCCTTGAGTGCCAGGAAGTGCACTGCAGTGTACCCTTGCATGGAGGTATTAGGAATGAAATGCACCCTCTTCACCTTAGAAATCTCAACCTGGGCATCATTCCCCAGGACCAATGCAGTGCACCCTCTACACCTTAGAAATCTCACAATTGATCATGAATTGCCAAGGGAGGCATACCCATGCTCAACACATAAAATATCATAAAATGTACATAATTCAGAAAGTCATCTACATCAGAATGTTGCTTGATATAGACATTCCTATAGATATAGGCCCATGTTCGGATGACGATCTGTATGTAAATCCATCATACAGATGAAGTGTACAACAATCATGAAATTGCAGCCTGGATGGATGAAACTAGATCTGGGGTCTTCTTATCTTGTTCACTCGATCGTTCAGGTACATGTCTAACCATGCGAATATACGATTTGAAGTCGAACATGGGAAGACATCATCTGATTACCAGCCAATGATGGTAGATGGTAACATACACGAGAAACCCACCATTGATTTTAATGGCTCTCAAGGTACTACAAGTTAATTTTTAAGGCGTGAATATATTATTTGATGTTGAATGCCAAACAAAATCTTTCGGTCAAAGGTCTGGAAGTGAGAAACCTACCGATGATGTAGCAAGCCCCACAGTACTGGAAGATGTTTCTAAGTAAACTTCCTGGATGATGAGCTGATGTCGATGGGAAGCAACTTTATCGCGAAATGGGAGTAATGATTTCAGAGACAAAGTGTGACTTGATATAGCAATGTTCAGGGATGACTGCCATGAAAATGAAGGTTTATGAGTATTGCAGAGGATGATGAGGATTTACTGGATGACTTCTCTTGAACATATCGACAACACTGAGATAAGTTGGCAACATTCACTCAAAACCGAAGTGATGATATGATTAACCATAGGTATGATGAACCGTCAAGAATATTACCCAACCCAAAAATCACGATGATGGAGTGAAAGTGTCATGTTCAAGAGCGACCTTCTACTGTAAAGTGTTCTGTTCTTTTCCTCAAAATTTCCCTAGTCTTTTTCGACCAATATCTCTTTATTTTTTAACAAGCTTGAGGAGGGTAACATATGCTTGATCTATAATTCGACCCTTTGGGTGAATCCATCGCTATTTAATAATTAACGAGTATAGCGATAAATGAAACTCAATCTTGCCATGATTGACAAGTTTGTTGCCATTTTATGTTTTAACGAGTCTAACGACAGTAAAAACCCGATCCATTTTCATGTTTAGAGAGTTTGAAAAAGAGGACAAAAAAAAACTCCATGAGTCCTTTTTCGTAAATTTGTCGCTTAGGTTTGAAAAAGTGTAAAATGATACTTGAGAAAACCTCTTAGCCATGTTCGACTAAGGTTTTCCTTTTTCGCAAATAATCTATCTCAGTCCGAAAAAGGGTTAAACTTATACTGATTAGATGTCGTTTCATTTACTTTTACGAGCTTGAAATGACAAGTGCTCATCAATATTTTCACATTATTGGAGTCTAAAAAGAGCTAAAAGAAGACTCAAGGGGGTTCTTTTTTCGCATTTATCAAAGCTTGAAAAAGAGATAAAAATGTGTTTTAATTCCTTTTTCATTTTTATCAAAGCTCGAAAAAAGAAGATAAAAGTATGCTTTGTCTAATCTTCAATTTCATTTACGTGCAGGAAAAGATGGAAATAACTCGACATTTTCATGTGTTTTACGAGCATGAAAAATAGCAAAAGAAGCTCTAGATTTTCATGAGTTTAACGAGTCCTGAAAATAATAACCGAAATGGACTCAAGATAGTTTTGAATGCCCCTGCAAGAGCGCAAGTTGAATTCCCCCTACAAGAGAACATGTTGAATGCCCCCTGCAAGAGCACATGCCCCCCAAGATTCACTTCATTCACCGAAGTAGGCTATTGGTTACTAATAGCTGGATGGAATGAAGGTTCATTCACGAGTTCAGATGAAAGACTCATCTTAATTAGGAGAGGATTTGTTTCATTTTTTAGTGAGCTTGACACAAGAAAAGAACTATGCTCATGGAACCTTGTTTCATTTAACGATCTTGACATAATAAAATGAACTATGCTCACGAAATCTTGTTTCATTTAACAAGCTTGACACAGGAAAATGAACTATGCTCACAACCTGTTTCATTTTTTAACGAGGTTGACACAGTAAAAGAAATTTCCTCATGAAGATGTTTCATTTATCGAGGTTGACATAGTAAAGGAACTATCATTTGGAATCTATTTCATTTATCGAGGTTGACACAAGAAAATAACTATCCTCAAGGGAACGCGTATCATTTATCGAGGTTGACACAGGAAAAGAACTATCCTCAAGGGAACCTGTTTCATTTATCGAGGTTGAAACATGAAAAGAACTATCCTCATCACCTGATTCATTTTTTAATGAGGTTGACACAGTAAAATACTATCCTCATCGTGTAGTCAGACTAGTGAGCGTGCGCTGGAAAATACGTAGTCTAACAGAGTCATCATTTAAGGAGTTTGAAAAGCACCACATATGATAAGTTATAACATGCATTGACAGGTCTTCTCCAGGGTTTCCATTGAATGTTGGAATATCATAGGGTAATTTGGAATGTGACATGGTAAACATCGAAAGAGTAGAAATAGTAGATGTTTTCGCAACTGTAACAAATGGTACAAACGAATATTTTGAATCAGGCATGGTTAAATGACCCAATGTATACCCTACAGGATCTACAGGAACTCGAATTGAAACAAGATCAAAAGAAGCAGTGTATGTCAACCAAGGAATAGTCTCGTAAAGATAAAGCCCTGGTGAAAAATGGGTTGGAGTTGAAGGGTGTGTTTCTTGTTGAGGTTCTTCCTCAATCGAAAACAAACTAGGTGGAAGGATTTTTCCATCAGGCCCGAGATATATTTCATGTGGTTTACTGTGAGATATGGGAGACTCAATGCCTACAATCGATTGTGGAGTGACTGATACAAGAACAACTTCCAGTTGTTTGACTTCGGGATCTATATGTTACGGTAAAAGAACGATGGGATCCAGATCAACTTCCATTTGAACAACGTCGGGTTCGGGAGGTATGGTCTCACTGATTGGATGGATCATGTGCATAAGTAGTTGTGAGGACTTCGTTTCGACAACAGTGGATGAACCAGAATGTGTAGAAACAACTCGAGACGACTCTGGTATATGTGATGATGATGACACACCAGAGGTACTGATGGTAATGGTTTCGGTAAAACGATGTCGCCTTCGCCGACCATAAATTGCTTTTGGTGGTAAAGGTGGTTTAAGTGCTATTCTACGCAAACGAATGGGAAAGGGATGTTCTTCCTCCACGATGACTGATTGATTTTACTACATAAAAGGGTAATTCTAGGCAAAAGGTTTGCCAAGTAATTGTGAACTGCATAATACCTCCTGGCAAACCAAGAAGTATGGGTAGGCAATCTCCCCGAATGTTGTGTTTAGTGTATCACAAGTTACAAGGTAGTCAACTCGATTACCTATGGATGGTAGGCAACCTAAATTTTTCCTCCCAAATATACCCGAAGGTACGTGGAGGCCCAAGTCCGTATTAGCGTTGTCTAATGCGAAACGACACAATGA
The DNA here is from genome assembly GCA_034641835.2 of Pinus albicaulis. Taxonomy (NCBI): domain Eukaryota; kingdom Viridiplantae; phylum Streptophyta; class Pinopsida; order Pinales; family Pinaceae; genus Pinus; species Pinus albicaulis. The sequence goes on along the minus strand of CM076581.1, from coordinate 542,260,219 downwards.
GAGCACCCCCTTAGGATTTTCGTACTAGAACACCACCCTATATACCCGAAGGTACATGGACGAGCTTCGATATACTTATGTACGTGGAGTGGGATTTCACACTGGGAATGTATCGTAGACAAGTCAACGACAGCTGCTATGTTTAACGATGCTGGAACATGTATCTAGCCTAGGCCTTATAAATGTTATCGTTAATGTTACAATGCTTTCTTAGATTGATTGATGTAAATTTTATGTTGATCTTGTTAAAAAAAATTCCTTGAGGTTCACCGCGCGACGTAATGGAAATTCCTAAAAATGCAAACTAAATGATAAGCAAACTTTTCAATTTAGCTTTTTCAATGAAAATCCTGGCTACTAAGAGGAAAGAGCAATCAGATTTTGAGCATACAATAAAGAGCAAAAACTAAATGCAGATTTCCCTAATTGTTCCTATGCAACACATACAATTCTCTAGATGCACATGCATGTTTTTCTTTTCATCTCCCTTTAATGTGAATGAGAGAAAGGAAACTAAATGCACAAATCAATCAAACAAGCGTTTTCTTTTGAGAAACGAGGAATGAAACAACAATTTCTCTTAGGAAAATGAAGAATGGAACTACAATTTTCCTACAGGAAACGAGGAATGAAAAAACAATTTCCTTTTCGAAAAAATAATTGATCTAATGCAAAAATTAACTACTTTGAATTTGATTTGCCAATGATAAAGAAAAACAGCTAATGAAACATTGAACAATTTACTTTTCAAAGGAGGAAGAACAAGAAAGTTTACCGGGCTCTAAGGGTAATCAGACATCTGAGAATACAAGAATGAAAGCAGGTCACACAGGTCAAGGCATAAATAGTGAAGGATGATGAGAAGAGAGATTTTATTAATTTATTTAAAAATAATTATTTTATTAAAAAAAAAAAAAAAAAAAAACAAAACAAAACAAAACAATTTAATTTAACTTCAATAAATTATTTTTAATAAATTAATCTTTATTTAAATAATTTATAATACTTATAATAGTATGTAATATCACCTTCTTCTTTTTTTTGACAAATTCGGTTGCTATGTTATATTCCAAAAAATGGGGGAGACAAAGGCTCCAAGATTACAAAGTAGAAAGTTGTCTCTGTGGAGTAGAGGACAGCAGTGATGCTTTACAATTCCTTTAGATCTAGAATTCGAAAGAAGCAGAAATACTAAGAAGTTATAGATATGAACAAACTGTGCTAAAAGCATAACATATTTAAAAGTCATAATGAAGACTGGGGAAGAGATTAGTCGATATATATGTGGCTCATTTGGCGAGTAGTAGAGTTCTCTGGATTTTCATCATTTCCGGCATTCTTGAGATTGTTGGAGCTGGTGCCGGGAGTACTGATCTTGTCCATCATATAATTTAGAATTTCAATTGATTCATCAATGTGAGCACATTTGTTGGAGATATTATCAAACTATGTTTGAAGGGAAGAAACTCTGGAGAAGAGAAAATTAACATCGGCCGTGTGCTTTTCTTCGAGGGCTTGGACATCGTTTTTTAATCTTTGCATCCAAAGTTCGCTGGTGGGCGCGGATCTGATCGAGCTCAGCCTGCAAGTCTGCGTAATGCATACAATCTTCGCTTCTAGCCATGAAGAAAGTTGGAAGAGAAGGGAGACAGAGCAGACGAGAAGGCCGTAAGGCCAAAGTAACCTGTAGTAAAAAATAGTGAGCAAAACAGTTAAAGGAAGCGGCCAAACAGTAATCGCTTAAGAAGCTGAGGCAGTTTCAGAGGCTACTAGAGGCGGAGAACGGATTGCTAAACTTCTGGTAGAGGAATACTAATGTTGGCAAAGGATAGATTGAGAGGTGGGATAGAGGGCAGATCATGGCAGATTTTATAACAAGGTCCCAACAGTTGCACCCAACGATGAAGAGGGATAGCAGTAATAAGATCACGAGATGGGTGTGGTTAGAGGTACAAGTTGAGTCAGCAAATTCAGTGAAGCCAGAAGAGAGGATCGAATAAAATCTGCAAGCAACAAAGGTCATGATCAAGGAGGGGGGACGATTTGAGAGGATTCATTACAAATCAGGTGGCTCGGAGATCGAGTACATGCATGATTAGCTAGATGATCAGCATCTTTGTTATGGGAGCGAAGGATATGATGAAAGGAAGCTTGATTCATATCTCTGAGAAAGATACGGCACCTGCAGATGATCTAATTGAGGGCAATATTGGTAACAGGCCTGTTGGAAACCATATATTTTATAATGATGGTTGAATCCCCTAGGATCACGACATTGGCAATATTCAGATTCTTTAGGAGTTGCATCCCCTGGAACAGAGCAAGTGCTTCAGCTATGTTGTTGGAGGCAATCCCGAGACTCCATTCGATGGCCATCAAGGGAACGCCAAGAGCGTTTCTAATAATTCCCCCGGTGCCAGCAAGGACCGGGTTTGATTTGGAGGCGTCATCGAAATGGAGAGTGGGTCTGCCACTGGCTTTGATCCATTCCGAGAGTTCTTCATCCTTGAAATGAATTTTCTAGGAGCTTTCTGATCTATAATGAGGCCTGATGGAGGGGATGTGTCCTAGCTTCCTGGCCAGCAAATATTTTAGAAATATCTTCTCTTCCACACTCAAGTCAATTAACTCGAAGCTGTGATTGCTTTTGGAGCATATGGTTTCTAGAGTGAGACTCTAGGTTTTGTTATATAGCTTGCTACTAGAGGTCGCCTTGTCTCCGAAGATCTTGTTGTTTCTAGCTATCCAAATATTCCACATGGCCACATATGGCAGTGTTCCAGATCCTCCAGGAGATTTTTTTCTTCTTATTGGTCCACGAATAGTTGGTATTCTAGGCTTTAAGAAAATATGTAACAGAGAGAAACGAGGACCAATAGAGCTGAACAAATTCAGTGAGCGCAGTCCAACACTAAGTGGCGAAGGGACATGAAATAAACAGATGATGGATCGTTTCCTTGTTGTTGTAGCAGTTGGGACAAATTGAGGGACCAATGAAACCCCTTTTTTTGAGATTGTCTGAAGTTAGAATTTTACCTCTCATGAGAAGCCAGGAGAAGAATTTGATCTTAGGGGTTACTTCAGTATTCCAAGCCTCTTTCAAATTTGTTCAAATAGGTGCTGGGAAAATATCTTTGCATAGAGTCTGATAAGCAAATTTTATAGAGAAGACCGAACCTATGGGGTCCCACCTATAGCCATCTATGCTGTATCGAGCTATGGGGGCAGAGCCTTGAAGATAATTTTGAAGGTTTTGAAGTTCTTCTACAAGGTGAGGGGGGGAAGGAGGAAATTTCCAGCCAACCCACATGAGGTTATGACAGTCCCATTTTGAAATCTGGTTCAAATAGCTATATCCCATATTGTTGAAATAACGAAGGATATTCTGAGAGTTCAAGTTGTCAATAATAGGAGAGTTTCCCATAATTTTATCTGAACCGATGTTGATGTTGCTTCCCCCTCTGGGAACTTTAGAAAGATTCTAAGCTAGAAGAGGGATAGCTTTTTTGCAGGAGGACCAGATTTTGGTACAAGGTTGACTGGGGATCTCGTGAGAGAAGAGATGATGCCTGGAGGAGGTAAGGTATTTAACTTACAACACCAATTTCCACCAGGACTATTCCCCATTTATGAATCTCCAAAAAAATTTTGCACCGAAGGATTGATTCAAGAGCTTGGGAGACCGAAAGCTGAGACCTTCATGTTCCTTGTCTTGAATAACTTGCCTCCACTTTACAAGATTGTATTTTTTTTTTAATTTTTTTTCGTCCTTTCCTCCTTGCCAAAGGAAATGCCTTAAAATGGCTTCAATCTTAGAAAGAATGCTAGCAGGCGCTTGAAGGAGAGTGAACTGATATAGGGGGAGGGAGGATAGTCCCGATTTGAGAAGAATGATGCGTCCAGCAGGATTAAGCCAATAATACCCCCATTGATGTACTTTTCTTTTCATTTTATCAATAGTAATATTCCAGACTTCTGCCTTTATGGGTAGGATACTGACTGGCATGTCGAGATAGTTGAAGTAATCCCAGTTTTGCTTGTAAGGGACGCCGAAGATAGAAGCAATACTATGGAGAGTGTGATTAGAAGTGTTCCATCCGTAGACGCAGCTTTTGATATGATTGATGAGGCCCCTTGAAAACATCATAAATTTATCCAAAACATTTTTGAAGCGGTGAGCTATAGTGTTAGAAGCTCCTCCCATAAGTAAGGTGTAATCTGTGAACTGAGAATGATTCATATTTTTTACACCATTGCCATATTTGATACCAGGTATGAGACCGACCCGTCTCATATGATCCAAGGCTCTACTGAAGGATTTCGCCATTAGGATAAACAAGTAAGGAGAGAGGGGGCAGCCCTGTCTCAGACCTCTAGAAGCTTGGAAAGAAGGGGCTGGCCTCCCATTGATGAGGGGTGAGATCCACGGGCCAGTGATGCAATCTTTAATCAAGTCAAGGAAATTGTGATCAAATCCCATTTTTTGGAGAACAACGAGGAGGAAGGAATGCCTTACCCTGTCGAAAGCGTTGGCGAGGTCTAATTTCAGGATAAAGCCTTTTTCATTTTGGGAGAAGCTAGAGTGGATGGCCTCTTGGACAAGAAGGATAGAGTCCGAGATTTGTCTATGGGATAAGAATCCTCCCTGATTTTTTGAGATAAGACTATTCATGAGGGGTTTGAGGCGGGTGGCTAGGATTTTTGTGATGATCTTGTAGGAGGCGTTGCATAGGGATATGAGGTGAAATTTGGCAAAGGAGGAAGGACGGTTCTCCTTGGGGATGAGGGCGAGGAAAGTTGAGTTAGTATAGCCCCCAATTTTCTTCTTAAAATGAGTCCAATGAATCATTTTCATAAATTATTTTTTGATGAGTGGCCAATGGGCTCGATAGAAGGAGATTGGGAAACCATCCGGGCTCGGAGATTTGTCTGGGTGGAGGGTCAAAATAGCTTCTTCCGCCTCAGTTTCAGAAAAGTCCCTGTTAAGGGTGTTGTTGACTTCTTCAGTGATCAGAGTTGGGAGATATTGAAGAAGGTCAGAGTAGTCTTCAACCTCTTTATTTTCAGTGAGAAGGTATTTATAATGCACTGTAGTTGCATGTTTTATCGCTTCTTTCTCAATTTGAAGAATCCCTGTGTCATCTCTAATGGAGTTGATATTGTTTCTAGCCTTTCGAACAGTAGTTTTCTTATGGAAAAAAGCTGTATTCTTGTCACCAGCTTGAAGACACATATTTCTTGATTTCAACTGCCATTTCTCTTCCTCCTCCCTATTAATTCGATAGAGATGCCAGTATAAGTCCTTTTCCTGCTTGAGCTGATCTTGAGTTGGTTCTTGCTTTTCAATGTTGGCATGTGCTTCCTGCAATTTTGCTTTAACTTCCTGTTTGCGATGTTCTGGTTCCTTGTAATGATACCTGGCCCATTCTTTTAAGGCTTGTTTTGTTTTTTTCAATTTTGTTTCCCAAATAAACCCAGGCGACCCTTCGACATGTTGCATCCAAACATCCCAGATGAGCTGATTGGCGCCCAGGAACTCATTCCATAGAGGACTATATTTAAAGGGGATAGGCCCAAGAGGCCGCTGTTCATTCAAGGAGAGAGTAATTGGATAATGATCAGAGGCGGTGAAAGCAAGCACATTGGCTGATGCTG